>OY754880.1:14953415-16365915 GCA_963576445.1 Lithosia quadra | reverse complement strand
AGCTTACCATCAGGCGAGGTGAGGTCATATTGAAGTGACCGATAAAAAATATAATAGGTCTGCATTACAATACATTGTATTAGTTACCTGTACAGCTGAATCAACATCTCCAACGACCTCCGCCCTGGCCAGATCTAATCTGGTCCTGACGTCAGCGTATAAGGCGCGGTATTCAGCAACCATATCTGATACTCCAGACATAGTAGACACAGCTACCGCTAGGCGGTCTGCGTTGTCTACTAATGCTTGACATTCCATTAGTTCTTGTTCAATAGCCTGCAAAAACAATACAACGTTCTGAAGGAAAGTGATTTATCAATAACTTTGTAAAAACAATATTTTTGGACAAGTTTTTTTTATACAACGTAGGTGGCAGACAAGCACACGGCCCACCTGATGGGAAGCGGTCACCGTGGCCTATGGACGTGTGCAACACTAAGGGTGTCACACACGCGCTGCCTACCCTGAAGGGAAGGGAGGAGGGCTAGGAAGGGGTGGGGGAGGAGGGGTACAATGAGCTCTGGCTACCCTACCACCGGGAACACAACACGATGGTTATCACGGCCGTTATCTCTACGGTACTACCCCAGTCGGACTGCTCATTTCGAACGGGAGATACCGTCGTGTCCTACCTAGGGAATAAAATTTTGAGGTACTTACATCTAACTCGTTGAGTGTGAGAAGTTTATCTTGCGGTGCTGGAGCCAAATGCAATGCTCTTGTGAGTCGTACATCTGTCTCCGCTAACGCTACCACAGCAGCGCCGTGCGCTCCCACAAACTGTCTTTGGGCATCAGCGCCTGCTGCTGCTAAGCGAGCAGACAACCTCTGCCAATACCTGACAGCATTACGTAATCTTGCAGCATCGTCTGCAGCTGCACCACGAAGTTCAATACCCCGAGTTCCTGCAATTCTGCCATAGGCATCTTCTAGACGTTTTATATCACCACTTAGATTCTCTAGCTCATCTGTTACAGCCTTGCTGACACTCTCATCCTCAGGTTCACCACGACGCTTTCTGGTCTCAATCTTTTCGACTCGTCTCTCAATATTTTCAAGCCTCTTCTCAACCTTTGGTAAGAGTGAAACAGATAGTTCAGCGGATTTGCGGATCTCTTTCAATGCCGTCTTGCGTCTTTCAGACATGTCACAGATGTTTTTCCATTTCTTTTCTACAATTTCGACACCAGTATGAAGGTTGCGGAGATCGAAATTGCCACGGACAATATCAGGGTCATTGAACACAAGTTCGCAAAGATTTAGAGTTTCCCCTACTTCTCCACTTTCTTTTTCAATGCTCTTATGAATATCATCCTGATCTTTGAATTTTTCATCAACTGATTTCACAGTCAGAGTCTCTAGTACTACAGAAGCAGATAGATTGGATTCTATTGAGTGCAGCTTTAATCTTATTTCAGTCAACCGTTCTTCTAGTTGAGTTATAGTTTCTAGAAGTTCGTTTATCTTGGCTATTCTTGATCTGCCGGTTTCTTGTAATTTATGCCAACGTTCTTGAACATCTTTGAGATGTTTTGACGTGTTCTTACTATATGATTTCTCATCTTTCTTGGAATATTCGATTAAAGAAATGCCAGTTTCATTCAGCCATTCAAATTCACGCTCTTTCATTGCTGTTTCAGCTTGTACTTCTGAGTTTATCCTTCTGATAAGATCTTGAGGATCAATGGCACCAATTTCAGTACTTTGGTTTGAGGTTTCCAGACGGGTTTCAAGTGTTGTTATCCATTCAACAAAACGTGTAAGGCGTGATTCGAATATTGTGTATATCTCTATTCTTTCTTGTAGTCGATGGATAATGATGGACAATTGGTGTTCTAAATCAGCCCTTTGCTGCCTTAACTGCCATACTCTTTGATTGACAAGTCTTATATCTTGTGGACTCAGGCATTCTTTTAGTTGTTCTTGAATGACGCTTAGAGTTTCAATTTGGGTTTCAGTCTTTACAATCTTTGCTCTCAGATCTGTGTACTTTTCAATGGCTTTCTTGAGCTGTGGTCTCGATAACCTATCTTCATCAGAGTAAGACATAATGTCATCTTGTGTCTTAGAGTATAGTTTAAGCAGTTCATTGGACATGTTTTCGTACTCATTTATCAGGCCAAGTATCCTAGTTAAAAAGTCTCGCCAGGTGTCAAGGCTAGCTTGTAAGTTATCAACCCTCTTTGCCATGCCCGCGTATTCCATTCTTACAGATGCCCCATATGCTTCTTCAGTAAATTCTAGGACTTTCTTTAAATCAACTAGTAGTTTGTCCGATTGCCTTTTGCCGTCAGGTACCTTATCTGAGAGATTCTGTATCTTAGCTAATATTTTGTGTATTCTCTTAATATGTACATATCTAAGTTGTAACTTTTCTTTTTCCCGTTCCATATCTTTTAACCACCTCAGTAGTTCTGTATAGACTTCTTTGTAGTCATCCCACGCTGCGATCCTTGTGCAGACTTCGTCATGCCTTTCAACTATTCTCGCTAGGGTCTCATTGTGGAGGTTTGTTAGCGTGTCGAACTTGTCAGCTAGGTCTCGGTTAGCTGTTTCCCTATTTTCATTCATGAGCACAGATCTCTGTGACGTCAATAAACTTTTGTGCACCCTGCACAAACGGCGATGTTCGGTCAAGTTCTCATAGTCAGCAGGCACTGAACCTGACAGGAACGACTGCAGATCTATTAAATATTCGTGCCACAGTTTCAACGCTGTGGCTGCGTCTCCGGATCTTATCAAAGCGGTAGACAATCGGTGGTAATGGAAGAAGGTATCTCTGAACATGGCTTGCCATAGTTCCAAGATTCTGACGATGGAGTGCTCGTCGGCAACATCACGGTCAATGTCGGGGAGTTCAGCTTTAGCAGGTGCGATATCTGCTTCGCTCTTACCTAACGCTATCAAATTATCTCGAAGAGTAATTAGTTTATCCTCGACTATTTCACTATCTTCGTGAACAGGAGCCAAATCCTGTGGAAAACAAAACATTATATATCATACAGCACTCATTTTGAATCTAGGCAAAGGTTGATTGATTTGGTTCCATTACAATTTAAATATTACTGTGACTGCCTTCATATAATCAAAGGTGACTAGTATTGTTTAAGCGATCAATAACCTATAAACTATTTTTAGATGACAACCGATGATGGATAGGGTAAAAATCGTGTAAGTTATTATTTTTCCTCTTTGTGCTACTAACCTGTCTCATATCATACAATTGCTCCTTCGCATGCTGTGCCTTCGCTCTCGCCAGTTGCCTGGCTTCGCCAAGGTCTGCCAACGCCTGAACGGCACCGGTAACTAACTGTAACCTTCGGGCCAGTGCGTCAGCATCAGCCGGCAAGGCGCGGGAGCCTGTTTCTGCCGCCACTCTTGCAGCTAAAGAGCGGAGCTCTACGACTCTCGCCTCTTGTTCCAGGCATGCCTGTGGAAGAAAAATAATTCTGTTAAGTTTTTGGGATCGATATACATATAGAGAAAAAGATGAGCTAGCTTTAATTCTTTTGACAACTTGAGATTAGGGTAATTGGTGGCCTAAATTCAGTAGGGTATTCTATTCAGACCGACGAAGTGTTGGTGCCGGATTTCCTCTCGGAATTGGGGGGTCAAACGGCAATCACTCTTATAACCCTAAGTGCATAAAGGCGACAGTGACAGCTCGGCCGCAGCCTGTCGTCGCGTCTAGACGCCGAGCTGTCGCTGTCGCCTGTCGCCCAGTGTGCGCCTAGTATAAAAGTCAAAACAAACCAAGAAGGAGCAGGAGAGCGGACTGGATTAATACCAGTCGCAACCATAGCTCCTCTCTTCAGCACAGTTCAGCTTCAGCACAGCTGTACTGTGCTGAAGAGAGGAACATTTTTTTATACTACTTAGGAGGCAGACATGCAAATGGCCCAACTAATGGAAAATTAGAGGTAACACTTTGACTAGTCTGTAAATCGAACCTGGAACTCCATAATAATGGATATCTTTACAAAATTATTGATGCTCAATGACACACATTATCATATTATTGTGTAGTTAACCAGGATGACACTGTTGGCGGACGTTGTGACCTGTTTGTTCAATACCCTATTGAGGACTGCGCATTAGTTTGTGGCTGTTATGAAACGAACCAGGCAATTGGTGCTAAATAATACTAAAGTGATTTTCTGATCGGAAAAAATGATCATCCAGGACGGGACTTGAACCCGTGACCAGTCCCTTACAGGGGGAATGCTCTGACCAACTGAGCTACCTGGACCCGTTCTAGATGCTCGAAATTTTCCGATATATTCTACGGCTTAGGGCGCCGGTGGTACTGTAAGGGACTGGTCACGGGTTCAAGTCCCGTCCTGGATGATCATTTTTTCCGATCAGAAAATCATTGGAAATAGTTAGCATGCAATTGCTTAAAATTTCATTCAAATACTAAAGTGTTTTATGTTAGAGGTCACTGACCCCCAATTGGTGAAACTGATAAACTATTAGTGAACAACAGATTTAGATTTGGTTCTTTTGTTTGTTTTTTTTTTAATAGTTTTAAACCGAAAAACATCCTGGACTGGATTTGAACCTATGACCAGTCTATTTCTTGTAGAAGTAGTTACTCTGACCATCTGTGTGACAATGAACTATTTTTTTATTGTATACTATTTTATAGACTTAGCTAATGTCGTAAACGGCTGAGCTGATTCTGACGGAATTTTCACTGAAAGATAGCAAAATGTTGTGGCGTAACTTAGACTAACTAAGTATTCTTTTCGAGAACTACTTAATTAGTGATACACATAAAAATAAAACCCAGATCTTGGGCCACACGGGTGGCATAGCTGGTTTAAATACTTATTAGTAGATTCATACGCGAATAGTTAGTAGATTGTACGGATTTTTTAATCACTGAGGCTAAACGTCTATCACTATGTGAATGTAGGAAGCGAATAGAAATTGCAATCATAATAAGTCAGTACTCGTATGTACCTAGTGAAGCATGACACGTATTCAAGCATTGCAACCGTCAGTGAACAAGACGCATTCTACACGGAATATTGTACAAATATCTTCTATATTGTACAGTCGTGCTCAGAAGCTGCTGAACACTAGCAGATTTACAAACGATTTTAATATCTATTTTTTGTCGATAATTAGAACGATAATTACATTTAAATAGGTCAAATAAGTAAATAACAATAATTGATGACGTAAGTACATATTTTTGTAATCAACAGAAATTGGCTGAACGAATATGGCTAAAATTTAGTAGGTACAGGGATGGCCTCACTTTTTATTACTGTAATAGATTCTCATAGGAAGTGGGAAAAGGATCAGAACTCCAAGTGGGGTAAACCATTAACAACAGCTAGTAGATCACAAAAGGCCTTTATGATCTATGAACAATATTCTGAACATGATTCTGAAGGAAAAATTAGATACCGTCGCAGAATAGTGCCATGTTTCATAATATTTACTCGACTCTTAGTCACGTTTGTAATTATAAAAATATGAGTCGGTAAGTACATAATGTTTACTATTTTAACAAGGTTTTGTACAAATCTTGTACCTTGTCACCGAGGAAGTCAATATTGTGTAATCTCAGATCAGATGCCCTTGGACTAGATATTGTAACGACACGGTTATTAATATCATGTTGTAAGTATATTGACATCATTGTAATCTCGGAAACGGCTGTGCCGTTTAATTTTGGAAAAATAATCAGTATTGCATCAGGTGGGCCGTGTGCTTTTCTGCCACCTAAGTGGTATAAAAAATAAACAAAGTATTCCGGGCAAGAGAATTAGGATTCCGGGTCCTTTAAAATCTAAGCGAGCGAAGATGTGGCACAGTGTATTAAAATGGGACCACACGGAAAGCGCCAGCTATCAAATAAAAAAAGAATCATCAAAATCTGTTCACCCAGTCGAAAGTTCTGAGTTAACAAACAAATACTTAATACAGTCGAATTGAGAACCTTCTTCTTTCGGTTGGTTAAAAATAGGTCTGCACAGACTGAATAGGTACGTTTGTAAGCATTTAGCACGTGCGCGGGCGCATACCGCGCGATAGATTACATCCGCACCTCACGTTTCTCTGCTAGTAAATAGATAAGTATTCGGAAATCTGCGGATTATTTTTAAGAAGGAATGTACGAGATTTCTTATTTTTCTACACATACTTACTACCGTGCACCAATTAGTCTTTTGAGAATATGGTATACAGCGACGGAGACCTGTTTTTAACTAACAATACCCGCTCAGTGCAAATATTTTTGAAGTGAAAACTTCTTTAGCGGCGCTGAGCACTTTTTTTGTATGGGTAAAAACTTTCAAACTCGCGTCAGGGTCACGTGATGCTGATCGAAAAAGCTTAAGATCGAGGGGAAGGGAGAGGAACTAGTATCTCCCACTCTTTCTACCGTGCCTGAGTGTGCTGCTCTGGTTTAGGCGGCACAGGGCGCTTGCGCGAATGACCGTGTGTGTTTATGTACAGCGTCCCACGCGTATCCAAGGATGGTGACAGCTGATTGCTTGACTGTTGTGTAGTAAATACACTGTTGTGTATTCGCAAATGTGAATAAATAACAACATATAAATTGTCAATATTTGTGTACGATAGCGCAATAAATAAACATTGTATTCTACCTCATAAATGATAGTACTTTTATACTTATAATTAAACACAACGTTAATATTGAAGTTCTCACTTCTGCCGGCACTCCCGGAGTGCTATTTTTTATGCATGAATATGTCTATTTGCATAGGTCTGGGTGTTTCTATGTAGTTATAATAAGTAGGTATTTACAAAAAAAAGTATATAAGTATGTTTATCAGCATTCTAGAACCCACACACAAGCTAGTTAAACTAAGCTTACTTTGGGTCTAGGGAGCGCTGTGTGGAATGTCGTAGAATATTTATTATTATTAATAGTCAGGATTAAACTATCTTGTAAGCTCAACTTCGAGGTCTTTCACGAATTTTAGGAATGTGATTATTTAATTTGACAGTGGTTATGTTTATACCAAAATAAATGATAGGGCCATGCCTACTCAGGGTCAGACTTGGCCGGAAGAGCCCGGGTGGCTGACCATAAGCCCGGGGCCGTTTCGGGTTCGGTTTTTCTTTAAGGTTGCCGCAAGCTAGGCCCGTGGGGCCCGAACAGGCTGGCGCCCGGCCGACAAATGCCATAAATAGCTTAACTAGCTTGTCTTATGGGTTTTAGAATGCGGATGAACATACTTAATTTACCTGTTTTTTGTAAATATTATATAATTCGTAAATATTATACATAGAAATAACAATACAAATATACATATTCATGCATAAATGTATTTGCACTGAGCGGGAATCGAAACCACGCCCCCTGTCGTAACATTCATGCATAGGTATAAATCGTGAGATCAAATAGTACTCGAAGTTAATTTAATATAACATTAGCTTTAATAGCCATCTATGAGTTTTCCTTCCCGGAAACTACTGCGACCATATAGGTACATATTACCTTAATCTAATGGTTACCAAGTTGTTATGTAAATTCATCAAATTGACCATGATTTTCAAACTGTGTGTTATGTATCTTATTTACGATGTTTATTAATAAATAGATGAATTTAAGTCAAAAGATAAACCAACATAAGAAAAGGAATGCGATGGTAGCTGAACGGATAAGGAAGGATGAGGTATCGAGTTCGAATCTGGCCGGACAGTACCAATGTGAATTTCACTTTGTGGAACTTATATGTGCTAATCACATGATTTACCATCTGCTGACGGTAAAGGAAAAACATCGTGGGGTGCCCTAGAAGAATTTCTAATGACATGTCCGATTCACCAACCCGCATTGGGCCAGCGTTTGTGTAAGTACTCGTAGCCCGCGGCTTCACCCATGTGCAATTATACTCCCTTTCCTGTTACCTATGGAACTGGAACCTATTCCAGGGATAAAAAGTAGCATGTCTTATTCCAGCCTATAATCTATCCCTGTACTGAATTTCAGCCAGTTCAGTTAAGCAGTTTTTACGTAAAAGAGCAACAAACATTCATACTTACAAACTTTCGCATTTATAATAATTAGTATAGTATGACGAGTATATCAATACTATGATTCAGGATCCCACGACCTACCAATCATCACTTACGGGTCACAGTAAAAGTTGCATCGTTACGCCATACCATTGTTTGCCTCTCATACTTTCACTACAGTATTTGGACGACTCACGAACGGACAAACAGACGGACGTGAGAATTGTTGTGACGGCCCAACAAAATAATATTCCGACTATGATTTCTGCTATAATTTGGCGCCGTGAATTACAATGGTTGGGTTTATGCTTCGTGAATAGATCTGTTGTAATATCACGATCGGTATACGAATAAATAATTGTTTATAGCCTATAGTTTGGTGGTGAATACAATGTCGTATTTTTAAGATAAGAAAGTCATTTCACGTAGTAATATTTACACTTTTCTTTCTCCTAACTCCTAGCCGCGGTAGCCTAGTGGTATGGGTAATGGACTGCTGAGACGAGGTCTCGAGTTCGATCCCAGGTTACCATGGCACACACCAATGACTTTTCGATGCTTTTCGACGTTATGTGAGTATTTATCGCAGGTTTATAAGTGCCCGGTTAATGGCAATAGGCTCGCCACCTTACATTGGGACCTAAACATAAATCGGTGAAATGTGGGTGCTAGCACCTCTGCCTACCCCTTCGGGGATATAGGCGTGAGTTTATATGCTAACTCAAGAACAGAGTGCTCGTGTCGGTGGAGGGACTCCCAAACTGAATTTCGACAAATCCTTCTATGACAAGACAACACGAAACTCCATACGACTCAATTTCGACAATATTTTAGATCGATGAACTTAATACCGACACTACCGTATGGTATTGTTTCTCGGGCTGTTGTCCGCAACTCCACGTCCTGGCGTAGTTTTTGCGTGTGGGTTATGTTACTCGATACAACCCACATCTTGGAAGAAAGCCAGCAGACTTTTTATGCTGCTGGTGATCTCCCGGAGCGTACCTACCTGTACACTACCGTATTAACCGTACGCTATTTTTCCCTCTACCAATTCACCTCCTGATATTATTATGATGTAATTCGTGCCTTTTTCTTTAACTTATCCAAATGGTGTTCTTCTTTATATACATTTACGCTTATTTCCCAATATTTAATATTTATTCTATGACTATGTAGGATTGTCATAAAATCTTGCCCTAAGCCTTAAAAATATTCTATCATAATATCATAAATATACACTCCCCTCCTATCAGAAGCGTCGAAGGTTTCCTACAGATTAAAGAATCGAACTGCACAGTCATGAGGGTTGATTCCATCTATCACGCATTGTTAAAATGACTCAAACTTTAAAAATAAAACTTTTGTTTTAAGCACCCAGTATTCGCATCGCAGAGTCGACTCAAAATAAGTTTTTAATCATCAAAATTACTCATGGGTATGAATAAGCGCGTCTGTGAGGCTCCTGTGTGGCGGTGTAACACTCATCAATTGCTTTCTCTGCTCACATTTCATTTACGGCGCTATGCATAAGTATTTTAAAGTCTGGCAGTAGTCTATTGGCCATGGTTCAAACCCAGGACATCTCGACCATAAAGTCCAACTCCTTAACCACTAAACTACCGACGCTCCATCAATTATTTCATACATTCTTACATTTCATACATTTCTTGGTGAATTCCCCTCCATCATATCCACAAAGATCCATACATGACGCTCTTTCAGTCTCATGGGCGATCTCATCTCATAACTATTCAATTGAATTTTCAAAATATCACAAGTGATACCAATACTGAAAAGTTTGTATAAAGCACAATGCGGTGTGATGATAAAAGAACCATATATTATCAAATTATAATATTGAACTTATTGAGAAGCTTGCTGGTGTTAGTAAGAGCCCTTCTCATAATACCGAAACTAAGATTACCTTTCGTGTTGTCTGTCAACGGAGTCACTTTCAAACATCCTTTTAACATATATTATTCATTCCTTAGCTCATCTATTCTCGTGACTCGTAGTTGCGTAACATTAACCTTGATTAACAACGGCTTTTTACGCAAAGCAAAATGGATACACCCTAACTCCGTTTGAGTGATGGATTATATTATGTATCTGGCATAGCGATTGCTTAAATTAAAGCTAAGAGCATCCGCATATTACTGGGAGTGGTTCCGTTTACATATGCACCCATTTCGCTTGATTGCGGCCATATTTGAAACAATCCAGATACGGTATGACTAAATTTAGTTATGAATAAACTGGGTGCAGCGAACTTAGGAAGCTTTTAATAAAATTGTTATGACGTGGCAGGGAGAGGCATGTTTCAAATATTTACGGAGAATTTGGGCATATTGAAGCTAAGGTACTTAAAAAAATTGTATACCTACGCATAATAAGTATACACTTTAGCTTTTCTATAATATGACTGACTTCCAAAATTCATACATACAGAGGACTATCAGTTACAAGGCATAATCGAATAAATAGTAACTGTCTTCCAGGGATGTTAGCACATTTATATATTATGTTTCTAATATTTGGCGACGATATAATTTTTGTCAGAGGTGAGTAAGGAAGTTACGGTTTCTCAAAATTTGCTATCGATACACCTAATAAAGATCTAGCTTAAACCTCTGAAATATAACACAGCCCTTAGAAATAAAAGAGAGCATCCTTCGAGCCCTATCCCAACTCAGTTGGGGTTGGTTTTCAGTGTAGAAACGAAACGGTTGAATTTCTGTATTTTCCGTGAAACGACTGCCAACTGATCTCCACAATTAACTGGCAATATTGAAATTATTTAATTAGGTCACATTGTAGGACTTTTTAGGGCCCCAACTACCCCTAACGAATGCCACAGGGGTTTGTATGGCAACCGGGACCACAATGTATTAAAGTACTTTCTGACACTCGGAAATCCTTTGAGCCCGAAGAAACAACCGGGTCCTTTAAGCGGGGCGTGAAAAAGCATTTGATGAGGCCATCAAGCTGAGAGCCACCATTGTGGCACTATCGGTGTTTGCAACGGTGACTCCCATTCCAGAGACTTTGCCTTTAGCTTACCATCAGGCGAGGTGAGTCAAAATGACGTGACCGGCAAAAAAATAAAGAAAAAACTGAAGAAAGAGATACGTCGTAATACAAAGTGAGTAATACAGCGTGAAAGTTAGCGCCGGAAACTTTTAATTTGCAGAGTGTAATATTGATTGATTAACTTGAGCGCGCGGTCGGTGGTTAATCGCGAAGTTTGTTCAGCACAACGCAAGGACGCCGTATCGCACCACCACCCATTAAGACGTTTTCAGCTATTTTAGATGTAGAGCGAAGAAAGAATAGAGGGGCCTTTTCTAGTAGCTTTTATTGCTAATATATGCTAAGTACTTTAAGTAAAACATGAGGTCACTGTTATGTACAAAACATTTTGAGGCTAAAATTTAGTTCACTAGGGATGTCCCTATTATATTTCGTCCGGCGTCGCCAAATGGAAAGTTTTGGCTGCATGGAAAGAGCAAAGGATATGGAATGAATACTAACGCTATGTTCCGTCGTAACTACTAAACGGTTGAATCGCTTTTGGTGGATGATTATTTTGAAAGTATCACTTGGTTTAGTAAAAAAATCAATTTTTTAAAAAAAGCCAAAGTGTATGTTTTCAAAAAGTAATTACCTTTTTATTTATCTTGAACCCATTTTAAATGATTTTGATCAATGAGTTATACGTCTTGTATACGACTGATGATCACATACACAAACCGGTCTGTGTAATTGTTAAGCATAATTACTTAAGCAGCATTTATGTATGTCAGACTGATACTAGTCAAAATTTAGTTGGAAATTACTAAAAACATTTGAATACTAAAAACAAGGTACCTAAGTAATTATATTGTTATTCAATTGTTGATGAGGCCGTTAAACTGAGGACCACTATTGTTGCATTGTTTGTATCTGCAATAGTGACCCTCCAGACCCTCATTCCTGAGAATTCCTCTTTAAAGAAAGAAAGAAAGGAAGTAAAATAAAGACAAATATTTCATTATTTTGGACAAAGTGACGCAACATACTCGTATTTGAAACAAATAAAAAAAATGTATTATTTTATAACATTACATACCTACTTTAAGTAACTATCATAGTGATGTGCCTTGCATAAAAAACCCGATAGGAAAAAAATTCGTATGACTAAAAAATATCGGTTCTCGATTTCGCGTGCGTTTAGCTCTCTCAATAAGTAAGGAACGCATCATATAAGTATATTGACGACAGCTTTTTCTACATTAACTTTTTATTGGCTGATAAATAGCTCTAAGCATCTAAATGCAAAATTTATACGGTACTTAACCCTTTTATAGACAAGAGAGATCTATACGAATTCCAACACTTGTTGGTTCCATCTATACCTATAAAGAGTATCTATACTATAAGAACTGGTGATTGCTGGTGCAAATCCATGCCTATTTTATTAAGCCAAGCCTAAAATGTCAGTTTTCATATAAGTTAATAGATCACCTATTCTATCGATGTTTGCATAATTAAACATAATATAATTTCATAGACACGTTATACGATTCAAAGTATCTTGATGGCTACAAAAGGTCCTAGAATGTAATTGAGACAGTAAGACCGTGTTTAGTTGGATACTGGGTACATACTTGAAATGTATAGAGGATTGTCTATTTTGAATGGAAAATAACTGAGTGGTGGTTTCGGAAAACCAGAGCGCGACTATGGTAACAATTCGTCGTCAAAATCGTGCAAAAAAAGCTAAAAATATTAAGTGGCCAAAAAAACGTGCGTTTATGCTAAAGATGCCTAGGTGTCATCCAATCTTTGATTTTTAAAATTAGAACGATCACTGACAATCGGGAGACGTTACTTTTTCGTGTAGGTTACGTCACTATACAACAGATGGTTTTAGCTATTGCTGAAAGGATTGCGTTGCGCGTGGGTAGATTTATCGTTAAATTTGTTTGGGGTTTATGGATCGTATCTGTATAGTATCTACCTTATAACTATTCTATTGACGTAGATGTCGATTATGTTTATTTTTTGTCAAATGTCTGCTTATTTTCGTAACGTTTCATATGCGTTTATATGAAATTCAGCTAACCAGTAGATTTTAACATTTGAGTTTTTTATCTATACATGAATGAAAATCATATTTGTTATTCTAGACAAAATAATACATCGCTATGCTAAATTTCATCCAGGTCTATTTATCCGTTCTGGCGTGATTGAGTAACAAACATACATCCCATCCATCTGTAATAAGTATATGAGTATTTTATTTGCCCCAATTCAAGTGCAAATACACATGTTATGTGGCATATAGTAAGTTCACATAATTTCTGCTTTTGAAACAATAGCAATTAGCAGGACAATACGCTACATAATTTCGGTTGTTCTTGAACATTGAAAATCAGCGCCATTGTCAAGACTTGGTTCAACGAAGCATCTACGTTCACATACACCTTGAGTAATTGTGCTAAGTATTCAAAACGGTAGAATCGATATTCATTGATTTCATTGTCTATTCAGTCTGCAGTATAACGCAATATTACTAATTAACGGTTTCGGTTTCAATATCGATTTTTGGTTGGCTATTATTAGCTACAGCAACGTATGTATCGAACACTATATTATTTTAATTGGGTAAATGTTTATATGAATTTTTATCTAGGAGGAAATCCAATATCGTAGTTTGTTTCATGTAGTTTGTAACGATGGAAATATTAGTGTTAAATATTTCAACAATTATAATTTTAACCTCACAATCTACAATAGGTTTCGATCATCTTTAAGTATAAGTAGTGGAAGTATTTTTAATTGTTTGTCATGTTTTATTTTCATTATTTTATGATTCATCGCAGGTTATAAACCTAGTGCTCGGTTAATGGTAGGTAATAGGCTCGCCACCTATTACATTGGGACCTAAACATAAACTGGCAAAATGTGGGTGCTAGCACCTCTGCCTACCCCTTCGGGAATATAGGCGTGATTTTATGTTATGTTATGTTATTTTATGAAAGGTTTCAGAGTTAAGGTGATCAGTAACTTAGGAAGTTACTTCTGGAGTGATAGTTGCCTACTGTACATTTAGGTACCTACTAACTTACAAAAAGTATATAAGTATGTTTATCCGCATTCTAGAACCCATAACACAAGCTAGTTAAACTATGCTTACTTTGGATCTAGAGAGCGCTATGTAAAATATCGTAAAATATTTATTTATTTTTTATTATTATTCCCAGATACCATACTTCTATCTAAAAATTTCCACAATCTTGCAATCCTACGGCTTTTAAATCATACATTTTGTGATTATCAGATTCTTGTATACAATTCCATCTGTTCGTCTGTTTGCATGTTACTGCATTATATTCGTCTAGTCTTTAATTGTTGTGGGCACTCAGGTGTAATACGTATAATGTCTTAATTACTTGCTATAAAAAGGTGTTGAGCATTAATTTCTAATCTTTTTGTATCTTTCACAAGTAAAAGTAAACCACCAAAGTTTGTTTTTAGTAATATAATAATATTCTGAAAGATCACACAGCATTGTCTAGGTTCAAACTTGCTAAGTACAGCTCTACATGGGGACTATACTGGAGATGTCCCGATTGCGAGGGAAATGTATTACGGGCCACTTTACACTCCGGTATCAGAAGACACAAGATGGCGCCTGGTTTTAGTCCAACATAAACGCTCCCTCTATAGCCAGCGGGAAAGGGTTTCCCGGGGGATTTCAGCTTCATACTCATACTCGATGCGACATGCAAAGCGATGATAGCTGAATGGATAAGGACGCGGCATTTACTCAGAGGTATCGAGTTCAAATCCGGCCGGACAGTACCAATGTGAATTTCACTTCGTGGATTATATATGTGCTGATCAGCCCATCTGCTGACGGTAAAGGAAAAACATCGGGAGGAATCCTACATGTCCTAGAAGAAATTCTAAGGACATTCCAATTCACCAACCCGCATAAGGCCAGCGTGTGCGGATGCTAAGCCCTCTCAGCTCTCTCGTTAGAAGAGAGGAGACTCGTGTCCAGCAGTACTCATACTCAAAACCTTCATATTCTACACACAAATACCTTTGGGTATACGATACCGCATTTGATATTTGACTTAGCTCCTATACTGATGCAAATTAATTTATTCATTTGCATGCAAATATATGCGCCAAGCGGTAATTGAACTCGTGATCCATGACATTGCAGTTTAAGGCTCAACTACCACGCCTAACACATTTATATAAATCTTTGACACATTTATATAAATAAAAAAATGAATCCCTATTTCCCTTGGTAACGCGTAAACGGCTGGACCGATTTCGCTGAAAATAGATGGGGAGGTAGCTTAGAACTAGCAGACGGACATAGGATACTTTTTATCCTGCCACGGGGATGAAGTATGCCACGGGTGAAGCTAGTCTTATAACATAACATAACCTAACACAACATGCTAGCACATAACTTTTGAACGACTGCACTAAATTGGATAATTCTTTTTATTGTATGTTTGTTTTTGTCAGAACAAGGCTTGTACGAAAGAAAATTTTAGAAAAAGTCTAAGGGTATTGTGCTATAATTGCACTGGGGCGAAGTCAGAGTAAACAGCTGATAGTTATATTATAATTACGACCTTACGAGAAACTATTCGCTTCAATTTTCTCGCAGTTAGAAAGTTCGTACGATTTAACGGTATACCTGTATGAAGCTAGTCTCCTACATCTATTTATTCTGTAGATTACAACATATTTATTCTAGCAATACGAATCGATCATAATTCACACCTTTATTGAGATTCCTTGAGACGAGCGACCGTGACGGTATTGCAATCATATCAATATTATTCTTATATAACTTACTGCTGAATATAGATCTATAGATCTATAGAATGGCTAGATGTTAGATAACATTTACGGAAGTTTATGCAAATAGCAATGTAACTGCGGTTATTGAATTATATCGCCGATGTATTAGTTACCGTACTTGTAATCAGATAAAAATGTTAAATAATTTTACTACAATAGATCTCAGATAAAAAGATAACACAACTTATATTTAGGTAAGTAATAGCGTAGTACTATTATGTATTCCGTGGTAATAGTAAGATGTCAAACAGGCATTTTTGTACTAGTAAACCTCCTGGTGTAAGGAGTGCAAGATCTCCGATCTTAGATTGGGAGGATGAGAACGGGACAGATTTCCGACAGGTATGGGCAGAGACAACAGCCCGCTACTTGCTTCTCTCCTTACATACTTCGCTTCCTCTACTGTCATTAAACCTTTCATGCAAGCCCTTCGGTTGCAAATATTTATTTATAACAAGCTTCAAAGTAAAAGTCAGTTTTTAGCAAATCATGTTGAAAATTTTATAGCCTCCTCTTGATTTTATATTTAGAGCTTTTTAAATCTAAATGAATAGTACAATAAAAGAAAAACACCGTGAATTGTTTTAACCACAGAACATTAAAAGACAGTAGTTGTTGATGTTTTTTTGTTCTGTAGTTTCAACCGTCAAACAGGCAACGGCCATGCTTCACGATATTCCTATCGCCGTGTCTATGCGTTACGTGTTCTACGTAGGAGGCGTATTCAGAACTAGGAGTTCTCCTACTTTTCGCCCTTGAAGTTAACAGCACGCTAATCACTGGCATCGCTTCCACAAATGTTTTTAATTATCTACTATTTGTTTGACTTTGGAAACTACAATTAATTTTGCGTAGTTTTGTTTTTAAACTGTCGCTATAAGCAATGTGTACTTTAGTGTAACAATACGACATAATTGGTGTTATTTTTAATAAAGTGCAGTTTGATGGTGCACTACAGGGGAAGTTTCAAGAATGAGGGTCACTATTGCAGATACAAGAAAGTAGTATTTATAAGTTATACGACTTTTTCCAATTTTTATTTCAACGAAATCTCCAACCCAAACAACTTAAATGAAAATCGAAAAATCTGTTAAACTTTAAAAAAAAAATCCACAAATCGATAATTTTCGCTTACCATCAGGCGAGGTGAAGTCATACTGACGTGACCGATATAAAAAAAGACAAAGTTGATTTGGGCCAGATAAATGGAAGCCCTATCAAACTTAACAGCGAACCAACTTAATTATTCCGCGATAAACCGACTTTGGCAACTCGCTAATTGTGCTGCAGTTATCACTCCCGTCTCGGCCTTGTGGGTCTGTGCTGACAAACTAACTAAATTTAGTGTAGTGACTCCGACGACATGTGCAAATTACTTAGACAGTTTTCAATTATACCTTGACATGCATTAGATACTGATAAAAAAATAACTTTAAATGAAGGAAAACCGCAGCCAAATCCGCAGTTAAAACTGGTACTTAAAGCGGACCCTTGACTCCAAAGTGAAAGCTTTGGATACGACTGGGATTAACGCTAGGTTGAAGAAGAAGAAGAAGGAAAACATTTTAAATAAAACATGGCGAAATAAATACAAGAACCGCTCTACCCATAGGTGTTGTCAAGGCGATTAAGGGATATTAATTAATATCATATGGAAACCCCAGATAACCTCTATAAAGGTCGGGTATCTATATTTTATATACAGCCCAATAAAATAATAAGTAGTATGCCTCTTTCTGGATTTGGTCTGAATATCCTGTCAACCTCCTTGAGGCCCAAGCATTTTGTTTTTTTTCTGGGAAGTTGAGGCCTAAGTCCATGAAATGTCTGATAATAAAAAATATAAAGCATATATACCTACAGTAGATAGAGTATAGACGTATCTTCAAATATACACAATAGAAACAGGTTTTCAGTGGTCGGAGGGTTATAGACCTGTCACTGTTTACGCTTTATTGAAATCCTTAACCCACTTCGTTTGCACAAGATCCTTATGTTTACTTAAAATATTTAGAGAAACGACTGCCTACTGCGAATATGTGGTTAGCAAATATTGATTGATACTTTCTCGTGTTAAATTATTATTGTGGACGTTTTGGAGAAAAGCCAGGTCAGCAACCGGCGTGCATTGTATGAAAACAATTATGAAAGTTGAAGAAGCGACAGGAGTATGCCAATATCGTAACAAGTGGAAAAATGTTATCTCTGCCTACACCTATGGGAAAAAAGTATGTATGTATGTTTAACTATTATTTTTTTATATCCGACTACTTAACCCTTGGACGAAGCTCTGAGGGTTAACTCAATGTTCAAAGTTTAGTTTCAATTTCATTTCAATCTCACAAAATGTCAAAAAAGTATTTTGCAACCAATTTCAAGATATTATAACGATATCGTGGTAGTAATGTCCCTCTGGTAGATTTTCTTCTCGAGATTGGGGGAGGGGGAGGGGGGGGGGGGCACCGGTACATAATCTAAAAGCAGGGATAATACTTTAGTTTAGTAAGTTTACGGTCTCACATTACAATAGTTAAGCCCATTGTTTTCAAAAGGGCACTAAGTCCCGGTTTAGTATTGCCACAAAAAAATTGTTCTACAGAATTTTTAAAACTCTTCTACGGTTGCCCAACCCGGGACTAACAACCGTTACACCATGGAGGCAGTCTCTAAATAGAATTAATTGACCCTACGTGATAGTATACCGAACCATTTCATAGCGGAACAACTCCATAACGAAGGCCCCTTGCGGACGGTTTCCGTCATACCATCTAGATGCGTATGAGTTGATACAGGCGGTTTAGAATAAATTGGTTCGACTAGAACCTCTAGTCTAGGACTAGGTTTGACGGCCTCTGTGGCGTAGCGGTAGTGCATGCGACTGCTACGCAGGAGGCGCGGGTTCGATTCCCGCTCAGTGCAAATATTTGTATGCATGAATATGTCTATTTGCATTGGTCTGGGTCTTTCTATGTATAATAAGTACTAGCTTCCGCCCGCGGCTTCGCCCGCGTGGAATTCGGTATCGCCACCAAGTCTATTTTAATGAAACGACTCTCCACTCGACTTTCCAATCCGCTGTTCACTCCACTCCACACTCCACTCCACTCTCCACTCCACTCTCCACTCCACACTCCACTGCACTCTCCACCTCCACTCCACTCTCTACACCACTCCCCACTCCACTCTCCACACCACTCCCCACTCCACTCTCCACACCACTCCCCACTCCGCTTCACTCTCCACTCCACTGGTCTCCACTCGTCTAGCCAAAACCTTTCGAATAAAAGGTACTAAACGGATTTTAATGCGGTTTTCTTGGTCAGACCTAAAATTTGGAGACATAACCCAAAGTTTTTTTTATTTATTTATTGGTTTGACCTTACACCATATTTACAGGGTTCACCTAAGGTGACAGTGTGGACATCATATCCCTTTATAACAGTACTTTTAGTTGTAATAATCGATATTTGAAAAAAAGACTTGCTTTATGTTGACCACAAATATGTATTTTTTGCAATACTTGTCTGTTTGTTCGTGATGGACGCAAAAACTGCTGAACAAATTTTGATGCCGTCTTTTCATTAGAAAGGTCTTGGTTTTACATAAAATCTGCCGTATGTTTGATTGCATTTGGTTAAGTAGAACCGGGGGTATGACCAAAAAACGATTACCAACCAATCGACTCCCACGGGCAGAGCCGCGGGTATTAGCTTGTATAAAAAGTAGCCTATATGTTATTTCAAACTATAATCTATCTCTGTACCAAATATCAACCCGATCTATTCACCCGTTTTTACGTGAAAGAGTAACAAACATACATCTAGATATCCCGACTGATCGACTCCATGGGCGAAGCCGCGGGGTATTAGCTTGTATAAAAAGTAGCCTATATGTTATTTCACACTACAATCTATCTCGGTACCAAATTTCAGCCAGATCCATTCAGCCGTTTTTACGTGAAATAGCAACAGACATATATCTGGACATCCCGACCGATTAACTTCGCGAGCGGAGCCGCGAGTATTAGCTTGTATAAAAAGTAGCCTATTATGTTATTTCAGACTATAATGTATCTCTGTACCAAATTTCAACCCGATCTATTCAGCCGTTTTTGCGTGAAAGTGTAACAAACATACATTCAGATATCCCGACTGATCGACTCCATGGGCGAAGCCGCGTGTATTAGCTTGTATAAAAAGTAGCCTATATGTTATTTCAGACCATAATCTATCTCTGTACCAAATTTCAACCCGATCTATTCAGCCGTTTTTGCGTGAAAGAGTAACAAACATACATCCAGACATCCCGACTGATTGACTCCGTGGGTCGACTGATCGACTCCGTGAGCGGAGTCGCGGGTATTAGCTTGTATAAAAAGTAGCCTATATGTTATTCTACACTTTAATCTATCTTGTTACCAAATTTCAACCCGATCTATTCAGCCGTTTTTGCGTGAAAGAGTAACAAAGATATATCTAGAAATCCCGACCGATCGACTTTGCGAGCGAAGCCGCGGTATTAGCTTGTATAAAAAGTAGCCTATATGTTATTCCAGACTATAATCTTTCCGTGTACCAAATTTTAGCCAGATCCATTCAGCCGTTTTTGTGTGGCAGAGTAACAAACATACATCCAGACATCCAGACATCCAGACATACATTCTTACAAACTTTCGCGTTTATTATATTAGTAGGAAGTAGGATGTATTTACAAAAAAAAAGTATATAAGTATGTTTATCAGCATTCTAGAACCCATAACACAAGCTAGTTAAACTAAGCTTACTTTGGGTCTAGGGAGCGATGTGTAGAATGTTGTAGAATATTTATTTATATTTATTTATTTATAGAAACACGGTAATGATACACATTGAATTTAGTTGGAAAAAAGTGAACATCCAGGCCAGGACGGGACTTGACACGTCAAAATGACTTCACCTCGCCTAATGGAAAGGCAAAATCTCAGGATCGGGGGTCTATCAAAAAAAATCTCTTATAACATGGGTGCAGCGATAGCAAGATTCAGAACAGAATGTCCCGACTTCGATTCACTGGTCAGACAAGTTGTTATTTGATTTCTCTATTAGAAAATTCTTACAGTGACGGCAATAAAGCTCATAAACTACGCGCTACTTAAAACTTAGCGAAATGTGTATTATACACGTCTGCCTACCTAGATTAAACCCTACAGGTCTCACACATAAGTTATGTATAAAGTGCACGGCACCTAACTTGGCAAGGTTTTGAAGTAGTGGGGCCCACACTACCTACTTCAAAATCTTGCCAAGTTAGATGCCCTATAGTTATATATGCTATAGTATAAGTTAGATACACTATACTTGTTTGTGGCAAAATGCGTCGCATAATTATAAACAAGTAGGTATAGTGTACGGCATCTAACTTGGTAAGATTTTGGAGTAGTGTGGGCCCCACTACTCCAAAATCTTGCCAAGTTAGATGCCGTACACTATACTTGTTTGTGGCAAAATGCGTCGCATATAAACAAGTATAGTGTACGGCATCTAACTTGGTAAGGTTTTGCCCACGCTATTCTAAAATCTTGCCAAGTTAGATGCCGTGCACTATAATAATAGTATTAGTTCGTATTAATATATTCGCAGACTCAATACTAACTGACGGTGATCTCATCATACAATATTTGCGCAGATTTCAATGAACTTTGCCTTGCTATCCGAGAGTATGTAGATAAAACAATATATTTAGACCTATTCTACGATATATACGACTGTTTACTTCATATTACCAATTGCGATTAAATGCCTTATCAATGAATGTCCCACGGCCGTGAACAATGTCTTTGCATCAGACTGTAATAAAAAATATAGGCATTTGAGATTTTTTCAATAAGTTATCTAAATTATTCCTGGAGTTAAGCAAAATGTTAGCAGTTTTTATTACTATTTTTTTTTTTTAAATAGAAAATTATTAATTTTAATCTGTTAAGATTTTGACTGTTCACGACTAGAATAAATTATAAATTTACTGAAATATGGAAAATGAAAAACTTAATTTATGGAAGAGACCTAGACGGAACAGTGCACTCAGAGTACACGGTTCAAAACTCGATTTAATTTTGAATCCGTTAAAAAAAAGGTTGTCATTGCAAAAATTGAGTTTTATATACAGTAGAATAAATACAAGAGTCATTCATCAATTTATCTCAAAATCAAATTTAGTTCAATCCAAATCCGTGTAATCTTACCTCGTGAAGTGACATTTTGTTGATAAAATCACACTGTGATCCCGTGACACATATTCGTTATCACTTCACCTCAAAAACAAGATCACCTCTCACATTTGATATAATGGCACTAATCACACATTTATCACTTAACTTATTAAAATTTATCCTTCGATTTTAAATAATTTATTCATTATTGTGTTTACGAGAAACAGATTAAAAATAAATAATTAAAATTTGAACGCGGACGTGTTAAGGTCACGTGTGACATAAATAATAAACTAGAATATTTTACATCTGAGGGTAGTTTATTAGTAATAAATAATTTGATTGTGTTCTTTTCGCGGGCTTTCCTATTATTATGTCCAAATAATAGGAATGACGTCACTTTCTAATGCGAAATTCAAATTTGGAACATCGCTCAAAATGGAGTCACGGCCGCGTTCCAAGGTCGGTGTTGTATGCAGTTGCTGCTTTATCGCCTAATGTCAAATGAAATTATGCACACTCAACAACTTTAACAATGTTTTGTAGGACTAGTGTTGTGACCTTGATGTTATCGATTTTGACACTTCTTGAAGTTTTAGATTTTCGATATTCGAGTTATGTTTCGACTTGTTCGTTTGTTTTCGCGGTTATATGCAGACGTCCTTCGTGCCGGACGCCCGCGAAGCGACTAGTCTGCGGTTGGTTGAACGCTTTATCACACGTTATCACAGCGATTTTATTGTGAATGTTAATGAAGTTTCACTGCATTAATAATAATGCTTATCATGTTTATACTGAGCAATGGCGCCTTATTAAATAACTTGCAAATTATTGGGATATCAGTAACATAATTAAAGCTTCTTATGTTTACGTATGTAAATATTCACTTAGATCTGTGTTTAAATTTAAATGAAGGGAGACACAATTTTTTTTTGAATGTCTATAGTATAGAGGCTATACAATTTAAAAAAATGACATAAAAGAAATTGCAAGAAGAGTTTGTTACCTTCAATGTGATTAATGAATAATAATTAAATAAAAAATAATTCTAAAAATAGGCACAATAATCCCACAAAAAGTGCATAGTCACGTAAAAAAATAATATATTTGAAAGCCTCCACCTTTGTTAAATTAACTAAAATAATTTTCACTTCAAATTTAGTTCTTTCAAGTAATTAGCAATTTTTGGATTCGTTTGTATCACGCGATGTGTCTACGATTTCTTACAGACACAAATTAGTTAGGTACCTACCTAAGTAGTTTATTTTTTCTTCACTTGAATGTCATACCAGTTATTTATTAGATAAATTCAATTTAATTCCACTAAATAAAGTTGTGTTGTGTAGCAGTTAAGCGTTGGATTGCTACGTCAAAGTTTGTAGGTTCGATTATCACTTGACATGTATTGATGTTGAGATTGAGGTGAATGATTGATTGAGATTGAGGTAAGATTCAAATAGCACATACCTATTTATAAGTAATATTTCACAATAGCCTGGGTAAGGAAAAAGCTATGCTTATAAAGAAATTGGTGAAATGCATAGATGGATTAGGTAAGTCCACATAACCCATCTGTCAAAACAGTCGTGACTGAATGCATGTATTTCAGAGATTTCTTTGTTCCTGCCGTAGTATCTTAAAATCTCAGTATGTATGTAATGTGTGTAATGGCCCAGTTAACTGTTTCAGGCAATTAACCGGTTCAACCACCGTTTTCTTACAACACACGCTCTTATAGTTAATCACAGTATTTTTTTGGAAATGAAACCTGCACTTTATGCGGTTTTCATAGTTTTTGAAATGTGGATCAAATGTGGTCGCGATGGCTGAATTTTACGCTAGCTCTGTTAAATGTAAAGACATTGAAAATTTTAAGTTAAATATTGACACGAAAGAAGGGTAAGGATCAAACGAATGTGCAATTTATTGCGGAAATGATAAAGCTCAATATTATTTGTATAAGTTCCATAAATGTTTTTTGGGTCGGCATGTTTGAAGAGGTTGCTTGAACGCGCTAATCTCTGGATTTGAAAAAATATTTTCTGATTCGATAGACCCAACTTTTAGTAATTTTATAAGTCTTCTAGAAATAAACTTGGTTAGGCAACAAAGCTGACTACATGTATGACTTGACTTTTATATTTAAAAGTGGTTCCAATTTTGATGCCCGGTTCCAACCGTTCGATCATGACCAGCTGTTACATCACTAATGTTTTGTGTCAAACTGTCAACCGCAATGTTGTTAAACATTAATCGTGCGAATCCCCGCCATAATGGCCGGCTGTTTTGACAGTTAGTAAATAAGCCGTGTTGATACAATAACCGATGTGTTCCCAGAAACGTATACTGACCACATTATTCATGCTGTTTCTTTGTTATCTTATCTGTATTTATTTATCTATTTCCTTTCTTTCTAGATAATTGGCAGGATATTTTAGTGATGCTACATTAGTTAAAACAGTGATCGATTTGTAGGTCACAAGGCGTACGGTTCTGTATATGTATTAAGTAGTTCTTGCCTGTGATACTGATTCCGTTCCCTATTTCTAAACTATAATTTATGTCTGTGCCAATTTCATCCAGATCCGTTCAGTTGTTTATGCGTGAAAGATTAACAAATATCCACGTATACCATCATTCACGTTTTTAATATCAATGGGATATGGTCGTGTAAAATGCGACCTATGTGCGTTGTGTTCATAAATAAAGTTAGTTTTCTTTCTTCTAAATTTATGGGTTCCGGAGGGTCTAGAAAAATATTGTTGGTTGCTATTAAGGATTTTCTATTTGCAACTTGCCCAATTAATGGAAATAGGATCACTCCCTATTACATGTGTGGCGGGGCTAGGTCAGAGATCGTGATTCTACAAATCATATTACAAGCTGCTGTACTTAGTATAGCTTTACATACACACATACACATACACACATGTGGAATGTTTGAGACTAATATTTTCAATGAAATATCTACATTAAAATGCCTAACTTTTCAAATTGTTTTCACTACTGTAGTACATTGACATCACTGAAAGCAAAATATATGTTCTGTTCACGTCTAGTTCATAATAAATGAGTTTTTACCAAAAATTAATTGTGTTTTATGTATTTTTTATTTAATTATTATAAACAATGTTTACTTTCACCATAAGCACATTTTGAGTGTTTTTAAGTATTTAATTAATACTTAAAACTGTTAAGTACATCAAATCATTCTCACTTCTAAATTGTTATAGACTAGCTTTTACCCGCCATTTCACTCGCTGTACCGACTGAGTTCTACGAGTAGGTATATCACTTTTACCGCATCGAGCGTCTTCCTCATCTTTTTTTTTATTGCTCGACTCCTAAGGGTAGTAAGCGTGATGTTATTTAGTCTACGTCCTTTTCCATGAACTGCTGGACTATTAAATGCAAAAATAATTTTTCAAATTGCACTTGCTGTTTCAGAGTTAAGCGCGCACAAACGAACAAAAATATCTTGGGCTTAATTATATTAGTAGATTTAGACAGGAAAATATAAATTCCAATTCCGTGTAAAGCTTTATCTTCTAATACACCATCTAATCTTGATACAATAACATAATCTATAATTAATCTAAATTAATTTGTAGTAATTAGTAATTATATTTATTACTTTTATAATAACAAACAACATTGTAAATCATTAATTCGATGAAATTACGGTGATTTTTGACGGGTTCAATTCCCGCTCATAGCAAATATTTGTATGCATGAACAAGTCTATTTGAATTAGTCTGGGTGTTTATATTCACAACATTTATGTAAGTATAAATTTACAAAAAAAATACTTAAGTATGTTTATCCGCATTCTAGAACCCATAACACAAGCTAATAAAACTATGCTTACTTTGAGTCAAGAAAGCGCTACGTACAATCTCGAAGAATATTTATTTACTTACAAAAGAAATCTCAAAACATAATACGAAAGAATAATCAAAATAATACCACGTAAAACTGTTACTTACTTCACACAATTTACACAACATCGGTGGTCGGTGCACCGCGGACCGAATGTCAATGTCAAATAACGAAACAGTTGTGTCATACGGAATTACTCACTGTCATATTTAGGTAGTCGATGACAGCATCTGTGCACTATCGATATTCCATACACGCGCGGCCGTACTCCCCATCACTAAAATCCCGCGAAAACATATTGACGTAATGACACCCTTTTTGACTGAATTGTAATAAGTTGTAAACAAAATCGTTTAACTAAATCGGCTTCCCTTAAATAAATCTAGAACATTTGGCCCGCCCCCTAAACTAATTCCTGAAGTTTTTTTGAATAGACCAAAAAAAAGCAGCCCGCTGAGTTTCTTATCGGAGTCTTCTCAGTTCTGGCACATGAGTAGCTATGGTACCTTTACTCATGTGGTTCTGGGCCGCGTTCCGACCCGGTGGTCCATTTGCTTCTAGTTTTAAATATATTTTTTTATACTACGTTTTTTTTTACTATGACGTTTTGTAAGTGCCGCTTAAAATGGTCTATACAGAATAAATGATTTTTGACTTTGACTTTGACTTTTCTTTACTCCGTGTTCTCTTTACAGACCCGGGTCTTTTAAGCGGGGCGTGAAAATGCATTTGATGAGGCCGTCAAGTTGAGGACTACTGTTGAAATCTAGCTAGCTTAGGGAGCGCTCCCCTCGCCATTCCGGGACAGGATGTGGACACCTGGTCCACATACCCAAAGGGAGTACGATAGATATGCTTTATGGGTCACCTACACGGCATCTGTAAACCCAAGACGGCGTACGGTTTTAGTTGGTTCAAGTCTGACATAACCGCCCCCACTGGCCAGCGCAGGGAGGGGGAGGATATCCGTACGATAAAAAAGGTATGTATATAACTAGGTATGTATTATTTTTACAGCATAGCCTGAAACTTTTACGCAGCATAATATACGTTAGAGGTGTACATAACGGTATATTTGCGGTCACGCTGGTTATTTACCTGTGATGCTTAATATATCTTAATCTTGAAAATCCTAGTGTACATCTATATCTATACTAATATTATAAAGAGGAAAGATTTGTAACTATTTTTGTATGTTTGTAATGAATAGGCTCAAAAAGTACTGGGCCGATTTAAAAAATTTTTTCACCAATAGAATGCTACATTCTTCCAATTTGACATAGGCTACATTTCATTTTGAAAAAAATTAGGGATCCTTGGTAAAATTTGAACAATGTAACCGAAGGTGTAGAAAAATGAGTCTTAAAATGTCTTTCGTCGAATGCGCTGCCGAAACTATTAGCGATAGAACAAAATAATGTACAACAATATTGAAGAACATCATAATGTCTACAAAAAACTCCGCTGTAGCATATGTCCAACTATTGTAGTTATGTCACTACAACAACTTTTTTCATTTTAAAACCCCGTGCGAAGCCGGGACGGGCTGCTAGTATATTATAATTTAGAACAAAGCATATAGATCTGTCTACCAACGTTTTTAAGTTCCGCTCGCGTTGATGTTTTTTGATTATATCTCCGGCTTTACCAAACCGATTATGATCAAAAATGTATAGGATTTTAAGTCTAACCAAGACCTTTCAAACGGCAACATTATACGATCGTGTGCTTACAAACCGTATATAATATAGGTAGGTACCTATACTGGTCGTCGCACTTTTGGATATGGGTGCGGGCGTGGGCGCGTTGTTCAATGCTAGAGGTTTTTGTTTGCCGATTTAGGCACAAATCCTAACAATTATACCGGTCTACATAAGAAACAATAGGTACAATATTGTTATTAATTCGTGTCTGATTTCGTTTGACACTCAGAACTTAGATATCTTTCAACCATTTCATAAAAGGATACTACACAATTGCTAATAAATATTTGCACCGCTTTGTAACGGACTGGTCACGGGTTCAATTCCCGTCCAGGATGTTCACTTTTTCCGAACAAAAATCATTGTTATTTTTTTTATATAGGTACGAAGGCGGTTTAGCTGTCATTGTAGTAAAACATATTTAAACACATTGCTTCTAAAAATGAATTACTTGCAATGCAATTATTGTTCTAGGTACTAACTGCTAGGTACATGAATTTCTTTTGACGTGACATGAACTTTCGCACACACATGTACGCGTATTTACAAGACACAGGTGCTACTATTTAATTGTTCACCCGCCTTCGTGAGATAGAATATCTATAGCACTAAGCCACGAGTCTTCTCTTTACCCCTAAATATAAAAGGACACCGTGATAGTTTTTTTTTTAAATGAAATTCACTCTATCGTGCAATGACGCACCATAAACAAAATTCAATTAATTAAAAAAGATCTGTCTCTTAACTGGGTAGCGTGAAAACATTTCACTACTGAAATCGCGAAGTGCTAAGTGCAACGACCCCATTTTATTAGTCGAGTTAGG
The DNA here is from genome assembly GCA_963576445.1 of Lithosia quadra. Classification (NCBI taxonomy): domain Eukaryota; kingdom Metazoa; phylum Arthropoda; class Insecta; order Lepidoptera; family Erebidae; genus Lithosia; species Lithosia quadra. The sequence goes on along the minus strand of OY754880.1, from coordinate 16,337,446 downwards.
TGCGGTCAGTTGCGTGACTCAGCGGAGTGAGTTCGATGTTTTGTTTGGGACAGCTTCGCAAGTATTGATCTAGAGGTGTGTGGTAATTTGCCAAGCCCTCGGACTAGCCTTCAAAAAGCGAAAGTGGGCTCCCGTTTTAACGATACAATAATATAGTTTTTTTTTATACTACGTAGGTAGCAGACAAGCACACGGCCCACCTGATGGGAAGCGATCACCGTGGCCTATAGACGTGTGCAACACTAAGGGTGTCACACACGCGCTGCCTACCCTGAAAGGTAGGTAATTTATTACGTATCGTTCGTTCATTTTTAGCCGATAGCGGTTAAACATTACGTATTTTTCAACAATTGTTTCGATTTATAGACAAGCTGTTTGAAACAAAACGTGTGTCACGGGTCGGAGGAAAGGCGAAAATGAATTACGATTGTGAACCAGGACGCAGAAATTAAATAATTATATATCTAGCTAATTCAAATAATTTTTACACTTATTTATGTACCTACTATACATGGAGCGCCTGCAACGCACGAGTGTTGTATAAAGATAATATTTTGCTGATAACCAAATTTTAGGCGCTTTAATTTCTAGTCTCTAAACAGTTTCCTAATAAGTATAATTATTATTATCCAGAAATTCTTTCAATTTGCATATCATGTTAAAATGTTCCAAGTGCCTTTAAAGCAATTTTAGAAATTTAATACCTACATTCATAAACGCTTACAAAAATAAATAAGTATGTGAAATTGTTTCATCATGAGCCCGATGTCGATTTACTCCTGCTTCTTTAGGTTGGGTTTGTATAGCTTTTATGGGAGCGACTGATACCTATCTGACCTTCAAAGCCCAAGAGGAAAGCCTGCACCAGATCCTCGCCCGTCTACAATTAAGTCTACAATTATTAAATAGTATTTTTAGAGTGTTAGTGGCAGCCTTAAGCTGAATCGAGGCCCAGAGCGGTCATCAACTATGCTGTGAATTAAACAACAAAGTAGATAGATAGATAGATAGATGACTGACCTGTTTCATGGCGGGCGCGTCGTCAGGCCTTAGGGCGTGGACCCGGGACTCGGCGCTGTCAGCGAACGTACGGACCGCCGCCGCCGCGTCGCGGTACCGCTTCCATAGACCCACTGCCTTGTTGTACCTACGGGAAAAGGCTGGGTTATGTATATGTTCGTAGTGTTCCTGGTTTATAGTTGATAGGCTCGCGTTTGACCACAATCTCACATGATGGTAAGTCATGATGTGGTTGACGATGAAGCACGCCTTTTTTTTTTTTTATATCGTGCGGAAATCCCCATGGATACCACCCCCGTCGGCCATCGGGGGTGGTTATGTCGGGATCGAACCGACTAAAACCGCACGCCGTCTCGGGTCTTAATTACCGGGGTGTAAGGTTACCCAATAGGCTAGAAGTAACCTATAGGTACACTCTTGACTTAACTCTCTATCTTGACTTTGGAAAGGATTAAACAATTGCCTGGGTCAGCCGGGGTGCGAGGGTAATGCCTTACCCCTAACCCTCCCCCTTCAAGCCATGAATGATATTTCACCAGGGTGGTCTGTAGAGGTGAATGAACCGAAAAGTTGGTTGGGGTGCGAGGTAAAAATGCTCTTTGGGCCACCTTACACCCTGGCGTCAGACCCTAGACGGCGTGCGGTTTTAGTCGGTAATATTCATAATTATATACTAATGAAATAATAATAATAATAAATATTCTACGACATTCTACACAGCGCTCCCTAGACCCAAAGTAAGCATAGTTTAACTAGCTTGTGTTATTGGTTTTAGAATGCTGATAAACATACTTATATACTTTTTTTTTTGTAAATACATACTTATTATACATAGAAACACCCAGACCAATGCAAATAGACATATTCATGCATACAAATATTTGCACTGAGCGGGAATCGAACCCGCGCCTCCTGCGTAGCAGTCACATGCACTACCGCTACGCCACAGAGGCCGTCGGTAAGAGTCCGACATAACCTGCCCCGCTGGCCGCGGGGTGGGTATCCATGAGAATTTCCGCACGGAAAAAAAAGAGGTATAAAGCAATGAGAATGTAGGAGTACGTACTTGTCGCACAGCTGCGTGAGGTTGGCGCACGTGTGGTCGTAGGCGGCCGCAGCCCCGTCCAGGTCCCGGCGGAGCGCCGCCGCCACGCCGGGCTCGGCGCCGGCCGCCAGCGGAGCGCCCGCCGCGCGCAGCTCGCCCACTAACTCGCCGCTGCGACGGGCCAGGGACTCGCTCAGCGTCTGGGTAGCAAAGAGCATCTTGAGTAATTTAAATTCTTACAAAAAAAACAACTTCAACTTGACTAAATTGAAATGCACCAGCTTTCAAATAAAGATCTATTGAAAAATTGTAAGGTAGGTAGCATATTAAAAAAACCTTTTTTTCATTTAAGATAGGCTTACGTTTGACCACTATATCACCTGATGGTAAGTGACTTATGTTATGTCATATGCATGAACAATTCTGAACGATTTTTTTTGGGACTCTTCTGTTTTTTCGCGATGAATACAAAACTACTCAACGGATTTTGATGCGGTTTTTTTATGAACAAGATTTTTTGTTTTAAAACTCTGTTTGTTCGCGATGAATACAAAAACTACTCAACGGATTTTGATGCGGTTTTTTTATGAACAAGATTTTTTGTTTTAAAACTCTGTTTGTTCGCGATGAATACAAAAACTACTCAACGGATTTTGATGCGGTTTTTTTATGAACAAGATTTTTTGTTTTAAAACTCTGTTTGTTCGCGATGAATACAAAAACTACTCAACGGATTTTGATGCGGTTTTTTTATTAGAAAGGTCTTACTCAGACTTAAAATCTGCTATAAATATGTTTGATCGCATTTGGTTGAGTAGAACTGGAGATATGACCAAAAATTACGATAATCGATATTCACGCAAGCGGAGCCACGGACATAAAATTGTATAGTATATTCTTTTTTTTTATACCACTTAGGTGACAGACAAGCACACGGCCCACCTGATGGGATGCGGCCACCGTGGCCAAGGGACGCGTGCAACACCAGGGGCGTCACACTCGCGCTGCCGACCTCGCAAAAACCTTCTAATGCCCTTCTTGAAGAACCCCATATTGTAAGTAGTCGCTAGGAAAAACCTAAAATTCTGAATACAGTACACCATCTTGGCAGAAACATTATTAACAATACCAGTCCTAACATCAACCGTTAAAGAACTCACCTCCAATTTCTCAGTGGCCTTCAGCAGCCGGTCGTAGTCCACCTGACCCTGGACCGTGAGGAGTTCCACCATATAGTCCGCCTCCCTGACAGCCCCATGGACCATCTCCAACTGTCTCTCGAATCTTCGCCACAGGTGGAGTTTCGCACGAAGCCGACTGCTGAGCTCGCTGCAAGCCGCTTCAAGTTCGGCGTGAGTTTCCTGTTAATAGAAGAATGGTTGGATTACAACTTTTTTTTATAAAAAACGAAAATCATTTGAGGTTAAGCCATAATAATATTGACATATTCAAGATAAAAAAAATTAAATAGAAAATTTTACAGGAAGCTTGTGAAGTATGTAGAATGGTGGGCTGTTGTCTCTGCCTACCCCGAAGGCAACAAGGCGTGAATAATAATGATGTATGTATGTAGAAAATTTTAACTAAACAAGTATATTTTTAGCACCAATAAGCATGTTTATTCAGCTTCTAACGTAATATTGATTTCTTTCTTTATCTTCTTGATACTAAAGAATAGAAGAATTTCCCCATGGCAGATATCCAGAACAGTGTGAGAACTCTAGGGTATCAAGCGTTTATACAGCCACGGTAATTATAAATTAAAGTTCTCCTTAAAAAAATATATAAAACATGACTCACCTGTAATCCAGAGATTTCCCTCTCGACTCCAGTGGGTGATACCACGACTTTCAGACTAGTAGGCAATGTATGAAGCGCCTGCCTCAACGCCAGAATATCCCTCCATTGGACACCCAGCTCATCGATCAATTTATCACAGTTCTCTGAAGCGCGTTCCACTACATCACTGCCTAGCCTTTCAGCTGCTTCGCATTCTTCTAGCGTAAGTCTAGCACGTCGCTGATTCTTCTGGCACCTCGCTATTCCATTCTGGACTTGGACAATCTTTTCTTTCAACAGCATACTTCGTTCAAGCTCCTCAGCAATTTGATCGTCGAGAATACCAGATTGTGTCAGCAAAGCACCTAGCCGTTCAGACTCAGCGGTTGGTAATAGACTAAGTCTTCCAAGTTCATTCTGAATGCGGTCAATGCGACTAGTCATTACTTGTAGTCTTTCGATATAAAGACTAAGTTCGTCCACACTCTTGATAACACCTTTGAGACCATCAACAGCTGTGCGAAGCTCTCTAAGTTCTTCTTCTAGAATATTTAACTTCTCTCCTGAAGACACATCGCGGTCTGAGATGTTCTGAATGGCAGTTGAGTGAATATTACTGATCTTAGAAGCCAAATCACTCCATTTATCTTCGATTTTCGAGAAGAATTTCCGTTGTACCATTTCATCTGAGACAGGAAGGATTTCCAGCGCCTTCTCAAACTGTACTGCGGATTCATTCTTCAGATTGTTATATACTTCATGCTGTGCTTTTAGCTCCCAGAATCTTCTAAGGTTACCAGTGGTTGTGATATTGTCTGGAGTAATAAACTCTAGTTCCCTATTTGCCACTTTCATCCATCCTTCAATTCTATCAATAAGGTAATCGTATGTCACCCAGTTTTCTTTGAATGCTGTTAATCTTGTCAACCTAGAGTCTACGTCTTCTTGTAACTTTAATAACGTTTCAAGTGCTACAGAGCACTCTGTCTCCAATCCAGAGCATACAATTAAGCCCTGGAGACTCTCTGTGATAGATAGTAGACGTAACATCTTAGCATAGTGATGTGAGAGGTCAAGACTAATAGATTGATACAGATTAATATATTGTTCATGATCAATAGACGTGACATTGCTAAGATCTGGTACTCTTTGTTGAGCAACGACCAACCATTGCAGTTCTTCCTTCATGCCAAGTTTCAGTAAAGACCATCTTGAAGCCGCTAAGGTCATCTGTTGAGCACGACTTGCAGCTCTGTCTATAATAACAGTAGCTCTGTCATGTAATAAATTGTGTAGAGATGAGAATTTTGCTCTGGTTTCGTTATCCAAATTATCTTCTAACGATTCAAGTATGGCTCTACAGTGACTTAAGTTGACGAAGAATTTTCTATGCTTTTGAATTTCTTCGTGTAGGTGATCTAGGTCTGAAACAATGATCTTGCCATCCAGTAGTGCTTCAGCGACATCCGTGATCTGTCCAAAGTCTTGTAGAGTTTGTTCGTACTCTTCAGCTAGCGATGTCAATTGCAACAGACGGTCTCGTTCTGTATTGATAGCATTTTCTACTTGTTTAGTATCATCCTCACAATCGTAAAGTTTCGGTGGGCATTCTCTCTTAGGATTAGCTTCAATTAGACTGCGACACCGTTTGAACATTTTTCTTAGCGTTTCGGCATTGTCAAAGTTGGTTGATTCTATTTTATCGAGTTTTTCTAATTTTTGCTGTGTTGGGATCTCAGATAATATTACATCATCTAGTATTTCTTTCACACCTTCGACAGAATTAGAGAGTTTGTCAATATCATCCAAAAATTTGATCCATTCTTTCTCATATTCTTGTACTTTGATGGAGCTTTGATTGCTCAAAGTATTAACTGCATCCACTTGCCGTGTTAATATTTCAACCATAGTGATAATTTCTTCATTTACTTCTGTGAGTTCAATAATATGCTTCAGCTTTTGAACATTTCTTTGTAATTCCTCGAGACGTTCAGCGTCTTGTGTTGTTCTTACTCCAGTAAGAGTCTGCCTCTGAATCTTATACTGAATTTCCTCTAGCCAAACAGAAATAGTCTCTATGATAATAATAACACTCCTTTCTGTCCGTAATGGATTATTGCTTTCGATAGCATCCTTGATTTCATCTAATTCCTTATTCACGACTAGTTGGTATGATTGTTGTACCGAGGGCTCCAATAAAGCTACAGTCAAAGAATCATCAGGAATAGTTCTTTGTGGTTCTGTTACTGCTTGTGTTCGCTTCTCAAGTGCTTCGATCAATCTAGCCTTTTCAGATTTATGAGGGATGATAGTCTTACTAGGCGATGGTGACTTAGATTTTGATCTTTGGACCACATCCGAATATGTTAACTTAGGTTGTGTGATTGTTTTAGCTGGCATCGAAGGACTGGCCAATTGAGAAATACCCTCATCAATGGAGGATGCATCTCTGAGCGAGTAATCATCGCTAGTCGGCGTGAGGGACATCGATAGCTCAGTATTTATAAGATCTGATAAACTTTCAGGAGACTGTAACAAGGGAGATTCTGTCTTCTTTTTGGATTTCCGTTTTCTTTGTTTATAGTTGTCACCCAAAATGGATGTTGGGGGTTCTTTAAACTGACGTTCACTGTCTATAAAATCTGTGGTAGCTTGTGGGATAGTCACTTGAGCTTTCAAGTGAATTTCGTATGGCTCACTAGTTGATGTTGAGATAGAGTCATCGGAATAACCTCTTGGAGTTGTTTGTTGGGTGCTATCAATAGTTACGACTTCTCTTCTTCCTAAGTCAAATTCTGGTACCACTATAGGAGTTGTTTCTATAACTGGTTCTGCTCTTGGTGATGTCTGTTGTGTATTATCTACCGTTACAACCTGCTTCTTAGGTGATTCAGGTATTGGTTCTGGTGAAGGAGATTTGGATTTTTCTACCACCGGTGACGGAGCTTTAGTGAATTCTTCAGGTTCCCTTGGCGTCGTTTGCTGAGAAGAATCAATAGTCACAACCTCCTTAATTTCTAATTTAGGCAGTATTTTTTCTTCTCTCGGTGTTGTTTGTTGTGTGCTGTCAACCGTGATTATCTCTTGCTTGGTATCAAGAGGTGGCAATGATGGCATTTGTATTTCTTCTACTGGTTCCACCTTCTCCTCAACGGGCTCTGGTGTATCTGATTGTGTAAATGTACTGACAAGATGAACTTCAGGTGTCTGTATACTCATTTCAGTTAATTCTTTCTCTTTGATTGGACTAGTGGATGTGCCTTGTTCAGCAATCTCTTGCTGTACTGTTTGAATATCACTTTCTGTTGTCAATACAAGAATTTCTGTAGACTTTTCATCTGTCTGTATTTCAGGTTCTGGAGAAGTCTGTATCTCCCTCGATTCTTTTTCAATCTCGGGTGACATTGGCTTCTCTTCTACTACGATAGGTTCTTCGACCACAGGTGAAGTTTGTGAGAACTTTTCTGATGGAGTTTCAATATCATGTGGAATAACCTGTGTAGTAGCCTCCAATTGAATAATTTTTTCAGGTGATTCTGACCGACTAGTTTGCATTTCGGTATCTGACATTATTTTTTCTACAGTAACTTCTTCAATAGTTTGTGTGTGAGCTTCTTTGTCTTCCACAGGAGTTGTCTGTGTAATAACTTCACTTATAGAGGTCGGTGTAGTTTGAAGTTCAATGTCAGAGGTTTCTGGTCGAGCTATCTCTTCGACTGTTTCGGGTTCCTCAGGTGATGTTTGAATAGAATATTCTTGGGTTGCAATTTCTTCAACCACTTGAACAGGGAATGTCACAGTTGTAGGCACTTCTTTCTCTGCAACCTCTGGGCTGCTTTGAACGCACTCTTCGACTATTTTTACAGTGCTAATGTCAGATGTTTCGCTCATAGTATGGTATGATTCTTCTTTGGGCGATACAACTGTTTCAGTGCCAATCTTTGGGCTTTCACGTTCTATTTCTTTCTCCGTTTCAATGATTGGTTCTGGTTCTACGGGAACTTCAGGTTCTTGGACATCTGGTTCAACAGTAGGCTCAGAAGGCGTCTTTTTCTTGCGTTTTCTATCTTTTCCTTTTTTGACAGGTTCAAGCATTTCAACTGGTGTAGTCACAGTCGTATCTTCTGTTTCAGTGGTGGTTATTTTTGGATAGGTTGTATCTTCACTAACACCATGTGGTCGGCGCTTCTTGTGTCTTTTCTTTTTATCCGGGGTGGGTACTGGTCCTATGGATAAATCTTCAGGTTCATAACCCCGCCCTTCCGAAACAGAAATATCTTCTGATTCTACATATGAGTCTATTATTTCTTCTTTAGCTTGAACTACTGTTTCTTCGAGCGAAGATTCTGTTGATTTAACTTCGCTGACCACTTGCTCTAGTGTTTCGGGTTCAGGAGCCGGTTCTTCAGTTGGAGTTTCTAAAACCTCTTCAGTAGGTTTGGGAGATTCTGCCTGAGGTGATGTTGGCAATTCAACATAATGACTTAAAGATGAACTGTCAGTATCAGCAATACTTTTATCAGTTTCAACTTCAGTTGAATCACTTGCGGTTGACCCAGTTTTATGCTTCTTTTTCCTTTTGTTTTTCTTCTGTTTTTCCACTGTATCAGGAGTTATAACTTCTTTGTGCTGTTCTAAGATCTCTTCAAGCACTGGTGGTTTAGGTGCTTCTTTCGTTATTTTAATCTCACTTGGCAATATAACTTCTATGTCTTTCTTAATTACAATCGGCTCAGCTTCAAATTCTTGAACCTTCAAGTCAAATTGCACTTTAGGAGCTACTTTCTTAGGTTCTTTACGTTCAGTTAGTGACATCGATATGTCTATAGTCCGATCAGGCTTTTTAGATTGTGAGGTCACAGACTCCGGTTTAAGGTTTCGAAGATCCGTATCTTGGCGCTCAGAGTGAAGAAGCATAGTGATATCATATTTTGGAACTGGTTTTGGTAAACTTGAGGTAGAAGCTCCTGAAACTTCGGTAGTTTGTAACTGAGCATCTTGTTTCTCAGGTTTGTCAAATACAGCTAGTAGCTGGTTAACGCTGTCTGAAGACCCTACAACTTGAGGTTCGTATTGTCTTATATAAGATGTTTCTGGTGCTTTAGGTGATTCGGTTGCATCAGATTCAGTGATTACTGTTCCTACTTTCAAGGGTTCAACTTCAATAGTAGATTGTGTTGGTGCTCTCTCAGTAGTTACATGACTAGTTATCCTTTCAGTATCCGCTAGCTCATGTTCAGCTACTTGTTCTTGCGGAAGTTCGTATTTACCAGTTCCTTCTTGAATAATAAGTTCTTTAGCTAATTCTACAATTCCAAATTGAGGCTCCTGGAAGGAAACTTCACTGTGTAGGAATGGAAATTCTGTAGTGGGTTGTTTGTTTTCGAGAATCTCTTTATCGTGTTCTACAACTTTTTCTAATGTTGTTTCCTGTTTACTTTGATCAACTAAAATTTGTTCTTCAGGCTTTATTTTTTTTGGTAGAGACTCCTTTTCTGACTTTTTATCCTCTACATCAACTGCTGTCGATTCCTTTACAGGTGGTATTACACCTTCTAATTCAGCACTCGAATGTATCACTTGAATAGTATCTGTAACGTCACTTGTTTCTAACAATGGATGCTTTTTAATGATTGCATCAATTACTGCAGGTTTTTGTACAGACTGTGGCGAGTCTTCAGGTTCTATACTCGGCACGGCGACACTTTCAATAGTACTCTTTGTAAAATCGACGGCAGGTATCGTTTCATCAATCCTTTGTTTTGTGGTGTCTTTTTGTGTCTGAGCAGGATAGTATACAGTTTCACCGTGTTGTTTTTCTGTCTTTAAAAGATCTTTACTAGGTTTGCCAACAACTTTCTCCTGTATTTGGTCAGGCTGAGATAATATCTCAGAACTATATTGAATACTAGGAGTCTGCTCTAAAATTGTCTGTTTAGATTCAATTATGTCAGGCTTATTTAATTTTAGTTCAATTTGTGTAGTTATTGTCGAATCAGGTACAAACTCATCATCTGACCCTTCAATAATTTCTTCGGTGACATGTTCTTTACCATTAATAATTTCCACTCGTTTTATAACCTTAATACGTTTTGTTTTTATGCCAACAGTTTGTATGTTATATGAATCTTCCTTCACTGTTGTGATTGGTATTTTAGAAACGGTGGAATGATCCATTTCACCACTGATAAAGCTCTTTGTCAGATCAGCAAGCGTTGTATCTTTTGGTTCAGTAGATGTTGACAGGACTTCTGTGACTTTTTCAGCTTGAGGTAGCTCATGTTGAACTTTAGGAACTTCATCGATAACCTTAATTTCAGGTTCAAGATTTGTAGTTTCTTTCAATAGTACTGGTTCAGATGTTATTATTTTGGATACGACAGGCGAATCGGATGCAGTCTCGCGTAGTATTTTTGAAGACACATCTTCAATATGTTCCTTAGATTCCGGTGACTTTTCTGTAGTTATTTCTACTTTAAGATGTTCTTTAATAGGTGAAGTGGGTATCTTTGAAACGACAGTATGGTCTATTTCACTGCCAATAAAGCTTTTCATCATATCGATGAGAGACGAATCTTTAGGTTCTGAAGGTGTTGATGGAACCCCTGTGCCTTCTACAGTTTCAGGAACTTGAGATTCAATTTCAGCAGTTTCTTTGCTTACTACTGTTGCATACGTTTCCAATGTCGGTGCTCCAGGTTCACTAAGTGTAGTAGCTTGTTGTGTTTTTACATTATCGATAGAGATTGGTTCTTTAGATTCTTCCACAGGTTTTTCCTCAGCAGTTTTGGGAACATTTTCCTTTCGAATCGCTTTATCTTTTTCGTCAGGTATTTCTTTTACAGGTGATGTAGGTAATTTAGAAACAGTGGTATCATCTACTTCACTACCAATGAAGATTTTAGTCACATCAGTAAGAGTTGTATCTTTAACTTCTGTTGTGATTTCTATTTCTTGAGATGGTTTAATTGTAATAATTTCCTGTGATTGAGGTTCAATTTTCGTCGTTTCTTGGATTAAAGTTGTTTCAAAAGGTTTAGTCTCCGGTATAATGGATTCAGTCTCTTGTATTACTAAAGAATCGTCTTTTACAGGTGCAGGTACATCTACTCCGGTAGGCGTTTGTACTTCAGGTAGCTTTTTAACTGGTGATGTGGGTAATTTGGATACAGTGGTGTGATCCATTTCACTACCAATGAAGCTTTTCATCACATCTATAAGAGTGGTATCTTTACGTTCCACAGAGGGTGATGGTGACATATCTGTGATATCTTCACCTTGAGGTAAATTGGAAGTGACTGTAAGAATCTCTTCGGAAATACTAATTTGGGGCTCAACTTCAAGTGTCTCTCTAATTAACACTGTCTCAGGTGTTTTCACAACTGGTGCATCGAGTGTAGTCTCTTGCTGTGTTATTGGAGAAACGTCTTTAGCAGGTGTCAGTTCCTCAAATTCTTGTTTGATAGGAATATCACCTTCAGTTTTGATTTTAAATTGTCCTTGTGTTGGCGATGTAGGTATTTTAGATGCTATGGTGTGATCCATCTCACTTTCAATGAAACTTTTATGAATATCAATTTTATGTGTATCCTGTTGTCCATTTGTTGAACTTATTTCAGGGAATTCTGTCACAATCGTAGTAGTAATCTTAGGTTCAGTAGATTGAACAGAATCTTGAATCTCTTGCATAATTATCTCTGATTCTTTTTCACTTGTTTCCTTCGATATTTTTGGAGAAATAGGTCTGCCCTGAGTATCTTCAAATATGACTGTTTTAGTGGTGGTAATTGCAACTGCTGTTTTGGGTTCTGCATCACTTTTTTGAGTTGTAGTAATTTTCTCAGTAATTATCTTTACATCAGGAATAGAAGACTTGATAGCTTCACTTGTTACTACTACCGAGGTTTTGCTGTCAGTTCCAGTAACTAGCTCTTCAAGTTTCTTAACTTCTTGGTTGTTTCTATTTTCTGATATAGGTGCTGTTGAATGAGTTGACTCGCTGATAATAAGATTCTTGGTAATATCTGCATTGGAAGGTTCATTAGGTTGTTTTAGTTTCAGATTGATCTGAGCGGTCATTGTAGAATCTGGAATGAATTCATCATCAGGGTTTTCTATAACTTCTTCAGTTATGTGTTCTTTACCATCTACGATTTGGACCCTTTTAATGATTCTGATGCCTTTAGTCTTTACACCTTCTGTTTGTAAACTGTGTAACAGTTGAGACTCTTTAGAGACATCTTCTTCGGGTTCTTCAACGATTTGTTCGGTAACATGCTCTTTACCATCTATTATTTGTATACGCTTTATAACCCTGATTCGATTAATCTGTGTACTATCGATTGTAACATTGTCAGGTACTAAAGTATGCTCAGTGGATTGTATTTCATAAGGTTCTTCAATTACCTCTTCGGTAACATGCTCTTTACCATCTTTAATTATTACATGTTTTACAGCCCTGATTCGTTTAGCTCCATAAGGGCTGTCGTCTAGTTTTGTTATATGTTTTTCTACAGTTTCAATTTTTGTTGAAGTTACAGGAGCATCCAAATCTCTACTACTCTTAGTCCCTACATCCTCTATTTGTTGAATGAATGAAACTTGAGAATCTTTAGTGACGTCATCATCAGGTTCCTCAACGATTTGTTCAGTAACTTTTTCTTTACCGTCTATAATTTCCACATGTTTGATTAACTTGATGTCCTTAGTCTCTACATTACCAGTTGTATCACTAGGTAAAACAGTATGTTCAATTATTTCCACATCAGTAGGCTCTTCTCCCTCTTCAATGATATGTTCTTTGCCATCTTTGACTATAATACGCCTTACAGTTGATCTTGTTTGGAAACCAATTGGTGTTTCTGTGATAATTTCCTCATCAGTTGGGTCTTCTACAACCTCTTCTGTGACATGTTCTTTACCATTTATAATTTCTACTTTCTTTATTATTCTCACACGTCTTGTTTTTACACCTTCAGTAATACTACTAGCTATTTGAGGCTCCTCTTCAATAATCTCTACATCATCAGGTTCTTCAATAACTTCTTCAGTGACATGTTCCTTCCCATCTATTATAGTTATGTGCTTGATTATACGTTTTCTTGTTTTTGTGATCTTTCGAACAACTCTTTGTACAACAGTAGCAACATTTGTAGAAGTTTCATAAGTTGAATGAAGAGCTCCTTCTGATGTTATGAAGGTTTGCATTTCTTGGGGTGAACTTCCAGTTGGGAACTGTATATGCTCTGATTGTGGTTCTTGAACGATGTAAGTAATATTTTCAGGTTCATATTTTATATCATCACCAGGAAAAGCTTCGAAAGAACCGGCGACAGTTACAGTTTTTACAGGACTGGTTTCCTTTGAATATGTTACACTATGAGAATCAGACCCACTTTCTTTCTTGATAAATTCCTGCATGAGATTTTCTAATTGCTGCATTTGAGTAGTGTCTGTGATATTGAATGATTCACCTTGATCTTGTAAATCAGTAGGTTTATCAGTGGGTTTATCAGCAGGCTTATCACCAGGTTTATGATCAGGTTTGTCATCAGGTTTATCACCAAGCATTCGCTTATCGGCCTTTTCATCCTGTGATACATCATACTTATGAGGATATCCAGGATAATCATCTCTATCACTTTTATCTTCATCATCTGCTCCAGTAGGTGCATCTCCTTGTCGTTTCACACTGATAGAAACTCTAGGTATTTGCTCCTCCGATACTTCAACATCATCAGGTTCTTCAATGATTTCTTCCGTCACATGTTCCTTGCCATCGATAATTACGATGCGACGAATGATACGTCTCCGTGTCTTTATTATCCTTTTGGTGACTTGTTGGACAACAGCTGTAACACTTGATGAAGATGTTTGAAGTTGAGCAGGGACGCCGGCTTCTACTAGTTGTAGAATATCTTCAGGTTTCATATCTTTATCCATAGTAATAAGCGTTTCAGGTTTAGATACATACTCTTGCACAGTAACTTCACCGCCTGGCAGATTTGATACTATCTGACCATGGGATGTTTGATATTGAATGTGCTGTATTCCTCCATCTTCTAGCATAGAAGATGAAGCTCCTTCGTTCTGCGAAAGAGCTATCTGAGAGTATGTTTGGTCACCAGATAATATATGAGATTCGCGTTGTTGGGTTTGCACTACTTGCTGTCTTGTGACCAAGGTCTTTCTGACTTTCTTTACAATTATTCTTCTGGTGCCATCGGCGTCTACTACAACTTCTGTAGTTGTCTCGTCAGGTTCAAACATAACAGTCTCGAATGACTGAGGCAGACTGTGAACTATATTCAATTCAGTATCTTTCTTAAAATTGTCATCTTTATAATCAGCATCGATGAGTAATGATTGTTCATCAACTCTTTCATCTCTATGTACTGGTCGAGTCGCAATTTCAATGGTTTCGTGACCATCGGACACAGTCTGTTTAATTTGAATACTTTGAAGAACTTCTTTTTCTGCGGAATGTGGCTCACTAGTTTGTACTTCAACTTCTTGAGGGGGAATACACGTAATGGATTTGTCATAAGTCTGTATAACATCAGGTTGGCATATAACTGACTTATCAGATACTGAAGGGGGTTCTGACATGAGACTTTTGCCAGTTTGTGTCTCGATAGCGACAGTTTCTTTTATTATTTGAATCTCAGCTGGTTTTCCATGACTAGGTTTACTTTCTTGTACTGTCATAACTTTCTCTACACTATCTTCCACTGATGGCGCTTTAACTGACACTTTCTCTTCACTAGAAACCTTTTCTATAACTTTTTCAGCAATCTCTTTAGGTATTTCGACATCCCTAGGTGAGACTATTTCTTCAGGCATCGACGTTGAGTCAATCGTTCTATCTGTTTGTGAGATATCATCTTCTGCAACTTCAGGTGCCGATCTTATATGTAGTAATTGTCTCAACCTTTCTATCTCTATAATGACTAGATCCTTAGTATCTTCTAACGCTTTTTGCATTGCATTCAACTTTATTCTCAAGAACTGACTAGATTCATCATTACTTATCACAGTTATTGATTTTAATATTATCTCATATTCTTCATACTCTCTTATGTAACGTTCATATATTTCAATATACCTAATTATATCTTCATCAACAAGTATTTCCGTCTGTTCTGTTGTTTCTCTTAACCCATTGTTGATGGTCTCAAGCCACCTGTCCAATTTTGCAAGTTGCTCTGTTTGTTGTTTGAGCTCTTTTTCTTGTAGAGCCACTTCAACCTTGGCGTTCTGAAAATGATAAATATTTAGTTTAGCGTTTTATTTACGTAATAGTTTTTTATTTTATACTAGCTTCCGCCCGCGGCTTCGCCCGCGTGGAATTCGGTATTGCCACCAAGTCTATTTGAATGAAACGACTCTCCACTCTCCACCTCCACTCTACTGTCCAATCCTCTCTCCCAACTCCACCCTATATTCCACTCTCCACTTCAATCTCCACTCCACTCCACTCTCCACTCCACTCTCCACACCACTCCCCACTCCGCTCCACTCTCCACTCCACTGGTCTCCACTCGTCAAGCCAAAACCTTTCGGATAAAAAGTACTAAACGGATTTTAGTGCGGTTTTCTTAGTCAGACCTAAAATTTGGAGATATGACCAAAAGTTTTTTTTTCCTTATTTATCTTTACAGGGTTCACCTAAGGCGACAGTCATCATTTTCTGAACCTTTTCCCAACTCAGTTGGGGTCGGCTTTCCAGTCTAACTGTGATGCGGCTGAACTTCGATATTTTACATGGAGCGACTGCCATCTGACCTCCACAACCAATGGCGATATCGAAGCTCCAAGTTAGACTGGTTGGACTTTTGAGGGCTCCAACTACCCGTAACGACTGCCATAGATGTTTGTATGGCAACCGGGACCGACGGCTTAACGTGCTCTCCGAGGCACTAATAAACCTGCGATAAATACACACATAACTTCGAAAAGCATCGAAAAGTCATTGGTGTGTGCCATAGTGAACCTGGGATCGAACCCGAGACCTCGTCTCAACAGTCCATTACCCAAACCACTAGGCTACCGCGGTTGTTAAGGCGACAGTGTGGACATCATATCCCTTTATAAAAGTACTTTTAGTTGTAATAATCGATATTTGAAAAAAAAAGACTTAGGTATGTTGACCACAAATATCTATTTTTTTGCAATCCTTGTCTGTTCGTGATGGACGCAAAAACTGCTCAACAAATTTTGATGCCGCCTTTTCATTAGAAAGGTCTTGGTTTTACATAAAATCTGCCGTATGTTTGATTGCATTTGGTTAAGTAGAATCGGAGATATGACCAAAAAACGATTACCAACCAATCGACTCCCACAGGCAGAGCCGCGGGTATTAGCTTGTATATAAAATAGCCTATATTATGTTATTTCACACTACACTCTATCTCGTTACCAAATTTCAGCCAGATCCATTCAGCCGTTTTTACGTGAAATAGCAACAAACAATATTTGGACATCCCGACCGATCCACTTTGCGAGCGGAGCCGCGGTATTAGCTTGTATAAAAAGTAGCCTATATGTTATTCCAGACTATAATCTATCTCTGTACCAAATTTCAACCTGATCTATTCAGCCGTTTTTACGTGAAAGAGTAACAAACATACATCCAGATATCCCGACTGATCGACTCCATGGGCGAAGCCGCGGGTATTAGCTTGTATAAAAAGTAGCCTATATGTTATTTTACACTACATTCTATCTCGGTACCAAATTTCAGCCAGATCCATTCAGCCGTTTTTACGTGAAATAGCAACAAACATAATATTTGGACATCCCGATCGATCTACTTCGCGAGCGGAGCCGCGAGTATTAGCTTGTATAAAAAGTAGCCTATATGTTATTCCAGACTATAATCTATCTCTATACCAAATTTCAACCCGATCTACTCAGCCGTTTTTGCGTTAAAGAGTAACAAACATACATCCAGACATCCCGACTGATCTTCTCCGTAGGTCGACTGATCGACTCCGTGAGCGGAGTCGCGGGTATTAGCTTGTATAAAAAGTAGCCTATATGTTATTCCACACTTTAATCTATCTTGTTAGCAAATTTCAGTCAGATCTATTCAGCCGTTTTTACGTGAAAGAGTAACAAAGATATATCTAGAAATCCCGACCGATCGACTTTGCGAGCGGAGCCGCGGTATAAGCTTGTATAAAAAGTAGCCTATATGTTATTCCAGACTATAATCTATCTCTGTACCAAATTTTAGGCAGATCCATTAAGCCGTTTTTGTGTGGCAGAGTAACAAACATACATTCAGACATCCAGACATCCAGACATCCAGACATCCAGACATACATTCTTACAAACTTTCGCGTTTATAATATTAGTAGGATTAATTTAGTACTATATACAGTTCTGTGAGAACAGTCTAGTACTTTGGTATAGTATGGCGTTGCGTTCACACTCTATAAAGTCATGTGTCAGAAGGTCACACTCATTCATATATCATGGCATATGACACCCAATAGATTTCCTCAAGCTTGGGTGAATATTTTAAATCTTTTATTTTTAGGTGACAGACAAGCACACGACCCGCCTGATGGGAAGCCGTAGGAAGCGAAATCCATGGCCCATGAACTTGTGCAACACCAGAGCGTCACACTAGAGCGCTGCCGATCCTGAAGGAGCGGAGGGGGGGCTAGGAATGGTTAGTAGCTATTTTAAGGATAGAAGTAGTTGATAGTGCTAAGTAAAACCCCAACTACTCGTACAACTAGTGCGTTAGTTAGTTTGTTAGTTAGTACAACACGTCTAAGAAATTGCACAATTTTACCTTGCTTACCTGGATGATGTGTAGACCATCGCGGGCTTGCTTCAGCAGCTTCAGGATCCTCGCCTTCATAGACTGCAGATCCTTCAGCAGGGATTGCACCTCCTGCTCGGAGCAGTACTCCATCACCTTCGATTCCAGGATATCCGCTGCTTCTTCACACTTTTCCAGGATTGTGATTCCTTCCTGGAAAACATTTCACATAACGAACTTAGTTCTATTCATATATAGATATTCTAAGCCATTCTATACAGGTCTATCTAGACTCATTTATTATAACAAATCTATAGGTACCTGGCTTCAAATAAGCTAACATTTAAATACAAGAATCGGGTAAAAACTATACCTACAATATTTGATTTCCAATTATAGGCTTTGGTGTTGATTGTCAAACATAAATCTAGCACTTAGAGCCATACAGGATGTTTCAGAAATCGATGTTAAGCCGGAATCGGATAATTGGTTAACATCATAACAATTAGATAACACTTTTTTTTAGTACAGTCAGTGTAATCTGAACAAAGTATTAATTTAAATACGTACTTTCAAAATTGATACTGAACAACGTGATATAATAAATTATCATCTTACAAATTTGAACAGCTGGCTTTAGATTTGAGGCCACAATTTAGTGAGGTTATTTGATTAAATTTGTCCAGCAGTGGACTGCAATAGGCTAATTGATTGATTGATTGATTGAAAGTAACTACAATTTTTTTAAGTAAATTTCTTGCAACGTTAGTAAAAGAAATTACTGATTTTCTCAATATTTTAAAAATGAATATGTTTTTAAATATTTGATCAAAATAAATTTAAATGATTTTCTGTTAACTATTTATATCTTGAACGCCCGAAAACTACGCTAAGATTATAATGGAATTATTATGTCATGGCCTATTACCGGTTCCAGCTGGATCGACTTTTGAAACATGCTGTATACAATTTGATGAATCGTTTAAACGTCAACACAACGATGTTAAATTGCATCGCTGATTGTTAAGTTAGTGAGATAGTGTAAAGTAAACAGACTGACTCTTGGATGTCTAAAAATAATTCTGATGTCAGTTGAAAGATATCGTAGCTCAATTATGTCATAGCCTATTTAAATGATGAATACAGAGATGAGCTGACGTGTGTTGTATTTATATTATAATGATGATGAATAGATGCTATCGAAAGTGACTTAGAGGTCGCAGATTCGAAGCCTATTCACTACACTACCACGTGAACCCAGTCCTAACAGAAGCTTCATTTCGGTGGCTTGGTGGTTAAGGAGTCGGTTCCGGGTTCGAATTCTGGTCTTTTACACTAAATAAGTGAACTCACTCTTTTAACCTATGCAAATTACTTGAAGTTACTTTATAATTAATTTAAAGCAATTTCCTTGGCTATAGCGCCTAACATCAATTTTAGATAACTAGTAGGTATATACCTACTTTAAAAAAACATAGGTATCTAAAGAATTACACTCGTTTTTTTTGTTTTTTTTTTATGTCAGTCACGTCAATATGACTTCACCTCACCTGATGGTAGGCTAAAGGTAAAGTCTCTGGAATGGGAGTCACCATTACAAACACTGATAGTGCTATAATGGTGGCTCTCAGTTTGACGGCCTCATCTAATGCTTTTTCACACCCCGTTTAAAGGACCCGGGGCTGTAGGAGGAAGGAAACACGTGAGCTGGTAAAGAATTTCAGGTTTTGATCGGGCGGCACCGAACCGCTTGGTTCTTGATAGAATTATTTTCGTTCGTTTTTGAACAATTTTGAACAATTTCATGTTATCTATGTAAGTGACCTATTTTTTACTTCAATTAAAATCGCCTGACATAGTTATAGTGTAAACATAGTACACTAACGAACTATTATTATAATTAACCTGAATTGGTTTTCCTGTGATGTCTCTTTACCTCATTGAGCCGATAGATAAAATTAACCTCAAACATTTTCATAATTCTCAGAAAAGCATAATCTTCCTTAAACTCATGAATCAATAAACAAATTGACCACGTACAAAATTATAGGTATATACTCGTACTATGATACTATAGTAATCCATTAAGTTACCGACATAGCTCGCAGAATAAGCTAACTGAAATGGCAATGGGCTGGTCAAATTCGAGTTGGCAAATGGAAAGTGAGTCTGGCCGGGGCCAGATGGACCGACAACCTGAAGAAGGTAGCTGGGATGGATTGCATGCGGAAGGCGAAGAATCGGGTGGTATGGCGCACATTGGAAGAGGCCTATGTCCAGCAGTGGACGTCGACAGGCTAATTGATTAATTGATTGAAGAACTCATACTACATTCTCATATATGTAGGTACTCAAATTAATAATTGATTGGTTTGTTGGCTTTTACGCGACTGCCGACTGATTCTCAAAATCCGAGAGGTAAGCATGTGCTTTGTCCGGAGTTTAGTCCATAAGGCCACGTTGACCACCTATGGTGGGCCGTGCGCTTGTCTGCCACCTAAGTAAGGTACGGTAAGTAGGTACTCAAATCACTAAGCTTCATCAGTGAAGGTGTAGTCAACTAAGTAGTATTTAATGAGGTATCAATACATAGGTACTTAAGATAACATAGGTATGTTTTATTAACGAGTTCAGTATAAGCACTATTTTTAGCTTATTTACAAAAGTAACAGAAGGTTAATTTGTAGATAATATTTAGAACTAGCTTGTGCCCGCGGCTCCGCCCGCGTGGACTTCGGTATTACAAAAAATGTGATATAAATGAAAAACCGCTCGACCGATTTTGTGCAAACTTCACATAAACCATCTACTAAATAGTCTGAACAAAGCCTACATTTGGTTTGTACAGGTGAGCCCGTCCTTGAGTTATAAAATTACAACGAAAAGTGGCATTGATTTTTATATAATTCAGAATGGGAAGGGAGGTTATCTGGGCTTTTACGTGACCGACTGTCATTCCCAAACTTAAGAGCAAAATCACCGACAAAAATATTTTTTTTTATGTCGTACACGTCAATATGACTTCAGCTCGCCTGATGGTAACTTAAGGCAAAGTCTCCGGAATGGGAGTCACCATTGCAAACACCGATAGTGCCACATTAGTGGCTCTCAGCTAGACGGCCTCATCAAATGCTTTTCACGCCCGGAAAAGAGCATGAAGCTATAGATAAACATGGAGGCCAAACCGGGAAGAACAGCTTGATCCAAATACCTACATGTCTGTATCTCACTCTCTGTGGGCCGACTTCTCTTTCGTGTATTTGTACAATGTTGCTATCTTCTTATTAGTATCTCCTAGTAAATTATAGAAATAGACCATACTTACCAAAAATGCAAGTAAAATGATTTATAAATAACTCTATAGTTCGACTACGATTATTAATGTGGAAATTGAAAAATTATATGCCATTTATTATGCATGATTGGGTTGTTGAATCAGGAAATCAGTGAATTAAGTTCCCATTGTCTATGGATTCAGTACGTAATGTGGCAACATTGGTACTACATGTCAACTATCAATAAACAATATGGCGGTTGTTTATTATTGTTTTGGTTTTTAACATATTTAAAGTTAATTATAAGTATAAACTCAAAAAATGGTGCAAAATTGTATAGTGCGTGGTTGCGGTATTACGTGGCGTCAAGGATGTGATATAAAATTCCACGCGTAAGTGTTTAAACTTGTTTAAATGGTGATTTCTTGCTTAGAAGGTTATCATACTTAGAAAGAGAAGTCGGCCCACAGAGAGCAAGATAGTAAATACAGACTGAGCATCAAGTAGGTATTGGAAGTGAGGCCTCCATGTTTATCTATAGCTTCATGGAAAAGAGGCACCGAACCGCTTGGTTCTTGATGGAATTGTTTGCACATTATTTACTTTAAATGTAAGACAGCATCCTTGGTGACAAATCTTTCAAAGAAATACAATAACACTGATCAGACGTGACCTAATGTTCAATTTAATGAATAAACATGAATCAAGTCTTGTATCTACAGGTTGTTTGGAAGACAACTGCAGTGATCACATGCAATGATTCATAGCACGAACATGCATCATGTTTTATGATCACTTTGTATGCACAGCTGTCGTAAAATTTATGTCAAGCCATCTTAGGAAGGTTAATTTTATGGACCTGCTGAAATAGTTTTTTAATAGTCATTTTAACGAGTCCCGGTCCACATTATGCACGAATGGTCTTCAAATTTTATTATTATTCGTCAAAATAAAGTGTTAACAGTGTAGAGGGTCTTACGAATAGAGAAAATGTACGGAAGAAGATTGAAGAAACAGATTTGGGTTAGGTCGAAATAATATTTTGTAAATCGAAAGAAAAAGTTAAATGATTTTTTTTCATTTGATTTAAGACTTTAACTGTATAACGGTAAAGTCTACAATTAAATAGCAATTTTAGAGTGTCAGTGGTATTAAAGTGATTAATTAGCAGAATCAAGGACCAGGTAACCTGGTATCTCTAGGCGAGAATATTAAAGAATATTCGGCGCGATGCTCGCCCCACCCCCTTTCTGGGAGTCGAGGGTACCATAACTAAAACCCTAGATGACCAGAGTTCAGCTAGGGTGCGAGAGAAATACCTTTTTGGTAACGTTACACCTCGGTAATTAAGACCCGAGATCGGGTGCGGTTTTAGTCCGGCAGAATCTGACATAACCACCCCCGATGGGCGATGGGGGTGGTATCTGCAGGGATATTCGCATGAAAATCAAAAAGCTCGGGAGTTATCGCACCCTGGGACTATGTATGAAAACTATGAAATTAGAAGAAGCGAAAGGCGTATGCCAGGATCGTAGCAATTGGACAATATTTTCTCCACCCCAACAAGCAATGGACTTCACTGTACCCTTGTACGTATGAGGTTATACCGTTTTTAGAAACAGAATGTTTTAGAAACAGTGATGTCAGACAGATCTGAATCTTAGAATCGAACAGCCAAATCGTAATTTCGCAGATGATCTAAGAGAAAATACGTGATCATTGCTAAACCAGACCGGAGCAGCTGATTAGTGATCTCATTTCTAAAACAAAATGAGTGATACCCATCAGCCTGTACACATAAAAGTGATGTATGGGCTACTAACAATTTTACTGAACCACATGCGTTGGGTGATGTCAGAAATATACCGCATGTGCGATTTATTTATTTCTAAACGGTTTAGCGAAGTTTGTATTCTGTGGAATACCTAGAATATAGAAACTGATACTTTATGAGAATTGGGGTAGATTTTACCAATGATGAGAACTGAGATTAATTAAAACTAAATCGCGTTTTTATGTGTTAGAACTCAGGTAGATTCCATCATTCAGTCGAAATGCGCTCAGTTAAGAACTGAATTTCATTGAGTAAAACTTGATAACCCAGTTAGGTTTTAATTGATATCGGTTTCTATTAGTGAAACCCGCTCTAAATTTGAGTTATGTGAAACTTTGCTTGAAATAAATAGTAAAAAAAATTACAATTCTTATTGTTTTTTTATCTCAATAATCCTAGTGTCTAAAATACAAGTATTCCTGTTAACCAGATAAGCTAAATTACATGTTTTAGGATTACACTACCGATGTGTAATGGGTTCACTCGAGACAGGTCGGAGTTCGAACCGGCAACCCATTAGCCACCGGCTTAACCATTATGCTAATATAAATAGTATTTATAACAACATATTGTATCTTTCAACGAATATACAACTAAGATAATGATAGTCAAGTTCAAACACAACACAACTTATGGCACTGTCGGTGTATGTAATGGGGGCCACCTTCCTGAGACTTTACTTTAGCTTACCATCAGAAGAGGTGAAGTCATATTAACGTGACCGTTATAAAAAAAAACACTTAATTGGAATTTGAGAGAAACTAGCCTAAACTTACAAATATTTTTGGGTCAAAAGTCACATATAATATTATTCAATGACTCCAGTGAACCATAAACCAGGCAGTAAATACATTGTTATACAGTTTTGGTTCAATAACTACGTTTACCCAACCCATTGGTATTTTTGTATTGGATTTAGATGTCAAGTGGAACAGGGTGGGACGAATAGTTCATTCACACAATAAAGTATCGTGTGATATAAAAAAGGATTAAAAATTTTGAGTCATGATTCCGGTATTTAAGTTTTTAATTTTAAAAGCTAAAATATATCCTTAGATTCATGTAGTTTTTGTTTATACTGAGGTGGCAGGCAAGCACACGGCCCACATGATGGAAAGCGGTCACCGTGGCCTATGAACGTGTGTAACACACCAGAGGCATCACAAATGCGCTGCTGACCCTGGAGACGGGAGGGTTGGGAAGTTTTCAAGACCTTTGAACAACTATGATATCTTTACAGGGTCTAATTTTAACTCTACTTAACAACAACAAATGAGTAACTAATTAAGTATAGGACATAACTTCTACCAATAACAAAAAAAAACCACAAAAAAATATATAAAAATACCTTTCAAAACAAATCACAAAACCACTTTCAATTCACAAAAAAAATCGATTCCCGATTCGATTTTATCGTAAAATTATTTTCATTCGAGTAATTCGTATTCGTATCGACTGCACAACGTTCGTTCACTTACTAACCCTGCGAGAAGCCAAACACTAATATTATTATTAACTCTATGTCGTAACGCAGGTGACATCATTAGAGAACCACCACAATGAGTATATGGCCTAACTCATTGCCAAGGGTATATTGTCAACGCTCTTCATTGTGGGAATATGAAAGGACTTTATATTATGACTGTTCGTGATAGTAGGGTATTTTTTTCAGGATTCATGGATTGATTTTTTAATTTTTTAATTATTGAATGCCTGAACAGATTTGGATGTACGAAACATCATTAGAATCATACCTACTGATTAAGTGACACTGGTTAAAAAAACAGTATGGCGGCAGTAGGTATGTTCCATTTTCAAAAATGCAAAAAGATACAAACAAAAATAATTGATTGATTGATGATTCACTATATATTATCAGGCGGGACTTTATTTTTAAAATTACTGTTTATGTAGGTATCCACATGTTTGTAATGTTTTGAATAACAGAAATAGTTCTGATAAACAAGATTAGGAAGGTATGTACTTGAATAAACATGAGCAATAAACACCGCCTCAATTATAATCACAATTAAGTAAAAGATAATGATTGATGAAAGAAAAATAACAAAAAAGACGCAATACTTAAAAATAATATGTAGGTTTTTATGTGTAATGAAGAATTGATATTCATTCCTGATTTGAATAAGTATGATCTACGGTAGAATTCTCTAAATGGCCTACTACACAACAAAACGATGTTGCTAGATCAGGCAATTATTGAGACTATAAAAACGTAATTCTAGTTTTGTAAAGGCGGCAAAATTTGGGCAATTTTGAAGCTGAAGTTTTGGATGGAGTTAACCAATGTCGCCGAATAGACGCTATAAATCCCAGTCAATTATTTTAGTCAATGGTATATATACAATGAGAACTTACCCTGAGGCCTGCGTCCATGGCTTCGAGACTCTCGTTTGGCAGATCAGACAGGCGAGTTTGTACATCTTTAATTTCTTCTAGCAGAGTCTCTATATCGTTAGATAATTCGTCCTGAGAACACACGCTTTTATTAGCAAAACACACTTTTGTACAGCTACGAAATGGAATCAAACTGTTTCATATCAATAGTCTAAAATTGTTCTAGTAATACAATCTTATAATAAACAAATGCATTTGTATTACCATTTCGCGAGCAAAGTAAATCAAGACTAAATAAGTCTGATAGTTTTGGATCGTATCCAAGACATAAATTATTAGCTCGTATGTGTATGTGTGTACGTGTTCTATGCCTTACGTACAATACACAGATAAACAGATTTATGTAGCATAGGTGTTCACGGATTGTTGCAAAATAAATATATTGCTAAATTACGTTACATTTATTTTTAACTTGGCTTGAGACAATATTAGGAAGCAGAAATCGGAAATACCGCCCACTTATTTCAAATATTTTTATGTGAGCACGTGTGTCAGATAATTAACACACCTTTTCTTTAAAAACCTTAACTAATTCCAAAATGTTCTTCACAATTTTGATTCCATTTCGCAAAAATATTTTAGGGATTTACAGTCCACGTGACCATTCGGTAGACTGTAGGTTAAAACAATACAACAACAAAATAAAACAAATTAGTTCATAACATCAATGTTGCTTGGCATGACATGCAAAAAAAGGGGTCTGCTGCAAAAGGGCTGTTACCATTCTCTCAGTCAACAAAACCGATCAGTATAACCAAGTTCAAGTGTCCTGTGCCGATCATAATTGAAATTTTATGAATTTAAAATTTTTTAAAATAATGTTATATGGAAATACTGTTTCAAATAATCAGTTTTCTGAAGCCATGACAATTTAGTTAGATTTTTATTGCCACTAGTGTGGTCAAGCGTGAGTCTATGACACTGACAAGCGTTCGGAACAGTTCTAGGTACGGAACACTTGAATAAGGATAACTCACATCCAATATCAATCTAATTTTAGAACAATGGATGCTAGAATAATCAGAATAACAAATTCAAAATGACACAAATACAAAAGTAAGTTAACCATTCAACATTTGGAATCTTGCAAACAAAATAATCTATGCAAATTCAAAATAGAGCAAAAATATGACTGACCTTAGCAAATATATTTCGAACTACAATGTTCATGAGCATGAGCAGACTACATCAAATTTGTATTTTAACAGTCTGCGGTCTGGAGTTGTGAATTCATTCGATTGCAGCATTATAAACTTTGAAAGCCCAATTACAGACTTACAACAACTTATTTGAAGCGACTATCGTCTCGTAGTAGCCAAATTTTGACAGGGGTAAACTAATAAAAATAAAACTAAGTATCTTATCACATAAATAAAACAATGTACTTATTATTATTCAAGTTTATTACAATAAAAAAATATCAGATCACTGACAAAGACTAGATAAAATTGCAGATCTGACTAGAGTTGACTAGAATTCACACAATACAAAAATAATGATACAAATGCGGTACTATGCTACGACTGCAATTACAGTGCACGCCAAAATGTGGCACTACAAGACGGAAGGTGGCGTGGCTAAACACATCGCAATACACAGCTGCGTAATATGTGAAATTAAGAATTTAGTAATTATATCATGCCAAACGTAAAGTATATACTTAAAAATCGTACAATACGACTGTGGGTCAGTCACCTTTCTTGTCTTCCGGGGCGCCGTCCGCAGGTCCTGTATGGATGAGGGTAGGGCTGGTTCTATAGGTAGGGTTGTTAGTATATCCTCCCTAGAAACAGGTTCTTTCACTTCGTCAGTAATTAGAGGTGCTTCGGCGCTCAAGTAAGACGACTTGTCTCTCCAGCTACATATGCCGCCCGGAAGGTCCATGGATATGTAACTGGAGTTATAAGGTGAGCCAGTTGCTTCTTTTGGCTCGTCGGCCTCAGAAGAATTGCCAGAGCTACCGCCCTGGTCTCTGTCCTTATCGCGTTCATCTTTAATGTTAGTTTCTGAGGTTGTATCAGATGGAGTTTGGATTTTACTAGCCAAATAAAGGAAATACTGACATTCAGCGTCATGATACAAATGTTTTTCTGGCCAGAATGAATTATCATTAATAATGTTTGCCGTAACGCTAATGCTTTCCTTATTATTAGGTTCATCTAAGTCATTAAATGTAACCGTTTTTTCTACAGATTTACGTTCGATCAATAGTTTTTCCGCGTCATCAACTATATGTTTGTCCATCCAAAATTTATCCGCTTTTAGGTTTGCGTAATTATTAGTAGCGATATCAATGTTAGGTAAGGGGATGTTAGACTCAGGGTCGGCTTTCTTTGTTTCAGTTTTACTAGATACACTTGGGGTCAATGCACTTTCTGTAACACCATCAGATTTATCTTTGCTAACATTTATTTCATCAGGTCGAATTGAATCTTCAAGTTCTTCTTTTGCACTAAATGCTGGTATGTCAGTAATAACTGAATCTTTAACTACTTGTTTTTTAGTATCAATAGTTTGTATCTCCTCCTTTTTGAGTTTATTACTATCAATATCGTGGGTTTCTTCAGACTCTTGTTTGACTTCCACTGGATATTCTTGTGTGTATGTTGTACTGCCTTCTACAGGTGTCATTTGGTCATCTAATTTATTCATCTCGTTCGAGGAACTGTGTATTTCTTCATATACAGGCGTTATCTTGTCGGTATCAGAGATAGTTGGCATTGTTGCATACTGTTTATCAGATTCTCGTGGTGTGTCTTCTTCTTGAGTGACTAAAAGATCTTCAGTGAATTCTAAAGATTGCGTTTCAGTGATCGACATGGGTTCAGTGTCATCCAGAAGTGAGTCAATCATGCTCATGCTAATATGTTTGTTGTCTAATTCTTCTTCATGCTTTGGTATCTTATATTGATCGGTAAGACGAGATGAAGGTTCTTCTGGTAGCTTAGGGTCAAAACTATCTGGTTCCGGAGTTGCTAATGATGGACTCATATTATCCAACAATTCATCGTACTGATATTCAATTGAAGTTTGTGTATCAGTGAGTTCTTTAGGCGAATCATCACTTGCCATCGAAGAGTCATTTTCAGGTAGTAACATCTCCTCAATTTCCCTTTGTAAGTCAGCCATTTTGCTTTCAAGTGATTGATCTTCTTTAATTTTTGCTTCAAGATCTTGTGTTTGGGCTGTAATTGCTAATATTTCTTGATTGATAAATTGCGTAGCTGATTCAATTTCATCTACATTTTTAGTAACTTCAACTGGGCTCGTAAATGTATCTTGCCTAGGTAAGTTATCCTCTATTATTTCTATTTTTATTGTTTCTATTTGAGAGGATGAGAACGTTGGTGCATGTTGTATTTCGACAGATATAATTTCAGATAAATCCAAACAACTCGTATCCGTTTTCCAATACTGAGCTTCTGAAAATACTCTATCTTTGACAGGTGTTTGATCTGACTCAGGTGTTGACAAAGGAGTTTTAAACTGTGTTAGAGAAGATGGCATTATTTCTTGTTCAGAAGATGTGACTTCAGCTGTCGAAGATGTTTCTGGAATCTTACTTATCTCTACAGATTTCTTCTCTTTTTTCTTCTTTTTGTTTTTCTTTTTAGTTTCTGGTTGAAGAGTTGGCGTGGTAAATACCTCAATTTCCTCTTCGATTTGAGGCGATTCTTTACTCTCTACCTTAATTGATTCCAACTGTCCTTCAGTGGGTTTAACAACTTTATCTTTAGATTTAGATGATCGTTTCTTTTTATCCTTTTTCAGCGGTTGTTTGTCCTCATCGGAAGTACCAAGACCAGACTCAAGTATCTTAGATTTTATTTCTTTTTCTTTCGATTTAGATGCTCGACTCTTGCGGCTTGGTTTCTTCGGAGGTTTTTCATCTTCCGATGGACTCGGTGTTGATGCAATTTCGTCTGGTTTAAGGGTGCTAGTCAAAGCATCAAATCTGTTTTCAGATTTCTCACGAGTATCCCGTTTTTCTGTGACATTGGCTTGGGACTGAGTATCTCTGGATCTAGATCTCGACCTTCTATTTCTATCAACCTTTATGAAACCTTCTGCATCTATTTCAATATCAGGTTTAAAATCATTTTTATCTGATTCATCTACTAGGATCATTGGAGTGTGAGTTTTAACTGGAACATAAGCAGGTTGAACATGAGAAATTTCAGTATGTTGAGTTCTTTCAGGTGAACGTCGTCCTGCAGCAACTATTTTAGCCCAAGATCCAATAGTATCACTTTCTGGCACTGTATCAGGAAGATCTTCTGATTGTAAAATTGAGGATGGAGGTGGTTCCACTATTTTTTCAGCAGTGGTGGTTTGTAATTTTTCACTTACTACATCCGGTTTAACAATTTCTTTTCCTTTAAGATTCTCGGATTGGAGCTGTTTAAATACCATTTCCTCCTGTACTGACCCTTCAGCAACAACTTCAGCATACGATTTACCATCCTCAGCGGCTTTGTGCCACACATTAACCGGCTCTGAAGCTACCGTTGTATGTACTAAAGTATCTTGTTGTGAAGTTGGTAGTGACCCATGACTTGATGGTTTAGTGATTGAAATCTCTCTTTTGTCATCCTTTTCCTTCTTTTTCTTCTTTTTATTTTTCTTTGATTTAATTTCAATATGTTCCTCGGGCGCTTCTTCAGATAAACCATCAGGTTTATGTACAACTTTTTCAACAATTGGCTGAGATTTTTGTGTTTGCTCACATTGTTCGTTCTTGGTTTGTAGCACTGATGAATATGATGTTTCTGAGACGACTTCAATAATTTCATCATTGGCTTCTTCTTGTACAACCAAAGGTAAAGGTGCATCTTTAACTACTTCTTTTCTACTCTCAGACACAGTAGTAACAGTCTGATACATATAAGAAGGTGTGAATTCTGGTGCATCAGCCGACAATTTTGAATACAATACAGTGTTTGGATAAGAGGGTTTGAATTCAGGAATGGAGTCAATTTCAGGAAGGAGATCATGCAAGCTATGTATAGGAGACTTTTCTACACGGCTAACAGTTTCCGATTTAGGGAGGTTCGCATCCGTAATGTTAGTTAAATTTAAATTTTCCGTAGCAACGTCCGTGAATTTCTGCGCATCAATATCAGGTTGTATGTTTGATTGTGAGAGGTTTGATACAGATTGTAATATTTCATTTGTTATAAATGTCGACGAAATAGTATCGGGCCTGGGTTCAGACATCAAACATGTTTCATTGTCTAACTGCTTTTCTACAATGTTACATTCTTGTGAAGGCGTATCTTCAGTATCTTCAAGAATTTCATCATTTTCTTCGCACAAAATAGCTTCAGATATAATATCATCAATTACATTTTCAGTACTGAGACATTCCGAAGCTTTAATTTCTTCACTTTGTTGTGACAGTTTAAGTTCTCTCTCTTTTATAGATTGTTCAATGTCCTTAATATCACCGAATACCACAGGTATAAGAGTATCATTTATGTCATCAATTTCGAATGTTTGAGGTGTGGGTGTAGATTCTGGAGCTTCAATTTCTTCATTTTGTTGTGACAGTTTAAGCTCCCTGTCTTTTATAGATTGTTCAATGTCCTTAATGTCACCAAATACCACAGGTATAAGAGTATCATTTATGTCATCAATGCCGAATGTTTGAGATGCGGTTGTAGATTCAGGTACATTTAATATTTCAGGTTCTTGGAGCGCTTCTTCAATGAGATCTTGAATCAATTTATGATCATCGTCATTTTTAGGAGTAAGAGAACTAACAGATATAATTTCAGTAACATTTTCAGGACTAGACGTTAAATTTTCAACGAGTTGAGTTTCTGAATTATAATTATTTTCTTTTTCTTCCTTGGTCAGAATTGTATCTTGCGTACTTAGAACTGTTTCAATTAATTCACTACGATCAATAATTTCAAACGTGTCATCATCAAAGGAGTCTTGTTGGATTTTCTTAGCAGGTTCATTTACCTCAAAATCAGCTTTATCAGTTTTATATTGCTTATCAAAGACATCCAATTTAATCTCTGAAGTGGGTGTTGCATCTCCTACATTTCCATAAACAACAGATATAGGAGTATTACTAAGATCATCAACTTCAAATGACAAAGCAATCTTCTTCAGAGGAGATTTCTGTGTTTGTACAGAATCGTCTTTGATGGTTTCATCTATTTTTTCATCAGTATGTTCTTTAACGACACTTGTTAAAAGATCTTTATTAGTTTCTACTACTGGTTTAATAATTACTTTGCTCAGATCATGAGGCGCCAATGTTTCACCAGATATTTTCTCTTCGCTTTTTTGATCTTGAAGTTCTGGCGTGGTTTCTCTAGATTTTATCGTTGCTAAAAGTCGTTCAGCATCCTGAACTTCATGATAGCTATGACGTAACGGTTCAAATATACCACCAGACTTTTCGGTTTCGTTGGGTCTAACTGTATCTTCTTCTGCAATCTTTTCTCTTGGACTTGCAGTTTTCTCCACATGGCTATCTCTTTGCTCAACTGACAATTTTTCTGCCTCTTGGAAAGAATATTGGGTAGACGCAAGTAAATTCTCTGCATCATGCAACTCGTGATAACTAAATCTTGGTACTTCGTACATAGACGAACTACGGGGCTCAGCTGCTGGTAAAACTTTTGGAATATTTTCAATAGTTAGAGGTTCTGAGCTTCTATTAGAAGCAAGAATTTTGGGATGGATACAATCTTCTTGCACTATTGTAGTCTTCTGCTGATTTTCTTTCATTTCCGTATCAATATTTTTAGGAGACGGCTCCGTATTCGCTTTTTCGGGTTTAGTTAAAATTGTTGCTAATAAATTTTCTGCATCAGAAATTGCCTGATAATTCAGTCGTGGAGCTTCATCAATTAATATTGATGAATTTACATTTTCAACTGCTCGTTCATCAGGTTGATCTATTACGTCAGTAACAATAAATGTACTAGTCTCAGTTTGCTCAAGAATAAGTTTATCACTATCTTTCACTTCCTCAGAAGTATGAGAGGGTGATTGTTGCTCAGGTGTCAGTGTATCTTCTTTTTTACTAACTATTGATTTATAATTCTCAATGGTTTTACTATCAGGCTCAGATGAAAGCGTTCGGCGCTCGACAGTAAAAGCATATTGTTTTTCAGCATCAATAATTTCATGATAGCTATGGCGCGGGGTTTCTTGGCCCAAAGCTTCAATAGAACGGTATAATTTCGATTGTTCAATGTCTGCCTGGTTACGTTCAAGATCTGTTTTTTGTACCGTATTAATATCGGTTTTTGTAACAGTTTTATCTTCATCTTGACGTGGGATATCTTTGGAAACCAAAATTTTATTTTCTTCATCATCGGCAGATTTTTTCGGCTCTTCTGATCTATCGATATCAATGTTGTCTGAATCGATTACTTTTTTAGTATCCGCAAGAGACGCTAATATTATTTCAGCGTCCCTAATTTCGTGATAGTTTAATTTAGGTATTTCTTCTTTCAACTCCAACGTTGAATTATTATATTTCATAGAAGTTACTTCTTCAATACTAGTTTCTTGAACAATATTTTCGATATTTGTGCTACTATCACGAGCTTGTTGTACAGTTTCTGAGGTAGGTATAGAAGAAATCAGATTATCATTAGTACTTGACGTCGGTTTGGGTAGTTTACTATGCACCTGGGATCCCGTTATTAATTCAGCATCTCTGATTTCATGATAACTAACCCTGGGTACTTCTTCTATCATTGAAGATACAAAAGTAGACTTTAAAACATCTGCTGCTTCTTTATCAGGGTTGGGTGTTGCTAACTGTTTTTCTCCCAAGGTCTGAATATCACTGGATGTTTCTGAAGTAATAACCTTAGTTTGATATAAGTTAAGTGATTTCGAAGCATCAACTTGATCAATAGATGTCACCACAGGACTCTTGGAAACAATACAATCAATACTTTGTTCTGTGTCAGGTTTTACAGCCTTGCTAACAAGAGCTTTTTCTTGCTGCAGAGGTTTTTCAATACTGCGATCATCTTCAGGCAATTGTTCAATGATGTTCTCGTTTTCTTGTGATTCACTTCGTTGGCTTAATATCAGCTGCGTATACTCATAGTCTAACTGATACGTATCGAGGTCCACCGCATATGATTTAATTTCATTAACCAGTTCTTGGTAAGGAATATTTACATTTTTGTCTTTATTTCTTTTTTCTACTGGTACTCGATTACGATCTTGGACTGAGCCAAAGATGGCTTCATCAATTATGTCTGAAAATTCTTCCTCTGTTACTTGTTTTTCTGACTTATTTTCTAAAGGCTCATGAAGCTCAGTATGGGTAATTTCAGATCGTTTGCTTTCTTGATCTTCCATGACGTCTTCAATTATGACATTTGTATTGTCAACAGTTGATTGCGTAAATACTTCAGTCGATTCAACAGTAGAACAAATGTCCGAACTTTCAATCACATTCAAATGTACTTCTGAAGCAGAATTGGATATTTCCGAATTAGTTTGACTAACTTCTTTATTAGCTTGATTTACGTCGACTACTGTTTCATCGATATCAGTTCCAGAATCCAATATGTTTGCATGAATATTCAATTCGGCTGTAATAACCTGGCTATCTAAAATACTATCACTAACACTAATGGAAGACTTATCATCAGTGATTTTGTTATTTGTTGTTTCTTGACTTAAAATTAGTTTATCTTCAATAGGTTGAGGTTCTTCTAAAGAATTACTTTTACTGTGTATCTTAACAGTCCTGATTGGTGGAAGTTTCTTTTCCTCATGTGTTATTAAGTACACTGTTCGTGTTTCAACGTCTTGAGTAATTGGTTCATAGTGAGTTATCTCTTCAACAATATTAAAAGAACTTTCTTTCAATGCATCAGGGGAGAAATATTTATCATTATTATTCTGCTCATTTGATGGAGCTGTAACAACGGCAGGTGTGTGTATTTCAGTATGAACATCTGTTACTTTTTTATCTTCAATAGTCTCCGAAAGGCCTACTACAGACTGACTTGTATGGGCCATTTCCTCCTCTGCATTACCAGCTTTTTTATCAATTACACACGATTTATTTTCTATAAATGTATTGCCTGTTTCTTGTAGTATAGTAACTTGGTTAGCAACATACTCAGTACCAGTAATAATCAAGTCAGATGCAGGTTGACTGATGGGCTCAAACGTAGTCTCAATTGCACCTTCCTCTTCCTCCAACATATCGTTCCAATCGATGTGTTCTATAGGTTTAATATTTTCTACTTCTTCCTCAGGTGATGTATCTGAATCAATATTGATCGTAGAAGTTATTGATTCAATATTCACTGTAGAGATTATTTTATTACTATCTTCAACTGATGATGTTATTTTGGTCTCGATTGTACATGGTTTAGGTACTTCTTGCCTTACTTTACCCTTGAGCCCCTTTTCTTTGGGTTTCTTTTTAATGCCTTCAGACCGTTCAATCTCTTTCAACGCTTTATCAATGTCATCATCACCAAGTTTTTCTTTTTTTGTTTTCTTCTTTTTATGTATTTTAGTCTCTTCCAAAGCAGGTTCTACTGTAGCTAAATCTACAATATGTATTTCAGATTTAGGTTCTTCAACAACTTTATCTTTTACATCACCTTCTGGTTTAGCTTTGGATTTAGATTTTTTCTTCGATCGCTTTGATTCTTCGTGTAATTTATGACTTTCATCTTCTTGTACATTTTGTTTAGCTATTTCAATATTTAGCACAGGTGGAACTTGTTCAATTTTTGTGTTTTCGACAGTTACCTCTTGATCCTCAGTGATAAGCTTGCTTTTGTTATGCTTCTTTTTCTTACTGGATTTATACTCTTCAACTTGCTCTACTACATTAGGAATTTCTTTGATAACCGGTTCAATGGTTTTGACATTTTCCTCGATGTTTCCTTCTATTTCTGTAGCTTCATATACAACAGAATCCAGTTTCTTCTCTAGTTTCTGCTGTTTTCTACCCTTTTTGCTTTTAGTTAAGGATGAAAATCCCTCAGGTTTGTCAGTTTGCGTTGTTTTAAGTGTTTTTTCTTGACATACATTTTCTTGTTGTACTTTAGACGATTCTTCAGTAATAATCTGTGTTTGTGTATTTATTGGAGCTTGTTCCTTTCCTTTCTTTTTATTTTTAGATTCCTTTTTCTTTGTAAGAGTTTGTTCTACTTGAGTGCATTCTTGTGTTTCAAAGTCTTTTGTCGCTACAGCTGGAACTTCTTGATAACTTTGACCTACAGTTCTTACTTCTTCAAAGAATTCAAATCTATGTTCTTTTGTACTGTTAAGCGTTTCAAAAATTTCTTCAGCCCTATCGGGTGACATGTCTAAAACACTATCATAACATATAAGTCCTATTTTATCTTGTGAAACAACAACGCCTGTCTCTGGAGTGATGTTTTCTGTAGTTATTGTCATTTCCTGTATGTTAGATTGCAAGTCAGTGGATGGTTTAATATTACTTTCTGGTAATATATTTTCCGATTTTTGAAGTCCTATTGCAAGTTGTTCACTGTCTGTGACTTCTGGTTGACATAAGAGTTCAACAATCAGTTGTTTATCATCGGGAATTACATTTTTAAAGGATGTAGTATCAACATCACCAATAGACTTCATAGGATCTACAGATGGTTCTTGAACAACTGATGTTTCTACTGTTATAACGTCAAGCACATTGTCAGTAGGACAGTTATCAACTTTGTCCTGTTTCACTGAAGATGATTGCTTTGGACCCTTCTTCTTCTTAGGCTTTTCTTTAGGTATCGCATCCAATGGTCCTGTAGGTTCAGGAATTATAATCTCAACATCACTTGCTTTCTTTTCTTTTTCATGTTGAGAATCTTTAATACATTTTTTCGTTTTGGATTTTGTGTTTTCTTCAATATTTGATGTCTTTTTAATTTCATCAACATCAGGTTCCGATAAGATTTCAGACTTTGGTTGAATTGCTGATGTATCCGTAATTCTTTCTTTACTATGATCACCTCCTTCTTTTATTCTCTTTTTCTTATGTTTTCCTAACTCCTCAATTTCTTTAAGAGCTTTTTGTATTTCGTCTTCAGTGGTTTTGGATTTTTTAGATTTTTTCTTTTTGGGTTTTTTAAGCTCAACATCCCCAACGGTCTCAAATTGTGGATCTTCAGTAACGTCAACAGTAACAGTTTCTACAACTGTAGCACTGTGCTTGAGCTTCTTAGTAACTTCCTTAACCTCTTTTGGAGGGTCTAATATAGGCGTAGCTTGCAACGGTGATGGTTCTGGTGTGGATCTAACTGGAGTTAATTCCACTTGTACCTCATCATCAAAATCTTGTACTTCTATGGCCTTTTTCATTGTCTTCTTCTTTTTCAAGGCTTGAACATCGTGTGCTTTAGTGGGTCGCTTTTCTGAACCACGTCTCTGTCTAGGCATGTCCCTAGATCGACTTCTAGTTGGTGGACGATCTGGCTTTTCAAGCCTATCCACTCTTTCTGACCTTTCTAGTCTTTCGGGTTTATATCGCGGGGTTTCTATCCGCTCACTTTTCAACTCATGCTGATGCACTATTGGAGATTTCTCAACGCATTCTATTACAATCTCTTTGACCAACTCTACTTGTGCTACTTGTGGTTTCGGTAAGGACATCACGCTCTGAGTACGTGGTTGCTTGCGAAGTCCAAGTGCCAAGATTTCGGCATATGATAATTCATGCTGGCGCTCCTTACTAGGACTAGGCGCTCTTTCTTGCTCAGTAACGTGCAACTCTTGGTGCGGTGGCTCTGGTATACTATGAACGATCGTCGCCTCTTGTTCCTGATAAATCGGTTCAATTTCCTCCAAAGGTGGCTCCTGGTATTCAATCGGAGGAGTCTGAACTGACTCGGGTTCCAAGCGCTCTACATAGTCATCATAGTATAAGTTCACATCACGAGTGTACGGCTCACTGACACTACTATCGTAACTCATTGTATTGATTTCGTAAACACGGGTGTCACTTGGGTCATCGTTAACCTTCTCACTAATCACACACGGGTCGAGCACTGGAGTTGTTTCAATTCGAGTTTGGTCATCATAGGGCGGGGACGGGACAGCGCGCGGGTCCCCCCGGGAGCTAGAGCGCGAGCCCGCGCCCTTGACTATCTCGGCGTAGGTGGAGCCGCCCCGCGCCCAGGGGGAAGGAGCGCGGGCGGACGGCGTGGGCGCGAGCGAGGCGGAGGCGCTGAGCGAGCTGGGGGCGCGGCGCTCGGGCGAGCGCGCGCGCCGCGCCGCCTGCGCGTGGCGCGCGCTCGACACGAGCATCGACAGAGTGGCCGCCTCGTCCGACGACATCACGAAGTACGGGTCCAGCGCGTAGATCGCCCCTGTCAGCTCTTCGATTCGCCGGCCGACCTCCTGATACGCAAGTACGGACAAATACATGATTTACAAGGGTGTTTCTTGACGAACGGATTGAGCGAAAGGAAACGACAGTGGCTGCGATGCGTATCGTATATTTAACGATCATATGCTTAAAAAAATACAGGGAGATGACGAGGAATCGACTTAAAACTAAACGCGGAACGATCGCGGACTACGCGTCGCGCAGCGGCTCGGCGTCCGGGCTGCCGCGCTGCACTAGCAGCTTGACTCTCTCGTTTCGCGCCTGAATCTTGCTCTGGAGCGACTTTACACGCTCTCGACATTCCTAGCGGAGGATATCGGTTCGACGTGTTAGTAGGGTGAGGAGGAGAGGTGACAAAAAAAAAATAAGATAAATAAACGATCGACTGTCGGGACCCGGAGGGCCGGTGAGGTGCGATGAAGCGGTGCCCACCACCTAGCCCCGGGCGAGTCGCCCAATTGAGAGCCTCCTAAACAAAACTAGAATACTCGCTAGCCACCTAGTGTCGGGGTCAGTGCGGGGCGGGGCTCACCTGTTGCTGCCGCTGCGCGCGCTCGGGCTCGCGCGGGCTGTAGTTGGGCTGCGCGGCGTGGCGCAGCTGCTGCTCCGCCTGCAGCAGCTGCGCGCGAAGCCGCGCCACATCCGCGCAGTAGCTCTCCAGCTGCGCCAATGCCGCTGCGAGCGCCGCCGCCTGCGCGCCAGTAGCCGCCGCCAGCGCGTCCAGCGCCGTCACCAGCGTGCGCGCGCTCGCCTCCACGCCCTCGGGCCCACGCGACTGCGCCGCCACGCCGTCCGGCCCGAAGTGTACCTGCGCACACATAGCGACCACTTAGTGACTAACCCTGCACTGCTGCCTTACCACCACCTGCAACACTCCGAGATAAAAGACGACGCAATTTTCGTTGATGTATTTGACTCACGTTGAGTTTCTCCACTGCGTATGAAATCTTAGTCTTTTGCGTGGAAATATCATTAATGATCTTCTCCCTCAGTCCGAGCCGATCTCTTAGCGGTTTCTTTGTGTTCTGTGGCGCCTCTAGCGTTCTAGTGGTCGCCTCGAGCCAGTGTCCGACATCCTTTAACTTCTTCTCGCATCGCTCCCACTCCTCGGCGAGTTCTTGTAGTAGACCGTTCTGCAATAAACGTTCGAGATTAATAGCTCCAAAACAATTTCAAAAGAAAATGACGTCCAGTGAAGCTACTGACTGTCTTCGCCAATCGTTTTTCGACATCGACTGTGGCGTTCTCCGCCGCCTCTAGCCTCGAGGGTAAGTTCCCGGGGCTGGTGACACGTTCTATCGCTTCAATTTCTTTAGCCATGTCCGCTAGGTTCTTGGCTTGCTGCTTACAGCTCTTGAGCGCGTTCTGAAATCATTCAAAGATATAAAGCAATGTTGAAATGATATTGAAAACCCTGTTCAAACGTGACCTACCCCATATTCAGTCTGTTTCTGTTGCGCCTCCTGCAAGTCGGCCAATGGGAGTGGCCGCGCAAGGAATGCACGCTGGGTTTCCACCCACAATAGGACTTTCTCGAGTAAGGTTAGGAATCTGGCAACAGCATCGCAGGCATCCTCGACGGCTGCCTGCCGTGTTTCTAGTTCACTGCATACGGCTGCGAATTGTTCTGTCAACGCAGATACGGTCGACTGAACCAACTGCCTTTCGCCGGCATCTCGACTGCCCTCGACTATCGAACGTGCGTTGCGCGTTAAACGCTCCACGCGGTCCGTTATGTTTGGCACTTCCGACCTGGTGGCCACCAGTCGTTCCTTGTAAGGCTCAGGGGGCAAGGTCCTGTCCCGGGCAGTGACTTCCGCAGCTCGAACCCACGCCTGCACGTCTTCTACATCACTTGCATACTCCGAGCGAGCAGTGCGAGCGCGCTTCCATTCCCTTTCCTTTTCCTCCATAGCTGCTGCCAGGGCCTCAGACGATAATTCTAAGGAGGACAGCTCCTGGGCGACGTCCGCCGGCGCTGATCCCCCGTATCGCTTCCGGCTTTCCTCGGTGAAACTCTTGGTACGCTCCACTAAGTCAGAAACTTCCTTCGTCAGTTCGCGTACACTATCGGCTTCGTCCTCGCCGAACACGTAGAAAGTCCTAACTTTCGCTGTCAACACTTCTATCTGCTGTCGGAACTCGTCGATCCTTTCCGACACGCGATCGAATTCTGACACAATGTCGTCGATCTCCGTGAGCCGCGCCGCTAGAGTCTGTCGCAATCTGGAAAATAAAAGTAATATTAAAGCGTACAGTTCGCACGGAATTGTACTAGTTTGTGGTTCTAGCGATCGCGGGTGAGGTGTTGGTGCCAAAACGCGACGAAAATAATCCGGCGCGGCGTGACGCGGCTCTCGTCACGGTGCAAGGTCGTGGCTGCGGCGCCTGCTGGGCGGGTGGGCCAGGCGGACCGGCGGCGCACTCCTACCTCGTCGTTCGTGCTCGTTCGCTCGCGGCGCTCCGCTCGCGTCGCCCTCCCGTCGCTCAATGAACCGATCTCGATAGATTCGCTGGACGCATCTAATTTTAAATTCCACGCTCTAATGTTTGCACGGTGACATCATAGAGCGCGAGTTTTTTTTCGTTGCATTTGCCGGTCCGTGTTTACGTTTATCACTCACACAACCGCGTTTACCTTATGCCCGAGGTGACGTTATCCGCGCGACCTTCAGCCGGCCGGCATCTACACGTTTACCAAAATATTAAGCGAATAGGTGCTTCGAGCCGAGCGTGCCTATGTTAGATGAGAGAACTAATGAAATACGATTGGAATGAGTGTTAAACACGCGAAAAAAAGCAATAAAATTACAACCGGCAACCGCATGTTCGATTGAGGCAAGGCCACTTTTATTCTGGTGCAGTAATTCACTTTTATATATATGTAAACACAAGAACACAAGAAAATACGTACACAGTTATGTGAAAGGTCCCGTATGAAAGTCTGGCTATCCCTTATGGTCGGTTACGCAGCAGAGCAAGTGAGTCACCAAGCTGGCACGTAAGCACGCAACACCGGCGACACTAATATCACATAATTCATTCCAATAAAGCCCGTGTGGCCGCCGTACGGCTATGTAGGCACGTCCCAGTCTCCTTATACAACAAAATTCGATTCAATACTGTTCAATATCCCGTCCTTCAATTATTTTCGGACCGGTCTTAGCGTTACTTGTTCGCGGAAGGGGACGGTGCGTTTGTCTTCGGCATTCGTTTCGTAACCCGCTCTTACACGAAGATACACTTTCATATCGCCGCCGTAACTTTCTTATAATGTTAGTGAATGTATTTTACTTGTTACTGAAATGGCGTATCGGTCTAAGTATATCTCTGTAGCCGGCTTCCAGTGCAGACTGTGAGGCCGTGACCTATTAAGCGCTGCGATCGCCCGCATGCGCACTAAGCTCGGAAATAGTAGTCTACCAGTTTGAATAACGATTACACTCCCCCATGCCCCGCTA
Organism: Lithosia quadra; assembly: GCA_963576445.1. Lineage (NCBI taxonomy): Eukaryota > Metazoa > Arthropoda > Insecta > Lepidoptera > Erebidae > Lithosia > Lithosia quadra. The sequence continues at coordinate 16,296,485 of OY754880.1, read as the reverse complement.
AAGTCTGGCTTTTGTTTCAGAGGAAAATGAACTTTGTTTTTGGGGCGGTAGGTTTTATATTTGTTAAACGAAGACCACGATGTAGTGCTTTCCAGATACAGGTCTTGTTCCCTGATTGATCCTATTCTAGTCTGTAAATGCGCCATGGGAAAATTCTACGACGAACTTACTTCTAGACCTGAAAAACGTTTTGCCCTACCCAGTTAACTGGTTATTACGGAGTTAGCGGACCCTGTTACGTTAACCTATAATACTTAAAGCCGGTTTTCATTTCTTCGCGTGTTTTTTATTGAACAAATTTCACAATTTTTAAAATCAATGCGTAGAACTTTCAACATTTAGTTACTACGTTTGGACATTTAAAGGTGTTTATTTTTTAATACGTTAGTCTATTACCTATCATTCTGTGTTTAATTTACAGTAGATAACAAGATTTCAGTATAAAAACATTTGAAAATTGCTTCTACGCGTAATTTGGAGATGTACGTGATCAATTTTAAATACATTGAATCTAAATCGATTAGTTTATAAATAAGCACATAGAGCTTTAACCATGCTGTAACGCATTCTGAAATCTCATGAGTTTTATTGTGGGCCCCATTATTGAAATTAATCATCATTCTAGCCCATCATTATTATTCTAACCAATCCCGGTTGCAAGTCTTTGGAGCCAAGGGATCACTTTCCTACTACTCCTTGCCATGATTTGTTATTGGCTATGGTCTTTACGGGAGTGACAGTCATTTCATACAGCAACCAGCAAATGACTCAGGCCTTAGCACCGAAGATATCAGTTGTTAAGAACATACGCTTACTGATGGTTACTTTTCTAATTGTTTTTTTTTTTAATTACGTATAGAGCTGATCCAAAACAAACGAAGATTTATCAAATCCCCAGAAAAACCCGAGAATTCCACACACTTTTTGTGTTAGAAATAAACAATCAAAAAAATTAGATAGTACTGAAAATATGTTCAAGTGAATCATGTGATTGTTTGCTACCTTAGCAGTAGTTAGGTAGGTATATTAAAAACTCTGATCTTGTCGAAAACATCTAGGTACATTATGCGCGTAGGCATCTATCTCATCGTTATACACAAACAGGAAGACGATATTGTAACCACATTGTATTACTAACAATGGCGCCTAACAACTTTTGTCGTTCAACATCATTGTATAAAAATACATTATGTACAAATATATATATGTATAATCTTTCATACAGCATCATTTGAATGAAGGCGTCTGTCTGTCTGTCTGTTGATATCATATGGGGGGAAGGGGGGGATGCAGTAAGCCTTCTCGCGATACCTAATGCTCGGAGCCTTTCCATAAGTAGTGGCATTGCCGTGAAATTAATTACTACACCACGATGGTAGCATCGACAGAGGAGAAGATCGTTATGGGGTACTTTTAAAAAAAAATTAGATAAGTAATCAAAATCAACATAAACTATTCTTCAGACTTCGGAAAACACGACGCGGGGTTTTTTTTTCCACCATTCTAGGTGACGTTAAAGTCTTTGATGGTTTGGCAAGAGTGCACTAAAAGCGTCAGTAGCGAACTGGTCAACTATTTTCAAAGCGAGCTTCTAGTCTAAGCGATATTTGGGTTTAGAATTTTTATATTGCAAAATATCACCCTCTTTGTCCACTAAGGAAATCCCCATGAATATCACCCCCGATCACCCTTAATTGCGTTTCTTGGAAAACGTTTCCGTACTCAATCCCCTAACTATAAATTGAATATATCAGCCTGTCATGTCCACGGAAATTCCCGAAAATTTTATAGTATACTAGCTATCGCCCGCGGTTTGCGCATGTGGATTTCTGATCCCGTTCCCGCTGCTCATGGGAACCTATTTCCTGGATAAAAATTGTTATTTCAGACTATAATCTTTTTCTATTATATTTTCATTCACCCTTTATCTTTACCAGCTCACGTGTTTCAGGCCGGCAAGCTGAGGGCCATCATTATTGGTGTTTGTAATGGTGACCCCCATTCCTTAGACTTTACCTTACCATCAGGCGAGGTGAAGTCATATTGATCTGTCCGATATAAAAAAACTCGTTAGAGCGTGATTAATAACGAAAATCCAAACATCTTCACAAACTTTCGCATTTATATAATTAGTAGGATTGGAATTCCCATAGTCTAAAAATTTTTCCTGAACAGATACGCATAAAATTTACCATTATTCATAACGCTACACAGAATATTGCTCAACAACCGCTAGCCAAATCTATATAAATAACATCACCCAATTTCTCACTCGAGTGGACAAAAGTAGCTTCTACGTTATCCAACAAAATCGCGAACACACTGCTCTCAAAATAAATAATAAGGAAACGACATATATACAAGTTATGCAGTGTGATAATATTGATAAGAGTTCGTCGAACCGCGTGATAGATGCTGCAATGTTGCCAAACTGAATGTTGGCAGATGGCAGTGTTTGGCACGCGATCCGTCAGCGAAGCAAAAAGTACGCAAGGTACGGTTATACGCCCTGTATATTCACCGGTGTGTGGACTTGATAACTTCGGGGTAATATATTTCATAAGAGACGGTAATAGTCTCTTGCTGTGTATATAACCGTTTTATATGGTAAAAAATGTTCACAATGTTTTAGAGGAGGTATGACACGAAGGTATCTCCCGTCCAAAATGAGCTGTTCGACTGGGGTAGTACCTCCGACCTACAAAAGACCGCGGTCATAATAACCGTCGTGTTGTAGTCCCACCGGTAAGTACCCTACAACCCAGAGCGCACTGTATCCCTCCTCTCCCCACCCCTTCCTAGCCTCCACACCTCTTCCTAGCCTTCCCACTTCCCTTCAGTAGGCAGTGCGTGTGTGTCACCCTTAGTGTTGCACACATCCATAGGCCACGGTACCGCTTCCCATCAGGTGGGCCGTATGCTTGTCTGCCACCTACATAAGGAAATAACAATTTGGTAGAGGCGGTAAAATACTGCCAAAGAAGCAATATCTCGATGCAATTGCAGAGGTTCGAGGGTATTAGTGACCTCAGAATTCCCAATAATATTGGCCGCACGTCGCTGTAACCTGTCGAGAGCATCTAACAAGTACTGAGCAGAGCCATCCCAGAGATGAGAACAGTGTATTCCACGCCGGAACGGATTTGTGTCTTGTACAGGAGACACTGCTGCTCCCGCATGAAAAACCGTCTCACCTTGTTCAGGACTCCGAGTTTCCGCGAGGTCGTTATTGGTTCTAGAATACCGTTATTCACTTAACTAGATAGGTTTAAGACCTTACATAACATACAACAACCAAAAACAACTAGATCAAATAGGTAGGTATACTCTTGTATAAAAACATTTGCACTGAAGTCGAAAATCGACATTATCTCATTCTTCACAACTTGACAATAATAATTGATACACCATCCGCGAAACCATTATTTACTTGCCAAAATAGCAAAAAGCTAAACAAACACATTGTTTTATCCAAAGTTTTGTAAACCATGACCTCATAACCGACAGCCACATTTGTCCTGTGTCAGTAATCGGCATGGCTTGGATCAAGGCTGTACGGAAGCGCCATCGATCACGGCGCTACGCTCGGTGAATCTCGGTTTATTTGTAGCAATCCAAGGCCATAGTGCGGTTACAAAGGCAAATTGAACATCAAATTTTTGGTAAAATTATTACAATGAAATCCATTCAAATAATACATATTTGCCAAAATGGGTTCTTCAAGAAGGGCATTAGAAGGTTTTTGCAGGGTCGGCAGCGCGAGTGTGACGCTCCTGGTATTGCCACAGGCCACGGTAACCGCTTTCCATCAGTGTGGGCCGTGTGCTTGTCTGCCACCTAAGTGGTATAAAAAAAAACATTCCACCGCCTACTGAACGAAGTTATGGGTGTTATGACTGTCTATGGCAAAGTTTGTTACATTAGATTTTGGAAAATTAATTACGTTGCTCAATTTATGAGCCGTATAAAGTTTATTAATAGTAACTGTTCACTATAAGTTTTACCCCTGTCGTACTTATGTCTATTTCACAGCGTCGCATTGCATGTTTGCGTTTCTCATTTTTTTCCTTACAACTCGAACCCTAAGAGTCGTAGTGTGATGTTATAATATAGCCTGTGACCTTTCCCAATTACTTGTCTTTTAGATGCAAATCGTACCTGTTTTGTTTCAGTAACTATCGCGTTCAATCAAACATCCTCTTCAGCTTTATTATTTATTGAAAATATATCGATTTCATTACCCTGTGTTTCTCTTGGGTTACCTACTCAATTTCTACTGATAAATTATTCAATTTGGTTTGGATTGATGTTGCGTGAAAAAAAGTGCTAGCTTGTATATGTAAGTATTGTCTAACACAGTTCCGTGGTGTGTTTTGAGAATAAACATATCAACGAACACAAATTACACCGAGATTTAGAACAAAACTGTGGGTGTATCACATTAATAGTTGCCCCACAGAGCATTGGATATGGTACAACTGTTGCGAATTAGTTGAGATGAAGTCCACGCACATACAGCTCTACCGTTCCTTAAAACGGTAATTTTTTTCACAACCCTAGTCATTTCACCCTGAGGTTGATCGTCTCCTGTAAGAGAGAATTCGTAAATAATTTTCGGACCACAGTGAGAAAGGATACGCGAAGTGGACCAAATGCGAAATGGATGAAATGCAAAGAAACGGGAATTTTGCGCAAAAGCTGGAAAGTGGATCCAGAGCTTCTAAATGAAAACCTCGGATGCAAATAGGACTCAACGCTGAAATGATGATGAGTGAGAAAGGAATTTCAACATAGAGGTTCAATAACAAGACATAATATGTTAGCAACTGGTTTTAAAGCCACGTGATTTACCATGTCTAAAACGTTTCATGACCACATAAGTTGTATGGAGACAGACGACTACGTCACTCACTTGGTGCTAAGGGTTATTTTAATAAGACGGCTGCTTTATTCGCAAGCTGATGTCATAGTCCAAGGCAAACACAAGAATATGTAAATTGCACTCTACTAGCTAGATCTCAAAGTCTATAACGAATCGTGTAATATTTTCTAGAGAAATCATTTTAAGATCCTGTGTCATTGATTGCATAATAATTATTTTTGTATGGGAGCCTTCTTGATAAAATTTGTCACCAATATTCACGTGACAATATTTAATATTAGTTGCTTATCTCATTCATTAAACGAAGTGGGTACGTTCAAGAACCGCAGATGACGAATTATTATGACTGCAAAATATTTCCCTATGGCTTCTTTTCCTGGATGCATTCTGTACCTCAGTTTTTCATTGTGAGGAAACTTACAAATAGTTCTTTCCTGATACCTGACCGAAATTTTGTTTACATTAAGATGAAAGTAAGCTAATTTCGTAGTATTAACATAATGCTTAGTATAAGAAGTGTCCTATATCACGGTGACTCCGCTAGGGATGTGTTTGACAGAATGAAATTATTTTTTTCCGAATCATTCTGCATCTTGTGTTCATGGCTACAAGTTCTACAACTATTTAAAACCTTCAGGATTTTTTAACACGTTAACTGTCCAGTGTACCGAATAAAGGTACACGTTGAGTCACGTCTACGCATCCTTTGGGGTATTCTTTTTTTTTTTTTTTTTTTTATATAGGACACGTCAAAATGACTCCACCTCGCCTGATGGTAAGCGAAAGGCAAAGTCTCAGGACTGGGGCCACCACCACATACACCGGTAGTGCTACAGTGGCGGCCCTCAGCTTGACGGCCTCATCAAATGCTTTTTCACGCCCCGCTTAAAGGCCCCGGGACTATAGGAGGAAGGAAACACATGCGCTGGTAAAGAATTCCAAGCCTTTATGGTGCGGCAAATAGAAGAGGCACCGAACCGCTTGGTTCTTGATGGAATTGATGCCACCGTGTGCGGGTGATACCTCAGTCTGGCACGTGTAGTTCTGTGTAGGAAAGGAGAGGGTGGGATTAATTGGAAGAGCTCATCGGAACACTCGCCATGGTAGAGACGGTAAAAAACTGCCAGTCACGCTATATCTCTACGTAGCTGTAGAGGCTCGAGGGTGTTCGTGATTTCTGGACTCCCAATAATGCGGACTGCACGTCGCTGCAATCTGTCGAGAGCATCTAATAAGTACTGTGCAGAGCCATCCCAGAGATGAGAACAGTATTCCACCCCGGAACGGATTTGTGTCTTGTACAAAAGACACCGCTGTTCCGGCGTGAAAAACCGCCTCACCCTGTTCAGGACTCCGAGTTTACGCGAGACCGTTTTAATGATGCTCTCGATGTAGTTTTTACTCGATGTAGATTCAACATTATGAGCTCTTCATGGACATCTTTTTTATACAACTTAAGTGACAGACAACCACATGGCCCACCTGATGAAAAGCAGAGACCGATCTAGTAAAAACCTTCTAATGCCCTTCTTGAATAACCCCATATTGTAGACGATAATAAAAACCATAGCAGCAATACAATATGGGGTTGCTGGACAGTTAACATGTTTACTATGCGACATCCGCGAGGTTGACGCATTCCAATTACCTACTAATCTAAGAAACATTGGAACACTAATCTTAATCGTTTGGTGTGAAGAAGTAAGTATGTAACGATTGTTTTGTATTCGTGACGAAATTCTTCAGTGACAGAAATAGTTGACACAATTATTTCGCTTCGTACGAGGACGTAGTAAATATTGACTTACGCTCAATAATTTTGGCTGTGTTTTCTTTACTTTGGTCTTCATGACAAGTAGCTAATATGACTAAAAAAATAAGTAGGTATGTTACAAATAATATTTGATCACAACATTTTTACTGTTTACATAATTTGTCATTATTGGTTGTACAGTTCTTTAAGTTTATATGAAATGTATTAAGAACTTTAAAATATTGAGTGTTATGTTAAAAGAAACCGCGGTAGCCTAGTGGTCTGGATAATGGACAGCTAAGACGAGGTCTCGGGTTCGACATAGCACACGCCAACATAGCACACACCAATGACTTTTCGATGCTTTTCGAAGTTATGTGTATATTTATCGCAGGTTTATAAGTGCCCGGTTAATGGCAATAGGCTCGCCACTTATTACATTGGGACCTAAACATAAACTGGCGAAATGTGGGTGCTAGCACCTCTGCCTACCCCTTCGGGGATATAGGCGTGAGTATGTTATGTTATGTGAGTTAAAAGATGTAGGTCTAGGAAACACTATAGTAAGTCGAATTAATATCTGTCACAAAATTATTTTCATTCAGAAAATAATTTATTTAACATCAACAAAATTTGTCATTTTAAAGTTTTTATGTGTGTGTCTGTTTGTTTTCTATTTCTTTGGCATATAATTAAAGTCTACCACATTTTTATTTTCAACAGAAGTTTTTGTTAAGTTAAACAATACCTATATAGCTTGTCACCTGTCAACGAATATTTCATTTAATAGCAGGCGAAAAATCGTCTACAAGTTTCTTAAGAACTAAAACTTCTCTAGACTTAGGTAAGTATATTTAGTGACTACATGATGTTCGTAATATTTTATAAAAATATTTCGATGTGAATCTAAAAAAATCTATTATTGGTGTCCACATCATGCCGAGAGCATTCGGTCCACTGTGCACACATGTTTCTATCTTTAAGTGTCGAAATAAAGTCGGCTTATTTTTACGACGCGACGTCTGGGTCTCAGGGGCTCCCGAGTTACTACTAGGATGCCGTGATTTTTATTAATAGAGCATCTATGGTGCACATGAATGGACAATTTTTACTGTTGAAGTAGCAAACAAGCTAAAGCTGATACATATGATTAAACTGTTGTATATGATTACTTTTGAATATGACTACTGCTGTACCTTTAATAAATGATTACTGTTATAATAAATGATTACTGTTATTTTCGAATATTTATAGTATATAGACCACTAAACGATAGTTACAAAACGTCAAGCTAAACCGCACGCCAGCTAGGGAATCTAGGATCTTCTAGCACCGGGGTGTAAGGTGGCCCAAAGGACCTTTCCCTCGCACAAAGGCTTAACCTGGGCCATCACGGAGTTTTGTAGAGCGTTTTCTCTATCCTACATTGGACTGATAGTTTCATGTCTTTACAACTGCTTGTGGTTTTACACTTAAAATTATAGTTTCGGCTTCAACTACTCTAAAATCTAGTAAGTATAAGGGTCCATTCACACAGACCGGCTCGGAGAGGAGAGCAGATTCTTATCACGTTGAAAACAGAGTTTTTAGTATTTGTAGTAAGGTTTATTTTTGCATCTGCACTGCTTTTGTCATTATGAAAATCATTTGTCAGTGTGAAAAGAAAAATGCGCGCCGATGCTCTCCAAGCCGGTCTGTGTGAACGGACCCTAAACATACGCTGTGTCATAAAGAGAACTCGTTACTAAACTAAAATCAGCCGACCTTAGCCGGACTCCATAAATTTTAAAATATAATAAGCTTAGTTGAATAATTAATTTATAGGCAAGAAGGTATCCAATTTTACACACATAATATGCGGACTTACTAAACATTAACGAATAATAAGCGTTGGATATGCCATAACCGCGGTAGCCTAGTGGTATGGGTAATAGACTGCTAAGACGAGATCTCGGGTTCGATCCCAGGTTACCATGGCACACACTAATGACTTTTCGATGCTTTTCGAAGTTATGTGTGTATTTATCGCAGGTTTATAAGTGCTCGGTTAATGGCAATAGGCTCGCCACCTATTACATTGGGACCTAAACATAAACTGGCGAAATGTGGGTGCTAGCACCTCTGCCTACCCCTTCGGGGATATAGGCGTGAGTTTATGTATGGATATGCCATCTCCATTTATATTGCTACTTTTTCCCGTTGCTAAAATATTTCGTCTGGCCGTATTGCCAATTAAAAACCGCCAATACCATGTGTTATACCCTTGAATGTCCCTCTATACATTGTAATATCATTCAGTATGCTGCAACACCAAAAATATAAAACAGTTGATGTTTGTAAAGAACTCTCTTATTACCAACACAGTAGGTTCAATTTCCTCTAAAACCATTTTTGGGGTAATACAAACCATTTTGGTGACAACGGCTCGATGAATTTAGTACAATATTTTAGGAGATGTTTTGATGATGTTACTGCGTTGTAATAAGGTTTATTTTGGCTAGTTTAGGTGTAAAGATAAGTTTGCGTTACAGTCTGCCGGTCGCACGCTTTGCGATATTTTGGCAAAGAATTTTAATCTTGGGTTTTAAAGAGAGAATTGTATTGAAATTTTCGCTTTGAGATTATTTTCAGGTAATTTTGGTAATACAAATAATGGTAACTAATAGGTACCTACTATATTTATGAGTATGGGTCCCCACTTAGATTTTAAAGGCCCATTGCTGCTGCTGATTGAGAATAAGGAGGCTCTAGTATAGGATTTCCTCTTGGGAAGATAGCAATTGCTACCGTAAAAGTAAAAGTCAAGATATGCCAAAATCAAGTGAGAGAGTAGGATAATACAGTATCTATTGACACAAAGTACCTTGATTAAAATTATCATTTAGAGAAATATTTTTGGCTGTCATACCTAATTGTCAATAATCTGTTAACAATTATATTCCTAATTCACTCAAAAATCTAAATCTCATTCATCAAAGTGTCAACGGGAGGACTGAAAACCCAAAAGTTGTAAATAAAATGAACGCCCGAGAATGTTGGACGCCAAAGTCTTCGAAAACAAAATGTAAATCAGTCGATGATGTAACAAACAAAACTGAACCCTGAGGTTTAGTAATAGGGGTTATAATTGATGGTGTTTTAGAAGAAAATGAAAATATTTTTGTTGTTTCGAGCCGCGAGCGCCGCTGTCAGCTCGTTGATGGCATGCCAGGAGATGTTCTTCCGGAATTTATTGGCAGAGTGTAACACCTAACTGGCCTACTTACCGATATAATAGATTTTTTTTACTTGAAAATATGATGGCCTCCCACAAAGTAAGAAAGCTGGGCATATAGCTACAGATTTTTTTTATACAACTTTTTTTTATGTCGGTCACGTCAACATGACTTCACCTCGCCTGATGGTAAGCTAAAGGCAAAGTCTCTGGAATGGGATTTACCATTGCTAACACCAATAGTGCCACAATGGTGGCACTCAGCTTGACGGCCTCATCAAATGTATTTTCACGCCCCGCTTAAAGGACTCGGGACTGTATGAGGAAGGAAACATGAGCTGGTAAAGACCTGTTTTTCAAAACTACCGAAGCCTCCTTTTCCATTTTAGCAATTATACTTATTATAATAAAAACATAGCCTCTGTGGCGTAGCGGTAATGAACGCGGCCGCTGCGCGGGTTCGATCCCCGCTCAGTGCAAATATTTGTATGCATGAATATGGGTATTTGCATTGGTCTGGTCGTTAAGCCGTTAATCCCGGTCGCCATACAAACATCTATGGCAGTCGTTACGGGTAGTTGTAGCCCTAAAAAGTCCAACAACAAAACGGTCTAGCTGCAACGCTTCGATATCGCCTAATGTCACCATTGGGTTGTGAAAGTCAGATGGCAGTAGCTTCACAGAAAATATCGAGGTTCAGCGAAATCCGCAGTTAAGACTGGTAAAGCGGACCCCAGACTCCGAGTTGAAAGCTTTGGATATGACTGGGATTAACTAGACTAGGTTGAAGAAGATAATAAAAAAGGAATAATAATTGTTAAAACGAGCAGTCCAACAGTGGGGCGAGCACGAATTTTCTTTCGTATCGAGTTCGTAACGTGTGCGACAAAAATTGTATGAAATTTGTACAGAGCGCCCCTATCGTGCGTAAAAGGAACTGAACAAATCTCATATAATTTCTATCGCACACGTTACGAACTCGATTCGAAAGAAAATTCGTGCTCGCCCCACAGGTTGCAACATATAACGGTATGAACAGTTAAAAAGTGTTTCGTCTTCGCCACGGGCTGTCACGGCTCGTGGCCAATTACTGCACAAAGGAGACTCAACGGACCTTAATACAGTCTGAGTATCTGGCATTGAGTTCAGACGAAAACGCTTAAGTTATTTTATTGATAGTGACTAATTCCATAACATAACATAAACTCACGCCTATACCCCGAAGGGGTAGGCAGAGGTGCTAGCACGCACATTTCGCCAGTTTATGTTTAGGTCCCAATGTAATAGGTGGCGAGCCTATTGCCATTAACCGGGCACTTATAAACCTGCGATAAATACACACATAACTTCGAAAAGCATCGAAAAGTCATTGGTGTGTGCCATGGTGAACCTGGGATCGAACCCGAAACCTCGTCTCAGCAGTCCATTACCCAGACCACTAGGCTATCGCGGTGACTAATTCCAAGTAGCTATAAAGCATCCTAACTAATAAATTAGCTAAATAAATTAGTTAAATGGGCTTTGTTCGTATGTTAAATTGATTCAAGACGATCGACTCACAGGGAGACATTCCTGGAATAATAGTATGCCTCTGTGACGTAGCGGTAGTGCATTCGACTGCTACGACGGAGGGCGCGAGTTCGATTCCCGCTCAGTCATGAATATGTCTATTTGCCTTGGTGTGGGTGTTTTTATGTATAATTTATGTATGCATTTAAAAAAAGTATATAAATATGGTTATCCAGATTCTATAACCCATAACACAAGCTAGTTAAATGAAGCTTACTTTGGGTCTAGAGAGCGAGGTGTAGAATGTCTTAGAATCTTTAATTTATAATCGTTCAGCCGTTCGGGTGGTATTGAATAACAAACATACATCCATCCATACACCTACTCAAACTATCGTATCTATTATTAGTAGTATTAGCGATGCAATTAAATGAAAAGTACCTACGTCTTTTGTTTTTTTTGTGACTCAATTATGCAAAAAGGCTGGATAGATTTGAATGAAATTTTACACACAGGTAGTGTACGACCTAGAATAGGAAGGCCAGGAATAGGTTCCCGTAAATCATCAGGAGACTTACATCCCGGACTTTGAAGTCCGATTTCCGGTTTTATGTTTTACTTTTGACACTGACTGTACATTTGTCAAACCCATGTCAACTTAACAGACTAAATACTGTATTTACAAAAAAAAAAGTATATACGTATGTTTATCAGCATTCTAGAACCCATAACACAAGCTAGTTAAACTAAGCTTACTTTGGGTCTAGGGTGCGCTGTGTAGAATGTCGTAGAATATTTATTTATTTATTATTATTTATTTACTGGACGCTCATTGGCTGTAGATGATCCATGAACAACAGAGTACAAACGTCCGATATTTGAAGTGTTGAATTTAGAAAACGTAAGAAACACAGTTGATAGGTAAGTCTTCGTAAAATCAATATTGAGTGACATTGAAATTTAAAATCGATATGACTTCATCGTTGTATGTATAATTAAATACAATTGAATATTCACATTCATCATAAAATTGTATACTTAATAATGGAGATGTTAAGATTCATATTCAAATAACAACAAAATCGAATAGTTGTGATAGAATGATTTTCGAATGTGACGTCACAAATATACGTTAGTAGAATTTTAAATTTTAAATAAAGAACAATATAAATTGCAATTTAGCTTCTCTCTATATAAGTTGAGAGCATGCGCCCTCTAGATGACTTATAGATGAGAAAAACGACTCCTACGCATGAGTTAGTCTATTGACCCCTGTAGTTTTAATACTACTATTATTTTATTTAGTTTATTATTGCATAAAATATGATTAATAATTTAAATCATGAAATAACACTTATGAACGTGAAGTATAGTGTTTTTTTTTTCAATTCGTAAGGCATAGATGGTAATTAATAATACTTCAAGACGTTTCATACAAAACCCAAACTGAACATTGTAATACCAGAAACTACCCAGATTCCCATAATACAGTCCATACTGGTTGTCTGGAAGAAATCGTAGACAGCGATAAGACCGCCCTTTGTACATTTTTTCATGTATACGCTTTGTTTGTATCCTGATGGTGTGTCTGATCTATCTATCTATCTATGGGTTCCTAAATGCGGATAAAGATAATACGAATTGTATTTTTTTTGTAATCAAATAAATCGAAACACCAACGCCTATGATACACTCGTAAGACATATCTATTCATGTATACAAATTTTCTCTCAATAGGAATATAACCTGCGACACCTAACGTCAGCAGTCTACCGCTCTACCACCACACCACAGGTCAATATGGGTTCAAATTAAAACCTGCCTTCGTGACTGAATAATAAAAGATAATAATTTAAATGTTACATGGCGGAAATACATTGCGAAGTACTAATAAAATTGAGGAGGGGATTCCCACCGGGACCCCTCGGGTTGTTAGTCCCCACAGCTAATTTGCAAAGGCACCTGCACGACATATGGGCTAATAACTCTTTAGGCGAAACCTCTTTTTTATTGCTTAAAAATCATATTCAATACTGCGTTAATATTAAAATCTATGCTACTTATTAGAAAGGAAATTAATTTTACTTATTTTTTATACTACTTAGGTGGCAGACAAGCACGCGGCCCACCTGATGGGAAGTGGTCACCGTAGCATTATGGATGTGTGCAACATCAGGGGCGTCACATTCGCGCTGCCGAGCCTGGAGGAGGGAGGGTTAGGAAGATTTCGTTACCATCAAGCGAGGTGTAGTCGTACCTACATTGACGTACCCGTTATGAAAAAAGTACTTACCCAATTATTAAATCTTAATAGAGATAATCCTCAGTAAGTTCATCATTCCAAAATCAGGAATTCCACGTTCTAGGACAGGACTTGAACCCGCGTCCAGTCCCTTCCTAGAAAGAATACCTGACCAACTGAGCTACCTAGATACGTCATGGATAACCGAAATTTTCTTCTACATACGTCTTAGGGCATTCGAGCCATCTACAGATTTTTTTACGAACTAACGTACAAATTAGATTTTTTTTTTATGATTGTTTAACACGTCCAACGAATTATCGATCAAAGTTTGGCAAGTAAACACACTAATGCATTTGATGTTGTTTTTGGCACAAAAAATTTACACATATCGAATGACATACAGAAAAAAAACTTACCTTTATTGCTATTGGCAGAGTAAACAGTGATATAATGGTGGAACCACACTTCGCTATCGTTATTCGCCTATATTGTATTCTAGGAAATTCTTATCAAATGACTAAACCCTCCACAATTCGTCATAGAAGAGTGACTAAGGCGAATATTCGTGCGAATAAAGCAAACATACACGAATGAACGAATAAGTCCTCACCATTTCGATTTATACACGTGAATAAAGGCGAATAGCAAAGTGTGGTTCCACCATAAAACTCATTCACCTGATTTTTTTTAGCACACGGCTCTACGTAACTTATTTAATACTCACGTGGATATGGATTAAATAATACTCATATTTTGCCAGCTACCTTCAATCTGACGAGCCTATTGCCATCATCTAGACTGGACTGGAATTTCTTGAAAGAAAAACCCAACAACACTATACCCAAACCAGGAATCGAACCAGCCAACTCATGCGCAGCTGTCAAACTCCTCACTGCTTCTAAGAAGCAGTTTAACTAAAAATACACAAAAGTACACACGACACACAACTTACTTCTCGTATGCTTCTACAAGTTCTTTGACGTTTCTTTCTGTTTCTTTCGCGGCGTCCTTGGAGTGTGGCTTCAGAAGGTTGACCACGAAATCGGCGTGTTCCAGTAACTCGTCCCTGGTCTCCTCAAGACTTGACACTTCACTTTGGAGTTCCTGGGTGAGTAAGAACCAGTTGAGATCAGAAACTTCAGAGATAAAATATTTAAGAAGAGCATTTATATTTTCTTATATAATACGAAGTAATGCTTCGATATCGCCTAATGTCACTATTGGGTTGTGAAGGTCAGGCAGTCGCTTCACGAAAAATATCGAAGTTCAGCCGCATCACAGTTAGACTGGAAAGCCGACCCCAACTGAGTTGGGAAAAAGGTTCAGAGAATCATCATTATCTGAACTTTGATCATGATGAGTTAGGACTTATGACGGCAGTCCCTCCCACAAACCTTTTGCTTTATCACAAACGGCTTTTAAAGTAACGAGAAATCGGACTTCGGACTAAGACTCGGATGCAATCGAGAACAGAACTAACCTGTAAAGCATGCCTGATGTCTACTGCCCGTCGCCTGGTGCTAGGGTTAGCATCCAGCTGTCTCAGCCTGTCTGAAGCAGCAGTGATGGCAGCTGCAAGACTCCTCTGCACGTCCAGGAGTTGGTTCCAGCGATGTAGTTGCTGGTCTGCTGTTGCAGCACGCTTGGCTAGACCTGACACGAAAAATGGAGGTTAAATTTCTAGAGTTATGTACTGTAAACTGTAGTTATTGGTATAATTATGATCCTGGACTTGGCTGCTTTTGAGTTAAAATATTTTTTTAATAAGTTTTAAAGAAATAGAAGCTATTTTACACTAAACTAGTCCCTATGACCCTATGAAAATATGTTTTTTTATCACAAGGTAAGCAGACAATACACAAAGATCCGATTCCCAGTATTCCATGGATTCACCGTGCAGTCGCCGGGTCCATGGCGTGGTACAAAGAGGAACTCCGTGACGGTGCCTGGGACTTGCGACCCAGAAGTAGGTTTAACATAAAGATGTAAAGCTCGTAAAATGTATAAGGACAGAAGCAGTTGCCGGACTGTTGTCTCTGCCTACCTCAGAGAACAAAAAGCTTGAATAGAATGTATGTTGGACCGAATGGAGTAGTAACAAGATCATACCTTCGCAGGCGACGTTCCAGCTGTCTGCGAGCTCCCTGGTCCTCTGTTCCACGCGTTCGCCACTGGCGGCGTCGGCGCCGGAGCACAGCTCGCGCGCTCGCTCCCGGACCACTTCCAGGAGCGGCTGCTGGTTCTGAAGAGTTGGAGGGTGCACAGGTCAGAAGAGCATACATGGTAGATTTATTGAGCTTTCTACAGGTTTTTTAACCGGAGTTTAAACAGGACAGAATAATATAGGTGTAGTTGACTGGTTGATACTTTTATTTTATAACAAAGAATTATGATAATTTTAAGATAATTTAGAGTTTTGATTCTTTATGTTCTACGTAAGGATTATGTCGAACACTCCTACCTAACCTAGTGCTCCAACCGTATTTTTTTTCTTCTTTTTTGAGCTTTCTTATATCTTTATTATTTGTCAGGAAATCATAAAAATGGCTATCTATATAAAATCTATAGTATAGTCAAAAGTAATTTACATTTTTTTAATGAAAATGGTGTTTAACTTTATCAGTCCATTATTTAAATGATAACATTTTGATTATAATGTAATTAATCATTTTCATTATAATTGTTCATTTTCAAATCTGTGCCATCATCATCTTCTTTTGACGGTGATTGTACAAAGTTGCTTTTAAAGAGTGTTTTTATTCAGACATTGTAATCAAAACAAACGTGTTGTAGGTACTTTATTACTTCATACAACTTTTAACAACTGCTCGTTCAAGACTTTTTGTTACATACTTGCATAATACAATGAACACAGAACCACAGAATATAATATACCTATAGTATGACAGAACTCTCAAGGAAATTGGCATTTTGACCTATATCTACCTATGGTTAACACTGACCAATGATAATTTCACAATGGACTCATTCAGTAAATGTGTTACATAAGAAACAAAAGAAGCGTTATGGGAACAAAGAAAGTGCTACAATTAAACTTAGCAAGTACTTATTTACTTAAACAAAGTTAACAATTTCCAGACAAGTAATTGAACTCGCAAAATATTGATCGGCAATTGTTTGTAAAGCAATTTATAACTATATTTTATTTTGTGCTTTGTTTGAATTTAGAGAGTACTATGCAAAATATCCAAGAAAGTCTTTATATATCCAGTCCCGGGTCCTAAGCGTCAAGCTGAGGGCCTACAGCACTATCGCTATAATAATGGTGAGCCCTGGTCCTGAGATTTTACCTTTAGCTTATCTTCAGGCGAGGTGTTAACATTCCAATTTAAAAAAAAGGACTCTACTTCCTTGTAGCAAACCTCAACACTAGAAAATATGTATAATACTCATACTAAAACCTACCTAATTCTTACTAGCAGAGCCTCCACTATACCAAGTATCTTTAACATCAATCATAGATAATACTGCACTTATAATATTAATCATTTAAAGCATTCAGCAGAAACTAATCGGTGTAGAGAATGCGTAATGAACTCGCTCCAATGTCACTCCTATGAGTAGTCTTGAACTTGGCCGAGGTGACCTTGAATAGTAGGCTTTGCGAATAGTTTACATAACACTTGTAATAAATTTTATCCATATTTCGACGAATGGTTGACCATTAAATAGATTTTGGAAATACATATTTTGAAAACTCTATTTCGCCTTATACAAAATGGTAAAGTTAACTTTTTTAATCAATATACATTTATTGACATATACATTTTTAAACTATTAATAAAATTCAATTGTTACACTAATTAATATTAAAAAAATATATACACAAATATGTTTCGGTTTATACGAGTATGAGATATTTAACAAATTTTCTAATAGTGTTTTTTTTTCAGGACTGTTTTTATGTAATTGTATGTATGTTTATTTCGAAGAAGGTAGGTATTATCACAAAAGTATCATGTTTAGCAATATGTTATTGATAAATATAATAAAAAATATATTACTGGAAACAAAATTTTGGGGCTAATTTTAAATAAAGCTTACCGCTGTTTCACTTCCTTGATTCAATCGTCATCAAACCCCACTTTATCGTTAAACCAACTGAATTTATTTCCTCCTTCCAAAAAGTCCCGCTTCTAAATTGCCCCTCTATTCCACTTTCAGAACTTTCTTGAGCGAAATAGAAAATATTCGCATGAACAGTCTTAATGACCACGAAAGGTTATTGTAGGAGAGACGCAGAGCAACTGTTTACAATGTTATCAGCTCACTGATGGCTGATAAGTGGTCTGATAACGATGTTTATAGTACACATACAACTCGACCGCCTTAATACTGGAATGCAGTGGAATAAATGTAATCTATATCACAAGATATTACCGGCACCATGTCTTTAATAGGCTTTAGAAATATTACACAAGGAAATCAGTCAATTAGATTATTAGCTAGGGTATGGTGAAGGGATACCCATTCAAAAATGTGTGTACGATTATAATCTGGTGAGTGGATACCATGATTTTGAAAAACGCTGATAGATGTTTACATTAATTTTAACGGATCCTCGACGACGAGGTGTGTGATCAACCCCAGAGTGCCGTTTGCTTCACCAGTGGAGCGTTTTTTTAGCGTGGCGATGAATTCTAGAAATGTGCTTCAAACTTTGAATTTCAAAATCTACAACTTTGGTCTAAGTTTTTTTAATAAAACTTACCGTTTTGGAGAAATATCCATAAAACCTAAATTTTTTACCTTTGACCTCAAATAATTGTTGTAGCACACATATTAGGATCGATGGGTATTTTTAACATATTATTTGTAATGGTAAACTCCACTTTCCACCAAAATTTGGCTCTGTGGCAATTTTTGTTATTTCAAATGTCTAAATTGACTGGCCTATCCAATCTTTCACCCCAAAATCCCTTAAAAATATAATTTTCAAAAATCCTGCATTAATGGTAAATTATTGCTAAGATTGTAAATCTGTAACCCCAACAGTTAAGGTTCTTTCTTGATGAATCAGTTAATCTAGACAAGTAAAACCCAATTTTAAATTATAGATGGTTTGTAACTGTAACTGTTTAAATGAAAAACAAGTTTGCGAATAAAAGTAAGTATTCCATGGCTGTGCTTCGCAAGCAGTTGACCTTGACACTACAGAGCCATTGTGGTTATTTATAGACATCTTTGAGAAAATTCTTATTCAGTACAATGTGCGGGCCTCGGTAATTGCATATTTTTTGAACTAAGTGTACATAACTTGAATTACATAGATTAGATTACGTACGCAAGATAAGGAACAGATTAAAATATTAATTTATTTTCAGAGTGGTATGACTCTGTTTGGATTGTGCACGTATTTGGAATCGAGCTGTTGAAGACAAAAGTGCATCTTGATTGGTCCAGATTCTTACATGTCAGTTGCAGGGTTGGACTAAACTTTAATATCCAATAGATACGTCAAATGTTCGAAGGAGTCAGAAAATGGATTCTGGGCAAAGTAGTAACTTTGGAGGTAACTGGGACTATGTTAGAATGAACAAAAGATACTATTTTCTATACTATAACGATGAGTTATGATATAACCCTAAAATACGGACTAAAATATGGTCTGTGTTGGTTATTGTATTGTATGTTGAAGCTAAAATCGTCTAAAGTATATTTTATATTAACTTTCTATTTCTCTAATAAAACTTATTTACAATCTTAGCAATTATAAAAATAAACGGCAAAATTAAATTATTCCGCTATTATTTTAAAAAATCCTTAATAAACCAGCCTTGTAGCAAAACGGCTGTCATCAGTTTTCACGTTTTTTCCTTGAATTTTAAATAAGTGACGTAACTTCCCATGTAGAAAAAATATAAATCGTTACAACCTACAAGCCAAAACGCTGTATAATATCATCTGAAATGACTCAGATGACCTCACCAATTATGGGGCCGACTTGTCATGAGAATACGTGTATGTATATAACAGACTAACAGACGACGAGCGAAGTGACAAACATCGGTGATATAGACTTGAATTTTAATTCGCACTACAGACGACAGAGTCAAACAAAACTCTTATAATTAGTTCCACTGTGCTACAGATAAATGAACGTTAACAGAAAAAATGGAAAGTACAAGTCCACAATTGGCGTGGCACAAAGAATTATATACTTACATTAGTAAATCAAATGACATTTTCTTTACGAAGTTTACCAAAGAATTTGATCTTAATTTGTTGCATTATTTAATTCGAACATGTTTATTTAAAACGTTGTTCGATTTCATTGTTATTTTTTTTTGTTAGAAGGGTATCCCCCTTTAAGGCATGGTCATGTATATATTGTCTAGATCTGATGATGGAAACCATGAGAAAGTTATAAAAACTCTTAAAATCATCAAAACATACAAGAAACATCCTTTTGAATAAGTTGTCCTTATGAGACTTAAGCACTTTAAGAAAGCCAAAAACGTCGATAATATTTAAGTACTTACTTACCAGCACTTACCAGGTTCACAATACGATCATAATTTTATAGGTACATATGAAAAGCAATAACAGCCATAATATCTAGGTATATTAGCTGGATATACTGGCTGTAAATACTTTTCACATATTATGTATAGCCTGTGAGAAAAGAATGGGGCAGAAAAGACTGAACTTTGCCAGAATAATACTGAATAATCTAATGAAGTACACAACTATATTCCAATAACTGTGAACTGGAGCACGAAATTGCTTTTTATATTCAAATTGAAGAACCTAATTCCAATATTGTCGTAATAGGGATTGCTATATCGTTTAACATGGTTTATTGGTGTTTGTTTTCAATGGGGCTATAAACGTAATAGGTTTTCAATAGTATTTGACCTTGACCTTGAAGGTCACAGTATCGTCGTGAAACTACTTGTAACTTGTTTATTTGTTTAGAAACTAAATAAAACTGTCTATTTAACAGTAACCTGATAAAATAAGCAATTTAAACACCTATCATAGAAACGTATTGCTATTTAGGGAATCCCGTTATTTATTAAACTCGTGCAGAGTGCATACCAAACAGTCTAATTTGTTAAACTCATTTTCAAATGTAAGATTATTTAGAATTTAACACATATGATTACAATATTATATGATAATACAATTGATGCACCTATACAACGAAAAAGCAAAAAATAACTGAAAATTAAATACTTTAGTATATAATTTTTGTTCATAAAATTCTAGAAAGCGTGCATCCATTTTATAAGAAAACATTCAATTATATTACAAACGGTATTAAAGAATTAATTAATAAACCTACTGTTATATTTACAATATTATTCAAACACGATTTCAAATAAATAAGATAAGTAAAATCGAAAGTGTTGATAAATAAAGTTCTAAACATGTGTCAAAAACAAAGATACACACAACTATTTTCCCGAAAGTGAAAACAAAACAATACAAAATTACCTATGCCAAAAATAGATGACCTTGACCTTAACTCAAACAATAGCACTTCTGTCAATAAGCCGGCATACACTTACCTTCCTCTTTCGCGGAATTTTGATATAGGTACCTACTTACTACTAGGGAAAAAAATGAGTATAACTATCTAAGTGGGTACGTGAATATAACACTTGCACAATGTGAAAGCAATGCAATAAGTCTTGTGTTTGTATACAGTTCTCATTGCGGTGCTATGCAGTCACAGACTGGCGAGCGAACGCGCGCAGACCCGCGACCGCATGACATCATCTGTTAAGGCGAAGGATCTTGTACTTTACTTAAATGTTGCGCAATCGCTGATTAAACGTGTGAAGTATCATTTATTCATTCATTATTTTCTGCTTATTCATCGGTATGTTATCATGAGGAGCTAATTTTATACTGGGCATTATTCTCCTAGCTATTTCCCGGTTATTTTTTTTATGTCGGTCACGTCAATATGACTTCACCTCACCTAATGGTAAGCTAAAGTTTAAGTCTCAGGAAGAGGGTCCCCATTAAATACACCAACAGTGCCATAATGGTGGCCCTCAGCTTGACGACCTCATCAAATGCTTTTTCACGCCCCGCTTAAAGGACCCCGGACTGTAGGAGGAAGGAAACATATTGTGAGTTGGTAAATTATCACGTGTGAAGTATGATTTTCATTCATTATTTTTTGCTTATTCATCGGTATGTTATCATGAGAAGCTAATTTCATACTGGGCAGTATTCTCCTAGCGATTTCCCGGTTATGTCCAAAGTTTAGATTCCGATCAGATCCGATTGTTATAGATTGGTTAGTTGGCTTTTACAAGAGCTGCCGTATAACTGCCTAACCCTGAGAAAAAAGCCTGCTCTAGAGCCTCGTCAGTTGTTTAGTAGGTGAGGTAGACTTGGGCCTCAAAGATGTTGGAGAAGTTTCCGTGGGACGCGGGAACCGGATCAGTATTTCCCGTGGGTGAAGCCGCGGGCAATAGCTAGTGTTACAATATTTACATCGTCCTGAATGGTACTATCTACAGAGCAATCATTTTTAATGATTTATGTCTCGTAGTCAGAATAGAGTCAGCTCTATTCTGTGTTAACTCTACCATGGCTCTACCTGGGCCTCGATTCTGCTAAAGGCAAACCACTGTAATACCACTGACTCTCTAAAAATGCTATTTAATTGTAGACTTTATCGCTATACAGATAAAGTCTAAAATGAAATGAAAAGAATTCATTTAACTCTTTCATTCGCTCTACAAAATATCATTTGACTTTAGACTTTAACTTGATAACAATTAAGTCTACAATTAAATGGCATTTTTTAGAGTGTCAGTGGTATATCAGTGGTTTGTCTTTAGCAGAATCGAGGCCCTGCTATTAAGTTTTAATGTAAATTCTTACCATCATATCACATTAAAGTTGAATAATAATTACGTAATTTCACTTGAACTGGCCTGGTTAACTAATAATAATTAAGTAGTCAGTGAGCAAGTAATTGTAAAACTACTGTACCTAATTATTCTTTCGCGCACAATCGTTCCTTCATTTATTATAATCATTTGTTGGAATTGTCCCTAGCATATTATCGTATAACGAAACACTGTATGTAATCTTACATCGCTACATCGGGGAAATACCGGCAATGGAGTCCTTTCGAGATGTATGTACGAAAATTTATGATCGGTATCTCCCCGGCGCGATCCAACTTGTCGTGAAAATCAAATAAGCTAATAGCAATAATAGGGTGTATTTACTTCAATATTTTTTACGACCTTTTAACTTCTGAACTTTTGATAAGTACCTATTTATATCTTATACTATATAATTCAAAGTCCTGACAGGCTGATTGACTGATTGACTGATTGACTGATTGACTGATTACAACGCACAGCCTAAACCGCTGGTCGTAGAGACTTGAAATTTGTAGGGAGTGTTTGTTTTGATGCGTAGAGGTGTACTAAGAAAGGATTTTTTAAAATTCGAACCCTAAAGCCCTAAAAAGGGCTAAAACGTGCTTTTCCCAGAACTCAAGAACGGCTGAACAGATTTTCATGATCTATGATTTTTTGGATTTGTCTCCGCCACGAATAGCATATAACATAATTAAAAATATATGATTCATTCAGGAAATTTAGTAATAAAAAGATAATTAGATGTTGCAAACGTTTTTATCGCCATCTATAATAGTTGTCATAGCAACAGGAACTAAAATTGACTTTGTCTAAATTTTCATAGAGTAATATCCTTTACTTCTTTACTTCTTTTTCCTCAAAAGTAAATAGAATATATTAATTTTTAGGGTTCTGTGCCTGATTAGGAAAAAAACCCTTATCTCTTCGTTATCCGTCTGTCTGTCTGTCAAGACCTCTTCTTAAGAACACGTAGAGGCATCAAGTTGAATTAGATCAAAGGAATGTTGCGGATAATGCTTGGCATTAAACGAAGCGTAATAGCCAAACTGTGGTCTCACCGACTAATAGGTGGCTTGACCTACCATCGCCAGGCCTGCACTCATGGAGGACGGAGGTCGTTAAGTTACCTTCGGCGACATTAGTAAGTCACCTGCACCGCAATCGGAGAGTTTTAAGAAGCAGTACCTTATTTTGCGTGCGGAAATCCCCACGAATCTCTCCCCTCCTCTGGCCAGTAAGGACGTAATATCGGACTTGACCGACTAAAGTCGAACTCCATTTTGGATCTACAGACAACGAAGCTTAAGGTAACCCTTGACCCTGAGCTATCCAAGGCTTACTGATGGGCATGGCTGTTTTGGTAGGTTCCTGCATTGCGTAGGCAGGGTACTGACGTTTGAATGCCACCATTGCCGGGGCTGATCCGTGGGCACACCACCTCTTCATACACTGGTAGACACACATGTCCTTGAAGCAGACGTCGGTAGGGTAAGCCTCATGGTGAGGGCCCTGGTGCCGACCATGGTCACCATAGAGAGTATGTGGAACGCTACCGCTTTTTTTGCGAGGCAGTAATGCGCGCAGAAGTGGTGGTAGAAAAGCTACGGGAGAGATCTAGCACTCCCCCGGTGCCGATGAAGGCGCACCGAGCGGCGTAGTTCGCAGAACCATCTCCGTCCTCCGTGCGGTCCTAGGCTGACGGTCGAGGCTAACCGTCACCATAGCAGAAGCAAACCCAGGGTGGCAGAGATGGGGGATTTAGATTTCTAATAACACGTCGAGGTCTCCAGTGCTGGTGGCCGGAGCCGGTTGGGGTTTCTGGGATATCCTTTCTAGGACACACCTGATTCCTCGATCACACAGGCATTGGTAGGATTCCGACATACCAACCTCTCCGTTGGCTCCGTTGAGGTGAAGCCCGACGGGGCTTTTGAGCACGAAAAAAAGGGGTATTTCCCTTTGGGCTAGAATTCAGATATTTTGCAGAAAGTAAAATCTTATAGCATAGGTACAGGTAAAAGTCCGGAAAGCGTAAATATTACCTACATCACTAAAAAAATGAATGCCTGTCAGTCAAGACAAGAAGCACTGCAACAAAGTTAAGTTCGCCCCCTTTTTTTATCGTGCGGAAATCCCCCTCAACCCAATTTTGTACGGAACCCTGCGTGCACGAGCCCAATTCGCACTTGACCGGTATTTATTAGTATATATATATACTCTTTCTTATATACTCTTTCTTTACTTTCATGAACTTATTGAATGTTAAATCAGGTTGTCAAATGTCAATGTCTGTAGCAAGATTTTAATAATAAAGAAATCTGATTTTTGGATATAAATAATGTTCACTAATTTGAAATAGTGCATCGAATGTGAAAATGCAATGCAGCTATGATGAAAGGGTTTTTCAAAGGGTCTCTTCCGAGTCACACATACTTTGGCCAGAGCAGCTATCTAGGACTCCGCTACTGAACAATGAAAAAAGATAATGATGGTAAATAGACTGGCTTTGGCTGCAATGCATGGCACTGTACTTTGAAGGGTTTGATAGAACTTGAGATGAAATGAATACGTTTAGCTGCAACTACTGATTGCGAAGGAAGTAAGGGCAGTCCCTCAACTTAAAAAGACTTGGTGGCGATAGCCAACATTCACGCGGGCGGAGCCGCGCGCGGGTACGCTAGTATTATATAAACTTTTTATCAAAGATTTTTCAATTTTTTTACAATGTGAAATTTTCTTTTGGATTTGCAAAATTATCTCAGTATTTCTGTCAGACTCTCAACTCCGTATATAGCACTTAGGTACTTATTCAAAATTGTATGAACGGAAATATGCGTCACACAAATTCCGTTTCAGTATACACATGAGTTTACTCATACAATTAGGCATTCTAAGTGGAATCACGTGTTTAATATCTTACTCAGTATCAGAACATTTAAGATTTCAGATGAAAATGGATAAGGACGCGGCCTCTACTCAGAGGTATTGAGTTCGAATCCGGCCGGACAGTACCAATGTGAGAAATTCACTCTGTGGAATTTATATGTGCTAATCACATGATTTACCATCTGCTGATGGTAAAGGAAAAACATAGTGAGAAAACCCATATGTCCTAGAAGAAATTCTAAGGACATGTCCGATCCACCAACTCGCATTAGAACAGCGTATGTGGATTAAGGTCTAAACCCTCTTAAATCTCTCGTTAGAGGAGAGGAGACCCGTGCCCAGCTCAGTGGAACATGAGTTGCTATTTTTCAGATGAAAAGGGCTTACCATATAAAAATTGGCATTGCACACAATATCTTTGATTCTCAAGCTAAAATACAACAGAAGAGGCTCTTAGGAGTTCAGAAGGCAGTCACTCCCAGAAAAGCCGATATATCAATAAAAACAATGGTATTGGGCTCGCTTTGAGGATAATAATATAGGTACCCGTTTTAATTTCAATGAGTTACCAGCCAATAGGTATCAATGTAGAGGAATTCTTTGAATATTTTATTTTAAATTTTAACTAAATTTGTAAATAGGTACTCCCCTTTTTCGTGTAAATATTTTGGACTATAAATGTGATAACGTTGTATGTGTTTTAATTTAATTTATAGGTCATAGAGAATATAATTAGATTGTTTGGTAAGCACAGATAAAAGTTAAACTAAACACTGAGTCCAAATTCCCGCCAAACAGTCATTAAGATTAGATACTTCCTTTAAAATGTAGGTTTTAAAATTATATTTATATAATTATTTCATTACCTTCATAAGTAAATAAATAAATATTCTACGACTTCCACAGAGCGCTATCTAGACCCAAAGTAAGTTTAGCTTAACAAGCTTGTTTTATGGGTTCCATAAAAGGCGGATATATATACATATGTACTTAGATTTTTTTTTTTTATGTCGGTCTCGTCAACATGACTTCACCTCGCCTGATGGTAAGCTGAGGCAAAGTCTCTAGAATGGGAGTCACCATTGCAAACACCGATAGTGCCATAATGGTGGCTCTCAGCTCAGCAGCAGATATTATATTTTTTGTAAATACATATCTAATAGGATCGCCCAGACCAGTTCAAATAGACATATTCATACACTCAAATATTTGCAATGGGCGGGAATCGAACCCTCTACGCCTACAATAGATGTCGTCAGATAGTATATAAATAGTTGATGCCCGTGGCTCCGTCCGCGTCGAAGTCGGTTATCAGGCCTTTTGGCCATATCTCTGAATTTACTCAGTTAATTGCAATCAAACATAATAGCATGTGTCAAATTTGAAAAAGAGCTTCCTAATAAAACCGCATCAAAATTCTTTCAGTGGTTTTAACGTCTATCGATTAAAAAAAAACTTCATAACAATTTTCGTCGTATGTAAACTGCTAGCGTTAAAAGTTTTAACGCACAATAGTTTTAAATAATTTTGTTTCCTATCAAAGATGAAATTCGTTCTAAGATATGCCACAAAACTTTTTTTAACCACTATAAACTTTTTGGCCTTGTCCATATATTTTATAGCCCTCCTTAAAAGTCGAGTCCGTGTTATGAATTTATTATTGGCTTTTTACAATAACTGATTGCTTCACACTGTACACTGACAGTATGTACCTATTTAACAAGTAAAGTCTGTGATTTTTTTTAATTAGAACTCGTCAAAATGACTTTACCTCGCCTGATGGTAAGCTAAAGGCAAAGTCTCAGGACTGGGATCACCACCACATACACCGGTAGTGCTACAGTGGCGGCCCTCAGCTTGAAGGCCTCATCAAATGCTTTTTCACGCCCCGCTTAAATTTCTTTAAACAACATAATTATCCAATGTACAGATCATTTAAAATTTTACAATAGTATAGAAAATAGTTAGTAAGTATATATATATAATAGTATGTTGCCTTGATGTGTTTATACTTAGTAGTAGTTTAGAAAAATCTGAGTATCTGCAAAAAAAACTATGCGTTTCCTTTTGCTTCACTTCGTAACAACTCGATGCAAGTAGCGACGTAGCCTTAATCCAATAACAATGGGCCTTGAAATCAAGTGCATTAACCCACTGTGTTTTACTAAAAACGAGCCAACCGCTGTACAATACAGGTTCGCAAATCTAAAGAAAAATAGTCAAGTGTATGATACTCATGTTGCTAGAAAAGGATCGTTTTAGTGGGTGTAACTGTTTGTAATTACTTGGATAGGTCATAATCGTTACTTTATTGTAGTATGGGTATAGTAGTAGGATTTCGTAAGCCTTCTCGAAGAGCGGTCCCTATGCTCGGGCCTTCTCAGTAAGTAGAAAGAAAGAAGAAGAAAGAAAACTGTCTTTATTCATGAACATAATTATATTATTGTTGTTTGTTGGTGATCATTTTTTATTTGTTTATGAAAACCTAATGTGCGTTATTAGGTTTTCATAAACAAATAAAAACCATTACCATGGCCACACCAATGAATTCGATACTTTTCGAAGTTATGTGTGTATTTATCGCAGGTTTATTATAAGTGCCCGGTTAATGGCAATAGGCTCGCCACCTATTACATTGGGACCTAAACATAAACTGGCGAAATGTGGGTGCTAGCACCTCTGCCTACCCCTTCAGGGAGGTAGGCGTGAGTTTATGTTATGTATGTTATGTTACTGATTAAATCGGTTATTATAATGGTCGCGTCCCTATAGCCCCTAACAGCCGTTCTCAGAAAAAATAACAGCATTCTGATTCAAACTGTTTTCCTAGATTTCATGTCAAATATATAAGTCAAAGCAGATTAGATACCAATGACAATAAAGTTAATCGCTGAATAGATAATAACCGATACTGATACCGGGGATTACGTATTTTTATTAATTTCGATAACATTATCTATGTGACATAATAGTCACTTATAATTCTTTTTTTCTTTTTTTATGTTGGTCACGTCAATATGACTTCACCTTGCCTGATGGTAAGCTAAAGGTAAAGTCTCTGGAATGGGAGTCACTATTACAAACACCGATAGTGCTATAATGGTGGCCCTCAGCTTGACGGCCTCATCAAAATAATGCTTTTTCACTTCCCGCTTGAAGGACCCGGTAGGTAGGAAGTTACGTATGGACGTGAATGTTCGGTTTGGTAGAAGAAATGTGTCGCCCGTTTGCTAAGGAAGGAAGTGGATTTATTAAATGTCTAACTCCTCCAGTTCATTTTTGATTAATTACGATACGGGTTCCAAGCGAACAGGTAAAAAAACCTCAAGTATTGCCGCTATTTCAGTTTTTCCAACGAACGTGGAATAATTTGAAATTAAAATAGCTCAATTAGTACGGAATTCATTCCGTTGGCTTCTGTGCTGAACCGGGTTATTAAAATACTAGCTGTACCGTGCCTCGCGGTTGCACTCGTATTCGGTTCTATTCGGGTGGCCATACTCCTGTATCTTACTGACATAATTTCTCAGCTCCTAAGATTGGTAGCGTGATGTTAACCTAGCCGGTTAGATCGGAGCTATCAACCTAAAAAGATTTTTTCAATTACACAGGTTGTTTCAGAAATTAGTGTCTTCTTCAACCTAGCGTTAATCCCAGTCGTATCCAAAGCTTTCACCTCGGAGTCTGGGGTCCACTTTACCAGTCTTAACTGCGGATTTGGCTGGACCTCGATATTTTCCGTGAAGCGACTGCCATCTGACCTTCACGACCCAATGGTGACATTAGGCGATATCGAAGCATTGCAGCTAGACCGTTGTTGTAGGAATTTTCAAGGCTCCAACTACCCGTAACGACGATTTCAGAAATTAGTGTTTTCAACCACAAAAATGAACTCTATCTTTTTCATATTGGACACATCAAACCTTTCCTACATTATCCCAGTATCCCATCCTACTAATTTTAGGTATACATAGACACTACCGCAATACAAGATGCCGATAATTAAATAAAAAGGTATAGGAATATCCATAACACTTAAGATAGAGCAGCTATCCACTTAAATTCGTGAATGTGATAATAATTGACTACAATTGAGTGATCTATAGTGTATTGTGTAGCATGCTGGGTGTTAGTCATAATAAGCACCTGACCAATAGACATGACTAGTATTTGAGAAGTAAATTATCATACCTACTTCTGTTTAATTTTATTCATGTATACTTTAGGTAAAATAAAGCTGGCCTGGGGGTGACGGGTGGGGCCTAAAGGTGATGGGTGGAGCCCCCTGTCACCCTAGCAGAAGCAGGCCGAGTAGGCAGCGCGCAAAATTGTGAAAAACAAAACAAACGGAACGTGATAATTATAAATACGTTTAGAAAACCGACTTCACAAACTAATATTTTTTACTTTTTAGTGTACCTACAGAAATAGAAAAGTACGTATTTATGAGGTTTATTATGTACAAAGGCATCAAAAACAGATTTGTTGCCGTAAAGATGATTTCAAATTTTTTTTTCAAAATCCATCCATAATAATTAGCGCCGTTATCGCGTAACATACATAGAAAAAAAAATAGCGTACGAATTGAGGAACTCCTATTTTTTTGAAGTCGGTTGACAAAATATAGGTTAAAGGTGTATTTTATTAGAATAATTGATTACGAATATCATACCTAGCTTACCTAAAAATACACACATTAAACAAATAAAAAATATACACCTATACACGACATCGAAAAAGTACAACTATGACAACCATTTCTGTTTAAATTTTTTATGAAGATTTCAACAAATTATTGTGATTAATTGTATAAATTAGTAGTAGGTCAACCAGTCAACTAAATAAGAACAATGGACATAAATAAAACTGTTTGAAAAAAATACAATTAATTAATTAATCAGACTTGTTTAGTAATGACACAACTAACGCAATATCAGGTAACAATAATAAAAACCTTTAATGGATTATCAGGGCGATAGAATCTAAGAATTTCAGTAAATTTTTAATTATATTGCTCATTGAAATAACCATCTGCAAGAATTCCTTCAAATTAAGACCAAGTACCCGAAAAAATATCCATTAAGAGTAAAAACTGATCTGCATAAGCAGTAATTCTTAGAACTCGCGAGTTTATATTGATAGAAAATTATACATGACACGAGGGAGCATTCACAATCTTATTTAGTCACATCATATTGCTAAACAAGTCTGAAATTTAAAGGATGAAACTAGCACTTACCTCGAGATCATTCTTCGCATGGTTCAGCTTCTCCAAGTGCAGCCTCAGCGCGTCAACTGACGTCACAGGCTCATCCTGGATGTCATTCTTGTCCAGTATCGCCTTGATCTTGTCCACAAGTTGACAGAAGTCTTTCCAGATCTCTAAGTCTTGCTCCAACTGCGCTTGCCGAGATTTCGCAGAGTTCAAAGTATTCTTCAAAAGCTGGTTGTGTTTTTGATGGTCTTTCGACAGCTCCTCTTGCTCAGACGCTGCCAAAGACGGCCAGATCTTGTCAACAATGTCCTGCATTCGCTTTCCAACAAGATCTTTCATTGAAGGTTCAGATGTGTTGAAGAAGGATTTGTGTTCTTCTAAATCGGATTCAATGTTTTCAAAATCTGTTCCGTTTTTGCCCATGTCTAAACGTATAGTGGCTTCATTGACCCAAATGGTTAGTTTTTCGACTAGTTGAAGGTATTGTTGGCGAAGTTTCTTGTTGTCTTGCAAGTATTTTTCTCTATTCGCAAGTTCCTCAGGTAAAGATGTTTTCAGGGAATTAGCTTCTGACACCATTTCTAATAAAGTGCTGGGAGCTCCATCATCATTCTTAATAATATCAGTAATTTTAGTTAATTTGTCTAAATAAGATTGAAT
Source organism: Lithosia quadra (assembly GCA_963576445.1). NCBI lineage: Eukaryota > Metazoa > Arthropoda > Insecta > Lepidoptera > Erebidae > Lithosia > Lithosia quadra. The sequence goes on along the minus strand of OY754880.1, from coordinate 16,265,242 downwards.
ACTCTTAGCGAGTGCTGTGTGTTCAGTGAGTTTCTTATCAACACTGGCGACATCCCTGTTAAGAAGTGGTCGGGAATGTACTGCAGCTTCGTTATCATGAAGCCATTGGAGAATTTCTGATAAATCTGAGCCAATCTTTTTATGTTCTGCAGCCGCTCTTTCATGCTCTTGACGTTTGGATTCCACCGTTCTTCTTAGCGTAAGAAGTTGTTGTTTCAAAGACTGTAGAAGCTCAGTAATGTTGTTCCTGTCAATGACAGTGCCTTCAGCTGCAATTTGTTGACCTTTGTCTGTAGCAGTAGCCAGTAGAGCTTCACATCCTTGAATTTTGAGTATGATGTCATCGTAGCGTTTGATCTTTTCTTCTAAAGGTTCGTTAGATCTCTCAATCTCATTAGTAATGTCAGTATATTTAGTAATGAATTCTTCGATTTCTTTCACAAGAGCGAAGAATTGTTCACGTAGAAGGAGAAGAGATTTCAGCCTAGATATCTGGTCTTCAATAGTGCTCATTAAATCATCTTGTTGTGTTAAGATATCTTGAAGATCATGCAGATTTCCACCTTGTAGTTCATTTAGCATTGATTTGTTCTTTTTGAGATCAGCTAAGATTGATTCATAAGCTTGAATAATAGGTTGAACATCTTCTACTCTGCTTCCAATAGGTTTGTTTAAAGCTTTTAGTTTATTTTGAATTTCATTCAAGAATTCAAGTGCAGCAGCAATTTTAGCTGCAGCGTCCTTATACTCCTTAATATGCTTTTGTAAGATACCCTTTTTATCATTTATAATTGCATTAATTCTGGCAAATCTATCTGATAATACATTAACTTGTTCTTTCAGTTGTAGTTTGTTAGAATCTGACAACGAATCCATGATATCTTTAGACTTATCTTTGATTTTACGAATGTTTTTATCTACATCCTCAGCTTCTTTGCTTAATTTCTCAAATTTAGCTAGTTGTTCTTCTAATACTTGAAGGCTAGTAGTACGAAGTTCGGGAGTAGCAGCAACCTCAGCTTCGTTTAGCCAGCTCTGGCATTTGGCCACTTCAGACTCAAACTCATTACGGCCTTGTAACAATTTGTTCAACGCTACTAGTTTATCGTCAATATCTACTTTGGCAGAAGTGTAAGATTTATTGAGATTTTCAAGAATAGCTTGTAACTTGGCTCTTTCTTCGGGAGAGCAATCTTTGGATACAGCGTTGCCCTGACGCATCACTTCAGTTAAGGTATCATTATGGAAGTCCGACAATTCGCTTTGATGTTTCTTATGGATAGCTATTTCTTTTTCAACTTTAGCAGCTTCCAGTGGTACTGGGCCACCAAGTTTCTTGATTTCAGCTAGTTTAGCCTTGAGCCAGTTCTTTGCTTTTTCGATATCATTTTCTAATTTCTTCCTATCCTCAGCGCAAGTACCTAATCTTTCAATTTCTTGTTTAATAAGAGAAGCCAATTGTTTCTGTTTAGATGATAATTCAGATAGTTCTGATTCTAATTGCATTTGCTCAGAAGGTTCTAGTTCAGCTTGGATATTGCTTACCTTCTTTTCTAAGGAGTCAATGACTGTCTTCTTGCCATCAGTTTCTTTAAGAAGATTTGCTACCTTCTTCTGACGTTCCTTGACGGACTTGCTTTCGTATCCAAGTGGTTCTGGGTGAAGGATGTTATCGATTTCTTTTTGCATCCATTCATTTTGTGCGTTTACTTCACTCTTGGTTCCATCGATAGCCTTGTACGTTATTTCAAGCATTTGCAGTTTGCGCTGAATACGCTTGGCGATGTCGTTGTATCTTCTTTCGACTGACTTCATCTGAAACAATCATTACAGTTAGATTGAAATTAAAATTTGAATTAAAAACTAAATTTTGATCAGTTATGAATTTCGACACAATTTTGAATTAATTGACAATGCTTTTATTACTACAACGTTCATTATTCTTATTGTATATAAAATAGAGACTATACTTACTTGTTCTTCCACTTGTTGTGATTCCAGATTGCTAACGATATTAATGACTTTAGATCCTACAGTCTTAATTTTGGCCACTTTATCTTTACCGGCTTGTCCAAACTCTGAAGATAGTTCTTTCAATGCGCTGAGTTTCTGAGGACATGGGAGGCCAGATCCTTTATCAGCTACACACATCTTCTTAAGGACAGAGTCGAACCAGTCGTGAATTTCCTGGCATTTGTGGCGGAAATCATCAATGATTGCTTGGTTACCCTTTTCTCTCTCGATAGCCTTCAGGATAGCTTCTTCCAGGCTGTCCAATTCTTCTTCTAGATTGATTTCATCTTCAAGTCCTATAGGAATGGATATGATACATTTCATTATTATCTATACTTATAATAAATCTGTAGAAGTGAAAATTCTGTACATTGAATATATCAAAAAAATAAATAGCAGGGGGTGTTACTAGACCGACACCGAACCCAAATATGTGATTAAAAAAATTTTTGTCTGTCTGTCTGTCTGTCTGTCTGTCTGTTTGTTCAGGCATCACGCAGAAACTACCAGTTCGATTACGCTGAAACTTGGTATAATTATTCTTCAATATCCTGGGCAGCACACTGGATACTTTTTATCCCGGAAAAGTACATACAATAAAAGACAAATTTATTTTTGCGGTTCAATTCCTAGACTCGATTACTGTACCAACCGCAAATAATAAGTTTGTCGTAGGTTACGTCACCCGCAGTGGTGTTCAAGTAAGATTAGTGGATAGTGTTATTAGTTTTTAGGGATTTTGAGTTTTTTTTTTGTATTTATTTACCACTTCCACGCGAGCGGAGCCGCGGGCAACAGCTAGTATCAAATATAGTTGCTTGAGATTCATTAACTTTTTTCAGACATTAAAATAGAAGATTGACAAAAATATTTTTAAAAATTACTACATACCTTCAGTAGGAATCTCTGTTAGAAGCCTATTTCTCTTCTCACTCAAGGAGACTAGAGCGTCATTCATTGCTGCTATGTCCTGCTTAGCAGCTTCCGGCCTCAATTTAGATGGGTTAGCAAGCCAGTCACGGGCCAGCGCATTGGTGACAGATATCCATTCTTGGATTTCCAAGACTTGCTTCATAGCTTCTTCCATACCATGGACGGCATCCCCTAAAGTTTCCAGATGACTTTGTACCTATTGAAAAGATTTAGTATGAGTTTTTATCGGTAGCAAAATATTGTAGACAGATATAATGGCTAACCATATTAACATACCTAGTTTTAAAATGTGATTTGACGCTAAGAATGAGTTAATGAGTTTTACAGATGAAACTAAAAGATGGTATAACGACAGCTTGAAACTACTATCTTTAGATATTTAACACATTTTAAACAACTGACCGAATTTTTCATGCGTTCTTTTTTTTGTTTTTTAAATAGGACTTGACTTTTAAATCCTAGATTTGGAATGTGTACCGTTAGTTTTTGAACCAGTAGGTACCTACTACTTTTATCCTTAGTTATAATTTTTTCGATACAGTTATGACTGTTGCTACTAATGTCCACGAATATTTAATAATACATTTATTACTCTGTTCTTCTTCTTCTCTCGTGTCGATGTTGCCATCGTGATGTAGTGCTTAATTGGTTTCACGGCAATGCCGCTACTTACGGAGAGGGCCCGAATATAATAGGTATCGCTTTACGAGAATGCTCACTATATTATCCCCCCATACTCTGTTTATTTGACATAATTAAATTGGCTTTTAAATGACAATTACTTTTTTATAACACTTAGGTGGCAGACAAGCACACGGCCCACCTGATGGAAAGCGGTGACCGTGTCCTATGGACGCGTGCATCACACTCGCGCGGCTGACTTTGCAAAAACCTTCTAATGCCCTTCTTGAAGAACCCCATATTGTGGACGCTAGGGAAAACCACGGCAGGGAGATCATTCCACAGTCTAGGCGTACGCGGAATAAGATTCGTTCTACAGTTATATATCTTATCTTAGCCATGTAAGCCCTTACCTTACTGTCTAAAGTCGAAATTTTCGATCCAAATTCGGGTGCTTCGATATTCTTTAGTATAAGGTCAATGCGCGGGCTTGCTACATCGGTCACATGTTTCTATAAACAAATCATGCATGAAGGCGCACATCAAAACACACAGTGCGTGTTAGTTTCATGTTATTTTATATTAATTTGGTAAAGGGTTCAGAGAAAATATTTGCAAATAGAAAAATTAGTTACATATCTGATTTGGAAATCAATTGTAGAATGATATTTAAGGAGGGAAACCCTTCCAGTTTATAAGTACCACAAAATAAAAATGAAGAGGAAGGAGTTGCTAACTCTTGTGTGCTGCTGATCACAATGCTGTGAAGATGTTCAACATAATTTGTAACGCGATTGGCTACCAACCGACATCAAATCTAGTTTGATGTTCAAAATTATGACCAATCACGACAATGTTTGGATTGATGTGATGGCTTATAGGTGAGAGCTTGGCAACACTAGCCACCTTAGTAACATTATTTAGGACACTTCCTCTTGACATTTATATTTTTCGTGGTTATTTTACAGGATAACAATGGCTAAAAGGATGAACAAATTGCACTAGTTTGCATCTTAATTTACATGTCCGATCCACCAACCCGCATTAGGTTAGCGTGTGTGGATTAAGGTCTAAACCCTCTCAGCTCTCTCGTTAGAGGAGAAGAGACCCGTGCCCAGCAGTGCGACATAAATGGGTTGCTATCATCACATCTTAATTTAACCCAGCTAAGTTTCAATTGAACCACGTTCAACCCCCCGAATTGAACAACGTGCAATTCTGTCAAGAACTAACTATTTTTCTAAATTATAAAATTAGTAATCTCCACAAATATTTTCTCTTAAATTTTCAAACAAATGTGACAATTGAATGCAAAAGCGACATCATAGCTACTTTGTACTAGTGAGTGCTCTGTAAACATCTAAGTGGTCCATTATTATGTGTCAGTTATGTAATTAAATTTATTATTCAAACAGTGCCTGAGTATCATTGTCTGCGCCAAGATTATTCATTAATTGTTTTCACAAATGTCTCGGGTATTTAGGTAGTATGTATTCAGGTGTCTCCGATATAATACCTTTATTAATAACATCCATTTTGTCAATATGCGGGGTTCCAGAAACACTCATTAAAATAGTTCATCTTTATTCCAAATGATTTGTAATACCTTTACCTACCGTATAGTAGCCATGTTGATAACCAGCAATAAAATTTGGGGCCGTCTTTAAAAAAAAAGCAAACAATACTCTAATATAATATTTACAGGAAGTCTATATAAAAAGTTAGATAACTCAAAATAAGACAATCCACTCACATTTTGTAGAAATTTGTTTTCGTCTCAAATTTCTTCCACGAATTCGTTATTATATTATTGAACAAAACAAAACCAAAATATGATGTAATTATATTTTGTTTGTCCCAAAAATTTTCCAAGAAAATGTTAGCTGTTTTATTAAATAAAACATAAATTAAAATATAAATAAGTAAAGATTGTTTGTCTGAAATTTTTTTCAAGAAAATTTGTTATTACAATTATTAAACAAAACAATATCAAAATTATGTGATACGTAATTATATTTTTTATTTGAAACCGTTTTGGTTTCTGGATTACCCTATGCATCTACTGCAGCTTAAGAGTTAATCATAGAATAGATGTTAAGGAATTAATTTGGTTTATTAGGTAAATAGTGTATTTACTTAGACACCTTTCAGATTAGATATTTTTTTTTAATCTCGGACACGTCAACATGACTTCACTTCGCCTGATGGTAAGCTGAAGGCAAAATCTCTGGAATGGGAGTCACCATTGCAAACACCGATAGTGCCACAATTGGTGGCTCTCAGCTTGACGGCCTCATCAAATAAGTAAAGATAAAACAAATCATGACTGTTAACTGAATTATCTTGACGAGATGTTAACCAGGTGCACAAAAGTTACATTGCCAACGATAAAGCTTTTATAATACATTAATTGGACTAACTACAGGCTATCTACAATTGTTATTCTATCAGGTTTATTATAAGAGATCATACTTTACAATGTAATACGTTGGTTTTGTTCGTTTTGTTGACCTGGCGGACTTTCAAGCACAGTTTTAGTAAACATTCCATTGCAAAAACATTCTGTAGTAAGCGGTTGAGGGTAGTTGAGATGCATTGCTCTTTAGATTTTGCTATTGTTATAATCCTACTAATATTATAAACACGAAAGTTTGTAAGAATTTATGGATGTATGTTTGTTACTCTGGCACGCAAAAACGGCTGAATAGAGAAATTGGGTACAGGGATATATTACAGTTTGGAATAACATATATAGGCTACTTTTTATCCCGGGAACAGGTTCCCGTGGATCGCGGTAGCGGGAAAAGAACTTTACGCGAGTGGACCCGCGGGCAGCAGCTAGTCTATTATAAACTTTATTTAAGACTACATATACTATTTAGTATCTAAGTACCCTACTTACTTATTTATATGTTTATTTTATCTATACAGAGTGTTTTTGTGGGTCTATAACTATAAGGAGTTCTAAAAGTGGTATTTTAGGTGGGATAAGTTCCATAAAATAAATGAACGTTGCTTTCTTTCTTTCTAATAAATCCCAACTAACTTTTGATTGTCTCAATTATAAATTTCACCTAGATGTAGGGTAGGTATGCTTTTAAAACTTAAGTTAGCATCACAAGCAAGCTAACTCTTTATTTATACGCGTATTAAAGCAATAAAACAATAATATTTTTATTTAAATATCTTCATAAAACATTAATGTATTCTAATCAAGATTTACTTAAATGACGACGCACTTTTTCAAAAAGCCTAACCTAATTTAAAATACGGATTACTTATTTAATATCGTTTCGCTACCAAATATCTTTTAATCTTCAGTTAAGACTAATAAGACACTATTTGAACACTCTCTTACGTAATGATTTTTCGCAGGGTTCAAATCCCGGATGTCCACTTTTTCCGACCAAAAATCATTAGGAATAATTAGCATACTTTACTTTAAAATTTCATTGAATTTTTTAACGTAATTTCAGACTACCAATTAATTCTAAACAGTTGTATACCTACATTTTAGCAATGCAAAACCACTACCTCAACCAGCACATCTGACAAATGTCATCAACATCTTATCACTTCAAAATGACGTTAAAACATCAGAAGAGAGAATAGATGTTGAGGCTTTCAGTACCTGGTCGATCAGGTCTTCAAGTCTCGCTCTGACGTGGAGCTCTCTTGGTGGAATTGGTAGTGGTGCGGAGTCCGCTGGTGATGAGGGTCTGGAGACGGAAGCCGCTGCTGCTGAACAGGCTGCTACAGCAGCAGACAGACGGCTCTTCTCTGTTTGAAGACGATTGTGAAGACCCTGTTGAAAAAAATTTGTGGTAAACAACTGAATCTAATTGAAAATTTAACTGAATCAATATTGTATCAAGCCTTAAATGGAAATTCCCATGTCCATCCCACTTATTGGTGAACGAAGATTATAGACTCTCCCCCTCCCCCCTTCAGGGTCAGCAGTATGAGTGTGACGCCCCGAGTGTTGCACACATCCATAGCCCACGGTGACCGCTTCTCATCAGGTGGGCCGTTTGCTTGTCTGCCATCCAAGTAGTATACAAAAAAATAGAGCCAACAAAAATCTAAAACAGCTATAGTATTGAAGAAATCGGATCATTTAGCTTTGCTTGATCATATAAATGACACAAACAGCTCATCAAGAATACTACAACTTCACTTACCCTAGCTTTGTCCAATAGCTCTCGTCCATGCGATAGACCATCAACTGGCACATCTAATTCTGTTATAGCTGGCTCCATTTCATCCAAATTGTTAAGAATGCTTTCAAGAGTATCTTCATACTCTTTAAACTTCGCAAGACCTTCTCTCAGCCTCCTTTCAATCTGTAGCGCAGTTGCCAGAAGACTTTTATGACTGTCGTTAACATTTTTCAATTGCTTGCCTACAGTTTCTCTGATGGAAGGTGTAGTTTTCTCGTATCTTTCAATCTGGGCTTGGCCTTTACCTTCCAACTCATCAAGAGTTGAACGGTACTTCTGGATGTCGTCAAGAAGGACAGCATGCTGCGCTAACTGATCCTCAGTTTGTTCCCTATTAGCAATGTATAAAGAGTTATGGGCCATAAGCTGGAAGGAGATCTGGAGAAGCCATTTCTCGGTATCTTGTAAAGACTGATGATACTGGTTGTAGTCTTTGATTTCTGATTCCAATTCCGCTTTTTTAGCAGCACATTTAGCGCGCAACGCCTTGCATTTCTTCTCAATAGCGGTGACAGATTCCTTCACAGCTGGTTTGCGAGCCCATGAGCTAAGTTCTGCTGCTTCACTCTTAAGTCTTTCCAGTTCTGGTTTCTTATTGTCGATTGAGTCCTCAATATGTTTGTATTTTTCTAATAAAGTCTTCATTTCTCCAAGTTCTCCTCCAGTAGGAGGAACCTTGTCCAGATTCTGTTCTGTATCTTTAATCCATTGGTCCATTTTCTTCTTCGACTCTTCAAAGTCTTCCCATTTGCCGATTGCAGCTTTAAGCTGAGCTGTGATCGAATTGAGGTCGATTTTCAGTTGGTCCCAACTTTCTTGCAATACTTTTACATCATTTCGTAGACCATCTTGTTCTTCTGGTGGTGTATTGTTGAGTGCCTTCTTAAATGCTTCTTGTAAGACTACAAGTAAGTGATGACCTTCAGTCATTCTGTTACTAACAAGTTTGACTGTCTCAAGCTTGTCTTTAGTTGTCTCAATATCACCGACTCCAATAGAATCTTGAACAGTGCCATGAGCAGTCTCTAGCCACTGTTGGAGATCCTCTTTAGCCTTGATAAATTCGGTATGGTCCGAAAGATTTTTCTCACCATTGGAAACTAGACCTTGTATCTTGGTGAGTAAAGTTGTGTATTCAGTTTGAAGGTTGACGGTTTTGTCACGAACCCAAGCGCAAGCGCTCTGTTCCATGAGATTCTCGCATCTATCATTTAGCTCTTCTAAGACGTGCTTGTGACCTAAAGCTTCAGTTAACAGCTCCTGTCGAGCAAGCATAGAAAAGTTACAAAAAAAACATTAATGAGATATCAAACAAAAATAACCTTTGGAATTAATTGAACTGTTAATACTTACGCGACATTTGTCAAGGTATTCCGGTGTAATTTTATCAACCTTCTGCACACTCTTCAACTTGCTGTCAAACTCTTTAACCCACTTGCTCATCTTCTCTGATGTCTCCAAGTAATCAGCCCATGCGGACAAGCATTTCTCTAACAATTTCTTCGTGTCTTTGCAAATTTGTTGCAAGTTCTCCCACTCAATCTTCAGTTGCTTAATTTCTTGGTTGATATTGTCTTTGCCTTCATTACCAGTGGTTTCAAGCACTGCCTCGCACAGATTAATTGCTTTTTGGAGTAAAGCTTCGCCTTTGGGCAAGGATTCGATGATTTTGTTAACTTTCTGAAGTTTCTTCTGTACAGAATCTTTTTCACCGTGAGAATCAGAACATTGTTGGATTTCAATCTTGCAGTTTCGAATCCAATCGTAGAAGTTATCATACGATTCTTTGTACTGAATGTGAGAGTTTACGTAATCTTCCAGTTTCTGAAATATAATGTTGATTATAAAAAGCGAACAAATATCATTGTTAACCTTTAAACAAATCATCATCTACTGCTAAATTGACATTATCATTACGAATTTCTTAATAAGTTTGATGTATATAAATAAATCTCGTAAGTTATACTCACAGCAATCATCTCATTGACAGTTGTCCTGATATCATCGTAACGTTTCAAAGTATCCTCAATACCCTTGGACTTGAGAGACGAGTCCTCTTGTAACTTTTCATTCAATTTCTTAACGAGATCACTGTGAGAATCTATGTCTCTGTTAAACGTCTTGAACTTCTCCAGTTTCGCCTTTTTCTCAGATAAATCGTTGAGCAAGGAGTCGTCTGATTGAATCTTCTGATCGATATCATCTAACCATTCGACCAGGAGTTTGTGGATCTAAAAGAAATAGGAATAAACATCATAGGGAGCACGACTAATAAATTCGATTATCAATATAATTCGATTATAAATATTTCTGAAATATTAAATTTGTAGCTCATCAAGTCTCTTCAAATTAAAGATTGAATATTTTTAGAGTATACTACCTTAGATTTTCAAGTTTCAGTGTGAACATTGCAAATTGTTTTGTCAAACATTATTATGTACAGTGTGTCAAAAATTTCACTGCAGCTTAAAATATATCAATATTTAAAACCAAAATAGCTTAATTAGTTAAATAGACATCGGATATTAAAGTTACCTTAGATATATCATCAAATTGCGACGCTCTATTAGTCAACTTGTTCCTGACATCTTGCAGATCTGCAATGAGCTTATCAAACTCCTGTTTAAGGTTGTCCGTATCTTCCTGAATCTTGGCCGCGCCTGCCTGTTCTGTATTCATAATGACTTTTTCTTTCAATTCTAGAAGATACCTCAATTTATTCTGGCCTTGTTCTAAGGATTGACGCAACAGTTTAACTGTGTTAAGTTTACTATTTACTTCAGCCAAATTGTTAGGTATTTCGGCGCATTGGTTAAGTTTCTCACGAGTTCGGTCCAGCCAATCTTGACATTCACCATATAGTGCGTTGTGTTGTTGGTGTTCCTAAAAATGCAATAAAATAATTATTATTCTAGTTAAATTTTAATTATTTAGGTTCAAAAATGTTTTGAGAAAGTAGAATTATAAAATTTTCTCTGATAACAATTTTTGACTAGGGTCTAGTCAAGGGCCAAACCATTGTCTAAAACTACATGTTGTGAGTTATCCGCTCTTAGCCTTAAATCAAATGATACTAATTATGATTTATTATTAATCATACCTGATAATGAAGTTCAAGCCTCTTCATGACCTCCTTGGCTAAGGATAACAGCGCATTGTATTTGGTCGTAAGCTGGGTGATGCCATTGGAGATCCTAGTGTCGGCACACGTTTCTAGTAATGTTTGTGCTCGCACGTTCAGTTTATCTAGTTCTGCTTGCCAATCAAATAGCGTTTGTAAGTGTCCCTGTTGAGGAAAATATAACATTGAGTAAGAATTTTTTTTCCTATAAAACTTTAAAATACTTTACATTATATTCCTTACCTGGAATTCCTCAAGGACAACCTTCTTTTGTTCCAAGTTATTCTGCAATTTATTGAATGATTGCACGAGTTTTTCAGTCTTTGACAACCAATCTAAGGCTTCCTTGTATTGCTCTTCGTATTCTGTCCACTTGACGATACCTCCCTCTATTAAAGCTTTGGTATTGTTCAATTGCTCACTGTTGAACACAAAAAAATGTAAGTAAATTATCTTAAAAGAATATACGTCATGTTTTAAATAATAGTTTTCATACTTACACATAGGTATCGTATTCCTCCTGCATAAGAGCTACTTCTTCTTCAATTTCTTCTCTATCTTCATCATCAGCCATGCCACAAGATATCTCACCTTGTTCAAGTGCCTTTTGCAGCTTCGCTTGACCATCAGGTAGTTCGCTTTCTAACACTTTGAGTTGTGTAATCTTGCTGCTCAATGATTCCTTGTCTCCGGTTGCATCAGAGCACTTTCCTAATCTCTCTTTAGCAGCTCTAATCCATTGGACAAAGTCTGAACCAGCATCAATAAACACCTGGTGCTGTTCTACTGCCTGCTTTTGCTTATCATACAAAGTTTTAGCTTGCTTAGACAGTGTCTCGTACTTGCTGGTAATTTCAGACGCCGGAGCTTGTTGCATAAGTTCTGAAGCCTTAGAAGTTACAGACTGAATCATGGGTTCAAACGAAACGATATCTTGAACAATATTGTTTGTTTGACGGAGTGTGGCTTTCCTTTCGCCTAGGCTAAGACCCGCTGTTAGACCAGCGAGACGGTCTTGCCCTTTTTTGGATTTGGCGACTTTCTGCTCACACACTTCTTGGAGTTTTGCTTCTCTATCGGATATCCATTGTTGAAGTTGCGCGTAACTTGAACTGTAATCAGCCCATTGGAGTAATGCGGTCTCGAGATGTACTTTTGCTGTAGTCATTTTCTTGACAAGTCGATCCCATTCGTTCTGAAGCTCTTTAAGTTCAGTATTAATTTTATCTTTGCCATCTGATCTAGTATTTCTGAGAACTTTTTCGCCACTGTTGATAGTGGCGTGGACTAAATTCTGTCCTTCTTCACGGCGCTTAAGTAAATCCTCAATTTGTTCTAGACGTTTCTGAAGCGCCTCTTTACTACTATTGCTGCCAGCTTCACTGCCACTACGAGTGATTTCCCAGGCGTCATCTATCCATTTCTTTGTTTTGACATAATTGTCATCGTAAGTCTGGTGTTGTTCATAGTTTGTTTCAACTTTCTTCAATACGTCATTGGCCATGTTCACTAAAACTTGGTATCTCGAGTTAAGATGACGTAACTGGTTATTCACATACGTATCTAAGTGTGAGGATAATAGACCAGCAGCAGAAGCGTTGAAATTATCGATCTCAATCTTTCCTTTGTGAAGTTGATCAACAATCTCTTTAACTTCATTAACTTGAGAGCCCTTCTCCTTAGCTGTACCAAGAAGAGCAAGTTTGTGATTTTTAATAAGGATCTCTTTTTGTTGCAACCAGTCAGATAGCCTTTCATATTCATCTTTGTATTCACGCCATTGATTGACAGTTTCTTCTAATTTGTTCTTCTGTTGTTTGATTTCATTGAAGAGGTCGTCAAAACTCTCTTTCAAGGCCTTCATTTCATTTTTGATGATAGTCTGTCCCTCTGGTGAGGTACTGGCAAGAACCACCTCACCAGTATGTTGGAGATGTTCAAGTAATAATTCCCCTTGAGCTTGTTTATTGATCAAAGCATCCAAAGGTGCAACTGAGTTTTCAATAGCTAGTTTATCACTTAATGGTTTTGATTTTAAGGATGGCACCTTTTCTCTAGCCCTGCTGAGCCATTGAATTAAGTCATCATGTGCTTCTTTGTATAATCTGTGATCTTTGTATTGCTCTTCACGATCGGCTAACAATTTCTTTACCTTGTCGTAAAGATTGTCAAATTTATTTAATGTTTCTTGCGCTTTGGATGCAGCTTGGTTTTGCTGGCCACTAGCTATCATTTCAGCTGCTTTGGCTTTCAAAGTATCTACGTCAAGTCGATCACAGCGGGCTTTCTCTTCTACCTCCTTCAACTTTTCTAGTTGCGCTCTCTTATCCGACATAGATGTTTCATAAGGTGAAAGTTCAGCCAGCATGTTCTCAAGGTAATTATTACTCTTTTCTATTAATTGTATCTGTTCAAGGAATCCAGCCCATTTGGTTACTGAATCATCCAGCATGTTTTTAGTTTCCATCATTCTGGATAACAGTGCGGACCATTGTTCTTGAAGTGCTATTAAAGAATTGTTGATAGCCTCGTGGCCAGCTGGTGCAGTATTAGCCATAACATTTTGAGCTAATTCAACAAGAGATTGAACTTTTGTGAACCCTTCGTCTTTTGTAAGTAATAAGTTTTGGATTAGTACCAATTTGGTTTCTAAATCATCTTGTGAACAGCTACTCAGGTCAGCGCAGAAATCTAATTTGTCTCTTAATTCTTCGATCCACTGCGAGCATTCAGTGACATTACTAGAGAATTCTTGGTGAGTTTTCACATATTGCTGCCACCTGTTTGTTAGGTCTTTTACCTTTTGTGAAAGGGTTTGATACTTTACAGATAGATCAGAGATTTGTGAGCCACGTGGACCAACTCCTGTATATAAATGTTGAGCTTTTTCGGTAATATTGTCTATCTCAAGTTCCTTGGCGCGAACTTCACCCTGTAGCTCTTGGAACTTCTTGAACTGTTCTTGCTTCTCTGGTAATATAGCTTTAAGATCCACAGCATGAATTTGAGTATCAGTATTCCTAATCCATGCCAAACATTGATCTTTCATATTCTCGTATTCGTTCCATTGCTGAATTTTGTTTTCCAAAGCTTCGATTGTCTTGTTAATGAACGATACCAGTCCTTCCCACTCTTGGTGAGAAGCATCAATCTGGTTTCTTATATTTGATTGTCCGTTACTAACTGTTCCTGGAAGCACCTTCTCTCCCAGAGTACGTATTTTATCAATTCGATTCTTCTCCTCAGGAAGGTTTAATTGCAATGATTTTAACTTTTCACAATTACTGCCCAATGCTACTCGTTCGAGATTCACATCGCCCCATAATTGGGCTGTGTTATGTGTAGCTTCAACCCATTCTTCCAAATCCTTAACAGCTTTAGTGTATTGAGTGTGATTATTAACAATTGCTTCATACTGCTCGACAAAGGATTTTGCTCTGGCTAAAATAACTTCATGCCTTTGCTTAAGTTGGTCAATTTCTTTAGCTATCGCTTTATTCACATCAGGTAAACTTAAAGCCCGAGATTCTAATTCTGTTATATCTTGTTGATGAGCTAAAGCGTCTTGCAAATAAGTTCTGTAAACATTAAGTTGATTGCGTTTTTCATCCAAAGTAGCCTTTAATTCAATTTCCTTTGGTAGATTCTTCTCGGCAGCAGTCAACCACTGCTGAACGGATTTAAGATTATCCTCAAACGAGGACCACTTATTTAGCTCAGAATCTAAGTCCCGCTCAGCTTTAGTGATGTTGTCATATAGATTATCAATAGCTTGTTGAATTTCATGTAATTGTTGTTCAATTATTTCCTTACCCTCAGGGGATGTGGAAGGATACAGTTTTTCTCCTAGTTCAAAAGTATTATTAACAAGAAGTGTAGCGTTACGTCTCTGACTCAGCAAATCGTTAAGACTCTCTCTCTTATTGCTGATGCCTTCAGGTGTATTAGATAAGTTTTCGGTGCACTCATTAAACTTGTGTTGCGCTGCTTTTAACCAATCGGTACATTGGTTATATTTTTCCTGGTATGCATTATGATCATTGACAGCCTGCTCGCATTTCTTTACGAGCTCCTTTGCAGTAGACTGTACAGATTGGAATCGTGACGTCATTTGTTGCAAGTTCATTGTAATTCTTGTATCATTACAGTTTTCAATTAAATCGCTGAACTCATCTGTTAACTTATCAACATCGTTTTCAGTCTTCTTCAAGTTAGCCAAGATAGCCTGAAAATAATTTTATGTTACTAAGACGTAAGGATGTGCTTTCTAGATTGTATTTAAACTGATCTACAACAACTACAATTAGTTTAATAATTTAGATAGTTAGACCTTTGATAGCGAATAAACGGTCAGAATTAGAAATACCAAGAACCAACGCCTCTAAATTAGTACAATATAGAAACTATATCTTGAAGTATCCATAACAAATACATATCATGTAAGTAGAAGTATATAATTTTTGTTAGATTTCTATAAATATTATAGTCGTGACATTAGATAACTACTGAAAATTAGGTTATACCCTACAGTGCTGGCGATAAAAGTTTTTTTCTTTTATCAACTCTTACTTGGTCCAAGGCCTCGCCCAAAATAATGACTGCACTCAAATCATTTTCGTGTTTATCAATCGCTTTACATAAAACCTGTTTCAAAATTTAAAATTTAAATCATTTGGTTAAAAAAATTACCGAATTGGGACGCCTGTCAGATGTGAAACCTCTAAATGAATTTTTACTTTTGAGAAAAAAGACTGTCGTGCTACTATAAGTTTACCGCCACGGCACGCGAATCAATCTTGCTTCCAAATAGATGCTTCACATTATATTTTTATTAAGAGATTTCAAAATGCTTACCTGATATTTGTTAAGCTGGTCCACTTTCTCGTCCAGGGTTGCTTTGGGAGTGTACGTCTTTAGACTCATTTCAGTATCAGTCAGCCAATGTTGAAGACGATCATTAGCGCTATCAAACTCGATCCATTGTTGGATTTTATCTTCGATTCCACGTTTCACATCGTGAACTGTCGCAGTGAACTTCTCTAAATCAGCCCTGAGAAGACTGAGCTCTCTAGACATACCATCTCTACCTCTTGGAGAAAGTTTAGAACTATTCTTTTCAATCAGATCAGACAGCATTTTCAATTTGTTATTCCCGGTTGGAATAGCGTCTAATAATTCTTGAATTTTAGCAAGTTTGCCCTGTAATGCAGCTTTGTTGCCAGTGAAGTCAGATAGTAAGTGAAGACGATCCCAAAGATGCTTTTGGTAGTCTTGCAGTGATTTTTGTTGATCAGCAAATTGTTGATAGATTTCAAATGTGCTCTCATGTTTGTCAATTATACCCGTTAATCTGTTGGTTAGAGCGTTATACCTGTCCCATACGGACTGAATAATCTTAGTTGTTTCATCACTTTCTTTCTTCCCGGAGTGAAGAGTAGCAGCTACACTCTTAGCTTTTTCAGTGACTGTCTCTATCACTCTCTTATGTGAATAGATTTCTTGCAACAATGTTTTATTCTTCAACAATTTAGACTTAATTTCTTGAGCAGAATTAAGTACCGCCTTTTCTTCGGCTTCTACTATCTTTTCCTTTTCGTCTAACCAAGACAGTGTTTGCTGTAGAACATCCTGATAGCTCGACCACTGTAGTGTCTGAGATTCGAATTCTTTCTGTTGTTGTAGAATAGTATCGTTAAGTTTATCCCATCGCTCTCTGAGGGCTCTAATTTCTCCACGAATGTTCTCCCTGCCATTTGCAGCAGTTTCAGGTAAAACTTTGTCTCCGGCTGTGGTCAAAATACTAATCTTATGTTCACCATTTTCTCTCTCCATTAAGAACACCTGGAGTTTATTGCCCTTGCTTTCAATACTTAGTTTGTCTTCCTTAGTTACCATCTGGGATAACTGTTCTTCGAGAGGTCTCAGCCAAGCATCGAATTCACTACGAAGTTGCACATACTTTTTGTGGTCTCCTACCAGTTCCGACCAATGGTTAACAATTTCTTTGGAAATAAGATGTAGCTGCTGGTAACGACTGCTTACTTGTGTCACAAGGGGCTTCAGACGCTCAACACCGCTAAGTTGGATAAGACTATGAGATTCGTCAACAAATGCATCGATTTCCTTTTCCTTTGCGTTAATATTATTGCGGAGGTCAACGTATCTTTTCAGTTGACTTTCTTTTTCATTAAGTGTGGAACAAAGACTTTGATCCCTACATTTAGATTCCATGTCTTTAAGCCACTCAGTTATTGATTCAATTGAAGAGTCAAATTTGTTCCAAATTTCCAGGGTGTGCTTTAATTTTTGCTCTGAAGTACCAATGCTTTCAACTGCACTTCGTAGTTGTTCATGCAAGTTATCAATTTCAGCTTTAATGGCCGTGTTACCTAATTCTGATGTACTCTTGCTGACATTAGCAAACACTGCTCTTATTTCATCCAATTTGCTTGATCCAATTCTTTCAATATCTTTCAAAGAGACTGCAGATTGTAGTTTTCTGATAATTTCGGGTTTTTCACCTGTAGCGTTCTCAATGTCAAGAAGTTTTTCAGATTGAGAGCCTAACCATTCCTTGTATTGTGTTATGAGACGTACTAGGTCTTCGTGTCGTTTCACACAGTCTTCCAAATTATCCTGCAGATTCTGAGATTTGGTGACAATATTTTGGAACAACTGTTTAATGGATTGCAAATAGACATTCAAAGAAGCATCATGCGTTTGATCAACTAACTGTTGAGCTTTATCGCAAACAGATTCAACTAACTGTTGATGAGTCATTATTTCTTGATGCATGATTTTGTGGTTCTGTAGCTGAGCTTTTTTCTCTTCTAAAGATGCTTTGAGTTCAGTGTGTCGCTGCATTGCTCGTTCAACATCCTTTAGCCATTTGGTTAGCTGTTCTTGAGCGAGGCTGAAATCTGAGAACTGTAGGAGACACTGATCTAACTTATTAACAGTTTCTTGGAAGCTGTCACCAAAACTATCCCATAATGTTCTGATTTTACGAATTTTTTGACGAATTACTTCTCTACCGTCTGGGCTTGTGTGTGTATATAACTTTTCACCTAGACTTAAGAAATCTTCAAAAGCAGGCGTCTTTTTATTTCTAGTTTCGTATAGTTCCTTAGCTTTATTCTGTTTTTCTTGCAAAACTGCGTAGTCACCTACGATTTCGTTAAGATCTTGTAGTTCACCAAGCATACCCATAAGCCAGTTTTCCATACTGGTGTATTCATTTTCAAATGTTTGATGTTCTGAGACAAATACTTCATATTTAGATATTATTTCATTGACAAGATTATTTAGTGTATGATACCTTGTTGCCAATTTCGATGTCTTGTTAGTAAGCTCAGATTCAGCTGCTACGTTTTGTTTAGTATCAGTCAATGCACTAAAATCGGTGCTTCTAGATACGAGCTCACTTTGGATCTCCTTGACTTTTTGCAGATGAGCAATCTTCGCGTCAAGATTACTTTTCAAGCTCTGGTCTCGAACTTGATTTTCTTTGAACTTCAACCATTCTTCGAGTTCATCCAATGTTTTTTGACTTTCGGACCACTGCTTTAGAATATCTTTGAGTTTTTTGTCTTGGTTCTTACATTGCACCGATAGCTGATTCAATGACGTTTTGAGTTGCTCATACTCACTGATAAGAACAGGGTGTCCGTTAGGGCTAGTACTTTCAACAACTGTGTCCAATTGTGACTTAAGACCGCCAAGGGCATCTTGAATATCTTTTGCCTTTGAAGTAACTTTTTCAATAGCTGCAACCTTAGCATCAACATCTTCTTTTTGTGTTACCACTGAATAGTTGAGCATACTATTCTCGGCAACAATGTGGTTAAGACGATCACGTACGTCTTCAAACATTTGAACATATTTCTCATGTTCTACGACATGAGACTCACATGTTGATATACGCTTTTCGAGTTCTTTAGACATATTTCTGTATCTATCTATGGTGTTAGATAGGCTCTTTTCTGCTTCTTCATCAGGCATTAGCTTTATTTTCTCGGTCAACTGGGATATCATTGATTGATGTAGTTCCACTTCTTGATGTAAAATTTTATTTGCATGGAGCTGTGCCTTCTTTTCAGGTAATGTAGAGCATAATTTGAAATCTCCAAGTTCCTGTTCTTTGTCACTGATCCATTTTTGAACTTGGTTAAAAGTGTCGTCGAAAGAAGATCTCTTGTTAATAGTAGTCTCAATATCTTTAATTACATTGTTGAGAGAATCAACAGAATTTTCGAAATAATCTCTTAAGGTTCTCAACTCATTTCTTATATGTTCACGACCTTCGGGGGTAATGCCACTGAACAAGGCTTCTCCAGATTCAATTGCGTGGTTCAAAAGCTTTTGACCTACTTCCTTGTTTTCATTAAGTTTTTTCACCTGTTCCAAATCATTTGGAGTAGGCTTCGCATGTTTGCTTAGAACGGCCAAATCCTTAATCTTACTATTCGCATCTTGTAACCAAGTCTTGAATTCAGATATTGATTTGTCATATTTTCCTTTGTTATTTTTCAATTCTTTGAGTCTGTTGAGATGGCTATCCATGAATTTACTGACAGTTTGATACCTAGTAGCCAAATGGTTAATATGTTGTAGGACACGAGAATCTGGGTTGCGAGATAAGATTTTCTCTCCAATTGCGTTCAATTTACTAATCTCATTTTCGTAGCTTTTGATTTCTTGGTTAAGAGCTTCAACGTCAGCAATCTTTTTATCAATTTCATCTAAATTGAGAAGGTTGGCAGTTTCCGTTCTGACTCTATTTTCTTTTTCCTTCAACCATTCCGATACGTTATCTAGCAACGCTTCGTATTCTTGCCAAGCGTCGATATTCTCCTTTAGCCTGTTCTTAATCTCTAGATAATTAGCGTTAAGTACGTCCAGATTTTTTTGCGCTTTTTCAGTTTGTTGAGCAGCTTCTTGAGCAGAAGCAGGTTCTGCCACTACTTTCAATATGTCACGAGCTTCTTTTAACTCCACGACCTTAGCTTTACAGTCCGCGATTCCATTCTCAACATCAACCAGAGCAGCATTTTTTACTTCTAAGTTATATTTATCACTGGTGATATCTGGTACACACCATCTTGTTTTATCGTCTAATATTTTTAGATTTCTGTTGAACATTGCTAATTTATCAGTAAACAGTTTCTGCAAGAATGTAAGTAGAGTAATTTCAGTTTTGTTTGCGTGGACTAGTACGCTCTCAAATCTCTTTTGTAAAGTACTGAGTTCTTTAGGTACTAATGATTCATAAAATCCTGGATAATTTTCGTTCATTTCAGATACGTTTTCAGACAAGTTGTCGATCTCATCATTCAAACTCTGTAGTTCAACTTTGCAAGCCTGACATTTCTTAAGACGATCCAAGATTTTTGCATTGTCACCTGTCATATCATCGCACTTTATGATATCATCACGTATTTTGCTAATGTTGTCTGAGAGACTTTTAATTTTGTCTTTAAGTTTATTTTCCTTTGAGCCTAGCGATGAGACTGCACTTTCCAAGTTGTCAGCTAGAGACTGGAGAGCAGCAAACTCTCGGTCCAAATAGTCAATAGTTGAAGAAATCTGTCCCATTGGAATGTTCTTATTTAAGTTAGTGATTTGGTCGCATTTGGCTTTAATGCTATTCTTTAGACCTGCGTAAATAGGAAGTTCCTCTTTGTATTTATTAAGATGGCTTTGTCCAAACCTAATTTCTAAATTGTCACATGCGTTGGCTAGATTTTGTCCGGTTTCGCTTAGCCAAGTAAGGACTTGGTTCTTTGTATCATCAATTTGCCTCCAAACGATGAGTTGAGATTCAAGATCCTGTATCCTCTTTATGACCGCATCATTAGTTTTTTCCCATTGAGTCTGAGATTTTAAGAATGCTTCTTCTAGTGGGCTGGTATCAAATCCTCCTAAAGTCGAAGTCTGTTTAAGAATGGATTGCTTGATGACATCCATTTGATCTAGCAAACCTTTGGATCTCTTCAAAATTTCATAAGATTTTTTCGCCTTATCCAAAGACTGCGCAGTTTGCATGTAATCGTTCGGAGCATCTTTGCATTCGTTATAAAGTTGATCAGCTCTGTTCATTTCTCTGTCAAATGCTAATGTGAAGTTTTTCAACTCTTGTAATGTAGAAGACAATAAAATATACTTGTTCTTTGTATCACGCACAGTGTTCACAATTTGATCCCAATTATTATCTGCTGCAGAAAGAGCATTTTGTATCGTTCCCATATTAGGTTGGTCTTCTCTCATTAAATGAAGACCTTCTTCTCGTAACTCTTTTCTTATATTCTGCTTATTTTTCATTTCAGCGTCAATTTCGTCCAGATGCTCCGTCATATCTTGAATTGTTGCTTCTGTTAAAGGTACGGGCTTCTGCGACATTTCATTGAGCATTGATTGGACATGATGCAAGACTTCAGCTAAAGCATTATGCTGTATATTAAACTTGTCCCACCTGGCCCCAACTTTCTGTACCAGATCTCTTTTATTAGTTACTGAGTTCAGCAAAGTTTCTGCCTTCATTTCAATTTCTTTCACAAGCGCTGTTGGAGACATAATGCGACCGGTGTTCTGGTCAGTCACTTTTACTTTCGAAGGTCCATCTAATAAAGCCACACTACTCTTCCATTCGGGTACTTTTGTGATGACATTCATCAGTTCTTGTCTAAGGACTTCATAACTTTCTGGAGTCAGTTTAGGACCCTCAATCTGATATTGAATATGGTTAAGTTGCTGCTTAGATTCCTCATACCAGTTCAAAAGATCAGACCACTTTTGTAAAATACCTTTATTTTGCTGTATGTTGTTTTCAATAATTTGATAATGTTGGGCAATATTGGAGTACGTGTCACTTAATGAACGCGATTCATCTGGATGAGACGCGAGTGTCATATTCTTGATTTCATTGTAAATGTCGGTGAATTCAGGTGCTTTAGCTGCATGCTCTTGTAATAAAACATGCATGGATTGGAGTGTTGGTTCAACCTTTTCTGCACCGATTTGGTCATAGCTCTCTGTCTTTCTTCTAAAGTCTGTAATCCAGTTGTCAAAGTTATGTAATTTTGTCAAGAACTCCTGTCTAACAATAATTTTATCTGACAATTCATTGACTCTTGATCGTACAGTCTCAGCCAAATCGTTTGTGCGTTGTTTAATGTCAGAAACTTTCTGTTTAAGAACGTTAGCACCTTCAGGCTGAATATTATGGCAAATATTGTCACAAGTCTGAGATAAACTAATTATTTTAGCTTGCTGTTGCGATATTTCGTTACCAAATGACTTCAATTTATTTAGCTCTCTATCTAACTTTTCTACTTGGGGTGATTCTATCGTCACGTTTTTACTGCTAAGTAATTTTTCACCATTCTCAATCCAGGTTTCCAATTTTTCTGCCTCACGCTCGAAGTTTTCCCAGTTAGTAACCAGTTTATCTAACTTATTATTCCATTGATCAGCTTGGTCGTGTACTACCGCCCATCTAGAGTGAATGGCGTCAACTTCATCAGGAGCACTAGTCTTTCCTGACAGCTGGTGGCTAACACTGGACAAGATTTGCAAATTCATTAGCTGTTTATCACAATCCGTTATTAAAGCTCTGGACTGCTGCTGTAACTGCTGTGCTTCTGGTAATGAGGTGGGTTTGGGCACACTACCCAACTTAATCTCAGCTTCTTCTATCCATGGTTTGATTTCAGCGACTCCCTTTTGATATTTCTGCCAGCTTGCCAAGTCATGTTCTACTACTTTAGTTTGATGTTCAGTAGACCTTTGAAGATCGGCCATCATTTTTTCCAATAAAACAACTTCTCCTTTAAGTCTGCTAGCATCTTGGACACGATGTTCTACTGCCAACTTAGATCCTTGATCGGCGACACCACGTATAGTTTCTAATTTTTCAGATATTACCTTTTGTAAAGCTTGTGACTTTACTACTCTTTCCACAGGTGTGATGTTCTCTGATCGAATCTGTGAGATCAACATGGGACTTTCTTGTTTTATCCATTGCCTCACATGTTCTAATTTATGTTCAATCTTAACCCATTCTTCGTTGAACTTTTCCAAATGTTCAACTTTAGAATCAACTTCATCGTGAACTTTCTCCAATTTACGTTCAATAACTTCAAGGTCCTTTTCAATTACTGGTTTAGGTTTATTAGCTGTAAGAGTACGTAGTTCAGAATATGCTTGTTGCAACTGTGGCAATCTTTCAGCTTGTGCCTTTTCAATATCGGTTTTAATAATCTTTGTTTCATGGAGCTCGCGTCCAATATTTGTGACTCCAATTTCAAGACCCGGATGATGGACATAACCCTCAATTTTATCAAGATCGGATAATAATTCTTCTTTCTGGTATTCATAGTTCGACCAGACCTTCTGTGTGTCACGAAGCTTGTGAAGACGATCGGTAGAAGTTTCATATGCTGTGTTCCATCCTGTTTCGAGGTTTCTTACATCTTCTCTGACGAAAGCAGGTGCATTAGCATCCTTAATAAGTTCCTTGCCTCGTTGCAGCATAGACATGACTGATGGTCTATGACGATCGAGTTTTTGTACTGCAGCCTGTTGTTCGAGGACTAGTTGCTCGACATGTTGGAGTGACTGTGGCTCAGGTTCAACCATGGCCTGTTCTTTAGCACTTTCTAATACACAGATGACCTCATGAACTTCTCTGCGGTATGTGTAGCATCGTGTGTACGTCTCAGTCTTGATCATAGTGATTTCAATAGTGGGAATTAGATTTTTGTATCTGGCGATTAAGTTTTCTAATTTGATCTGTTCTTCCTGAGCTTCGAGCTCTGAACAATGGTTAGTGAGCATGTCTAAGGTCTGTACAAGCCATTTCATATCTTCGCGTTTCTTGTCGGCTTCGCGGCAGATGTTCTGGAAATGGTTAATCAAATTGTAGGACACCTGTGCCCGTAGCCAAGTGGCAAAAGTCTAAATCGCTATCGAATCGTATCGAATAGAATAGATTAGGTCGACCAATCACACTCCAGCTCGTGATTCCACCGCGGCGCGCGCATCGTACGCCGGCGACGAGCTTGGATGTGATTGGTCGACCTAACCGTTTCTATTCGAAAGCGATTTACGGTACGGAATACACTGACATTTGTCTACGGGCCCTGGAGATTTATGCATAATATCGGAAATTGGGAGGAGGGGGGTTAGGAGAGATTCTGTTCTAACATCTCAGGATACCTTGGTTTTCTCGTTGACAGCACAGAATCCCTCCAGTCCATATTTATTCACAATATGGAAATTTAACCAAACTGAACACTTTCCAGGTAGCCCGTTCGGTTCATTGTACTTTTTGGGCAACAAATAAAGAAGCCTAGGGGCTACTTATTAAGTTTAAAATCATATTTACCATCAGCTCCTTTAACTATTTGAATCCATGGTTAGCATTAGAGAAAACTTAATATTAGAAATGGAAAAAAAATTAAAACTAGGTAAATTTTAAAAACATATTCACAACATCTTCTATGCGTGTGTATATTACTGAATACCTTCTAAACACATGAATTGATTTTGGTATAATTTCATGTGTATTTGAGTCCCATTAAACTGGATTAGGAGCGCTACAATGAGTTTCGTCATTTTTTTAAATATTATAACTAAAAAGTTTTTATCAAGGTTTTCTAAGATATTTTTTTTTTCAATATTTGTACCCTATCCATAAACAATGCCTTATCTTTAGATAAGTAGTTAACTTCTCAATCTGCCATCTCTTTCGCACTCACCTGGAAGATAGTCTTCTCTCTCTCAAACGCCTCAGCAGAATCCACTTCCCTAACAATACTATCCATAGTTTGGTCCACATGGTCCATCCACCGTTCCATTTCACGGAACTTCTGCCTATAAGCGTCCCATTTCGCTGGAATCCTCTGCAATTGCTGCCTGAAGTGTTCTACTCTCTGGACGGTACTTTCCCACGCTTGTTCACACTTTCGTACACTGTCTTCTAAGGAGGTGTCGTTGGTTTGGTGTGTGTAGCTGGTGGCGATTTTCTTTAAGTTCTGAAGGCAATGTTCTACTTGCATGATCTTGCCTTGGTTTCGGAAGTATTCCTCGTTTCTGATGAGGATGCCGTCGGCGTCATCGCTCTGGTTGTATGCCTGGTGGAAATGAAATATATTTGTTAAATATCTTCAAAGTAATGGGCGCCACTAACCTAATACGCCAAATTTCAAGATACACCCAAATATGTTCAAAAGCCGCTGGATTGGAAGAAGATAGGGTAAAGTCTATAGGATACGGGCCGCCATTCAAGACACCATTCGTCCCAAAATGGCAGTCCCTACCTTGATGCCTTGGAAAGAAAGAAAGAAAGAAAGAAAGAAAAGAAAAGTTTTTTGAATGCATTTAGGTTAGGTAAGATTAAAAAACCAAACTATTACATGTTAGAATTAAAATAAAAAATTAAACTAGACAGATATCTTATCACGCCCCGCTTAAAGAACCCGGGTTTATAAGAAGGAAACATAAAACCAAATTATATACTTTTTTATTTTCAGTGCGTCAATCAAAACCCCGCTAGAAGGCAAGAATCTAGAATGAATTCCAGAAGATATTCTACGACATTCTACACAGCGCTGTCTAGACCCAAAGTAAGCATAGTTTAACTAGCTTGTATTAGGTTCTAGAATGTGGATTAACATACTTTTTTTTGTAAATACATACATAATATTATTATACACAGAAACATCCAGACTCAATGCACATAGACATAATCATGCATATAAATATTTGCAGTGAGCGGGAATCGAACCCGCACCTCCTGTGACAACAGTCGAACGCACTACCGTATATAAAGGCCATCGTATATAAAGTACCAACCTGTTCCTCGTAGACGATCTCCTTCTCGATGTCCTTGATGGTGTGGTGGAACACTTGCTCGTCAAGGCGGAACTCCAGGCGCATGAGGTGCGGTGGTGCGCGGTCCAGGAGCGAGCGCCAGCGCTGCTGCAGCTGTTCTACCGTCTGTACGATACGGGGACGGTCTTCTTCCGATACCATCTGGAAGGTGAACGACTCGTTAGTACCAGTTCTAGGATGCAGACATCTCATAATGTATATAGCTCACGGCATCTAACTTGGCAAGATTTCGGAGTTTGTGGGCCCCACTACTCCAAAACCTTGCC
Source organism: Lithosia quadra (assembly GCA_963576445.1). Taxonomy (NCBI): domain Eukaryota; kingdom Metazoa; phylum Arthropoda; class Insecta; order Lepidoptera; family Erebidae; genus Lithosia; species Lithosia quadra. The sequence continues at coordinate 16,239,176 of OY754880.1, read as the reverse complement.
AAGTTAAATGCTGTACACTATACTTGTTTGTGGCAAAATACGTCGCATATAAACAAGTAGTGTGTACGGCATCTAACTTAGCAAGGTTTTGAAGTAGTGGGGCCTACACTACTCCAAAATCTTGCCAAGTTAGATGCCGTGAACTATATATCTCACTAAAGGTTATTAGTTGTATGTCTGCTACATTTTAAAGCTGACTTAAGAAGCAAATGGAAAGAAAGTATGCAGACGCTGAATCTGATTGACATACAAAAGTATATGAACCATTATCAAATGAAAAACCTTTAAATTTTGCATGGAAATGAGTACAATGTTTTTTATCAAAATTAATGTGTGATTATTAAAAGTGGGCTCTATGCCCACTTTTAATAATCACACAGCATATTCACTAAGAAGATATGGAATATTTTACTCAGAAACTGACTTTTTAACTGAAAATGATCACCCACTTTTGATGCTGACTATATAATACGTCTCTACAGGTTTCCCATTCACCATCAACTTATATAATATCTGCTTCGTCAGTCTTCTTTCTTCCATCCTCTCTATACATCCAAACCATTTGAACATCACTTTCTCTATCTTGGTCACTACACACTACCATACTACAAAATTTCCTTATCACACTGTTCCTCACTTGATCCAAAGTCTTACCTCAAGAAGCTCCCTGCCTGATCGCACCAGTTCTGATACAGCTCTCTCATCAGCTCCTTGGAAAAATCTCTTGTGGAAGTCGACAGCCTGCTTGGAGTCCACCCGGTTGTCTGGAAGCAACGCTTCAGCTCTTGAAGCCCACTCTTCAACTGCTCGTTTCTTGGTCTCAAACTCCTCCCAAGCTCGAACCAGGCGCTGGAGTTCCGCTTCGCGACGGGTAGCTTCGGATGATACATGGGCAAACCTGAAAGCCACAAGATTTATGACCATATTGCCTAGACAACTGAACTCTTGTCAGCCATCGTTGTAGCAACGTTGAGATTGTGGAAACCCATTTTGCAAGGGGAGGATTGTGGTCTATTTACTACATCTGACTGAAAAAGGGTCTCGTATTCTTCCTGTCCCATACCCGGACTGAGAGAGGTATCACAAAAGGAGGGGAATTTAAATTCCTAACAATACGTCAGGGTCGCCTAAGGTTTGTGGCCATGGCTGGTTGGGGTCTCTGGGATATCATTTATTGGCCAAAAGGATATTAAGTTCTTGTTTGATTCTCAGAAGTGTCTGATAGAGTCAGCAAGAAAAGTGCTTAGTAAACTACGATAAGTTTGCTCACTCTTACATAGAGCCTAATAACTTACCTGACAAAATGGAGGTGCCACACACAGATCTGCCTACCCCTTCCGGATGTACTAATGATCATGCTCACCTTTCGTTGATTTCCCTCATCAACCGAACTTGCTCAGTGACGTCAGCACTCCTGTCAGTATCAGCCGACTTGACAATGTTCTGGAACACCTTGTTCTTGCTCTCCAGCATAGATCTGTAGTAAGTAGTACGGGAGAAGAAGGTTCGATGGATCTCGTAGCGCTCTTCGATAACTTCCCTGTAAAGAAGAGAACATAGTTTACATCCGAATTTGCAGAGACAGTACTTATTTCAAAAAGCATTCCCAAATATTGAGAAGTAGCCCTAATGAGAAGTTTTTTTTTATACCATTAAGATGGCAGACAAGCAAACGGCCCACCTGATATAGAAAACAGTCACGTGGCCCTTTGTAGACCTATATAATATGAGTAGTAGCCCCAATCAGAAGTGGCCATAATGACAAGAAGTCCATAGGTAATTCCGTAATCGGACTTAATACGGCGGTCGTGGCGGATACCATTCCTGCTATTGAATATTGCTATAAATAACCGCACGTCGCCTTGGGTCTTCAAGCCAGAGTGAAATGTGATCCCAAAGGCATCCCGGCTGACCCAGGACCATATTCGACTTTAAGATGCCCCCCCCCCCCCTCGGGTTTAGGAACCACTGTGTTCCCGTTTTGGAAAAAGAACCAAGTGACATTTCGTTCGGACTATTATGGTCAGTCGGGGGCAACTCCTAGAGGAGCTTACGCCAAGCGTCGTCCGTTAATCAGCAAGTATCGTAAGCAGATAAGTGCCCGTAGCCAAGTGGCAAAAGTATTCTATTCGATCGAATCGTATCGTTTCGAATAGTTTAGGTCGACCAATCACACTCCAGCTCGTGATTTCGCCGCGGCGCGCGCATCATACGCCGGCGACGAGCTTGGATGTGATTGGTCGACCTAACCGTTTCTATTCGATTGCGATTTACGCTACGGAATAAAATGACGTTTGTCTACGGGCCAAGGTCGTCTAGTCACTCGAAGATCTTGGTAACATACTCTCACCGAGGATACAGTATTTATAAAGGATGCCATTGATTCCATATAAAAGAGCTCACCGTCTCGTCTCTCCACCAGTTCTCAGCGCCTCTTCAGCCCTGTCCAGCCAGGAACCTATCTCCTTCTGCCCGCTCTCCAAGGACTCGTGCTGAACCAACAGCTGCCTGTACTGATGGAGCTTGACTGGCACTGAGGCGCGCACCTTCACTAAGGCTTCCTTCTGTTGCTTGAGCTTCGTCATGTTGGCCTCCACTTCATCGCGAGGCATTTCCGCGATGGCGTTTTGGAACGTTCTAGAAAGGAAAAGTTAAGGAATATATAAAATGGAATCCGGTAACCAATGAACGGTTTCTTCAAGAGGTCGTTGCGTGTGAGTTTGTATGTATATTAATATACAGGGTGTCTCACAGCGGTGATGCCATAATGGAGGGGAAGTATCTTAACATAGACAACTTTCAGATAAAGATGGAGAAGAAGCTAGAAGAAGAAGAGATAGATAAAGTGAGTGAGGGGAATTAAGTGCGCCAAATAAAAGCTGTCTAGAAGAAATTGTGGCTAGCGGTAAGTCCACCGATCCTTCCCAGTATCTTACTCCGAATTACGAGATCAATCAATAATCAAACATAACAGTTGGACTAAAAATATAATAATAGTGAATAGTATCAGTTCATGTAATGTGTGTGAATATATATGTGACGTACCTGCTGATAGTCTTGAACAGCTCCTCATGGTGTTCTATCTCGGAGTTGAGCTGCAGCAGCTGGTCGATGTAGGCCTGGATGTCGGCGGTGGTGGCGCGCGGCTGCCTGCCCAGGAGCCTGTCTGCCTCCGCCAGCCACGAGTCCAGGGTGCGGATCCCTTGAGCTAACTCGCGACGGTTGCGGAGAGCGTCGCCTCCTCGGACATACCTGTACCACAAATTCGTTTAGACTGGTTTTGCTCCTAATTTTTTTTTATATTACGTAGGTGGCAGACAAGTACACGGCCCACCCGATGGGGAGCGGTGACCGTGGCCTATGAACGTGTGCACACTAAGGATGTCACACACGCGCTGCCTACCCTAGAAGGAGGCAGGGCTAGGAAGGGGACGGGAGACTAGGATGGGGTGGGGGCTAATTTTATTATGGCTTTATTTTTCAATGCACCCTATAGAAACCGAAATTACGGGTATTTAGCGTCGGTAGTGTAACAGCCAGGTTCCGAACCCGAGGCCCCTCGACCATACAGTCGGCACCTTAACCATTAACTACCAACGCACTGCATTGACCGAAGTTTTGGGCAATTTGTGCCATGAAATGCAGAAATACTGCAATTGGGCTCGAAGAACGTCATGGTACCTTAATGCGTCCTGTTTCATGCGGACCTAAAGTTTCAGATGTACATTTTAAATTCCACGGTATACCAGTTAAATAAGTATATTATATGAACTCACCTCTCAGCTTCTTCCCAGACACGCTCCCACCTCTCCGTAATCTCCACGTACTTTCTCTTCACCTCCGAACTGATCTCTTCAGAGCACGTCGCAGCCAAGAATCCAGCCGCATCTCCCAAGAGTTGATGCCTCTCCTTCCATACCGTCAGGTCTTGGAAGAACTCTAACCTCTCATCTTCAGATACCCGCAGCATATGCTGTGCTTTATCCAGCCACGTCATGAAATCATCAGCTAGTGTGTTCCAGCGTTCCCAATGTGCGATAACTTCCTCCAGCACACTTCTAGCGCATCTCACGTCAGAAGCCACTCGCCTCCAAGTCTCAGACACATCCTTCAAAAACGAGTCAATATCTCTTGATTCTGTCCTATCTACTTCACAAACCCGCTTATACTCTTCAGCTACCTGCTTAATATCGACATAAGCTCTATCAAACTCCTGGAAAATCTTATTCTTAGTCACAAAATTATCGTAATCGTCTAATAAGGCACGTACATGGTCGATACGACCATACTTGCCGGTCCACGCGGCAAGTTTTGCTTTTGTCAACTCTGTGAACGCCACGATACAGCATTTGTGCTCCAAGTACTTTAATCTCGCTTTCCTCTGTGGTGCCCTTCGACTTACAGTCTCGAGCCGTTCCTTCATGTCTTGGAGTCTTTCACCAGGGATCCTAGCAGCGTCTGGCGATCTTAAGGCTGCTTCAAATCTGTTGATAATCTCCGGTAGGTCAGCGAAGAACGCGGTGTGTTCTTCTAATTTCGAACTGATAATGGCAGCAGTTCTTTCGTTTAAGCTAGATGGGATTTCGTCGATGTATAAAAAGAATTCGGCTCTCGCTAACCACTCGCCCACGACTCTGAAATCTCCCGGCAGATCAGAGTCTAACAACCACAACCATCTTCTATGCAGTGTTTCTAATTCTATCCATAGGGAGACGAGTTCGCGCCACGATTTGGGCGCGATGGCAACAAGACTTTGTGTGTACATGAGTTTTTGTAATTTCTGGTATATAGGTTCGCGTGCCAGTCGGTCACTCTCAGCGCGTTTGTAGTCGTCGTAGTTGCGTGAGAGTGTTCGCGTATCGTATTGCCTTTGAACTATGGTGACTCGTTCAGTCAACCACATTCTAAGAGATTCGTACTCCTCTTGGACTGCCGCTACGGCATCCGGTCCTGTCGTCTAAGGACAAATAAGGAATTAGTCGAATTGGATTTAAGCTACTGACAGACTAGGTAATAAAGAATAAAATTATTATTAGACTTAACAATGTGAAGATGCACCTCATTAGACTAGACCCAATGATTTTCTGATCGGAAAAAATGATCAATGATCATCCAACCACCAACCAACCAACTGAGCTACCTCAAAAAAAGGTAAGAGGAAAATTTCGAGCATCTAAGATAGGTCCAGTTAGTTCAGTTGGTCAGAGCATTCCCCCTTTAAGGGACTGGTAGGTCACGGGTTCAAGTCCCGTCCTGGATGATCATTTTTTCCGATCAGAAAATCATTGGGAATAGTTAGCATTCAATTGCTTAAATATTTCATTCAACTTTGTAAAATCGCTGTAATTACCTTAGGTTCAGGATATTTGTGCAGGAACTGTGCTACGTATGTCATGATGGACCTTTCGTCTGGTTTGTCTACATCCACATCCTCGGCGTCCAGCAGTCTGGCGATGCCGAGCTCACTTTCGGCTAAATCAAACGCGTGCTCCAAACGTTGTCGGTTTGTCTTCCTCTTCATCTCAGCCAGGTTTATCAAGTTCGCTTTTATGGCGTCTATGATAGCTAAGAAAGCGATACCGTCGCGCCATGATGGACCGAAGTCTGATACTTGTATGTTGGAGTCCCTGGAGCAAGGAAATTAATGTGAGGTGTTTTTCGTAAATTATAAATACTTATTAGTATTTGACTTGATTGACTTTTCTTATGATATCTTCAGGCGTGGCCAGAAAAGTATCGAGGCTCTCAAGCTAAGGACAACCACAATTAATAGTATTTGGAACGGGACAAGAAAAAAAGGAAAGTGAAAGAGGTAATTGTCATAGCCATACCTGCCCCCGTAGAAAAGTTTCAAAAGTCTAAATCGCTAACGATCGCTAAGGAACCGAATAGATTAGGTCGCAATCGTTATGAAAGAAAACAGTTTAGTGTATAATGTACTTTAATTGGCACTAATACTTTTTCAAAGAACAATTAGTTGCAGTCAGTAGTATTTGACTTGATTGACTTTTCTTATGATATCTTCAGGCGTGGCCAGAAAAGTATCGAGGCTCTCAAGCTAAGGACAACCACAATTAATAGTATTTGGAACGGGACAAGAAAAAAAGGAAAGTGAAAGAGGTAATTGTCATAGCCATACCTGCCCCCGTAGAAAAGTTTCAAAAGTCTAAATCGCTAACGATCGCTAAGGAAACGAATAGATTAGGTCGCAATCGTTATGAAAGAAAACAGTTTAGTGTATAATGTACTTTAATTGGCACTAATACTTTTTCAAAGAACAATTAGTTGCAGTCAGTATAAAAATTAAGACGTGAAATTACAGCTGCATTACAATCGGGCAAGACTGTCTGCGTAATTTGGCAACATTTGATACGATTAATGATGGAAAGATTTTATTTTGGTGTCTGGGTGAAAATCATTTAAAATGACCCTTTGACAAAAAGGAAACAAAAATGATAATGTAACAAAAATGAACTGCGTAACAAAAAAATAACAAAAATGAAATATTAGGGCTCATTTACATTGCGCATTATAATCTAAATGTTATTTCTTTTTTAATGATTTCGTATAAGGTGTTCCACCATAAAACACTATATATTTTTTACCATTTGTTTTATTAAAATAAAACGCAATATAGAACTTATATTCTTAGTCATTATTCTCAGACAAACTAAAGTGATGAATGTGATGATTGATGGCGAGCTTTATACTGAAATACTTGTCAACAGATAAAGATTAATCAGGCAGACAAAAACGAACTTGATGTAAAAACAGAAATCAGACAGAAAGATAAGAAATACCCATACTTACCTACATTTTATAAAAAAACAATACACTTAAACATAAGTAGAACATTAAAATCATACTCTAATAATAAAATTTTACCAGCAATGTGATTGCATCTTTAGTTGATTTTTGTTATTTCATTTTTGTAACATAACCTAAATCATAACAAAAATGAAAGTCGAAAATGGTTTCTACGGACTTCAAGTATGATAAGTCAAACAAAAATCTTAATGACTTCCAACCGCCTTGCATTTCAACAAATGTCAACAATAACATGCATAATTGGTTAATCAAATAATTTATGTACCCACTTGCCTATGTGCTGACAAAACAAAACAAAATGGATCATTTAAAGTTTGAATTTTGACTTTTTGGCAAAAAACACGCGTCATCCCCTATTTTCACTCGAAGACAAAATGGCCGACCCATATTAGAGTCTAGCATGTAATTGGCTCGTTATATTTTGAATGCTGACATTTTACAAATTGAAAATACTGCCAAATTTTGGTGTTACAAAAACGAATAACAAAAATGAACAAAATGTTGGACATCACTTTGAACCCAATATTTTAATATTTTAAATACTCGTAATTAAAATAAATTATTTTTTACCGTAATCAATGGGCATTAACAATATCTTGTCAAAAAGTTCGTCAATTAATTAAATACTGTAGATTATATTTATTTAGATAGTTTTTGTAACGCAGCCCATGAAGTGGACAAATTATTTTGTATGAAGATATTCCGAGTTCGATGGAAAAAAAGCAATATAATGTGTTTAATATGGGTAAAAGTTATATAAATTTGTGTATCATAGCTAGATAATATATATCAGAGTACTAATAGGTACTTTTTACATAGAAAAAATAATATTGTCATGAACTATCGGGGGTGGACAAATTTTGCAATGAAAAGGGTCATTTTAAATGATTTTTACCCGTCTGCAATATCACATTATATTGTAGACGCCAAAATAAAATCATTCCATCATTTTAACGTCAATTTCATTTTGAGTATTGTAAAATTCACAGTCAGTTGAGTGTTTCTTTCATGTTCTACTTCAATTAAGCTCAATTGGTTCTCTATTTTAGTCGCAGTCGTGTAGCCTGAGTGTACCTAACTTCTTTGCTTGAAGCCAGTTCAGCTTCATGGATATTTATGGACTTTTCTGCTGAAAATTTACGTGGATAAAAGTGACCAATTGACGGTTTTAGGCTCATCTTTGCAGCGTATGTAACGAAATGTGGACGTTAAGACACCTTGGTTTTTTGGTGCAGTGTGTACTACTGAATATGCTATCATATCATATGAAGGTCGGTACTCTCGTTTAACTGTATGACACAGCACACTATTAATTAAAGTTGATATTAGATAGAGGGTTTGTCATCTAAATTCTAATAAGATTAAATAAGAACTTACTTCGGTAAAGCGTTGGCGACCCACTGCAGCAAAGTCTTCTTTGCTCCTTGCTTCCATTTGTCTTCGGCACGTTGAGTTGGGGTGGCGGCCCCCGACTCGTGTGACATTACTGAAGCGCAACGAGACCCGCCAAGGTACTCTAAAGCCCGGCTGTTCTCCTCGATCTGGTGGCAAACCCAAAAAACTTGAAAACCGGATCTAGTTTGGCAATTGCTTGAATAAAAGCTTTTGGAAAACGGATTGTGTAATATGATTTAGCTGAACAATTTCTAAAAATTGAAACATTCTTCAACCTCATAGTATAAACATAAGGGTCAAAGCACATTATGATACTCTTAACATCGGCAACCGGCAAATTAGTCGCTACAGCCGCGTTCAATAAATCAAATTCTAGTCGCGAAGTCAAATCGTTTCTGTCACTTAATCCAGCGACTGATCGCTAAACTGCGCACATATTCCGATCCCAATTTGTAATTAGCACCTTTCCATCATACTAATGCATAATTGAAGCAATTAATACTATGCACAACAATCGCGATGCAGTGTCAATTACGTCGCTAATTCGAGCGATTTAGATGCAGCGATAGAACGCAGGCAGTCGGCAAAACGCGATGCTGTACCGATGCAGTTACAAAATTGACGATAACCGATGCTAAGAATAGCATATACTATACTTATGCATTCCCAAACACAGTAGAATTAAGAATGTTATTATCATAGAGCCTTAGTTTCAGGGTGCTTACCAATTGTGTTACAGTTTTTTTGTCGAAACAGTTGCAATATGGACCATTTCACAGAATTTTGCATTGGGATAACCCAGAAAAACATCCTATGTTAGTACATCTGAACATTAAGCTGGGATATGATGAACACGCATAAAATCAATGTGCTGGGGTAAAAACTGCAGTTCCAATTGTTGATGTTGTTAGGGATTTTGTTTCCAAAAGCTAGATACTGATTTTGCAATTATGAGCTGACCTGATAAAAGCATGATGAATCCTGATTTAGACCTGGATACATAACCTGAATCGAATAATAGTGAGTCTGTACTGTTGTTAATCAAAATGAGTTGATTTATGACTAAACGTAGGTACCTACCTAATTAGCGTTCCTACTATCAACACGATTAAAATTAAAGTTGAAACCTAGATACAACTGGATATGAGATAGGTAGTGTTGTAGCTGCAGGTCAGTCGATGATATCTTTTAATTATTTTAGTAACTTAAGATGATTGTATGGTTGTAGTCACGCATCGATACCTTAAGGTGGGCCCACGCTAGGCGAGCCGAGCACGAGCGGAGCACGAGCCGAACACAATTCGTCTAGTGTGGACCGACTTACAAGCCTCGAACGAGCGCGCTGCGAGCATTTCGTTCGTGCTCGGCTGCGTTCCGACTTTTGTCGGTTTATTGACGAACACAAAGGATTTCGAGGACAGTGATCGTTGTAGATTCGTTGTACGTCCACACTTGACACGCGAACGATGAAGCCGAGAACGGCTCCCCTCGTGCTCGGCTCGTGCTCGGCTCGTCTAGCGTGGACCCACCTTTAAAATCCGACTTGTTAGCACCCAACAAGAGCCTTGCGAGCAGTTAGACATTTGGTGCGTCAGATGCAGTACTTATTTCTATCTGCTTACTTTGAGTACGTTCATGCAAAGAGGGCGCCCGTGTTGATGCCGTATTGTCGGTTGCGGTGATATTTTTAAAAGGCGCAGTATCGAATTTCAGATAGAGACTTGGTGACATGTAAGTCCCAGGGAATTATCACAAACTTTCCAGGACACAAAAAGGATGCAGATGCAATAAATATGACCAATGAAACACAATTCGATGTTACTTGACCTATTAGGAGAAACTCATCGCATTAGGGTTTGAAGAGTGTCCCCTTCCTGGGATAGGCTTAGAAATTCACGCCTTGCTTTAAAAATGCAGGTGCCCTTACTTGCTGAACACTCTCAAAATCATCAGATATAAATGAGTATCGAACCTGCATCCGATGCATCCGAAAATAGAATACCTTACTCCTTCATACTCTACCCTTGTGAAATCCAAAACTGTTTTTTGTTATACCACTTAGATGGCAGACAAGCACACGGCCCACCTGATGGGAAGCGGTCACCGTGGCCTACGGACGCGTGCAATACCAGGGGCATCACACTCGCGCTGCCGACCCCGCAAAAACCTTCTAATGCCCTTCTTGAAGAACCCCATATTGTAGTCGCTAGGGAAAACCACGGCAGGGAGATCATTCCACAGCCTAAGCGTGCGCCTTTCCCGTAACACACATACAGGATCTTCAATAATTACGAATTATCACTTATGAAAATGTTATAATAGTTATTTAGTCTAGCCTATAGTCTATTAATATACTAGTAATTTGTGCCAGCTACGTCATCAATGACGTGATCGATAGTAAATTTTATAATTCCACCCACGCTCAATCTACTCGTAAGTGTTGGTATTAATCTAGAGATGATGTGATTCGTGATTTTAAATGATTACGTGATCAATTTCACCAATTTTATCAACCAATAGCAGTACTACACGTAGTATATGGTCTCTAGGCTTTAAATATATATGTATTAATATTCCTAGAAGTAGATATAGCGATACCCTGGGTAAAAAAGTAGTTATTAATTTGCAGCATTCAAAATTATGCATATGCATTGATCGTTAAATAAAAGCTGAGCATGTAGCCAGCAATGGGGGTTGGCCAAAAAGTTTGTTCGGTTTTTGAGTCTGATAGGAAGATATTTAAAAAAAATACCTTTAAAATGATTTATGGTCAAGTTACAATTACACTAACTTTTAATTTCTATATCGTAGCTGTTCTTGATGAGACCATCAAAAATTATTTTAATTTAAGTGTCTTCCAAGAAGCTTATATTTAACACGTGTTATCTCTTCCGCCATAGTTGTCCAGCATATTTACCTAAATTTGTCAAATCTCGGGCTTTTATGAAAAAAATATAATTTGTCACGACATTACAGATATCTTACAAAAAGCTAATTCTAAAATTGTTTCTATAAAACTTTTTGACCAACCCAATAGGTATTAAAATTATGCAATGCATAAAATATAAGCTATTATAGCCCATGATATTATGGTAAACGTATAAAATGCCAAGAGACCTGACTACAAGAAAAGCTGTGTTGCATATACCCACCTGAGGTCCTCTGTCCTGTGGGTCCAATACATTGAGCGAAGCTTGCGCAAACAAAATTAGATCAAGCCGATTAAAATGAGAATACACTAAGAAATTTAGTTCAATAATAAACATAATCAGAACTTCAATTGATATTATAGATAAACAGAAATAAAATTCGTAATGTTTATGAAGTAGTTGCTTCACTAATGTCATTTCTAAAAGTACAGTATATCCTCATTTTAATGGTAGATACAGAAATAATATTTGGTTACTTACATAAGTATTATTAATCATAAAATGCTAAATAGTGCAACTACATCAAAATTTAGGACAATTTTAGGGATCATTAATAATATGTAAACGGGAATTAACGCGATCATGGTATAGGTATATACATACCTTTGGAATGCCTGACGTTTCGACCAGGTTACACAGGCATTTCAAAGGTATATGTATATACTGGTATATACCTATACCATGATCGCGTTAATTCCCGTTAACATATCGACGCTGGAAAGGCAACCTTGCTTATGCGCCAAATTCACGAATATGAGTTATATATATCATTAGAATCGCCTGATTTTTCTCTATCCTTTGATCTCGGTTTCATCCAATTCTGACCATTTTTGATGGTCAATAAGCCATCTGTGATTCCGATTTTTCAGGTTAATAAGCGCACAATTTTAGCTCTTTTTAGAAAATTTGTCTGTTAAGCTACACATAATGTTGTTAGATTGTAGGTTAAGCAATATCTCATTTCCAAGATATTACGTATATATTTACATAAGAAACTTTGCTTCGCCATGGACCATGGCATTGTTTTGACATCAGACAATTAGCCGCGCTAAAGTTTCTCAAGATATGGGACTTCAGCAATTTATCTCCGCCACGTCTAAAGCATTATCTGCATGTAAGCAATTTTATCGAAAGAACTAAACTATGCGATTGGGATATAAGCAATTTAGCTTGGACTAGAATATTTTTAAAGTAGCTCATAAGCAAGTTTACTCCGCTTTACATTTAAAAAAAAATAATTTTAAGATATTTTTTGCTTTCATTTACTTTCCACTTTATGGTCACTTACAATGCACTTCCGTACACGTCAATACACGACGAACGGCGCTTAAGCTACATTTTTTTAATGCAATGTTGCATCAGACACCGACATTATCAATAGACGCGGCTGCGCACGGGCGCATTAGTCACTCGCGTCTAGTTGACTCGGTTGTTACATGGCTTTCAATCCATAACAGCGTGCCAAAAATTCATTCTAGCCTGGCAGGTTGTGATCACTAGCACTTTCGGCCTTCTGAAGGATTATTATAAAAAGCTGATTAGGGAGGACTATTATGTTGTGAATAAAATGAATGATTTAAAAATAAAAAACCTGACTGCTGTTGAAAAGACTGAAACAAGTTTTATAGCAGGCGGTACCCATTTGAAAATCATAAACATAAAGAAAATTAGTGGGTACCACCTGCTATCAAACTTGTTTTAGTGTTTTCAACTGCAGTTGAGTTTTTTTTTATTTCTTAATCATTTATTTTTTAGAAGACTAATGTCAAATTTTGTTGTTTTGTGCTTTGATGTTTAAATTTATGGGAACAAAAGACTTAAGAATAATAATTAATGTCTTTTACGAAAATTAACCTAATACTTTGATTTTATCGTAAGTAGTTCTTTTATTTATGTAAATCCTTGAATATGCTTACCTATAAGAAACATTATCTAAGCCACGATTTGAGGTCAGTTAGAGGTTCAGAATTTTTGGCAAACTATTTTTTTATGGTTTGATGCATATCACTGAATTATGCCGTCGTTTTTTTCGAATGACTGACGAGTTAAGACATTTTGCTCTGATATTAATTACATACTTTTGGTCCATAAGCAATAAGTGCAGCAAAATTATAAGCTGAACCATGGCCTATAAGAAAATTAGCCTTGCCTGAGGTCTGGACATTTATTGCTTAAGCGACAACTAATTTTGTCCCCTGACGTTTTTTAAGTAATATTTTATAGTGAATCTGTGACAAATCCTTTTTTAAATAGTCATGCCAATTTTCAGGCCATTCTGATTAAAATCATATGATTTACGAATTTTTTTCGAAATTTTCAAACTTTGAATCGCTCTCCTGTAAAGTTGCTAAATGGCACATAAGCAAGGTTGCCTTTCCAGCGTCGATATTATTATAATCAAGGAACGCGAAAGTTTAAAAGTTAATTATAGGGATCATTCAGAAGTTATAATAAAATATGAAATATTAAAGAGATGGGAACAATTAAAAACAAAGTATGATAGAGTTAGTCTGCTATTGGCTGTTCAATAATTAATCCAATTTACTTGTAACTTGAAACAGATAATAAAATAACTACTAATAAATAATTATGTAGATCATACTATGCAATCGGTAAATGAAGCAGACAGATATATTTATAATATGAATAATCTTGTAGTTATGAAAGATAATGTATATGATTATTATGATGTAGTTATAAACATAAGAAATGAGATCACCAATTCAGATTGTGTAAACTGCAATCATCTATTTTTACAACTTAATGTCGTTTAAGATTGTGAAGAGCTATTCTACCTACAGAATATTACCTACTGGTGGTAATTATGAACTTAATTGTATCTAATTTGAACCACACGGTGCGATTAAATACACAGAACAGTGGGCTACAGTTGGTTTTGAAATAAAACTAAAATCACTTTCTAATGTAACTTGAGATAATTCTACTATCGTAATACAATCGATTATTAAAAAATTGTTGGAAGATTCTATTACTTTCAATCTGATATAAAGAGATATTGTACTCTTTGTTATATAATTAAATAGATTGCAAATAATAGTATGATCAGTTTCAGAATAGATTATGTTACTACATATAGCTTAACTTTCGCATTGCCTGACATTTTGTCCTAGGTGTAATTTAGTAACGCCACGTTTTAAAAACTTTTCATTTAAATTCGATATAATCAACTTTTTTTCTAGATAGGGTAGATAGGGTAGATAGGGTAGATAGGGTAGATAGGGTAGATAGGGTAGATAGGGTTTGTTTTGATAGATCATACTGATATGATCTATCAAAACAAACCCTATCTACGTTTTCGTGAGGTTATTAAACGTTATGATTAACATTATAGTTTTATTCATTTTCAAATAAGTTGTTAAATTTTATTTTATAAATTTTTGCAACCTTGAAATCACATGATTCCAAATAGTAGAAAAAAAACTGGCTGAGGATCGAAACGTCAGGCAATTTAAAAGTTCATTGTATATTTGTTCCATGATAGTAATACTTCATCCTACATCAAAAATCATACATCAAAACCTGGAATTCTTTTCCAGCTCACGTGTTTCGTTCCTCCTACAGTCCTGGGTCCTTCAGCGGGGCGTGAAAAGCATTCGATGAGGCCGTCAAGCTGAGGGCCACTATTATATACGTGACTGACATAAAAAAACTTCCCCTAAATTATTAAATAATATTATTTTCTAAAGTTCGACTTTCAAACTATAACACATCCCAATTTTGCTTATCACCTAAGGATTTGCAATATATTAAATTCAAAATAGTCATTCAATACTTCCATCAATCAATGCAATCAATGACCCATAAGTCCAAACTTAGAAGCAATGATTGCAAATATAGACATCACAAATTGATCTATAAAAAGTTCAAAGTTATATCATGACTATAGTCACGTATTGATAGCATCAAAGATAATATTATCAAAAGGTCTAATAAAACTAACACTTGTACACTGTCTACTAAAAGAAAATAAATACACGATCGCAATATTTAGAAAGTTAAATTGTCCGTTCATTTTTAAGCGAATTATTATTTTTTCTATATAGGACACGCCAAAATGACTTCACCTCGCCTGATGGTAAGCCAAAAGTAAAGTCTCAGGAATGGTGTCACCACTACACACACCGATAGTGCCACAGTGGCTGCCCTCAGCTTTGTTACGCCCCGCTTAAAGGCCCCGGGACTATATTGGAGGAAAGAAACACATGCACTGGTAAAGAATTCCAAGTCTGTATAGCGCGGCAAAGAAAAGAGGCACCTAACCTTTGATTACGTATTTAAGTATTACTTAAAAGATTTGGTAATATCTTACTAGTTAAATAATGTTTTCTAAAATCCTAAAACCAACAGTAGCTCACTGTTCATTCCCAATTCCCAAACCAAGAAATCTCCAACTCCTACCTGGAAGTACAAGATGATGGTCCATATCAGGCCGAGCACGACGGCTGGCCGGCCGTCGACAAGATCTGCTGCGTTGATGTTCACTAGCTTGATCCTCTTCCCAGCTAGGAAACGGAGTGCTGTATTCGCGTTTGAGAGGAAGTGGGGTCGTCGGAGGACCCGGCCGCGCTCCATCGGCTACAGAAAAAGTTGAGATTTAGTGTTATTTTTATCAGAGAGATGACCTCTTTCTCTAGCACCGATCCTCTACCTGCATTTAGTCTAACATCCCAGCTACCTTTGGAAATGAAATATGTTCATCAGTCTCTAATTGATTTTTTCTTCGCCATTCATTTCTATCTGTGTATTTATGAATCATTTAACACCCTAAGTCGACCAGGTTCTAGCTAATGCCATTTTGACTAGGTATATGGCATGCCTGACCTTAATTAGCTGATCTGATCTACTTAGTTACGTTGGAGTTGCATTGATATAACTAGTTGGACACTTTAAATTCAAATAATTCAACTCAAGTTACTGTTGCAATTAAAATATCTTGGGTCTTATACACCACAATAATACCTAAGTGGTATAAAAAAAATAAGACCTACACCACACTTCAGGGTACGGACGGGTATTCAGGTGCGGATGCGGATCCTCCGCGCCGAAGCGATGTATCTTTCTGATAGTGTTCTTGACCTTAGTCGGTTATATACAATACGATGTATTAGCGTTTCGACGCAGCGTCAAATATAGCGTCGATCTACGCTACAGTTGATGGAAGTTTCTCCAGGAAAATAAAGTGTTTAAAACTCACCAGCTTCTCCCCTGACAGCACTTCGAGCAGCGCCAACAGTTTGGTTCCATCACGTAGGTCGTAAATTAGGTCGTCGATACGCAGTTGCGGTATGCGCTGTAAAATATAGACTCTGGATTACTTGATTTGGCTTGCAATAGTGGAAAACAATTCATTATTAATGATGAGACGACGTCGTTAAGCCGTCGGTCCCGGTTGCCATACAAACATCTATGGCAGTCGTTACGGGTAGTTGAAGCCCTAAAAAGTCCAACAACAACGGTCTAGCTGCAATGCTTCGATATCGCCTAATGTCACCATTGGGTTGTGAAGGTCAAATGCCAGTCGCTTCACGGCAAATAACGAGGTTCAGCCGAATCCGCAGTTAAGACTAGTAAAGCGGACTCCAGAATCCGAGGTGAAAGCTTTGGATACGACTGGGATTAACGCTAGGTTGAAGAAGAAGAAGAAGATGAGATGACATTTGTTAGTTATAGTGATTCCCTTACCTTCGATAAATGTGAATTGATCCAGTTGACAAACGTCTTTTTCTGTACTCTTTCCTGTTCATCTGTAACAAAATAAAATAAAATCTGTAAGAACAAACATTGCGCATTGCTGTAGGCATTGATATCTATATTACTTAAGAAATATTCGTATTATGTTTTTCTATATTACTAGAGAAATATTCGTACTTATTATGTTTTGAAATATAAATATATACCTATCTACATTATATTCCCTATTATGCCAAGGGTTAATCGCCTTTGTATTGCAATCGGTCGTAGCCTTTGCATAAATAAATGAACAACAGAAATAAACTCGATCCAAAATACACGCGCGGCGAAATCACGAGAATTCTATTAATATTATATTATGAGTTCATACACTGAACTGCCTTATACAACATGTATTACGGAAACGCTGATTTTTCGTTACATTTCTTACTAGATAATTCATCATTTCATAAATTGCAATTCGGTTTTAGGGTTCCGTACCTTGAAAGGGAAAAAGCGGAGCCCTTATAGAATCACTTCGTCGTCCTTTCGTTTTTAGTACCTTTTCCTCAGGTATCAAATAGATATTATATTGAATAACCAGGTCAGTAATCCCTTTGAGCTTTGGAAAAAATCAACTTTTAAGTTTAATTACATTTGCAGTTCTGTGGATACATCTTATATCCTTATTAATTTTCAGTAGGCAAGTGTTTTACAGCTATCACTTCTACTAGTAAGTAATCATGTGGTGTCATGGTCAAATATACTTAAAGCACGTTTGTTTAACGACCTATTGTTTTGATAATTGACCAGAATCTATCCAGAAAAGGTTATTTCTCCAGAAACACACATAGAAACAGCAGCACGCACATTATAAAACGAAGAGTTTACTCTCAATTATGCTGTCCTAATAAATTATTCGATTACCTTTCAGGTCAATGACCTTAATAACATCAATATTTACGTCAATTTGGCTCCCAAAGTTTCCATAACAGAGTAGTAAAAACGCCATAGCCGGAGAACAATTTCCTATAAAGACAGGGGTTCCGAAAGGCTTCTCGTCAATTATAAGTCACGCACACTGTCCTAGTGGGGTAGCACGCCAGGCACGACCAGACACCGCCAGAGGCCTATCGGAGGAAATCAGACTTTCGATATGTTTTGGTGTCTTGGCGGTATTAATGGCGGAGATTTGAACATTTTTTTGGTCTTTCGTGCCGAACGACTGCTCTAGTGACTGAATTATTGGAGCAAGAGAATTGATAGCAACGCCATTTCGATGTATCGAGACGTTATCATGCAAAAATTGAATAACTAAAAAAATATTTTAAGTAGGTACTTACATGAAATTGTAGCGTCTACAGGAATATTATACATGGAAATAAAGCTATCAAAATCATCATTAAATGACACAAAATAAATAGCTGTAAATCCATTAAAAATAAGGTTGGTAAGAACACAGTTATATAGGTACTACGAGAGTGGTTAAAATATCTGAAATTATTTGCTATCAAAATAAATCACTTTAACGAATAAATATACCTAACAACTAAACACCTCACACACCAAGCTCAAAAATTTAACTCTGAACTAAACTTTGGAAGTTTACGGTGTCAAGGGCGAGGGTAATAATTTCCATTTTTAATATTTCTAAGATAAGACGTCTGTATTCGATGTTGGACAGATTCAAAGCAAGTGGAAGACGCACCTGGTAGTTAGGGATTAAGGAAAAGGGCCAAAAAGGAAAGGAGATAAAGGCAATATTTCCAAATTCACGGGCGCTACTATGTATTCCCCGACAGATAATTCGGCATTATGCGAATCTATCATCACTTTTTATGACTCAGTAAGGAATTCACAACCAATATTAGCAAAAACTTGCGACACCGAGTATCAAGAGATATATAATTGAAATCAAAATAATTAGCAATGCCAGACTATTGTTTCATAAAACAACGGTAACACACTTTCACCGCCATTGGTATCTGATGGGAGAAATATTTCTGAACACCAAAACGAATTATGTATTGAAAGACAAAGCTGGTAAACTATTTCTAATTGGTAGTTAGTTGCCATGGTTTTCCCAGCCCGAATAGACTTGCTCGGCCTGGGAAGTGGGCATCCTCATCATCTTATCGTGGCACCACATTTCGCAATTCGATATTCGCCTTTATTCACGTGTATAAATCGAAGAGGGAAGGGCTTATTCGTGTATATTTGCTTTATTCGCACGAATTATCACCTTAGTCGCTCTTATATGACAAATTGTGGAGAGTTTAGTCATCTATGAGAATTTCTACGAATACAATATAGACGTATAAATAGGTAGGTACATATATTAATAATTAAACCAATATATTAAGCGCCACGCAAATGTATATTTATTTTGTTTAGTTGTTTATTTCAATATTTAATTTTAATCATAATTATTAATACTATGTTCCTAATTAGCATGTAAATTATCAGTTATATTTAGTACTAAAATAGTTCAGTTTAATTAACATACATACATACTGATCACGCCTTTGTCCCATTGAGGTAGGCAGTAATTATTTATACTATTATTAAATTGTAAAATACCTGTGTCTGTA
Organism: Lithosia quadra; assembly: GCA_963576445.1. Classification (NCBI taxonomy): domain Eukaryota; kingdom Metazoa; phylum Arthropoda; class Insecta; order Lepidoptera; family Erebidae; genus Lithosia; species Lithosia quadra. The sequence continues at coordinate 16,219,741 of OY754880.1, read as the reverse complement.
CATTGGAGATATTATATGAACAATAATTAAACCAAAGTTAGTTTTCATTTACCTACCTAACAGTTAAAACGCCATTGAGGTCTAGTGGACTCATTCTATTCGAATAAGCGACTTAGAACATTCAGGGCACCTAACTTACTGTAACTACTTTCAAAGTCCTATAAACCTACTTATGAGAGGTCATTTCGTTGAAAGTCAAATTAATGGACGAAGTAAAGATGAGATTAATGTACTTAATGCAATATAGGTAATTAATTATCTATTGTCTAAAATCCCCCAGGTAAGGTTAGTGGTAGGTGCGGGCCGGAACCTCCACGTGGTGCACCTGGGCAACGGAGGCGAATAGCGCCTCCTACTCGCCACGGGAGACGCTGCTGCCTGCGGCCAATCCGGCCGGGGTGGGAGTGGCCCTCTAGAGGGCTGCTCTGAGGCTCTCCACGTGTCCCTCTGCACAGTGGGGCTTTCCGCACGATAAAAAAAAAGTTAAGGTTAGTTGTTAGGAGTGGGTTTACATCGATAGTGTAACCGCCAGGATTCGCGATTATTAGTATATATCCATATAACATATTGCAGATACCCCGAAGAATTTAATGGGGTTACTTATGGCAGTTTGCACTTTGGAACCGAGATCAAGGCGAATAAAACATTGCTACATTTTACTCAACAAATTTCACATAAGTGAACAGATTTCCGCTGGTGAAATCCGGCCGGAATTATCTCAACGATTGCAAAAGAATCAAACTACATCGTAACACACGTAACATTCTATCAAAGACCGTTCAGTTAACTCCAAAACTGTTGTAAGTACTACATAAATGATTCTACGAAACCCATTCATAAAGAATACAAAGTCAAACGCACGTAGGCACGTAAGCCTTCTGTAAGGCGCCATGGTCAGTGACGTCATTTAATGGTGTTTGGTAGTCGTGCTATGTGTGCCTTGGAAGTACAGCCTTGACATTGTAGCTGAGTGAATACGGTGGCGGTTGATAACTGAATATGATAATACGAATACGAATATAGAACGAAATTCTTTTTAAATCGATTTATGAAGCTAGTACTTAATAAATCGATTAAAACAAACCTATGCTCGCGGGTAGCTGGCGCGGCTGTATGAAAATCTTATGCAGGTTCAAACCAATCTCTCCTGCAAGTCACATTCTGATTGGCGAATGAAACTCTGGTGAAGGCTTCTTCAGGGTGAGTAAATGGGTTCTTACAGGGTCGGCAACGCGAGTGTAACGCCCCTGGTGTTGCACACGTCCATAGGCCGCGGTAACCGCTTCCCATCAGGTGGGCCGTGCGCTTGTCTGCCATCTTAGTGGTATATACAAAATAAAAAACCGCCAGACTGTAGCTGCTACCTTACACGCCAAGATAAACCAAATACCATGAGGCAGGGTGCAGTCAAATTGACAGAATGAATAAAAAAATAGGTCTCTTGAAATTCGCACCATTTATCCAATTATGAGGAGATTTACTGCCACAAATAACTGTATTTTGTATTTTCTGTGTACAGAGGGCGTAACTTTTAATAATTTATGACCAATATTAATCGATGCGAAAGATCGTAATTCGTTAACAGGCTTGTTTATTTTTTCAACGGCACAGTACACGTAATTAGGAAGTTTATACGCAGTACTTCGCAGAGTACGTTTAATTGTCGGTCCCGGTTACCATACGAACATCTAATTGGATTCGTTACGGGTAGTTGGAGTCTTAAAAAGTAAGAAAAGGCCTCAATGTTGTGGAGCTTGGAGAGCCGCTTCACGGAAACTACCGAAGTACTACCGTTTTCATAGTAAACTGTAATCCGACTGAAAGCTAACTGAGTTGGGAAGAGGCTTGCTGGGCCCCGGAAACCCGCGGCTTAATTTTTGTGTAATATAATACACCTCTGACAACGTCGTCAGAGAAAAAAGCCGTGAGTTTATGTTGTGTAGTATAGACATACTAGGTGGTACAATGGGGTTGGCCGGTGAAAGCTAATCGCAGATGGCGCTAGCGAGTTTGGCTCCTTTGTGTACGACGGCCATATTCAGTGTCATTATTGTTTACAAAAAAAACATGCATTTATTATCATTTCATAACATAAAGAGGGACCTAAAACAGTATTAACTATGTAGTAGTTTGTGAACTAATATATCATGTAGGTATTGTAACAGGTGAGTGAAGGAACTTAAAGATTAACTTAAAAAACGTGGTGCTTCTTTACGAGGAAAAAAAGCAGATCTTGTGGAAAGGTATATTGTTTTAAATAAATTACCACTATATTTACAAATTTCGTATTCAGAAACATTTTTGTTTTGAAGATACCATTACCTAAAATGTAACAGACTTGTAATACTTATGCATATAGTTAAACTACGGGGATAATAATAATATACATTCTTTTACTTTCAGGTTGGAGATTTATGACCAAAACTTCAATTTTGAACACCTATAAAGGGCTGATAACGAAGATCCTGAAATATAGTTACCATTGCCAGAAACCTATCGTGATATTAACAGTAACACGGCTCTACTACCTCTTGATAAGACAATCATAAGGCATTATCTATGCTAGTAAGTAGTTTAAACTAAGTATAGATTTATACCTAATAGGAAACTGCATTGAGTTAGGATATAAACCAAAGTGAAATTTTAACTGAGACCCTAGCCCATTTTCACCATTACTTATTCACAACTATATTTTTTCTTTTCAGTACACAAAAGAACAATATTGCTATGCACCTGTATGAAACCCGTCATTTATTGATGGTAAGATCTTCTGTTGTTGGTAATAATACCTATATAAAGGGATATTGCAGAAAATCAATGAAAAATGTTCAATATGAAGTGGACATACATAATACTTGGACGTGAATAGGACACATGAAGCTTTTAAAAATAAAACACTTTATGTCATCTTAGTTTTTTTTATTTACAATACCTGCATCATCTGCAAGTAGTAGCTCTGTGGAAAATAATCTTAAGTATAGTGTACCTACAGCATCTAACTTGGCAAGATTTTAGAGTAGTGGGGCCCACCGTCCACACTATTAAGTTAGATGCTGTGAACTATATATTAGATGCTTGAGTACTTCGATGAGTGTGGCAAGTTGTTGGTGTCATTATCAATCTCATGCTCTTGAGATACATTGCAAAATCATCATAATATACTATCACTATATTTAATGGCACTATGCCTTCACAGGATTGGTAAGTTGATGGCATTTCAAATAGCTATTTCCTCAGGTTCCGGACTCCCAATATATCTTTTCTTGTTCTTGCTGTTTCTGATAGTGGTTAAGTGTTTCAAGGAGATATAGATGGTACAGCACTTTTCTTCATATATTTATGTTGGTGTTCAACTCCTAGAGAATATAGAAATGACTGTTATTATTAAGATCATAGGAGTAAATCAATTTGTATGTTATTTTATGTAGGTATATCAAGTACATATGTATTAAGACTACTAATAATGTTGAATAAGCAACACTCACCTGTGTATTCACAATTTTTTTATAATCATTTTCCACGAAATGTTTTCGACATAACCTCTAACTATTTTTAGAAATAAAATTTTGTAGGCAAATGTCTTTCAACCAAAGCCGACGAATTTTGTAATCTTTTGGGATATGGTGTACTCCAAATTCTGAGCATTTCGCTACTATACATTTAGTCATCTTGGGTTTAAAAATTATTTTGTAAATAACTCCATACAAATGATCAATCAAAGAAGAATCAAAGAATCAATTTCATTTATTCAATTTAGGCACACAAGGAGCACATATGAACGTCAAAAATTTACAGTAAGAAAAAATATGTCAAGAAATATAAATACAATAAATAATAATCATTAGAAAATGATTCTTTCGCTGGTTCAGTATGTTGGTTCTACTGAGAAGATACCAGCAAGAAACTCAGTGAACACGATTATCCATTATTTATTTTTATATTTTTTTTATGTTTTTATTTAATACAATTTTTAAAGTGCGAGCGAGCAAGAGATTAGGATGACCATGCATTTTTATCATCAAAATATTCATTTAATTTATAATAACCTTTTTTCATTAAACAATTTTTTACTTCAATTTTAAACTTATTAAGTGGCATGTCAACCAGATCCTGAGGAATTTTATTGAACATTTTTATCCAGTTACCTACAAACGAATTACCAACCTTATGAAGCCTTAGCATTGGTTTAGGAGCCATCTACACCAGCGCCACTTTGACAGTTGCCAACCCCATTGGATGGCACAAAAATTGGCCGGATAGGTACCACCGTGTACTTTCACGAAAAACCCTCTATAGTAATCCAACCCCGCCCGGTTGAATTACGTTCAGGGTTCAGCAGGTGCATAGCCGGAGCTTGAGGTGATGGTTGTCGCAGCACTTGTGGGATCAGTAGGTATTGGCGTAGTCTAAACCAATATCTGCGATTTGTCACGCAGTGCTGCGACGACAATCACCTCTTCTTTCATGAGGCCGTCAAGATGAGGGCCACCATTATATTACTGTCAGTGTATGTAATGGGGACTCCCTTCCTGAGACTTTATCTTTAGCTTACCATCAGGCGAGGTGAAGTCATATTGACGTGACCAATATAAAAAAAAGATGTATCAACAGTTAACTCGTTATTTTTTCATCAACTGCTAATATTAAGATGAAATATAAAATAGTTTCGGAGTGTCCGTGCGTTTACCAACAAGCCGACACACGAATACATCGATGTCAAGGTCGCTCGACGTAAACATTAGCTGAACGGTCTATTTCGAACCTCTCTTCAACTAGACGAACAGGTGCTATGGGGAAATTTATTGACACAGTAATTATAGATATACGGAGACACTGCTACGCTCTATTGCCCTTTGGAACTGACTGACAGATCGTGTGTAAGTTTTTAGACTGTCTATCAATGTATGTTTACTTATTTAACAACACTGCAGGTCTGAACTGAGCAGTCCGTCTGGGGTAGTACCTCCGCCCTACAGAAGATCGCGGCCATAATAACCATCGTGTTGCGTTCACGGCGGTAAGTAGGGTAGCCGGTCGGCAGCGCGAGTAAGACGCCCCTGATGTTGCACACGTCCATAGGCCACGGTGACCACTTCCCATCAGGTGGTCCGTGTGCTTGTCTGCCACCTAAGTAGTTAAAAAAAAAACCATGACAAAACTATTGGATACATACTACTAAAAAACTAAAAAATACTTTTTATGATTTATCTTACTATAAAATTACGGTTAAGAGAAAAGTCGTTTAGCGCCATGCAATTTCTTACAATTGAAATTGCTAATAAATCGAATCGTTTCAAATCGAATCCAAAAATCGTTGGATCGTAGCTAGCCTATTGTATCGATCCATATGAAAACCGAATAGCGGTGCATCGACCCAAAAAATTGAATCATTATACTGGTTAGTTAATCGCATCCAATTCAGAAACGGCGATAGTCTAATCATTTATATACTAGTATCGTAATTGAAGGGCTGTAAATATGACTTCACCTCTCCTGATGGTAATGAAAATGTACAATCGAATCAACACTATTATCTATACAGTTATGTATATATTTTTTTATTAATCACCCCTTTGTGTTCTATTTAATTTACCCCGTTTACCGATGATTACCTACATGTATGTTATAACCCATTGCCCTAATGATTAAAAATAACTTTCATATCAGCCGTTATTCTTTGATATACGGTAACTATAATAAATTAAGAACACATAAACAAGCCGACCACAAGAAGATGATCTAACGCAGCCTTGGCACACACTACGACAACTTATTAATATTATATGTTAATGTGCCACAACACTGATCAATTTCTGTTTCAAAATCTCCTGGATTGGAGAGATTGCTTTGATAAGATTTTTGAGTGATGACAATTTAAAAAACCGTTGATAACCCTACTTTTTACCCGACTGCCGAAGAAAGGAGGGTAATGTTTTTCGAGACTATGTATGTATGTATGTATGTATGTATGTATGTATGTCCATTTCTTTGGCACGGCCTACAGCCTAAACGGCTTGACGGATTTTGACATGCGAGGTATCATTTTATTCGTCATGATTGTGTGAGTGACACTGGGTATATTAAAATTTCTAGAAAATCAAAATGGCGGATTTTTGGCGCCACAAACTTTCGACTGCGATGGATGCAAAAACTGCTGAACGAATTTCGATGCGGTTTTATTTGTTTAAAAGGTCTTGATCAGACTTAAAATTTTACGTTTGTTTGATTACAATCGGTTTAGTAGAACTGGAGATATTAGCAAAAATATAATAATTAAGGTTGAATTTCGGTGATGTCCCTTCACTACACGAAAATTATTAACTTCATAAAATATAGATTTTTTACTTCATAATTATCCGGGCAGCTACCTATGTAAACAACTAAAAAGTATAAAATAAAATAAATAAATTTAAAAATTCAAAAACCCGACTGCCTAAAAACTGAAAAGATAATAAAACAAGCACTTAGATTGATGTCCGGTGGTCTAGAAACATAACAACTGAACAGTCGGAATCCATTGAAAAATTAGATTGGCTGTCGAATAATGGATCCCGACTGTTCAGTTGTTATGTTTCTAGACCACCGGACATCAATCTAAGTGCTTGTTTTATTATCTTTTCAGTTTTTAGGCAGTCGGGTTTTTGAATTTTTAAATTTATTAGCGGTTTTTTTAAAGTAACTAGGTTTTTCAGAGGTAGAGAGGACGGGTGCTGGTGTAGGACAGTGCTACAATAAGAGCATCCGTTCTCTTCTTAGAGCTGCTATATCGAAGGTGAAAATGCATTGATTATCGCCGACTTTTATTGAGTAGATGACACCCTAAGAAGAAGAAAAATATCAATCTAGTGCAATTTGAACTCGAGCACGGGTTTCGTATAAAACTGGATTTAGAAACGAACTTAACGTGTAACTGTAGAGGTATAGACACTGAAGAAGGGACCGCGAGTGCGACGCCCCTGGTGTTGCTTGTCTGCCACCTAAGTGGTATAAAAAACAACAGATTGGTGTTGACTGAAATTCATCAGGACAGTATTGAAAGACATTGTGGATGTCTCAGACATGATTAAGGTCAAGGTGAATGATTTGTAAAAGTATAAACCTTCGTTCCTTTAGTTTTACAACATTCTCACCTTGAGAACGGTCACATGGACACAAATAAGGATGAGTCGTAAAGATGTAAAGTCATTTGAATTTATATTACACGCCGGAGGTACCGGTAGCATAGCGGTAGAATGTTTTACTGCTAAATCGGAGGTCGCGAGTTCGATTCCCGCTCAATACAAAAATGCAAATATGCATGATCTGGTTATTTTACGTACATTATGTATGTATTTATAAAAAAAATGTGTTCAAATATGTTTATCCGCATTCTTATGTTTCCTTTGGGTCTAGATAGCGATCTAGGATGTCTTAGAATATTTATTTATTTACATTAGTCTAACTTGGAACTTTAATATCGCCATTGGTCATAATGACCATTGGTTGTGTAGGTCAGATGGCAATCGCTCCACGGAAAATATCGAAGTTCAGCCGCATCACAGTTAGACTGGAAAGCCGACCCTAACTGAGTTGGAAAAAAGGTTCAGAGAATAATGATAGTTGCTTAAATCTACCTATTCAAACAAACAATTGAATCACTATTTAGCTTATAAAATGTTAAATGGTTAAGTATGTAGGTATAAATTTAAATTAGAAATCTGAAAGTGATGATATTCTTACAAATAAATAAAGGTATGAGTTTAAAAATATTAAAAAACAAACGCTAGGACAGGAACACTTTCTACCCACGTATGTGGCTCCAAAAAAAATAAAAAAAAATATCTTAACAAATTAATAAATTCTACCTAAATCATAGTGATGACTGGCAAAATTACGAATATAATATTATTATCATAATACAGTAGAGCTGTTATCGTACAATTCCATTTTTTATTTAAAATTTTTGCACGCATAATTAAAAAAGTATTACATAAAATGGATGATAAAAAGAATATTATATACAAGAGCGTAACTGGCAATTTTGTCAAGAATAAGTAACATATTCGGAACCAGCACAGAATAAATAAATAAATAAAAATAATTCTACAACATTCTACATATCGCTCCAAAGTGAGTTTAGTTTGACTAACTTGTGTTATGGGTTCTAAAATGCTGATAAACATACTTATACAGGGTGAATTTTTGAAAAGGGCTTGGATGGCCAAATCCGAAACTATAAGGAATAGCGTAAAGTGCTCAAAGGAGTCACGAGCCCGATTTTGATGAAACTTAAAACCTCGTCATTAGATTTTTGAAAAACCAATAATCCTAGCCAGGAATCGAACCTGTTGATTTTAAAAAAAAACACCCCCTATATTATTACACCATACGATAGTGGATCCAAGAAACAGTAATTACATTCAGCGCAATTACGCAATTATTTTACAATTTATTATTATTTAATTGCCAAAACAAAAGAAAAAAGTGAAAAATAAATACGCATAAATATTAAACAAATTATGGCTCCATATAAAGCCTATATTTTTGACGTTTTAAAAAACAAGAATCACTAACCAAAATAATTCGGTTTCAGTAAATCGCGGGCTTTCATTTTAGATAAAACTTCAAATTATCTTGGAATTAACGTTGAGGCAGTTACGACCTTCTCTCTTATCGCGGCCGAATAGCACTGCTAATATCTCAAAGAAATTTCTTCCACAAAGTGGCGAAAGGAGATCGTGAAGATTAAGACAAAGGGGGAGGTATAAATGTGTGCATGTCTGTGTATGTGTGTGTGTGTGTATGATAGCGAGAAAGAGTAACGTGTACACACACATCTGGGACGTTAGCATAATTAACTTTTTGTCCAACGGACCGACTTGACCTTGACGGTTGTTGACACTCATTACATCATCAACTATCGGAAGCCGTATTAAAGAATTTGTTAGCACTTATTGTCAGTATCGGTATCACATCACGCCTTTTTCCCATTGGGGTAGGCAGAGACGACATGATCTACGATCTTGACCTGGCCTTTCTCTAAAATGTTTTGGATCTGATAAACATACGTACGCCTAGGTGGTCCTTCACCGGGTTGCCCATTCACCCTCGCCTCATATATTTATCTGTTTCGTCAATCTTTCACCTATCCTCTCTACATGTCCAAACCATCTAAGCATTCCTTTCTCTATCTTGATCACTACATTTTCAACCATACCACAACGTATAATAATAATATGTAAATTAGATTTTTGATGATGATGTATAATGTAAATGAGGTATGGCGCACTTGGGAGAGGCCTATGTCCAGCAATGGGACGCCGAGTGATTGATATGGAAACGAGTGACGATTTTACAAGGGGAATCAATAAATTCTCTTCGCTATTCTTCATATGACTGTTAACATAATCCCATCGCATGAAAAATGTCCGGTTGTAAGCTAAAGTACTCCTTATTATGTACCTAAGGTTCGATTTAGCGGGTACATGCGTAATATTATTATTAAGTTTTAGTCGTTTCGACTTCACCTCCGATGCCGGGTGGGGATTTCCGCACCATAAACAATGTAAACAAAATTAAAAAATTGTTAATCTTCTACTATCACCTGTATTCATTTTCGGGAGCGTTTGCCCTAACCGGGAGTTAGAAAAACGCGCCTGAAAGTATAGTGCTAATCCAACAACGCATTTTAAGGGAATTCCAAATGAACCATCCGAATTGAGAACCACCGTCTTGTTCAAAGTCAGTTAAAAATATTCATGAATATAATATAGAACGTCTCAAGGCACTAATCAAGTTCATCAAGGTGGATAACGTTTGACTTGTTATGACGGCAATGGATAAACATTTTATGATAATCTTGTCGGTCGAAAAACCTCCTAATTAAAAGATGTTCGTATTCGTAATACTTGCAAGTGAGGTCAGTGTAGGACAATTTAATGATCATTTATAAAACCGGTCAAGTGCGGGTCCGGACTCAAATTAATGTATGATCAAATGATGAAACAAAAACAGTGAAAAGTAAAACGCATGCATATATTCATAGTTTTTCTGTAGAACTTCCAGCAAAAAACTATTTTTTGTCTGTCTGCATTTCTCTCTGTTTGAGAGAGGTAATCTCTGGAACGGCTGGCCCAATTTGGATGACACTTTAACTGGCAGATTGGCAATATTGTAGGGCGTAATATAAGCTCTTATTTTGGAAAAGAATTAAGGTTCTGCGTAAATAAATTTAAGCATCTAAATCCACGTGAACGAAGTCGCGAGCGTAGCTAGTTATTTATGAAAGCTATCAACAAATCGAAACATTAATTTATTACTTAGTTCTGTCAACGGCTCTTAGCGAGAACGATTTGTTTGAACTAACAATAAATCTTGACTGTATTTATTTTAGCGATTCTCCGTAGGCAGCCTGACTGCTACGTGATGGCCACTTCCAGACCTTGACAGACATGTTCTTAGATGCTGCTGATGGAAATATTGATTCTTCAGAAGTAGGTTTTAAGGGCTAATGGGTTGTTCAAAGAATTATTTGTATATGTCTTGACTGACTGATTCATCAATGCAGAGCTTAATTTTGGCAATAAATACTTTTGATGTTGGAAACATTTACTATGGATTATTTTTGGAAATTTTACCCTTAAGAGCGTAAAATAACAACATAACATATAACATAAACTCACGCCTATATCCCTGTAGGGGTAGGCAGAGGCGCTAGCACCCACATTTCTCCAGTTTATGTTTAGGTCCCAATGTAATAGGGGCGAGCCTATTGCCATTAACCGGGCACTTATAAACCCGCGATAAATACACACATAACTTCGAAAAGCATTGAAAAGTCATTGGTGTGTGCCATGGTGAACCTGGGATCGAACCCGAGACCTCATCTCAGCAGTCCAAAAAAAACGATAAACAATTGTATAGGCCTACTTTTGGTAGAAATATATGTACATGTATGTAGGCATTTTTTTAAATATTTACCCCTAAATAGGGTTTGTCATTAATCATCTCATTAAAAATTTCCATTGCAAACACCTTTTACGAACGATATTAGTACCGCCTAAATATTTTCGTTGTAGCATTTAGACTTAGTACACAAACAGTTCGGCTCTTTGGCCTTGAGGAAAGATTAATGTGACCTGAATAATTGAGTTAGGTAATACCCAACGTGTTGGACATGTTATGGTTCACCTCTCGTCGCCTTGGCTGTAATTGATATAATTGGTATAATATTTGGCGCTAGTCTGGGCAGGGCAAGAAGTTGACCAGTTAAATGGCTATTTATTGATGTTTTATGATAATCTTACTATCAAAAAGATTGAGTAATAGTGCTTATTGCAGTTGGTAGCATATTATAGGTGTTTATATGTATAATAAGTATGTATCTATTTACAAAAAAAAAAGTATATAAGTATGTTTATCAGCATTCTAGAACCCATAACACAAGCTAGTTTAACTAAGCTTAGTTTGGGTCTAGGGAGCGTTGTGTAGAATGTTGTAGAATATCTATTATTATTTATTATTATTGGGATAGAGAACATAATTTGTAAAGTTTGGTTATCAATTATACCTACCACTTATGCGCAAGGCGGAGGATCGGGTGCTATGGCGTACATTGGGAGAGGCCTATGTCCAGCAGTGGACTGCAATAGGCTAATTGATTGATTGATTGATACCTACCACTTCCTATCCTTCAGGAACTACAAACTTGACTGTACTTCGTATATGTACTACGCATACTTAGGGCACTCATACTTCAAATCAATACGTACTCATAAGTACCTAAGCAATTCCCTGCGTGAAATGTTGATCTGGTTCCCGCAATCCTCAGGTGTCTATTCCAGGGATAATAAACCTATGTGCTATTCCAGTCCATAATCTATTCATCATCATCATCATCATCATTCTCTGAACCTTTTTCCGAACTCAGTTGGGGTTGACTTTAATAATAATCTATTACTATGCCAAATTTCATCCAGATTCTTTCAGCCTTTCTGGTACTATTGAGTAGGTAACAAACAAACACCAGTTCATTCAGTTTCACATTTTTAATATTAGTGAGATAGTTCATAACTACAGTTTGAATGTCTTCCATGACACCCATGACCTATGGGTGTCATCCATCACTCACTCGAACACGCAAACTTTACGAGCCAATAGGTTATCCATCAGTGTGCTGCCTGATTCGATCATGAAATAACGGATCGCCGTCAATTGCAGACAAACAATACAATTGCAAATCTCCCACGCACGAACGGTACTGGCAAACTATCTATTAATACATAATGTAGGTATGTATTTATGTATATTATAACCGCGGTATATAGACCGCGGTAGCCTAGTGGTCTGGGTAATGGACTGCTGAGACGAGGTCTCGGTTTCGATCCCAGGTTTACCATGGCACACATCAATGACTTTTCGATGCTTTTCGAAGCTATGTGTGTATTTATCGCAGGTTTATAAGTGCCCGGTTAATGGCAATAGGCTCGCCACCTATTACATTGGGACCTCAACATAAACTGGCGAAATGTGGGTGCTAGCACCTCTGCCTACCCCTTCGGGGATACAGGCGTGAGTTTGTTATGTTATGTTATATTATAACCAACTATACTTGAATAGAACAGAATTAAATTGTCACATAGTAAAGTGTAAGTTAATTTTAAAGTACAAACTATGTTGAATTATTGGTTCTATTTTTTATACTACTTAGGTGGCAGACAGGCACACGGCCCACGTGATGGAAAGCGGTCACCGTACTATTAATGTGCAATGAACTCACAGCGCAGGCCTGGCTGTGACGGGTGGAGCCGCCTGTCACCCTTGCAAAAGCGAGGCGGGGCCCCCATTTCAGGGGGCAGACGGGGACACCGTGGTTCCTACACCCGAGGGGTCATCTCGAAGTCGGTGATGCCTTTCAGGCCACCTTAAACCCCGGCGCTAGAAGACCCGAAAGGGCGTGCATTTTTAGTCGGTTCGATTCTGACATATAACCGCCCCTGGTGGTGACGGGGGTAGTATTCGTGGGATTTCTGCACGAAAAAAAGAGATCAGTGTACAAATGAAATTACATCAATTATATTATCGTCCCCGGTCCTGAGACTTTAGCTTACCATCAGGCGAAGTGAAGTCATGTTGACATCTAATTTTGAAAAAAAAATTGTGATACAATTACCAGCTAAGTTATATAATTAAAAGAAAACTTTCCATCTTTCGATTTGTAAAAATTTTATTTTACTTGATCACCGATGGAACACAATTTGTGTGTTATTTTTAAAAATATTTTCAACCTCAGGCTAAATATAGACAATATTTACATGAGGTATCAGTTCGTAAAACATGCATTTAAAAGTCAGATCTATAAAGATTAGATTCTGATATAGATAGCAGTAATGCAGATTATTTGAAAAGGTCAACGATAGAATTATTGCTATAAAATGCAGTACAATGTTTGTCTCTAGGCAGCGTCTTGTACAATACAACACAATGTTTGTACTTCAAAATTTTTTCTGGCAAGGCTAAGTGACTACACAAATCACACCTACGATATAGTACAGAGTTTTTTTTATGTCGGTCACGTCAACATGGCTTCACCTCGCCTGATGGTAAGATGAGGCAAAGTCTCTAGAATGGGAGTACCGATAGTGCCAAAATGGTGGCTCTCAGCTTGACGGCCTCATCAAATACTTTTTCACGCCCCGCTTAAAGGACCCGGGACTGTATGAGGAAGGAAACACGTGAGCTGGTAAAGAATTCCAGGTTTTGATGGTGCGGCAAAGGAAAGAGGCACCGAACCGCTTGGTTCTTGATGGAATTATTTGCACTATAGAGCGATTGATATAATATAGTGTGATATAGTGGAATAGTGTGAGTGATATAATATAGAGAATGACTTAACCCTAAGAAGGAACTCCCAGGATCCGAGGCCTTAGGTAAAAGGTTGATGATGAGGGGGGTATGGATTGTGAGCTCTGGCTACCCTACTTACTGCCGGAACACAACACGATGGTTATTATGACCGCGGTCTTCTGTAGGACGGAGATAGGTACTACCCCAGACGGACTGCTCAGTTTTTGTTTTTTGATGTCGGTTTCGTCAACATGACTTCTCACCTCGCCTGATGGTAAGCTATAGGCAAAGTCTCTGTTGTTGTAATTGTGAGTTCGGACATAAATGGGTTGCTATCAAGGCGTTCTTGCGTTTACCCCTTATACCAGGGACAAGCTGAAGCGTTATCACCACACATTTTGTTAACCACGAGCCACATTAGCATAATTTCAAAATACCCAGCTTATAACGTAACCCCCCTTTCAAGCATCACAGTCGGCTAAAAATATCTACATTGTAGAATTCTAACTTCACTGATGTTGCCGTAGTTGAATGACAAACAAAATGAAGTCATCAAGGTAAGCATGTAATGTATAATGTTGCAGTCAAACTTTTAACTAGCAAAATCAGTCAAAAGTACTTTTAACCGTAAGCTTTCAGTCAAAACTCTTAACATGTCAAAAGTACTTACTTTTAACTGAATAAAATAAGTTGGTCAAAAGTTGTTTTTAACACCCCGACTCAGAGTACCCCGACTCGGATAAATTAGCCTTCGTGGTAATTTTTTCTTTCAAACCATCAAGAAATGAAAAAAAAATAACCACGAAGGCTAAGCCTTCTAACCTCATCTATCCGAGTCGGGGTACTCTGAGTCGGGGTGTTAAAATAAAGTTAAAAGTACTTTTAACTGGTTAGGAGTTTTGACTGCAAGATTACGGTTAAAAGTACTTTCGACTGATTTTGCTAGTTAGTAGGTACTTTGACTGGTTAAGAGTTTTGACTGCAACATAATATATACGTAATGCATGAATATTGCATGAACAGGACACTACTCCTTGTAACTAGGTTAGTAGACAACAATACGTGACTTTTTAATCACGTTCGTTCTGGAAACCATGACATCATTGTACATCTAGGTATATACAAAATGTAATGTAATGTAAAAGTCTGTTTGTATCCCTTGGGAATAGTGACCACTACTTTTCGGACTCCACCTCAGCTTACCATCAGGCGGGGTGCAGTCAATCCAGCGGACTGTTCACCATTCCCAAGAGATGGCCCTTAGAATGGTAACCTCTACCCAGACGGCCTTGACATAATGCTTTTTCACGCCCCGCTTAAAGAACCTGGGTCTTTAAGAAGAAGGGAACACGTGAGAGGACGAGGGTAAAGCATTCCACTATTTTATTTTCGACAAAAAAGGAATTACCAAACCGATTTCGTTGCAAATCAGACGTAGGTATATAAAACTAAACAAGAGTATAATGTAGAGTTAGGTAATTACCTAGCTCTATGTTATAAATCAAACAGCTATTGGAACAAACATACTCAATGAATTTTGAATACCTAGTCATTTATTTTGAATAGTCATGTATTTTGAATAGTTATGTATTTTGAATAGTCAAGTATTTTGAATACCTAGTCATGTATTGAATGAAATTTTAAGCAATTGCATGCTAACTATTTTCAAATAAATAAAGCCGGACCCGTCCTGGATGATCATTTTTTCCGATCAGAAAATCATTAGTCATGTATTTTTTATTACTAAGTTTTTCAGGTTCTCGTATATGTCTCGGATAGAAGAATAAAGTTTATAGCAAGTAGTAGTCTGTGAGCCTACCATTCATACAACGTCGGGTCATTTTCAGTAGTCCAAGATATCATACACCAAAGTGCATTATCCTCAAACAACATTACAAGATACCCACACATTCCCTTTTTTATCTTTCATTTTGAATTCCTGCCACAGAGCGTCTGGACTTTTAAGGTCGAAACTTACAAATCAATCGAAAGTTGACTTTAAATTTACAGGTTACGATATATTTTGGCTTGTAGAGGAGGTTACTTAACGTATTTTCAAAATGTAAACTGTATATAGTCGATGAATATATCAATCCCGCATTCGATTTGCTTCAAGTTTTTAAGGCTGTTGCTTGGTTTGAGCTAAGTCTGTTATGAAATGGTTGGAATTGCCGTTATTTTTTTATTCACTTACGCCTCGGAATCCTCGTAATACTTAGGTGGTAAGCCATATACATAATACATTAGCCCCTATCCCCTATATAATAATAGCCCTATATCTATCTACTATCTATATAGGTAAAATAAATGTGGCGATCACCATGGTGACCGCTTCCCATCAGGTGGGCCGTGTGCTTGTCTGCCACCTTCGTGGTATAAAAAAATATAGATTTCATCTATTTTTGCGTCGGTAAATGGTGCTGCAATCGGATTTATTATATATACTTACCTATGCATTTTTAGAATCTAAAGAGCCTCATATGTACTTACAAAATATATTTGCACTAAGCATAAAACCCATTACCAATGAAGTGTCACCGAACGCTCTAACTACCACACCCGACTTGAAAAAAAAAAGAGAGGTTCATAATTCTTTGGATTTATATGCATTACGTATATCTATTTTCATTGTTTTGGATAATGCTTCTATGTATAATTTACTAGCTGATCCACTCCGGCTTCGCCCGTGGCGTATTTCGAACCCCGATGCACCCTTTTTAACTCACATAATATGCTCATAATTTATCAGTTTTCCTAAAATGTATGGGAATCTACCGGAATTGTTCACATTTATGATTATTGCTCCGCTCCCTTGGGCAGTAGCGTGATGATATTCAGCCTATGACATTCACGGATAATGTGGCTTTCTATTGGTGAAAGAATTTTTAAAATCGGTTCAGTAGATCCCGAGATTACCCCTTACAATTTAACAAATATACAAACACACAAACTTTACTTCTTTATAATATTAGTATAGAAGTATAGATAAGTAGGTATTTACAAAAGATAATTGTTTCTATTTATATCCGCGATTAAAACCCTTATTATGCTTACTTTAGGCCTTTGTTCTCAGAATATGTCTAGATAGCGATGTGTACTATGTCACAAAATAATATTATTATAGTCACTATCTCATAGAACTTAAACAAGGTCATGAGCATCGCAAAAAATACGATAATAAATTTCATTAGATCATCACAATGTACGACTGGTTGGTTGCGCAAGCGCCGCGGTGAGGTCACTGTGGCGCGACTCGCCACCGAGATAACCTGTCAGTGAGAGTGAAATGGACAGAACCAATGAACTTATACTTAAAAGAGGTAATTTAATGAGGTTTAAAGCAAATAGTGTACGTTAATTTTTCTATAGATTCAGCTCGAAAAACTTAACTACCTGTCTGGGATTTGTAATAATGTTAAAGATATTCTATCTCACGAAGGCGGGTGAACAATTAAATAGTAGTAGGTGTCTTGTAAATATGCGTAGGTACATGTGTGTGCGAAAGTTCATGTCGCGGCAAAAGAAATTCATGTAGCAGTTAGTAGAACAATAATTGCATTGCAAGTAATTCATTTTTAAAAGCAATGTGTATTATTATGCTTTACTACAATGAGAGCTAAACCGCCTTCGTGAAATAGAACATCTATACAAATTTATAAAAAGAGGTAGATACCACTAAATCTAAAAAAAATTAATGTTAATTCTTTGTGATATTTTTAAAAAAGATAGGGATTCAGTGCGTTTGTAAAATCTTACGAAATTTTAACATGTTGTAACATTCAAAAGTTGCTCATAACACAAGATTTTATTTGAATCAATTGAATCTATAGCTGGTAGAGTGTTCGACAGCTACTGTACACTAAATCTATTGTCGAACGAGGATGCGGATTCGATTCCCGCTTAGTGCAAATATTTTTATTCATGAATATTTTATTTACATTAGTCTTAGTTTACCTCTACATAATTTGTGTGTATTAACAAAAAAAATGTATCTAAGTTTATCCGCATTTTAGAACCCATATCACAAGCCAGTATTCTATATACGAGTAAATGTACATTACTTAAAAAACATTATCTAAAATCGTCAGAACACATTTACGATGCAAGATTTTACAAAGCAACCGTATCGAAAGACTACATACCTAATTATGTAAAACATTGATTCTTAATAAATATTCTGCATACACTGAGTTTTGTTATTGTTGCAATTTGTAGCGGTCATAATTATGAAGGCCATGATATTCTTATGTTATGTTTTGAATCATAACAAACGTTAGCTGCCTATTTTTTTACCTACTTCAAAAAAGGAGGAGGTTCTCAATTCGACTATATTTTTTATATTTATTACCTCAGAACTTAAGACTGGGTGAACCAATTTTGATGATTCTTTTTTTATAGCTGGCGCTTCCATTGAGGTCCCATTTCAATTTGTTCCTTGAAGTCAGATTTTTTTTAAGAATTATTTTTTTTCTTCTCTAGTTTATCTAGGCGCCAATCCCAGTGCATCCAAAGCCCAAACTAAACGCAAAGTTAACCACAATTGCAAGCCGGAGACAAGACTTTGGCATTAGTTTTTTTAAATATTTATTTCACCAGATTGACTGCACCCCGCCTGATGGTAAGCGGAAGTGAAGTCCAAAATTAGTCGTCACTATTCTCAGGGTATGCCCCTGGAATGGTGATCTCTACCCAGATAGCCGTGACAGATGCTTTTTCACGGCCCGCTTAAAGAAACCTCCTGAAGCTGAAGAAAGAGGTTTTCCTCACGGGAGATGGGAGGTTTAACAGCAGCCGTTCCCATAAAACCCGTGTAAGTCATACATAAAGGGGACCCCCTGGTTCCAAGAAGATGACGATACCTACGTAATACGAGTATGTTCAGTTTGTATGGGGCTCGCTCTAATACAAATCTGACACAATTCAATCAAAATAACAACATTATGATTAGGTATAAAAAAACAGATCCTTATGTTCATTTAATTCCTCAGTATAATAATATACAGAACTGGTAATTCTGGTTAAACCTGTATTTAATTTCTAAATCCGGCAAAAACAATTAATTTAAGAGTTTAATAACAATATAATCAAGCGGTGATTTTGATAATTTTTTGAACTTGTTAAGTACCTACCTACCTACTAGGTTTTGCCAGCGACTGTGTCCGAGTGTAGTTCGGTTAGAAATTTAATAATTATTATGAACAAAAATTATTTTCAAGTATAATTATAATTTCAATAGTAGAATAAACTATATTTTAAATTATTGCATATTTATGTACTCGTATATTTACATAACAACACTTCTTATCTGTTCCACTTTGTTTTTTATGCTTAATCTCTAAAATAGCTAGGCCGATTTTGATAGGATTTTCATTGGCAGCTAGCTGACATTATAAGGTATATTTGGAAAAATAATAAGGTACCCATGCTAATAAATTAAAACCCAGATCTTAGACCAAGCGGATGAAGGTACGGGCACACATATTTTGTGCCCCAAATTTCATATAAATCCATTCAAATCTCGGATGGAATAGCATATAGACTATTATTTTCTATCTTGAAAATAGGTTCCTGTGGGTTTCCGGAACTTGATCAATATTTCACGCGAGTGAAGCCGCGGGCTTCAGCCAGTAGTATACTATAATCATCATCAGGTAGCACACAGCAACATCTTCAAATCCAAACACAGGTGGTAATTCTCTAGCGCTGAATTTTTCTTAAAAAAAAGTAGATTTATATTTTTTTTGTTATGGCTAATGAGTTGTCTAAATATGGGCCTGATGCCTCGTCCAGGTAGACTAATGAACGTAGCTACCAAACAGACGAAAATTTGTAAAACAGTCGTACATGGAACTAACAACCTTGAGTCGCGTGTCGGTTGGCTACGTTTTATGGTTTTTGTGACCATTATACAATAACCAAAACATGCGTGGGAGTTGATCTAAATAAGATAAAACTTGTGTGTACGTACAGTTGCTCTCAGAAATATTTTTATCTAAGTCAACAAACATCTTAGCTCTCCTAAAAACTTTAGGTATATAAATTTTTATTTATTTGCAGAAATTCATCTTAAATATTTGATTAAGGTGCTACGAGTATAATATAATTACCAATAAAATTAAAACAACTAAATTAAAATAAAATAACCAAATAAAAATAACAAATATTTACATAATTTTATAAGATAATAAACAAACATGAAAATAAACATCCCTGAGCATAACAGGAATACCTACTTGATTAAACATCAATTATATTATTTTTATAGATGTGTTTCAATTTATAGACGGTTTGGAATTTTGTTAGTGCTAAGCAATTTTTGTCGCTGATGATACATACCAAAATGGTAGGTATTTTTCTTCGACATAGCTATAAACAAAGACTTCTAAGCCTAAACCCGAAATAGGTATTTTTGCACATTAGTTATACATATAGGTATATCCTGGTATATCTATTGTGATTGGAATAATAAGAAAAGACGTGACTTAGGAGAGATTGAAAGAAATGTATGGAAGAAAATATTATGTTGCACCAATATGATTCTGATTCTTAACTTCCATTACTAACAATAAAAATAGTTAATAAGCAGCAATAACTACTCTTTTTAAAAATTTCGTGGGCAGACAAGAAATGAAGAAGGAAATAAAAAAATCAATGAAATAAAAACTATCTGAATGAATATTAATTTACCATTAAAATTTTTACGACGATTGTAATCGTCTTCACATTGCGAATAATTTCATTAGATGTCGATTTCTATGTTAAATAAATATTTTAATTGTTTACGCAGCGCAGTGCAGGTTGCACAACTCGACTGTGTGGTTTATCGCGTTACAAACGTAGCAAGAAACGATTTATTTATAAACATTAGAATATGTAACTGTTGATAGTATATTTATTATTTCTATGGTATTATACAGTTATTATTGTGAACTCCTTATCTGCGTTTACGCGAATATAAAATTGTAAAGTAGCTGTGTCTCACGACGGTAACTTACTCCCGTCCGAACTGAGCAGTCCGACTGGAGTAGTACTTCCGCCCTACAGAATACCGCGGCCATAATAACCATCGTGTTGTATTTCCGCCGGTAAGTAGGGTAGCCAGAGCTCACAACCCCCCCTCCCCAATCCCCTCCTCTAACCTACCCCCCCCCCCCCCTCCAAACTCCTCAACACCACTCCCCTCCAGGGTCAGCAGCGCGAGTGTGACACCTAATGTTGTACACGTCTATATGCCACGTTGACTGCTTGCCATCAGGTGCTTGTCTGTCACTTAAGTGGTATAAAAAAAAGTATCCATTTTCTCCTTTCAGTTTAGCTTATATGACTTATTTTAACTTTTAAACTTTCGCGTTCCATAACTTATTATACGTAAACGGGACTTAACGCGATACACGTTAAAGGTATATACATACCTTTTGGATGCCTGACGTTTCGACCAGGTTACACCGGCCGTGGTCACAGGCTGCACAGTGTTTACGTATAATAAACTTATATGACTTTTATAGAAGGAACATCTGACTTTCCAAACCCAAGACGACCTGCATCAGTGCCTTGCCCGATAATTTAAAATACCAGCTTGCAATTGAATTGACTTGGCGCCGTAAGTCTTAATGGCCTCATACGCTATAAAAGTATTTGGTGATATCTAATTATAAATGACGTAATCTAGTCTCGACAGTTGCCTGCAGCGAGTACACAATAAAACGCATAATGAGCCACGCCAAACCCGTCTGGTGTGTTTCAATGCGAGCAGGTTTCTATGGTGTTCATAGACCATGAACCTGCAACCTGTCTGTACGCTATAGTTCACTAGCAATATGGTTGACTATTCTATATTACATTACTTGCTTGATGCAAATGTGCTGAAAATATTTTCTCCGTCTTATTGGGTGTAAGTAAACCTAGGCTTCGAGGTATGGTAGGAATCAAATAAATAAATTAAAGAAATAAATATTTTATGACACTCTTACACAGCACTATCTAGACCCAAAGTAAGCGTAATTTAACTTTCGGTTGATAAATAGGCCTTAGTAATACTGTTTTGTACCCATCAGTAAACAAAACATAACTATATAAGTCTCTAAACATACAAACATAAACGTTTTCACAAAAACATTGACTATTATCCGTCCTTGTAACATTTCCCACTCGAGACAAAGCTACTAAGTCTATATAAAAACACCGTGTTCCTATTATTGTTTTGTTTACACATCTCTTAATGAGTGTTTAACAGCTGTTACATGAACTGAAGTTCATTCATTAATATAATTGTTTCAGTTTATAATACTGCAACATGCAGACACAGAGTCTAACATCTTAACTCACATTATGAATTGCTGTTTTGTTTAGCACTATTGGAGTGCAGTTCATTCGTTATCCCGGAAATAGGTTTCTCTGGATCAATGGAATGTAGTTAGAATTTCATGAGGGCTATATTACCGCGGTAGCCTAGTGGTCTGGGTAATGGACTGCTGAGACGAGGTCTCGGGTTCGATCCCAGGTTCACCATGGCACACACCAATGACTTTTCGATGCTTTTCGAAGCTATGTGTGTATTTATCGCAGGTTTATAAGTGCCCGGTTAATGGCAATAGGCTCACCACCTATTACATTGGGACCTAAACATAAACTGGCGAAATGTGGGTGCTAGTACTTCTGCCTACCCCTTCGGGGATATAGGCGTCAGTTTATGTTATGTTATGCTATAGTAAGGTAATTTATAATGTCCAAAACAAAGGTCACCATTAAAAGATGTCAGCATTGGTAAAATGGTTAATTCTTCGTCATCCGTTTTCGCTCATTATCTACCTATCATCAGTGAAAATGCAAACATTCTTATCAACGCGTGTTACGTACCTTACCGTTAATGCGTGCAAAAAGAGTGATAAAAGACGAAAGTGAAAACTTAATTACGACGATAGAGCCACAGTAATGTCAAAAATCCTATATAACATAACATAACATAACATAACATAAACTCACGCCTATATCCCCGAAGGGGTAGGCAGAGGTGCTAGCACCCACATTTCGCCAGTTAATAATAATAATAATAATGTCTTTATTTCATTAGAGCATACATTTCAAAAATTAAGAGAATGCCCCAGTAAGTTATTGTTATACTTGTGTTGGGGCTATCTGGGGCTATCTCATTTCATCTCAAGTTACAAAATTATTCCTTAAGTAAGTGACAATATTATTACATAACTATAAAATACGAGGCTAAATTACAGAAAAAAGCAGAAGAAACAACTCCCAGAATAACACAGATCATGTACAACCATTATTATTTCAGTTTCAGCTCTAATTGTGTGCGTGTGTGTATGTGTGTGTGCGTGTGTGTGTGTGTGTGTGCGTGTGTGTGTGTGTGTGTGTGTGTCTGTGTGTGTGTGCGTGTGTGTGTGTGTGTGTGTGTGTGTGTGTGTGTGTGTGCGTGTGTGTGTGTGTGTGTGTGTGTGTGTGTGCGTATGTGAGTGTGTGTGTATATGTGTGTGTGTTGATGTGTATATTTTTATTTTCCTCGGGATGCCGGCATCATATTTAGCAGAGTCTAACCAGGATATTTTCAATCTCGTGATATGTGAGAGTCTTTAACCATTCCGTGATGCATTCCTTGCAGTCACGGAGTGGCATCGGATATATATGTAATTTTAAATTTACCTTGTTATAAATATATGTCGATTGTGTAGTATACTGCCGAGTGGCAAATTCAGTGTGTACCATTTTAGAAAAGGCCACTCTGTCTTTCCGTCTTTTATCCTGGCATTCTGGACTGTATGGTATTGTCCTGTGTACGCGTAGAGTGATATATAAAATGTATAATTTTCTTACTGACAGTAGACTGCTCATCCTATAGAGGTCATCTGTACAGTATCTGTATGATTTGAAGTACATTACTTTGATAATTTTCCTTTGTGCTCTTTCTAGTTCTAGAAACTTGGTCTTGGCGGCACCACCCCATACTGGTATACAGTATGTTATAACTGTCTGAGCCAAGGCAATATAGATTTTATTTAATAATTGCGCTGATGCTACTTGGCGTAGGTTTTTGAAAAGCCAAACCAGTTTCCTCATTCTTGCCATGAGAACTTCAATATGAGAATGCCAAGACAATCTCTGGTCTATTATAACACCTAGATATTTGGTAGAACTGACCCGCTCAATACTCCGACAACTACAGTCAGGACCGGGTAAACCACCACACTCATGGATCACCAATCCGTAGTCAGCACTCGGTTGGGAGGCTTGAGTCGGCGAGAAACAAATAAAATTCGTTTTAGAGACGTTTAGGGTTAGCAGATTCGCACTTAGCCAAGCCGCAATTTCAGTCAGACCCAGCTCTGCGGAAGACTGTACCACAGGCCAAGACGCACCCGCAAACACAACTGCAGTGTCATCTGCGTATGAGAAGATCCGCCCGCCACTGCACCCAATATTACAAAGATCGTTTATATATATCAGGAACAGTGTCGGGCCAAGGACACTTCCCTGTGGGACTCCGTATACCACACTCTCCTCCCCGCTCACCAAGCCGTCAATTTTAATTAGCTGTTTCCTGTTTTGTAAGTAACTTTTAAAAAGAGAAAGTGTATTACCTCTAACACCAATGTTTTCAAGTCGCTTAAGAAGGATGGGAATGGACACAGTGTCAAAAGCTTTTTTCATGTCCAGGAAAACCGTTATGCACTTTTTCCGCTTATCTACCTTAGTGGTTATCTCGGAAGTCAGTGCTATAACTGCGTCCTGAGTAGAGATACCCTTTCTGAATCCATATTGGGAGCTAGATAATATCTTATATTTATTCAAATAGCCCATGAGCCTATTGTTTATCAGTTTCTCTAGAATTTTTGAGATGCACGGTAAGACTGAAATTGGCCTATAGTTGTTAACCTCTCTTACATCCCCACTCTTATGAACCGGCGTTACCATTGAACGTTTGAAAACAGTCGGGAAGTTTCCCATTTCAAAACATAGATTTGCTAGCCGGCTTATTAATGGAACAACGAAATCCCTGGCTAATTTCAAAAACTCAGTGGGTATACCATCCCAACCGGGTGAGCTCGCCGAGTCAAGGCTCATGAGTATACCGTCCACTTCCTGAGGATCAGTATTGAGTAGCACAAAAGAGGATAACTGTGATTGTGTGACAGTGTTATTTATGGGCTGATTAAAACCACAAGTAATATCCTCCGCCAAAGTCTGACCGATGCTAGCAAAAAACCGATTCACACGATTTAGTGAATCTAGAGGATTAAGTGCGGCGCACAGGAGGCTTGTATTTGGGGTTCTTGCGTTTTTAAACTGAGCAATTTCATTTATTGTACGCCAGAGTTGTTTAGGATCTTTGATTGAGTCAGCTAATTGAGTTCTCTGATAATTTCTTTTGAGTTTTTTAATTAGGTTAGTACAATAGTTCCGATAGCGTCTATATGTGATTTTAAGAATTATGTTATGAGGGTCTTGTCTCAATTGGAGTTGCATCCTATTACGTAGTGTAATACACCGCATAACTCCCTGAGATATCCACGGTTTCCGAGTTCTTTTACTGCCAGAGATTAGCTTGACCCTGGTGTTGGCTTGTAGTGACACTCTTATCACATCTATTATTTTCTGAGCCACAGTTTCAGGGTTGTTATCAATATAGAAAAAAGATTTATCCGTACTTATTAGGTGTTTATAAGCATTTTCTAAGTCTATGATCGTCTTGTATTTTTTTATCGTACTTTTTCTGGTAATTGTTTTAGTTTTATTAGTTATATTCAATAGAACCATAGCGTGATCTGTAATTGACTTGTCCAGGACAGCCACAAAAGCCATTACATTAGTATTGTCAATCTTCAAAAGTACGTGATCGAGACAACTGTTAGTAGGATATCTGGTAGGGAGATGGTGCCCGGGCAGAAGGCCATGGCTTGCCAGCATGTTCAAATAATTTAACCTGTTATTGCGCTCCTCTTTTCTTTCTTTTACTGTACATATTAAGTTAATGTTGATGTCGCCTAATATTAAAATATTATTATGATTCCTGATCGTCGCGAGGTGTAAGTTTAAGGAGTTTATGAAATTATCAGCACATGTGTTAGATGGGGAACGATATATACCCATAATTGTATAGTCGGAGATACACACTTGAATAGCCGAGGCATGTATTAATTTTATTTCTTTCACGCAGGGAGATAGGTTATTTTTAATATAAATAACCACTCCATCATTTTGATTCAACTTGTTAGTAGTATAATAGAACGTGTAGTCATTAAGAAAAGGTATTTTTCTGTCATAGTCAAGTCTGCATTCAGTTAGGATTAACACATCAGGTTCAGGTTTCAATTCACATAGGTTTAGTTGCAAGTCATCGAAATTATGGTAGATACTCCTAATATTTTGAGTCAAGACCATAAGTTTGGATTCTTTAGGTATATATTTGGGCAATTGATTAATGTTTACCATGGCTGAGTCCGCTATTTCTAATTGGTCCAAATCATTTAGGGTGTTTAGGTTATTATCCATTTAAAGTGTGAATACTATAGCATGTGGTATCCTTTTTAGGTATAGTAGGTGTATTATAGGTGATAGGCGATATGTAGTGTAAGTATGGGTGAGTAAGTCGGTGAGTATAATTTGAAGTATATTGAATTTTATTTCTTCGGTGAAAATGAGCTGATCGTGAGTCACATGTATAATGCTTTTGACAATTATCCCGAACAATAATAATAAACCCCGAAAAACAAGACATGCATAATAACTTATGTAAAAATAGAAGAAAGATAAAAATAGATAATGTTCTCTTGCTTAGTCATGAGTCCTGCAACATGTGATGAACCTGGGCTTCATTGTTAATTAGAACCACCCTAGAGTGTTCATCCCTTCTCACAAAAACTCTT
The DNA here is from genome assembly GCA_963576445.1 of Lithosia quadra. NCBI lineage: Eukaryota > Metazoa > Arthropoda > Insecta > Lepidoptera > Erebidae > Lithosia > Lithosia quadra. Next base: position 16,193,039 of record OY754880.1, on the reverse strand, counting down.
CCTAGTTTGGTCCAACAAAATTTATATTGCTTTGTTTTGGCTAGGTCACGGGCCAAGAAAAATAACCGAGCTCCTTTGGCAGTCAGTTGTTCTGATACGTATACAGGGGTGTCCTCATTGGTTGTAAACCCAAGGTGCTTAGCCTGAAGTTTGGCTTTGTTTCTTACATTATAGGTTTTTGTTTTCTGTAGTACATCTGATTTTAATATTGATGAACTAAGTTCGACAACAATAGGCGTATTGTTAGCGCCGGCATTTCTCGAACGAGTTCTATGAATATCAATTATGTCTCTAGGAACCAGGTCAAGATTGATATTCTTTGAGAGACACAGAACCATATTTATAAGGTCATCTTGACTTTCGTTAGGAGTTTTTGGTACATTCTTTAACTCAATACTAGTTTTTCGTGAACCTCTCTGTAAGTCCTCTATATTTTCTTCCAGTATTGCAATATACTCTTTATCTTTTTTTGCCTGCACCTCAAGACATTCAATCTGCTTTTGGAACTGCTCATGCTGATCGGATAAACGTATAATGGACGCTTCGATATTGTTGTTTGACAGCTTTAATTCCTTGAGATTGTTAGTGATTTGCTTAAGTTCTCTCTGCTGCGCTGTAGTGAAAGTTGAAAACAGGTCTTTGACATACTCCTTAAATTCGCAGAACTCCAAAGGCAAGTCCTCCTCGCGCATCCTTTTGTTACGCAGAGCACCAGAATTCGTAGGTGCAGATTCTATTTCATTGATATTCGAGTCCGACAGCGATTTGTTCAGTTGCGCCGAATACATAGTGTTTGAAATTTGTAAAAACGCAGAAAAAATTATTACTATAACTTATTATTTTATACGATTTCTTAACTTTGTGCTATGTATGGTTGAAGATGATGCTATGACACCACAAAAACAAAATACAAAAAGAAACTTCGGGATTGGGATTCGATCTTGGTCCCACTCGTTTTCGAGCACTGTCTCTTAGCCTTCAGGCCACAGAAACAGTTACGTTGAACGCCGAAATTAGGCTTCTTGTTTGACCAAAAATTGTTTTCAAAGAATATGTTGATAAAATTGTCCGCTAGTTATGCGGTCCTGGTACTCGGAGTTATAATAAGTATGTTTGTCTCTCTCACCCGTGGGCGGGATCTCTGAACAGCGCAGTGTCGTCGTGGGTGGGGCTTGAAGAAGCGGCTGTAGATGAGGACACTTCACTACTTATGTACTCCTAATATTGCAATTGAATTTTGATTTATTTAAATTAATTTAAATTTGAAATATTTAAACTGCGTGGATTTCTCACACGTCTGCTCGATGACGAGGTCCGGGGGGGAGAGGAGTTTATGTTTAGGTCCCAATGTAATAGGTGGCGAGCCTATTGCCATTACCCGGGCACTTATAAACCTGCGATAAATCCTATAACACCGCAAAAAATTCAAGAACCCCACGAAAAACTCAAAAACTCCCAAAAACTTACCAAAAAACTAAAAAGCCCTCAAGAATCCCACGAAAACTTTAGACTCCTTCAAAATATCAAGAATCCTATAAAACCCACCTAAAAATTAATGTCAAAGTATGTTTTTCGACAGGCATACTTTGAATTTGGCTTTATGAGCAGAAATTCAAGAAAAAATGGATGAATTACGTGAAAAAAGATATAGTAAGCAAAAGAGTGACTAGGAAGATATGAATGGAGGAGAAAGACATGTTGTGCCGACCTCAAATAATTGGGATAAGAGCAGATAGACAGATTGAATAATAGTCTTTATTCTTCAGATTCACAGCTTCTTGTCACTGAGCTTAATCGGGTCTTGAATCTCATTTCGCAGTGGGGCTCTGAGAACCTGGTCGAGTTCAATGCCAAGAAGACGCAGGCTTGTGCGTTTACAGCAAAGGTATCTCCTTTCCTTCCACTTCCTACTCTTCAGGACACTCCACTGCCACTTCGGGATAACCTAGATATACTTGGCATGGATGTTCGCTGCAAACTGAATAATAAAAACTACATCGAGAGCATCATCAAAACGGCCTCGCGGAAACTCGGAGTCCTGAACAGGGTGAGACGGTTTTTCACGCCGGAGCAACGGTGTCTTCTGTACAAGGCACAAATCCGTTCCGGCGTGGAATACTGTTCTCATCTCTGGGATGGCTCTGCTCAGTACTTGTTAGATGCTCTCGACAGGTTGCAGCGACGCGCGGCCCGTATTATTGGGAGTCCCGAAGTTACCAATACTCTCGAGCCCCTGCAATTGCGCAGAGATATAGCATCTTTGGCAGCTTTTTACCGCATATACCATGGGGAGTGTTCCGACGAGCTCTACCAACTAGTCCCACCCTCTCCATTCCTATACAGAACAACACGTGCAAGGCTGAGATACCACCCTCATATGGTGCAAACAATTCCATCAAGAACCAAGCGGTTCGGTGCCTCTTTCCTTTGCCGCACCATACAAACCTGGAATTCTTTACCAGCTCACGTGTTTCCTTCCTCATACAGTCCCGGGTCCTTTAAGCGGGGCGTGAAAAAGCATTTGATGAGGCCGTCAAGCTGAGAGCCACCATTTTGGCACTATCGGTGTTTGCAATGGTGACTCCCATTCTAGAGACTTTGCCTCAGCTTACCATCAGGCGAGGTGAAGTCATGTTGACGTGACCGACATAAAAAAAAAAAAATTCAGATGTGTAAAATGTCGTAAAAAAACGAACAAGATTTCACCTTTCAATGAAATTTTAAAGCAATTAGTATGGTATTCCAAATGATTTTTGATCGATTCGAAAATTCGAGCATCTAGAACGGGTCCAGGTAGCTCAGTTGGTAAGAGCATTCCGCCTGTAAGGGACTGGTCACGGGTTCAAGTCCTATCCTGGATAATCACTTTTCCCGATCAAAAATCATTAAGATCTTACCTTAAATATAATCATCAAGTGTAAAGTCAACTCATATGACAAAAAGCCTTATAGTTAGAAACAAGAGGGAAACAGTAAACGTAGGTAATAATTTAATTTTATTTCAACCATATAAAACTGTTCAGTAGAAATCTAGGATTGATATTGCCTACCGCAGCGAATTTCCGAATCAGTCAAGCCTCCGTAATCGGCAAGACGAGTTTTGCCTTATTTAAGTGGCACACTGTCAGTAACTAGACAAGATTTATTGCCAGTAAATACAGTTCTATTCCTACTAACACTATAAAACTTTTTTATGCCACTTAGGTAGTAGACAAGCTCACAGCACGGCCCATCTGATAGAGGAAGCGGTCACCTATGGATGTGCACACTCGCGCTGCGACCCTGTAAAAACCTTCTAATGCCCTTCTTGTAGAACCCCATATTGTGCTAGGGAGAACACAGCAGGGAGATTATTCCACAGCACATAGCGTGGAATAAAATTGCTCTCATACTTCACAGTGGCGCACCGTTGACGGATGCAATGTGTTAGGATGAATTTTCTGTCTGTGGCGAAAGATTGTATGTTTTTCATTTAAAAAAGGTTGAAAGAATTTGCAATAAATTTGGCACAAGTGGTTTATAGCCTAGATATTACTACAAAATGGTTGTACCTATTTTAATGAATGATAATCATGATGATAAAGTATTAAGATCGTTTTTACTACGCGACCATTACTAGATAATATTAAAAAAAGATTTTTGCAACACTGTTTTTAAAATATATTGCTTATAAAAGCCAAGTTCTTAAGTTATTGATTTTTTTTATACCATTTAGGTGGCAGACAAGCATACGGCCCACCTGATAGGAAAAGGTCACCGTGGCCTACGGACGCGTGCAACACCAGGGGCATCATACTCGCGCTACCGACCCTGTGAAAACCTTCTAATAACCTTCTTGAAGAACCCCATATTATAGTCGCTAGGAAAAATCACGGCAGGGAGATTATTCCACAGCCTTAGAGTGCGCGGAATTAACTTTCAAATCTCAAAGTGCGCACCGCAGGCGGATGCAATGTGTGAGGATGCTTATTATCCCGGTAAACGACATTTTCCACTTACCTTTTGACCCTAGTCTTGTAGAGGCTAGTAAATTAATAAATTGAATGGCCTCCTCTAGACATTCCCTATAGAAGTCACTAAACCACTCCATTCAACTATGTCATTAAAGTACCTACAGTAGTAAACTTTCTATTATTATTGCCTAGTACTGAAGGTACCAGGAACTCAGGAAGTGAACTTAGGCTATCTAACGGTTAAGCACTAAAGCAAGCAGTTTAATTACCTAGTTATGATAGCCAGCCGTGTATTCTAAGATTGAAAATGCTAACAAACCGTAAGGGGTGTAAGATTAAAGTTCAATTTACAGTAAAACCTAGAAAACTTAGAGAATCCTGTTCCCGTTGTATAGTTAATGAATAATGGAATCTAATTTTGTATAAATACGGTTGAATATTAAATGTTGAAAGCTCGTAGTAGGTACGATCGATATTATTCATTACTTTATTGTCTGTATCGGCTGTTTACTTGTCCCTAATATATTTTGGGAATCAAAGTGTCTGCTAGGATTACAGATCTTAAATTAATAACACAGTAACGGTAAATTTAGGTTTATTTGAATGAAGTCAATTTGTGATAGTTTCATAGAACTATAATAATACTCGATCTAAAGTCCAAAACTTACGATTATCGTGTCCCCCGAAATTCGGTAATTTGGTCTTTCATAAAAAATGTATACCAATATAAAATTGTAAATTAGTTATGTCTTTACTTTGGAGACTTCTGGTGTATGTTTCCTTCCTCCTATAGTCCGGGTCCCTTAAACGGGGTGTGAAAACGCATTTGATGGAAGTCATCAAGCTGAGGGCCGCCACCGTAGCAATTGTATGTATGTAGTGTATGTAAAGGTCCTGAGACTTTATCTTTAGCTTATCATCAGTTATAACAGTGACCAGGGTAATTTTCAAACAGAACACTATAGTGCCCCTTTTCTGAAAAGCGTAGTATAGTTTTATGAGTTCTAACATCTAACCGTGATCCGAATGCTTTTGACATGTGACTGAAAAGTGATGGAAGACCGATTTATTTGCACTAGAATTGTAAATCGTGAATATATATTTGTTGTGTTCCCCGCGCGGTAAGTAGGGTAGCTAGAGCTCACTGGAGAACACACATAAACTCTCTCAACATACCTCTACCCAATCCCCTAATCGCCCCATTACCAGAGTCACTAAGGGTACAAAAATGTAAAATTCTTAACTTTCTAGATACGTAGGTGATACACTTACAGGCGAGTATCAATAATGTGTAACAATGATAAAGTAAAAAAACGATTTTTCCACAAATAAATCACCTTTATTTTCGTTCTCGATACACAGAGGTCGCGCTGATAACCGCTACTTGGTTAATCACGAGCATGACATCATTTCATTAACACCAACACCATTACGAACTAAAATATCGTTTCTACGTGAGAATTCATTTTATAGCACATCTTTGAGTTCTAGGAACTATTTGTTAGACACTTTATAGATGCAAAATCACATAACGTGCTGTGTTTTAGTGACGAGGAACAATAAAAATAACAATAGCATGTGTGAAATCGTGGTTATTGTTAAAAAATATACAATATTGATAAATCGATTCTTCTATAAGTACTAATCACAGAACATTAAAAGATTTTTCTTTGTTCTGTGGTACTAATATTATAAAGCTGAAGAATTTATTTGTTTGTTTGGTTGAACGCGCTAATCTCAGGAACTACCTATTGGATGGAATAGAGAAACTCTTTTTATGTTAGATTACTTATTTATTGTCGAAGATTATAGGTTATATGTTATCATTACGCTACTATGGTGCTTTGCCCTCGGAAAAGTAGAGTAAAAGAGCAAACCTCGAGTTCGGAGAAGTCCTCATGACTTCTGAAATCATAATCGGCATTTTCCAGGGGCAAGACAGGGACACGCGGTTTGCTCGTTAACCCAAACTCGAGGGAGGCAATTCGAAACCGGGGATTGGTACTGACCCAGGGCCGTTTCCGGTTTGTGAGAGAAATGGCTCATGGGCCAATTTACAACCAGGCTTCTGAAGAGCCGAAACATCGTAGGGTTTCAATCCGATCTGGCCGAGGGGGATGGCCTATTCGAAGGGATTTCTGCACGAACAAAGGGTTGACCGATTTCGATTCAAATGAAAATCTGTCAACCCTATTGACATCAGATCACATGCTCAAGTTCACAGCCGTGAGCACAGCTAACGCACCGACAGTTGCGGTTATGTGTTACGCGATACGCTCCATTGGCGGCAATGGCCATCTTGCTCCATGAAATGGGTCATTATACGATATTGGCCATTTTGTGGTCAGTGTACCTATAATAGAGGTCGTTTAAGAGCGCTTATTTTGTATTGAAAACTATTTCGAAATGCGGGGTCGTTCCTCTTTCACACCAAGAAATATTCGGACCATGTTGTGAATCGCGGAATGGTCTCTTTTGAATTGGCTGTTTGACACCAAGATCAAAACATGGTCCGAATCAGGACTTCAAAAAGGGACGTCCGCGATTCACACCGCACACTTAAGATGGTATATAAATTACCTATTTATAGACAGTTAAATTCACATACCTGTTTATTCTTGGAGAGATGGCAAAAAAACGTGTCAACATCTACATTTCGACAATAGTTTTCCACGTGATTCCTTGCGACATAGAGTACAAAACTCACCCCTTTTCTAAAAATATTACGCGCCACTCGATCACGTTGTTCATTAATGAATCATCTTCTGGCTCACTTGGATGGAATTCGCTTGATCGAGCGATTTGATTTTTTTCTTGTCATAAATAAGTTATACAATGCTATCAATAAATAATAATTTTATCTTTATTAAATAGAAAAAAAAATCTGTCTCTTATTAAGCCTAAAGAGATACATGTCTAAGATATCAAATTTAAATAACATTTACCACATTTACATCTTCAAAAGATACTGGCACCAAGAGTGTACCTTGTGGCACACCGATAGCAAACTGAATACAACTTGAAGGTCAATTCTGCGTCATCTTGTATGAATAAGAACAAAAATGCGCATGTTTATGTGCATGCACTCAGCGTGGGCTGAGGATGTGAGAACACTGGACTGGTTCTAACTTTTTTTTAAACATTAGTTTTTATATGTATACCATGAAATAGCAACTGGTATTTTACTGCCAAATAAATGCGAAAGTTTGGATGGATAAACAGATGGATATTTATTACTGAATCATGACAGAATGATTGAATGGAACTAGATAAAATTTGGCAGCGAGATAGGCTATAGTCTGAAATGGCATATAGGCTACCGTTTAGCATCTTACGTGAGCGAAACCACAGGTAACAGTTGGTATAAAATAAAAATCATGAAATCTCATGGAGGTTTTATTTTTTCATTAATTTTCTAAATATTTTATGAAATCGGCGGAATATGCTATTCCTCACTCCTTACCTGTTACGGGGTGTGAAATAACATGTTGCCGTCCCCCAATAAGGTAAATGATGATTGTGCCGAAATGAAAGATATAATTATATTTATGAATGTAATACACGTTCATAAATATAATACATCTTTTGTTTACATATAATATTCACTGTCATTAACGACTACAACATCATTAAGACAAGACATGGAAGATGTGATAAATGAATTCAAATGCTTGCTGCAGATCAGAGGGATTTTTCAAGGAAAGTGTAAATGATTTCTGTCGTAGTACCAAAATTATGTAAACGTTCTACCTGAGGTGTAAATGTAACATTTAAACAGGTAAAATGAATAAATAACTTTGTTATTCGATCAACGTCCGTTTCTAATAATGATTCATCGCGTAGGTACCTAATGCCGACTGCGACCGTGAGTTGGTGTCACACACAGATGCGGAGTGATGGCATCAGGATCGCATTCTCTCATTTTCCTTACTGTAAATTAAATATAATCCGTGTCATAACGATCCTGCACAACTCTATCATTTAATGGTATCACAGAAAACTTGTAGTGGAGTAAAAAACTATTTACGGTGGTTCCACAGCAAGTGGAACTACAGTTAAATGACTTTTTTTCCATCGTCCCATCAATGGAACGTCCCATGGAACTATAGAAAAGAGCGCACATGACACAGATAGAAAATCTAATATCTAGGTTTTTCGTTTAAATACTTAGTTGAAAACTACTAAATATTTATCTAATTTGTCGGAACTGTGAATTCAGAATGTCCGAATGCTACAACTGAGTTCGCGGGTTCAATTACCGCTCAGTACAAATATATGTGAGTACGAATATGGCTACTTCTATTGGTGTATGTGTCCATGTATCATAGGTTTATAATATAGTCCACAAAATTAATGTTACAAGTCTGTTCATTCGTATTCAAGAACTATATCGCGAGCTATTCTACTTTGGATCTAGATGACAGTGTTATGTATCCTAAATCATTTATTAGTATTTTTAGTAAAAACCCCAGCAAATATCGATCATCTTTTCAGCATAAATCAAAGTAAGTACCTGCACAATAAAATTGACATAGCAGTTATTAAGAAAACTGCGTTAAAATTTATTAAAATAAATAAATTCTGTAAAGCTTATGTTCTTAACAATCATATTAAAAAAATACTTCAAGTAAACCTATCTCATCAGCACTAAAGGGAGTAGGTAGTCTTGATTAAAAGTTTTATAGACAAAGTTTAGAAGCAGTAGATAAACTTAATAGAAGCAATTGTATTGATCTTAAGTTCAATCAACTTAATTGAATTAATCTAAAGTAGTACTTGTCAATAAAATTTTGTTTGTTGTAGTTAATCGAATCGTTTATCGAATTCCTGAATGATTTGATGAAAATTTTACTTAGGTATATAATGTTTATAGACGGCAATAGATGCAGTCCCAATTGCCAAAAGCAACCTCACTTGCAAGCTTGTAGGTAGGTACACCTGCCTGGGTCAGCATGGTTTCAAAGGCATAATATCTTCCTGTTTCTCGACCAATGAAGGCGCAAAAAAAAGTCGGTGACGTTTTCATCACCTCACAACTTTTTTCTGTAATTTCTCGTTTCCGTTAGAGGTTCGATTCTCAGCATTCCATGGATTCCATGGAACCCCGTGACGGTGACTGGGACTTGAGATCGAGAAGTAGGTTTAGGGTGGCCACCTTGCGACGCGTCAGCGCTCACCTCCACCGTCAGTAGGGTTCTCTTCTCTACCTATCCAGATTTGGTATGATCCTACCAATACCGTTTTGGACATTCGATTTAATAAAAAGCTTACTGAAGTTCTGATAAGGCGAGGTCTTATTACAAAGATTAACAAAAAAAATATGGAAAGTAGTTAAAAAATGCCGTTTTGTTAAAAATCATTCGTCCTAGATCTTAAAGAAATCTTGGCTATCCAAGGTCTATTTTGTATATTATAAAGGGATTTACCATCTGCTGACGGTAAAAGAAAAACATCGTGAGGAAACCCACATGTCCTAGAAGAAATTCTAAGGACATGTCCGATCCCGCATAAGGCTAGCGTGTATGGATTAAGGTCTAAACCCTCTCAGCTCTCTCGTTAGAGGAGAGCAGACCCGTGCCCAGCAGTGGGACATAAAAGAGTTGCTATCAAAAAAGGGATACAACGTGTTTTTATGTATGCGGTTGGAATAAATTCAATAGATTATAACGAATGAAGATAAATTAAGCGAGTAATTAAAGTCGGGCTGTTTCTCAAAACGTTTCAAGGACAACACATTACAAAGTTGAGTGTGTCGCTATACTGTGAGATAACAGACAAGTAATGTTGTATCCACATAATTACTGTACCTAATTATTTACTGAGCACTTGACAATATTATGCATTGTAAATAAATACAAAACTGAGGAAACACTCACTTGCTAAGGACTATAAATTTAGTTCAGCTATGAATCATAATCGTAGCAAGTTATAGATGTTCTATTTCACGAAGGCGGTTTAGCTGTCATTCTAGTAAGACACATATAGACACATATACACATTGATTGTAAAAATGAATAACTTGCAATGCAATTATTCTTCTACTAACTGCTATATGAATTTCTTTTGAAGTGACATGAACTTTAAAATCAATAGTTTTTAAAAGTCATACCACGTCAAACTGCGCTGTTTCAAGGTTATGTCAAATGTTCGCTTTCATAGTGATGAGACAAAATAACAAGGCAATTGTAACCGCATATTTTAGTAATCTTAATAATAATTATCTGTTGGTTGAAAAATATAAAATAGAACGTTATAATTTTATAATATGTAATTTTGTAATAAGCCCCTACCCGCTTGGGTAGGGGCTTATTACAAAGAAAGAATGAATCATATTTTTATAATGAATGAAATGAATACCTATGATTTTTTTTTTATTATTTCAGGTAATAACCCATCATTACAATTAATAATCACATAAAATTAAAAAAGAATGAAACAAAATTAAAAATTAAAAATTGGAAAAACAAATAGGGCAGATAGATAGCCAAATTAGAATAAAATTAAAATTAAAATGAAATCAAGTTGTCACAATTGCTGACTGTGATTATTATTATGCTATTGTAAGTTGGGAACAGGTTTAAAGAACGGTTCTAGGTACAAGTTATTTATTGTAGGTACATAACTAGTCATGACGAATTGACATGTGTCAGGAACGCATAGTCTCAGCGGCCAAACTATAACTGTACTTATTTGCAGTTGAAACAAAAAACGTGCGTATTTATTAGTGTACACATGAAGTTTTTAGACCCTACCAATTATATTATTATCGTAAACAACGTGGTCCGCTTGAATGAGCCTGACGTCATTGGACAAGTGTAATTGTGTATAATATAGCGTGATGTAATGGTCGCTTTGCAAATTAGCGTGAATAATAAGCAGCGATACATGCTATTTTTAGTACCGGTGACCGACGGTTTAGCTGTATACACAGAGTTTATAAGGCCCGATGAATATCTTAAGTGGGGCGAGCACGAATGTTTTCACCTCGCCTGATGGTAAGCTAAAGATAAAGTCTCAGGAATGGAGGTCACCATTTCAAACACCAATAATGTTACAGTGCTGGCTCACAGCTTGACGACCTCATCAAATGCTTTTTCACGCTCTGCTTAAAGGACCCGGGACTATAGGAGGAAGGAAACATGTGAGCTGGCACCAGGTCTTGATGGTGCAGCAAACTAGAACCGCTAGAACCGCTTGATTCTAGTTGGAATTTCTTTCGAATCGAGTTCGTAAAGTATGCAAAAAAAATTGTGTGAGATTTGTACAGTTCGTTTAACATATAATAGGGGCGCTGTACAAACCTTATACAATTTTTGTCGCACATGTTACGAACTTGAAAGAAATTTCTTGCTTGCCCCACAGGGCCCAAGCCAAGCTCACTCGCAACTGGCATTGATAGCTGTAACTGCCATGTGTAATGTAACATTCCATGTCTCGAGTAACTAAACCGCAACGTGATCGCTGCGACTGACAGTTGTTTGTGTGCCCTATGTCACGTTCACAAGCGTGACCGAACTGCCGAAATAGGCATTGATTAGGCCCCGAGGGTTTCCAGACAGGGTATTTTTTCAGCGGGTAGAAAACCGCAAGTTTGTTCGAAGTTTTTCACCCTAGTGATATAGACAGCAATGCCTGCAGAAGACAATAGCAAACCTGTTGTTTCGTAAACACCACACAAACTTCTGTAATGAAACTTTTTATACAAGTGCAACGGTATTCGGTGATTCTGAATTTCTATACTTTCTCAAAACATCACTGATTTGTTAGTTGGTATTCTCTAAGATCTCTGAAGACCTCACAGATATACCTACATAGAAAGTAAATTCAAAAGATCGGTTCACCCTATACTTAGGAGCCGCCTAGAGATATAAACACGAACTTACATGAAAAAATTATGTATGTAGATTATGTCGATCGTCCGGTGATTGATGATTTATAATATGTTTTAGATAAGTACCTACAAATAGTTTGCTTATAACTTCGAAGAAATAACTAATCTGCAATAAATAGTAAACGCCTTAATCTCCGATAACAACAAAATACGAGTTTGTGCATACAAGACTTTTTCGAATCAATTACATTCAGGACAAGTGCAAAATTTATCATTCTGTTAATACGGTAATATCTGTAAAAGTGGATGATTAGATTAAAGACAGATTTGCAAAGGAATTTAATCCTTATCTTAATAGACTTGAGAGATAGATTGGCGAATGCGGAACAAGGGTTAGGTTAAGTTGAACGGCGGCGGGCGCGGACGCCTAAGGCGTCGGAGGTCTAACGACCTCCGTCCTCCATGAGCGCTGGCCTGGGGGTGACGGGTGGAGCCGCCTGTCACCCTAGCAGAAGCAGGCCGAGGCGGCGGCGCGCGAAAGCGCGCCCCCCCCCCCCTATTCCGGGGGTATGACGGGAACCACTCGGTTCCCAAACCCGAGGGGGCCATCTTGAATCCGGAGATGGCCCGGGTCAAGCCGGGGTGCGAGGGAAATGCTCTTTGGGCCACCTTACACCCTGGCGTCAGAAGACCCTAGACGGCGTGCGGTTTTAGTCGGTAAGAGTCCGACATAACCTGCCCCGCTGGCCGCGGGGTGGGTATCCATGAGGATTTCCGCACGGAAAAAAAAAAAAAAAAAAAAAGGTTAAGTTGATACTAAGGATAATAATATATTACGTTGCCTACAATGTTAAATAATTAGGTAGCATTTATGTCTGATGGTTATTGAAGTTGATACTATATGAGATGATTCACCACTGCATATTTGCGATAGTACTCAGCAGCTGTGTTGTTTTTCACGTACATTTCGATAGCTATAACTACTTTTAGTTCTACGTAATACAGGGCTGCACTCAGATCAATTTTGGATGCATTTTCAAGGTGTTATGCATCTAAAAATTACTTATGCGGGTTCTATCTATCTTTTAGCAGTATCTCAGGGCTTTGTTTTTTCTTTATTTATTTATCTGTATTCCAGTATCTATTGAACAAAATATGTTTAAAATGCGTTCATAGCCAAACGGAAGATCAGACCACTACATCTGTAACTCCTTTTATTCAATTCCTCAGCTCTACTATAGGGGAAGGTAGCGCTGTGTAAGTCATCTCGTAAAATTATTAAGTACTATCAATGGTTACCATGTATTACCAAAACTTTAGTACCGTACAGAAGTAGGTAAGAAAGATTTTGGATACTATTTAAAAAAATCATCAATTTTATTGTAGTAGCAAATAAAGCATTGCCGCTTAAGTAATTCGCCAAAGAACTGAAGCCACACCTAAACCTAATGATGGATAATTGAATGAAGCAATCCCAACTTTCTTAGACCCAGATCAGACCGCCTACGACGAAGATTGATGTGACTAAACTATAACTAATTACATTAATAGCCGAAACCAATTTAATAGAAGAGAATCTGGAACAACGGATGCTAGAAACACTAAGTCATACAAAGAAAGCTGGTTTATTGAACAATCAATCACAACCATTAATGATGACTTCAAGTCAACCTAACCTTCATACCGGTATACTTATTGATTAACGAACGAGGATCTGGTGCATGCTCTTGGCCAAAAGAAGGTTCCTCCAAATAGGAGTGAGAGGACGGGCCCAAAGAGCAACTTTGGATTTTTTATATATAATTATATAGGACACGTCAATTTGACTTCACCTCGCCTGATTGTAAAGTTTCAGGAAAGAGGGTCAGCTTGACGGCCTTATCAAAAGAGGATTGTCGTCGCAACACCGCGTGACACCCACCGGTCACTGCGACCACAATCCACCACTGCCCAGTTATGCACTTACTGACCTCTGAATGCAATCCAACCGAGATTGGATTACTATGGCGGGCTGCAACCAGGATTGGCTCGAATGATGAGGAAGATAAAATTTATGGTTGTTTACCATAAATTTAGCCATAGCCTAATGATGATATGATAATCCTGGAACAGATTACCCTGGGTAGCGGCAACAGGGACAATTTTCTACATGGGCGTAGCCGGGTTTAAATTAAAAGTCTTATACTTAAAGGGACCCATTTACCCATATATGAACAAGAGTTATAAATCAAACAAGTGGACAAGCCCCAATCCCTCCTATTCAATCCAAGCAACCAGTTTTAGCTCAAAATTCGTAAGCAATGACATCATTTTGCATCACAACTGCCAAGTATAGGTAAAAATCCAGCAGATTTTGTTCTCAGATTTTTCTTTACTAAAATTAGAATACCAAATCAAGTTGTTTACAACCGGCGACTGTCAAGGCTAAGGCGTACTTTTGACATTTACCGGTCTCGAGAACTCTATAACAGCCTTATGTAATATGAACCCTCCTGTGATAGATTCGCTACTTTGTTGTGATCAATAATATTATACGGAATAGACGTAAAATTTGAATAATTCTGGATTACCTATATACAATGTACATAGGTACGCGAATACAGAAGGTCAAATTTTATCAGTGAAAATAATTACGTTCAAATTCAACTAAGAATTCTCACGTTTTTCTTTAAGTGTTAAACCTCATAACGTAGTTTAATTCACCTTATCGCAGTTAAATATTTGACTGGTTAATTCCCTAAACCTTTAATTGCTCTAGAAAATTGTAAAGTGTTATTCTATTTCCATAGCACTAAAACATAACAACATTAAACTTAATATACAATAATATTTACAAGAATTACCAACCTGTTTGTTACCCTCTGACCATGGCTAGTGCCTGACCAAAACGTCAGACAATCAATTAACATACCTCTACAATGACCGCGCAAGTTTGATTTTCGTACATAAACATAGGCACTTACGCCCTTCAATAAAAAAACATAGGCACTTTTTGACAATTTTTGCGTATACAATCCTCTGCAAATTTGAAAAACTTACCGCGGATTTCAGCGATGTGTGAGTCATATTCCGATTTACTCCTCAGGTACTCCTTCCTAGGAGCAGATTGCCATGTCTGTTGCTTAAACTCTGAATACCACTCGTGCTGTGGAGACGACGCGCGTTCCTCACTACGCGTCTCAGTGACAGTCCTCTTCACCACCCTCTCAAACTTTACAAGGCGGACTCCAGCAGCCAGGTCGCCCTCCTCGACCTGGCGCTCGAACCGCTCCACCTCTTCAACAGGCTCCACATGCCTTAGTTTCAAGTTAGGAAAGTTACTCTCAAAAGTCTTTGTAGGAGATTCAGTGTCACGAGTATGTTTAAGTTTAACTTCAATTTTCGGCGACTCTGGTCGCCGTTTACGCTGCTCTATGCGTCTTTCTATTTCATCAACATCGGTGGTTGCGTCCACCGCATCATTACTGGATTGTCCAACCCATACTTTTTCAAAGAAAGAGACACGGTCTCGAAGACCGCTTTGCGACGGGGAGTCGCGGCCGTCCGACATTGCGACATGACCTCTCCGCACGGAGGCTCGCTCGATACTAGCCGACAAGTTGGAACTTGGAGGCTCAGCGTTGCGCATGCGCTGTGAGTGTCCACGTGTGTACGTAGACATCGCCTAGACGAAGCCGGTAAGCTTAAAGGGTGCTTTCAAATATGTCCTGATGTTGCTGGAAAATTCCGGGAAATGTACTACGTTTGTAGGAGAAATGAGACTAGAAAGTACTGGATTAAGTAGGACCATTCATTGTCTTTACTTAGGTTTTACTAAATGAAATTCATTGAGTAAAACATGATAAGGCAGTTTAGTTTAAATTGTTCGGGGTAAGTTTTGCTGATAATAGGAACCAAGATCAATTTACACTGAGTACCAACAATGATTACATCCAAACCTCGCAGTTTAGAACCCAGGATCAGCTCTCCTACTCCTCCATGACGGGAGTGACTGCTATCTGACCCCAAACCTGAGAGCTAAGCTGAAACCAGAAGCTTGCCCGTCAATCAACCGGTGGTCAGCTTGCAGACCAAGTTAGCATCAGCTCCGAAGATATTGGTGAGGCATTTTTCTATTCCTTAAATATCTTGCTGCCCTTGGGGTGAAGAATTCTACACAATAAAAAAGACGTTAGATAAATCTCACTTCAGTTTTACGGACTGAATTTCACTAATGGAAACTGACCTAGGTCAAATTTATAAAGTACCTAAAACATGATAATGCAGTTTAGTTGAGTATAATCGCAATTTATACCTATCACTAGGGAAATTCTGTACATGAGTAATTAACATTATCATGATATTTTTTATATTTGTAAACACAATGTTATATGTCTTATCAATCCGTAGATAATAACTGACAGAAGACGATGAAGTCATCAAATATGTAGGACAAGATTAGACATTATCAAGCGCTTAAGTATACATAAGCTACTGTTTACATGGTCCACCTGATGTTAAGCGGTTATCGTGACCTATGAACGGAATTCACCAGGGTCGTCAGTCGGTTTGGAAACAACAAAGCTTGAGATTGGACGAATAGGAGAACGGACTTCAAACTTCAAAGAGCAAGCTTTGGATGCAACCGGAACTGGTTCATGATGATTTTTTTAAATATTTTTTATGGTAATTCCGTCAATTTGATAGCATCTCGTCAGATCGCCGAGGTGAAGTCCTGAAAGTAGTGGCCAAAATTACCAGATGCTGTCTCTAGAATGGAAGGACAGTGATGTTTGCCGACCGCTTGAGGGTTCCAGCGAGTGGGACCGCATTAATATATAATATATATAGCTGCTCGTGCTGATTCACTCACTCATTGGTCACCTCTCCTGAACAATTTTGTATGAAATTTTTTTTTTTCACCGATGGTTACGTATAGAGGATGGAAATTCATTCGGAGGAAAAATATGGAGAGAGCTGATGATGGAGGATTTCGGAGACGGGTGAAGAGCACGCTTAAGGTATTGAAGATAGGTTGGTGGTGCTTGAGCAAATGTCACTCGAAACGTCATTCAATTGCCAGTGACCTGAAAAAAAATTCAAAATGGCGAAAAAAAAATGGCCGCCATAGAAATTTCCTCGGTGTCCATCTCGGAGAGTATAAAAGATGGAAGAGTAGTTTCTTCGCAAAAGATGATCAGGATCCAAAGGTCTACTCGATGAATAGAAAAAAAAATTCAAGATGGTGGAATTTATTTTTCTATAGAAAATGTATGGCGAACATTGAATAGACTACAAGTTTTGAACTATGCAAGACTTTGATTTATACATAGTTTCTTTTTAAAATGTTTTTGTGGAAGAACTCTTAGTCAGAAATATGTAGAATATGTAGATAGATGATGATCGAGGGTTTGGAAGATGGGTGAGAAGCACGGCCAAGGTATTAGACATAGGTGAGGGTTGCTCAAACAAAAAATACTTGGAACCTCATCCAATTGGCAGGGAGATGGAAATAAATCCAAAATGGCGGATTCAAGATGGCGTCAACACAAATGTCATGGGTGTCTCTCTCAGAAAGTATTAAAGATGGATGAATTGTGTTTCGGTTCACCTCTGCTGTATTTTTTTTCCCTGATGCTTTCATATAAAGGACGAAAATTCATTCGGAGGAAAAATATGGAGATTTTGGAGACGGGTGAAGAGCACGGCCAAGGTATTGAAGAGAGGTAGGGAGTTCTCAAATAAAAACCACTCGAAATCTCATCCAATTGTCAGTGAGCTAAAAATATAACCAAAATGGCAGATTCAAGATGGCGCCCATACAATTTTCGGCAGCGTCTATCTCACAAAGTATAATAGAAGATAGAAGAGAGGTTTTTTGGCAAAAGATGATAAGGACCTAGCCTAGAGGTCTACTCGATGAATAGAGAAAAAATTCAAAATGGCGAAATTTATTTTTCCATACAAAATATAAGGCGAATATTGAAGAGACAAATGTGCAAGACTTTGATATGCTTTTAACCGACTTCCAAAAAAGAGGTGGTTCTCAAAACGGCCCGTTTATTTTCATTTTCTTGCAAAGATTTTTTAAAATAAACAGTTGAAGTTTTCGTCTTGGTCCCATAAAAAAATCTGGATCCAACTCCTTAATCCTGATGCTGAAAGATTACTGCCCGCCTAGGCCCTAGGTTATCAAGATTCAGAAAGTGTTCATTGTGAATTAATATTATAGGTACCAAGCAACGACTTCATGGTTAGATTTCAAGTCCCAACCCCTCAACCCTGATAATGCAGGGTACAGCTGCGCTCACAAACTATAGTGATTCAGAAACTGCGGATGGTGCAATGCAATAATATTTTAAGTACCAAGCATAAACTACATAATTGAACTTCGGATCCCGACTCCGCAATCCTGATGCTGCAAGGTGCTGAACTCTTAAACCATGGGGATTCGAGAATTTCTTATATTTTTATTTATTTATAAAAACTTCATGCAACAGGCATTCTCTACCAGTCAACCTTATAGGTGGTGTAGAGAATAACATAGCATAGCATAGCATAGAGAATAACATAACAGCATTTTAGGCATCAAGCAAAAGCTTCATGATTACACTTCAAGTCTGAATTCCACAAACCTGATGATGCAGGGTACAACACTCCTAAACCATAGAGAATAAGGAACTGTTCCTGGTGAAATAATAGGTACCTATTGTAAATGCCGAGCATAGACTTTTGTTAGGTATTGAATTCCAAGTCCCAACTTTTCAATCTAACCACAAATTCACGGTTTTCAGATTTTTCCCCCTATGTCTGCTATAAGGCATACCGATAGGTAGATATGCCAAAGTGATTTAATTCAACGGGATTTCTTGACACGACACGACAGACAGACAGACAGACAACGATGTGATCCTATAAAGGTTCCTTTTTAGGGTTCCATACCTCAAACCCTAAAACGGAACCCTTATAGGATCACTCTGTCTGTCTGTCGGTCTGTCAAGAAACCTACAGGGTACTTCCCGTAGACCTAGAATCATGAAATTTGGCAGGTAGGTAGGTTAGGGGGAAAATCTGAAAACTGAATTTGTGGCTACATTACACAAAAAAAATTAAGTTGTGGTCATGAACTAATAATTAGTATTTTAAGTAAGATAACTATATCAAGTGGAGTATCATATGAAAGGGCTTCTGTGCATTCTGAAACGGCTTTTTGTTTATTTTTATACGTCATAGTTTTTGAATTATCGTGCAAAATGTCGAAAAAATACGACTGTGATACGGAACCCTCCTTGCGCGAGCCTGACTCGCACTTGGCCGGTTTTTGCCTTTTGAGATACGGAACCCTAAAAATGACTCCTCACGATCCATTTTAACCTTTTGTGTTAAAATTCATGTTAAAAGTACAATTTTAGTTCTTAATTTAAAGGTGAACCATGAACCGTACTTTTGACATGATAGTTGACCCATAGAGTTAAAATAGCGGGTGAGAAGTTATTTTTTACGCATTAAAAACACCTTTCTTAAGTTACCCGTGACTACTGTAGTAGGTACCGCTAGCGGTACTTTAGTGTTTCTTGAAAAGAATCAGTGCTGGCAAAATAGGTAATGGGTAATTGTTATTCTACCGGTTGCGGCAGTTTAATAATTAGCACTAAAGGACCGCTGTTTAGCCCAGTAAAATCTTCAGAAAATCAGAATTCTTTTTTCGGCGTTAATATTTTGAAAAAAAAAAAAGGATTTAATTTAAAAAAAATTGAATAAGCACTATAAAACGACAAAGTGTTAGAGTGAACAAAAATTGTCAGGATGATTTCGAAAATCGAATATTTAAATGTCTAAGTAGGTATTTATTATTTTGTTGATAATAATAACAACGGTTTTAAATTCTAACATTTAAAATAATAGGTTTATAATATTACTAGCTGTTGCCCGCGGCTCCGCCCGCGTGGTTGGTGAAATTCGTTTCAAAAACTATCCTATCTCTCAAGTTGGATCGAACTGCACATGGTGTGCGAATTTTATTATAATCGGTTAAGTGGTTTAGGAGTCCATTGAGGACAAACATTGTGACACGAGATTTATATATATTAAGTTGCTTAGAATTATACATAGTACATAACACTTAAGTAGAATGTTTGTTAATTTTTAGACGAATACGGACGATGTTCTTTTTTTAAATCCGGAGTGAAAAAATAAAAGGCGGTACAAATATTTTACCTTTCAGATTTCGTTCTACGTTGTATTTCTTCTGCGTGGAGTGTTCTAATTGTTCTAAACATATTTTTAGAGATTTATCAATCTCAAGAAGTTATTTATTATTGTTTAATTAATTACATAAAATTATTATTATCTAATTACATATTTCAATTTGGTAGTATTTCGTACTAAACTTTTAAGTGTTGTAGCTGATTTCGTGGTAAGTGACAACATTTTATTATTGAGGTATAACGATGGCGT
Source organism: Lithosia quadra (assembly GCA_963576445.1). Taxonomy (NCBI): domain Eukaryota; kingdom Metazoa; phylum Arthropoda; class Insecta; order Lepidoptera; family Erebidae; genus Lithosia; species Lithosia quadra. Next base: position 16,172,820 of record OY754880.1, on the reverse strand, counting down.
CTTCTCTTCGCACCGTGCAAATTAGGGAAACTGCTAATCTCGATGCACCTACTCGAGAAGTTCTCTTATATAAAATTCCCGGTGACGGGAACTGCATGTTTTCCGCACTGTCTTTTCATACGGTCATATAAACCGATCTCAGGAAATACGATCACGTATAGTTGAAGGGATTGTATCGAATTGGGATCGTTATGGCATGTTTACGATGCGTCGTGACGAAAGCCCGTATGTGTCGGTTGAAGAATATTGCAGTGAAATGATGCAAAACGGAGTTTACGGCACTACCACCGAATTGACGATGGCGGGAGAAATATATACTGATTATATATTTAAACTGTACATAGAAGGTGTTTATGCGCAAGTATTTGGGACCGGACTGTTACATAATTACTTAGACACCAAAACTTTAAATCCAAACGGGCCCCTGTTCCAGGTTCCTGTTGTCCACTTATCTACGTGGTCCGCTTTAGCGGGCCGCGCACCCACGCGCCGTACTAGTAAAGTATATGATGCATCCATCTGCACGTTCACCTTCTGTCAATGAGCGTTTGAGGAAAAAGGGGAGCGCTACCCGTCGCCAGAAGTAAGCTTAAGATGGCGATACGTCGCATTCCACAGTCATCTTGCAAGGTTCCTCCACTCCACGGTAGGGCTGATGCGCGACCGGTAAGTACCTGATGAGGTTTCTAGGGTATGTCTCTTTGGGTATACATGGGGTCCTATATCGAGAGATTTGATTCTCAGCATTCCATGGATTCACCGTGCGGTCGCCGGCCCATGGCGTGGTTCAGAGAGGAACCCAGTTACGGTGCCTGGGAATTGCAACCCAGAAGTAGGCTTAGGGTGACCACCTTACCTTATTCAAGGAGGTAGGACACGACGGTATCTCCCCTCCGAAATGAGCTGTCCGACTGGGGTAGTACCTCCGCCCTACAGGACACCGCGGCCATCAGGTGGGCCGTGTGCTTGTCTGCAACCTACGTAGTATAAAAAAAGCCTTGCGACGCGTCAGCGCTCACCTCCACTTTCAGTAGTGTTCCTCCCTCTACCTATCCAGATTTGGTTCTCGTGATAAAATTTCTAAACTTTGGTACTAATTTGCTTGCCTAATAGCATAAATAGACGACTTTGCTCAAAACAAGAGCCATAGCAATGAAGAAATACAAAACAGACATACTATCTATTACCTAATATGTAATAACAAGAAATAAAACCTACTTCAGAGAGCGAAAGAAACCATTGAATAAATTTAGGAGTCCGTTGAACCATACGAGGTATATGGGGAGCAGTCACGCAGGTTACATGCGACGAAACTGCACGGAACCGGTTTGTCTACAACTCATAACCATCCAAATAGATATATCTGTTGATAAACTAAGTATAACACGCAGTTTTCCCCTTTAATGATTGGTACTACTTTGATTCTATGAGTCATTGTTGTTCATTTTATACATGAAGTCGATTTCATTTGTAGGATAGCTGAAGGGATTGCCCGGTTGGCGCCATGGCGATAGATTTGAGTGTAGGTATGTGGAACCGAAAATAGTTGACGAAATTTTGGAATAGGTAATCATCTTCAAAGTCAAGTCAGCGTCAAAAGTATTTTTCTTATATATTGAGTTCGCCGGACTGACTGCACCCCGCTTGATGGTAAGCTGAGGTGCAGATCTAAAAGTAGTGGTCACCATTCCCAAGGGATGCCCCTAGAATGGTGACCTCTACCCAGACGACCTTGACAGATGCTTTTTCACGCCCGACTTAAAGAACCCGGGACTATAAGAGGAAGGGAACACGTGCGAACGACAAAGAAATGAATCACCAAACCGCTTGATTTGCGATGGTATGGATTGCACCGTATGTGGATGGCACCTAAGTCCTGCACGTGTTCGTTTTTAGATTTTCAAGATTCGTTTTTGAGCAAAGTACTTTACATATCTTAAAAAAAATGTTTAATTACTCAGTGGGTTCTATTTAATTATTTTAAAAAGTTTGGGTAACTTAATAATCCGGTTTTCTCATATAAATTAGCCACTCTGGAATAGACTCTCATACAGTCCCGGGTTCTTTAAGTGGGGCGTGAAAAAGCATTTGATGAGGCCGTCAAGCTGAGTGCCTCCATTGTGGCACTATCGGTGTTTGCAATGGTGACTCCCATTCCAGAGACTTTACCTTTAGCTTACCATCAGGCGAGGTGAAGCCATGTTGACGTGACCGACATTTAAAAAAAAAAAAGTGCGCAAAGTGTAGGATCGGGTGCTAATAGTGCATATTGAAAGAGGCCTATGTTTGAACATTAGCAAATTAGCATCTTTATTCAGTAGCCTGAATTAGGCCGATTGATTGAAATAAATGTTTGAATATTATATACAATTTATTTCAAAAAAATCATAGAATTGCCACTATATTATTACCTTTCTACCATAACCTAAATACCCACCCTCCATAACAAACTCCCAAATCAGCTGTTACAATCATCGCCCGTCTCTCACTCTCTTGGCAAGTTGTCAATTATCCATCTCAGTCACACATCGGAGGGCCAAAGCCCCAGTGCCCTTGATTCGCGACCTCTACGCAACAGACTGTGACCCATTTGTTGACTCCTAATTGTTAAATTGGTTCATTGCGTATTAGTAGAAATGAGTAGTGTGTACTGACCGTTACACGATGTAATAACATAAACTCACGCCTATATCCCCGAAGGGGTAGGCAGAGGTGCTAGCACCCACATTTCATTTCGCCAGTTTATGTTTAGGTCCCAATGTAATAGGTGGCGAGCCTATTGCCATTAACCGGGCACTTATAAACCTGCGATAAATACACACATAACTTCGAAAAGCTTCGAAAAGTCATTGGTGTGTGCCATGTTGAACCTGGGATGGAACCCGAGACCTCATATCAGCAGTCCATTACCCAAACCACTAGGATACCGCGGTACGATGTAATGTACAAACTATACAAAACAAGTATTTGAGCAGTCAGCAAGAGGACACTAATTAGTGAGCAAAGACCTGCTCTAAGGCCTATTCACACCTAAGCAGCTGTATTCGCTACCGTCTGCAGTATGAATACCGACTGGTAACACTTGGACTAACTTTTGCAGAAGCGAAACCGTGCGGTATGTAGCTCTAAACAATTTCTCCTGATGAGTGGGAGGCGCTGCCGTCTCCGTTGCCCGGGTGCACTGTTTGGAGGTCCAGACCACGCATCTAAGGAAAGCGGTCCCTTTTTTAGTGCCGAAGTCCCCTCGTGGAAACCCCCCTCGTGGCCAGCGAAGCAGGTTCTGTCGGACTCTTACTGAATAAAACCGCACGCCGTCTACGGTCTTTTGAGACCGGTGTAAGGTGGCCCATAGGGCATTTTTGAGAGTGGACCCTGAACTCAAAAGTGCAAGCTTCGAAATTATCGACCGTGTTTTAGAAACAAGGTGGTCGTTAACTTGGAATTTGTTATGGTAACATCGATGGTGACTGTACAGTACACTATCTTCATACCATAACAATGACTATAATTATGTCCCTTCTACTACGTGTACAATTCAAAACACATGTTTCTGATTCATTCCTCTAAGTCCTTATAACAGCTCTTACAAGTAAATTCTTTAATAGTAAAAGGTTCTAAGTAACATTGAAAGTGCAAAGGAAAATCACTCCAATGATAAGTCTCAATAAAGTTGTTTAAGATCTTTTTCGTCTGAAAACTAGATGTAACTTACATTTTTTTGTATTAAGGAGATTAAACATCTATAGTATTATCAGTATACGATGTGAAATATTTACTTTCTTTCAATAATTGCTTATCATCGTGTAGGTATGTATTCTAGAGATTAGGCGGCCGAAACCTACATTTTGGGTCTACTTTTTTTTTTAATTGTTTTGTTGCCTTTTTCGTAATCCCAAGAGAAAAGTCTGCTACAGAACGCAGCGAACCTATGTCCATTTACAGATTTTTTTTATTCGAAATACGTCCAAATGACTTCACCAGAAATGGAATGTCTCAGGAATGAGAGCGACTAAGTATTCTAGATACAAGTAATGCTACAATGGCGCAACTTTACTACAGCTGAAAAGAATCTGCGAAATATTCAGCAGCAAATACTAAACATATACAATACCTACATGGCCTCAAGTAACTCGATGTTTTTTAGCGCAGACTGATGTCAAAATCGTGTCACGTCTAAGGTCATAGAATATAAATTGCGCTTGTAGAAGTTTCGCATCGAAATTTTTTATTTGAGACTAGCTGTTCGTGGACGACTTTAGTCGGGTCGTTCCTCTTTCACACCAAGAAATATTCGGACCGTGGTGTGAATCGCGGAGTCGCCACTTTTGAATTGGCTGTTTGACACCACTATCAAAACATGATCCGAATCAGGACTTCAAAAAAAATTAATAAATCAAAAACCCGACTGCCTAACAACTAAAAAGAAAAAAACAAGCACTTAGATTGATGTCCGTTCGGTTGGTCTAGAAACATAACAACTGGACAGTCGGGATCCGTTATTCGACAACCAATCTAATTTTTCAATGGATCGGAAATAGTACGTAATTCTTAATTCTTTATTGTACACTTAAGTATAGACAAATAATATTACACAAGACATACAACATGTACAAAGGCGAGTTTAACTCTATAAGAGTTCTCTACCAGCAAACCTTTGAGCTATAGAAGTAGAAAAATTTGAGAGGGAAGCAAAGTGTACATACACATCATATAATTATAATTCAAGTACGAGTAGATGTAAATTAAAAGTTATGCAGAAAAGCTCTCCTTGTGCAGTCGATTCATTCACGCTAACAACAGATTCGGTGCTACACAGTATTTAATGACAGTCGTAATTCAAAAGGCATAACAGTTGTCCAAGCCATAGATATTCCTATAAAACATTTAAACATTTATAGCTGTCTATTAATAGTTAGGTGAAGGTGCAATAAGCTGATGTAAATAAGACACTACATATGCACACTAAGTGCTAGGCATGCTAGGCAAAGATTTGCATTCGAGATTTTATTGAGGTGCGGGTTTCTTGTGTTGAATGTGCTGTTTGGATAATTTTGTCGCAAGTGTATATTAATCTTCGAAAACGTCCTTATTTATCAATTTGTAATCAAAATCATTCAAAGCATATCAACAAAATCACCTAAATAAATACGGCACAAAATCCGATACTAGTTTGAAGCAACAGGAAAACAGATCAATGCATAAAACTAAACAAATTAAAAGGTAATGCATAACACAAACTGATTTTCTCATATTATTTTTATTATGTTGCATGTTATGCAAACTTCATGCTCAATAACAAGTAGTGCGGTTCAAATACTGCAAAAAGTTCGTCGTTTATAACCGGCACGCTAATCTGGCGTATTCAAGGTCATTGAACTTTTCCTGTGCCAACTTTTCTTAGACTACCCACACAGCATTTCTAAACTCTAATTCCTTTGATTTAAGAACGATAATCGCAGAAATTGTAGATTTAAGTTTTCTTAATCTAAATGTAAAGAGCTTTGAACCTTATTCATTGATATTTAAAGATAAGATAAGATAAAGATAAGAAATATGATTGTATTGGCTATTTGTAAATGCCCTATCAAATACGTAGGAGTGGTTTGGATGGTATGTTGCTAAGTTCAGTATGTCATAACTTCTCAGTGAATGAGTTTTATAAAAGTTTTCAAACCACGAGGTGGCAAACAAGTGTAGTATCCACGGTCACCTTTTTTTGAATACCACTTAGGTAGCAGACAAGCGCACAGTCCACCTGATGGGAAGCGGTCACCTGTAAAAACCTTATAATGCCCTTCTTGAAGAACCTTAGCCTATGAATGCCTAGCAGGTGCTCATAGGTCACCAGGGACTAGGGGTTGTGAGCACTGTCGACCCATTAGAAACTTTTCATATCGCCCTTCTTGAAGAACCGGTAAGTAGGGTAGCCAGAGCTCACTGTACCCGTCCTCCATCCACCCCTTCCTAGCCTCCCTGCCCCTTCCTAGCCCTTCCACCTTCCCTTTAGGGTAGGCAGTGCGTGTGTGACACCCTTATTATTGCACACGGAACAGCCCTAGTGGCTCTCCACATGAATCGAATAAGAGTAGATGGGCTTAGTCAAATTCCTTGCTCTCAAAGAGCCCACGGGCTTAGAGCAATTGTTATTAGTGTTGGAGAAAACTCGAGTCCGGGAGTCGATTTTTACATACTCGACTCAATTTTACGGGGTTCGTTATGCTCATAACTCGAGAGTCCAAAGTACAGTCGAGCACGAGTCTTAACTTGATACACGACTCTTAAAAAGAACTCGAGTAACAAATCAAACTCGAGTTTTTAACGAAAGTCGAGTTCAAAGACTGACTCGATGTAACTTCTACTCAAAAAAATGTCGAGCAAAAGTAGTTTTTTATTAAATACCCAGAACATATTTCTTTTTACATGTTTCATAGACCGTAAAAATATGTTGACGATATAATAAAAAACTATTATTGTTTATGAGGACACATTTATTAATAAAACATTAATAGAAGTAATGACAACTAGATATATTTTAATTTTTGTACTTCATAAATATTTTGTTCATGGACACAATAGAATTTACTTGTGTCCACAGCCTCTCTGCATACTCATCGTCCAATTGCCCTGCACCTGCACGGTGCACCCTGCACCTTGCAATGGCACAGCAATAATTGAGAGGGCATGTCAAATAAATAAATAACAATAATAACAATTAATTCATATACATTATTAAAATCCATTATAAACAAAATGCAAGGAAAATCAGGTATACTATAAAAAATAATAGTGATTTAGCTAGTTAGGTGATGGTTGCTCAGTTCAAAATGAGTCGAGCTCGACTCGTTCATTACGTGAGCAAGCTCGAGCTCACAAGAAAACTCGAGTATGAATGCTAAACTCGTGTATAAAGGGATGCTTTCTAAACTCGCAACACATTGAGCAGGAGTATGTGTCTTAGTGAGTCGAGTATTGCGATTAAGAGCTGAGCACTGAAATGTCGACTCGCGGACTCGAGTTTTCTCCAACACTAATTGTTATTTTGTTTCTCAATTCTGGTCCTTTTATTTCACTCAACTATGTAGGTATGGTGGGCCATCAGGTGGGCCGCGTGCTTGTCTGCCACATAAGTTGGTAGTTTTAAAAAAACAGAACACAATTATATTTACACTACGCATACAACGACCCTATCTTTGTAGGGCACGTTAGCGCCACTTGGCATCCTAGCAGATGCGTGGGATGTTGCCATGGTAACGTCACAGCACTCGCTCATTTTAGGTACAGCGTACATTTTAGCTTATAGTCGTATGCGCATACCGGCATACTACAGATTAAAGCCACTAGTAAAGTAATTTTAAGTCGGAATCCAATCGATTAAAACGGTGTTCTTTGACGTCTCGCTATGTTACAAGAAGTCAGATGTGCTCTAGTAAGAAAATTTTTGAAATGCAAGGCAAATGCATAATTTTTTTAATTATGTGGTTCAACCAATCATGTGATTAGCACATATAAATTCTACAAAGTGAAATTCACATTGGTACTGTCCGGCCGGATTCGAACTCGATACCTCTGAGTAAAGGCAGCGATCCATTCAGCTACCATCGCAAAAGCCAACTTAATCTAGACAGCGAAGCTCTCGCGACACAATACCCGACTAAACTTTCGTACCTCACAGAGGTCAATGTCCTGCCAACTTCGTAAGCATATTGAGATGCTTCGAGATGCTGTGTGTATATCTGCTTCAGATTAATAAGGCTTAGATAAACAGTTCTCGGGTTGTGTCGGAGTTGAATACGTATTTACGTTTATGAGTCTGTTTGTTGGATGTGCTGATCGATGCTCCGCATGACCAAGGTAGTTTGAAAACAATTTTCATCCCAGCATCTCGGAAAAAGTAATTTTACTCTTCGATTTCTGAGCGCAAAAGTCGTTTTTATCCACTCTTGAAGAGGCTCTCGTATAAACAATAAACTTGAAAACAAGTGAGAAACCTAAAATGAGTGATTCGAGTGACAAAGAAATTTCTTTTTTGCTTTTAGTCATTTCCTCGCTGAAGTGGGATGACTGTCCACCACTGGGGGACAGTGGGACATAATTTCATAATTTGTCTCGCTGTCCACCAGTGGTGGAGAATTGGTGGTGGACACCGGGAATATACCAAAGATACGTGTTGCACTCGAGTGCAAAGATTTTTTACCTTGTGCTCTTTTGATTCCCTCGCTAACGCTCAGGGTTCTATTTTGTGGGGTGCTAGGTTGAGACCTCCACGTGGTGCACTCTGGAGAACGGAGGCGGCAGTGTGTTCCCCCCAGGGTGGGAGTCTGCCGTCGACGGCTGACGTCAATCAGCGGACCCCATTGCACGAGGGGGTCGTGGTATGGCGGACCTGCAAGGTCCGCGGTCGCCGCTTCCAGTACCCCTTTAGAGGGGAAATGGGAGACGGCGACATCAACAGCCCTTTTCAGGGCTAGCTGACCTAGGGAGGGGTCGTGGTATGGCGGGCCTTCAAGGCTCGCGGTCGTCTCTCCCGGTATCCCTCTGTCTATCAGAGGGGACATGGGAGACACGAATGGATCCATAGGGATCAGGGACGGGTTGGCCCACTGCTCACGCAGGGGCTGACTGGCTTCTGTGCCACCGTCGGAGTTGGGTGGGTTGGCTGTCCACCCGCGTCGCGTAGCCCCCTGGCGATCGACCGTGACCTGAGTGCTAGCCACACTCGGGTAGTCGTGACCTGGAGGAACGTGGGGCTTGCCTTAATTGGCCGGCCCGCGTCAAGGAAAAGACTTTAAGACCCGACAGCGAAGTCGTAAAAACCTACAGACACCTGGGGCCCTCTGTTAGTATTTACCCCGCCTCCCGGAATGAGCGTCACCCGGGAGGTCGCTATTAATTCGTCTCTACTCGTGGGAATTATATGGAGAATTTTAAACCTTTAAAACCCCCCCCCCCTAGCGAAACAGTCTGCGCGAAGGCCGCGCAGCACCATGGCGTGGAGTTCACGCCCCCCACCGCGGCGGTGTCGGAGAAATTCGACACCGCAAGCGAGAGAAGTGGGAAGAGCGGCCCGTCGGGATCTGCTGCAAAGCAGACCCGTCGGGCAAGCTTAGTGGAGAGGAAGCGCAGATGGCGCAAGCCCTCCAAGGCCACCGACTCGGATTGGGACAACATCCGGACCGGGTCGGTCGAGTCTTCGTCCTCAAGCGGCGATGAGGTGGCCAAGCCGGCACGTAAAGTGTCGGCTGGACGCCAAAGGACCCGAGGAGGAGGCATAGGGGCTGGGCTAGTCGTCCGGACCGTCCCCAAGAGTGCGGAAAAGCCGTCGCTACCGAGGCCAACCACCTCAACGGCATCAGCACCGAGCGGGGGTGGAAAGACCCGAGACCTGGTGGAGGGGCTCAGGGTCAGGATAGCCCAGTCCTACAGGGGGAAGCCAAACCCTGAGCAGGAGGAGATGCTGGACGTCATGTGCAGACTCGCCTCCGAAAACGAGGCCCTCGAGAAGCGGCTAGCCGAATCCCATCGCGAGGTGGCACGGCTGGCTGCGTCTATCGAGGAGCTTCGCAAGGAGATGGCGAGCGCGGCTGGGAAAGCTGCGCAGGCGGAGCAACCGGCGCAGTCGGCGCAACCGGTTCAGCCGACGCGAGTTACTCGCTCTTCACGGGCGAAGCAGCCGGCGCAACCGGAGCAGCCGGCGCAGCCGGAACTCCCTGCGCGGAAACCGGCATCGCCGGACGCGAAGCCGACACGGCCTGAGGCTCAGCCGCAGGAGCCGTGGATGGCATACATGGTGGCGCTCGAGGAGCGTATGTTGAGTCGGATGGAGGCCGTATTGGACTCCACCCGCCGACCGCCTCTGGCGCCACCGGTCAGCTACGCGGCCAAGGCAAAGGCGGGTCCGAGCCGTCAGGCTGTGGTACCGTCCCAGCCGAAGCCGTCCCAGCCGAAACCGGCTCCCCCCCCTCCTGCTCAGGGTAAGGGGAAGGGCAAAGGGAAGGGCAAGGGCAAAGGGAAGACGTCCCCAGCCCAGGCCCCAGCCCCAGCCCCAGCAGTGGCTCCAGCCTCTCCCACGCAGCCCCGATCAGCTGGGGAGTGGGAGGTAGCCGGAGCCGCTAAAAAGAGGCGGAAGGCCAACAAAAAGGCAGCCAAAAAGGCCAGGAGTGCCGCTGCCGCCGCCGCGAAAGGAGCGCCGGGGAAGCTCCGTGCCCCTCGATCTGCGGCAGTCGTCGTCACCCTGACGGCGGAAGCTGCGGAGAGAGGCATGGGGTATGCCGAGGTGTTGGCCCGAGTGAAGGCCAACGTAGACCTGAAGGCCCTCGAGATCCCGGGTGTCCGGTGCAAAAGCACACGGACGGGAGCCCGGCTTCTCGAGGTTCCCGGCGCCACCAGTGGCCCCAAGGCTGATGCCTTAGCGGCTAAGCTCAGGGAGTCGCTGGATGCAGCCGACGTCCGGGTGTCCAGGCCCATCAAATGCGCAGAAGTGCGCATAACGGGCCTGGAGGACTCCGTCACGGTAGAGGAGCTTAAGCTCGCTGTGGCGGAGGCCGGAGGCTGCTCCCCTGACACGGTCAAGGTCGGAGCTATACGCTTCGGCCGCGGTGGACAGGGGGCAGCAGTTGTCGGCTGCCCTATCACGGCGGCCCAAAAGGTTGCCGATGGGCGGAGCTTCCTGGTAGGAGGCTTCCTGAGGGTGCAGGCACGGCTCCTGCAGGCCCGACCGACCAGGTGCTTCAGGTGCCTGGCGGTTGGCCATGTGGGGGTGCAGTGCACGGCGGAGGTGACGGTCGGTGACCGCTGCTTCCGCTGTGGTCAACCCGGTCATAAAGCCGGCGAGTGCGGGGCTCCGCTGCACTGTTTCAGGTGTGCAGCGGGGGGCAAGCCGGCTGACCATAGGGTTGGCAGCAAGGCCTGTACCGGAGTGGAGCCGAAGCCGGGAAGCCGGCCTTCCGCCTCTAGTTCGAGGCAGAGTGCGGAGGTGGGGGTTCCATAATGGATCCCCAACTCCGCATCCTGCAGGTGAATGTGGGCCACGGTGCCTATGCTCAGGCCCTTCTGCTCCAGAGCATGGCACAGTGGTCCATAAATGTAGCTGCTGTCGCCGACCCGTACATGCATCGGTTTCTCGGGCCCGCTTGGGAGACCGACGTGGACGGGCAGGCGGCACTGGTCCACAACGCCGCCGCCGGCACCCCTCCCCTTGTTGTTCTGGCAAGGGGACCCGGCTGCATTGCGGCGTTGGTGGGCGAAATAGCGGTCGTGGCCGCATACTACATGCCTAGCCGAGGCGTGGGGATAGACGCGTACGAGCGATGGCTCGTACAGCTGTCCGTCGTCGTCAGAGCCTGCCAACCCCATCCGGTTCTGGTGCTCGGGGACTTCAACGCCTGGTCACGGGCCTGGGGTTCCCGGTACACGAACCCAAGGGGCACGGCATTGGAGAACTGGGCCGACAGATCCGGTCTAGTTCTCCTCAATCGGGGAGCCGAGGACACGTTCGTGACCTCCAGGGGCAGTTCCATCGTGGACCTTTCGTTCGCGAGCCCCTTGTTGTTCGACCGTGTCCAGGACTGGCGCGTCGTCGTGGAGGAGGAGACAAAGTCGGATCACCGATACATTCGGTTTGATGTCTCCCCCCCTGCAAACGCTGCGTCGGTCACACCGGCTCCTCAGGCGCCACGCTGGGCGCTTAAGCGACTAGATCGGGAGCTCCTCCTGGAAGCCGCCATCGTACAGGCCTGGGCCCCTGCGCCGGACAGGCCTGTCGACGTAGAAGATGAAGCGCAGTGGTTCCGGGAGGCCATGACCCGTGTCTGCGACGCGGCGATGCCTAGGGCTCCGCCCTATAATCCGAGGCGTCAGGTCTACTGGTGGTCGATGGAGATCGCGAGGCTGCGTCAAGCCTGCGTGATCACACACCGCCGGTGGGCCCGATTCCGTAGGAGGCGTCGCCGCCCCGCAGATGCGGAGGCCCGACAGGCGGAGTTATACGCGGAATACAGGGAGGCCCGAAAGGCCCTCCGAGTGGAGATAAGGCGGGCCAAAGCCGAGGCCCGCCGCGAGCTGTTGGAGACGTTGGAGCGGGACCCGTGGGGGCGGCCCTATCGCATGGTGCGGGGCAAGCTGCGCCCTTGGGCCCCGCCGTTGACCCAGTGTCTCCAGCCAGATCTCCTCGGAGGAGTGGTTAGCTCCCTGTTCCCAGCGAGGGCGGTGGAACAAGTTCCGCCGCAAATGACTCCGCCTCGGTCGCCTGTGGCGCCCAGCGTGGATGACGACGACGTACCCGAGGTCGCTTGGGTAGAACTGGAGCTGGCGGTGCGAAGGCTCAAAGCCAAGAACACCGCCCCGGGACCCGACGGCATTCCAGGCCGAGCGTGGGTCCTGGCTCTAGACGACGATGCTCTCGGGCCCCGACTGAGAGGGCTTTTCAGCGCATGTTTGGAGCGGGGCCAGTTTCCGAGACTGTGGAAGACGGGGAAGCTGGTCCTCATCCGAAAGGAGGGGCGCCCGGCGGACTCACCGTCCGCCTACCGGCCCATAGTGTTGCTCGACGAGGTGTGCAAGCTCTTTGAAAGAGTGATCGCGAAGCGCCTCGTCGAGCACCTCTCCAGAGTGGGGCCGGACCTGTCGGATGGCCAGTACGGCTTCCGGCAGAGGCGCTCCACCGTGGATGCCATCATGCGCGTGAAGGCTCTGGCGAAGGATGCAGTTGCCCGGGGTGAGGTGATGTTGGCGGTGTCCCTGGACATCGCCAACGCGTTCAACACCTTGCCCTGGAGTTGCGTTAGGGAGGCGCTCGTGTATCACGAAGTGCCTCTCTACCTTCGCCGCATAGTCGGGGCGTATTTGTCGGAGAGAGCCGTCATCTACCCGAGCATGACCGGTCTCGGCAGGCGGGAAATGTCGTGCGGTGTTCCGCAGGGATCGGTCTTGGGGCCGCTCCTGTGGAATATCGGCTACGACTGGGTGCTTCGCGGTGAGCTCGTGAACGGGGCAGCCGTCACGTGTTACGCGGACGACACGCTAGTGACGGCGTGCGGGGCGTCTCACAGCGAAGCGACCCTGAAGGCCACGACCGCGGTTGCCCAAGTCGTGGGTCGGATCCGGCAGCTGGGTCTCGAGGTGGCTCTGCATAAAACCGAGGCTCTGTTCTTCCATGGGCCTCGGAGCGTGCCACCAGCGGGATCCAGCATCGATGTGGGAGGCATATCCATCGGCATTGAGCCCCAGATGAAATATTTGGGGCTCGTGCTTGACGGCCGATGGGACTTTGGGGAGCATCTCCAAAGGCTGGCCCCCAAATTGAAGGGCACGGCTAACGCTCTGGCGAGGCTGTTGCCCAACATGAGGGGGCCGGATGACTCCTGCAGGAGGCTCTACGCGGGGATCGTGCGGTCCATGGCCCTGTACGGGTGCCCGATCTGGGCGGAGGCCCTGAATAGCCGTAACTGGCGCACGCTGCGAGCGCCACAGCGCGTTATGGCTATCAGGGTCATCAGGGGGTACCGCACGATCTCCTTCGATGCGGCGAGTCTCCTTGCCGGGACTCCACCGTGGGACCTGGAGGCGAGAGCCCTTTCGCGCCTATATTGGTGGCGAAAGGAGGCGCAGGAGCGGGGACTGGACCCGGAGCCTCGAGTAATCGAGGCCATCCACGCCCAGCTCCGCCGGGATACCGTGGTGGAGTGGAAGGACCGACTTGGGCAACCAAGCGCGGGGCACGCCGTTGTAGCGGCGGTAAGACCCGTCATGGAGGACTGGCTGGAGAGGCCTCACGGGGGCCTCTCGTACCGGCTGACGCAGGTGATCTCTGGTAAGGGGTGCTTCGGGGATCACTTGTGTCTGATTCGGAAGGAGCCAACGCCCGAGTGCCATCACTGCGATGCGGACGAGGACTCAGGGCTGCATACGCTGGCTGAGTGTCCGGCGTGGGAGGTGCCACGACAGGCCCTCCTGGCAGCCCTCGGGGTGGGAGTCCTCACACTGCCGGTGCTGATCGCAGCGATGGTGCAGAGTGCGGACGCGTGGTCGGCCGCCGCCTCCTTCTGCGAGCAAGTCATGCTCGAGAAGGAGGCGGCGGAAAGGGTTCGGGAGAGGCTGCACAGAGCTCTCCCGAACGGCGGCGGGCGCGGACGCCTAAGGCGTCGGAGGTCTAACGACCTCCGTCCTCCATGAGCGCTGGCCTGGGGGTGACGGGTGGAGCCGCCTGTCACCCTAGCAGAAGCAGGCCGAGGCGGCGGCGCGCGTAAGCGCGCCCCCCCTATTCCGGGGGCATGATGGGAACCACTCGGTTCCCAAACCCGAGGGGGCCATCTCGAATCCGGAGATGGCCCGGGTCAAGCCGGGGTGCGAGGGAAATGCTCTTTGGGCCACCTTACACCCTGGCGTCAGAAGACCCTAGACGGCGTGCGGTTTTGGTCGGTAGGAGTCCGACATAACCTGCCCCGCTGGCCGCGGGGTGGATATCCATGAGGATTTCCGCACGGAAAAAAAAAAAAAAAAAAAGGGTTCTATTTTGTGAGTCACTTGCTTGCTGCTCGGTCATCAAAACTGAGCACGCAGTTAAAAAGCAACTTTGCACTCTTGTATAACAAATAACTATTATTAGCCTCTGCACGCGACTGTACCTTTGACGTACTAAAATACGTCATATTTAGTACTTATGATTTTGCAGGTCCAACGGGTTCTAAAAAAGAGGTCGTACGGGCACCTTTTTATTAATTTTTATTTTGGAGGTCGTACGGGTACCAAAAAAGAGGTCGTAAGGGCACTTTTGAAAAAGGGTCCAAACTTTGAGGACCTACGGGTACGTCGCCACTTTATCTGCTTTGACTTCAGGTCTAGTAAGAAATGAAATACGTAATAAATCATGTCATTTACCGAGATGACAAGAAATGATTGAGAATATTTTGCTGTGGTTTTAAGTCTACACTTAAATGGCATATTTTTAGAGTGTCAGTGGCATGACATTGTCTTACTTTAGCAGAATCGAGGCCCAGAACATGACGCGTTCCTAAATGTCAGAAGTCAAATGATTTATTGTTCGCACAGTAAAATAGTAGACAATGGTTTGTATTTACAGTTATGCTGAGGGGCTAGGTCTAAGCTCTTGTGGAGCGTGGGTAGTAAACATTTTAAAGTTATAGCATGAACCTAAAAAACCTACGGACGGAAAGCGTTGAAAAGCGCCTTTTTCCCTCCGGGGTAGGCAGAGACAACAGCCCGCCAAGCAACGGCGCCAACTGCTTTTATATCCTGACATACTTCCCGCGGTTCCTCTACAGTCATTAAACCTTTCATGCAAGCCGGTATCGAGTGCTTTTGACCTTCCGTTTTTTTTTTCAATAACTCATTAATTTGGTCAGTGTGTCAAAATTGTATGGTTAGTGTATCAAAAGAAGGCAGTGTCACAAAAATAGCGGCGGCTAGCCATGTGTGAGTGAATCCTAGGTTGCAATGTGTTACACAAATTTAATTGATTTGTTTTAGCGAGTGCGTGCCGAATTGTAGATACGTATACGAATGTGGGTCAACTCCAGTATCTTCCGGCAGTATATTGTGCAACACGTTACGTCCGTAGGTTTTTGAGGTTTATGAGTATTAGGCAATTTTTTAACGGAAATTAATTACAGCTTTCTTTAGATAGGTACATAAATAATAATCTTCTGAAGTTATCGTAAAAACCAAGCGCCATTTGATTCTAAAATGCCATTGTATTGTATTTATTTACATGTACAATTATAGTGCAGCGGGTTGAAAGTTTTTTTATACCACTTTTAGGTGGCAGATAACCACATGGAAAGTGGTTACCGCGGCCCATGGATCAATTTTTTTTTCTGCTTTTAAGAAATTCAATCCGTTCATTCCGTTTTACAAATTGGACTTCAACATTTGAGAAAAGGCTCGAAGAATTATCGTAACAATATGACATGTACCTAAAGTGGGACTGAAATTATAGATTACAGATAGTGGACTGATGTTAGTGACGGTAGTCGCTCCCATAAAAGTTAATAGAACAGCCATAAAAAGGTAGTTATTAGGAGAACGGATCCGGACTTCGAAATGCAATCTGTGGATGGAAGAAGACTATTGTAAATTTTCCTTATTTTATAAAGTTAGCCGACAGACCCGCGTTTGAACACAATCTCACCTGATGGTAAATGGTGATGTGGTCGACGATGGAGCACGTTTGTCTAGAAGCAACCTATTCACTCTGATCTTAAAGACTTCCAGGTTATAGCTTGCCGAAAACACAGAATCTGGTAGGGCAAAATTGGGTTAACTAAATTTATTTATTGTCCAGGCTAAGCGCACCGATACGTATCGGTAGTCTTATCCCAGGAATAGAACTTATTAGATACCTTAATAACAGCAACCCATTTATGTCCCACTGCTGGGCACGGGTCTCCTCTTCTCTAAGAGAGCTGAGAGGGTTTAAACCTTAATCCACATACGCTGACCTAATGATGGTTGGTGGATCGGACATGTCCTTAGAATTTCTTCTAGGACATGTGGGTTTCCTCACGATGTTTTCCTTCACCGTCAGCAGATGGTAAATCATGTGATTAGCACATATAAATTCCACAAAGTGAAATTCACATTGGTACTGAGCGCCCGGATTCGAACTCGATACTGAGTACAGGCCGCATCCTTATCCATTCAGCTATCATCGCATATTGATACCCTATAGATTAAATTATCTCAAGCAGAATAACATAACCACTTTCATACTATAATTTCCATATCAGCGGCGTGCCAAGCCGTTTAAATAAAGAGACGCATATATCTTAACGCCTACGTATAAACGGGGCGGTCAGAACAAGAGCAGACAAAATGCAGATAGCCATGGACCGGTCTGACGGGCCAGGCTAGAAATCCGACCGCCTTTGTTGGAGCTAGGTCAAGAGATATACGTATAGGTTCTAAGTGTAAGTAAACTGTTTTGTGCTAAGTATATAATGTTGTTAGGGCAAGTATTTGTTGGAGGGCAAATGCGTCATGTTTGGTAAAGAATTTTTTGAATGAAGATTTTTTTTTAAATAGTTAATGAAGAAGGAACCCTTTGAGGGTTAAGCTGAAAATTAGATCGACTAGAATAATAAAATTGTCACAGAATAGGCTCATACTTGAGCTGTTAAGGAATTAAAAAAAAAAGAATGAAGTTTTTAATCAGAAGCTTTATTTTAACTTGGTCTGTTATTTGTTTGTTTGTGCCTCATCAGTCATTAAGTCGGATAATGTGCGCTAGAGTTGTATAACCCAATTCCTCCAAGCCTTTGCCATTACCGAACGACCAAACATGGTGTATAAAAAAAGACTCCCCCTTCTAAAATAAGCAAGATAAACCCGTCATGTATTGGCTCATTTAATTTGTGTAGTTATGCACTTACTAGAAAGGTTATTTTTTTCCAATTCATGGGTAAATGTTCAATCTTTATAATACAAAACACATTTTAATGCCCTACAGAAAATTACTAACACCAGTTTGGCTTATCGTGAACGAGAGTAGTTCTAGCTAAGAAGTTAGGTCACATGTGGGCATATATAGTTTCAGAACGTGACTGCAACTAGGTAGAACTCACGCTCCGAAAGGAAATACCTACCGTGTGCGCGGACGCACTATAGTCTTGTTTTGTTTTAGATTAAACGTTCTATGTAGCTGTTACTGAAGTTAGTCGTAGATAGAATTCGTATATTTTTACAAAAATAGAGTTACTCAAAAACATCCTTTTTTTTATATACTACTTAGGTGGCAGACAAGCACACGGCCCACCTGATGGGAAGCGGTCACCGTGAACCGCCTATGAACGTGTGCAACACTAAGGGTGTCCACGCGCTGCCTACCCTGAAAAATACTTTAACTAGAAGTAAAACAATTGATTTTTCGATGCAAACGTGCATACCTACATAGTTTTGTTCCTTTCTTAGTGGACATTAGTATTATAGCACAGACATAAGACAGTAGCAATAAGTGAATACATATTTATGATGTGAACCAGTGGTTACAATTTTATGGCTCTTCACGTTGAGCACTTCATTTTTGAGTCGAAAGTGTTTACATATTTTAGAAGCCTTGACAATGTTTACATATTATTGCTCGTGACTGTACATATTAGCGATTAAAGGAGGCGGAAACGGTCACCGTTGCCTATGATCGTGTGCAACACCAGGGGCGTCACACTTGCACTGACGACCCTTGAGGGGAGGATTGGGGAGGAGGGAGGAGGAGCTTGGGGGCGGGGGTGAGAGTTTCTTCGCTGACAACGCAGGAGACTTAGCTCCCCGTTGACAACATAGAATCCCTCCAGTGAGCTCTGGCTTCGCTACTTACCGGCGGGAACACAACACGATAGTTATTATGGCCGCGGTTTTCTGTAGGGCGGAGGTACTACCCCAGCCGGACTACTCATTTCGGACGGGAGATACCGTCGTGTCCTACCTCCATTTATATTCATATTTAGGGTCACATTACATACAACATAATATTGGTTGTTTTACTTAACGTGTTGTGAAACATGACACATCGCCTGCCGACTGAGTTATAGCCCCTGATAAAATATTATAGCAATGACTTGCTAATGCAGTGTTGAACCATATTGAATGTTTATATAGCAATTATGCTACATATGCTCATGGGTTATAACTTTTAAGGTGTAAGCAGAAGCTTATTTTATATCCATTTTTAGTTAGTTTCATGTATGAGTAGGTAACCTATTCTCATTTATTGACCACGTAGCTTATGCTTGCATAGATGCTAGGCGTCCAGGGGTCGAAACCACAAACTCAAATGTCCGATCACTCATCCATTTTGCTACAGTGGAATCAATTTATGAGTTGCGTAATTCAATATCTATATAATCTATCTATATGTATAAAAATGAATCCCTATTTCCCTTGGTCACGGCATCACGCGTGAACGGCTGGACCGATTCGGCTGAAAATTAATAAGGAGGTAGCTTAGAACTAGGAGACGGACATAGGATACTTTCTATTCTGCCACGGGGACGAAGTATGCCACGAAGCCGCGGGGCACAGCTAGTACTTAATGTTAATGGGCTTGCTAACTATAATTATGATCACATCTGGAGACAGCCCGTTCCTACACATGAAGGATTTTGCTACGGTATACCAGTGATACGTTGCCAGCAGCTAAAGCGTAGGCGTTAACCCGAGTTTTTTTTTATTTCGGTCACGTTAATATGACTTCACCTCGCCTAATGGTAAGCTAAAGGTAAAGTCTCAGAAAGGGGTCCCCATTACATACACCGCAATTACTAATTACTACTTTTCTTCCTAACCCTTCCAGCTAAACTCAATTGCTTGTGCTAGGAATGGGTTCACATCGGTTGTGTAATGACCAGGATTCGAACCCGGGATCTTTCGATCGTTAGGCCGGCTCCTTAACCACCAAGCTACCAACGCTAACCGAAATTTAAAGCTTCAGAATTTTACCTCACTGTAACAGAATTCCTAGTCTAAGCATCAGACATAAGTAGGTACATAAATATTCCCGAAGCTTAGACCAGACATTCGGTGTACAATGTGTACATACAAAACAAACCTCCGCAGCTCCGTCGCAATGATCAGAGGGTCAAATCTCGTAAAAATCGAATACTTATGTTCAACATTCTGTTCCGATATTACTTAGAGTAACTGTATTTGACCAAATTTACAGTAAACTTGGTCAAACGCAATGCAATTGCTTCTGTAGTATATGAATTTATGCGAATCGTGAAATTCTGTTGTTGTATTTATAAGCTATTTAACATAAGTCATGTAATACTTGTTCGTAAGGCAACCTTACCAATTAAGGCATATGCGGTGAGGCGTGAGAACCTGTGATCTCTCGATAGGAAGGCCTCTATAAGGCATCCTTGGTCATCACGTTACGATAGCCAATGTTTTAAATGTCATTTATGTATAGTCAACGTCGAAAGTAGATGATGATCAAATAGACCAAAAAAAAATAGCCCGCTGAGTTTCTTGCCGGAGTCTTCTCAGGTCTGGGCCGCGTTTCGAACCGGTGCGGTGGTCCATTTGCTTCTAGTTTTAAATAACTTTGATTTTGACGTTTTGTAAGTGCTGCGTAAAATGGTCTAAGTATACAGAATAAATGATTTTTGACTTTGACTTTGACTTTGTTCAGATTCTCAAGATTTTGAAACTTGTGCAATCAACATCTTCTTTTGACACTGACTGTACCTATTTAGTTGTTTTGATTTTACTCACACTGTATGAAAGTTTAGATGACGTTGTCGAACAATACCTGGAAACAGAAAAACATTATTTGAAATACGATAGAAGCAAAAGTTCTGATTATACTGTAAAATCATACTCCTAATATTATAATTATTATAAATTAGCTTTTGCCCGCGGCTTCGCCCGCGTGGATGTCGGTTATCGCGACCAAACATAGCCTATGTCTCGAGGTCTAATCTAATCTACCCCTAAACCAAATTTCATCAAAATCGGTTCAGCGGTTCAGGTGTGAAAGCGTAACAGACAGACAGACAGAGTTACTTTCACATGTATAATATTAGTATGGTATGGAAGTATGGATGGAAATATTATGAGAAGGTTTGGAAGTTTGTCACTCAATCGCGCTCTAACGGCTGAACGGATTTGTACAGAGATAGATTAT
This sequence comes from Lithosia quadra, assembly GCA_963576445.1. NCBI lineage: Eukaryota > Metazoa > Arthropoda > Insecta > Lepidoptera > Erebidae > Lithosia > Lithosia quadra. The sequence continues at coordinate 16,152,185 of OY754880.1, read as the reverse complement.
AACCTAGAACAACTCAGGCTACTTTTTATCCCTGGAATAGATTCCCATGGGCAGCGGGAACGGGAACAAAATTCCTCGTGGGTGAAGTTGCAGGCAACTGCTAGTGTTTAATAACTATGTTCTTGTTGCTGCGAAGAATGAAATAATTGAATCAAAAATTTGGAGTTGGTTTCTGAATTTATCGAGGTACGAAATATAGTTTTGAACACCGATAGCCAAGTCCATTCCACTTTCATACACACGCACGTGCACACACACACATAATAGACTTTTTTTTTTCTTTTTTTTTGGTTTTTATCATCAGACATGTCAAGTCAACCCCATCATGATTTTTAATAATATTCGTTAACAGCTAACTTAAAATTTAACAAGCAAACTCCACATACTAGACTTAGGACATAATTACGTGTATTTATCTTTGTGTGCGTAATATATTGTTCAAGAAAATAAAAGGTAGTGTTCCCTAGCGGCGATGACATCAGCCAGCATAGAGCCTGTCAAGGGCAACAAGCTCGTAAAAGGGTTAGGCACGCCTGTATGTAAACGAGATGCCCTAGACCTTATAAGGTATTTAGATAGATATAGATATCTAAATACATTACACGCATAACTTTTGAACGACTGTACCAAATTGGATAGGTAGGTAATTATTTTTATTGTGTGTATTTACTATCAAACCAAAAAAAAAACAACCCGCTGAGTTTCTTGCCAGAGTCTTTTCAGGTCTGGGCCGCGTTTCGCCGTGGTCCATTTGCTTCTAGTTTTAAATATTTAGAATTTTGACGTTTTGTAAGTGCCGCTTAAAATGGCCTATACAGCATAAATTATTTTTGACTTTGACTTTGACTTATCTTTTAAACTTTCGCGTTCCATGATTATACTAATATGTTAACGGGAATTAACGCGATCATGGTATAGGTATATTCATACCTTTGTAATGCCTGAGGTTTCGACCAGATTACACCGTGGTCACAGGCTGACTCGTGTGCATTTCTTCTCAGAACAAGGTTTATTGGAGGAAATTTTAACAAAAATCCACGGGTGCTTTAATTGCTTAAGGTGAAGCCAGTGTGAAGCCAGCTAATATTATTTTAAAATTGTAAATTAGTTGTGTCTCTACATTGAAGATGTTTAAAAGTAAATAGGTACATAGTACTTACTAGAGTTATGTTAAATGAATAATTCTAAACACAATTGTTTAAAATTTTTGTCTGTTTGTTCGCAATGGAAGTAAAAAAATAATTAGCTTGACATTAATTTTTATTACTAACTGTAGATAGGTATAGAAAACAATTTTTGAAGAATAAATTGAGCCTATAATAGTTACGATAAGTGAAAAAAAATACCTAAATAATGGTGAAAACCGAAAAAAAATTCGTTGTACTATTTAGAAGAACTTAAAGACGGAACAAACAGACTGATGCGTAAAAGCTTGACAGTAGGTATGTAGAAAAATAGGAAATCAAGTCATGAAAGAAGCGGGCAGTGTGCCGTTCACCCTAAATCGTTTCACAAAAGTAATAAATCAATGGTTAAGGTTGGCGGTCCGTCGCAATCCTATCACTCACCACTGGGCGTGACCACATACCTGCTGAGGTGCCCTATGAAACTGCTATTTCGGTATTAACTATACTCAGGGGACATTGACCTCGTGACGTCACTATTGTCAATTGACATCTACTACAGTGTTTAGAAAGAAAACCACGTCACTTTTGAAAGCGGTTCAAGAAATATTTAACTCTACAACAAAAAATTCGCGCTTTACACATAGAGGAAAAAAATCATTTAAAATATTCCAACGAGGTATGCAGTTTTAGTCGGTTTGAGTCCGACAGGTTATGTCCGCTAGCCATTAAGGGTTTTCCGCACGATGCAAAAAACGTTTGAATTTAATTACGTTTCATTCAAGTTATAAGGATAGTGTAACCTTTAAAGTAGATTATACGGCTAGTGTAACCTTTCAACTAAGTTACACGACCAGTTTAAACTTTTTAATAACGTTGCACGGCCAGTGTAACCTAATTGAAATGTGAGGCAAAACATTGTGTACATTAGGTATAGGTACCTACTTTAATTCATACCATGATCGTATTTATATACGAGTATAATATCACGGCGGCACGCGAAAGTTTAAAAGTAAATAACGTTCAAAACCGGCCCAGAATTCAAAACTGTTCTAAATAGTATGTTTATCGGAAAGATAAAGCTATATCTATTAATTCAATTAATAGATACAACTTTATCATGCGTTAGAAATAGCATTTATCTCAAACTTAAGCTTCGTCTATCAACTTTACAGTAAAAATAGTTAAACTGAAGTATGTTTAGACATTTGCCCGCGTTGTTTAAAAATAATATGGAGGAAGTTAGATGAATAGTTAGAGTAACATTTATAAATTACACCTACAAGCAGGGATGTAGTATCGAATCGAAATAATCGATATTGTATTATTTTATTTATTAGTAACGAATTCGAAAACAGATACGATGCTTATACAGATTGTTTCGCAGTTAAAGTCACGAGTGAATAGGTTCCTTCTAGGTAAGCGCGATTTATCATAGACCACATCGTCACTTAAATTACCATCTAGTGAGATAGTGGTCGAACGTAAGTCTATCTTGAATAAAAATAAAGTCAGAATATAACTGGTCTGACTTCTAAATTGATCAATCAACAATTTTAATTAAATTATTAAATTAATCTTATGCGAAATGTTTGGATACATTGATGAATGTTTGTTAATCAATCACACCAGAATGATTGAATGGATCTAAATTGAATTAGGCACGGAGACAGATCATAATGATAAAAAATGATTACAGATTATTATGATAAAAAAATCATTATAATAATGAAAATAAACCGGATATGTAAATGTCACAAACTTTGGATGGCGATGGATTGGCGAACGGATGAAGAAGAAGACAGATTACTTTTTAACCGACTTCAAAAAGGAGGAGGTTCTCAATTCAACTGTATTTGTTTTTTTTTGTTACCACAGAACTTGTGACTTCGACTTTTTCATGTGGCGATATCGGAATGATCAGATAGTCAGTAGACAGGTTATTGGTCTAAGAATACATTTGGCAGGTCTAAAGCAAAGAATTAGCGACAGTTTAGTCGCCGACGTGTGATGGTTTATTTTTGTCCGTGAAGTAAGGTTGAGGCCGGCGCTGTTTCATGAGCAAACATTATCTTCAAACAGTCTAAACATTTTGGTTTGGGATGTTTTATGTATTGAGCTGTATTATAATGGCGTTAACGTGAACGCCTCCGTTATTCAATAAATATTCTTATAATGCTGTCGTCATCTTAGCGCTATCCCCAGTTGTCGGAGGCTATCACCTCGGAGTCCGTCTTTCAGCTTTTACTTATCGACTTCACACGGTAGTAAGATTTTTAGTGGATACACATCATCTTCTACGTCAAGTAAGTGCTTCTTAGGTCTCCCTTTTTCATCAGAGGTGACTCTCCTGAATTTTATCTGCGATGTAACGGATATAAAAACGGATAACATGCAGCTTCTTTTTGTGTCGCTCCAGCAGAATGTAAGACACTAATAGCATATTTTATTTCATTTCTGATATCAAAAAACTCCGGCATCTGTTATCAAAATAATCAAAAAACGCCTACCCCTTCGGGGATATAGGCGTGAGTTTATGTATGTATGTATTATGTATGTAAAAACTCCGTTTCGTCGAGGTTATAAGGCCAGTGTAACCTTTACAGTAGACTACACGATTATCACACGGTAACCTACCCGATTAGTACAAACATGTAACCTAATTCAACCCTTCAATGATAAATGGATATGCGTAGTGAAACCCCACTGACGTTTGAGTTCCGCGGGACTTTGGGAATCGCTGCTTTAGAAGGTCGTCTATTATAAAAACATTATTTCGCGAGTATTAGTTCGCCAACCGCCTACGACCTTGCCTGCAGACATCACACTAACCCAATTCTCTCGCAGCATAAACTGTTGAAAGATTGAAACAATTCTTTTATCTTTCTGTTTTAAATCTACCTGTGTTTACCTGTACGATGTGAGTGTAAACTAGAACGAGGACCACCTGACGTTAGACGGTTACAATGTTACAAGTGCTTTTAAATTTTTGGATTTTACAAGATCAGTTGAATCAGGTACAGTGCCAACTAACTCTCCTATAACGAATGATCGTAAAATATAGTATAAGTACCCCATAGTAAACCGTACAATAAGCAGACTGTAAAACTACCTAATAAATCTGCGTATACTGGTTTAATAACAATGCTCATTATTACCGCGGTAGCCTAGTGGTCTGGATAATGAACTGCTGAGACGGGTTTGATCCCAGGTTCACCATGGCACACACCAATAACTTTTCGATGCTTTTCGAAGTTATGTGTGTATTTATCGCAGGTTTATAAGTGCTCGGCTAATGGCAGTAGGCTCGCCACCTATTACATTGGGACCCAAACATAAACTGGCGAAATGTGGGTTGTAGCACCTCTGCCTACCCCTTTGGGGATATAGGCGTGAGTTTATGTTATGTTCATTATTATCCATACCAGTAAAAAATAATCTTAGCACGTTGTTTGTAAATATACATTATAATGGATACACACATCTAGTTACATTTAATTTACTGTTTAGGAAAATAAAAAAAATCACAGGCTCCATATGCCCGATTCAGTAACGCCAAATTTCAAAACGCGTGATTACAATTCGATTAAAAGGAAGCATGGAAAAAAACCTTTACGTTTAACTTTCGTGAGGTTATTAAACCTTTAAAATTACTCATAGTTTGATTAATTTTCAATTAGGTACATTTTGATAAAATAATATCTATAAATCTTCGTAAGCTAAAAAAACACACGTTTTCAAATCGTAGTTTTTCTGAATGAAGCCTCAGGTTAATAGTCTTACTAATCTCGCTATAAAGTAAATATAGAACCAGTTAATCTTGATGATCATATAAGCTTTAGTTAATAACATAAATGCACGAACTAACACGGCTGAAGTCACAGGTAAAATCTCATACCTAACAAAGGAATGGGGTCTTGAGAGAAAGCTGGATTCGATTGAGGTGAACGAGTTTAGATATTGAACACTATGAACAAGATAGGAATGTTGGTAAAAGGAAAATGTTATGAAAATTCATGAACACAAGTCCATGACTGAAAAATCAAATGCATAGGTATAGTCATAAATCGCAGTAAAACTAGTTCATTATTATATAGTACATTTATTTAAGTAAAATGTAGTAATAGTAGAGGTGCCATATTCACTGGGACTAGACAAGACATGTCATATGAAACAAAATATATTAAGAATGTAAAAGTTCAATGAACTAGTTTTTTTTTTTTAACTAATTTTTCTCTCACCTTTACACAAAAATTCTAACAAATCACTATGAAATTAGAGCCATTAATAAAGAAAAGAGAATCATGTTGCAAATCTATACTACTATATAAAGAAGTAAAGTTTGTGTGTTTGTGTATTTGTTGTATTCTAAGGGGTAATCTCGGGATCTACTAAACCGATTTTAAAAATTCTTTCACCAATAGAAAGCCACATTATCCGTGAATGTCATAGGCTGAATATCATCACGCTACTGCCCAAGGGAGCGGAGCAATAATCATAAATGTTAACATTTCCGGTAGATGCCATGCCCATACATTTTAGGAAAACTGATAAATTATGAGCATATTATGTGAGTTAAAAAGGGTGCATCGGGGTTCGAAATACGCCACGGGCGAAGCCGGGGTGGGTCAGCTAGTAAGATATACATGACTACACAAATACTCAATAGGTACGTTAAAACCATGACCACACGATCACAGTTACCAATATTATAGTAAGATGTAAAAATAGACTTGCCTACGTAGGCGACTTACTGACGATACTCTTCTATATTAATATCTTTATTTATAGAAGATTCTCGTCTTTATTTAAGTATACAACTTCGACAAGACGTGTGCAGCGGGATTATGATGTCGCCGTCATTCCAATTTGTGCTTTGATACTATTTATATTAATGCTATTACGGCTTGTAGAGGATTACCACAAGGCGGATTGCATATAAACAGGGTGCTTACTTATCGTGGAAAATCGATATTATGAGAATTGAAGCAGGATTTAAATGATTGCAATAAAATAGGAATGTTATTATGACAATGGTATGCTTTCTCCAGGGAGTGGCTAGATTCGATACGAGTAATGCCACTTTCTCATTAAAAAGTTTCTACTAGGTTTCTTCTAAGCAAGCGTGCTTCATCGTCGACTACAACATCACTTACATCAGGCGAGATTAGTATCAAACGACTAGTGTCAAACGCCGGCTTATCGACTATCAAAAAAGTAGAAAAAGGCTACCATGACGTATCAAAACGTTCTTATTTTGGGCTAGAAAGAGAGATGAAACAATACACCCCATATAGTTCCATCTCTCTTTCTCACTCGGAACACGAACGCTTTAAAACATCATGGTAAGTCCACAGAACTGAGTAATACGGATGTTTTCAAACATAAGTGAACTTAAAGTAGAGCATGGCAAAAGTGGTGTTTCAAATTATTAACGAAAGCTTTTACCTCAAACAAGCTACTACAAATTCTCTACTTCGATCAAGTTGAGAGTTAATGTTTTTATGGGGGAAAACTTTTGGGTTACGTGTACAGCAGTAGATTGTAATAGTCTAATTGATTTTATAAGAGGCTATTAATTGCATCGCATCTTGAAATAATTCCAACAGCTCAGGTGCCAGAAGTTTACAGACCTTTGGCAAATTCCAATCAAAAAGTCCATGGTGGAGTACATGAGTTTCTTGGAAGGCGCTCATTCATACGCAGATTCGCATTTAGGTCAGTCACAAATAGCTGTACGACATGAGACGAACATAATTCAAACACTATTGATATAGCGGAATGTTCAACTATGACGAAATTAATAGTAATGTGGTTACATATTGACCGACAAATAAAGATTACCTACCGCGATATAGCTACCGTTTAGATAGTGAAGTGAAAATATAAATTATATTATTGCAAATAGCCTTATGTCTATATATATTTTTGTAATTTTATGTAATGCTTTAATAATTTTAATTACAAAAGAAGCTTTGGGTTTGGTTTTAAAACTAAACTAGGTTTAGATAATTTTGTCATCTTAAAGCTGGATTTACATTACGGACATTACGAAATTATTGGCACGAAATGACTTTTCTAACATTGAACACTAGTAATTTCACGTCTTGAAAGCGACGGATGAAAAACAAATGCATGTAGCGGAGATGCGAATGTTAAGATGGATGTGTGGTGTGACAAGAATGAACAGAATAAGGAATGAGTACCTATGTTAGAGACAGTTTGAAAGTTGCACCAGTAAATGAAAAATTGAGAAGCGAGCGACTGTCGTGGTATGGACATGTTATGAGAAGAGAATGATGAAAGTAATGTTGTTAAAAAGGTTCAAAGTATGAATGTAGAGGGCTTCAGGGGCAGAGGTAGGCCTAAGAAAAGATGGATGGAATGCGTGAAAGACGATATGGAAAGAAGGTAGTGACTGAGGAGATGGCATCTGACAGGAATGTATGGAGGTGAATGACATGTTGCGCCGACCATAAATAATTGGGATAAAGGCAGGTGGATGATGACTGTAATTTCACGTGTAAATGTCAAGTTTCATAACACATGCATTGTGAAACTTGACTTTTGCGTTCCGTTACAGAATTTCCGCAAGAACCTCATCGGACATTGGCCAATGGCCATTCATCATCGTGTTGTTACACGATGATGAATGGCCATTGGCCAATGTCACAGGCGGCCTCACCGTAAGTGCATCTGTGGCACCTGTCATATACAGTACCATATAATAATATAATATAACTACTATGACAACACCAATAACACTAATACCTCAAACAAAAGAGCGCGAACAAAAGCGGACCCCTCTTAAATCTTAAAGCAAGCAATTTTTCTGTATACCTACTTAAAAATACAATATTAAACCATGAATTTGCACACGTTCTCAAAAGTGTATCCACAGCCGTAACGAAGCTTTGACACATTATCATATCAAAGTCAATCCGACTTTGTTAGATTTCTTTTCCTACGTTGTCTGGCAACAAAAAACCGCGTGCAAATTACGTAGACACAACCAAATTGTTAATCCTAATAGACGGCAACGAACAACCAAGATTGAAACATATTTATATACCTACATTACTTGTTGTTGCCCGCGGCTACGCCCGCGTAAATGTCAGTTATCGCGCGTGGACGTCTATACAAACTATCATTACTATATATCATCCCCCCTTTATTATGGTGCGGAAATCCCCATGGATACCATTCCCGTCAGCCATCAGTGGCGGGGCCTGCACCCAGTATATCGTCCCCCTTAGAAAGAAATTTTCATTTCAAGAACGCTCTACCTATAGCATATTTATTTATTATTAAGTGCCATTAACAATACAATATCTTCGTAAATGTTTTTCATTTTCGAAGATGATTATTATTGTTTCATACAAAATTTTATCCACTATTTGAATCCTTCAAGCCGTTTTTATTTCCTACAAAAGTAGCCTATGTCCTTTCCTAAGCTCTAATTGAAAATTTCATCAAGATCAAGTTTTTTTTTTTATACCACTTAGGTGGCAGACAAGCACACCGCCCACCTGATGGGAAGCGGTCACCGTGGCCTAGGGACGCGTGCAACACCAGGGGCATCACGCTCGCGCTGCCGACCCCAAGTTCAGTGGTTTAGACGTGAAAGCATAGCAGACAGACAAATATAGTTACTTTCGCATTTATTATATTGGTATAGACAAGTCAGAATGCAATAATAGAAATGACGTGAAAAAAAAAAGTTCCGTGCATCAACCTCAAATTTTCCTACAGTTGCCGTGTGTTATAAGCTCATACGGCGATGACGTAAGTATTATAAGCGCGAAGGCGTATGACGATAAGACTAGACTCGAATCAGCTGTTAGAAATGCTAAGACGGATGTGTTTGAGAATAAATTGCGCGTGCGAGTTATTATTTATGAGAATTTTCGCGAATTTATAACAAATGACGGTACAAGTAACAAAATTTGTGGTGAAGATAGATTTGAGGAATAAAACGAAGAATGTAGTATATGCATTCGACAAAGTGCTGTCAATTTTTCAAACAATAAATAAAAAGTTGGTTTCTTTATTCTCAGTCAACGATTTAATCCTACCTAATGTGCTTATTTATTTATTTATTTACTTTTGAAGAAGGTTTACAGGCTAAAGACAAATGAAATGGTACCAATAAATAGGTAGGTAAAATATTGCTAATCAAGCCTCCATAGGAAGGTAACAATTTAGGCATTCACTGTTTTTTTTTTAAATGCGATAGGTATTGGGTACAATAATACGTTAGTACCAAGTAGGTAAGTTTAAGGCAATCCATCATGGTACAACTAACATATTTATTCCAATAGATGGTGGATGAAGAAGGTTAAAGTTCGATTTAAACATGCTAAGATTTTAAAAAATGAAATTTTTTTTTTATTGTTCACGTCAATATGACTTTACCTCGCCTGATAGTAAGCTAAAGGTAAAGTCTCAGGAAGGGAGTCCCCATCACATTTACATATACATTAGACTTTTGCAGCTAACAACACACTTTTTGTGTCACGTCTTATAAAATCATTTTGACCACTGAATCCTATGAAGAGACGTTTCCTGGCCGCCAGCCAGCCGACTAGTCGACAGAGGGTTGTGTCGTGTTTTAATTCGGGGGGCGCCGGCGCCGAATTGTTACCAGTCTGGAAAGCAAATGGCTGTACTTTTAAATTAGACCATAAAATATCCATAAGTCTGAAGAGTGTGCGATTCATTCTAAGTCATTACGCTGGGCGGCAGTTATTTATGTGAAACTACCCTCAACGCAGTACAAAATAAGCCTACAGCTCCGTAAAACCTACCATGTCCCTATCCAGTAAATCTCAATGTAACTGCTTCATGTCTAGACAGGGGCTATGAAATTGTCCAGATATACAAGTATTAAATGCGCAAGAAAACATTGTAACTAATTGCTATTTTGTACACGATGCTGGCAAGAAAAGGTAGGTGAATGGTTTAGTAAAACCGTTATCAAATTAGTAACACACGGGTGTGATGTGAACTTAATGAAAAACGAAAAGGTACTTACCTACTTTTTCTTTTGTTTAATACACTCGAGAGCAATGAATCCGGGTCACTTAAAGAATGTTAAAAATCTCGGAAACTAAAAATGATAGGTTAATGCAATAAATTGTATTTAATAGACAATGTAATACTCCTTAAATGAAAGTAAAAAAAATATGAGTCACCATACATTTTATTAACACAAAATTACATAAAGAAAAAAACTGCTGATCTCTCCTTAAAACAAAAATAGGAAACATGAAATTTTTGAACTTTATTACGATTTTCTTGAATTTTAATACTTCGTATTGCCTCCTCGTGCTTCCATTACTGCGTTTACGCGGTTTGGCATGCTGTACACCAAGTTCCTTATACGATTTTGGGGAATATTCTCCCATTCCTCTGTGAGAGCAATTTTGAGCTCACGAAGCGTGATTGGGGGAGGGTTTCGTTGTTTTACGCATCTGCCTAGCTCGTCCCAAGCATGCTCGATCGGGTTGATATCCGGGCTGCGCGCTGGCCACTCCATACGAGTAATGTTCATCTCTTGAAGGTAGTCATTCACAATCCTACCTGTATGAGGTCGGGCATTGTCATGCATAAATATAGCATCCTCACCTAAATTGACCATAAATGGACCAACGTGATCATTGAGGATTTCTTCCACATATCTTACGCTAGTTAAAGAGCCGTTTTCTATGATCACCAGCTCTGTGCGACTTTCAGAAGAAATTCCGGCCCACACAAGTACAGACCCACCACCGTAGGCTACTTTTTCTTCGATGCATGCTTGCTTGAATCTTTCCCCTGGTCTTCGATACACTCTGTGTCTTCCATCGTGCTTGTAGAGCATAAATTTTGATTCGTCGGAGAACATAACTTTTGACCAATCTTCAATACTCCAATTTACGTGGCTCTGGGCATATCTTAGTCTCGAAATACGATGCCCACGCTCCAGTTTAGGGCCGTTTGCAGGTCTAAGGGGTTTTAAGTTAGATTCAGCAAGCCGACGTCTTACTGTCCATGCACTTGGGTTACTTCCTCCGAGGCGTCGAAACTGATTGGTGAGTTCAGTTCCTGTGAGAAAGCGATTTCGAAGCATGGTGTTCACCAAGTATCGGTCTTCTCGTGCTGTGGTACACCTGGTTCTGCCCGTTCCTGGTCTGCGTAGGTTAGAACCAGTTTCTTCGTAACGTCGGAGAACTCTTTGTACTGTTGACAGCGACACACCGACAGTCCTGGCTGTATCGCGCTGACTCCGGCCGGTTTCCAGCATTGTAAGTATTCTGGTGCATTCTTCAGGCGTAAGCGACATAATTTCAGCTTGAATAATGAATATAGAGCACTATCAACATGGTTTATGTACCCACATAAATGACAGATTACAAACAAAAGCAAAACCAAATGCTGTAATTTCGTAGTTCCATCTTCGAAAGTGGCCCTTTTTCAAATTTGATTTTTTTATGATATAACTTTACAATAACTAAGAAGTTTTAATACCTTCATTTAAGGAGTATTACATTGTCTATTAAATACAATTTATTGCATTAACCTAGCATTTTTAGTTTCCGAGATTTTTAGGATTCTTTAAGTGACCCGGATTCATTGCTCTCGAGTGTATTTGGCAAAATTAAAATTATACTACAATTAAATGTGTATAAAAAGGTGTATAATTTTATTAGCTGTTTATGATAAAGGTTAATAACAGCTCCCTCTCTCCCCCCTCTCTATTCTAGGGGCATAAAGGGGACACTGGAGTTCCCAAGTCTGCGAATTCGATACCAAAGATGGCTCTGAGCTTAATATCTTTTTTATTAATATAATATTTTTTAAAATAACATTCACCCAGTGAAATTATCCCTTTAAAGACGAATCTACCGAATTATCCCTCATCAAAATCAGTGCAGCGGAAGTTACAACATAGACACACACATACTATCATACAGGTCAAACAAATAACCCTCCTTTTCTTGCTTCACTGCAGTCGAGTAGAAACAAACTAAAATACTGTAGGCGTAGGCACTAAAACTGTTTCACACTGAATCTGAAATATCTAGAAGAAATATTAAGCTTACGTTGTTAGGAAGGAACATTGACCAAGTGCTCCAGATTTACGATTATTTATTTCGACGGATGATGCAACTTTCAATCTAACTCTGATCCACTGGCATTGGATCTTTTTATTTCGCTTGATTACATCTAATATAGTGACGTCTTGGAAATATAGTTTACTAGAAGCCCACGCGGTTTTATTCGTGGTTTGTGTTTAGGAATAAAAAGTACATGAAGTATCTAGTCCGCTTCGTCGCGGAATGCCATATTCTTAAAAGATTAAGATGTGTTTGTGTGACCAGTCACACTACGAAAGCTTACGAAAGTACAATTTTTACGGTCATGGTCAAATTGAATGAGGTGAGGTGACTAATTTATATGGTATGAAGAATACGTCACAACTGCAGGGAATTGAAAAGAAAAAAATATTGCAAGGAATCGGAGAAAAAGGAAAAGAGTCCTTCCTTTAGGCCTCTTAGCACTCATAAACCATAAGAAATATAGTAGACTTAAAATACTCAATTTGGTACTTTGAATAAGTTTTTATTAGCTCACTTATTTCTTAATAATGAATGAACAGAATTTGGAATAATTAAACAAATTTCTAATTTTGGTATAGATTTGAAACTTCAGGCATGTGACATTCAAAGGACAGTAAATCAATTTGACACCGAACCGATGCGATCTGGTGGACCAGTCAGCATGCGAATAGTAGAACTCTTCAATCTGTCGCATTCATAATTTGTAGTAAGAAGCAGAAATTCCAAAAAGAATAAAACTTCATGAAACTATAATCCATTTCCATTCGAGGTTATATGAATTTCCTGTCTGTACACACTCAAACAACGCCAATCATTTAAACCTCATCAAAATTTTGGCACACATATGCTAATGAAACACAAACGGTTGTGAATCATCTATTATACCATCGACTGTTTAGCACCTGCCTTCAATGCACTTCAGCTAAAAATACCTGCCGTTATGATGAAAGAGCCGGCCAATGTCATTGCTATATCAGAAGTTGCGGTGATAACATCAAACATTTCTTAGAAGGCACGCCAAAAAGGAGTCACGTACTTGAAGTAGAAGGTTCAAAATAGAATAAAAAACCACCATTGCATGTTCCCAAGACATTGGTGTTAGGACCCTACCACCGATGTCTCACCACCATTTTAGCGACCCAAGTCAGCCTCACTCACAAGGCGGTGGTGCACCTGCTGATTGATAGATTAGGTTCTGGCGAGGGCTTTTCTCTCAAGGCTAGGGGATCACAGGAAAAGTGAGTGAGCTCAAATAAGCGGACCCCGGTGAGTTTTAGATGCAACGGGGATCGGGATCTGATCAAGAAATAAGATTGCATATGGCTAGTAGGACCTATTTGACTGCTTATTATTATGCTTTTTAATGATAAATCATTACCACCATAAATCTTACTGCTCAGTCCGATGTGGAAGAAGCAGTAATAATAAATGAAACCCAATCTAAAACCCTTAACAAAAGAAAAGGACATGGAGCTATATATAGGTAGGTACGCGATACTATGATAAACATGCCATTATAAATTTATATACATTAATCTCAAATACTCTCATCTCATAAATCTCTACTCAGAGGTATCGAGTTCGAATCCGGCCGGACAGTACCAATGTGAATTGCACTTTGTGGAATTTATATGTGCTAATCACATAATTTACCATCTGCTGACGGTGAAGGAAAAACATCGTGAGGAAGCCCATATATCCTAAAAGAAATTCTAAGGGCATGTCCAATCCACCAACCCGCATTAGGACAGCGTGTGTGGATTAAAGTTCAAACCCTCTCAGCTCTATCGTTAGAGGAGAGGAGACCCGTGCCCAGCAGCAGAAAATAAATGGGTTGCTATTAATCTCAAATAAGCAAGCAAATTACACCTCAAAATATTACAGGCTCGAGCGCAAATCATTAAACAATAAACAGTGTGTGCAAATAACAAATCCAACATCCGCTTCCGACCTTGCCAACAAGCCAAAACTAGTCCAACTCCACGACACCGGAATTAGAATAGAAATGTCGTAAGACGGGAACCATTAATCATTAGCTCAAAAATCCGGCAAGGTGGATGATCTCACGGGTCAGTGTTACATGCATTTGCATGTTACAATAGCTATATTAGTTTTGGCAACACTCTTTGGAGTCATTTCTATCAAGTGGGCTTTCATTGATAGGGCGATCAAGATGTTGGCATTGGTTCCCTATTCGAATTAATGCTATAAAATTTGTCATGGCATACTTACGCTTATTCGTAAGGTATCATTTCAAGGCATTTTAATCATATTTACAGTAAGCATATTTCTTCTGTCTTTCTTTCTTTAAATTAATTTGTTTAAGGTTTCAAAATTTTTGCAATGACTGAGCTCAAATTTCGAAACGACACAACCCACTTTTGTTCTTATATATCATTTTTTTCCTTTTTGTCTATATGCATGGTTAATGCAGTAGAGTTGCAGTATTTCAAGTAAATTTTTCATTTTTATGATGGCGTAACGCCCCTGTCATCTTTTCCTGGCTGTAAAATGGATGACAATAATATTAATAAAATCTAAACTCACTACGTTGTGTAGCAAATTTTCGGCCATGGCACTTCCAGAACTTCAAAATCCAAGAAGTACTGGTTTGACATCATTTGGTATAACATGCTTACCAATGGTGTAACTACCATAGAAACCCAAGGTTGTGCGATATGGAGAAGGAAAAGCAGGAAAGCATACACCGGCCTTTGAGGTGCAGGTTTCTGTTGCGATGGGGAAACAACGCTGAGATGAAGAAGAAGAATAGAAAAACTAATCATTAAAACTAACGCGTAAGTTGTTCAAACGTTGCTTCAGACATAACAAACTAGTCCAACAAATCTAGGTAAACAGAGCGTAAAACGAGAGCAAGCTCCCGCAGAATATAATATAGCTAAAAGCATTTCACATTTAGCTAAAGCTGCAACTGATTGACGGACGCGCACACATGTCCCCAATAGTGATTGACGCGGTGTTCATGCACTACGCCGCCTCGGAAATTATCGTTTTTGGCATATCACCAAGCACTGTAAGTTCACTTGTGAACTGCTAGTTACAGAAGCTTCAGACGTCTCCGAGGTACTAATTAAATACAAGCGTATAGATGTAACGGCAGTTTCTAAATGCATATTGAGTGGAACCAAATTTCATGACCATTGCTGCATGTGGTGCATTTTATTTTATTATTTAGAAACTCAACGGCCTATACTATACGTTGCAGGTGATTTTCAAAGACAAGAGATTCGTACACTTGAAACTGATAGCTGTTGCCTGCGACTTTATCCGCGTGAAAGTTTGGTCATGTTACTACTGCCCATGGCAACCTATTCCCGGGATGAATGTAGCGTAGCCTATCTGTTATTTATGACTCTAAGCTATATTTTATGCAAAGGTTCATCCAAATTCATTAAGCCGTTATTGCGTGAAAAAGTATAATATAGTACTAACAAACTTTCGCATTTATAACATAAGTACGATGTTTTAGACTTATTAAGTTTTAATAAACTTAGAAACTGATCAGGAGAAATAAAACTCAGGAATGTATAAAACAGAGAATTGCTTCCTGATAGTTCTTATCAAAGTTATTTATCATGGTTGTTGTCATGTGAAACATAAATAATAGACTAACAAACAAAAACAACAAGGAAAGTCAAAACATTGCATGACTGATGACGGTTGAAATTTGATAGCAGGATGATACGGGAATGGGGACCAATAACTCGTTATGTAACCGAAACGATAAAGAATAAGTCACCTGTTATTGGAGCTATGAGGAAGACAAACAAATAACTGTCAGTTCTGAATATTTTTGTTTTGTTTTTTAATGCTTGAAGCATTCCGATGCGAGAAGCACTTGAGACCGGTGGGTTCAAGCGCTGAAGCCAAAGATTTAAGCGCTTAAGAATCTTTATTATAGAAACTAACCCTAAACGCGTCTTTGACCAAGGCACAGAATTCTAGGGCATCAACAGCTAGTTATAATTTTCATCAGCAACAAGCCAAAGCAAAGGTGAATCAGAATCGAATGTAGTAGCTAACCACATTGCAACTCATGTTCAACATTTTTGCATTGGCGCATAACTGATAATTGTGGCCCATTGTCAGTATCCAAGGCGAAATTTCAAAGACTTCACTCAAAAAGGGAAAACCGTAGTCTCATTTTATCCAATAATGACACGTCACATGTAATTATTATCTTGCCAAGAAACGTTATCGTCGTCCCTATCACAAGATGTAAGGCTGAAGGTTTCGTGGGCGGAGTGACGTACTTGAAAACCAATTGCGTCTTTTCAATTTTCTACTTGATCGCCATCTGACAAGATAGCCAAAGATTTAATATATTGTGGACAAAATGATGTTGGAAAAAAAATCGCAAATAGAAAACTGATTTTACGTAATAATTATTTCGATGTTCAAAACCTACCCATAAGTGAGAACCATTCAAAGAAAGACGACAGTTTACCAACACAGGGGTTTAATTTTTAACCGTAGAGTCATGGTACCTATGAAAAAAACGTAAGAGTTTTTTTTCACCGACAACTGGAATTTTAGGGGATAACTACCCGGTAAGGATCGAGGACATTCATGGGGTAAGAAAACCGCAACCAGCAACATGTATGAAAACAATTATGAACCAGGCAAAGTGGTATATGTCAGTCACTGGGAAGTGTCATCTTCTCAAAATTAAAGTACACTTTAAGTAGCAAAATACATTTTTTCTGACAATTGATAAAATAAGACAAGACATTATTTTCCCCTAATTTTCCTGTCTCCTCTCATCTCCCGGTGGCTCTCATGAGTCCAATACGTTACACCTCTTGTCTTACATTCTATTATAGACCAGGGTAACTGTATACAATTAAGTGAACGTGTGATGTTTGTTTGTATTAAAAATGAATCATTGAGATCAATCATCACCATACTAAATTGGCACGTCATCATTCCAAAATACTCCCAGATGTTCAAGCAATTTCGGAACAGCCACGCAACCCGTTATTACATTTTCAAGTTCCTAGACCAGATGGTACTTCAATTTGAATCACCAGTTGTTCCAAAATTAGTTCACAAACAGCTAAATTTACCCGCTAATAACAATAAAGTACCTGCGTTCCCTGCGTTCACAGCTACAGCGATAAACTTGGGTGCTGGTGAACCGAGTTAACGTAAAATGAACGATCTGTGGTGAATTATATCTGGGATTGTTTGACACGCTCTCCTGGACTGACTCTTTGAAGATATTACTTTGTTCGGCGTTTATTACTCACTACCTGTCACTCAAGGCTCAACCACGTGGAATTTTGCTCCCGTTTCCCGTGGAAACCTATTTAATTCCAGGGATAAGTAGCCTATGTGTTATTCCAGACTATAATATAAATCCTTGACTTTTGACTTTTTGGACCAAATTTCGATAAGATCCGTTCAGCTGTTAAAGTATCCAGACATCTTCATAAGCTTTCACATTTATTATATTAGGATAGAACCGGATACTGTACTTAAAGCGTTTTAAATTTGCCGCGGTATTACTTACCCGAAGAAATTATTTATGCTAATGGAAGTTGGAAAGTCACGCTAATAATAGAAGTCGAAGTAACGAGGAAATCGTTCATCCTAGTTCGGAAAAGTAATGTTTAGGGGTGTAAGTAATATCAAATGTTAGGTTAGGCAGTCGGCAAAACTGACATAGCAATCAAAAAGCACGGCTCCAAAGTCCAAACTTTGGACGCAACTGAGAAATCGCTTTATGCAAGACCGTTCAGGCTTGAACGCATTTTAAAAGACACCCTCTAACGCTCTAGGATGAAGAAGACATAACTATAATAGATCCAACATAATTATTTTATCAAATATTAAAACACTGTTTATAGTGATATCGTTTCAGTAATATAAATATGCACAACAGCTGCAGTCCAAAATAAACATAATATCAAAACATTATAAAGTTGTAGCGTTTATTATCAAAAGCTTTGTGATGCAATTGAATGACCTCATTTTTAGAACTGTTATTTTTAATGATGTTACGTTTTAGACAGCTGATTCACGGAATAAATGTATTTAAAGTGTATAGTAAAACGTTTACAAATAAAAATGGATTGAACAAATTAAGAAAATAAACACGTATGTGATGAAGAATGATATTTTGAAGCAGTTAGTACTTAGGCTGACTTTTCCTATAAATTGACATCTGCTATCTGAAACCACTGTGTTGCCAGATAAGCAATAACGCTACACTCGTCCGATGGCAAATAGTCTCCATAACTTCATGGACGCTAGACATATCACCGCTGGGAATATAAGGTTTATAACGCGTTCATTGCCAACTCATTATAAACTTTTTTGTTTATTTTTTTAGTTTTTCAACATAATACTGTCCGCATTTAGTATCTGAGAGCCTAGAGTCACGGTAAAGTCTGTTCCTTACATGACGATTCCTACCAGGTATCTCCTACCACAAGCCATGACAAGGAACTTAATTTTCAGTAACCTACCTTGTAATAATTGAATTGTCGCTTGGTACTCTGCTAGTTTTTCATCCACGTAGCCTTCCTGCGACTGCTGGGCGATGATTTCTGCGGTCGACGGTCCACGTTCCTCCTCATCCTCCTCATATATCATAGGCCGCGGTGGTGGAGGCGGTTCCAACGGCACGCCCGCGTAATCGTACTCCCGAACCGGTTCGTAAGGAGACGAGTAAAAGTACTCTGGACTTTGGCCCAGAGTCGGAGACATAGGATAAGGGGAGATGGAGAAATGAGAGCTAGGAGATGGTGAATGTTGTCGTAATGTATGAGGGGAGTGTAATGGTCTGAAGGGTTTTGGAGACGGGTGAACTGGAGGGGGAGTTACTATAGCTGTGGAGTGCCTGGGCCCGGATATGAGTGGTGGCGGACTGGGGGCCCATGGCGAGGGTGGACGGTATTGGAGTGGGGATGAGGGGGCAGGGGGCCGCGCGCGACTCCGGCCGGGTGGCGGTTGCGACATCTCGTGAGTTGATTCAAGTCAACCCCGTGTCACACCACCATTTGCATCGCTGTAACAAAAGAGAACATACTATTAAAACATACGTATATTACTACAACGGAACAAACGGGAACAAAAGGAAATTATATGAGTGCCTATTCATAAAATACATCACCCAAAATACATCTTTTTGGACCCCTACGTCACGTTATGGCCCATTTTCTGCGAACATGTTACTAAGCAAGCATTCGTACAGTCAGTGCAGGGAACAAGCAAACAACAAGCTTTTAGCAAAATATGGCGCAACGACATAGTGGCTGCGAATGTTATATTACGCCTCTTAGCACCGTTCAAAAGCCACCTTCAGCAACTACCGCACTTTGTACAGAAATCGTGGACAGTCAAACTTCTTGCTATTTCAAGCACCAGAAAAATGAGGGTAGTAATAAAATTAAATATGAAACAGATTTCAACAACCAATAAACACAAAAATCTCATTAAAACAAAATGCCGCTAAGCACTCTCTGGGTAATACTATTCCTGTCCGTAACTTCTGTCTATTTCGGACTTCCAGAAGGGGTTACGACCCACATTTACACTGTATACAATATACATACAAAACAGATGCCCTGTTACTTTTATTAGGTACGAATCGTTTAAGCTTTGAGTCCAGATGGAATCAAAAACATTCTCACCAAATAATAATTGGTTTAAAAAAAACAGCAAAGTACCTAACATATACAAATACATGTTCCTACAAGTACAGTCAGCAATAAAGGTGGATAGTTAAATTCCAATTTACAGATCACCTTAACCTTAAAATTATCGCAAAATAATAAATGTAATAAAAGCCTACAGATTACTAAATACATGCGTTTAGTATTTATTTCAAACAATATTATAATCATGTCAATATAAAGTTTAAGGCAACTTTATAATTTTTTTATTACTAATAACATACCGTACCTAGTATTTACAAATTGACAGAAATTAAAGTTCCTTCTGATACGTTTGATAAAATCCTAACCCTAATTTAGATAATACCAAAAGAACAGTCACACACAAATTGCTACAAAAACCGATAAAAATATCGAAGATACAATGAAATTCGGATACACAATAAATCAACAGGTCAACGTCAAAATGATGTATAAAAATGATGAAATAAATACGAAAATTAAAAACACGAATGAGAATCAAAAAAAGAAAAAGCAGATAATTTCAAATTACATAATCAAGACCAACAAGCAATTTATTATAAAATAAAAGACTCCGAAAGCGTCGAAAACTCTCATTAATCTAACCAGATGGGATCAGATATATTAACTAAATTATATTATGTAGCTTAGAGATGGAAACCTTGACGTCAGCTGCACAGTGCAATGGTGATATTTTGGAAGACACCACAGTTAAATAAATAATATTGGACATTTGCCAATGTCAGGGAAAATAAGAAAAGTGTTTAGCAACAACACACAAAATGACACGAGCAAAACTAAAACAGACGTGTGAGATGCAAGGAAATCAAAAGTAAAGTAATTACTTCAGAATTGAACAGAAACAGCTAAGGTTTAGTGTAGAAGCCGCAAATTGTTGAAACGGTTTATCCCAACTAGTCCTACTAACAGTTCGATGATCGGACAGTTTGGACAAAAATATTCCAAGTAGTCAGATTGTATTTGTCAATCGAACTATATGGACAAAAACAGCAAAAAAGGAATAGTTATAGGATCGCTTCGTTGTCCGACTGTCAAAATGTCTGTTTTGTATTCTCAGGAATGTGTGGAATTAAAATTAGGATGAAATACTCTGCAATCCCTTAGAGCAGGCTGTGAAAAGTCAACGCAATCAAAAGATTCAGACATTAATGCCACACATTTTGACACTTGAAACACAATTGAAACTTACAGGGTATGTTGACCTAAAATCAAGAAACTTGAAAAGAAGCAGAACTTTTGAATAAGCTTCATAGGTCCTTTTTGGAAAAACCGCGCATAGACAACTGCAAAAGGAAGCCTTTTCAAACCATTTAGTTCCTCCAATGTGTGGGTTTTCACAACTTGACAATAACGAAACAGTAGTTCAAGAACTTTCCACGCAGTTCTGTCAACGGCAACGCCATGTAGTCCCTTTTTTTATCCAAGAATTTCTAAGGCTCTATCAACACAACAGCTCCCTGATTAAAGACAGACCATGACAGGTGAAACTAAACAAAAGCCCGTATTCGTAAAACCATGACAATTAGTGAACTCCGCATTTATTTTTTTATCATAGTATTAGATCTTTTTCAAAATCAATATTTATTGAAACGCTATATAATTTTGTACCTAACTGTACTTCTAATCACCAAGTCCAAAGAAACATTGTATTAAATAGGTACATTTGGCGTAACAATACAGACAACAAACGACAAAGCATCCCTGGCCAGTCTCCAACCGTGCCAGAGTGAAGGGGCAACCACAAAAAACTGGAGAGACACAACGACGGCGATGTGCCAATGGTTGTTATGATCAGAATGATGGACGAAGGCAGGTGACTACAAATTAATAGGTTCCTTGCCATAAACTATTAGGTCAACTATTACGTTATTAAAATAATAAATAATGTGGAATACTAAGGAGTGGAATGCCCTGCCTAGATCTTGGGGGTCTTCAAGTCAAGAGTGAATAGGTTGCTTTTCGTGCGCCATCGGCGATCACATCATCACCTTACTTGAATGAAATAAAGAAGTATGAAGTCACATCTCGTTATCAGAAAATTTATCAATATTAGTGATTGGAGGGTATGAATGAAAAAAGGAAATAATAATATAAGAACAGATGTAACTGTTAGCTAACTAGACTTATAAGCACAGTTAAATCAATTCATTTTAACCACGGTATTAAATTTTTGGCGTACTTGGTAACATTTTGAGTTCAACAATTTTTAATCTAATCTCAATTTTTGTAATCTTACTACGAGTATACTTAATAAGATAAATCTTACCCCGAAGCTCACTCTTCTTGCCAATTTGCTAATTCGAAAACTGGGTACTGTACATTGTACAAATATTTACCGACAAACTCGATGTGTCTATAAAATTCAATTTGTTGGAAATATATCCATTATTTATATTATTACACATGATAGATTTTGATATTATAATTATTACATCTATATATCTGATCTATTTTAATCTAATGTTGTCTAGTAGATGTGTATTTGCATAGTCTATCCGATGCACATTCACGATACCTTCAATTTTTTAAAATACTACTATGTTTTTAGTTTTCACGAAACAACTTTGCCGGTAATAGGTACCTATTTTTAGTGCATGTTATTTACTGGCGCTAACACATTTCGCTCGTTTATAAATTCCTTGAATTCCTACTTTTCACCTTCAGGGGGTGACTTTACGATACTATATTATCTAGTATTAACACTGAAGTACTTTAGTACTTTTATATATTCTGTGACTGAAGTCTAAACTAGTTCCAGAAGATCCTAACGTAATGTGGCGGTTGGTAGTAAATTGTTATAATTAAATTCAAAAGCTACTGTGGCAGGTTTTGAATTTAAGACATCTTAAATATTTATTTTATGACAAAGAAGGTGACGGAGTGGTTACCAAGAGATAAGAAAAGGAGACAAGGCAGACAGAAGAAAATGTGGCGGGATGTATCTGGTGAGAGAGTGGGAACAAGTTGCATGCAAGCAGTACGAGATAGAGAATTGTGGAGGGATTTGGGGGAAGCCTACGCCGAAAGGCGAATTCTACCAATAGCAAACGGCGTTTAATTTTAAGCATATAAATTGTAATTTTAGGGTAGTAGTAATAAAGGCTTTTTTATTTTTTTATTTTATTTATTAAGTATTTATTTCATAATTGACTTTCACCCAATGTCAAGCGCACGTGGTATGCTTTGCATAAATTATTAGGGTTTTAGATGAATTTCCAAAAATGATGAACTTCCAATTTTTCCGCCTTTTAATCCCAAAGTCCCCAGTTAACATTCGGCGAAAAGTAGTTGTAAAAAAGATTCCGCCTTTTCTTTTGGGGATATAAGCCTTGTTACTATAGAAATCAACAGACTTGAAGATGAAAAGAGAAATAAGTCTCGTAAAGAAACCGAATTAACGAATCCATCTCGTGCTGGATAAAATTTTGTTTCTAATTCTGTCGATTATATCACTAACGCAGCTTCAGATAGCGATGCCAATATTAAACACATCTATTGACTCCAGCTGGGAATGACATAGTGAGCTAGAAAAACTTATTTTAGATTTGTCAGATCAGATTTTTAAGATTGAACACGAACTAATTTGATAATAGACATATTAAAATATGAGTTGATATGTTTGATGTGTGTGTATAATCCGCAAAATATAAGTTAAACCCTCCTTTGTATTTTTCATGAACCAAGAACCTCCGTTGATGGCATGTGGTAACAGTAACCTATCATATTCATCACGAGTATCTGAGACCCTACCCAAATCTTTGGACCCCAGGCTAACCTCAACTGCAAGACGACACTCCTGCTGATTGATGGATGAGCCCTTGGCGCTGGCTATACTTTCAGATTTGAGGAGGTTCGAGGACGAACGTCTCCCGGAAAGTCGCAACTTTGATATTGGCACATGGCTTATGTACGTTTGCAATAAAACAGAGCTATCTATTTTTACTAGGTAGTACAATTTGATGGCACTTGCCTCAAATTGGGCCGGGTAACCACCGTGCACTTTTGCGAAAAACCCTCCATAGTAATCCAACCCCGGTTGGATTGCGTTCAGGGGTCAGCAGGTTGAAGCGGATTTGGTAGAGGCTTGAGGTGATGGTTGTCGCAGCACTTGTAGGTCCAGTGGGTATTGACGTAGTCTAAACCAATATCTGCGCTTTGTCACGCAGTGCTGCGCGGACAATCACCTATTCTTTCATGAGGCCGTCAAGTTGAGGGCCAATATTATGTCACTGTCGGTGTATGTAATGGGGATCCCCTTCCTGAGTCTTTACCTTTAGCTTACCATCAGGCGAGGTGAAATCACATTGACGTGTCCGATACATAAAAAAATCTAGTAAAAAATAGGATGAGAATGTGCAAGTAGAAAGTCGTTATTCAATGAGAGAGTGGCAAGTACTTCTCTGGTCGAACCAGTCCATAAGAATATGCAGAAAGTGTAATGAAAGCAAACTAAAGAGCTATTCATAGTTATTTAAAGTCTGGTGAAACTGAATCGAAAATCCATAAATCTAGTAGAAAAGAGAATGTGTCGATATATCCGCATATTCTAAATATTTATTGGTTCTTCTCGTAAAATATTTCATAAACACTATTGATACGTTTTTTGTAACTTTGATGGGTGCCCACGCGCGTACCCACGTCTATTGTATTATAAATAGTTTCTGACTGATTCCTTATCCTAAATGATGACTATTATATTACAGAAAATTAATACCTAAGTAACCGAAATTACTAGTATTTTCCTTAACTCCTAATCCTAATTAAGACTAATAATACCTATACTAATACTAACTGAAATAATCAGTTAAACTAAATCATATGTGTTAGGAGTGAGTTTACGTCGGCACAGTGTAAATAGCCAGGATTCAAACCCGATACCTGTTTTTAAAGCCAACTCGTTACCCAATAAGCTAATGATACATTTTTTTCATTATTCTTTTCAAATCATTATTTTGTCATTTTTTTATTTTTTGTTACTTAACTGTCTGTACTCTAAATATGGTTTATATCGAACAAAAATTTTGATTACGAAAGAAAATGATTCCGTATGGAACAAAAATTTTGATTTGTAGAATTCCTAAAATGTCTATGTTAGTGACTTGATATACTGAATCATTCGCATGTTTTACGTCTCACACATTTATTGCATTAACATCAACGGAACCCCGTTCCAGATACAGTTCAAAGGCTTCTATACAAATGCATTTATATGTTTTATTTTCAAACAGTTGTATTCCAAGAAAATTGATTTTTGTTAACATAAACGTTTTTATTTTCATTCTAGGAAAACCTTGTTAGATTTAGACTTGTTAAGCAGACTTCACCAATGATGTGATTTGAGGGTTAGCCATCGTCGTTACGGACACTTTTTAGGGACACTTGTCCATATTGACCGTTTTTAAACGGTTTTATTTAACTTGACCTGTTTGTCAACAACCGTTTAACTTAAAAAAGATTTTTCACAAATTTATTAAATTTAATTTTTTTTTACTAACAATTCGGACCCCCTCAAAACAGCTAGAACACAAAATAGCTTTAAGCGGATTTGGTAGAGGCGTAGGGGAAGATTTCGACCCCTGCAAGCTGGTACACTTACTAAATAATGGATGAGAAGCCCAGTTTTGGAAGGTCAGACGTCAATCGCAGCCTCATACCACTTGGACTAGAAATTCGCACCAAAATCTACGGGACCCAAACCAACCTCTACTAACCGGTACGCAGGTTCATTAAAGGACAAGATTTTGGCGCAGGCTTCTCAGAGTTGAACGGTCAGACGGCAATCCAAGCCAAATCTAAAGATGAAAAATTGCATCTTGTAATCCAGGGTCCACTTCTGAAACCAGGAAAAATAGTCAATATGTTCACGACTCCATCGATTCCACCGTTACAGAATACAGTTAGTAAGTCAGCCAGTTCTAATTTCAAGAAGGATTCAAGATCAGTATTATATAGTGCACGGCATCTAACTTGGCAAGATTTTGGAGTAGTGTGGGCCTCACTACTCTAAAACCTTGCCAAGTTAGATGCCGTACACCATACTTATTTCTATGCGACGCATTTTGCCACAAACAAGTATAGTGTACGGCATCTAACTTGGCAAGGTTTTGAAGTAGTGGGGCCCACACTACTCCAAAATCTTGCCAAATTAGATGCCGTGCACTATAACAATACTACCTCTATAATATCTGTGTTTATGACTGCGAAGTATCATTATACGAATGTTTTATACGAAGGGGGAACCATCTTTAATTTTAAATGAGTATACTAATAACCGAATATATAGCCAGAGATGAAGAGGATAATTTATAAACATACATTAGACGTTTAGAACATAAATATTTCTTTCGCGACAGTCGGGCCTAAATGCGCTTGTATTAAAGTTTGGCTCGCCGCCAGAAAACCTAGGCCAAGAACGAAACGTTGAACTTCGTATAAAACGAACTAAACCTTTATAAACCTATAAATCCAATAAAAACCAAAAAAGTATTAAGTATATTAACCAAGCGGTTCGATGCCTCTTTTATTTGCCGCACCATAAAGACTTGGAATTCTTTACCAGCGCATGTGTTTCCTTCCTCCTATAGTCCCGGGGCCTTTAAGCGTTGCGTGAAAAATCATTTGACGAGGCCGTCAAGCAGAGGGCCGCCACTGTAGCACTATCGGTGTATGTAGTGGAGTCCCCGGTCCTGAGACTTTACCTTTAGCTTACTATCAGGCGAGGAGAAGTCATTTTGACGTGCCCTATATAAAAAAAGAACCCATAAAACAAGCTCGTAAAGCTATGCTTACTTTGGGTCTAGTTAGCATTGTGAGAAAGAATGTCGTAGAATAATTTATTTATTTAAGTGTACAAGGTGTCTATCTGTACCTTTGGGGTCCAAATCAACATCACCAGCTGACTAGCTGGTGAGGTAGAGAATAGTCGATGCACCTGCTAAACAACCGAATAGGCTCTGGCGCAGGCTGTCCTGTCAAAGTTGGTTTATTCCAACTAGTCCTACTAACAGTTCATCATCGATCATGGAACAGTTTGGACGAAAATTTTCCAACTTAGGTTGGGTCAGACGGTAGTCTCTCTGGGGAAAGCCGATATACCAATCAAAAAACAAAAGCGACCTTCGTACTCCCAATCGCAACAGGGAAATCTATCCATGAGCATTGAGCATGTTGTCAAAGTTACAAAAGTGAGCATGTAGTATTTTTCTGCGTTCTGTGAAACTGATCCGAGTGTTTATTATTATAGGTATAAAAGTAAAAATCCGACTTATTCTTACTGAAAAGCCCTTTTTATAACTAAATCGAGAACTATAGGTACGACAATTTGACCTAGATTCTGCGGTTTGGTTTGTACAGAGTCCAATGCTCCGATATGTCATCGGATCAAGTTCGGTTCAGCCTCTGATTTATAAAATAATAATATAGATCCACCTTTATAACTCGCAACAGTTACACATTATATGAATTTGATGAGAAATTTATTTGTAGGAACGCTATTAACTGAAATTACGAGTATTAATAATGGCAAAAGAAAAAACAGAAGCAATGATTTTAGCTGGAGCTAAGCTACATTGATTCTGTTTGGAGTAGGTTCACATCGGTAGTATCCAGGATTCGAACGCCTCGAGTTTGAATCCTGACTCATAAAGGCAGACTCCTCTTAGTAATCCTTAACCAATGCTAATAATAAACTAAGTGAATAAGTGTTTTAAGTTGAACGCTTTTACACAATAAAAGCGGCCATATTGGATTTTCTTTTTTTTTCACAGTAAACTAGGTATATTCTACTAGTCAAGCCCTTTCATTTGATATCCATATGGCGGTAGTTGTGGAAGAATATGTAAGCCGCTATTTGGTAGCGGCGGCCATCTTGGATTTATAATGATACAGACTTGTATTGTCACCAGAACTAAAGGTATGTGCCAAATATCAGAACAAACCGTATACAGGAAGGGGGTAAATTTTCAATTAGGTACTAGATTTGACCCAAACCAATAGGTCAAGTTAAATAAAACCGTTTTTAATAATAAAAATGATTAAAATATTACATGATATTTTTTTAACTGCTTAGGTGGCAGACAAGCACACGGCCCACTTGTTTGTTTTTTTTGTGTTTATTTATATATTTGTTGTTTAAACATAAATATCAATAAGGTCAATATTAATAATTACAATCACAAATGTTACAGTAATAAAATGTAGTAGGTACTTAAACGTGAACTGTGATGATAAACTTCGCAAGATTTATGATAATTTGAACATGAACTATATCATTAAGAAAAGAGGTTAGGTTAACAGTTCATAAAGTATTTTTATAGAGAAATAAAAACGCAGGCAAATGCGAATATTAGAGCCGCATCTTTAGCAATAAGGGAAATAAGCGAACGAAAGGGTGACTTAATTTGATTCGATCACGCAAAACAATACGGAAGTCGAGTTTTTTTGATTAATAAGGCATGAGCCAAATATGATCGATTCTGAAAGTAAGTTAAGTAATATCGGTCACGTCAATATGACTTCCCCTCGCCTGATGGTAAGCTAGAGCCAGAGCTCACTGTACCTCTCCTCCCCCCCCCCCCTCCTCCCCACACCTTCATAACCTTCCCGCCCCTTCCTACCCCCGCCCATTCCCTTTAGGGTCGGCAGCGCGTCGTGGTTCACGCCCTCAATGTTGCACACGTCCATAGGCCACGGTAACCGCTTGCCGTCAAGTGGGCCGTGTGCTTACCTGCCACCAACGTGGTATAAAAAAAGCCACTGCTACACCCGTGTGAAATTCTGCTGCCGTTTCCTCTTCCGCTACGTATCTATGCTTTGTATCTACGCTACGTATCTGCGCTACGTATCTACGTTACATATCTATGCTTTGTATCTACGCTACGTATCTTCGCTACGTATCTACGCTACGTATCTATGCTAAGTATCTACGCTACATATCTATGCTACATATCTACGCTACGTATCTACGCTACATATCTATGCTACATATCTACGCTACGTATCTACGCTACGTATCTATGCTAAGTATCTACGCTACATATCTATGCTACATATCTACGCTACGTATCTATGCTACGTATCTACGCTACGTTTTTACGCTACGTATCTACGCTGCTTATCTACGCTACGTATCTACGCTACGTATCTACGCTTTTTATCTACGCTCCGTATCTACGCTACGAATCTACGCTACGCATATACGCTATGCATCGCTCGCTACACCAGTATTGTAAACTTAGCCAAACACTATGGTGATGATATAATAATACAAGTATTTAATGAAATGAGGTGGTTACATAGTTGCAATTCCAATAATATCGCGCGGGCGCCAAGTTTATTTTCCTCATTGAGTTCTTTCGTCATGCATGCAGTCATTGAAGAAGTAAAGATGATCTAATAAATTAACCTTGGCATGAATATGATAACAAGATTTAATTACTTCACGTTAGGAATATTTACCATGCAGTTGAATTAATTTTATATCGATGTTTCATATTACTGTTTTATAATGTTGTATGAGCAATATATTTGTCCATACCTATACAGGATGTTCCAAGAGATTTAATCCATATGATTGACTCTATCGATTAATGCCATAAAAGTACAGGATGTTATTTTTTCAGATTTTAGCAGGTTCGGTTACCGACCTACTTTTTATATCTGGAGCAACCTACGTAGACCTACCACGTGGGTTGCGGGAATCCAAAAGATAGCATGATTTGAATTTAATAATGTAATTTAATTGACATGGATACATGGATACACCTTATTATTGACATGACTAATGATTATTATTACAATGTGACTGTAAATTCCTAAGTTCCAATATATACACCTAAATGAGTCCTGGTCACTTGGATTAAATGATTTGTTATTATTATTATATTATTATTAAAGGACGGAGCCGTATCCAATAGCTTTCTTAAAGCTACTCTCAAAGAGACAGAATAAATTGTTTATGATTGACATTTGAGAATGCAAAACTCTAAAATTTGATCGCCTCATCAACATAGTAATCGTATTCCAATGCCCCAATTCCAAAACGATAAAGGTATCGATGACTAATGCTTTTATCGTGAAAACGTATTGCTGACCTACCTGTGCTGTATAAATAACCAGCAGCCATTGCAAGCTTATACAATCTACCAGTACCAATTTGTCTAAATTAGTACTATTTTTTTGAAATAGTCCATGTTCTAGATTCGTATATCGCGTTCCCAAGCTCTAAAATTTGCAGATCAAGATTTTGTAAGTTCTTATTAGAAAGATTCTGACACTAAACATTATTAACTTCAAGCTGTCCTGTGTTGCCATGTAAGTTTCCTCATTGATCTGAGGAAACTTACATGGCAACATAGTACAGTTTCCTCATTGACCTTTTTTGCCGTTTGTTTGAGGTAATTTTCTCCAAAAACGCATACATAAACACAACTCAATATCTTCATTGATTGGACACTAGTTTTGTTACTTACTATATATAGTAATGAGATTAATTCCTCTCATACGTCCATAACTCCTAAAGGGCAGTGACCCATGAAAACACCATGGGGTATGTCAATGAAAAAACAAACAATTTAATGTAATCGACAAACAAATGCCACACGGCAATTCGATAGCGACTGGAGTCACGCAAGTATTGTGAAGCAGTTCAAAAGAATTACTATGCAAAAAATGTTACCAAATTACGCAAAACTTTGTGAATGTAAGGGCACGTATAGACAGTCAATAAATATCGCGATCTTGTCAATATTAGTGATGATAATGACGACACAAACGCGATATTGTTGGAAAAAAATTGCTAAAGTCTTGATAGAAATAAGTTTTCTTAAAAGATTAAGGTCATTGGGATGTAAGCTTGAAAACGTTCAATGTGAAATTGTTGTATGATTCAATTCTTACTAATATGAAGTAACCATAGACTAATATCATAAAGGTAAAGTTTGTGAGGTTGTAGGGAATAACCTCTGGACCTACAAAATCCAGTAAGAAAATGCTTTCACCAATAAAAAGTCACATTATTCGTGAGTGTCATAGGTTATATCATCACGCTACTATCCAAAGGAGCTGGTAGTTATCATAAATATCAACAAATACAGCAGATACCCGTACATTACTTATATGAAAACTAATAAATTACGTGCACATTACAGTGGTGCAACGGTGGTTCGAAATACACCAAGGGGGAAGCCTTGGGGGCCAACTAGTAAAAATATAAACAAAATATACAAAATTTCATGCAATACACATGTTTTTGTATAAAACTATGAACAAACAGCAATCAGTACCGGAAGTATTCAATGTGTATTCCTAATAATATACGGTAGCTTCTGAATGAAGGGGAGAAAGCTGAAAAAGCGACGTTTATCGCGATTTCGCGTGACTGAAAGCCCCCACTCGCGAAAGGGATTGAAAAGATACTTGTTTACTTGAATTGTTAGCTGGTTCTAAGTGAATCAATGATGTAAACTGTTTCTAGTTTTGTAGTTATTGTAGTTTCAAGTCTCAATTGAAACATTATAAACTAGCGACCCGGGACCCGGCTTCGCCGGGGTGTAAATTCCAGTTTTCCAATAAAATATATAGCCTATGACACTCACGAATGACGTGGCTTTCTATTGGTGAAAGAATTTTTAAAATCGGTTCAATAGATCCCGAGATTACCCCTTACAATTTAACAAATATACAAACACACAAACTCTACCTCTTTATAATATTAGTATAGATTACTGGCGGCTACCCGCGGCTCTGTTTTTTCTGATGCACTTCCCGCAACACATGGAAACTTATTCCAGGGATAAAAGTAGCAGTAGTAGTAGATTACGTGTTATTCCAGACTAAAATCTATGTCTGTACCAAAGGGGAATGTCAAGTTCTGGCCATCATGTGCCCAAGAATATGCTAGATGGCAAAAAAACCGTCATTATTTTTAATTACCAATTCTGTTCAGCCGTTTGAGTGTGTCTTAGTAACGAACATCCAAATCTCTTGCAAACTTTTACTTTCATGATATTTCTAAGAAGTCTGATAGTTTGACGTGATTACAAAAAATAGACTCTGCAGTTGTCGCAGCAGACAAGCACATGGCCCACCTGATGGAACGCGGTCACCGTGGCCAATGGACATATGTGAAAGACTTAAAATTTTGAACGCACAGAAAGTAGGCATCCTAATTTTAATTAAAATACAATTATATTATTTTCTTTCACCATATCTTATTATTTATTACATACCTAACTATAATATAGTCCATACTGACTGTCTGGAAGAAATCGCAGACAGCGATAAGACCGCCCTTTGTATAAAATTTTTTCAATAATACGCTTTGTTTTTAACCTGATAGTGCTGCTAATTCTGTTGTTACAACTCTAAACTTAAAATTCTCTAAAATTTTCTATCTGCATCTGTTTTCTTCATTATCAGATAGAAAAGGACAGATGATTTATGTTAGTGAACACCTGTCAAATTAAGTTTAGAGATGTAACAACAGAATTAGCAGCAGTGTGTGCAATAAGGAGTCTAAGAATCGATCCTATTGTCCAAATTCGCAACGCAACCTGTAAGAAAATCCGGCATTAAAAACTCATAGTCACTTTTCTAATCACCATTATTTGTGTCACATAACCCAAGTAGACGCAAAAAAACTAACTTTCATACAAGTCATAATACAGTTTATTGTCAGAGGGATCTCGTGAAAATTTAATAGCATTCGCTTTAACCGATCAGTTACATCTTATGGGAACTAGAAATAAACCTTATACTAAATTAAATGGATCGTTAACCGATCAAAGGCTGTTTACGACAGTATAATTGCTTTTGAAGCATTAATAAGAACTTGAATTGTTAACCAGATTCGATTCATTAGAGACAGATTAGAATTATCTAGTATTTACTTTCATTATAAGTAAACCAAGTCAGGCTTTCTTCTCTTGCAATCCCCGGTTCTTTAAGCGGGGCATGAGAAAAGATCTGTCAAGGCCATCTGGGTAGAGATCACCAATCTAGGGGCATCTCCTGGGAATAGTGACCTCTACTTTTTGAACTCCATCTCAGTTTACTATCAGGCGGGGTGCAGTCAATCCAGCGGACAAAATATTAGTCAAAAAAAGTCTGAAATAAAGACTTAACCTTACCAAGCGGAAACACGTGAAATGTGTAAGGACAAAACGGATACCTAGCGAATTGTGGTCTCTGCCTGCCCCGAAGAGAGAAGGGCATATTATTGAGCATATAATATATTATGTACGATTATATTAAGTCTTTAGAGATAAAATGAATAGAAGAATGATAGTTTGCACTAATATTGTGAAGAAGAAAAATTTCTATGTTTTTGTAACAGATAAACTCAAAAACTACTGCACCAATTTCAAAAATTCTTTCAACATTTAAATGCTATATTATCCCTGAGCCCTTAGTAACTTGGGCTACTTATTATCTTGATATTCCTAAAGGACCAGGTCTTAAGCGGGTTGAGACCGCGGGTCGAAGAGTAGTTGCAAAATATT
This sequence comes from Lithosia quadra, assembly GCA_963576445.1. NCBI lineage: Eukaryota > Metazoa > Arthropoda > Insecta > Lepidoptera > Erebidae > Lithosia > Lithosia quadra. The sequence goes on along the minus strand of OY754880.1, from coordinate 16,118,778 downwards.
GCACAACATTTGACATGCATGAAATATTTGTAGTTTGTTGTATTTTCAAAGTAAACTAATGTAAAGACGCATTACTGAATAGTGCAACTAACTAAGTTTAGTTCAAATATAATTATTCTACTAAAAGTCGTTCAAATAAATACAATTATTTCCGTAAAATTATGCCATAAGTATTTTTACAGTTAAAAACAGTTGCTTCCTCCAGCTACGCATGCAAAGGCCCTATAACTCAATTGCATCGCCACCTAAAAGGTCCAGTAATATGTAGGTATAAGCCCTCTTGGGTAAAAATGCAACGCCCTGTTAAAATTTCAAGTCAATCCATCGACTACCTACTTTTCAACTTCACAAACATACAAATGAAAATTTTATTTATATAATGCATACTTAATTTTCAGGATATTGTTTTTCGTTCCGTTTCCGTTATGTGAGGAATATGAAAGAAGAAAACAAAAGTTAAATAGAACAAAATCAAACGAAATTATGTTAGCTAGAATTATAATTGGTTGCAGGAACGTAAAGAAAAAAATTATGACATTTTAAATTACAGTATGTTGTGCGAATTTAAGAGAAAAAATAAAGAATCTATGGGTTTATTTTTTAAATAAAGTAATTCAGTAAGTGCCACAGACTACGTAAAAGAAAAGAACAAATCAACAAGATGTTGCGAGATGAAAAATCAATACTATTCAACTCCGTAGTGTCTAGACTACTGGCGTCCCGGTTAGCCTACAGAACTTAGACGCATTGCGGGAACTACTACGTTAAACCAGGAAATGCAATCAAAACGTCGTTAAATACAAACATTGAACCACAACATGCGATACCAATTTATAGGTTAGAAAACTAACCGGTGCACAAATTAACAAAAATTAAAGTAAAAATTACGTCGATAAGCAACACACAGGGAATGACGGAGAAAATAATTTTGGAACAGCAGGCGGACATATTGAAACTCAATACCCTCGCTTCCAGAGCGATAAGCGAGTCGCCGGCAAAACTGTTAGTAAAGCATTAGAACAGAAACAGATAAAAAATAGTTAAAAAAAAAAAGTAATTTATACTTTACCGGCAACAGGGAACAACGTTCAAAGGTCCACAACACTGTCACTTCAAACACCGATTCGGAATTCAAATTCACTGGATTTTTTTTCGCGGGCGCGTTCCAAAATTGGAATTTGAAAATGTTTCGTGTGTACCGTCGAATGCCGTATACGGTGTGACCTTACCAAGTGAACGTTTCGTTACCGCGCGTTCGGTTGCGATGGTTTGGGAATGTTCGAGCGGCAGTTAGCGATGGACTGAGGCGGGCGGGCGGATTCGGACGCGTTCGGCTCTATTCGGCCACATTTAAATTTAGATTTTGGCTCTCTCCCCGGTTTTATATAGCAGTGAGTACATCGTATAAAGCGTATCTGAGACCTATACGTATATGTGGGTATACCGTACGTATATATAGGAATTACGGCTCTTTATTGAGTGGATTGTAAATTTTTGCATGCCGTCCGTAGGTGCGGGATGGCCGATATTTCTGGGCGGACGGGACTTTTTTTGGCAATGTTAGCTAAATGTTCACCCACTCGCTGCATATAACGAATTCTTACGATTCTTTACTGAAATAGGTGTAATAAACAGTTGATAATGTTAGAATAGATATATTGATGATGTGATCGTTTTGATTATCGACAGATTCGTTCACAATTTTGGTAAAACTAAGCAATTTCTTAGAGAGTAACCAAAATCTCCATTAAAATTTACACTACACAACAGAACTCTTTGAATGATAAAAAATCGCGATCAAAATTACCTGACGAAACGTTCTTTAAAGGTGTGTAGCTTATTCAAAGCTCATAAAGGAAAAGGTAATTCCCTTATTCCCCTATATCAATTGGGGAATTACCCTTTCTCCCTTTTTTATTTACAAAGTTGGCAAGAGTCCAGGTGCTACGGTAACCTCCTACTCTTTTTACTAAGGTAGCACACAAGCACACAACCCAGCTTTCCCGGATCATACGGCAGTCGCTCCCACAAAAAAGGAAAAATGAAGTAAGATGTCCGGCACTCACAACAAACTACAAGATTGAACCAAAACAAGAACGTCGATATTGAAGTAGCTTTTCCAAGCAAAAATATGGTGGGTGGCCACATTTCCCCACACTACCCCGATCGACCCACCCCAATATTAATTGCACTGGGCAAAGCATTGCTCTGCCACAAGTGTGCCCATTTTACCGTAGTTGCAAATGCAAAAGACAAACACAGGTAAGAATATCCTGTCTTTTTTTTTCGCATTGACCTCGAGAAAGTTCCCGAAGCCCAAAATTTTCCAATTTCCGTCACTTTTAGGCCACCCTCTTATATTATATCTAAGTAAAGATGTCAAAACATTACAAACTAGAATTAACATCCAAATCTTCAAGCAAACAGATATTTAAAAAAAAGAGTAAGTAGTCCAATATTTGGAAACTTATTTTTGGGAGAGGCTCACACTGCGTTCAATTCAAGTGCGTTGTTTATTTTTGTAATGAAATGATTAAGTGCGGTGTACATCTCAACCAAGTTAATCCTTTGTAGCATAATATAGATAGATAGACAGATACTCTTTATTGCACACACCATCAGGATACAAACAAAGCGCGTATACATATATATGAAAAAATAAATTGTACAAAGGGCGGTCTTATCGCTGTCTGCGATTTCTTTCAGGCAACCAGTATGGACTGTATTATGGGAATCTGGAATATAATATAGACATACTTACTAGGAGCTTGAGGTGATGGTTGGCGTAGTCTAAACCAATATCTGCGCTTTGTCACGCAGTGCTGCGACGACAACCACCTCTTCTTTCATGAAGCCGTCAAGTATGGCCACCATATAGCACTATCGGCGTATGTAATGGTGACCCTCTTCCTGAGACTTTACCTTTAGCTTACCATAAGGCGAGGTGACGTGATAGTGTCGTGACCGATATAAAAAAACATACACTCGCGACTCATACATCCTCGAAGGCCTATTTTATTTAATAGAAGTTTCACTTCGATATTCTATAAAAAAAATTGAGGTCAGTAGGCAAATTATTACTAGTCCAGTCATTTTTAAATCTCAACTAGTTAGTCGATCTTTGTTGCGTAGTGGTAGAGCCATGTTAGAGCGATCGACTAAATCAGAGGTCGCGGATCGATTCCCGTCCGTTAACAGTATTCAAGTATGTGTGATATTAGCTATGGCTTGGGTGTTTCATGTGCAACATGCATGTATTTACAAAAAAAGGATTTAATAAAGTATGCTAATCTGCATTCCAGAGCCTATAATACAAGCAAGTCAAGCTATGCTTACCTTGGCTCTAGATAGTGGCTGTGTTCTTGTAACCAAAAGAATACTTTTTTGATATTTGGGAGATCGACATGAGATCGAGATTAGAATGAGACTGAATTTTCATTATATTTTCATTACGAGAATTGGCCCTCAATCTAATTATATAGTTTTGTTGAATATAGCCCCCGAAAAGTATCATCAGCCAACGATGAATTTTGTTTTGAAAAGTTATGCGTAATGTGATTAATAAACAACGTTGTTTATTTTGTCAACAATACGGAAAATTTAAAAAACAAATGAATTAATTCAAAATTAACTCCATCACACGGTTACGCCCTTCGTCGTATGGATGTCATTCGACGAAGGGCGTCATGTATTAACGTCTACTTATTGCCAACTGTTATGTACTGACTGTTTACGTTTTTGGGGGACCCTTTGGAGTACAACACTCTTTACTAATCCTCCATTCATACTAATCTATCTCTTTATCTTATCTAATAGGTATCTACTAACAGGGTGTGGGCCGGAACCTCCACGTGGTGCACCTGGGCAACGGAGGCGAGTAGCGCCTCCCACTCGCCACGGGAGACGCTGCTGCTGCTACCTGCAACCAATCCGGCCGTGGTTGGAGTGGCCCTGTAGATGGCTGCTCCGAGGCTCTCCACGTGTCCCTCTGACTAGCAGAGGAGCGAGCGGGGGGCGAGCTGATTGTCTGCGCCGACGGTTGGGTGACAGGACGGCCGCCTGTCACCCAGGGGGCCATCTTAAAACCGTAGATGGCCCAGGATCAGCTGGGTGCGAGGGATATGCCTATTGGGTAAACTTACACCCCGGTATAAAACCCGAGATGGCGTGCGGTTTTAGTCGGTTCGATCCCGACATGACCACCCCCGATGGCCGACGGGTGGTATCCATGGGGATTTCCGCACGAAAAAAAAAAGTAGGTATCTACTAAGAAATTTGTAAAGTAGCTCTGTCTGTACATTGGAGATATTTAAAAAAATACTTGGCTTATGTGATACGAACGATTCTGTACACATTTTTTTAAAATTTTTGTCCATTTGATCGCGATGGATTAACCCGCTAAAACCGATGTCGATGCGGGCGAATCAAATAGATGTTTGCTACTCTTTAACGTAGAAACTACTGAACAAATCTGGATGAAATTTGGCACAGAAATAGCTTATTGTTTGTCATAGAACATTTGCTACTTTTTATCCCTGTAATAGGTTCCATGGTAAGCGGGCAGAGAAACAGAATTCCACGCGGATGAAGCCGCGGTCAAGAGCTAGTTAATATTATAATGCAAAATGTATTCCATGGAACCTAACTTCATATTACAATAAACTTATAATAATTCATACAAAAATAAAAGCAATATAAGTAATTGATGCTGAAATATAAATGTCGTAGTAAAACGAAAAGTCCGGATGTCACAAGGTTTATGTAGATCAGTATAATATTACGCTAAAACATAATATATTATGTATGAGACATCCGATGTAAAAATAAGAGTTTTGACATCTTACAAGACGAGTTGAGTCACCGTTCTCGTGCCTAAATTCGACATATTCCGCCTAACTTACATACGCCTGTAAATCTTCGAAGAAATATTTTCCCAACACCCTCATTTCACCAGCTATGCATGCTAAACCCGTCTTGCCCCTCTTCTTACGAGAGGGTAAGACAAAGGCAACATGGTTCCCAAATCTAAGGGGCCATCTCAAAACCGGAGGTGGCCCAAGGTCAGCAGGGTTGCGAAGGAAATGTCTTATGGGCCTTTACACTCCGACTGAAGACCCTGAGATAGCGTGCGATTTTATTTAGATCGAGTCGGAATCAACCCTGCTGACCGATGGAGGGTATACAAGGAGATTTCTGTACCTATATGTAAAAAATGGTATCAATTTCGCGATGCCAATTTATTTGTTCCGTATACCACTATATTAGGTCATTGCACACATTGGAAGTACTTAATTGTGTTCATGGTACCATGGACGCAATGACTTTGGACAATTGCTCGAAACTTTGGTCCGCAACTTCAAATGTATCGAGGCCCGAGACGGCGGGCGGTTATAGTCGGTTCGATTCCGACATAATCCTCGATGGCCGACGGGGGTAGTATCCGTAGGTATTTCCCCACTATAAAAAAATTACGTTTCATGGTACACTCCTGCTGGTATACGGAGTTACGGAGCCACCATCTACGCCAAAGATCTTAGTTCCTCTACTTTTAATGGAAATTGAATCTTTTTTTTTTAACCGACTTCAAAAAAGGAGGAGGTTCTCAATTCGTACGCTATTTTAATTTTTTTGTATTATTTTACGCGATAGCGGCGCCAATTATAGATGGATTTTGAATTTTTTTTCAATTTTGTTTGTTTGATAGAGGCTACTTCTGAGGTGGTCCCATAACCAGGGTATCAGGATCTGATGCTAGGATCTTAGGAAAATCGAGGGGAAATCATCAAATTTACGGCAAAAAATCTGTTTTTGATGCCTTTGTACATAATAAACCTCATAAATAGGTACTTCTCTATTTCTGTACACTAAAAAGAAAATAATATAAGTTTGTGAAGTCGGTTTTTTTAAATGTATTTATAATGTCGTATAACTACCTAACGCGTCTACTCAAGGAATGTGTAATATATTCAGCTACGCAGTCAGATACCGCAGGGCTACTTATCCCGATTACCAAATAGCGTAGACATTTTTTTTACTGCAATGCAGGTTATACAAATTTCATAAGTCGCAATCCTTTGGGAGACGCTGCGCTTTGCAGACACAAAATTTGGCTGGAGTTGTTTATATTTTGCGTCACTGAGACTGAGGGCGAGGGCCACCATTATAGCACTAACCGTGTGTGTAATGGTGACCCACATGTCTGAGACTTTAACTTCAGCTTACCATCAAGCGAGGTGAAGTCATGTTGACGCGATCGATATAAAAAAATATCGCAATGGGATGAACGATGAATGTACCTAATATGTATAATACACTTAAAAGTGCCAAATCATTAGGTACTTAACAATTAATCGACTTGATGACGCAAATTTGCGTCAATAGAACGATCTTTGTGGCGATGGTAATTTTATTGGTACCTACCTACTTACCTAAAATGATGATGGCAGTGAATCAGTTAATACGAATCTCATAGGTACCTACTTACCGATTCTATTTCAAAATTTGGACGATCTGCAATGAGCTCGAACATGATGCGATTGAAAACTTGGGCCGAATCTGGCTTCTATGGAGTTTTGGAATCAACGTTGAAAAGCACAATTCACGGTAATATACCACTTTCCCGAACTCATGCATGTTGCCAAAGATGTTATATTTAAAAATCCACCATTTTTACACATAATAACTACATTTTACACTAATTTTAGAAAATGATAGGTACAATGCCGTGATGTGTCTTTTTCAGCGTTGGCGCCAAAAACCTTCTTGGACACAATATGACAACACTTTATAAAATTTCGTTCCAGTACTAAAGTCTAGATATAAATAATATAAAGTCATCAAACGATAATTTGAAAAAGAAACCAATTTCACAGATTTCAAATAAGTACATGAAATAAACCCAATTTTCCTTATATAAATTTAAGTTCTGAAACAATATTAACTTACAAAAAGTGACATTAGAAATTCTCACTTCATGTACGACTTCATGCTACTAATATTTATTTAACCTGGAACGCTATAATGTCAAACAATAAAAACATTGACGAATCTATTTTGTAAATTATTTACATAAAACCATTCGTCATTTTAATAAATACGGTTTTTATATTATTAAAATATCGTGTCAGTATGTATTCTTAGCAAAAACATCAAGTGCTTACTGGAAATATTTGGAAATTTTACTGTTTTGACTCAAATAAACATGTATAACCCTGATATCAATGATTATCAGTTAACTTCTATTATAACGGAGTGTTGTGGAGGCGTAGCAGTTGTTTACTCAGCGCTGTACAAGCCCAGCAATCATAATGTCGCCATCAAGAGATATTTTGTTGACAAAACCAAGGAGAATGCTAGTTTGATACAGGTATTCCATTGACAAGTATTCTTTTCCTACTTGCTTGATTTAAGTTATATCCAGCCAAAGTTCATTATAATAAGGAAAGTTCGAAATTATTTACATTTATGGTATACTCACAAGCCATATCAGGAAAAACCAAGCTTCTAGGTCAACCAAGGGCTTCTAAAGGACATTGTAAATTCATTTTAATAATTCAGTTTAAGCGCATTACATATTAATAGAAACTTGTTTTGCTCTTAAATACCAGATATGGATAGTTAATTTAAAATTGTATGATGGATGGACTGTACTAAGACCCTTAAGTCTATACTAATACCAGTACACCCACTGATTGATGGACAAGGCTCCGATGTAGATTTTCCACTTGAGATTGGGCGGTCAGTCAGCAGTCTGTCCTATTAACCACGCAAGTTCAGTAACTACTGAAGATGACTATAAATTGCCACCTACTAATAAGGTTAAAAGCGTAGATATAAACTTCATGATTATTGATTTAACACCCATACTGATTTTTCCAGCAAGATATTCTAACAAGAAAAGAACTGCAGCATGCTAATATACTACCGTACCTCACATCATTTGTCCACGGCCGGGAGCTCTATGTGGTATCTCCGCTCATGACCTTTGGTTCCGTCCGGGACATACTGGACCGGTACTTCCATGAAGGTTTGTCGGAGTTAGCCTGTGCGATAGTACTCAGAGATGTACTACAGGCGTTGCAGTATTTGCATAAACAACTATATATACACAGGTGAGTTTGTCTCTGTTTTTCATTCCCTCTTTATAGGTACTTTTAGCATGTAGTATATTCCAACGAGGTTTAATTTCAATTAAAAATTCGCTCCGCTTATGCTTCGCTCGTGCTCGGCTCGCCTAGCGTAGACCCACCTTTACATTTAAAGTCAAAGTATACAGACAGTAATAAAAGAACTAGGTAATAAGAAATCACTAACTACTCTTCACTCATATGGAGGTAACACGTAAATAAATGTCATCTCTAGAATATAAAATTAGGAAGAATAATTAAACCACGACTATCAGCGGATAGTTATTGTAACTCATCCATGCCTCAGATAAGCCGTAGGTTGTCAAAGTCAAAGTAAAAAATCATTTATTCTAGACCATTCCAAGCGGCACTTACAAAATGTCAAAATCTAAACTAGAAGCAAATGGACCACTGGTTCGAAACACTGTTTTTTTTGTCTATTTGCAACAATTGCCTTAGTCTAGGCAGTTGAGGGGACAGTTCATTTCCAAGCTTCTTTATCACCCAAAAAATCTTGAATTCAAATAAAAAAATAAGTTGACTACCAGATGTCATGCAAACATCTGTAGCCTTCATTACAGATAGTTGCAATCCTATTAAATCTGACAACCTGTTCTAACTGGGAATATTATTTGGAAATTCTTGTTCCCAGGAGTGTCCGTGCCAGCCACGTATTAGTGGGAGCTAATGGCGGAGTGCGCTTATCCGGCTTGCGCAGTGCCGCATCACTTATGGTGCGTGGCAAGAGGCAGAGGCACTTACATCAGCTACCGCCCGCTGACCACGACAACACCAACCTCATGTGGCTAAGTCCCGAACTGCTGGAACAGGTATTTTAACTCCTTGTGCCCTGTTATAGATAGTGATAGATTGTCCTGTTTGCCCTTAAAGCGACAGATGAAAGACGTGTCATGTGACCCAGAATGGACACAATAAAGAATGTGTCAGTCCTGATCTATGGCATCTTTTAACAGGTAGTTGGAGCCCTAGATAGATAGTCCGACAATTACTGTTCTAACTACAGAACTTCGTTGAGTTCAGATTGTAGTTTGCTTCACAGATTACCAAAAAATCGCTACGGACCAAATAAAAATAGGAACACACAGGAAGCGCTACTATGAAATAACAAAGAATCATCAAAATCGGTTCACCCACCCGAAAGTCATGAGACTTATGAGTAACATCGAATTTACATTGTTGGTCGCCTCCTTTTATAACGTCTGTTAAAAATATCGAAATTTGGTCATTTCGTAGTTACACTACTAAACCGACCCCAACTATGTTGGATGATTTTAGAACCTGTCATTCTGTAAACGCATTCTCGTATGTGTTAAGGCACTTTCATCGCAAACAGCACCGTCTGACTTTGACTTAAGATACTCTTTCCTATGACAATCTACCAGAATCTCAAAGGCTACGACGAGAAATCGGACATCTACTCAGTGGGCGTGCTATGCTGCGAGCTGGCTAACGGTGCGGTGCCATTCGCAGAGGTGCCCAGTACGCTCATGTTCACGGAGAAGGTCCGAGGTTCACGTCCGCAGCTGCTGGACTGCTCCACCTTCCCAGAGCCATGTCTGGATGACTCCGAGATGAAAAGTAAGTTCCCTGTAACATCTAGAACTTGTATTTTGGAGCTTGGGATTCGCTTTCCTTGATTTGACTCGTCTTGGCTACTATGGAAGTTTCTGCCGTTAGATTATCCAAGAATGTCCAATATTTTTTGCGTTTTGTCTCTTGTTCCTATAATCTGCAGTACACTGCTGACCTCTCGATGTAGAAGTTCAGACAGCAGTCGTTCCTTATAAACCGCATAAGCCAAATCAAGAGGAAAAGATGTAAACCTACTCGAATGATACTTGGTACATTACTGAAATTATGATGAATATCCTTTTTTTTATCGTGCGGAAATCCCCATGGATACCATCCCCGTCGGCCATCGGGGTTGGTTATCCAACATAATAACCCCCGATGGCCGTCTCGGGTCTTAATAACCAGATGTAACGTTACCTAACAGGCCCCTCCCGACCCCCCGAAAGGGGGGTGGGGCGTATCGCGCCACTAAGCCGACGGTGGGTTGAAGGGTGACAGACGGCCGTCCTGTCATCAACCGTCGGCGCGCAGACAATCAACTCGCCCCCGCTCGCTCACCACTGTGCCCTCTGCTAGTCAGAGGGACACGTGGAGAGCCTCGGGAGCAGCCCTCTAGACGGCTACTCCCACCCCGGCCGCAAGCAGCAGCTTCTCCCGTGGCGATGCTGAACATCCTGAAGTTCTTCTGCATTTTGTCTCTTGTCTGGGTACCCAGAGATTCAATGATAATAATGGTTCAGAAACCATAACACCGGTCCTTTTCTTTAAATTCGCAGGCATGTACAACACAGACAGTGGGGTGGGGGACAGCGCGGACGCGGTGTCCCGTCTGCGGCAGGTGTACGCTGGACGGAAACTGTCCGAGACCTTCCACCACCTCAGCGAGATGGCGCTGCAAAGGTCAGATGCTGTCTTTTTTAGAAGGAGAATTTCAAATATGGAATACAGATTTAGGAATGATTTAGTATACCTTTTAAAAATCACTAAGGCTTAAATCAAGCCTTAAGACCGCGGTAGCCTAGTGGTCTGGGTAACGGACTGCTGAGACGAGGTCTCGGGTTCGATCCCAGGTTCACCATGGCACACACCAATGACTTTTCGATGCTTTTCGAAGTTATGTGTGAATTTATCGCAGGTTTATAAGTGCCCGGTTAATGGCAATAGGTTCGCCACCTATTACATTGGGACCTAAACATAAACTGGCGAAATGTGGGTGCTAGCACCTCTGCCTACCCCTTCGGGGATATAGGCGTGAGTTTATGTTATGTTTATGTAATGTTTAATTTAAAGATTTTTGATGAATCTCATGTGCATCCAAAAGTTCATTATCATCGTAACCCCAATCCCTGTTGCATACAAAGCTTACATAATTGGAGCCTTGGGGTTTTTTTTATGATCTCGCCTAGTGGTAAACTAAATTCTCAGGACAGGGTGACCCCCTTAATTCTATTCTATTCTAGAAAAGAACTGTATTTCATATTTTTAAGCTTTTACGTATTGACCCCAGGGACCCAGAGAAGCGGCCATCCGCTACCCAGATGTTGAACCATCAGTTCTTCAAGCAGATCAGAAAGACTGACTACCTCCCCGGACTCATTGGACGAGTCAAACCGATCAAGCCTGACCTTGGTGAGTACCTACAGGGTAATATACACTTTAACTACTACACAATAAAGATCAATTTAGCTTACATGGCAATCTTAGTGTGGATCAGACGATTATGTACTGTATCGTTACTCATTAGATTTTATTTTACTTTGCCGTTTCAAAAGCGATTGATTGTACCAAGGTTATCAATAGGTTTTAGCATGTTGTAGTTATTTTTTATATTGAGCACGTCAACATAACTTTACGTCGCCTGATGGTAAGCTAAAAGTCACACAAAATACCTTTTTTTTTGCCACACCATTTTTGTTTATACTAATATGTTAACGGGAATTAACGCGATCATGGGGGAATTCCCGTTAACATATTATTATAATCATGGAACGTGAGAGTTTGAAAGTTAGTATAGCAGACACGATTTTTGCGTAAATTAATTCATATTTCTTAAAAAAAAGTGCTGTTCAACAACTTAAAGTATTTTTTATTTTGAATTAAATGTTATTCATCATTTTCACTCACATTTTAAATTTTTAAATCTATCCAATCATCATCTTCTTTTGACGCTGACTGTACTCTAGCGGTAGTCCCGTACCCCTCCTCCCCCCACCCCTTCCTAGCCTCCCCACCCCTTCCCAGCCCTCCCCCTTTCCCTTCAGGGTAGGCAGCGCGTGTGTGACACCCTTAGTGTTGCACACGTTCATAGGCCACGGTGACCGCTTCCCATCAGGTGGGCCGTGTGCTTGTCTGCTACCTACGTAGTATAAAAAAAAAAAGTCATCCAATAATAGACTCGGGACTTGTTAGTTTTTAAATCGATCACGTCAATATGACTTCACCTCGCCTGATGGTAAGCTAAAAGTAAAGTCTCAAGTTACCATTACATACACCGATAGTACTATAATGGTGGCCATCAGCTATAATAAACCTCTTTTTTTTTCAGATGACATGTCCGCATTATTACTACAAGAGAAGTTATCAGACATGGACATAGAGCAAACTACAGAATGGGATTTTTAGCGGTTCCAATACAAATATCACTAAGTATCTATACTATACGCCTCCCTGGCTTTGCCTGCACGGGTCTTATTTTAAATTATGGAAGAATATTTTACAGTATACATCTGACATCCTACTTCTTCTTTCGTGTCAATGATTCATCATGTTAAATTATTATATCAATTCTGCCACATTGACCGCGCTATCAGTGGCTTTGTTAAGGTCGTCTTGACTGGGCAGGGGCAGGAAAAGGTGCGACATTAACTGCTCAGGGGCTCTGCAGTCACACACAGATCCGGGCTTAACACCCGGATCCATCATATGCCATCTTCTGCATAGTTTTTTATCTCGACCGGCCGACCAGAGTGTAGGTATGGAGGTCGGAACAGCCCACTAATATTTGTCAATATTAGTCCATAGGCCACGGTGACTGCTTCCCATCAGGTGGACCGTGTGTTTGTTTGCCACCTAAGTTGTATAAAAAAATTATAAACACGAAAGTTATATGGTCTGGAAATACATAGGCTACTTTTTTCCCGGGAACAGGTTCCCGTGGGTCGCGGTAGCGGGAACAGAATTTCACGCGAGCAGAGCCGCAGACAATAGCTAGTATAGAGTATTTTTTTTAATGTTTGAGTGTTATAAAATAATACTGCAATTATAAGCGATGGACGTAAAAACTACTGAACAGATTTTGATGCGGTTTTTTTTATTAGAAAGGTTTTGGTTAGTCATATCATATTATGGTTCAGCTCATATTATAGTTTTAAAAGCTTTTAAAAATACCTGACTTTTGAGGGTCGAAGTCGAATACTTCACTTTTGTAAAGCGTTATCTCTATCGTCACAGCCCACGTCTAAGAACGCTATCTACATAGAGTAGATAAAACCTAACCAATAATTTTAATCTATACTTCTATACTAATATTATAAAGAGGTAAAGTTTGTGTTTGTATATTTGTTAAACTGTAAGAGGTAATCTCGGGATCTACTGAACCGATTTTAAAAATTCTTTCACCAATAGAAAGCCACGTCATTCGTGAGTGTCATAGGCTATGTATTTTATTGGAAAACTGGAATTTACACCCGGGCGAAGCCGGGTTCCGGGTCGCTAGTATTTAATAAACATAAACGGTTTTATCTACTCTATAAAGATACCAGCTGTGACATACGCTGTGCGATAGAAATATCTTTATAGAGTATATAAAACCGTTTGCGTTTATAGTACACTAGCTGACCCACCCCGGCTTTGCCCGTGGCGTATTTCGAACCCCGATGCACCCTTTTTAACTCGCATATGCTCATAATTTATCAGTTTTCCTAAAATGTATGGGAATCTACCGGAATTGTTCACATTTATGATTATTGCTCCGCTCCCTTGGGCAGTAGCGTGATGATATTCAGCCTATGACACTCAGCAATAATGTGGCTTTCTATTGGTGAAAGAATTTTTAAAATCGGTTCTTTAGATCCCGAGATTACCCCTTACAATTTAACAAATATGCAAACACACAAACTTTATTTCTTTATAATATTAGTATAGAAGTATAGATTAAAACTATTGCTCCGGTTTTATCTACTCTATAAAGATATCGTGCTTTAAACGTGCGCTGTGCATTAAAGAGAATGTTCTACGAAATTGAACCAAGCCGATCTTATTCCCGACGTGCTAAGTTAAAAACCATAATAATAGTAAACTCAATAAAGTCAACTAAATAATCTGAAATAGTTTCCAGAACTAAGTCAAGTAGAACATCTTGTGAGGACTTAACAAACATACAAACATACTTTGCATATAATATAAACATTTATTATGTGATTGGACTCCATAAAAAAATATTAGCGTGATAAACTCATGACGTCATTGCAGGCATCCGGGATTGGTCGAACAAATATCACGTCATCATACTAGTTGTTGATTGGTGCTTCAATATTATTCGAACAAACATCATACTTATCATTGGTCGGTCTCCAAAAAAAAAATTAGCACTAGATGTAAGCCCGTACTGACATCACGTCATTGCAGGCGTCCGTGATTGGTCGAACAAATATATAACGTCATCGTTCTCGTTGTTGATTGGTGCTTTAACAGTTCGAACAGATATCACGTCATCATTCCGTTTGTTAATTGGTGCTTTTTCTTAGTTGTCAAAAGCGTGGCCAACGTTCAAATGTTCCTTAAAATATAAACCTAGATTTATTATAGGTGGTGACAAAAATCTTGACCATCTCTCACGACAATCATAGATTGTCGGCCTCTGTGGCGTAGCGGTAGTACATTCGACTGCTACGACAGAAGGCGCGGGTTCGATTCCCGCTCAGTACAAAATATTTGTATGCATGAATATGTGTATTAGCATTGCTCTGGGTTTGTCTATGCATTATATGTATTTACAAAAAAATCCAAGTACGTATATCGTATATCGTACGTACGTATATTAAAAAACTAATCACGGGCTCAAGGTGCTCGTGTCATTGTTCGATTAGTCCGATTGGTCAGTTAGTGCGCATGTGCGAACTAAATTGTCAAGATTTTTGCCACTAGCAATATATAGGTTTTTTTTTTTTTAATTTAAGCCTCCCGAACAATTGACAATAATATAGGATCTGAGTATAGGGAAGGAGGCGTTAGTTCAGGACGAGAAAGTATAATGTAATAATTAGTTGTATTAAACTAGATGTTGCCACTGTGATCAATAAAGAACAATTATGTATTGTGTATATAATATAGTTTTTTTTTAAACCTGGAGCCTGGCTAAATAAAATTATGTTTTTAAAAAATGTAATTTCAAATTTTACGAAAATTTAGTTTCTTTTTTATACCTGATGCCTGATAGCATCCCATTTATGTCCCACTGCTAGGCACGGGTCTCCTCTCCTCTAACGAGAGAGCTGAGAGGGTTTAGACCTTAATCCACACACGCTGGCCTAATGCGGGTCGGTGGATCGGACATGTCCTTAGAATTTCTTCTAGGACATGCCGTTCTAGAAAATTACGTTTTTGAAATGTGTGATTTCACAGCTTACGAAAACTTTAGATATGATTTTTCCAAATCTAATTGAAAATTAATCAAACTATTAGTGATATTAAAGTTTTGATATATCCTCACGAAAGTGTGGGTAGATTTTGCTTTGACAGATCGTATCAAGTAGCAAATTTTAGGTACAAGTAACAAGTTTTAAAATAAAAATGGAAAATTTTAAGGAAATTTCATCATAATCATGCAAGTATTTTTTGTAATGCTCAAATAAACAGACATGTATAGTTTTATAATATTATTATATACATTTGTATAAACACCACAAACATTTTAAATTATTTACAAAATCAAACATACACACAAACAAAATAAATCGATTTTTAAAACTGATTACCAACTCGAACTCAACTAAAACTTTGTTACTATTTAAAGTAAGGTTACTTTGACGCTCTGGAGCACTCAAACTAGCCTTAAGTTAAATTTCAGTTGCGTTGCATTGAAAATTATGTTCTATCTGACACATGGTACACCTACTACACGTTCGCTATAAGTTGAGACGTGACCGCTAGACGTCACCGGCGCGTGTTTGTACAGCGCACAAAATATCGTAAAAAAGCTTCTGCCCGAGTCGTTACCTACCTGTCTACCTATTTTTTTTCAAACAGTACATCACGGGCGACTGAGGGGCAGTGCAGGAGGAAGTAGGCGGAGAGCCCAGGTCTCAACTTATAGCGCACGCGTTATAACTACAATTCACCTAGGTGTTCCACGGTTAACTTTTTATACCCTTAGCCTTCACACCATTATGGCATGGTTGCCAAGCTCATAAGGCCAGTTTCTGAATTGAGAAATAGACTGGAGTCTCACGCTTTCTTAAGCAGTTTCGTTAACGAACACTTATTTCATTTTCTCAATTTAAAAACTGGACATTGCTTTCAAAATTCTATGTTATGTGTTTGAGAACGTCTTAAAGTTGAGTTTGAATAATCTGGCCCTGGATTCTGTTAAAAGAAGCCACTGTCATGCCACTGACACTTCAAAAAAATATCATTTAATTTTAGACTTAACTGTTAGGTATCATGTTAAAGTCTAAAATTAAATGATATTTTGTAGAGCGAATGAAAAAAATTAATGAATTCTTTTCATTAAATTTTCGTTTAGACTTTACCTGTATAACGGTAAAATTTACAATTAAATAACATTTTTTAGAGTGTCAGTGTTACTTTAGCAGAATCGAGGCCCTCAAAATATTGTATTTTCACTCGCACGAGTCATGTAAAAGGATCACACAATTCGTCCATTGCAAATATCACTTTGAGTGTTCAAGAATACAGTTGATAATGGCGTGCAGCCACGTGGCCGCGGCGCGCGCGCCTGCGTCCTCACCCGTCGCGTAGCCCGCCGCTACGTACGACGCACGCCCCGCCCTGTGAACACCACACACTTCAGATTAGTAGATTATATACAATCACGCCTTTATCCCGGCGGGTTAGGCAGAAGATAATTGACACCCACACTTAACCAATCTTTGTATTCGGTTCCACGTAATAAGGGGTGGGCCTAATGTTTAAGGCACTATTGTTGACTCGAGCCACGCAACTATATGAGTATTAAATAGCTCTATCTATCCCTTAGTCGCCCTGTACGTTATCGTATAAAAAGAGAAAGGGTGGTCCTATTTTTACCTCACTGGGAACCACGTTGCAAGTGACAAGCAAAGTGGATGTCCAAATATGAAATTATGATTAAAAGTGAAAAATGCTCTAGGCCCAAATTCTGATGAAAATTAAAACAAAAAACAAGACTTCTAGCCAGATATCCCATTGATTTTGTAAAATAAAACACCCTGTATTATTACACTATTCCATAGTGCCGCTAACTTTGCGAAGTAATAACATGCATTAAACGTAATAGACCAGTGCCGATAGTATTTGAGACAAAAAAAAATTATAGTAGGATGAAACCTGATGTAAAAGGAAGAGAATATAATAAAAATTATAGGAAAAATAAATTACGGGCGATCTGAGGTCGGGGAGGGGGGTGAGTTTTAAGGGTAAAAACGGTTTATCTCGATTTCCGGCAAAACTACAAGTCCTATGGAAAAAAGTTAAATTACAAAGTTGTAGGTAATAAAGATACCTACAACTTTTGTATTTACACTATTTTCACATAACCTGTATGTGACCTAAAATGTATGTGAAAAATTCAAATAATCAAGTTTTTGGTTTTTTATTTTTATCTTAAGCAAAACAAATTTGTTTTCCACGAAATTTGGTGAAAACTTAGCTTTTTATGTCCCAAAGACTCTGTAATTTTTTTGATTTGAAATATTCTTTTTTACAGCTTATTTTGACTAAATATCGAAAAAACACTCCGATTTTCAATCGAAAATTCTCACGTCAAAATATCAGTTTTTTAAAAAAAGTCAGAGTTTGAGATTCTTTGAAATCTCTTCTTTCTTATAATGTAAAAATATATATACATTGCCATGGT
Source organism: Lithosia quadra (assembly GCA_963576445.1). NCBI lineage: Eukaryota > Metazoa > Arthropoda > Insecta > Lepidoptera > Erebidae > Lithosia > Lithosia quadra. The sequence continues at coordinate 16,100,985 of OY754880.1, read as the reverse complement.
AAATATTCTCAGAAAATGCAAAGAAGAAAAACTTTAATTCGAAATTCGGTCTATAAAGATCTTGTGTTTAACAAAATACTGGTTTTAGGCTAAGCTAAAAAATACACCCTTAGTGAATGTAAGTTATATACTAACTTAGCAACCATTTCCGCCGTGGCTATGGTTCCCGCTTCAACAGCGTCATCAGTGTTTCTCAATAACGTATCCAGGTCTTCGCTGAGATTGTTTTTGAACACCTCAGCGGCCGTGTGTAACGTGTCCAGCTGTAAAAATGGTATTGTATTATTAAAAGTTAGGTTATTTTCTCGTTTTCGGTGCAATGAGAAAGGATTTATAGGAGCTGGATACCTTCCAACCCCTAGGAGCACATTATCATCTGCCTGCTTTGCCCTACTTATTTCGGATTTTTTTTTATATTGGACACGTCAACATGACTTCACCTCGCCTGATGAAAAGCTAAAGGCAAATTCTCAAGATCAGGGGTTTCTACTACATACACCGATAGTGCTACAGTGGTGACCCTCAGCTTGACGGCCTCATCAAATGCTTTTTCACGCCCCGCTTAAAGGACCCGGGACTATAGGAGGAAGGAAACACAACATGCGCTGGTAAAGAATTTTAAGACTTTATGGTGCGGCAAAGATAAGAGTCACCGAACGGCTTGGTTCTTGATGGAATTGTTTGCACCGTGTGTGAGTGATAACTCAGCCTGGCACGTGTAGTTCTATATAGGAAAGGAGAGGGTGGGAGTATTTGGAAAAACTCATCGAAACACTCGCCATTGTAGACGAAAATGTGCAACATATTTTGTTATTCCACATCTTCCCGCCGGACCACCTGTACCATTAGTCAGTATCATTTCCTGATATACCTTATCCTTATGACTATCAAACCTACCTAGGCTATGCCCCTTAAATAATTGAAAGTTAATAGATACCGACCATTGTTCTATCACCAGGTTCAGCACCGCCGTATTTGGTTATCGCTTGCATAGCACCCTGCCACGCTGATAGCCATCCAGCAGCTCCATTTGTTTCTGCACTGAAAAGTAGATGGATAGGTTTAGACAGTGCAGGGTCGGACTGAGCCGGAAAAACCCGGGTGGCTGACCTCAAACCGGATTAGGGCCTCAAAACCTGGTGCAATTTTGAAAACCCGGGTTATCGGGTTTAAAGATCAAAAGCCGAGCAACCGAGTTCGATTGTTCGGTTTTTCTTTAAGGTTGCCGCAAGCTAGGCCCGAGAGGGGCCCGGCCGGCAAATGCCACCCTAACTATATGGCCAGTCCGACGCTGAGAAAATGAAAGACACTATATAGGCGTGCAACCGCGTGGTGCACGGGCAAAAATTGATGCGTATTGGAAAGTTACCTAGCCATAGCCTGTGATGCGGCCGCCAACCCTAAACTATAGATTCCTCCAGATGTCCCTCCCATATCCGTCTCGGCGATCTCGGAGAGGTCCCAAAGGACATTGGATGGGTATTCCATTGATGAGGTCTTCAAGTATGTCTGGACCGCTGAAAGGAAAGAAATAAATACTTTATAACCAAATAAGCCACCAGTTTCGGACCTAACAAGATCCTTTGAGGCCTGTGCCAACCTCACCTGGAAGTCAGTGCACCTGCTGTTAACGGGCAAGGCACTGGTGCAGGTTTCCTCTGGAATTGGAATGTCAGACGGCAGTCGCACCCGTAAAGTCCAACTTTAACGACGTCAGGAGCGTATAACGTGATTGTGTAGCCCATCTCTAGACCTCGATCAATCAGATCTTTTTTTATACTACTTAGGTGGCAGACAAGTACACGGCCCACCTGATGGGAAGCGGTCACCGTGGCCTATGGACGTATGCAACACCAAGGGTGTCACAAACGCGCTACCTACCCTGAAGGGAAGGAAGACGGGATAGGAAGGAGGGGTACAGTGAGCTCTGGCTACCCTACTTACCGATGGGAACACAAGACGTGAACACGATGGTTATCATGGCCGTGATGGTCTTCTGTAGGGTGGAGGTACATACTACCCCAGTCGGACTGCTCATTTCGGATGGGTGATACCGTCGTGTCCTACCTCCTTTGAAAGCAAGATCAGCTGTCTTAGAAGATAGACGGACACATTTTCACTCCACTCCTAACTCTAGTATTACCTACCTTGTCCAAAATTCTTGATCGTAATCCCGCAGTCTCCATCGCCGCAGCCGGAGTCCAAATAGTTCAGCAGCGTTTCGTTCTTTATCAGGTCCGCGGCTGCCGCTGATAAGCTGGCTCTGAATAATTCTTGCTGTTCTGGTGACAGAGCTGGACCTGATGCTGTCTGTAATAGAATTGGGTACTTTTAGTCAACGTTAATCGAATGAAAAAAAAACGAATAGAAATTGTCCAGAAATTATATTAAGGTTCTAATTTCAGTGACATGTAACTTAACAATTTTGTCACGAGATTAACCTCTTTTTATTTACCCTTAACCATCACGTGGAAAAATTTATCTCCGCGTTGCGTAACTTCATATGGCCCAGTGTAGGCAGGTTTCATCGATCCCGAGGTCTCATCCCTAATGAATATTATATTATATTATATATAATATTTATCGCAGGTTTATTAGTGCCTCGGAGAGCACGTTAAGCCGTCGGTCCCGGTTGCCATACAAACATCTATGGCAGTCGTTACGGGTAGTTGGAGCCCTCAAAAGTCCAACCAGTCTAACTTGGAACTTCGATATCGCCATTGGTTGTGGAGGTCAGATGGCAGTCGCTCCACGTAAAATATCGAAGTTCAGCCACATCACAGTTAGACTGGAAAGCCGACCCCAACTGAGTTGGGAAAAGGTTCAGAGAATGATGATTAACCTCTTTTTAACCGACTTCAAGAAAGGAGAAGGTTCTCAATTTGACTGTAAAGTTTGTTACCTCAAAACTTTCGACTGGGTAAACCGATTTTAATGATTCTTTTTTAATTTGATAGCTGGCGCTTCTTGTGTCCCATTTCAATTTTGTCCTATGAAATTGGTTTTTTCATCATTTATTCCCAAATTAAGAACAAGGGACATGTAGTTCGAACAAATTACGGTAGATGGCTCCACCGGCGCCCTAAGCCGTAGAATTGCGTAGAATATATCGGAAAATTTCGAGCATCTAGAATGGGTCCAGGTAGCTCAGTTGGTCAGAGCATTCCCCATGTAAGGGACTGGTCACGGGTTCAACTCCCGTCCTGGATGATCATTTTTTCCGATCAGTAAATCATTGGGAATAGTTAGTATGCAATTGCTTAAAAATTTCATTCAAAGAGACATGAAATTGAGGCTAGACGTCTACAGTCTTAACTCTTACCTTCCGTACATCACTCCGGAGTAATGTGTCATCATCCACGTGTGGTTCCTCACTTCGGACAGACAACGGACCACCGCTCCAAGACCCATTGTCAGTGGGCGCGTCAATGAGTTCCAACCAATAGTCACCATGTTCCTTGTTGAGGTGCAGCAGGCAGATTTGGAAGCCATGCATTTCTAGTGAGCTCTTCAAGTGGCCAGAATATGTGCGTTCTAGTGTGATTTTTTTGCTTTCTGAAAATGACCAGAGATAGATATTTTATTGACAAAATATAAGTACTTAGGTACTTGTTGAATTCGAGTGAAATAAATGAGGTGTTTGGTAGCCCTACCTAGATGTTCGGGGTTCAAGCTAACCTCACCTGCTTCTGGCAGATTCTGGTTTTTTTTTATACCACTTAGGTAGCAGACAAGCACACGGCCCACACTGATGGAAAGCGGTTTCCGTGGCCTATGGACGCGTGCAACACCAGGGGCGTCACACTTGCGCTGCTAACCCTGCAAAAACCTTCTAATGCCCTTCTGGTGTAGGTTTTCCTCTCAAGATGGAGGGAGGGCGCGTCCGCCAAAGCCATGAAAACCAAATCATGGGTCAGAGTAGAAAAGCACACAACGGGCTCCAAAAAACGAACCTTAGACGCAACCGGAGCTAGCGCTGTGATGATGTGATGATGGAATCGGGCAAAAGAAACGTATTTTTCTCAATATAATGTCCAAAAATAACATGAGTAACTTACTAAAGTAATCTCTGATTTCCGCACTGATGATGTTCATTTCAAATATGGAAGTCCCTCCTAGGTTGTTAATTAGCGCCACTACCCTGTCTCCGGATACCAGCTTCAAGTGTTCCACTATCTGAGAAAGAAATCAATATGTGCTCTATTAAGAAACTTTGTAGACGCGTAGAGATATTGCCTCTTTGGCAATATTTCAGCGAGTTTTCTGATGAGCTTTACTTATCTATACAGAACAGGTGTAAGACTGAGATATCCCCTTCACATCAGCTGCTGCACCATCAAGCCCTGGAATTATTTACCAGCACACATACCTATTTCCTTCTTCCCACAGTCCCGGGTTCTTTTAACGAGGCTTGAAAAGCAGCTGATGAGGACGTTAAGTCGAAGTTTACCATTGTAGCTGTGTATCTGTAATATTTTCCCAATAACCCGCCCCTCCCTCCCCTCATCTGATTGTAACGCACCTGGTATTGCACACGTCCATAGGCCACATTGACCGTTTCCCATCAGGTGGGCCATGTGCTTGTCTGCCACTGAGTGGTGTAAAAAAAATCAAATTAAAAATAATTACCTTATCAAGTATGAGGGTAACCAGTTCCTTCGCTGTTCCCATCTTCATTTTAGCAATACCAGCTTCTCCGTGTACTCCCGCACCTAGCTCCATTTCGTCCCGCGTTATCTCGAATAATGGAGGCTGACCTGAGGAATATCAGCAATGATATTATTCTTCACACTAATTAAAAATTATAATTATTTCCCACCTCACCCAGAAACCGTTTCTGTTCAAGATTTTTTTTTGTGGCAGACAAGCACACGACCCACCTGATGGGAAGCGGTCACCGTGGCTATGAACGTGTGCAACACTAAGGGTGTCATACGCGCTGCCTACCCTGAAGGGGAGGGCTGGCAAGGGGCGGGTAGGCTAAGAAGGGATGGAGAGAGGAGGCGTACAGTGAGCTCTGGCTACCCTAATTACCGGCGGGAACACAACACGATGGTTGCTTCTTTCTTCTTTACGATGTTCCTCTACTGTCATGCTAGCCTTAGTGCTAATCCGTTTCGTGTGCTTTTGAGATCTCTTTTAATAACATCATTGCGAGGTCGACTTTGACTTGCCTGTTCACTTACAATATGTGTCTTACTTACTAGGTGTGTCATTTACTCAGTGTCTACTCATTTATACAGCTCAGCTTTACAATTCTCGTAAAAAATATAACATAGGTAGGTAACTACAATAATAAATAAGTACCTGGTAACGAGCAAGCACTAAGGCAGACTCCCAATGTCGCCATGTATTTCACTGCCTCGACAGCCACCTTATGGATAGTAGCCAGGTCGCAGCCTCTTTGTGACAGCGCTCCACATATCTGAAAATGTCATTGTACATTTTAACTTGTGCACATCATCAAAATTAATATAAATTCACTATCACGACCCCGTGCATACGTAAGTCCCATGTCTCTTAAAAGTATAACTATATCTATATCTACCTAGATTTAATCCATATAAATATCTAGAACAACAGTATAGGATTTTAGTATTTACTGTCCATAATAGAATCTGCCTACTTATCATCCTGGGTTTATAAACGTGGCATGAAAAAGCATCTATCGAGAAACCAAATTTAGAACCACGGTTTTAAAATTTTAATTTAAACCCAGCTTACCAGACGGAGTACAGCGAAATTGACTGTCCAAAAATTAAAAAACTTACAGAAGGAAATAATAAAATTAGTTAAAAATCTAAATTACCTTGTAGCAAAGAACTTCTCCGATCATGCCTCGTCCACCAGTCTTGTTGTCGCTGCTGGCCACATCTTCACCCACTATCAGACTGTCAACCTATTAAACAGAAGTACAAGAGGCTTAAAAAAGGAGCAAAGGATATTAAAAAAACTGTCAGGTTAGGGGCCCATCTTTTTTTTTACATCTGGAAACCCTTTCTTCAGACTAACCACACGGTTCACGTCAGTCTTGTAAAAATCATTCATTCAGGACAGAATACTTCAGCTATGGCTGACGCACTTAGTACCTATAAAGCAATAATATTTTTACTGTACCAACCTTAATACCGGAAATCTTGGCTTTTTCTATAGCTTTTCCGAAGTTAAGCCGGTCTCCAGTGTAATTTCCGATGATCACCAATACTCCACCTAATAAAAGAAAACATATTTAAACCACTTTCAAAAAAGAAGAAGTTCCGCAATTCTTCCAAATAGTTACGGAAATAATCTTTTACTTACCTGAATTATATTTATAGAGCTGTGAAATCGCGTACAGTACGTGTCCGGTGGGAGGGGAGGCGAACACTCCACCAGCGACCGCACCATCCAACATCCCAGTACCAACGAATCCTGTCAATCATCCAATAGATTTGAATATATTTTAGCTAGAACTCCTGGGTAACCTTATAAAAGTTTTTTTTATGTCGGTCACGTCAATATGACTTCACCTCGCCTGATGGTAAGCTAAAGGTAAAGTCTCTGGAATGGGAGTCACCATTGCTAACATCGATAGTGCTACAATGGTGGCCCTCAGCTTGACGGACTCATCAAATGCTTTTTCACGCCCCGCTTAAAGGCCCAGGGACTGAATGAGGAAGGAATCACGTGAGCTGGCAAAGAATTACAGGTTTTGATGGTGCGGCAAAGAAAAGAGGCACCGAACCGCTTGGTTCTTGATGGAATTATTTGCACCATACGAGGGTGATATCTCACCCCTGCACGTGTTGTTCTGTATAGGAAAGGAGAGGGTGGGACTAGTTGGTAGAGCTCGTGCTCGGTGGGATTACAAATCTAGACGTTCATGAACAGAGACATCTATGAAATACTCCACGCTATGTGTGAAAACGTCTCATTTTGGGCGCGAAGATCTTGCTGGGGCCCTAAAAATACGGGAGGAACAGTAACAAAGTACAAAGGCCTAAGAATCTTACCAGCTGCGAAAGGTTCATGTCCAGAGCCACCTCCTCCAAGAACAGCCACTCTACCCGTGTCACTCTGCAAAATATACCATTTAATTATTTTACTCCATCATTTTTAAAGTGTAAACGTGGCCGTCCCAAAAAAACTTGGAGGCGGACTATGATTGAAAAAGATTTGAAGCGAAATAAAGTGCGAAGCTCAAGAACGACTCCGACGAAGAAGACGGCGCACTGTTTACCCCTTAAACACCCCTTTTAGGACGACAGTCCTACAATATCCACATGTAAATGCTCAACACTTTACATACCTTATTTCTAACAGTAACGACTCTATGTTTGGGGTGTAGCTGCAGCGCCGGGAACGTGGCGATGATCCCGCGCAGGTTGTCGTCCACGCATGTCTCCGGGCTGTTGATCACTTTCTTCGTTACTGGCTTGGTCGAAGACATCTGCCATATAATAAAAGATAATGACATGAATTTGTTAAAGAATTGATGCATCTAGACTATTTTTTTCCCATGTTGTGACTATATTGTATACCTACCGCAGATTGCGGTATATCACAGAGATCTCTATTTGATTTTAAGACCAATGTTGTATAACTTGTGATTTAATAACAATAAATAAATGAACTGAAATGAACTAAATAACACAGAGTGATTTAATATAAAAAGTAGTCGCATCAGCACACCGTCCGCACTGCCTTTACACAGACGTTTCACAGCATTAACTTACCAACTTAACTTCTCTCTCACTTATTATATCAAAATAAAAATAAAACACTTATTACGTTAAAATGGCGAGGAGGAGTTTTCGACGAGAAATTAATAAGTATCAGAAATGCACAATTTGTCTAGGTCGGGTACAGGATAATCGTTGTCGACAACCGACCTTGTTATTGCCAGCAAACGTAAGTCTAAGCTAAAGATTACTAGATAATGTTATATTAACGTCACTTATTAAGATAGTACGTTCTTAAGCTAATTGAAATCAATGTAATAAGCAAAACATAATACCTAGTAGATATTATGCAATTACGGGTGTCGGTCGGGCCCCATCAAGAACTTTAGTAGGGCCCACACTTGCCCGGGGCTGAGAGGTCAGACTCTAAATATAGCTGCGATTAGTGTCACTAGGCAGGTACTGATTCGTTCTACGTGCATTGAGTTCGGACAATATTCTCATAAATTTATATTTCTTTCACTAAAAATAAATTAATCTTTAATCTCACTTAACTGACTCAACGCCTCTATGTCTTTACAATGATAAAAAAAACATAATTTTCGTCTTGTTTGTAGGTAATGTCTTACTTATGCCATATAACTATATACCTACCTACTTAATTAACTATTTCAGATTTAGAAAGCGAAGGAAAGAAAGTTAATAAATAAAAACGTAATTTTTGAAAATAATGTGTACCTACCTACTTATTCCAAAAATGTTCGTAATTAATTTCAATTTGCTGACTCAACATAGAAATGAACTCTAGTAATTTAAGATTATTATATAGAATAGAATGATAGACACTATCTAGCCCTAATTTTACAAAATTTCCATAATTGCAATACCGAAAGAATCATAACAAATACTGAAAAAATGAATAACCAAATCAGTAGCAAATAAATGTAGGTGAAAATTACCGCGGTAAATTAATCCATTAGAATAAATTTCATAAAACAAAAATATTTTTATGGAAGGTCATAGGTCAGTGCCCTTTCGATCCCAATCAGCTGATGGTCACGTGACTAAAATAATCACCTATCCACGTCAGTTCAAACCGCATGGCCCATTCCATGTATCCAAAGGTAACTATTTTGGTCTAGGTTTAGGTCTCAATTATTTGGAGTAAGCACAACATGTCATTCTCCTCCATAATTCCTGTCAGATGTCATTTCCACAGTCACTCCCTTCCTTGCCATTCTCTTTCACGTATTCTATCTTTATTTTTTTGGCTCGGTATAAAACAACACTTTACTTAATTAAGCAACTAACACTAATTTTCTTTTATGACGACAAACTCAACACGACTTACCATAGCCACGGCGAGATAGACACAAAACCGACTTATTTGATAAGATACGTGTACAATAACAATAAAACCAAACAAATTATATAACCCCAAACGAGATAATTATAGCCATAATCAAGTGTAAAGTTTACGACCCTTGTTATCTGCTAGGAGCAGCAGGATACATTAAAAAGAAACTACCTATACGAAGCTAACTTCGAGTCTGTATTGCACTGTGTACCTACACTAATCGGTTTGACGACACATCTCGTTAGGTTTGTGTACCATTGATTGGGCTATTTGCACGCTATATGAAGAGCCCAAGCTGAAGAAAATAAGTGATGATAGCTGAATGGAATAAGGACGCGGCCTCTACTCAGAGGTATCGAGTTCGAATCCGGCCGGAGAGCACCAATGTGAATTTCAACTTGTGGAATTTATATGTGCTAATCACATGATTTATCATCTGCTGACGGTGAAGGAAAAACATTGTGAGGAAACCCACATGTCCTAGAAGAATCCCATTGACCACGGTGATCGCTTCACATCAGGTGGGCCGCGTGCTTGTCTGCCACCTAACCTAAGCGGTATTAAAAAATTCTTTACATTCATTAAATATGCCAATAATCTTCGATTAAACGTAAACAAATATTATCTTCGTGTAGTTAAATAATTATTATCTGTGGATAACATAATATTTTAATACTCTTATCGCGTTAGTTAGCTACAAATTCGGTGTTTGTTGGAATACATCGTGGAATGAACTGGTATTTGCTGGTTTTTATGGACATCATATCAAGAAGTTATCGCTACATAATAAAATAGCGGCCCACTTTTACGTCATTGGAAACATACCATACCGTGCCAATTTCTGATTAAAAAGAGTATCTATGCATAGAATAATGATACCGCTTTTCCTTACCGCACCATCCAAAACTGGAATTCTTTACCAGCTCACGTGTTTCCTTCCTCATACAGTCCCGGGTCCTTTTAAGCGGAGCGCGAAAAGCATTTGATGAGGCCGTCAAGCTGTGTGCCACCATTGTGGCACTATCAGTGTTTGCAATGGTGACTCCCATTCCAGAGACTTTGCCTTTAGCTTACCATCAGGCGAGGTGAAGTCATGTTGACGTGTTTTAGGGATTAAGTTTAGAGGGGAGATCAATTTGTAAGAAGGACCAAGTCAGTATGGGAGTCATACATCAATCTAGAACTCCCATACTGACTTCAACCATAGACGATAGATAACTCTTAATAGTTATCTATCGTCTTTGCTTCAACTTTATTTTCTCGTAAATAAATATAGGGCGAGTGACAGTCACGTCACTCCGGTGTTGCATGCCACTGTAACTATTTGTCACCGTATTATAACGTCACCAAAATGAGCGTACTCAGTATAGTTTTCATTGCACTTGACTATGGGACAAAAAGTCGCAGTCAGCGGGTAGCCTAAGGAAAGCATTAGAAAGTTTTTACAGGGTCAACAGCGGGCATGTGATGCCCTGCATACATCCATAGGCCACGGCAACCGCTTCCCATGATGGGCTGTAAGTGTGTATGCCACCTAAGTGGTTTAAAACAACATATTATGTAGCTATAAATTATATCATACAATACCAGAGGATAACAAGCCGTGTCTAAAAGGAAACTGCTCATTGTGAAGCAAAGAAAAGGTATTGGTAACTATTATTATCCGTACAAGAGGCAATAATACCACTTATTACTACTGCAAATTAAAACAAACTTTGTGTCTATAGACATAAAGTCAAATTTAAAATGCATGTTAGAAAATAAGGTAATACTTTAAGAATGTCATAAACTCATAACTGTCTGTTACCTACTCGTTTTTATTTTAGAAAATCTTCAACGACTAAGAATAATTTGCTTTTAATGAAGACAAAAATACAATGTGTTGATTTGCACGGGTTGTTGAGATCATTTTTTTTTATACAACGTAGGAGCAGACAAGCACACGGCCCACCTGATGGGAAGCGGTCAGTGTTCACCGTGGCCTATGGACGTGTGCAACACTATGGGTGTCACACACGAGCTGCTTACCTGGGAAGGGTGGAGGGCTAGGAAGACGTTATGAGCTTAATGTAATAGTGAGCCTTACGTAATCAAATGGCACACGCCGTCTAGGGTCTTCTGACACCAGGGTGTAAGGTGGCCCAAAGAGCATATCCGTCGCACCTAGGGTTGCCAGATGTCCGGTTATGGACCGGACAGTCCGGTTTTTTATAAACTTGTCCAGTCAAGAAAATCTACGCAAACCGGACAAAACACTGTCCGGTTTTCACTAAAAAGAGCGACTTTAATTACTAAAAATTACACTTAAACTACTCTCAAACCGTTCTCCATTTCTTGCTCCGCAAAAAAACGCGAAAAATTGAAGGGGTGCTTTAATTATTTTGAATGTGAATATAGAGAAGTTCTACGAAACTTACAAGATGGCTTAATTTATTTAAAGCTCTTGGCAGAATGCTTTTGTCATGGGTGTCGTCAAAAAGGTACTTTTAGACCTAGGTCCTGCACTCCTGCCCTAGGGCTCTACGGGCTATCTTATCAGATCAGGAAGACGAAATTGCAAGTTAAACTTCGCTACGTACATACAATGAGCTATATTTATGAGGTCCCTCTGACAATATTTACGAGGAATTGGCTGCTCTTCAAAGTAGTTTCTCTGCACTTGAAGGAAAGCCATTTAAAATGTGTTGCAATTTTTTTACCAATGAAACAGCACCAACGCGTGGAGGCATTACGCTGAAATTTAACACTCAGGTTTACTGCTCCTTAAACTTGTAAGAAAAGCTTCTAAGCCAATGCAATTAAAAGATAGGTACAGCCGTTTATGCAGCAAATTTCACACTTGCAACGGATTCAAAACCTACAGGGTGCTTCCCGTGAACTTAAAATCTTGAAATTTGGTACGAAGCAACGTCTTATAGCACAGATAAAGGAAAAATTGTGAGAACCGTAAATTTTTGTTAAGTAGGTAAGTACTTAAATCATATAATAAAAATATTTTTACTATTCTAAATTCTTTAAACTTACTTTTTACTTATATACTACACTACGGGTTTGTACGGAACCCTCGTGTGTGAGTCCACTTGGCCGGTTTTGATACCTAATAAATAAAATAAAAAAATTGTCCGGTTTTTTTTTCTTACACATCTGGCAACCCTAGTCGCACCCCGGCTTGACCCGGGCCATTTCCGGATTCTAGATAGCCCCTACTACGAACTACCTACAGGGACTGATAAAATAAAACAAAGAAAGTAGTAAATATTTAATTTTATATTATTATAATTATAATCAATTAAAGATATTATAAGCCTCTAAAAATCTTGACGCGTCTAAAATTTCTAGAGTCGTCATTGTTAGAGCCGCCGCTTCCAGGTCCGTCATTATCAGGGGTACCAACGGTAGTCACCGTTGTAGTCTCAGTTGTGGACTCAGTTGTGGACTCAGTTGTGGACTCAGTTGTGGACTCAGTTGTGGACTCAGTTGTGGACTCAGTTGTGGACTCAGTTGTGGACTCAGTAGTAGACTCAGTAGTAGACTCAGTTGTAGACTCAGTTGTAGACTCAGTTGTGGATTCAGTTGTGGACTCAGTTGTGGACTCAGTTGTGGACCCAGTTGTGGACTCAGTTGTGGACTCAGTTGTGGACTCAGTTGTGGACTCAGTTGTGGACTCAGTTGTGGACCTAGTTGTGGACTCAGTTGTGGACTCAGTTGTGGACTCAGTTGTGGACTCAGTTGTAGACTGAGTAGTAGACTCAGTAGTAGTCACAGTAGTTGTCTCAGTTGTAGTCTCAGTAGTAGTCTCAGTAGTAGTCTCAGTAGTAGACTCAGTAGTAGTCTCAACTTGTATTACAGTAAAGTTGTTCGATGTGCCAATGTGTTGTGTGATGCCTGAGAGTAGACCCCTGGAGGCGCCGAAGTACCTGATCCTGTGCTTACCACCTACCGCGTTCATGGGGATGTTCCAGTCAACACGCACCGAACTCGTTCGGAATACCCTTGAGATACGCTGGTACGTGAACCTTTAAAAAAAATAGGATATTAGAACCATGGTCAAGGAAATTTTGAAGCTATAAGGGTATTAGGCCAGAGGAGGTAGGACACGACGGTATCTCCCATCCAAAATGAGCTGTCCGACAGGGGTAGTACCTCCGCCCTACAGAACACTGCGGCCATTATAACCATCGTGTTGTGTTCCCGCTGGTAAGTAGGGTAGCCAGAGCTCACTGTATACCTCATCTCCCCACCTCTTCCTAGCCCTCCCCCTTCCCTTCAGGGTAGGCAGTGCGTGTGTCACCCTTAGTGTTTGTATAGAGGTGTAGTCATATTAAAGTGACCGATATAAAAAAACTTACTTAGTTTCGAAGTCGGCATCGTTGACTACGGGAACCCACGTGTGCTCATCGGCACGCTCCACCACGAAGAAGCTTGACTCCTGTCTAAGGTCATGGCGGGGATGCCCAGCCGTCTGAAACATCGTGCGTACTGCTAAAGAGTGGAATGCCCTGCCTTAGTCTGTATTTCCGGAAAGCTACAACCTGGGAGTCTTCAAGTCTAGAGAGAATAGGTTTCTTCTAGGCAAGCGTGCTCCACCGTCGACCACATCATCATTTACCAACAGGTGAAATCGTGGTCAAACCAGTGGAGCGACCAATAAAAAAAAACAAATTATTATCTATTAGTTAATCGGTGTTATTATGTACTATAGGTAATGATGATCCTTTTCTTTTTGGCTTCCAAATCAAATCAAATTGAAAATTAGATGTGTGTCAGTATATTGGAGATATTAAAATATACTTGGATCTGTGCACATAATGGAAGCTTGGAATTCGCGATGGATGGAAGCAAAAACTACAGGGCCCGTAGACAAGTGTCACAAGTCTAAATCGCTAAGGAATAGAAAAGATTAGATCGACCAACCACACTGCAGCTCGTGATTCCGCCGCGGCGTGCGCATCGTACGCCGGCGCCGAGCTTGGATGTGATTGGTCGACCTAATCGTTTCTATTCCGTAGCGATTTACGCTGTGACACTTGTCTACGGGGGCTGAATGGATTTTGTTATGGTTTTTTTTTTTAGAAAGTTCATGGTCAGACTAAAAATCTGCTGTATGTTTGATTGCAATTGGTTGAGTAGAACCGGAGATATGACCAAAAGTTGGGAAAAAGTACCTACATTCGCGCGGGCGGTCATCGATTCGTCGTTTTTATACTTACAAAAGTAGCAGACACCGTCTCTCCCGCGTAAACTTCAGGTGCCGGCTGTCTCATGGTCGCGCCGAACTCCCTGCCGATTTGGTGGGTGTCGTGGAGTACAGGCAGGATGAGGGTAGGCAGGATGCGACGGTACTCTCGCGGGTTTGGCCCTGCCGGTACTGATTGCCCCTAGAATTTAATATTACCGGTAAATTAAGAAGACCATTTTTTTATTTTTACGTTGATTGTACCTTTTTTTTTTTTTTATCGTGCGGAAATCCCCATGGATACCACCCCCGTCGGCCATCGGGGGTGGTTATGTCGGGATCGAACCGACTAAAACCGCACGCCATCTCGGGCCTTAGTAACCGGGGTGTAAGGTTACCCAATGGGCATATCCCTCGCACCCCAAGTAAATATACGGGTAATCTACTAGTTGGTGGGTCGTGGACTTTTGCGTCTGTTTGTTGTTTGTTGGTGATCATTTTTATTTGTTTAAAGACCTTTTTTTATCGTGCGGAAATCCCCATGGATACCACCCCCTTCGGCCATCGGGGGTGGTTATGTCGGGATCAAACTGACTAAAAACCGCACGCCGTCTCGGGTCTTAATTACCGGGGTGTAAGGTTACCCAATAGGCATATCCCTCGCACCCCAGCTGACCCTGGGCCATCTACGGTTTTAAGATGGCACCCTCGACCCCCCGAAGGGGGGGTGGGGCGAGCATCACGGCACTTCGCCGACGGTGGGGTGTAGGGTGACAGGCGGCCGTCCTGTCACCCAATCGTCGGCGCGCAGACAATTAGCTCGCCACCCGCTCGCTCCCCACTGTGCCCTGTGCTAGTCAGAGGGACACGTGGAGAGCCTTGGAGCAGCCCTCCAGAGGGCCACTCCCACCACGGTCGGATTAACCGCAGGCAGAAGCGTCTCCCATGGCGAGTGGGAGGCGCTGCTCGCCTCCGTGTTTATAAAGACCTAATGTGCGTTGTGTTCATGAATAAAGACAGTTTTCTTTCTTTCTTTCTAAATTTAGGAGCCTCCTCTTAGCGTAATCAGCTTATCCTACTAAGATTGTAAACGCGAAAGTTTGGAAGAATGTATGGATGGATGTCTGAATATATGTTTGTTACTCTTTCACGCAAAAAAAACGGTTGAATAGATCTGGTTGAAATTTTGGTACACAGATAGATAGAGACTATTTTTTTTTTCTCCGGGAACAGGTTCCCGTGGGTCAAGAAAGGCCGGCAAAGAATTTCACGCGAGCACAGCCGCCAGCTCGCAGGAACAGCTAGTAGGAGACAAAGGGCATACCTCAATAGCAGCTCTGGTGAAATCGCGGAATTTGTTCAAGAAGATGTCAAGTGTGTGCGGGCCGTAGATCGTCGACGCTGACTCGTACCTTTGTACCTGATGAGGGTAATTATGGACTTAAGTATTACATATATATAGCTAAAGTATTTGAATAAGATGAAGTTCAATTTAATTATCTTAATTTTTTTTTATACTACTCAGGTGGCAGACAAGCACACGGCCCACCTGATGGGAAGCGGTCACCGTGGCTTATGAGCGTATGCAACACTAAGGGTGTCACACACGCGCTGCCTACCCTGAAGGGAAGGGGGGAGGGCTGGGAAGAGGGAATTTTTTATCGAAATATTATTTATCATTTTCATTACAATTTTGAAGTCTGTGCAATCATCATCTACTATTGATGCTGACTGTACCTTAAAGGTTTCTGGATAAACTATTATCTCTTCGTTCATAAAAACCATTAACTCACCTGATACTCCTCATACGTAGAAACATAATGAATGTATTCGTTCACCAGCCCAGAAACCACAACTCGGGGTTCGAAGTCGTGTTCCTCCATAACGCTGCCGACCACATCCATGATGCGGCGGCCCGCCATGGTGGTGGGCTCGCCCGGGACGCCCACAATCACCAGGTCTCCCAGCCAGATAAGAGTCGCTGACACGATGCTCGGGTGCCATGGTAAGGGCAATCTAGTCTGCAGGAAACATTTTCGTTATTTTATGTCTAAACATGTGCTAGTACCGCGGTAGCCTAGTGGTTTGGGTAATGGACTGCTGAGACGAGGTCTCAGGTTCGATCCCAGGTTCACCATGGCACACACCAATGACTTTTCGATGCTTTTCGAAGTTATGTGTGTATTTATCGCAGGTTTATTAGTGCCTCGGAGAGCACGTTAAGCTGTCGGTCTATGGCACAAACGGTCTAAAACATCTATGGCAGTCGTTACGGGCAGTTGGAGCCCATAAAAAGTCTAACCAGTCTAACTTGAAACTTCGATATCGCCATTGGTCATAATGACCATTGGTTGTGGAGGTCAGATGGCAGTCGCTTCACGAAAATATCGAAGTTCAGCCGTATCACAGTTAGACTGGAAAGCCGACCCCAACTGAGTTGGGAAAAAGGTTCAGAGAATGACATGTGTTAGTACAGGGTTCGTACCCATTAATCCAAAGCGCGGAAGCTCGCAACTGGCGAAAGATTCAAGGAGATATATCAAAGTAAATACACAAAAAATTGATTTGTATTTGTGCATCCTTCACATGGCAACTTGGGCTACTTTATGATAAGGAAAAAACCTTTTTTGTCCATGGTCCCTGTGATCGTCCCTGGAAGGTACCACGGGAATTATTTAACCCGTGGTCCCTGAATGTTGTAAAGCCAAATAATTTAAAAAGGTATTATAACTTAACTGTATATTATTAAAGACAACAACAAAATAAAACAAAATTTTATACTACTTAGGTGGCAGACAAGCACACGGCCCACCTGATGGAAAGCGGTCACCGTGTCATCACATATCGTCAATCACATGGACGCGGCCCAAATCTCGTGATTGGAGTCAGACGTCACCTCCACTCTTATCCTTGCCATGTCATCTGCTACAAAATCTATCTTTTTCTTGTGCCTACCGTGAAGATATATGATCATCCATTCATTTCATGATTAACTTAACTTAACTTATCTTTAAAAGACTTACCCGTCCAGTGGCCAACAGAATAGGCTTGGGAGCATGACATTCAATGTCTTGGGGAGTAGGGCGTGCTACGATGATACCAGATAAAGAATCCAGCAAGGGGTTACCCTCGATTGTGCCCTGTGTATAAAATGTACATAAGTATTAATATTCCAAGACCTAGATGGGTCTTTCTCAGGCGGCTCATTATTTGGTTGACTTCGGTGTCCAATTTTTTTCTTTCAATTAAGGTTTTACTTACATGAAATATCAAATCTAGTGTTAATTTAAAACATTTCAGTAGTTGAGGGAACTGTATAGACTGAATGGTTATGAAGATATTTCACTTTTTTTTAATAGTGTCCACCGAAATCAACATTTTTATCACCGAAATCAAATATATAAAATCCTATCCTATTCTACTTCCTACTTGATATTATAAACGCAAAAGTTTGTAAGAATGTATGTCTGGATGTATGTTTGTTACTCTGCCACATAAAAACGGCTTATGTCGGTCGTCGGGATTTCTAGATATATCTTTGTTTCTCTTTCACGTAAAAACGGCTGAATAGATCTGACTGAAATTTGGTAACGAGATAGATTAAAGTATGAAATAACATATAGGCTACTTTTTATACAAGCTAATACCCGCGACTCCGCTCACGAAGTCGATCACTCAACCCATGGAGTCGATCAGTCGGGATGTCTGGATGTATGTTTGTTACTCTTTCACGCAAAAACGGCTGAATAGATCGGATTGAAATTTGGTATAAAGATAGATTATAATCTGAAATAACATAATAGGCTACTACCCGTGGCTTTGCCCACGGAGTCAATCAGTCGGGATATCTGGATGTATGTTTGTTAGTCTTTCATGTAAAAACGGCTGAATGGATCATCATCATTCTCTGAACCTTTTTTCCCAACTCAGTTGGGGTCGGCTTTCCAGTCTAACTGTGATGCAGCTGAACTTCGATATTTTCCGTGGAGCGACTGCCATCTGACCTCCACAACCAATGTTCATTATGACCAATAGCGATATCGAAGTTCCAAGTTATATAATATGGATATGGCTGAAATTTGGTACAGAGATAGATTATAGTCTTGATTAGTACTACTAAGTAGTACTAGTATAGGCTACTTTTTATACAAGCTAATACTCGCGGCTCTGCCCGTGGGAGTCGATTGGTTCGTAATCGTTTATTGGTCAATTCCCCGGTTCTACTAAACCAAATGCAATCAAACATACGGCAAATTTTATGTAAAACCAAGACCTTGCTAATGAAAAGGCAACATTAAAATTTGTTCAGCAGTTTTTGCGTCCATCACGAACAAACAGACAAGGATTCCAAAAAATACTTAGATATTTTTTGTGGTCAACATAACCAAGTCTTTTATATTTTTATATCTACACATATCGTCGTCTCCAACGATATGTGTAATTGTGTCGGGCCAAGTAATTTACAATTCTATAGTTAGTAGTAGTTACTAGCTAACGCCCGTAGCGCCGCCCGCGTGAATATTGATTATTACAACTAAAAGTACTGTTATATAGGGATATGATGTCCACACTGTCGCCTTAGGTGAGCCCTGTAAAGATGGTGTAAGGTGAAACCAATGAATAAATTAAAAAAAACTTATTGGTCATATCGCCAAATTTTAAGTCTGACTAAGAAAACCGTAAGTACTAAAATCCGTTTAGTACTTTTTATCCGAAAGGTTTCGGCTAGACGAGTGGAAACCAGTGGAGTGGCGAGTGGAGCGTAGTGGGGAGTGGTGTGGAGAGTGGAGTGGGGAGTGGGGCGTGGTGTAGAGAGTGGAGTGGAGTGGATTGGACATTGAAGTGGAGAGTGGAATGTAGAGTGGAGTCGGTAAAGAGGATTGGAAAGTAGAGTGGAGGTGGAGAGTGGAGTGAACAGTGGAGTGGAGTGTGGAGTGGAGAGTGGAGTGAACAGCGGAGTGGAAAGTCGAGTGGAGAGTCGTTTTATTAAAATAGACTTGGTGGCGATACTGAATTCCACACGGCAGTCATACATTTCGACTTCCAGACCCACCGAATACACCGGAATCAAGGGCACTGCAATCAAAATATTTAACAAAATCCTATATATTTTTAAAAGTAATCTGTATTATGAATGCTTATGTTTTTTATTGAAATCTAATACATAAAAGACACCCTTTTAATATAGCTTTACATTATTAGTTCAAATAATTGAGGATAAAATGGATTCACCGAAATCAGTTTTAGGTGTATACCAAGCCACCGAAAATGCTTACATAACTTAATAAAACAGTGGGGCGATAACATACTGACGTCTTGTCCTTACCACCGGTGCGGTGTAACTGATAGTTTGCACTACTCGAACCTCTATTCTCGCAGTCGCTAGAGTACAGAGTAATGAATGAATCCGTGCGCGCCACTGAAGTCAACTCTGAACGTCGGACGTAAAGACAACCAGTTGTAACTTGTCTAGTAATGCCTATAATGGCTTAGTAATGTTATAAATTAAGTAAATAGTTATCAAGTTGTTTGTGAATATATGTACATATAACACCTTTATTGGAGAAAAAAAGATAAAAAATATTTTTTGCTGCAAGGACAGGACCGGACGCGACACCGAGGTCAATATTTTCGTAGTTTTAATTTTTTTTAACTAACTTCTACGTAATTTATCTAAAAAATACCACAGGCCCCCCCCTACTATTTTTGACCGTACATTTTATAAAAAAAATAATCATATTGATAAGTAATCTCCAAGTATTGGTTTTCGACGCGGACTCGCCTATTTGAGCCGGCTGAGAATGACCCAGATCCTAAATCGCACTATGAGTATTTTCAATATCATGCGTTGCGCTACGACCGGCAAAATATAGGTAAGAGCACTGCTGCGTGTGGAGGGTGATTCCCGGCCCATTTGTCTCTGGTTAGGTACACTCAACAGACGCAACAGCTCGGCAAAAGTGAACATCCCGGACTGAACTTGAATTGCGATCGCGGCCAGTTCCTAGCAGGGGAATACCCTGACCAACTGAGGTACCTGAACACGTCCTAGATATTTGAGATTTTTCGTCTTGGGGCGACGCTGGAGCCATCTACAACTACGGAACTTCGGAAACAACGTCAACTTTTAGGTACATTTAATTCCTTTAAAATATCAATGAACTAGCTGACCCACCCCGGCTGCGCCCGTGGCGTATTTCGAACCCCGATGCACCCTTTTTAACTCGCATAATGTGCTCATAATTTATCAGTTTTCCTAAAATGTATGGGAATCTACCGGAATTGTTCACATTTATGATTATTGCTCCGCTCCCTTGGGCAGTAGCATGATGATATTCAGCCTATGACATTCACGGATAATGTGGCTTCAAAGACGATAGATATCTATCGTCTTTGGTGGCTTTCTATTGGTGTAAGAATTTTTAACATCAGTTCAGTAGATCCCGAGATTATCCCTTACAATTTAACAAATATACAAACACACTAATTTTACTTCTTATAACAATCCTTCGTACCTGTGTAATGTTGAGATTGCTGGCGCCATCTGTAGTTCCAGAGGCGAAACTGTAGCCCAACGCAGCCGTGCAACCTTTGACAGTTTGCGCCTGAAATTATATGAATTTATCAATGTAGAGTTAAGTCAAATATTCGCATGTACCACTGAACTGTCTGAAAACATCAAAATAAATATTATTATTGCCGCAAGCAACACCATAAATACTAATTTTGCACATGGGTACATGGGGTTCCACCAAGAATTCTTTTTTATACTACGTAGGTAGCAGATAAGCACACTGCCCACCTGATAGGAAATGGTCACCGTGGCCAATGGACGTTTGCAACACTAAGGGTGTGACACACGCGCTGCCTACCCTGAAGGGAAGGGTCAAGGGTGGAGGGCTAGGAAGGGGTGCAGGGCTAGGAAGGGGTGGGGAGGCTAGGAAGGGGTGGTGGGAGGAGTGGTACAGTGAGCTCTGGCTACCCTACTTACCGCCTCAGGTCTTTTCAAAAGCCGTCATACAGCAGATCAAATAGGACCTCCTGAGACTTTGCCTTTAGCTTACCATCAGGCGAGGTAAAGTCATTTTTTAACGTGTCCTATATAAAAAGAAAAGGACCGAACGAATGAAAAATCAATGAAGCAACCTGGAACAGCGCTAAGATGATGATGAGGACCAGTTACTTACAGTGTCAAAGGTTCTTGTCACGGGGTTGTACTTGGCCCCCTCCTGCTGAGGCATGTCCAGGAACTGGTGAACCACAGCGAGTTTACCATCCAACAGCTCACCCTCTTCTTTCAGTATTGCCTGGTGAATAGAATATTTTGATTTTTAAACTATTTTTATATGCTTACAGAACAAAAAACCATTGGGTTGTGAAGGTCAGATGGCAGTCGCTTCACGGAAAAAAATATCGAGGTCCAGCCAAATCCGCAGTTAAGACTGGTAATCGGACCCCAGACTCCGAGGTGAAAGCTTTGGATGCGACTGGGATTAACGCTAGATTGAAGAAGAAGCAGAAGAAGTTTACAGAGCAAAAAAACAACAGAGATGATCAATTATTTTGTTATTTTTTTGTAATAAGTAGGTATTCCAAAAGTTCTAAAAGGGATATGAAATAATAATTAAATCGCTTAGTGAACGACTACTACATACTACATACATGTACTATGCAACACTTAATAAAGTGTTAAATTTAAAACTTAAAACACATAAATTAACACACAATTTAACATTTTGAAAATCCTAAAACATTCTATACAGCGCTCTGTAGACTCAAAGGAAGCATAGTTTAATTAGCTTTTGTTATGTGTTCTAGAATGCGGATAAACATACTAATATACTTTTTTTTTTAAATACATAGACACACCTGGACCAATGCAAAAAAATTGCACTTAGCGGGAATCGAACCCGCACCACTTGTCGTAGCATTCGAACACACTACACCTACACCCGCCACAGGGGCCGTTGCTATTATTCTTATTTGTTTAAAATCTTCAAAGTATGTGGCGCCTGGTGTCGCACACATCCATAGGCCACGGTGACCGCTTCCCATCAAGTTCGCCATGTGCTCGTTTGCCACCTAAGTGGTATAAAAAACCCACTCACCATAGCTCCTTCAAAAAGTCTAGTGCCAATGATCTTGACGCTGTCGAACATGTCTTCTCCAGGTCCTGGGGCGAAGCACCTCTCCATGAAACCGCAGACATCGAACTGATTGTCGCAAGGGTCTCCGGAGAACTCGCAGCGCGGGCCTAGAAGGTTGGGGGATACATCACCCAGGTTTGCAGGGAAGAATCCGGCTACTATGTCACCCTGTGTTGTGAAAGGTTAACAATATGAAAAGGAACACGATAGGTTTATAAAATAGATAAATATTCCACGACATTCTACACAGCGCTCTCATGGTAAGCATGCGGGTGAGGACTCAGGGCTGCACACGCTGGCCGAGTGTCCGGCGTGGGATGTGCCGAGACGGGCCCTCCTGGCAGCCCTCGGGGTGGGAGTCCTTACACTGCCGGTGTTGATCGCAGCGATGGTGCAGAGCGCGGACGCGTGGTCGGCCGCTGTCGCCTCCTTCTGCGAGCAAGTGATGCTCGAGAAGGAGGCGGCGGAATGGATCCGGGAGAGTCTATATACGGCTCCATGAGCGCAGGCCTGGGGGTGACGGGTGAAGCCGCCTGTCACCCTAGCAGAAGCAGGCCGAAGCGGCGGCGCGCGAAAGGTCCCCCCCCCCCTATTCCGGGGGCATGACGGGAACACGTGGTTCCCAAACCCGAGGGGGCCATCTCGAATCCGGAGATGGCCCGGGTCAAGCCGGGGTGCGAGGGAAATACTATATGGGCCACCTTACAAACTGGTGTAAGAAGATCCTAGACGGCGTGCGGTTTTAGTCGGAAATAAAAGACCCATGGTAAGCATAGTTCTAGAATGCGGATAAACATGCTTAGGTACATAATTATATACTTTTTTTGTTAATACATACATATTATACTACAAACATCCAGACCAATGCAAATAGACATATTCATGCATACAAATATTTGCACTGAACGGGACTTGCACCCGCACCTGTGTCGTAGCAGTCGAAAGCACTACTCACCGTGCCAGCGAAATAGCCTGGGTTCAGTTCCTTCTCCATCCTATACGCAGCATACCCAAGGTTGTCGGACGAGATTAGCTGGTTGGTGAGGTTCATGCTGGTGGCGTGCACGGAGAACCAGTTCATCACACCCTGGAGGGTGCCGTCACGAGTCTCGATCCTCACTTGAGTCATTACATTGTCTGTGTTGGAGTCATACCTGGAAGAGTAAGGAAAAGAAGATTAAATTTAATACAAAAAAGAAGCATAACATAACATAAACTCACGCCTGTATCCCCGAAGGGGTTTATAAGTGCTTATAAACCTGCGATAAATACACACATAACTTCGAAAAGCATCGAAAAGTGTGTGCCATGGTGAACCTGGGATCGAACTCGAGACCTCGTCTCAGCAGTCCATTACCCAGACCACTAGGCTACCGCGGTCTTTAAAAAAAGAAGCATGTTACTTTTTTTATATCGGTCACGTCAATATGACTTCACCTCGCCTGATGGTAAGCTAAAGGCAAAGTCTCTGGTATGAGGGTCACCATTACAAACAAAATGTAAAAAGAGCAGGTCAAAAGCACTAGAACAGTAGACTCGTCGCTCTGAAGTATGTAAGGGCAGAGCCGATGGCGGGTTGTAAGTTGTCTCTGCCTACCCCGGAAAGAAAGCGTGAGTTTCCTACTAATACTAACGTGAAAGTTTGTAAGAATGTGTCTCGCTGGATGTATGTTTGTTTCTCTTTCACGCACAAACGGCTGAATGGATCTGGTTGAAATTTGGTAAAGAGATAGATTTATAGTCTTTTTTATACCACTTAGGTGGCAGACAAGCACACGGCCCACCTGATGGGAAGCGGTCACCGTGGCCTATGGACGTGCGCAACACCAGAAACATCACACTCTTTTTATCCTGAGAAAAGGATCCCGTGGGCCACGGTAGCGGCAACAGCTAGTATAATGCATTTTTTTTTTATACTACGTAGGTGGCAGACAAGCACACGGCCCACCTGATGGGAAGCGGTCACCGTGGCCTATGAACGTGTGCAACACTAAGGTGTCACACACGTGCTGCCTACCCTGAAGGGAAAGGAGGAGAGCTGGGAAGGGGTGGGGAGGCTAGGAAGGGGAGGGGGAGGAGGGGTACAGTGAGCTCTGGCTACCCTACTTACCGGCGGGAACACAACACGCTGGTTATTATGGCCGCGGTCTTCTGTAGGGCGGAGGTACTTCTCCAGTCGGACAGCTCATTTCGGACGGGAGATGCATGTATTTTTTTCACCAGCGCTTACCTATCTCTTTCAGCTTGAGGATTTTTATCGTACGAGTACGGCGATCTGTTGACTGATGCGTTAGGGACGTTTGTCTTCCCGTAGTACAGGTAGACCGGCGCTATGTTGCTATGGGCGCGTTGTACACTCTGGAAGTGTTGTTTTAGAATTGGTTAATACAACATAGCAGTAGGAGAAAGGTGCTAGACACAGATCAGTGCCCGTAGCCAAGTGGCAAAATTATTCTATTCGATCGAATCGTATCGAATAGAATAGTTTAGGTCGACCAATCACACTCCAGCAGGCCTACTATGTCTTGACGAAACATGATTCGTTTCGCAGATTCGAAGGCCGTAACGTCATTAAGCGACTAAGCTAATGGATTAATGTTGTCTCTACCATAGAGGCTACTTTATAACTCTCGTATACTAATCGAATTCACGATACTAAGGTCGTAACAACAAAACGAAGTACTATGCTGAATTGCTAAGCCAAAGAAGACTTTATTCCGTGTACTTACGAGTTATATTTGTATGACTTTAATATAATATCTTACATTATTTCGCTAAGTTTGTGTTTGCCTTCGAATACGTTTTGATCTTCCATTGAGTTATGAATCAAAAGGTAAGCTATTATTTATTTTTACAACATAATAAATTTAAAACGGTATAGAAATAAATTTCATTCAAATTTGTGATAAAATTTACTACAATTTCTTAAGAATATGACATAAATTCAACAGTGAAGTGATCCAAACTAATATTTTTTAAATATGTTCACTAAACGCACTACTTCAAAGACTCTCAAGCGAAGAACAAAAAAGGGCTAACGCATACATAGGTACAACTTTTAGTTGAACAAGTCTTTGTGTATCATCGTGTATCATAATATGTTTAAAAGATATATAATGAAAGGCGCATACTGTCAACTCGATAGTTGTTCGACAAAAAGTCAAAAAGCTTCATCGACTGACTTTTGATTTAACAACTATCGATTAGTTGGATTTGGTTTTAGTTTGGATGTAGTTATGTTTGGATTTAGTTGGACAACTATCGATCAAGCGCTCAATTCGTATTGCTTTGTATTGACCATCGACTAAACAGTCGATCCGTGACTAAGCCCGAGTCGGGGTCGGAGTCACCGACTGCCAGTAGCATGGCAAAACCTGGATAGATCTCCCGGACTTGACGTGCATTTATACCGAATTACCGATTTTTGGCCAATTTCTACCGATTTTTTGGTATCTCTATCTTGTATCTTGGCGTTTTATAAAAGGACCAATGAATGAAATTATTTAATTATCTGAGTGCTCTTATAGCTTAGAATGTAACGTATGAAATATTCCACTAGGTAATCTATCACTGAGTACAGGATGTATACAGTATCTTTTTTTTATCTATATTAAAATTTCTGAATAAAGACTGATCGATTTGAGGAGATACAAATCGATTGTATGCGCAATTCCATCAACTAAACTATCTAGTTGAGTAGAAATCATGAATAATACACAACTCGACGAAATAGTTTAGTCGATGCAACAGTTGGATGTATGGATGTATACGCCCGGCCTAAGTTTGTTAGATAGGTAGGTACCATATTATAATCATATGTACTTATACCTTGTCTAATTTAGGATGATAATTTTGACAGCTCCAAGTAGGGTACCCCATATAGTATAATCGAAAATGAATCATTCGATTTTCGATTATCGTTCCCATAGAATATGGAATCGATACTTACAAAAATACAAAAGCATTTATTTTTTTATTATTTTAGGTAACTTACTTCAGGATGACCAAAGAGAAGTTTTATAGTATAGTACTTATGTTTTGTATTAAACTTAGTTAATTATATTATAAAAAAATGTAGTAGATAAGTACTTAATCATTTTAATAAATTAATTTAATTTCGATTCATTCGATTCATTTGTCTACAGTCAATTGTGCTGATTTCTTGCAAGTCGCTTCACTACGGCAAATGGGCGGTACCTGTCTATGTGCTACGATAATTTTTGAGGTATCATCTCGTTGATAAAAATATGATACTTCATAGACGTGAACTGTCAAAATTATCATCCTAAATTAGACAAGGTATAATAGTTTAACTTTTGGTATGCTTAATAATATTCGTGCCGAATTTGAAGTGAATCCATGCAATACTTTTTGAGTTTATTCCGGCCATCCATACATCCAGACAAACAGATAAAAATTTTAAAAACTACATTTTTAGGCTTCGGTATCGATCACACTTAGGGTTGCCACTGTTTTTAAAAAAAAATAGTATTTATTGTTTTCACTTCTAAAAATATAGTACTCCTTTTTTATCGTGCGGAAATCCCCATGGATATCACCCCCGGTGACCATCGTGAGTCGGGATTGAACCGACTAAAACCGCACGCCATCTCGGTTCTTAATTACCGAGGTATAAGGTTACCTAACAGGTAGATCCCTCGAACCCTAGCTGACCCTGGGCCATCTACGGTTTAAAGATGGCCCCCTTGACCCCGCGAAAGGGGGGGTGCCCTAGCCCTAGCATCGCGCAACTTCGCCGACGGTGGAGTGACAGGTGGCCGTCCTGTCACCCAACCGTCGGCGCGTGGACAACCCGCTCGCTCTCCACTATGCCCTCTACTATTCAGAAGGACACGTGGAGAGTCTCGGAGCAGCCCTCTAGAGGGCCACTCCCTTCCCAACAGGATTCGCCGCAGGCAGCAGCGTCTCACGTATGTTAAAGAATGCCTAGAAAAACAATGGTCTTATTTACTACTGTGCTGTAAAGAATCGTGCTTTTGTAATTATTTTTAGATTTATAGTTGTAAAAACTGAATCAATTAAGTTGTTAGTTAATGATATATTTTTAAGAGCATAATATTAAGCAAGTAAATAAAAAACATACTAGCAAGTGAACATGATTAAAAGCCCCATGTCCAAAGTAAATAAAATATTTCTTACTATGGCAACATTGACGAGTTGACAACTCTCTAATCAAAATAGACAAGACATGACACAAATGACATTTGCGTTGTTGTGTTTTGGTATGGGAGTGTTTTCAATCACCATTAATGTTTTTTTTTAAGTTTCTTGAGAGCCCTGAGGCCTCTGATAGTTACCTGAGTGACTGTGCTGTTTGTATATTGGATTCCGATCTTGCCCTATTCTGTGGATCTCGTTGTTCTGAAAGAAACTTATTGTTTGCTAAAATGGGAGGTGGACCAATCCGTATTCTATGTATCAATCAATATTGCAATATATGTGTCAATACACCTGCGCTGAGATCTAGCCCTGGAAGGTACACTCTTGATACATGAGTTACGAATTTAATTTGTAGCTGGATGTATTCCCTAATCGTAAGTACCTATTGGGTTTTATTATAGAATCGTACTATCGTAAGTTTACACGAATGTTACTCATTGAGACGAAAACAACCGCGATCATGGTTGTTGACAATCAGCCAAAACATCGGTTATAATTGTATATAATAACAAATATTTAATCCGTAGAAGTGGTTTCATTTCAATGATAACATTTACATTAGAAACTAGTTGAGTGATCTCAAAGACATTCGTATGAGTTACGAGTATAATGATTCTATGTGTGTAAACCTAAACTAAATTGCTTGATTAATACAAACCTTTAGAACTGTGTTTTCACATTACAATTCTTTGCTTTTCAGATTACTGATGAAGATTATGTATATGAAGCATATCTTGCTATGTTCAGAGTGAATGTTAATTTGCAGCTTCTCACAGTGGTGAACCGCAAGCCGGACCTAGACACCATGGCCACACCACTGTGTGTCTTTTATGTGGTTGTTACGACGTCAGTGATAAAATATTGAGGGACAATCCATCTGAACTGCAGCAGTCTATGATTCATATTATGAAAGCAGAAGAGCACCAAGACAGGTTGGTTATATTATTTTTTAAGAACAATATATTATGGTAATTCATCGTCATCATCTTAGCATTTTTGTCTCGGTTATGTCCTCTGCTAATAGTGCTAGAGTCCGAGGTCCTCTTTGAAATATACTTAATGTGGCTTGGTTTTTATTCTATGTTGGGATTGTCAACCAGCCGATGTCCAAGCCTGAGTCGCAGTCGTTGACCAAACATTAACAGTGGTACAGATCACCTACATTGGCTTTAATCTTGACTAAAGGACTGTTGACAGCCAGGACTGCCTTTTACGTGCCTTCTTAAGCATGGAAGCACTTGGATGAAATACCATTAAGCCATTATTCATGTTAATAACCCCATCTTGGTACATACATTACCGAACAATAAGAATTATTCTTGTGAAATAAAGACAAGAAGATGCATATGGTGACATCCCATGAAAATCTTTAAAAATAATTTAGTACATGGAGAAGCCATTCTGTGTATGCATTTAAATGTAAATAGGTATATATGTTGGGAAAATGCAGGCATCATTGTAATACTTGGGGTTGATGAAATTAAAATAGTATTCTTTATTTCCAGATAGCAGCATCTGATTGTGTGTGCCACCTATGTTGGTTACACACACAAAGAGAGGTACGCCCGTATGACCCATATTATATCATGGTCATGTATTGTGATGGATGACACTTGTCTGGTACTTGGGATGGGCCAGTTGTCAACAAAATCGACAGAATTCCTAGATGCAATTATTGTCAGAGAAGACGATGAATAAATTTCCTATAAAATAATCTTGTTTTGTTTATTTTTGCACCCTAAAATATATAATGCTTTTATTAGGTACTAGACTACAATGATACCTAAGAATATTGTTCGATGCCTCTCTCTCTGAAACCTAAACACTAGACGTGACGGCGGGTAGCGCGGGGGATGGCCGTTACCGGTTGATGTTAGATGTGTTTACTAGTTTAGAATTTACAATTCATTACAGATGTCAAAATAGGCAAGTAAGAAAAACTGATTTACCGACAGATATAAGCATATAATATACTTATTGGATATTATATACTTATATTATGTAGCGAAATGTGGGTGTATAAACCGGGAATAATTATATAGATGAATAATGTGTATATAACTACGTACATATCTATTTCTATATATAGAAAAGAAAGTGTTAGTTACACTATTTATAACTCAAGAACGGCTGAACCGATTTGTCTGAAAATTGGTAGAGAGGTAGCTGAGAACCAGGAGACTGACATAGGATACTTTTTATCCTATATTTTTGGAGTGGCGAGTGAAGTGGAGAGTCGTTCGACTTCAATGCGGGCAAAAGCTAGTACTTATATAAAAGATTATGTAGCTACACCATTCCATTCATCAAAGAAATTGACACATACTATACATGGGCTAGAACATTTTGTAGGTTAGCTACAAAATGTTCTAGCCCGAATATCTATTATTCTCGGCATTCTCAGGTTGAAATTCTAGTATATACGTACTAAAACAGGTGATCACGCTGTATCAAATTGTATTTTTTTATTTATAGACACATCATTTCACTCTCAAATAAAATCTTGTATGGGCGGCTCCCATTGTACCTACTATCGATTATATTATAAATTAGATAAGAATTGACAGGATTCACATCGTCACTAGTCACTAATCACCAATCACATTGAAATAAATAGCAAAGTAATTTATGTGAAAGCCGGCCTTTGACTAGGTTACATCTAGAGGATATTATTATAATATTCTATCGCTCGTCATACATTTTGTACGAGACCGTTCACACACTAAATGTATGAGAAGCGATAAAATGTTTAGTTTAATAAATCCCATAGTCTTAAGCCGGCTTAGAGCTTATAAATTGCATTCGCACAACAGCTGTTTTAAGAGAACTTAAAGACGCCATATTACATTTGAGTCTAAAGTTTATGGCGTAAACTCTTCGTAAACTATACGTAAAAAGAGCGAGCGAGAGAACCTAGCGAGTGCGAGTGAGACGTAGCAAGAGCAATACGAGCACTTAGAGTATTCTGTTGTTTATCTCGTTATTAAATGTCAAATTTGTGGACCTATGGTAGCAAATTGTAGTAAACTACCACTTATCATACGGTTTTATTCAGTTTAATACACGGCAGTTGTTTCGTTTCTAGTTCTAAAAAATATATGGTAGAGCAGGCTGTAGTTGACTATCACAGTTATAGAAACATTATAGTATGCTTAAAATATGCTAAACTCATGGTAGACGCTCAGCTCGTGATTTCGCCGCGGCGCGCGCATCGTACGCCGGCGACGAGCTTGGATGTGATTGGTCGACCTAACCGTTTCTATTCGATTGCGATTTACGCTACGGAATACACTGACATTTGTCTACGGGCCCTGGTAAGAGATTTTTAAGTCTCCACTTCGCGCGGTTTTTTGACAGACACGCACACGACCCACCTGGGCCTCGATTCTGCTACAGGCAAACCTCTGTCATGCCACTGACAGCTTAAAAATACCCATTAAATTGTAGACTTTATTGTTATCAGGTTAAAATCTAAAATTAAATGATATTTTGTAGAGCGAATGAAAACGTTAAATGAATACTTTTCATTTGATTTTAGACTTTAACTGTATAATGGTAAAGTCTACAATTAAATAGCATTTTTTTAGAGTGTCAGTGGTATTACAGTGGTTTGGCTTTAGCAGAATCGAGGCCCTGATAGGAAGCAGTTACCGTGAATTATAGACGTGTGCCTGTGCAACACTCCAGGGGCGTCACACTCTAGAGGGAATACAGGAGGTGGGGTTGGTTGAGAGAGTTAATGTGCTGATAACACAGAAAACTTTGGTCTACCCGTTGACAGCACAGAATCCCTCCAGTGAGCTCTGGCTACCCTACTTACCAGCGGGAACACAACACGATAGTTATTATGGCCGCGGAGGTACTACTCCAGTCGGACAGCTCATTTCGGACGGGAGATACCGTCGTGTCCTACCTCTTTTTATCTCTTCTTACTCACCCTAGTAATGCCCTCGACGTAGGCATTGAAGGTCTCCTTGGAGAATCCAAGAATGCTGATGTCCAATAAGAAGTCTACCAGATGTCCACCTGGAGCGCTGTGCGTGTGTGTGCCGGCTATGATGACGTTCCGTAAGTTGTACATATCGCCATACAAGTCTTGGAGACGTCTGACTACCTGCAAGGAGAATTATACAATGATAAGTGAATTTCTAGGACCTTCTACACAGCGCTGTCTAGATTGAAAGCATGCTAAGCTTAACTAGCTTGTGCTATGAGTTCTAGAATGCGGATAAACATACATACATAGATTTTTTGTAAATATATACAATACATTTTTTACCTACCCAAAATTACTATTGACGTTAACCTCAACCGGTTTTTGAGTTTTTTGGCTGTATCTCCGGTTCTACTAAAACGATTGTGATCAAACGTATCATCTAGGATTTTGAGTCTGACAAGACCTTTCAACCAAAAAAAACCGCATCAAAATCCGTTCCGTGTGTCCATCGCGTACAAACAGATAAGTATGCCAAAAAGACGTATTTTCGTGTTCAGTATCAAGTTCAAGTCACTTCAAGTTATATACTGTGAACTATCACAGCTTCTAACTTGGCAAGGTTTTGGAGTAGTGGGGCCCACACTACTCCAAAATATTGCCAAGTTACGAGTAGATGTTGTGAACTATAACATAACCCAAGTATTATTTTAAATATCTCCATTATAGTGACAAGTAACTTTACAATTTTATAATAGTATCTATATGTAGATAGATATAGATTATCTTGCTATGATTATCTTGCCATAAAAAATATAAAAAGCCATGTTGTATAACATCAGCAGCCATATTGCTTAACAACTAATAAAAATCCAGTTTTATCGATTTACTTAGATTTCAAATATTACCTGTAACGTGTAGCTGCTTACGTATCTTATCTTAGATTATATTATCTGACGTATTTCTTACACCTACCTTTATTATAATTGAGTCCTGTTTTGCCGTGAATGGGCCAACAGTTAGCAA
Source organism: Lithosia quadra (assembly GCA_963576445.1). Classification (NCBI taxonomy): domain Eukaryota; kingdom Metazoa; phylum Arthropoda; class Insecta; order Lepidoptera; family Erebidae; genus Lithosia; species Lithosia quadra. The sequence continues at coordinate 16,068,503 of OY754880.1, read as the reverse complement.
AAAGTAGGTACGCGTAAAAATGTAGGTATGCGGCGATATGGTCATTGAACCGTCTTAAAAGTAAAGATGTAATAACGTAAAACCATGACGATAGTTATTGCAAAAAGGGCAGGTCAAAAGCACTCGAAACCGGCGGGCTTGCTTAGACTTAATGACAGTAGAGGAAGCGCGTAAGTATGTCAGGACAGAGTTAGATGGCGGTCTGTTGTCTCTGCCTACCCCAGAGAGAAAAAGGCGTGAGCATATATGTATGTGTATGCATGACGATAGTCTACGATGATTACCTAAGCAAAAGTGTAGAAACCCCACGTGTCACCGAGGCTAAATGGTGAGGTGGTTATGTCAGAATCGAACCAACTAAAACCGGTATTCCGTCATGAGTACCTATTACGGGGGAACTCGAGTACTTAGGACTAGGAACCAAGGAAGGAAAATCCCCAAAAACCCTTAAAAAAGAATTAGTTGTTATTTAGCAATACAATTGTAGAACTGGACCATAAAGACCTGGAGTTCTTTACCAGCTCACGTGTTTCCTTCCTCCTACAGTCCCTAGTCCTTTAAGCGGGGCGTGAAAAAGCATTTGATAAGGCCGTCAAGTTGAGGGCCACCATTGGGCACTGTCGGTGTATGTAATGGAGACCCCCTTCCTAAGACTTTGCCTTTAGCTTACCATCAGGCGAGGTGAAGCCATATTGACATGATCGACATAAAAAATGACTTTTATGCCTGATTTTTTTTTTATACTACGTAGGTGGCAGACAAGCTCACGGCCCACCTGATAGGAAGCGGTCACCATGGCCTATGAACGTGTGTAACACTAAGGATGTCACACACGCGCTGCCTACCCTGAAGGGAAAGGGGGAAAGCTGGGAAGGGGTGGGAAGGCTAGGAAGGGGAGGGAAAGGAGGGGTACAGTGAGCTCTGGCCCGTATAAGTAATAAGTAAAATACAATCACAACAAGATCTTTAGAACGTACCTCGCGTCTAACAGCTATACCGACGGCCTGGACCTCCGCAGAGATGTATACCACCCTGGTGTGGCCATTGACGAAGATGAAGGACCGTGCAAACTGTCTCAAATGAATACCTGCACCCGTTTGAGACAGTGAAGCGTAACCCATCTGAAAAATTTTAAAACAATATTTTATTTCATAACATAAACTCACGCCTATATCCCCGAAGGGGTAGGCAGAGGTGCTAGCACCCACATTTCGCCAGTTTATGTTTAGGTTCCAATGTAATAGGTGGCGAGCATATTGCCATTAACCGGGCACTTATAAACCTGCGATAAATACACACATAACTTCGAAAAGCATCGAAAAGTCATTGGTGTGTGCCATGGTGAACCTGGGATCGAACCCGAGACCTCGTCTCAGCAGTCCATTACCCAGACCACTAGGCTACCGCAGTTTTATTTTATTTCGCGCACGCTTAAGCTGTGGAATGATCTCCCTGCTATTTTCTCTAGCGTCTAAAAGAGTGTGTTTTTAATGGTGACCTCCATTCCTGAGACTTTACCTTTAGCTTACCATCAGGCGAGGTGAAGTCATATTGACGTGACCCATATAAAAAAAAAATAGCGCCAGAGTCAGTATTAGATTAATAAATAAATAAAACAAAATAAATTATGAAAAAATCTTTTTTAAGTTAAACAGTTTTAAATTGTATTGTCATCAGAACTAAAGACTTCTGCTGAATATCAGATCAATCAGACAACTGAAAGGGGTTCAAATTTCACTAGATTTGACCCAAACAAACTCGACCTTAATGAAAATAGGTACTTACAAAACGGATTCCCACACAAGGTCCAGTCATATCAGCAATTCCCACCCCTGCCTGGAAGCCAGGGATCGGTTCTGGTGTGGATGGGGTCACTGTGCTGTCAGTGGCGTTTTCTGCAGACTCCGTTGTTGTAGTAGTGACGTCATCATCATTATTACTTTGTACTGACAGCACTATGACCGTGGTTACTCCGGCTATCACGCCCAGGGTCAGCACAACCATCGCAATTTTCCCGTAAAGAGGAATCGCCATTATGTCTGGGAACAAAAAAAGAAATTTTCAACCTTTATTTGCGAGAACATTGTTTAAGGATGGTACAAGTAATGTCTTATGACTAGGTGCATCATGTTCTGACTAAATTGGGCATGCAAAACATTTTTAATCTCATCCATCTGGGGTAGTACCCCCGCCTTACAGAAGACCGCGGCCATAATAACCATAGTGTTGTGTTCCGGACATGTCCTTATAATTACTTCTAGGACATGTGGGTTTTCTCACGATTTTTTTCTTTCACCGTCAGCAGATGGTAAATCATGTGATTAGCACATATGAATTCCACAAAGTGAAATTCACATTGGTAATGTCCGGCCGGATTCGAACTTGGTACCTCAGAGAAGAGACCGCGTCCTTATCTATTCAGCTACCATCGCCTCCATCACCCTACCATAACGATATGGGATTATAATATAAGCTGTGCCCCGCGGCTTCGCCCGTGGCATACTTCGTTCCCATGGCAGGATAAAAAGCATCCTATGTCCGTCTCCTAGTTCTAAGCTACCTCGCCATCAATTTTTAGCCTAATCGGTCCAGCCGTTTATGCGTGCTGCCAAGGGATTGACTGTCTCCAGTTTCTCATTACAAATCCAAACGTTTACCATTCGAATGTAATTTAGTTCTCACCCTACTGTCCTTCAGCATTTTCGATGAGAAAAAATCCAAATTATCGATTTTGTAATCATTATCTTCGTAAAGCAAACTAATCAGTACGTACTGCAGATAGGTAAGTTGATAAAATGGAAATATAATGGCTGATTTATACGCCATTATGAGATACAATTTTAATGAAGTTATGTGTCATACAGTAGACCACAGATTTAGTGTTGCTTAGATACCGCGTTTAGGAAACACGGTGTCCCCATTTCACCCCGTAAAAGGGAGGGACGCGAGCTGTAATTGAAGGGGGTTGTTAGGACTAAATCACACCTGCGTTGCCACTACTGTAGTTCCTGTACACTGGAATCAAAAGGGACCTTTTATCCCTACTCCCTTTTCGGGGTAAGATGGGGATTATGGTTTTAACGCATGAGGAGTCATCACAAAGACGTGGATGGCCCAGGGTCAGTCAGGGGTGAGAGGAAACTGCCTTTTTGATTAACTGTTTGCCCTGGTAATTAAGATCCGTGACGGGATGCGGTTTTAGTCAGTTCGAGGTCAACGTAAACCGTGACCAATGAAGGAGTATCCCCAGGGATTCCTGCACGAAAAGAAATAAAAGGTAGATAGATACCAGCAAGATTCACCTTAGATGAACTAAGTTGGAGCACTATAAGGATTGGTGGACTGCACTAGTTTGGTGATTTGATAAGATAAGATATTTATTTCTATAAGTTTCGTACAAAAACCATAAAAAAATACATATTTTACAATCATGTGTGCCAGGATGGACATCATACTTGCATATTTCACATATTGCCACATTTGCCACAGAGCCAACTAATACCTACAGTACAGTTTCATTTAATTGACTGCTCAAACACCTGTCTTTTTATTTAATTGAGTACTTCAAAAAATGTATAAGCAGAAGCTATGTATAAGCAGATAATAACAAACTAAATCAGCTGTCCGTCTGTCTGTCTGTCTGTTCTTACTAATCTCTGAAACAGCTGGTCCCCACTTGCAGATAACTGATATAAAAAATAACTAGGTCTTCGAGTAAAAAACCAAAACCTAAGAACCTATTCACGTATGATTCACTGCCTCGGGCATGGGATCGGACGGCTTGCGGACCGTAAATTACTGTGGATAATATACCTATCTAGCCTATTCGAAATCTGTGGATAATAACTCTTATAAAGGGCGGGCTTATCGTAATGCAAACTCATCGAAGCTACGGTAATGAGATTACAATAATTTTGGGAGACAGTGGTGTATGTATGTGTAATGATCTATTGTATTGCATTTTGAAAAGACAACACATCTATATGTAGAGAACTAAGCGGTTCGGTGCCTCTTTTCTTTGCCGCACCATAAAGACTTGGAATTACCTATTTACCAGCTCACGTGTTTCCTTCCTCCTAGAGGCCCGGGTTCTTTAAGCGGTGTGTGAAAAATCATTTGATGAGGCCATCAAGTTGAGGGCCACTATTATGGCACTGTCGGTGTATGTAATAGGGACCCCCTTCGTGAGACCTTTACCTTACCATCAGGCAAGGTGAAGTCATATTGACGTGACCGATATAAAAAAAATATGTTTATCTCACAGACTTAATACTAGTGCTATTAGCTCCTCTAAAGAATAAGAAAATATGATCACTTACGCTTTATTAATTCGCCTAAGTTTGTGTTTCTTTAGCTTTCCGGAAAAGTTGCGTAAACCGTTTTGTGAAATACCTTGGTCTAACAATCTATTCCAATCGAATACCACATATCGAATACCATTGTTATTTTGTTTGTAGTCATATTTAAGGTGTTCTAAACGGATATCACTTTTGAAACAATTAAATATTAACTCGCATCGATTAATAAGAACCACACTATGGGAAATTTGAGAGTCGCCGGGGTAATTGAACTTACAACACTAAAGAACCTATTCTACTACTTAATCATAAACGTGTAAATTTATGAAGATGTTTGGATGTTTGTTACACAATCACACTCAAACGGGTGAATGGATCTGGCTGAAATTCGGCACAGGGATAGATTATAACCGGAATAAGGCTTTTTATCCCTGGAATGGATGGCGGGAACAACGGCATCAGCTAGTAAGTAAAAATAAAATTATCTTTATACTACAATTGCGATAAAACTTTAAAAACTTTCTTTGCGCGAAGTTGATAGGTAAAGTTTGAACCCGGTAGATGGTATTGCAGTCGGGTATATCTACATACATACATGTACCTCTTAAAGTGACGGGTCCTTTAAGCGGGGCATGAAAAAGCATTTGATGAGGCCGTCAAGCTGAGGGCCGCCATTGTGGCACTATTGGTGTTAGCAATGGTGACTCCCATTCCAGAGACTTTGCCTTTAGCTTACCATCAGGCGAGGTGGAGTCATGTTGACCTGACCGACAAAAAAAAATGTCCATTTGGGGATAATGTACCTTTCAAAATTGTTTTCAGCAGTGATTCTGAGTATGATCCCAAAAATAGAAACAAATTCACATAATTTGGCATAAATCAATCAATCAATTAGCATATTGCAGTTCACTGCTGGCCATAGGCCTCTCCCAATGTACGCCATAGCACCCGATCCTCCGCCTTGCACATCCAGTCTCTCCCAGCCACCTTCTTTAGTCGTCCATCGTGCTGGACATTTGGCATATCTCTTTATAATATTAGTTGGTAAGTATAGATTTTCTAATAGATAAAGGGTCAGATACAATACAAATAATAAAATAAGTAATTACATTTCATCCGAGACGAAAATAAACGGTCAGAACACGCCATGTGACATGAAGTCTGCGTGTGCGCGCAAAAGCAACTAAGCAACGATAGGGTGAGATTCGCGCAGCTTGGCCGCGCATCTCTACATCCATACTAATATTATAAATGCGAAAGTCTGTCTGTCTGTCTGTCTGTTGCGCCTGAACCGCTAAACCGATTTTGATGAAATTTGGTATAGGAGTAGATTAGTTATCGAGAATGAACATAGGCTATGTTTGGTCGCGATAACCGACATCCATCCACGCTGACGGAGCCGCGGGCAACGAGGGTTCCAGCGACTGGGCCCGCAATAGCTGGGACCGCGGTTCCAGTTGCCGGTTTTATTAAATAATAATGTATATAAACAAAATCTAGATCTAATATATAAAATAAATAAGATAAAATAAGGAAGCTACCACAATCTGTGAGAAGTATGCAGACCAAAATGGTCTTATATATAATACAAAAAAGTCTGAACTCATGGTCTTTGAGGCCGTGGGCACCAAGCGTCTAGATGTGGTACCGGAGGTGACTATATATGGAGTATAGGGTGAATATTTCATTTCGTGCAGATTACACGGCCGACGATAAAGAATATCTTAAACGTTAAAGAATTCTTTACCTGATATTGTTTTCATTTAGTTAACGTTGCATTCTATTAGGCGCAACAGTGAAAACCTCTTGTATTTTATTAGAAATGCTCCAAATTTCAAAAACCAAACCGAAAATCTAATTACCATCGGTGTCCCTTTCTCCAGATTTTAATACATTAGTACATCTTGGTAAAAAATCTCTTGGAAGAACGATTTACTAAGTACATCTTCGGTTAATAGAATAACTAATCTATATTGTAAGTAAATATTGTGTGCGAAAGAACAAATTTAAGTAGTTTAATACGACTTTGAAAAATGTCCTTGACCTGACCCATAAGTTCTGGTGAGTCGCGGTCAATTCTCTCCCTCCCCCCAGGCACTGTAGGTATATGTAGATATATGTTTTAGTACCTATAGTATAGACTTAGGAGTAGGTATAGACAATAGTTAACAATCCATTCACAGACCCACAGTCGTTCGACTCACTCGATGAATCGGTCAAGCCGTTTCGGAGTTTTGCTACAAACACTGGCAAGTTACCGTTGGAGTCGAAAACTCGGACCCTTTGACCTGATGAGTGCTGAGCATTCCTTCAGAGAGATTATAATGAGTATTAAATATCTGATACTGGGCTACGGAGTGATTGAGAGGGGCCAAAGTCTCCTACGTTGTCAGCACAGAATCCCTCCAGTGAGCTCTGGCTACCCTACTTACCGCCGGGAACACAACACGATGGTTATTTTATTATTATGGCCGTGATCTTCTGTAGAACGGAGGTACTGCCCCAGTCGGACTGCTCAGTTCTGTATCCATTTTTCAAATGAATATCTTTTTTTCTATTAGATAGGTAATACTGAATTTCCGTTTTCGATAGTTAATTACAGCTTATTAATAATGCCTACGTACGCATGCGTACGCCTAATTTAAATTTTATATACTCGTATCTTTAGAAACACCTACTTAATTCATGATAAGGAACATAAATCGTTTAATTAATCCCTATCAAATGATGCAAGTTTCAATGACAGTAGAGGTAGCGAAGCAGACTGTTATATCCGTCTATCCTGGAGAGGCAATATGTACCGAGAAGTATTTATATAATTGGGATATAATAAGCAGATGATGATTGTTGAAAGAAGGCGGTCTGTAACTGATTGAATCCCTGAACCCTGGGTACTTACTTTTGACCCAGGACTAGTACCTGAGATCAAAAAATACCCAATTCTACGTAGATAATGAGGTTCCTATGACAAAGGACAAGATATTTTATCTGATTTGCATCTAAATGTTATCTCCATCTATGTGTCATCTTGTCATTATCAAAGTCTAAGCTGATTTTATACTACTAAGGGCGCAAACAAGCAAGACACGTAACGGTTATGAACGTCTATGAATGTACGCGACTCCGAGCAAATAGTCACAAGTTTCACAATCCGAGTCATGGACGCTGTAGCCTGTACTATGATTTTTTGAAAACCTTCCCCTGTCTGGCAACTCTTGACCAAGAAATCCCATTGTGACATTCATTCTCTTTACTTTCTTGTATGTCCGTTTGTTTACTAACTTCTTATAAACCATACAACGAATTTTGATAAAATTTTCACTGTCATTTAGACACAACGCAAGGTCTATGCATAATTTCTCTCAAATAAACTTTGCAAACGCAATATTCAAATGCATCCGTGCAAGTCACTAACGAAAAATGAAAATGCAAACTAGCAAAACTGAATTTTGTTGTAAGTAATATAATAAATAAATACTTACAATGGCTATTATTATAGGAGCACTATTAAACAAACCACCTTCACCGGCACACCATTTCAAACACCTGCAGTTACAAAATTAACAAAATATACGAATTACTTATAAATCGATCAAAGTAATCTGATAAAGGTATTAATAATTCACACTATTATCATTCCGATTTGTGATAATAATATCTTTATGATTAGAGACGATGAAAAACCAAAAAGATTTTGTGAGCAAAAACTGCAAATTTGTACATTCTAAACGCTTTGCAGATGGATAACATCACTAAGAAGCTATACCTACATGTTTAACGAGTCTGAATAGTGTTAATCTGAAAAAAAATTCGAATATCCATGTAGTTAGATAATATTTTTTTATTGTACATCAAAATTAATATAGACTGCATAAAGTGTAATGTACAATGGATGTAAAACCCTCCATCATAATCCAACCTCGGTTGGATTGCGTTCAGGGTTCAGCAGGTGCATAGCCGGGCTTAAGGTGATGGTTGTCGCAGCACTTGTGGTTCCAGTGGGTATTGGCGTAGTCTAAAGTAACCAAAATCTGCGCTTTGTCACGCAGTGCTGCGACGAAAATCACCTCTTCTTTCATGAGACCGTCAAGTTGAGGGTCACCATTATGTCACTGTCCGTGTATGTAATGGGGATTCCTTAGACTTTTCCTTTAGGGCGATCAGGCGAGGTGAAGTCATACAGACTATAGACGTGATCGATATAAAAAAATGTGATTATCGCCGAGCGCAATTTTATTCCACACAACTTTTATGAGCAAGACGACAAGACTCAACGGACGATAGGTATGAGACGGGTAGGACTTTGACTTATGGAGGCAAAGCGCAGATGGAAGACTCCTAACACTCTTAACTGCATCATAATTATTTTTTCCTGTACATTTAGTATAGAAAGAAAAAGAAAGAAAATATTTTTATTCAGCTTAGCTTAACCTATAGGTACAAAAATATGCACAGCTTATCAAATAAGAAGTTACCTACAACATTTTGCATAGTATCGTGTCTTTTTACAGATACAGACCAAGCGGTTCGGTGTCTCTTTTATTTGCCGCACCATAAAGACTTGGAATTCTTTACCAGCGCATGTGTTTCGTTCCTCCTATAGTCCCGGGTCCTTTAAGTAGGGCTTGAAAAAGCATTTGATGAGACCGTCAAGCTGAGGGCCGCCACTGTAGCACTATCGGTGTATGTAGTGGTGACCACAGTACTGAGAATTTACCTTTAGCTTACCATCAGGAGAGGTTAAGTCATTTTTGACATGACCTATACAAAAAAAAATCAGATTCTATGTAATCTCAGCTGCAAGCCGGTCATACCTATATGCTAATTTGACAGGTGCGGCCCAGGCGCAGGTTTTTCTCTCAAGGTTCAGAGGTCAGACGGCCTTCGTTCGCAACAAACCTAAAAATCTTCTAAGCGTTAGGCTTAGAAGGTTTTTAGGTTAAAGGTAAAAGAAAGAGGAAAAGTTAACGGACTTGAGGCGGAGGTGACAGCCTAGGATTTTTTTTATACTAGGTAATTAGGTGGCAGATGCACACGACCCACCTGATGGGAAGCGGTCACCGTGGCCTATGGACGTGTGTCACACCAGGGGCGTCACACTCGCGCTGCCGACCCTAGAGGGGGAGGGTTGGGAAGTTGGGAAGATGCAACAGAAATAACTTTAAGATAATGATGATAAAGTCAAATTAAAAATATGCTACAGGTATGTCCTACCCTTAGTTTAATTTTCATATAATATATGAAAAGATAACAATCGGATAACCTTATTTTGTAGATAACAACTTAATAATACAGAAGCTCACGCATACATACATACACAAACCTATACATACACACACTTGCATGTAAATGATTTAAACCTGACTTTATGTATTAAGTATCTAATCCAACATTAGTTTTTTTTTTATATGCCTTTATTTATATTGACACGAGACAAAAATGTACATTCGTCCATATTTAGTCTTAAGATATCTATGTAAGCTGACGTCTGAAAATGCAGCAGTGGAGTTTGTTGCGCCGTTTCTTCTCCACTAGCGCCTAGGAAGCGGTGGTAAACTTAGTATTAAGTAGTTTTTGATTTTTGAGTACCGCTGCTGCGATACAAAATTCGTCATTCTACTATGTCTTTGAAAAATCAAGAAAATAATAAATATTATTTGGAAAATATTATCTCAACTGCTTTAAACGAGTGTCTTTAGGCCTTTAACATCAACGTCATCGCTGATTCATAGCTCTGATATGACAATCTACTTATTAGTCAAACTTATCAGTTAATCTCCTGATAAATTATTGTACATTGGTTTTAGTCATACAATTAAAGGTCATTATAACATATCAAATCAAACCAATTTGATCAAAAATCTTTGTGCTGCGAGATTTTTTTTATATAGGACACATCAATATGACTTCACCTCGCCTGTTGGTAAGCGAAAGGTAAGGTCTTAGGACCCGGGTTACCACTACATACACCGATAGTGCTACAGTGGCGACCCTCTGCTTGACAGCCTCATCAATGCTTTTTCACGCCCCGCTTAAAGACCCGAACTATGGAAGGAAGGAAACGCATGCACTGGTAAAGAATTCCAAGTCTTTAGATACGGTGCGGCAAATAAAAGAGGCACCGAACCATTTGGTTCTTGGTGATATTGTCAAAAGTAGTAGCCTTAGTTTTGTACCTTAACTATGACGCTCTCATAGCAGTTCAAATGCGATGCTGTTCAACTCAGGTAGAGAGATGGCGCCTTGTAAACCAAATACGGGGTGCGGTTTTAGTCATTATCACCCCGGCTGGTCGGAGTAGCCCTCTAGAAGGCTGCTCCGAGGCTCTCCATGTGTTCAGTGCACAGTGGGGAGCGCCTCTGTTGTTATACACGTCCATAGGCCACGGTTACTGTTTCCCATCATGTGGGCCGTGTGCTTGTCTAGCCAAGTTGTATAAAATAAAACTCATATTTTATATATAAATATCTTTATATTTTGATATCACATTAGGTATAATTATGTATATATGTGTACTAACGTAGGTAGACATGTATTTTATTTATATATCTAAATTAGATAGACTCGTACAAAAATTACTTACAGCGATGGGAACCAGCTCATAACTAATTACAGCAAATAATTAATTAACCACTGTAACTAATTTTTTTAAACAGAAAGACATAATTACACAGCGCCCACTTCAGTAAACTAAGAGATATCTGGTATAACCCCGTGACATTTGAATACTTCGATGCATATTTTTTCCCTTTGGTTCGATTGATCATTCCACGCTTAAAAACATTCCTGTTGGTCCAATTGATTAATCGACGCTAACATTTTTTTCCTGTTGGTTCGATTGATCAGTCAACGCTAACTTTTTCCTGTTGATTCGATTGATCAGTCGACGCTAATTTATTCCTGTTGGTTCGATTGATCAGTCGAAGTAATTTTTTTTTACTGTTGGTTCGATTTATCAGTCGACGATACCTACCTAATTCTCAAAAAACAATTAATAAAAATGCCTCCCACAAGAATAAATCTAGTTAAATATGGCTTATAATCAAATGATACTCAGATCGTATTTCACCAGTGATAATTTTAGGTTCACCTAAACTGGGTTTCCACGTTTTATTTAGTTTAATTCGCAATGGAATTGAATAATACGTGATAATTTTGCATTTTAAATTTATCTTAGTTTCTATCATTGGTGAAATTCGCTCTGCATAAATTATTTATCGACGCCCCGCAGACAAAACCGCTGCTAGTAAAAATATTTTTTTAAATGTCAGTTATGTCGAACTATCGTATTCGTATCGGTGCAGTATAATTTCTCATTATTCTTAGGTTATTTTTTATCCAAAAAATATTCCGTTGAAAAATATCTGTATGTTAGTGAAAACCGCATCATATCTGAATGTAACGCCCCTGGTGTTGCACACGTCCATATGCACGGAGACCTCTACCCAACAGGTGGGCCGTGTGCTTGTCTGCGACCTAAGTAGTATAATAAAAAAATCTGTAGCGTAGTTTAGAAGATCTTAGCGTGCAGACTTGAATTATATTTGATAGAGGCCTTAGGGGAGTCGATATAATAGAAGTTTAAAATATATCTATCCAAGACTAGTTATCCAAGTGATGGATATAAAAACTAATAAATTAATCCTATGTGTACACTTTGGTTTAAATTCCATAAATCTAATTTAAATTACTTGTAGTAATGAATACAGGATATACAATCAATTGGAAGTACCCTGAGTATCATAATGCAGTGTAGATATTCAACTTATTTTGCAACACAAATGGTTGCTACGATTACGGCTTGTAAGCAAGTAAATTATGTTTTTTGATCATTTTCGCACTGAACTATCGGTAGTTCTTTTTTAAAGGGTTTCGGGTCACTTACTGAATATAAAATTACAAAATGCTGATAGATTAATTTTATTAAATGAGCCAAAAATAGTAAGCGGTAAGTTTTACTAAGAAACTTATATGGACCAAAAGGTGCGAAATTGAATTCTCTACAATAAAGGTCGAACACTTCGCCCTAAATTGCCGAGATTTTGGCCAAAAACTTTTTTCCAAGATGGCGCCTGAAACTCCACTGGAATCTATTATTTTGCGTTTTTATACTCAGAAATCCTAAACCTTATGAAGAAAAATCGATGGATCGCAAAATGCACATTAAACTACCGCGTCTATTTCTTCAACATTCACAGGACTAATGTGTCAATAATTTGGCGACACTAGTGTTAACTAGTGTCGCCAATGTTAATGCTAATGCTATAGTTATTTTAGAGCTCTTCCCCTTGATTGTATATTCTGTGTGGTTATCGGAATATATTGGCAAAGCTTTTTACTAAAATAAAAGGCAATTTAACTTAAATAGGTTTTCCATAAAACCTTCTCATAAAAAAACTGTTTCAATATAATCATCCCTATTAAATGAATATAAAAGTGTAAACTTTGCAAAGAAATATTCACTTTTGTAACTGTAATAATCTATAAATGAAATAAATTAAACCGTTTAATTAATTACAAAATTAATAAGGGTTATAACTAAAATCGAAACTTATATTATATATAAGTAAATAAAAAACCTTTACAATAGGAAATGGCTGCCAGACACGCCATAACCAAAAAGATATGAAAAAAAATATTTTAGTAATATTAATAAAAAAGACCTTCAAAAAAGTTCAAATAAAATTGTATTATTTTACAATCACGTTTTAGTAGGTACTATTATCAAAAGGTGTTAAGATGTTAAACTGACATAATATATGTATGACACTTTCTAATTACGTGACAGCGAAAGAGCTAAAGGGTAACTGTTATATCACCTTTACTGCCTCTATATTAATCGCCTATCACTTTATCATTTTTAATTTATTTGCTTATCACTTTCATTGATTTGTTCACATTTTTTATTCATCAATTAATTAACAACTATCACCTTTTTTATAACTCTATGACACCTGGAAGCTATCTGTAAACCCGTGGTAAGGGTAAATCCCTCCTAGCACGTACTTGTAGTTACCAAAATGACTGATCCTGTAGGTGCCTTTAGGAGTTCCCACGGGAATTGCCCACTCGATTTCCACATGGCTAGTTCCCATGACTTTAGATTCACGAACCCAAATGAACCTGGAAAAACAAGTGGTAATGAAATCTTTTGACGAGTATGCGTATATATTAAAGTGTATGTTTGTGCATGAGTACCTATCACACATACGTGTGTGTCAAAAGTCAAGTCAAAAGTCAAAAATCATTTATTCTGTATAGACCATTATAAGCGGAACTTACAAAAGCCCAGCCCTGAGAAGACTCCGGCAAGAAACTCAGCGGGCTGTTTTTTTTTTCTTTCAGTAAAGCTTGTATTTTAGTAAAACCTAAAAACCGTTTATACATACTTGGTTTCCCAATCGGCGTCAGTGGCTACAACGACCCAGGCGTCGTCTTCCTCAGACTCCAGTCTCTCCACGGCCATGTACCATCTCCCGTGGCGGATGCTGTTGCGGGGGTGGCCAGATACCTAATAACCACAAATAATCCAAGATTTAAAATCTATTTGTTGATAATATCGGCAAATTAACGAAATTTAAACCGTGACCAGATTTTTTCCATTTTGGAGGGAACACTGATCAATAAAGTTACATGGACCAGCCCTCTCAGAATAGCGTCTGTTAATTATATACAATATTTTTTCCTTTCTCTCAAAAAACTACAAACGAGGCATAGGTGACTTTTGCAACTTTTTTCTGTTATTTCATTGATCAAGAGAAAAGAAGACACGCCACGGTGAGTCTGCATCATCATTCTCTGAACCTTTCTCCCAACTCAGTTGGGGTCGGCTTTCCAGTCTAACTGTGATGCGGCTGAACTTCGATATTTTGCGTGGAGCGACTGCCATCTGACCTCCACAACCAATGGTCATTATGACCAATGGCTATATCGAAGTTCCAAGTTGCATATAAAGAATATTGTTATTCAGATTTAAATTTATAGGAAAACTCAGTATAGAACTTCATTAAATTTTATATCACTTATGTTTAGTTAAGAAAAAGAAAGCTAGTTAAGTTATACTACTTTGGGTCTAGGCTGTGTAGAATGTTGTAAAATGTATTTATCACTATTATTGTATAATTGGTTAATGAATGAATAAACAGAAAGTAACAAAGGAAGAAAACATTTATTTAAGAACACAACAATGTACAGGTACCTACAGAGGATCAAAAATAATAAATAAAATACATAATGTCGATACATCCAATGCACATCGTGCGCACTTAAATGCATGCTTGCATGAAAGGTTTAATGACTGTAGAGAAAGCGCGGGAAGTACGTGTACGGACAGAAGCAGTTGGCGGAATGTTGTCTCTGCCCACCGCAGAGGGAAAAAAGCGTGAGCATATGTATGTATGAATATACTCACAAAATGTGTGACGACAATATCTCCATAGCTGTAATGTTTTTGCGGTTGTAACAGGCAGTCACCGTACTCATGACCCCAATGCGTCGAGTCCCACAACACGGGAGGAACCAGCGAGATCAACTGGCTGCTTAGGTCTGGCACCTCTGGACCTGGGTCCACGGATTGGTCCTAAAACAGTGAAATGTTGTGTGAATAATTATCTATACATGACTTAGTAGGTCAAATGGTAAGCACAGACATAAACGGCTATTGAACATATTCTATAGTCGAGACGGGCCTAGGTGGCGCTAGTGAATATGGCTACTGACAAATACGGGCCTAGGTGGCGCTAGTGAATATGGTTACTGAAAAACGCGAACCTAGATGGCGCTAGTATATCAGATTAATAACAAACACGGGCCTGTACTTTGTCTAATGTAGGATGATAATTATGACAGCTCTAAGTAGGGTAGCCCATATAGTATAATCGAAAATGAATCTTTCGATTTTCGATTATCGTTCCCGTAGAATATGGAATCGATAGTTACAAAAACTTTATATTTTTTATTATTTTAGGTAACTTACTTCAGGATGACAAAAGAGAAGTTTTATGGTATAGTATTTATGTTTTGTATCATACTTATAGTCTGTTCAAAATAAATGTGGATAAAAGGGCAATGCCCCCTGCGTACCAATCTTCACTATTTTTGCTAACGATACGATAAAGCACTACGACAATTATCGCAAATATTCCAACTCGTGACGGGTCGCAGTTAGCGACAGTTTATACGGCGAGCGATAGACAAAGTGAGCACTATAGTCTGTTCAAAATAAACTTGGATAAAATCACATTGACCCCACCTCTACCACAATTCACACTAGTGCTCACTTTGTCTATCGCTCGCCATATAAACTGTCGCTAACTGCGACCCGTCACGAGTTGGAATATTTGCGATAATTGTCGTAGTGCTTTATCGTATCGTTAGCAAAAATAGTGAAGATTGGTACGCAGGGGGCATTGCCCTTTTATCCAGATTTATTTTGAACAGACTATAGCTAATTATATCACAAAAATTTAGTAGTATAAGTACTTAATAATTTCAATAAATTATTTTAAATTCGATTCATTCGATTCATTTGTGTATAGTCAATTGTGCTATATTCTTGCAAGACGCTTCACTATGACAAGTGGGCGGGGCTTGTCTATGTATTACAATAATTTTAGGGGTATAATTTTATATAAAAAATACGATACTTCATAGACATGAACTGTCATTATTATCATCCTAAATTAGACAGAATATAGGTGACTCACCGAGCCCCCCCCCCCCCGCCCCCTCCCCCTATTATTAAGACCCGAGACGGCGAGTGGTTTTAGGCGGTTCGATCCCGACATAACAACCCCCGATGGCCGACGGGGTTGGTATCCATGGGGATTTCCACACGATAAAAGAAAGAGGCGCTAGTGAATATGGTTACTGAAAAACACGAACCTAGATGGCGCTAGTATATTATCAGATTAATATCAAACACGGGCCTAGGTGACTCACCGAAATTAATGCTTTGGTCAACTCAACATACTTGTTCAAGTAAATCTCGAGTGTGTGTGGCCCGAAGATTGTGGAGGCCGCTTCGTATCTTTGTGCCTGGGATAGATATATTGTATTAGAATAGATTCCCATGGGTCACGGAAACGGGAACAGATTTCCACGCAGGTGAAGCCGCGGGCAAGAGCTAGTGTGAATATAAATATCTTTGAGTCAGAGTCACCATCCACTGCAAGCCGGTACAATCGCAAGCAGAAGTTGCTGAACTTTAACAAATTTACAAAGTGTTTACATTTAAATTATTCAAAAAACAGTACTCTCCTTTCTTCGGCAGTCGGATAAAAATAGCTGATGTATTATTTATCTAATGTACAGAGAAGAAATGTAACATTTTCTATATTATTTTACTATCAATTTAAGAAAATTTGTAGAGCAAAGATGGTTGGTAACTTGATTGTGTTAAGCTCGCACAAGTTTTCCTCTCGAGGTTGTGAGGTTCAACGACAGTCACTCCCGTAAAGGTCAGGATCAGCCACGTCAGGTGAAAAAATCGCAGGACAGGGGACCCTCAGGACGCTACTGTATTGACTGACGCTACTATGTTACTCGAACTAACACTGTATCTAGACTAAGGCAATTGTTGTAAATAGACCAAAAAAAAAACAGCCCACTGAGTTTCTTGCCGGAGTCTTCTCAGGTCTGGGCCGCGTTTCGAACCGGTGGTCAATTTGCTTCTAGTTTTAAATAACTTTGATTTGGACGTTTTTAAGTGTCGCTTAAAATGGTCTATACAGAATAAATGATTTTTGACTTTGACTTTGACTTTGCTTGGCGCTGGGGTGACGATGATAAATTGAAAAGAATACTCGTACCTGATACTCCTCAAACGTAGCTATATAATCCGAATAGATGTTCGAGAGTCCGGCGATGACCACCTTCTTTGCCTGAGGAGCAGTCTTGGCGATGATGTTCCTCAGTCTCCTGCCCGACATGGTGGTGAACTCTCCCGGGACGGCCGCCAGGAAGAAACTGCCGATGTGGGCGA
This sequence comes from Lithosia quadra, assembly GCA_963576445.1. Taxonomy (NCBI): domain Eukaryota; kingdom Metazoa; phylum Arthropoda; class Insecta; order Lepidoptera; family Erebidae; genus Lithosia; species Lithosia quadra. The sequence continues at coordinate 16,051,223 of OY754880.1, read as the reverse complement.
CTGCGCACGATACTATTTTTGGTTGCCACTCGTACGGGAATTTAGCCTGCAGTGAAAGAAATCTATATATATAAAACTAGCTGTTGCCCGCGGCTCCGCCCGCGTGGACATCGAAATTTTTTCCTGAATTTTCTTTGCTATAACCTCACGGAGCCCGAGACCTTTCCAACGAATGCAAAACCGTGGAAATCGGTTCGTGCGTTCTGGAGTTATAGCGTCAGGAAGGAAAACCCGACTTATTTTTATATAGTAGATAAAGTCGTGTTAGTTACATTATTTATAACTCAAGAACGGCTGAACCGATTTGGCTGAAAGTTGGTGGGGAAAGCTTAGAACCAGGAGACGGACATAGGATACTTTTTATCCTTTTTTAGAGTGGAGTGGAAAGTGGAGTAGAGAGTAGAGGGAAGTGGAGTGGAGTGGAGAATGTAGTAGAGTCCAGTGGAGAGTCGTTTTATTAAAATAGACTTGGTGGCGATATCGACTTCCACACAGGTGAAGCCGCGGGCGAAAGCTACTAATGAATAAATTGATAGCTATAGGACCCTCAAGAAATTATTTGTTTTTCTATTATCAATTTATCTACCTAGCTGCGCCTGTTTCTATAATTTTCTACAATATCCCGCCATCTGTTATCAAGTTTAGGCAACTGACGACGCTGTTTGATGTTATATTGTATGTATATTCTAATAGATGGCGCCACTATGGGCATAAACCATAGACCATTCGATAACATTATTATAAATTATGTTTTAGTGCTTATAGTCCAGTGCCGATAGACTTTGAGACAAAATAAATTTATAGTAGGATGAAACCTGTTGGAAAAGGATCAGAATGTAACAAAAATTAAAGGAAAAATAAATTACGGGCGATCTGAGGTCGGGAAGGGGGGAGGGGGGTGAGTTTTAAGGGTAAAAACGGTTTATCTCGATTTCCGGCAAAACTACAAGTCCCATGGAAAAAAGTTAAATGACAAAGTTGTAGGTAATAAAGAGACCTACAACTTTTGTATTTACACTTTTTTCACATAACCTCAAAAGTATGTGAAAAATTCAAATAATCAAGTTTTTGGTTTTTTATTTTTATCTTAAGCAAAACAAATTTGTTTTCCACGAAATTTGGTGAAAACTTAGCTTTTTATGTCCCAAAGACACTGTAATTTTTTTGATTTGAAATACTCTTTTTTTCAGCTTATTTTGACTAAATATCGAAAAACCACCCCAATTTTCAATCGAAAAATCTCACGTCAAAATATCAGCTTTTTAAAAAAAGTCAAAGAGTTTTTTGTTCTTTGAAATCTCTTCTTTCTGATAATGTAAAAATATATATACATTGCTATGGTAAATGTTCTCAGAAAATGCAAAGAAGAAAAACTCGAATTCGAAATTAACATTTTTGTATTTAGTCATTTCCTCGCTGAGGTGGGATGAAAAGTTACATGTTGCACTATAACTTCATGGTTGCACTCGAGTGCAAAGATTTTTCACCTTGTGCTCTTTTGATTCCCTCGCTAAAGCTCAGGGTTCTATTTTATGAATCGCTCGCTGCGCTCGTGATTCAAATTATGAACCCTTCGCTTGCTCGGTCATCAAAACTGAGCACGCGAAGGGTTCTAAAAATTGAACCCAGATCTTTAACGAGGGAATCAAAAGTGCGCAAGGTGAAAAATCTTTGCACTCGAGTGTAACTATGAAGCTATAGTGCAACACGTAACTTTTCATCCCACCTCAGCGAGGAAATGACTAAATACAATAATCACAAAATAGAACCCTGAGCTTTAGCGAGGGAATCAAAAGAGCACAAGGTGAAAAATCTTTGCACTCGAGTGCAACCATGAAGTTATAGTGCAACATGTAACTTTTCATCCCACCTCAGCGAGGAAATGACTAAATACAAAAATGTTAATTTCGAATTCGAGTTTTTCTTCTTTGCATTTTCTGAGAACATTTACCATAGCAATGTATATATATTTTTACATTATCAGAAAGAAGAGATTTTAAAGAACAAAAAACTCTTTGACTTTTTTTAAAAAGCTGATATTTTGACGTGAGATTTTTCGATTGAAAATTGGGGTGGTTTTTCGATATTTAGTCAAAATAAGCTGAAAAAAAGAGTATTTCAAATCAAAAAAATTACAGTGTCTTTGGGACATAAAAAGCTAAGTTTTCACCAAATTTCGTGGAAAACAAATTTGTTTTGCTTAAGATAAAAATAAAAATACAAAAACTTGATTATTTGAATTTTTCACATACTTTTTGAGGTTATGTGAAAAAAGTGTGAATACAAAAGTTGTAGGTCTCTTTATTACCTACAACTTTGTCATTTAACTTTTTTCCATAGGACTTGTAGTTTTGCCGGAAATCGAGATAAACCGTTTTTACCCTTAAAACTCACCCCCCTCCCCCCTTCCCGAGTTCAGATCGCCCGTAATTTATTTTTCCTATCATTTTTATTATATTCTCTTCCTTTTACAACAGGTTTCATCCTACTATAAATTTCTTTTACTTTTTACCATTTTCATAGCTATCGGCACTGGTCTATTAATACCGCACGATAATAAACTAAACATATTTCTATTAAGTTCGTAATGAAAAAAATAAAGAGAACTTTAATTTTTTCAATAAGGTTAAAAAATACGGTGAAAACGCTCTGTGAAATAGTAAGTGCGCTGCACTTCTGCCTCTCATATTGGCGGAAGCACTACCTCACCTCCAGATTTCCTGGGTACCCCATACAATATAGGTTACTTCTGATCCCTGAGGACGCAGAAAATGATATTCACTTTAATGGGTACTATTTACTATAGAGTTATTATATTATTATTAGTGCCTCGGAGAGCACGTTAAGCCGTCGGTCCCGGTTGCCATACAAACATCTATGGCAGTCGTTTCGGGTAGTTGGTACCCACAAAAGTCCAACCAGTCTAACTTGGTACTTCGATATCGCCATTGGTCATAATGACCATTGGCTGTGGAGGTCAGATGGCAGTCGCTCCACGGAAAATATCGAAGTTCAGCCGCATCACAGTTAGACTGGAAAGCCGACCCCAACTGAGTTGGGAAAAAGGTTCAGAGAATAAGAGGTACCTACCCTTCCAGTAGCCAGAAGTATGGGCTTGGGAGCTTGGCAATCAATATCTTCCTTGGTAGGTTCAGCGATGAAGTCCCTCACAGCGTTCCACAGCGGGTTGGACGTGGTGGTACCCTGCTTGAAGTCGAAGGCACCAGGGCCATCTGTCGTACCGGCCGCGAAACTGTACCCCATTGCAGGGAGACAACCTCGGACTTTCACACTCTGATGAAAATAATAATAATAAGAATAAGAAAACAACAATAATAAGAAGTGAAAGGAGTATGCCAAGATCGTAGCAAGTGGAAAGATGTTGTCTCTGCCTACCCCCATGGGAAAAAGGCGTGATTTGTATGTATGTATGTATGTACGAAAATAATATTAACTATATGGTTTTAGTTTGAAAAATATCCGACGACCTCTGTGACGTAGCGGCCGTGCATGCGACTGCTACGATGCGGGTTCGATTCCCGACCAGTGAATATATTTGTAAGCATGAATATGTCTATTTGCATTAGTTGGTCTGGGTGTTTCTATGTATAATAAGTATATATTAACAAGAAAAATGTATAAATAATTACATTCTAGAACCCATAACACAAGCTAGTTAAACTATGCTTACTTTGGGTCTAGTGAGCGCTGTAAAAATGCCGTAAAAACCCCATTAAACTGCATCCCTGAAATTTACGCGACACTGTAGATAAAATAAATATAGCTCTATCTAGACCTAAAGTATGCATAGCTAAAATAGCTTGTGTTTTTGGTTCTAGAATGCGAATAAACAACTTCAATCTAGCGTTAATCCCAGTCGTATCCAAAGCTTTGACCTCGGAGTCTGGGGTCCGCTTTACCAGTCTTAATTGCGGATTTGGTTTGACCTCGATATTTTTCGTGAAGCGACTGCCATCTGACCTTCACAACCCAATGGTGACATTAGAATGCGAATAAACATACTTGAATAAAATAAATTCATACAATAAGGAGATAAACTCACATCATTAAAAGTTTCTGTAACTGGATCGAAAGGCGACACTTCTTCATTAGGCATTTTGACGTACTGGTGGACAACTCCTACAGGACCTGTTAGATCCTCACCAGGTTCGTTTAAGACTTTCTGAAAAAAAAAGGTAATAAGCTAGGTTCTATACTCAAACCGTATACAAAGTTATCCTCGTAATAATAATAAACATCATAAATACAAGGGGCCCTAAGGCGCTACCCTGTGGCACTCTTGTATAAATTTTGCTTATTTAGTTTTCTACTATTCTGTAGTACTGGGTGGTTACTCGTATTATTTTTTATTAAACTATTGAGTGACCTTTCAGTAATAATACTAATACCATAATACATGCGTTTATTTGATAAACTTGAATGATTAACAAAATCAAAAGCTTTCGACAGATCAAAAATATTTTGGAAGAATATATAGCACGTTATTTATATCCCAAAAATAGCCAACAACTATACGCCATCCTCGATACTAGGAGTCTACATTATAGTTATCCTTAACACTAAGAAGTGAGCCAGTTTAGCATTAATATGCCATGAATAATTTATCGAAATTACTTCATCTCTTACCATTGCAGTGTTAAACATCTTAGTGGCAATAATCCTTGTGCTGTCAAACATATCTCGCCCAGGTCCAGAGGCGAAGCACTTCTCTTTCGGCAACTTGCAGGTAAGCTTCTCTTGGTCGCAGACCTTCCCAGAGAATTCGCAATGAGGGCCCCGTGTGTTCGGAGATACGTCACCCAGATTTGTTGACGCGAATGCACACACTATATTGCCCTGAAAGTTAAAATCAGATATTAGGTAAAGGTATTAATTTACAATAATATTAGTGTGATTAAAATTTTAAAAAAAATTATTTATTAATTCGAACATTGATTACATAACCTCTTATTGCAAACATTTGATAAGGGGTTGCAGTCATTGCGTCAAAAAATGGTTCGAATGTAAGGAATAAAATCAAGGGGACGGTAAGTAGACTAGCCAGAGCTCACAATCCCCCCCCCCCCTTCGCATTTCCTCAATTCCCTTCTCAAACCCCCCCCCCGCCCTCCCCAAACAACGCCCCTCTCCTCCAGGGTCGGCAGCGCGAGTGTAACACACCTGAAGTTGCACACGTCTATAGCCCACGGTGACCGCTCCCCATCAGGTGGACCGTGTGCTTGTCTGCCACCTAAGTAGTATAAAAAAGGATATGTTAAACTGCTTTTGTCGTTTGATTGTACATTTTCAAAGCAGGACGAGGTATCAAACTCAAAACGCACGATCTTATGGAAATCTTACCATACCAAAGAACATTCAAAATATGTCACCTTGCCCGGCAGAGTTGCATTTCCATTTAAGGCCTTCTCCATCAAGATGGAGGCATAGCCCACGTTGTCAGAGGATATCAGGCGGTTGGTGTTGTTCATACTGGTCGGGTGGACCGCGAACCAGTTGATCACGCCCAGGATCTTGTCTTCGGGCGTTATGAAACGGACCTGGCTCAGGGTTTTGTCAACATCGTATTTGTACCTGGAGAGAAATATTTGTAACTTTAATTTATCATCTTTAGCATCACCTTAAAACCCGGAATCAACTTCTTACTATTCTCCTCCTTTTGGTTCGATTTATACGGCTTTTATGGGGAGCGTCTGCCGTCTGACCTACCAAACCTTTTTTTTCCGTGCGGAAATCCCTGCGGAAACCACCCTTGCGAAGCCCGAGGTCCGCTTACTATTTTTGATTGGTATGTCGGCTGTTTCTAGGGACGACTGCTATTTTTTTTTACCACGTAGGTGGCAGACAAGTACACGACCCACCTGATGGGAAGCGGTCACCATGGGCGTCACCTACGTGCAGCCGACCCTGAAAGGAAAGGACGGGAGTAGGAAAGGGTGAGGAGGCTAGGAGCAGGAGAGCTTGTTTTGACCCTCAAGTATGTTGATAAAGCCCTACGCCAAACCTGTAACAATACTATACTAGCAAATACCTGGCTCTTTCTTCTGGTGGGTTCCGTAGATAAGATGTTGGCGATCTGTTGATGTTGGCGTCCAAGAGTTCGGCTTCTCCGTACACCATCCGGGCCTCAGTCAGCTTGTTGTGGGCAATCACTATACTCTAAAAATGAAGGTATCTATTATTTTAGTCTTGTTTTTATCTTCAAAAACTGGGTCTTGTCGAAAGTTTCCGCGACCAGACTTTAAAAAAAATATATATTTCACGTTTCTTTTAATTTTCAGCTACCTTGGTAAATAATAAAATACCTACCACAGAATAACTCGCGCTGAATTCGTAACAAATAGTGTTGCCAATGTTGTCAAAACAACTAAATAAAATGTCGCTTTGCAGAAAACAGTAAGCTCCTTCTTCTCCATCCGAATGCCAATCCCGGTTGCATCCAAATTTCAAAGCTGCACTATGTAACCCGAGATCCGCTCTCTACGCCTGATTTCCATAATTTGGTTAATTTTTACAGGAGCAGCTATTGCCATCTAACCCCTCAAACCCAAAGGAAAAGCCTGGGCCGAAGAGGTTGGTTGAACTTCAAAGGCCCAAGAGAGAAAGTAGTAGATACTTAAACTTCTTTTTTAACACGTCACGAACACGTCAACATTCCTACCTTGCCTGATGGTATGCTAAAGATAGTCACCACTACATACACCGATAGTGGTGCAGTGGCGGTCCTCAGCTTCAACAATCTGTTCAATCGAATAATTACCTTAAGTATTCCTAAAATATAAGCAGCATAGGTCTCCTTCACGAACCCGAGGATCGGCAAGTCGAACAGGAAATCCATCAGGAAGCCTCCTGGTGTGGAGTGAGTGTGAGTGCCGCTGATGATCACGTTATGTTCGTTATATATGTCACCGTACCGTTTCTGTAGGCGGGTTATGACCTGCGAAAGGGAGTTTCGGTGAGATTGGATTATTATAATGGCCGGCAAATATGGCCGACAATAGTAGGTACATATTCTAGCTGCAAGGGAAGCAAGGAGGTAGGACACGACGGTATCTCCCGTCCGAAATGAGCTGTCCGACTGGGGTAGTACCTCCGCCCTACAGAACACCGCGGCCATAATAACCATAGTGTTGTGTTCCTGCCGGTAAGTAGGGTAGCCAGAGCTCACTGTACCCCTCCTCCCATCCCTTCCTTGTCTGCCACCTACGTAGTATTAAAAAAGAAAAAGCATTTTATGTGATGATTTTTTTTATATATGACACGTCAAAATGACTTCACCTCGCCTGATGGTAAGTAAAAAAGTAGTCTCAGGACCGGGATCACCACTACATACACCCATAGTGCCACAGTGGCGGCCCTCAGCTCGACGGCCGCATCAAATACCTTTTCACGCCCCGCTTAAAGTCCTCGGGACTAATAGGAGGAAGGAAACACATGCGCTGGTAAAGAATTCCAATTCTTCGAGATCGTGGTGAAACAAAAAAAATAAAAAAATAAATAAAAAAAACTTAACATTAAAACACATTAATTGTGCGTCCTCGAATGTGGACGCCATATCAGAATAATTACTGCCCATACCGTCAAGTATAGATCCGTTATGATCCTTACCTCCTTCCTAACACCGTAGCCCATCATAGCAGCGTCAACAGACACGAACACGAGCCTCTGCATCTTCTCCCCGTTGCTGTCTTCGAAGACAAACGCCCTGGAGAACTGGCGCAGGTGGATCCCATGTCCAGTCTGTTTGAGTTGCGCGTACCCCATCTGGAATTGGCGAGAAAATGCGTAAGAAAAAAAACATTACCCTCCTTTCTTCGGCAGTCGGGTAAATATGCTGAGTTTTGTCTATTGACAATGCAAGGACTCTTTTTTTATATCGGTCTAATCAATATGACTTCACCTCGCCTGGTGGTAAGCTAAAGGTAAAGTCTCTGGATAGGAGTCACCATAACAAATACCGATAGTGCTATAATGGTGGCCCTCAGTTTGACGGCCTCATCAAATGCTTTTTCACGCCCCGCTTAAAGGACCCGGGACTGTAGGAGGAAGGTAAAGGATTCAAAAACCCTGTGGACAGAAACTGTATGGTGTAGTGGTAGATGGCCCGGGGTCAGCTGGGATGCGAGGGATATACGTGTTGGGTAACTTTACACCTCAATAATTGAAACCTGTGTCCTGATTTTTCCTATTCACACTAATCTAGGGAGCTTGAGGGAGGTAGGACACGACGCGTGACGGTATCTCCCGTTTGAAATGAGCTGTCCGACTGGGGTAGCACCTCCGCGCTACAGAAGACCGCGGTCATAATAACCATCGTGTTGTTCCCGCTGGTAAGTACACAGCTCACTGTACCCCTTCCTAACCTCTCCACTCCTTCCTAGCCCTCCCTCTTCCCTTCAGGGTAGGCAGCGCGTGTGTGACACCCTTAGTGTTGCACATGCACATAGGCCACGGTGACCGCTTCCCATCAGGTGGGCCGTGTGCTTGACTGCTACCTACTATAGTACAAAAATATCTAATTTCAGAATAGTTCCACACATTGGCGCTAGATGGCATTCTCGGTTTTGTTTTAATAAATGCTATGATTTGAACTTGAACGTGTTTCTTGCATGTTATGCGGTATGGTCCTTATTTGGGTATACAGAAGGTTAGTAATTTAAAAAGTTAAAGTAGGCAGGTACTTATGGACTTTGAGTGTTGCGTTATTATCATAAAAATATAACGACCGGCCCTGAAACGGTTTTTATTATGGTTATACTTCATTCATCATATTTATTACATTCTTAATGCAAAATATAATTATGTATAGCGCTGAGCGATCGACTTCTAAGTCAGAGGTCGCGGGTTCGATTCCCGCTCAGTGCAAATATTTTTCTGCTAGAATATGAATATTTGCAAAAGTCTAGGTATTTCTATGTATGTATTTACAGGAAAAAAAAGTATCTTAGTACGGTTTGTCTGCATTCTAGAACCTATAACACATGCAAGTTAAGCTATACTTTAGGAGGAATAACGCTGTGTAGAATGCCGTTAAAGTTTTTAATATTCTAACTATTCATATTAAAGCGTGCTTTTTTAACTATATTTAATAATAGTTTTTTATTCGTTACGTTGGAATGTGCAAGCCAACGTTATTCTGTGGCTAAGCTAACTCTAAGGGCGACTGTCTTCAACCAAGCGTTAATCCCAGTCGCATCCAAAGCTTTCGGAGTCCTCGGAGTCTGGGGTCCGCTTTACCAGTCTAAACTGCGGATTTGGCTGGACCTCGAAATTTGACTACCTCTAAATTTTGTAGTAGTAAACTCACCCACCCTGTGGGTGAATGTACCACTAAAGATCTAAAAAAGGGGAAACTCACCCATTGGTGAGATTTTCATAGGGTGAGTAACCACCTAAGCCGATATTTACTGTATCAATGACGAAATCACGTCGCTGACTGTACCTATTGCATTGTTGCAATTGCTTTAACATCAGGGTCAAAATAAATAGCCACATTGTAGGCACTAAAGTAGGTATGCTATGCCTACGCTCATTGAGATCGCTGTAATTTTAGTATTAGGTATTTGTGCTAATATTTTCCCATCAACAGATTATGTATATTACATTTCAAACTTAAATAATAGATGTTGTGGACTTATGTCTAGTACATAACCCAATTAGTACCTTTCCTACCCCCGCCCTTTCCCTTCAGGGTCGGCAGCGCGTGGGTAACGCTCAATGGTGTTGCACACGTCCATAGGCCACGGTGACCGCTTCCCATCAGGTGGGCCGTGTGCTTGTCTGCCACCTAAATGGTAAAAAAAAATTGTAACTAAGCTACAATTTTTAATCTACTATATAAAAATAAGTTTTCCTTCCTGACGCTATAACTCCAAAACGCACGAACCGATTTCCACGGTTTTGCATTCGTTGGAAAGGTCTCGGGCTCCGTGAGGTTTATAGCAAAGAAAATTCAGGAAAAATTTCAACAGAAAAGCGGGAAAATCATTTAGGTACATAAAACGAAGCCATCTGGTGGCGAAACGGAGTTCGCCGGGTTTGCTAGTGATTCTATATAAATTTAATGAACTATGGGTACATAAGGCTTTCATTGAGCACCTATTCTGTTTTGCAAGAGACTGTTATGAAATTGTGTAGGTAGGTACAGTGATGCGTACTATGCGTAGTTCATCGTTACTCGTATGCAACTGTATGCAAACTATGCAATAACTGTATTGTTTCATAATACACTGTAACAAGATACTTGTACACTGCTGTGGGTGCGGTCAGTGCGGTGTAATGTCAAAGGTTTCATGTTACAAGAAGCCCAATATGTTTCCGCCATACGATACCATAACTTATTAAGTTAAGTATATTTATGTAGGTAATACCGGAAATATGTGTATTATTTTTTTGTATGAGGTCTGTAAGATAATTTAGCCTGGCTTGCTTGCATTGTCTATAAATCATATAAAAAAATAAATATTAAAAAAACTTCATAAAAAGCCACAAAAAAACCTTAATTACAGATTTAATTCAAACAAATTTAATAATGCTTTTCTGTTGAAGTTGGCGCTTTCGAATAACATTGAATTTTTTTTTTATGTTGTGTTCCGGGTTTAGCAAGGAATTAAACAGAAATGAAATAATTTAATGTATTGTAGTCTTAGACTATAAATTCTTTAGCCTATAAATTCTTTGATTGTAGTGACTTATGAGCAGTTTGAGCACATTTAATAATACTGTTACTGATATTTATTTACTAACCATACTTTAAAATTCAATACCTACCTACCATTTTTGAAATTTGATTTGCACACCGTGTGTAGGTACTGTGCAAGGAGTATTCTATACGTAAGATTTTTTTTTTAAATAATATCACGCCATCGTGGCGTACTGAATAGGGCAAATGTACTGGTTTGCGAGGAAATAACAGAATTATAATCAAGGCAGCGAAAGGGAAATCTATAACGGACTGACTGGCTGAAGGTAACGACTTTAATGCAAATTATCACATCATCAGTACGCAATTGATTAACTAGAACCGAAGATATAACCAAAAAACGATAACCACCCCCGCGCAGGCGGAATCGCGGGCATTAGCTTGTTCATAATACGGGTAGGTATTATAGGTCTGTGTAGATAGACCTAGTCAGTGTTAAAAGTAAATGATCATTTTCAGTTTTTTTGTCAATTACTGTTCGAGTAAATTAATTTATACTTCGTAATGTAAGTGCTGCTCAACTAGTTTAGTACGAGTCTATTAAAATTTTTAAAATTTGATTGAAATATAACTATTAAAATATTATCATTTACATTTTTATTATGAAATCTGTGTAACCATCATCTATTTTTGATGCTGATTGTACCTACTATAGTAAAAAAACTACGACGCACCGAGCAGAACGCATCGGGTCACCAAAACTAATGTACCAACCAAACCGTGTTCGCCTTGACCTCTGTTGCTCGGGCGACCGACCGCGGCCATAAGCCTCGGTGCCCGAGCCCGACCGGCCGGCGTGCGGCACGAACGATTAAAAATGCTTGCCTTGTTTATTTATGGAACAACCTTAGTTTCAAATGCATTCGAATTTCAAATAATAGAATGAAATGGAAAAATAAAAATTGTATAACTATAAAGAAAAATAAAAGAGCTTTAATAATTACTTCATTTGTTTAGTTTTTATTTATTTTTAATCATCCAGACAACCACTAATTAGTACCCAGTAAATTAATTTGATTAACGAAGTGAGAAAACAAATAAACAGCGTTTTTTTCCACTGTCTACCTATATTTTTCTTCATTTAAGAATAAAAGTTATAAAGTACAATCAGCAAAAAGCTTGAGATGTATTAGTCTATTAGGCAAATAGGAATTTTTTTTTTTTTATTTTTACAATTTTTACTCGAAATCCGTAATTTAATAGACCACTATCGCTTTTTATTCCTTTCTTTCTTCTTTACGATTTTTATGGTATCGACCCCGAGAAAAGCTTGCGAGAGCCTCGTTGGATGGTGAGGTTAGCTAGGCTCTAAAGCTCAAGGTGTGGTTCCCATTCCCCCAAAATAAAGTGACTGTATCAAAGTGACTCATTAGATAATGAGTCATCGTTATCATTTGTTGGATTGATGCAAAATTCAGGTCATCAGATCAGTCCGGTGCCCTAGATTTATAAACCGGATAAGCAAAAAAAAAAAATATTAACCTTGAAGTGAAAGACGATTTTCAATTAGAACTTTGCAAGTGACCTATGACAGTTATGACACAGTAGAATGTATTTTAGTACACTTATCGCTTATACTGTACGCCGCCGAAACGTGGATACTGATCATGACATCGAGGCTAGTCCACTAACCAAAAGCTTTGCTTGGAGTTTATTTGAAGGATAAAATGATCGCAATGCAATCCGACAAAGAACCAAAGTTACCGACATAGCTCGCAGAATAAGCAAGCTGACGCGGCAGTGGGCTGGTGAGTCACAGCTGCCAAAGATCCAATGGCCGTTGGAGCAAGCGGGTTCTGAATTAAGACCGCAAATCGGTAAATGGAAGGTTAACAGTGGGGTAGCCCAACTGAGTTTGCCAGAGGTTCTGAGGATGAATTAGTCAGATTACCCCACTCATTAGATACAAATGTTGTGTCGAGTTTGTGTATTTCAAAGTTTGCGTGACATGGGACGCGACTCATGCGAGTATGTAAATTATTAATCATTGATATTTTGCCTTGATAGTTATGTTATTTAATATTGCTAAATTGAATATTAAATATCTGTGACACTGGGCTATTTATCACCAATCACAAAAAGACACACTAATAACAGAATTAGCTTCATAATTTGACAGTGGTCATTTTTTTTGATTATTTTAGATATAAGAAAAATTGTTATTCACAAATTGGGGCTAATTTACAAGTTTTTCGAGGGCTGGCAGCTTATATTTTATTTTTATACATTTATGTCACATTTATGTAGTAAAATATTCGAATTCTGTTATGAAAATTACCTCTTTCCACCCGTTAAATTTGGTACGGTCACCCTGAAAAGTTGCTGAACACTAATATATTCATAAACACTCTTATAAAAAATCAATAAATAACTGATTTAGGTATGTGTATTTTAGTAATCTTCAGAGGAAAAAGTTAACATTTTAAAATTTTTCCTTATTATTTTATGTAAAGTTTTCGAGATAAAATGGCCGGTAGTTTGGCATTTGTTAAGCTAATACCAATGGCAAACTGTACCTACTATAATATTGTCACATTGTCCTCATTGTTTATGGACTTCACGTATGACTATAATTTAGTCAAGGTATTCAACGAAAATGTGTACTTTACATCAGTGTTATTATATTACGAATGCTGTAGGTTCCTACCAATTCATTGAGAGATTCAAGATATCGTGGTCCCTGTTCAAAGCGGGTGGCCTTCTAGTACTTCGTTCTCTCACTAATAATTAACAACTGTATTTCACATGTCTAACGAAGTGTGTGTACGTATATTATTCACTCAATCAATAGAACAATGACAAAAGTGCAAAGTGTTGAAATTAACTTGTAGATGCTGTAAGCTGTCTTGTTTGCGGGCGTTCTGTTTAATAGTAGAAAATTCTGTCAGGGTCTTTCGTCTCCAAGAGAGCTAATCCCAAGTATTAATGCTTTCAATCTTACGAAAACATTTATGATCCCGCCAAACTATTACTGTTTTGCTGTTGGTAACTATTTAGTAAGAATTTTTGGGGCTATTTTGTTAAACTATCAAGACAAAAAAATACATCTAAATATTGGTTACAGATTTAACATTCGTTTTAATCGGAATCTTATAGATTTTTTTATCTGTGAATCAAAAAAATCGCTCAAAAGTTCTCATTTGTGTCACAAATCAAAGCATTTTGATAAATATAAGAGCGGGTACACTTTAGGCGCTTTCAAACGCGTGCATTGCTAACGCGCGTTTTAAGAACTTGAGCGCCGAACAATCCGAACGTCATCTCTTCATAACAGCTGGTATCCGATTACGAACAAAAAAGTCTTTCAAATTACGAACAAAAAAAGTCTTTCAAATTACGAACAAAAAGTCTTTCAAATTACTCACAAAGCCGATCTCAGCCGGTGGACCAGTGACGTCATAGATGCCAACGCCGACTCGCAGCCCATGCGCAGCCACCGCGCACGCGAGCACCCCCACCAGTAAGTGCATATTCATCTGAAAGTAATGACATTGAATTGTTAGCGGTAAGGTCAAAATATTCGTAGATGGGTGACCGATTGATTGAATCAACGTAAGTATATTACATGGCGTTATATAACAAGGTTATCGTTTTTTCGTACACGAGTTACGTTTGTTTTGCCGCACCATAAAGACTTGGAATTCTTTACCAACACACGTATTTCCTTCTTCTTGTAGTACTTTAAGAGGAGTGCGAAAAAGCAACTGTTATTGGTGTTAAAAACTCAAAGCACGGCTTCGAATAGTGTATAAATCTTCAAGGCATCTACATCTCTCTTCATTGTGTTTATTGTAAATAGACCAAAAAAAAAAATCAACAGCCCGCTGAGTTTCTTGCCGGAGTCTTCTCAGGTCTGGGCCGCGTTTCGAATCGGTGGTCCATTTGCTCTTCTTCCCGAATCTTCAGCATCCCTGGCTGCGGGATCATTCTGACGTCATATCATGGTATAATTTTCCATCAACTCCTAAACACGTATCAATATACTGTCCCTTAACTAAAGCCAATGACGCATGAAATTAGTCTATAACAAATTCATCGCACGCGCAGCTGGTCAGTGCAATGTCATTGACAATGAGATCTTCCGTACAACGTGATTTGTGTTAGAAAACATTGACTTATCGGAAGTGTTAATTATACTCATAGGATTTAGTGTCATACACTGAGGCAATGGTACAATTTTGTATGCTGCGGTTTTGTATGGTAGATACCTATCTTTTTTTTAATTCTTGCATATTTGCTTTATTCCGTGCGGAAATCCACATGGATACCCACCCCGCGGCCAGCGGGACGGGTTATGTTGGACTCTTACCGACTAAAACCGCACGCCGTCTAGCTAGAGTCTTCGGACGCCAGGGTGTAAGGTGGCCCAAAGAGCATTTCCCTCGCACCCCGGCTTGACCCGGGCCATCTCCGGATTCGAGATGGCCCCCTCGGGAAGCAACTCTCCCTTATCTTATTATCTCTAACTAGTCTTGTATGGTAGTAGAAGTAGTAAACTTAATTCATTATTGTACACCATGGATATGACAATAGTATAGTATGGTACGGTAGGGTCTAGGGTACGGTATGGATAAGGTATGTTACGGTATGGTGTTTTACCCAGCTTGTTAGAAAGGTTGGCATTGACCCAAAAGACCCAAAATACCCTGTTGATTGCAATCGTTCCCCATTCATTCTAAAAGGTAATTGGGATCGAAGAATATGATAGCCGAAATGAATATTCTATCCTTATTCAAACTTCAAACCAAAGTTGAGGTCATAATATCATAAGTAATACTTGTGTAATCCACTTAGTCATTACGCTGGAATTCATGAATATTAATAAGTTATAATAATTTCGAAGGAAATTGCCGAAAGGGCAACTTTGTACAAATTAGTAAAAAAATAGCTTAACATGTTCCAGTTAGCAAGACATCTTAGTTATAAATTTACAGAAATAGCATAGTATTTTCCAGTTCACAGGTGTCACAGGTTATCTGAGCTGAAAATCTACTACTTAATAAATGTCTAATTTGTGAAGATGTTTGAATGTTTTTTACTTAAACACGCTCAAACGACTAAACGGATTTGCGTGAAATTTAATAGAGGTCTAGCTAATACATATTTAAGAAAATACATACTTACTAGTTACAATTATTGTTTACAGATGTATTGCAATGCAAAGATCATTTGTGAATTTATTGGTATTCAGCAACTTTTATTGCTGACGGTACTGACTCATTAGAGGCCATCGCAGTTCTGTGCGAGTACATGTATTAATTGAACTAATTGGTTCACGGGACGTGAATATGTCAGGAAAGGCCGACTTTTAGCCTTTGTGAGTGGTAAATTATTTATTAATTGGTAAATATAATAACAATATTTGATAATATTACAAACTCAGTTTAGTTCCTAATGGTTTTTTTGACTTTTCAATAACTACAAACAATAATAAGCAAACAATAAAAAAACAAATACCTACCTAAACAACAAAAACTACGAACAACAACAACAAACAAAAAAAAACAACAACAACATTCAATCAGTTTAATTCAATGAGACTAGGACTAGAAATCAATTATTTATAATGAATTGACCCTAATTATATTGACCCTCATTATATTAGGGTCAATTCAGATCAGGCGGAAAAATGCTCGAGCATTTTTAAGTGGCAATTAAAATATCAAGCTCATTTCATTTGTATGCACCATTAAAATTTTATCCGATAAAACGGTAGCGCTTTGTTGCATGCTACAATAAAAATGGTAAACAAAGAAATATTATCTAGGTACCTACGATATCACTATCTAACGGCAGATTGGAGCGAAAATAAAACTATTGTTTGAAGCTATGAAGTTTAATGACATGAAATAGCAAGTCGTAATAATATGGCTGTTATTATACTTAAATCTTAACTTAGAAGCAGGCCGGAGAAGGTGGGAATTTATGACTTCAGCACGCTCACGATCACGGCGTGGTCGCCTACCAGGTGGGAAGGGTTTGCAAGGATTCGAAGGAAACCCTCACGAATCCCGACTGACAGATGATGATGAATCACAGTAGATTTTATCCAGCGGGAAGAACACCAGAGATCTTAATGTTCTCCCCGGACTGGATAACTATGTAAGAGACTTTTTAAATATGACCATTCTCGTACAGACTGATACAGACCGTGACGTATTTTGCAAGGCAAAATCAAGGTCAACGACCTATCAAGATTCAATAGATTATTCAAACAATTGAGCCGTCAGTCATTATTGACTAGCGATGACTAGTCAATTAGTGTTTGGCAACTTGAGCAAACACTTTACCTACCCATTAGGATAAGGCAAATCTAAAGATAGCAGATCAGATAAATCAACTTTAGTATCATAGCACAGGTATAAACACAATGAGATGTTGATTTCTTATATCGTCCATGCAATGAAATTCCTTAATCTTTCTGACCTTGAAACTCAAGTGTTGCTCAGTCGACAATCGACATTTCTTCAGTATTAGGCGTACGGCATGGCAGGGCCGCCCCGCAGCTCATTTTACCGGCACGATACTATTGGAAATGAAAATGTGTGAAAAGTGTTATCTATGTAGAATAATATAACACTAGACTGGCTGTTCAGAACAAATAAAATGGTATCGATTAATCATCATTTCTCTTTCTTCACAAAATTATGCTGTTAAGTAGAAGACATGTTTAACATCCGGACTATAAAATGATCACGCTATAAGATTTAAAATGATGAATAGCAAAGTATGTCAATTCTTGAAACCGCACTGAATTAGCTAGTATAGAAGACACTTGATTGGATTCGAGATTCATAAACCGTTTACTTAAATGAGAAACTAGTGTACCAACTGCACCTCCTCCGATTCGTCAATAAAATGGGGAGCGATCCAGTATCAGGTCCATAGAGAAGTTGTGAGGTAACAGGTAACCCAAAAATTTACCGTTCTTATTCGTTGCTGGTCAAGTGCAATAATACAGAAACATATTTCTAGATTCGGTTGTTTCGGCTCTGCGTTGATGATTCAGTCATCCGAAAAAGGTCTTCAACATGATAAAAAATATTGCGAATAAAATAATGAAACAGCTTAATAGCATAATACGATTGGAATTAAACATAAATACCTAGATTGGATTTATTCTGAAACTAACGTGGACGTGAGCAACAGCTAGTTTACCAAAATAAATTGAAAGCATTGGGAGGTTACTTCAAATAACTTTTACGATGTAATTAAAATATTTTCTGTGAAATATTTTTATAGTTTTGCAAATGACCGATGCGATGTGGCAAGCAGCAAGTCATGATTATGACTTGTACTGGACTTATTTAGCTGATGCTGTAATGTATAGGACTAAAACAACATAGTAGTTTTAGATAGTAATAAAATTATGTTCAGGTACTCCATCACTATAATTACCTACTGCACATATTTACATAGATCGATATACTTTGTTGAGCCATTAACTATGTGGCAATCAACAGAGGTTTAACCCAGCCCTTCAACAGGTCAAAGCAAAACCAACTTGAAAAGTGCTTGAGCATATTTTTACCTGATCTGAATTGACCCTTAGTCGACGTTTCCATTCCCTTCGAAAAACGCCTAAAATTTTATTTTTTGAGCTTTTCTCTGGTGTCTTTTTTAACGTGTGGAAACCCTCAAAGGAAACCTCCCACCTCAGCGGGGCTAGTGAAGTAGTTATGTCGGGAATCCCGGTCGGGGTCGAACCGTCTAATACCGGTGATAACCGGTGTTTCGTCCACTGAGTCTTTTACCAGGAACTCCCCAGGAACCCTGCGAGCCTTTTCTCTGGTGCATGGAACAACCGCTCCTCTATCCGAAAACTTTTGCTCAATTCGGACGGGAGATTACCGTCTTGTCCTACCTCCGTTTAAACTGAACTGAAGCATTATTATCATCAGGGGGTTTAAAATTCTCCAATTGTGATTCATTACATATCGAGTTCACGCCAATTTTTTACCCGACTATGCCAGCGTGGGTTATGTTTTTAAACATGTAAGCATAATAGCCTCCTCAAGCTCAGAGCAATAACTGAGTCCTCAAGTGACCGGATGTCAGCAGTAGCGTAACATGTAAACACCTTATATATCACGTATATGTACCTACATGAGATCACCTCATGCTGTTCAGTCATAACAATAACATACCGTACTGTTAGTTTTCCATAGACAAACAAGTATATTTGTTGATGTTATGAGCAAATACTCCAGGACTAGATATAAAGCAAATATCACAGAGCAAATCCTGAGTCCTTTACCTTTAGCTCACCAATCACCATACGGCTATAAAAAAAAAACAGTAATACCGTACCTTCTTGGCGTCGCCCCCCCCCCCCCCCCCCTCTTCTATTCCGGGGGCATGACAGGGACATCATGGTTCCCAAACCCGAGGGGGTCATCTCGTAGCCAGAAATGGCCCGCGTCAGTCGGGTCGGGGTGCGAGGGATATGCCTTTTGGGCTAGCTTACACCCCGGTGCTTGAAGACCCGACACAGCGCGCAGCGTGCTGTTTTAGTCGGTGCGATTCCGATATAACCGCCCCCTTGGGCGAGGGGGGTATCCATGGGGATTCCCGCACGAAAAAAATAAACCAGATAAATGGTACCTACTCGATAATAGCACTGCAGTCTAGAACCAATATGTTATACAATACATCGATTTCTCTGCTAACAAGTTTCGCATTTCATGTCACTGCGCATACGAAATACATAACTTCGCAAATAATGTGATGTAATTACATAGATAAGATAGAGAAAGGGATGCTTAGATGGTTCGGGCATGTAGAGATGATAGAGGAAAGAAGATTGACAAAATATATGAGGCGAGGGTGTATAAGCAACCCGGTAAAGGCCGACCTAGGCGTACATGTTCTAATCAGATCCAGGTTTCGGAGAAAGACCGGCATGCGTGTATAAAAACAATTATGAAAGTTGAAGAAGCGAAAGGAGTATGCCAAGATCGTAGCAACTGGAAAGATATTGTCAACAAAAACTTGATACATTGATCAACATGTTTTGTCCATACAGACTTACGAAAATAAAAAATAAGAAAAACAGATGAAATCCAGTCACAGAGATTAGTTTAGTCAACGATGATTAACCATAATAAGTAAACAAAACGTTACAAGACGATTTGGTAACAAACCGCACAGGTAAATGCACTTCTTGCACTTTCATAATGCGGGTCGTTGTAACTGCAACTTGTTAATGATGCGCCGCTATCGATAATAAACTGAGAGAAAGTTATCGATAATCGATCTTCTGTTAGTTTGTGATACTATTTGCGATTTTCACCGCTAATACTAACGTATTTTCAAAAATATAGTTTACGTAGATTTTTATGAAATACAGGAAATAATATCCAATAAGTACCTATACTAAAACAATTAATTTTGGTGGTATTATCGTCAACACATCCAGATGAACAAAAATAGACATATTTATATACATATTTACGTACTAAACGGTTATTGAACTCGCAAACTCACATGTGCCACGACAGAACATTGTGATAGGCGTATGAAAGGCTGATAGGAATAGTTGTTTTTGTTAAAATTGTTTTCAAGATCACAGTGCGAAATTAATTAACTAGTTAACCCAGAGTCCAAACAATAATTGAATCATACGTACCGACAGTTAGAGTTTTATTACGCGTGTTGTAATATTCATGGTCACTTATTGTTTCTTTTTTCTATTTATTTCTTCTTTCATAACATCTCTTTTAAAGCACGAGTGACAATTTTTTAAAAACATCGCACTATTTATGCTAACTAAAGATTAAACCAAGAATGCATTATTGTTAATGCATTTTGAATACTTTGAACACGAACCGTTTATTATAACTCAGAGAACTAACAATACCGGTAAATCGTATTATTCGGTTCGTCACCGAATATAAATTAAACACATTCTTCGTAAAAAAAGTACCACCTAATTATATTAGGCTACGAAATCATACACAACTTACACAACCATAGTTTAAAAATATTTTGTGACATTGAATAATTTGGTTACACTCACAACAAATTCAGGCATATTTCCGTAATAATTATTACATAAAATGGTCAACAAGGTCCGTTGCTTAGTGGTTAAAGAATCGGCCTTACAATTACGAGGTCTCGGGTTTGAATCCTGAACATTACAGTATCGACGTAAACCCACTTATCAAACAAGCAATTTAACTTAGTTGGAGGTGTTGGGCGATACTGGTAATTTCTGTTATGCCTACTCTTTTTCAGAAAAGAGTGAGTGAGAGAAATGATATTCCCAATGATTTTCTGATCGGAAAAAATGATCATCCAGGACGGGACTTGAACCCGTGACCAGTCCCTTACAGGGGGTAGTCCCTTCCTGGATGATTATTTATTCCGATCAGAAAATCATGAGTTCCGATCAGTAGTTAGCATGCGCAAATTTTCATTCAAGAAATGATAATTGTCTCGAGCGGCACCCATATTCTAACTCAACTAATAGGAGAGCCTAAACAACAATGGGTAGTTAATAAAGTATGACGAGAATAAGTAGTCCTTTCCTTTAAAAATATTTTAATATATTCATAAGCATAATGAATTCTGTCTTGTTGTTTCTGAATATAATTCAAGAACCATTTAGAGGAAACAGAGAGTCTTATTTTCTTTAGGCAGGTCAAATACACTCTCTTTGTTCTTAAGTTAACAATAAACTAAGAAAAAGAGGCCAAAATATTTATAAAAACTAAGGCTTGCAAAATATCGTAAATTAAGGTCTGGTCTAGTCATATCTAATTCGTTTATAAGGTCATCAGGTAGCAAACACTATTAACATCCTACTGTTTATGCTGTTTGCCAATAACTTTGACCATGGATACATCTCGAATAATTTAGTGTGTCATCGCTACATACTTAAAAATATAGTCACGTTCTATGTAAGAATAATAGAAACATATACATATACAAATATACATGTATGCATATTGCTAGTATATTCATAAATTAAAAAACAACATGGAAATCTATTCAGTTATCTTTTGCGTCCATTGCGAACAAACAGACAACAAACAGAAAACAGACAGAGAGACAAACAGACAAAAATAAAAAACGTACTTGTGTTCAGAATCGTCAAGTCTTTTTTATTAATATCTATATATACAGATATAGCTACTTTAAAAATTTACAATAGGAGTTTTATAGATGAAAGTTGAAGCACCAATAATAAATATCATCATCATCGCACGTGTAGTTGAGTCCAGATGCATTTAACACGTAGTGTAATCAATCGTGATATGAAACACAAATTTTGAGTGTGAACACGGTATGCGTGAGAGCATTATAAAGAAAATAAAGATGCCTTTAATATCTTAAAATTTGCGCATGTTTTTTTTTACATTTAATCCACAATAGTTGAAATTTATTGTTGGGTCTATATTGCGCTGTGCGGTATGTCGCAGAATATTTAATTTATTTAATATCGTTCGTAAAATTATCGGCTATCTATCGATATTTTTTGTTTGATATAATCCCATCTCTACAACATGCACCGGCAGAAATGACACTGTGCATATTAACCTGTACCTGAGGTTTCTAAGAAAATTGGGACAGCTGAAGATGTACCTATATTCGCACAAGTACTTAATGCCAATTCTATTTATGGATTATGGTATTTTTATACATGCTATACTTTATGTATGAAAAAAATCATTGAAACTTGTATTGTATCAAAGACGATATACCTACTTAATTGTATCTATTAAATTTATGTCTAGGCAAAGACGATAGATTACTAGTTATTTATCGTCCTTGGTCTAGCTAGGTGTTTAAAAAAATGGAAGATAAAGTCGAGTAAAAATTAATAATTGCTTTCAATTTTAGGATTTACTATGGGGCACCATCACTTGACCAGCGGAGGTGTACCTACATCGGTACACCTGCTGGTCGACAGGCGAGTATCTAACAGAGAATTTCTTCTCGAGGTTAGGAGGTCAGACAGCAGTCGCTCCCCTAAAAGACAAATAACCCAAAAAATAAACTAACGTCGTCGGTTAGACGCATGGGCGCCTCGTGCTTTTAGTAGGTATGTATCGCACTTCTATAATAGCTATAAATTATTTGTTTTTTTTTTATGCCACTTAGGTGGCAGACAAGCACACGGCCCACACTGATGGAAAGCGGTTACCGTGGCCTATGGACGCGTGCAACACCAGGGGCGTCACACTCGCACTGCCGACCCTGTGGTGGTAGTGCGTAGTGTAGTGCCCATACATGCAAGTTTCTCTCTTTCAAATTATGCAAATAATAATCGCATCATTCGCATCTATTCATTAGCCCTTCAAATAAAAACTATAATACCTACAATTAGGGGGAAAAATCTTGTTTCTTATAAGCGCAGTAATTTATTCTCGTCAGGCGGTAGGCCGTGAGAACGGTAGTTTTAACGTACGGTCGCCTTCAAAAGTAGCTGAACACATGCCGAGTTACCGTTTCATCTAGATACAAATAAATACAATTTAGTTGGACAAAAATGTCGGCAATTTACCCATTAACAGTACAGTAACTTACACATTTTCACATTTTTATATTTAACTGAAATGATTGTGATCCATGATCCATGTACATTGTCTTAATAACTAATGTTGGTGTAAAATAAAGAATCATCTATCTATCCATCTATTACCTACAGGAAAATTGAACTGTCCATAATCTTTCGATAGCATCAATTTTTAAAAAATGTTGACTTTCTTTCCTGCATCTTTAAAGTGGTTGGGCCAATGTTGTATTGTAGATAGCTGATGTTATGAAACTATTTTTGTTTTAGAAAAAGTATAAATTTAAGCCTAAATTCACCCGAATAATAATAATAAACAAAACATCCAACATATTAATATTGTACTCAAACATTAGAAAAGTATACCTACACTTCTTTATGCCTGCTCTTATTCCATGTTTTGTTGTCTAATAAATAGTTTAAGTAGCTACCTCCATTATATTACAGTCGAATAAGTATCCGACTGGGGGATTACCTCCGCCCTACAGAAGACCGCAGTTATAATAACCAACGTGTTGTGTTCCCGCCGGTAAGTAGGGTAGCCAGAGCTCACTGTACCCCTCCTTCCCCTCCCTTCCTAGCCTCCCTACCCCTTCCCAGCTCTCCCCCTTTCCCTTCAGGGTAGGCAGCGCGTGTGTTTTAAATTTTGTTTAAAGTTTAAAGGGTAAACAGTTTTAAATTGTATTGTCATCAGAACTTAAGACTTCTGCCAAATATCAGACAACTGAAAAGGGGTCAAATTTCAATTAGGTAGGTAGGTACTAGATTTAACCCAAACAAACAGGTCGAGTTAAATAAAACTGTTTAATAATAATAAAAACGACGGAGTTGTCTAGGCATACTCGTAATTTTGACGTGTCTTTAGTTGTGTATGTCTGTCTGTAGTAATAGGTAGGTACCTAGGTGCTCGACCCCGATTTCTTGGTCCCTACATAACCTACATTGAATGTCCTACCTATTAAAAAAATATTTTCTTTTAACAAAACCCAATTTATAAGTAGGTAGGTAGGTACCTATGCAGAATTCTAATGTACTTTATGTACTTACTATTAAAATAAAATAAACACTTGTTCAGTGATGAGTTTATGACCTATTACTCTGGGCATTAATAGGGCATTTATTCAATCCATCAATCTGCCCGATTTGTATCGGGCATAAGCATAACCCATCTATACTACTATACCTACCTACTTTATACTACCTCTAGATGAGTTTATGCCCTGGCATTTTAGGCTTCAATAATAAATTTTCGAAGTTTCAGGGCATAAAAATAAAACCTTCAATGCTCCTGTCTCAGACTACAAGAATAAGGCTACTGTTTTCATGAATGACTACCGATGATAACTACAAAAAAAAAATCAAATTGTTTACCTTTTAAAATTGATGATCAATGTTATTCCCTTGTTAATAGGTATTCCCCTAAAAAGTTCATAAAATTTCACATTCGTATCACATTTTGCAACTTAAACATTCGTATTTTATAGTAAGAAACATAATTTGTCACGTGTACCTATAATTAAATCAGTTATTTTTCTACACGAATAGGCACACCTGATTAATCGAAGTTCACTTCAATTAAAAATATTTACGCGAAAATGTTCCGCTACACAATGTTATAAAAAGAAAAGACGTGGGTCCTCCCTCGCGGCATAAAACGTACTAAATTATGCGAACTGCGATGAATCGAAGCTAAATCCGTACACATATTTGTCACCAATGTTTGGACCAACATATTAGTCGACATAATATGGAATGGTATTGTCCCTTTATTATGATAAAGTAATGTTAGTACATCTCACTTTTGTTGTATATTATTATCCTTTGTTGTTAAACTAGCGGCATGTGACCCGTATACCGCTGCTTACTACTGTCTATCGCGACAGAAGAGAAACAGTCGCAAAAATTGGCATACTCGTAATTTTGACGTGTCTGTCTGTAGTAATAGGTATTATACCCAAGTGCTCGAAACCGATTTCTAGGTCCCTACATTGAATTGTATTAGGTATAAGTGCCCGGTTAATGGCAATAGGCTCGCCACCTACCTATTACATTGAGACCTAAGCATAAACTGGCGAAATGTGGATACTAGCACCTCTGCCTACGCTTTCGGGGATATAGGCGTGAGTTTATGTTATGTTATGAGTCGCAAAAATGTATGGATTAATAAAGTATAAATACCTATAATTTTAAAAGTTAATCAGCTAACAACACTACAATCTACTAAAATAAATTCATTCCTGCCGTCCTACGTAGCCTTACTTAGGATGTTTAGTGTGTAATAAAAATTAATAATTATTATTCTAAGATATACCTACACAGTTCTTTTTTTGCGCGGAACCCTGATTCCTTTTCTAAGGTAAAGTACCTACCTATTTAGCATCTAGCGTAAATTAGGTACTTTACTTCTTAGAATAGTAATATTACCTACCTGCCAGCGAAAGTGTCATCAACGTCGGCCCAGCCATTCCAAAGATTATTTCATTTATTTAAACAGAGAGACAGACAATTTTTCTTCAAATTTGCTTCCGTGGTATATGTTTAGTACAACCGCTCTTATGTAGGTACCTATTTATTAAAAGCCTGTAATTTTGATATTACAAACAGACATTTCAATGTATTTATTGTAAAAATATAGATAGTAAAGACTTACAGGAGAGATAGGGTTAGTCATGATCATGATTCATGACTCATGGGTTTATGCCCCAATACTTCGAGCATTTATTACTTATGCCCAAAATCCCGGGGCATAAACCAAGCAAAAACCCATATGTGGTGTAAACAAAACACCATACCCACAACCAACCATAGATTTGAATGATTTGATCTGGAATTTTGGGAATTTGTGAATCTGACGATGTGGTAAGAAATATATTAATGTTATTATATTAGTAGAAAGCAGAAATATACTGCAGCCTACTGTGAATCTGTAACATAACATAATATAACTAAACAATCTCGAAATTAGGTATATACCTATTGCCTTTATTTCAAACTAAAAGCCAAAATCTTAGTATCCGTAGCGATGTTAACGATAAAAAACTTAGCGAAAGACTTTCGGGGACCAATCAAACCAACCCAAACCAACCAATGAATGACCAGTCAGTGAGTGATGGAAGAAATGAATTGATATTTTTATAACGGGTCTTTGTTTTTATGTAAAAAGTATTCATTTGTTTTATGAAGTTACCATTTTATTTGAATTCGGAATAAAGGTGTAATTTATGTAATATTTTGATATGAGGTTAGTACATAATTACAATCGTAATAACGTGAATTTGTTTTCTATTATAGGTAATAAGTACCTTGTATTGGGAAATTAAGTTTACTTTATAGCATGCTTATTGTATCTCTAGTTTCGATTTATTTAGCTGTTTTATTTTGTCTTCCGTGTTATATTCTTACTTTGTCATCAAACATAATTTCTTATCATGTAGGTACTTACCTAAGTTAACCTATACCAATTTCAGTACTTAATTGATTCTTTTTAACGTTATTATCTCAAGTAATACCTTGTCAATTTTCGTTCATATACAAGTTGTTGTATGCATACCTAATTCAATTTAAATAGTGACCGCAAGTGGCGTAAGATGCCTGTAACAAGATGTAGGTACAAAAAATTTAAAAGGCCGCCAATATAAAAGTAAAACTTGCGAGTAGCGACATCTGTTTTCGGCCGTAACGTACCTTCACGTATATGCTATTGCAACAGTGTCGCTATCTACTTACCGTTTGTTATGAGGTAGTAAGGAATGCCAACCGCTGGATGTCGCTAGTATGGCGTTCTCGCAACTCCAAGGCTGCGTTCACACGGTACACTACCGTTAGCCCAAGCCGGATATCTACATGGATGTTTACTTGGGTAGGTACCTACCTACTACAATTTTGTTAGGCATTTAGCAGCACCTACATTTTTACTGCTTTATAGGTACCAATCTATGTAGTGGTTAACTTTTCCAAATCGATTATAAATAATAGGTAGGTAACTAATAATATACCCCTAAACGAAAGGTGTAGGTATACCTACCTACCTACCTAGTAAGGTCGGTCTGTATCTGTAGGTAGATACGGTTATATACCTATAAGCATATAGGTTAACCTATTTATGCTCGGTCAAATGGGGTGAGAAAGAGGGGTGAATTGTGAAGTAAAAAACAAAATGCTATGTAGCTCTAAATAAGTTAGGTACCTACTTATTATGTGTAATCATGATTAGGTAGCACGGAGCACAATAACCAGTGTGCTCCGTGTTAGGTAGGTACCTACCAAAAATACACCTCATGCCTTTGGAACTATTTAAAAAAAATAGGTTATGAAATGTGGACTACGGGCTTCGGCCGGAAGCAGTATTACGGATGGAACCTTCAAAGAGGTGAAGCATAATATAGGTAGTTAGGTAGGTAACTATATTCGATCACCTCGGAAGAACAAAATTGACATCTTGAACTAAATGTATTTATAATTATTTAGTATGAACTCAGCTCAAAGAATTACGCTTCAAGACATGCGCCATATTTATTTTTGTAACACTATCTTTACGTCATCATAATCTGCTCTAGAAATGGAGGATTTCATTCGGGATATATTCTGATAACGTGGGACAAATAAATAAGCTTAAAAACAAAATAACTTTTTACTTAAAATCGGTTGTATTTACATTTCGTCCATTGTAGAAAATCAATAGTGTTCAACATCACAAATAAATAAAATCGTACTAAGGTATTCACATAAGTCGTACATAGTACAAATATGCGACAGCTCAATCTTACCATAAAAATGAAAAGGCGGGACAATAAGATTTACTCATAAGATAATTTTATTGATTTCCATGTCAATTTCCTCTAATGAAAATATCTTTGCTCCCTTTGGTATTCAATTGCCAATGGAACAATTCGCTAAATGCTTCTCAAAACATCTCGACGTCTCCCGCAGGGCACGGTGACTTTGCAATATCGTACTTTGACAATCATTCCATATCATAAAAGCTGGCGCCTGCACGTCCGTGCCCCGCAGAAGACTGAGCGGACGTGGAGAAAAACTGATTCAACAAGAAGTATCAAAACGCTCATGTGACGATCGGCGTCTAGGCGGTGCATACGGGGTGCGTGCGCGGTACATCGCAGCGCGGGTCAGCGGAGGCCAGAGCAGCGATGTATGGCGCACAACGGGTGATTTTCCACGCGAGGGACCGCGTCGCCGCGCCGTGGTGCGGGGGCCGGGCACGCGGCGGCAAATCGAACGAGGCCACGCGGGGGGACCCACGCGCCCCCGTCCCGCGCTCCGCCCGGCCCCCGCACCCCGCCCGTGGCGTCCTTTCATAAAAAATGACGTACATCCTACATACTAATCACTTTAACCTAGGAATCTCTTATTCCACACCGTGAGACACTGGATTACCGAGCTGGATGTTCTATCCTAAATAACAGTTATGGACAAAAATGACAGGCCGGTTTAATATTTTCGTTATCAATCGCGACGCCGCGGCCGCGCGCTGCGCCGTCGTGCGGAGAGCGGGCGGCCGGAGCGATGCTCGCGAGATAATGGCAAAATTGTGATGTTTTTCTAGTAAACTGACGTGTGGAACACGACGGCGGCGTCTGTTACCGGCGGCGACGCCGCTGCAGGTGACGCTACCTCGTTCCGACTCAGAGCCTCTGGACGATGCCGACCTGTATCGATTCTATCGCTAAATGACTATTTGCTAAGTTTTACTTCGTTATCAAATTTTATCACTCGATCCAGTGTGCGAACGAGTCGAACGAGGGTGCGATTGTGTAATCGAAACGCGAGTGTGGATTTACTGCATAAAAGAATATGATTAACCTGAATGCAACGTTCACACTGATTATAAAAATCACAGGCTTCACTTACGCTAAATATGTACACACAAACTCTCATCGACAACAAGAAAATGAAGAATTGAGCTTTGTGACTTATAGCTTATATTACTATAACGCGCCTTAAGCGGCTTACTTCTATATTTTATTATTAACGGATAGGTTTATCTATTGTATAGAAAAATGTCACAACTTCACCATTTAACGGGCTCACAGGTAGACCTAGAATACAGAGTTGATTTCACTTAGAATAAAGTTTACTTCCGAAAAAAACACATTTGTACATTTCATGACAAAATTCAACATTCTACTAAGTCTTAATTACACGCTCATTCATTATGAGTCGAAAAAGTAAAGATACAGTTTCAGTAACGAACTTAAACATTGTAAAAAAAAATTAGCCATAAAATTACAGAGCAATTGTTTAGCCGCCTTCTTGGCTTTTAGACGAACTTGTGCAGCGATTCTGTCGAGATCACACCTTCCCTGGACGGCGAGGGTACAACCACCGTCTTGCGTTTGCTCAACCAGCTTCAAAGCCTCGAGGGCTTTACGGGCAATACTGCATGATGATCTGCAGAAATGTGAAGGGGTTTACACCGTTCCGTTTGCGATCACCGAAGATCTTGGTGACGGTCTTGACTCCCAGTGGGAAGCGAATGTAAACGTAGCGAAGAATTGCAGCACATTTCACATAAAACCAGTCAGGGTCTAGCTAGCTCTTTGAAGCGACCAGTCTTCACCAGGTCCATGTGTACAGGTAGTTGGACCTTGCCGGTCTTTTTTAAGTGGGCCGCGACCGTTTTGACGACCGCGTTTTGTTGAATGCTTTTTAATGTTACGGAAGGCATCTTGACAGCCGAAAGAAAAAAAAAAAGAAAAAAAATCTGCATTGAATTTGACTTAATTAATTACATTTGTCATTTAAATAGAACTGCACCCGTTTTAGGTGGGAGCGTTGTCGGCCCCGCGTGTTCCCAACTGTTGTTGTGTCACTGTTGTTGGGGCTGTCGCTGTTGAGGACAGTTGGGGCGAGGCGAGGCCGCGCCAGTCCGGGGCGTCACGAGCACTAACACATCACTGTGACATTGTCCATAGAGAGGCACGAGGCGTATTACGCATCCTCCTCTTCCTCTTCACCCAGTAACTCCTCCTCAACTTCCTCATCTGTAACAAAAAACAACGTGCGTTTAGTCGCTGAAAGCACGTGCCCTATTGTCAAATACAAGTTCTAAAAACCGTTACAAAACAACGGTCGTGCAATGTGTCAGTTCTATTATCAAATCGAGTATTGATAGAGAACTAAGATTGCAATAGCAATAGATAAAAACGAAAATATAAACTTGATTGAGGTTTCTCGAAGGCAAGTAGGTTTTTGTAAATGTAATTAGCGAATGCTTATTCAATTGAAGATTAGCTAGAATAATGATAACCTAGACGAACCTTCAGTATCGTGCTTAGTGCACGATTACGACCCTTCAAGTTTATTGTTTGTTTATACACAGATTAAACGCTACTAACCCTCGCCGTCAAGATCGTCTTCCTCTCCCTCCCCTACGATTTCTTCATCATCCTCTTCTCCTTCTACTTCTTCATCGTCGTCTTCTTCACCCTCACCCTCTCCTTCTAAGTCTTCCTCATCACTATGTGGTTCATCATCTCCACCGCCGCCATTTTCTTCCTTTCGCGCCTTTTTCGCTTCTGTTACTTTCTCCTAAAACAGCGATAAAAATTAGTGGCGGGAACAATTTATTTTAAATTGTTTACGAAAAAGACATTATGAGGTGTTTCTTAACGTATACAAGATCAAACTAGTAATAACTGGCTATTAGCCAATATTAAATTTTGAGTGCACTGAGATCTTAATACGTGATGATTTTGTGGGCCATCATAACGCATAAGACGCAGGTGACAAAGATTCGTACGATAAAGAAGCGTGGGTCATTAGTTACGTTATATGGGGGAAAGAGCGATGTATAGAGTAGGACCGGCGTCATACGGCCCTTTTTTCCGTGGCAGAGTTGAACAGAACGCGGTCACCGCGTATACCTACCTAACTGTTCGCGAAGCGACGCCGTTTTCATGATACTTATACAATTAAAAACTTTTCAAACGAGACTCATATATAATTTATAGGGGTGGTTATAAACATACACGTTTTACATTAAATACTACACCGCCAGTAACCTATATGAACCTAACATTCTCTAACCAAGCCATAAATGCCATGCGTTTTCTAACACGTACCTAACCTACTAGAGCGAACGAGACAGAGATATGAAACATTTCATTTTCAGCATTTTATAGACAATCTTGAATATTCCCGCTTAATTTATCCATTCGACGAATCTTCACATGACTATTAGATATGAACAAGTGCTCGTAGAACAAAGAATATGTATACTACATACAATACACCTACATGCAAATAATGCCGGGTCATTGACTAGATACTTTTCAGTGTAAGTGCCGAAATAAAATAACAATCGTGCAACGCTTTGAGCGTGAACAAGTTACTAATGGCCATTTTAACATTGCTTTGGATAACGTTGAAGGATGTTTAGAGAATAGATAAGTCTAGACGAGCGTTTACGCGGCGTTTGTGACAGTCCATGCGACTCAAACACTGACATTCGCGCCGGCCATGTTACCAATCTAACTAGCGTCACGCTACGATGAACGCAAGCCCTGAGAAAGTCTAAAATAGTAATTACACGCGATATAATCGCAAGTAATCTATAAACATGTATTGCAGCATCTACATGTATAGTTTTCTATAATAACGACATCAATGAGGACAGCGTACGTTCCCGCGCCATGTTTTTTTTTCCGCCAAGGTCATGCCTTCGTATCGAAAACGGGTAAACAAAAGCTAAAAAATTATAGGCTAACTTGTGGATCGTTCAAAAAAACTATATACTCGTTGGTTGATACGTCAGCGGGCTTCTGGTTAACGACTCGTCGATTTCCTAACACTTACTAAAATGCATAACTCAACAGATATGACTTCCAAAAATACGCCGGTTAGAATAGCAATAATTTCCACGCCTTTTCACTAAATGCCTATCTACATCGTAGAAATAATGTATGAAGTTGAATATAAATTAAGGAAATTAGTGTAATGCGGCCTTTATAATAACGTTCAATAAAATGGCGAGCGATTATACGAATACATTTGTTTGACATGTGCACTCACCTCTGCTGCCCTTTTGGCTCCTTTTAGGTCACTTTTTGGGTCACCCTTCTTCTCATCACCGACCTTGTCGACGGCCACTTCACTGTTATTTTCATTGGTGCTCATGATTCTGATTTTGGTGTTAATTACTAGAATATTAGTAAGTTGTACGGCTGCCCGGATCCGACGCGCGACTGACTGAGCGAGTGTGCGAGCGGCCGTGTTTGAAAACGAAGATGGCGCGGGCTTCTGCACGCCTGCTCTCTGATTGGCCGAAAGCGTCCGCCATTAACGCATGTGGGTAAAAATGTTAAAATTTATTTTGACGAATAAAGTATTTAACCACTAACAGAGTACTTAAATCGATGTTAAAACTACTTTTAAATCCGATGATAACATTCATTTTTACTATAATTACATAGTTTACCCACAATTTCAAAGAATAGGAGCGCGTCGATTTCGTTTAGTGCCAGAATATGGCACCTGGCGGCGCTACAATCGATTCTAGAAAAGCGGGAACGATAAAATATTGAGCATTACGTATTATATATAAAAATTCGTTTTGTTAGCAATAAAGCGCTATGTAAGCAAGAAGAAAACTTAATAATTCCAGTAGTTTTTGTTGTTTATGCAAGCAATGTCTACATGGGCCGAAAATTACTGTATGTACATTTTTGGTTTATGTACTAGGGTACTTACCTAGTTCATGTCCATATTGTCCATTAGACTATATCATGAGGAAGGTAACATTATTATGTACCTATCTATTTGTTTCTCATCATCTCATGAATAATAGTAGATACCTAGGGGAGACTGAGGATACTTGATCCTTACGGGAGACTAGGTACACAAGATTTCCGGAACTTGTACAGGCCGTATCTAATTCTATATTGGCAACATCTGTTGTTTAAGATACCCAATAACTTTCTATAGTTGTTACACTTATTACATTTGAGACTGTGGTAAATGGCGGGCGACCAAGTGATTGCTGCGGCAAAAAGTAAACTTTGGTGAATTTTCACTTCGACTAAACATATCTTTAAAATAGGACTTTTACGTGTGTATGAATTTAATACGAGCCATTACATATATCATTATCGTTTTTTTACTTATAAAAGTGGCTATATAATAGACATTTCAAAATATTTTTGTTTATAACCTCAAGTAGCTAGGGGTATACTTGGTACACTCTATTATGGGACATTTGATCCACCTGGATCAAGTGTCCCCTCGCTTTTTTTTCCTCAATTCATTGCAGATCAATATGCCCAGAGTCTACAAAACTAAAGAAGGTGCATAGATTTATAAAGAATTAAGTGATTTCGAAACTAAATAAAAGTTTATTCTATTTTTAAGACATTTTTTATCTAACGCCTTGGTAATAATGGTATCATGTCACCCTAAATATGGGAGACTTGATCCCCCAAGATCGTCATCCAGACCGGGGGGATCAAGTCTTGCATATATATGGGACACATGATACAATTCCCTATCATTGCTTTTAGTCAAATAACTACGAAATTTAGACATTAATATCTTTGGTTCTCATAGCAATTATGAGCAAATAAATTTCACGTATTTCAGTACCAACGGCTTTTTAAACGGATACTCAATAAAAAAATTAGGGATAAAAAACAAAAGGGGGGATCAAGTGTCCTCAGTCTCCCCTACCAATTTCAAGTTTTACTTAGGCACTCTTACACAAAATTCAGAAATAAATAGAAAATATATTTCAAATCATTTATTTACACATTTTTTTACTCCACGCATATTTGGAGCCGAATACACTCGAACTAAAATATAATAATATAACCTAGATATATGCGGTGGCGAACATAATAATATGAAAAAATAGCTCTGCATTTTTAAATCCGCACACTATCCATTTTAGACATAATGGCAAATTGACTTATTTACAATCAATAACGAACACAAAAAAAATATGATTAGACTTGAGACCGAAGTACCTACTGTTTTACGACCTTCAATTATATTTCTGATGAATTAAAGAATTATGCGTCTAAAAATGGTATGATGTGTTTATTATTGTATTTCTATGGGTTAATACACATTGAGAATAACGTTGTATAATGTAGGAAGTGTTATAACAAAATTGCTACTTAACATTAGCTGTTTGAATTTGTTCCTATAGTTAGGAACATACTCGAGACAAAAATCTTGACCAAACGGCATAGAGTTAGTGCATGTCTAAGTGGCCAATCAAAAAGCCAATGAAAGGACTGACTAACCAATGACGGCCCTTTAATCCCGTGATGATTGGTCTCTGCCGTCGCGCCCCGCACTTACCGCCAAAGAAACCTTAAACTCGTAACTGCGCATCTAGTCTAGATTTTTGTCCCTATCTATACCTATATAAAAATGTGTTTTGAGGAAATTCGCAAGGATATTGAGCTATCGGGTGTCATTATTTGGCAATTTACATCTACCGGCTAGACAGAAATACGAAATGCTACAGATACCGGCAAGTAAATTGGCCAGACGCGTCATATGCGCAAAGGTCGATTTTTAGGTCCCCTTTGAGGTATGAGCGGGTCGCGGGAGACGCGGTTGCGCCGTCGCGGACTCGTCTCCGAGAGACGTCTTGTAGCGAATCAACGTTCCGTTCGTTCGTACTTTGAATCATTTGATTGGCTCAAAGTGCACGAAGCGCGAACTTACCCCAAACCTGGCCAAGTTACGTGCCTGTATCTGTACAAAGTTACCCTGTATTAAAACAAGAAACTTGACGATTTTATAACAATATTATCTATAAATAT
Organism: Lithosia quadra; assembly: GCA_963576445.1. NCBI lineage: Eukaryota > Metazoa > Arthropoda > Insecta > Lepidoptera > Erebidae > Lithosia > Lithosia quadra. The sequence goes on along the minus strand of OY754880.1, from coordinate 16,016,200 downwards.
ATATGAAGTTATAAATAGATTACAGGGCAAACGTTAATAAAAAAGCGGGAATTCTCTTGGTTTTGAAAATGGAAGATACAGCGAAATTCTTCCTAGAAATGATTATACAGATAATATAACCAAATATATTCAGTAAAATAAATTTCTAGAACTTTCTTTCAACTACTACATCTAGTGATTACAATATGAAAAGTTCCCGTTACTTACGCTCGGGTTGCCATACTTATTCCTAAATGTGTTATATTCAGTTTCATTAATGACTTCTATTTATAAGTAGGGGCTAGAGATGGATTTATGGCCAGTCACTTTGGACATTAATCGGGCATTTATTCAATCCGCCCGATTTACCCCGGTAAACCTATCTGTACAGATGGGATTATGCCCTGGCATTTTGGGCATAAATAATAAACGCCCGATAAATGCCCAATGTGATGGCATAAACCCATTTATTAGTAGGGGCCAAAATAGTGAGAATTTAGTTCGCACGTGTGCATTAACTAGCCAACCAGAAAGCCAATAAAAGAGCTGGTCAACCACTGATGCGAGCCCTTTGAGACCATGATTAGTTTATAATCTATGATTTTTTGGCGCGAGAGAAAATTTTCAACATTTTTGCCCCTACAAAATATGTAGTGTAGAAAAACTGTTTAGAACAAAAATTGTATCGCGGTGCGGTTTGGAAGTGTGACGGGAACGGGGCGGGGGGGGGGGGGGCTTCATGTCACAGGATTATTTAGGTGAGTTTGGACGTTAATAACCTAACGTCATCTTTATGACAGCTACAAAAAGTTGCGTGTGGTCTATGGTCTTTCGCGATAGCAAATTTTTTTGTTCCATACAGCCAGCCTAGTTGTAGATACAATACAAGTGCCATAAACTATCTCGTATCATATTCAAAACGAATATAAATAATTTCTAGTACAGTCAACAAGAAAAGTTGATTTACACTAAAATATCTACAAACCTTTTTATATTATCCAGACTAATCCAGAGGACAAAGTTAATATATCTCATCTTTATTTTATGAAGGGTTTAAATTAATAAATCAGAATTTTTAAACAACTTTTGTTGTTGACTGTACAATATCAAAACGATCAAATTAGTATATCACAGGCATATACATTATACAAATATTATATAACATTGTTTCACAGTTAACAATTTCACATAATATAATGAAACTACTGGGACACTTGCGGTTTTTTAATCAGTTGTTCATTAGATTGATAACAGCGCTTTATCATATTTGGTAGGTAGGAAATTTGTGGAATATCCAGTGTTAATGGTTAAAATAAACCTTTATTGTATTAGCAACCAGTTAAATTGGTTTGTGTACGCATCAAAAACTTAAAAATTTCCGCATTTTTACCTACAGCATTGAGCTTAAATTTTTATCTACACAAGTGAGAAAAAATCGATTTACTCTATGCTTACTTACTCAAAAGGCTCTAGCACTGAAAAATAGCTCTTTGAGTAGGAATGTATAAAGTATAAAATAAATCGATTTCGATTCGATTCGATAGAATTTTTTTTACGAATTTAGGTCCAAGGCGAATTTTTTTTGTGGAAGTTCCCACGGATATCACACCAGGTTATCTCGGGTCTTTAGCGCCGAGTGGTAAGGTTGTCCAAATGGAATTTCTCTCGCACCCCGGCTAGGATAAACTGGGACCCTAGAAGCTGGTGTTACAATTATTTGAAATACGTTCAAATATTTAGTAATCGAGGTATTTTAGTTTCTTATGTAAGGCACTTATATTGCTATGCGGTGAAATATTATTTGAAAATTTGTGAGAATGAATGAGTGTATGTATGTCTGTTACTCACGCAAAAACGCTTGAAAGGAGATGTTTCACAAATGTATGGAGCTTGGGTCCGATAATTGTACACTACTTAGAAAAATAGCTAGGCAATGTAGTTTTCATTTTTCACTATTCAATTCTTATAATATTGCTTCGTATTATGGGAGGAATTAACTAAATAAACACTTTCTTGCAACACAAAAACATGGCGGACTAAAACTATAAAAATGTACTCACATTTTATTAATTTATGCCCTTGAATTTCGGAGGCGAATATTTAGTATTTTTACCAATAACCGGTATTATTTCTCTTTTTTTCTGTATTGTGTACAATTAGGGGGCCCAAAATGAAACATCTCCTTTAGTTCAGGAATAACTTATAGTCTGGAATAACATAATAGGATAAAAACCTCAAATAAGTTCCCATGAGAAGCGGAATCAGAATTTCAGGCGAAACGAAGACGAAGCTACGGGCAAAAGCTGGCGCGGTCATATAAAGTGGTTATTCTTACTAAATCCTACTGTAAATAAACCTATTAAATTGATAAATAATGGTGTATAACATAAAAGCACTAATTAATTTTTGATTTTATTAGTAATTAGTAGTTAATAAGTCGATTTGTGTCTCATTAGGGAGTGCACACAATCACGCAATGGACTTAGCAGAAATAGATTTGTTTAACAAATTAATTTCTGATCACCTATATGCGAAGTATGAAGGTTAGTGATGATGGTAGCTATATAAACAATAGGTGCTCTACCAACACTGTCATCATAACAAGAATGATGATATCAACGCTATGTTCTAAAGGTCGAAACCAATAGACATTTTAACAACACTATGACTAACGCCATCACTCATAGTTACATCACCGTATATGTATTTATGTTTCAAATCTCCCACGACTTTCCGTCTGCATGACGTTTCGCTGTCAAATATATTTTTTTAAGCTGGCAACTTTAACACTTTAAAGTGCGTTCATAGAAAAAAATCACTATACTTTTTTTGCATTAATAAAAAATCGCTAAAATGATGTTTCAAAATGAATAAGGTAAATAATGTGATAATATTTAGGGAAAATATTATGTATTACCGTTTGGATGTATGTGTGTTGAGCGTTATCATGGCATGGGTACGTGGATTGGATTGGATTGGATTGGGTGGTTGAATGTATGCTGGATGGATGGATGGTGTGTGTAACTGGCAATAATTAAAGATTCAACATACTGGTACAGTAGTACCACGTTTATAAGTTACGCCGATGTACCTGCGCAGAAGTCCGATATTTGAAGCGCGCGAAAAAATCTTAACCAATCACAAAGCTCCGCATGGACGCGCCAAACCTGGCATTTTTTTATTGGCTGCCACCTGCGCGCCATGTTGGATGCCCGTAGAATCGCGTTGCCGCGTCAGTCAGCGAGCGAGACGGCACTTCTCTCTGGATTTATTGCATTTTCAATCTTAAGTTAACGCAATAAAGTCGATGTTTTAAAAGTGTTGGCAATCGTAATTTATCGGCGTTGGGTTGCTCTCTTCTGCGCAGGCGAATTTTGTCGATGCGACTTATAAAATGTGGTTCACCTGTATGTGATTGGCTACTAATTTACACTAATTTCAAGCTTATCTCTGTTTAACCAATCACGTTTATTTTATATGACGGGATTCACCTAGACCAATCATAATATTCTTAACTTTAGCAACACTAATCTCTATTTAACGAGCCATTTGTAATTTTTTTTTAAATAGTCGTGTTACCACGGCAGAGTTGAAACAAAGGTAGTTTACACAATTTATTATTATCAAAAATCAATATTAACCTGTTTAATTATGTTAATGATAACAATCATTACCATAATTATAAGCTAATGATAAGTGTCATTACCATTAAGAATTATTATTTTCATTATAATTAAGCAGTACTAATTACTGCCGATTGAATTACGATGTCAAATATATTTGGTACCATTTGGTACTATCAACAAGTATTGAAAGATATTTCTATCTTTTTTTAATATACTGCTATCTCTTTTTAGCATGTCGAATGGACATAAGTTTAGGGTTTTAGTCCCTGAAATACTGTTCACACTAGTTTGGAGACCATGGCCTAATAGACGAAGTCACATTTTACCAGTGGAATCACTTCTAAGCGAATTGTCAAATGTCCGACAGGTATGTGACCCAGCGATGGGTTTTTCCCTGCCACTTTGGGACATTAATATACCCGATTTATGTCGGGCATAAACATATATGCGCTGGCGTTTTGGGCATAAAAATGAGTTCTTGTGCTGGCAATGCAGGAGTTGATGGTCGCTCCGTTGACAGCACAGATTTTCTCTAGTGAGCTCTGCTACATTTCTAGCTTTTGACAATTCGCTTCGAAGCTATTTTACAGGTAGAATGTGACTTTGTCTAGAGACTCAGGGAATTTATATTTACAGTAAACAGTGTAATAAATAAAGAAATTATTATTATTATAAAAGTGAGAAATATCAATGATAAATTCTCATTGAAAAAAAAAAAATAGCTGATATCAAATATTAAGAAAAACCTCAAGTGTCCCTTCTAACTTCACTCATTCATACATACCTTACATATTCTAACTATTGAATGTCTTGTCTCATTTTAACTCAACTATAAATAGAGAGACAAGAAATCCAATAGAAAAATACTACAAATATGTGTATATACAGGGTGGATTTTTTAACCATACCCGCAGGGCAAATTACTCTAAATACAGATAACAAGTTTTACTCAAAAAAAAAATTATTCCTTTATTTTTTTACAAAGATTTTTCGAAAACTTTTATCGGATTCGAAAAAATACGAAAAAATTACGGTATCAATCGATACGGTCAATCATGCAGATTAATTATCTCTTACAAACATGCTAAATTAAATTATATAAACATGAAATGCTTCCTTTGAGTAAAGTTTGTTATCTCCAGTATAAGTATAGTATATTCCAGTTCTTTAAACGGGGTGTGAAAAGGCCTCATCTAGGCCGTCAAGATAGGGACCGCCATTTTGGGACGAACGGTGCCTAGAATGGCGGCCTGTGTCCTCTGGACTTTACTTTACCCTAGCTTCTTACCATCCAGCGGGGTAGTCATTTAGCGGACTGAACAAAAAAATGTACTTTCCAGAAAAAATCCACCCTGTATATAAGAATGGGAGCGTATTAACTACATGAGTATGATAGTCATTACATATATCAACTAAAACGTGGATAAAATTGTTTTAAGATGACAAAACTATTAAATTCTATTAATAATCGGATCTAGGTATGAATGCAGCGTTATTACAAGTCATTACAAATAATTGTGCTATAGAAATTAAACATCTCCTAGCGCATTCTCACATCTTTAATCATGTTTAGAAAATCACTTATTTGAATAGTACTAGACAAGCTGTTTATAACTAAAACCGGTCAAGTGCGAGTCACATCACACCTGAAGGGTTTCTTACCATTTTAGATAGCCCATTAATCGAGGAAGGTTATAGGTAGGTTATATATCATCTTTATTGAAGAAAGGGCAGGTCAAAAGCAATCGAAACCGACGGGCTTGCATGAAAGGTTTAATGATAGTAGAGGCAGCGAGTAAAGTATGTAAGGAGAGAAGCAAGTGGCGGGCTGTTTTCTCTGCCTACCCCGGAGGGAAAATGACGTGAGCGTATGTATGTATATGTTATCTATTCCCAGGGGAGCGGAGCAGTAATCTTAAATATCAAGAAATCGGGCATATTTTTATATTTTATCTAGAACTAAAAAATTATGGGCATTATATGAGATGCGGGTGCGACAGGGGCGAAGCCGCGGGGGACAGCTAGTATTTTAAAATGTCTGCACTTTGTCCAACTTAGAATTTATCAGTACTCAATTAATCGAGTGTGTCAGCTGAACAAAGTCCAAATTATCACTCAATTAGCGTGTAAATATTAATGTAGACGACTGTACTAACAGATAATGTAGTTGCCCTATGCATGTACATGCATGCGGGCGCCTGTTTCGTGCAGATAATATTGAACGAATTTCGTGCAAAGACACATACAATTCACACGAAACAGTACGCAGTGCGGACGCTCGTATACAAATACTCATAACAACACACCGCATTTCCACAAGACGGTTTCTTAACGGAACCATGTCTAGTTATCAGTCATGTATGGCATACTATAAAGCCATTTCTGTAATGCCGGTGCCCGCACCGATTGCCTACTGTATTGTAAAACCGGACCGTGTAGAAACCGTCTCATGTAAACGCGGTCTTACGTTTTTCTTTGTGATCACAAGACAATAAGCGTGGACGTCTGTCAAGAGTTGAATGTGCACTTGGACACTTCTCATATAAGCCCTTTCCAGAATGAGCATATCTCAAAATAAGCACTTCGCAAAATGGTGCTTATTTCGCAAAGAGTGCAAATTTTATTCAAATTGCTTTCGAAATATAAATCTACTCTATCTAGCACTATGCATAAAGAGTTTTTGATTGTCTTATATCTATCTAAATAACTAATAGTTACAAAAAAGGGCTTGATTTATTATTTCAAAAGGTGAATAAAATTTGCACTTTTTGCTTGGCGCTCATTTTGCAAAGTGCTCATTTAAGCACTGTATGAGAAGTACTTTAAATACAAAGTATTTTCACATCTTTACATGCTTTTATTTACTTTCTCTTCTGGTAAGCTAAATATAACACACTTGACGGTTTCCGATTGAGATAAAATTTCACACTGCACAATGCAATATTATTCAATAAAGCTTGTTTAAAAAAAAACTAGTTTGTCTAGTACACATTTTGCCAACTGCGCCGGAGTGGATACAAAAACAAAACTATTAATCAACCGCTGCGTCCTAGATCCGTTTAGTACCGCCCCTAGAAGGTGGTACACACATTGCCATCGAACTCGATGTTGCTGCCGTACGAGAATGGTACGTTCTCGTCAGTCAACGGCATGTTGTCATCGTCCGAGAACAGCTGGTTCTCGCCCCGCCACGCGCTATATAGTGTAGGTAAAAAATCGTTGAACAACGGGCTCCTAAGCTGCGACATGTTATTTTCTCTGACTACCTGCAAATTGAGAATATATTTTTAAAGATTAGGGTACAACTGCTGTAGCCGCGGCAGTCGAGTGGTTTGGGTAATGGACTGCTGAGACGAGGTCTCGGGTTCGATCCCAGGTTCACCATGTCACACGCCAATGACTTTTCGATGCTTTTCGAAGTTATGTGTGTATTTATCGCAGGTTTATTAGTGCCTCGGAGAGCACGTTAAAACTTCGGTCCCGGTTGCCATACAAACATCTATGGCAGTCGTTACGGGTAGTTGGAGCCTTCCAAAGTCCAACCAGTCTAACTTGGAACTTCGATATCGCCATTGGTTGTGGAGGTCAGACAACCAATGGCAGTCGCTCCACGGAAAATATCGAAGTTCAGCCGCATCACAGTTAGACTGGAAAGCCGACCCCAACTGAGTTGGGAAAAAGTTCAGAGAATGATATGAGGGTACAACTGCTGAAAAACACTTCTTGTTGTTGTGAAGAAAACTTCTGAGCTGTAGTAAATTCAAATGTTAAATTCAGAGGTCGCGGATTTCATACCCGCTCTTTGCAATTTTTTTATTGGTAGTAGGAAGTATTTGAGTATGTTCATCTGCAGATACATTATAGCTAGGTATATAGGTGGGGTAAAGATCGGCTATAAATTTATGTTTAACGTTTTAGTCACATCTCTACTCTTAGTTTAGTATGACCTTGTACGTGCATAAGTGATAAAAAATAGATCACTTTTGCACGTACAAGGTCATAATAAATGGCTTCTAGTTATTTTAGAATTTACGACGTAAATTGCAGGTGAGAATTATTATATTTATTATGTATTGCACTTCAGTTGCGATTAAACTAACATTGAAATAATGACAAAGTAAATGACACAAAATAATATTGTTGTATTAAATTGAAACCATGACGCTTATTCAAAGTTACTGCGTCGGTTATGTAGCCATCTGTCACAGAGATCGTGCTATATTTCATGGACTATATTAAGAGAATAGATGAAAAGAAATGATAGGAAAGTCAAACTTACCCTTTCTAGCCCCTCATAGGTGGGGTCGTACTGACTCCGGGGTACCCAGATCTTGACATCCTTGTCGAGCCCACTCGTGGCCAGCACAGGACACCGCGGATGTGCTTCTATACAATTTACCTGAAACATTAAACCATTATTTATTAACCGACTTCCAAAAAGGAGGAGGTTCTCAATTGGACCAACGTTTTTATTTAACTTTATTCTGCGCACGCGCAAATGTTAAAGTGCTTTCCCAGCTGTGGTTTTTCCAAGCGACTACAATATGGGTTCTTCAAGAAGGGCATTATTAGGTTTTACAGGGTCGGCAGCGCGAGTGTGACGCCCCTGGGATTGCACACGTCCATAGACTACGGTGACCATTCCTCATGAGACAAGTCGTGTGCTTGTCTGCCAAATTTTTGAAAGCTCCCGACATAACTAAGAATACTCTCGATTATATCAGCTTTGAAACAAAAAAAAATTCAAAATCGGCTCATCTGTTCCGGAGCTACGATGCCTTTGGAAAGACACGTCAAACTATATTATAAAAATTTTAACCCATTATTTTTCCATTGGGGGTTAATGAATCAACCGCTGCGTCCTAGATCCGTTTAGTACCGCCCCTAGAAGGTGGAAAACCGCGGTAGCCTAGTGGTCTGGGTAATGGACTGCTGAGACGACGTCTCGGGTTCGATCCCAGGTTCACCATGGCACACACCAATGACTTTTCGATGCTTTTCGAAGTTATGTGTGTATTTATCGCAGGTTTATAATTGGTCGGTTAATGGCAATAGGCTCGCCACCTTTTACATTGGGACCTAAACATAAACTGGCGAAATGTGGGTGCTAGCACCTCTGCCTACCCCTTCGGGGATATAGGCGTGAGTATGTAAGGTTAAAAACAGTTGCCTGTAAGAAATTGCTTTTAGCGTTTCGACCTCCATTTGTATATTATTATCTTTATGGTATATTCCTTAAAAGTACATTTGATTGACATACAATAAAATTTATTTTTATTGTGATACTTACAACACCATTCATATCGCCTTGTAGCCACTGTACGATAGACTCCGTCTTCTTCTCCCATATGTATATGTAGGAACAGTCCGAGCCGGACACCACAAACTCACTCCTCGGTCCAAAGAAAGCCACACCTTTGAACGTTGCACTGTTTCTGTGACCCGTGTACCGGTGCGTGAAACCTTCTTTAAGCTCGTTGGTATTGTCTCTGGAAAAAAAAATTGAGATGATATGATTGAGAAGGGCGAATTGTAAACATTCCCGTCCGAAATGAGCTGTCCGACTGGGGTAGATATCTCCGTCCTACAGAAGACCGCGGCCATAATAACCATTGTGTTGTGTTCCCGCCGGTAAGTAGAGTAGCTAGAGCTCACTGTACCCCTCCTCCCCCCCACCCCTTCCAAGCCCATTCCCCTTCCCTTGAGGGTAGGCAGCGCGTGTGTGATACCCTTAGTGTTGCACACGTCCATAGGCCACGGTGACCGCTTCCCATCAATTCGGACATGTCCTTAGAATTGCTTCCAGGACATGTGTGTTTCCTCACGATGTTTTTCCTTCAAAGTCAAAGTCAAAAATCATTTATTCTGTATAGACCATCATTTGCGGCACTTACAAAACGTCGAAATCAAAAATATTTAAAACTAGAAGCAAATAGACCACCGCCCGGTTCGAAACGCGGCCCAGACCTGAGAAGACTCCTTCAAGAAACTCAGAGGGCTGTTTCTTTTTTGGTTTCTTCACCACATCCTTATCCATTCAGCTACTTACTACTAATATTTTCATGATATGAATCAAAATAACTTACTTGTCATAAACGTCGTTTTTGACGTCAAATAAGTATATGTCTTCATCGTTGTACGAGCCGAGTATCTCCGTACCGTCGTGGTTATATACTGCGCAAGTCAGGTGCATGTTGGTCCGTGTTCTCTTCTTTGGATTTGCCTGTAATCAGTTTGGTATACAGGGTGAATTTTTCAAAAGGGCTTGGATGGCCAAATCCGAAACTATGAGGAATAAAGAAAAATGCTCAAAGGAGTCACGAGCCCGATTTTGATGAAACTTAAAACCTCATTGTTAGATTTTTGAAAAACCAATAATCCTAGCTAGGAATCGAACCTGTTGATTTTGAAAAAAAAAAACACACCCTATATTATTACACCATCCGATAGTGTTGCTATTAAGGATCTTATTCTGGGAAGTAATGACATACCGCAAACTTAAGGAAAGAGCTCATCTTTAACAAAATACGTTTTATTTTTCTTGATTCATTGTTCAAAATGTAGACCATTGCTTTCAATACATAGCTGGATTTGAGACCTCAAGGATCGTACTGCATTCAATATTACAATGTTATTGATTCCGTTTAGAATATCCTCCGAAGAATGTTTCAAGTCATCAACTGTATTTCTGTATCATATGTGTCTTTCTAAATTTCGTTTTTGATATACCCCCAAAGAAAGTAATGTAAGGGAGTAAGATCCAGGGATCTCGCTGACCAAGCCTTGCAGGTCAGCAAGGTCACAGGATCATGCCTTGCAATAAAATTGTTGTCAAACTGCTGAATCAAAATCTCTTTTACGGCTATTATGGGCTGGAGCTCCATCTTGTTTTAAAAAAAACATCAATCATTATAATCATTCTGAGTATAATTTGAAACACGGAATAGTTACAATCTTTTCTGGGATTTCAAACGAAACGAATAGGTACATGAAATATTAACTTTATTAAATTCCAAATTTTCCTTAAATTTGCCGTATATCATTACTTCGCAGAATTTGATCCTTAACAGCGACACTATCGTATGGTGTGGTAATAAAGGGTGTGCTATTTTTTTCAAAATCAATGGGTTCGATTCTCAGCTAGGTTTATTGGTTTTTCAAAAATCTAATGATGAGGTTTTAAGTTTCATCAAAATCGGGCTCGTGACTCCTTTGACCATTTTTCGCTATTCCTTATAGTTTCGGATTTGGCCATCCAATCCCTTTTGAAAAATTCACCCTGTATATTAAAAGTTTCATCTCAATCGGTTGAGCATAACAATTAATCAATTAGCCTATTGCAGTCCACTACTGGATATAGGCCTCTCTCTCAATGTACGCCATACCACCCGATTCCAGTCCATCTCAGCTACCTTTTTCAGGTCTGGTTGAGCATATCTGCTTCAAAATTCAGTTGTGAGATTTGACTTGAACATAGATAATGATTTGGTCAAATAGATATTGCCCCCTTCGTTTTTAAACGGTTTTATTTAACTTGACATGTTTGTTTGGGTCAAATCTAGTAATTAAACGGTTTTATTTAACTTGACATGTTTGTTTGGGTCAAATCTAGTAATTGAAATTTGACTACAATTTAAAACCGTTTAACTTGAAAAATATTTTTTCACAATTTAGGTATTATTACAAATGGCTATGGATATGAAGATTGTTCAAATGAGGTATATGCATGCAGGCCACGAGTTGGTTAGCCATGTCAATATTTTTTTCTTTATTCACTATTTCTAATCCAGCCATCTTAAATCCGTGGCCCGGGGTCAGCTCGGGTGCTAAGGAAATGCTTCTTGGGTAACCTTAGATCCCGGTAGGTAGCCGGTTCGAATCCGACATAACCACTCCCGATGTCCAACGGTGGTGGTAACCGCAGAATACACCCCGGTAATTGAGACCCGAGACGGTGTGCGGTTTTAATCGGTTCGAATCCGACATAACAACCCTCGATGTCCGAGGGGGGATATCTGCGGGAATTTCCGCACGAAAAAAAAGGGTTAATAGTGTTGGAAATAAATTATTTGAAGTTATAAATTTGCTGCTGTGACACGCGTTCAGCCACTCTATCCCTCTCCGTCTGGCTCTCGGTTCAAAACGAGATCTTTTATAAACACATCATGGTAGAACAACTTATCTTGTTAATAAGTTTGCAGTACTCACAGTCGGGTCATTGAAGAACGCAGGACAGTACAAGGCCTGCGGTTTGGTCGGCTTGCGTCGGTCGTACAGCCTTACGAAGCGGTCGCGACCCGCCACCACCAGCTCCCGCGTCGACGTCGGGTGACCGCTTACCGAATATAGGGGGACTAGGGCTCCGCGCTCGCGGACCTGGAACAGTCTGCCGGGGTACGGCCGAACCAACGATATAAACAAACTGCAGTAACTGTATTTGACCAATTGTACTGTAAAATTGGTCAAATGCAGTTACAATACCGCATAACTACGTTTTACTATTTAATAAATGCAGTTACAACACTGTAGGTACGTCAGAAGTAGATGTTTGACCAAATGTACAGTAATATTGGTCAAATGAAATTAGAACACTACGTAGGTGGTAAGTTGCATTTCACGAAATGAACAAGTAAAAGTATGGTTACATGGGAGTTATTACCCTGTAAGTGTGATAATATGTTTGACCAGCACAGTAAAGTTGGTCAAATACAATTACGACACTGTATGTGGAAGTTAACTGTTTTTGACCAAATATACAGTGAAGTTGATGAAATGCAGTTACTAGACTGGAAGTGGGAGATAACTGCAATTGTTTTAAAATATAGTTGATAAAAGTTACGACACTGTGGGAGTTAACTGTGTTTGACCATACGTACAGTAAAGCTGGTGAAATGCGTTATATCATATTATTTTTTATACCACTTGGTGGCAGACAAGCGCACAGGCCACCTGATGGGAACCGGTCACCATGGCCTATGGACGGTATACAGTTTACTAAGAATAATTAATTACCTAGACGCATGTTCAGCTCGAACATCACACTGCATGACCAGGCCGTCTTCGCCCGCGGATATGACGAGGTGCGGCTCCGACGCGCAAACGTGTAGCTTGTGGGCCGCGCGGGAATGCGACGCGAGTTTCCGGCGGGACACCGGGGTGCCGCCTGAAGGGTGACACTGGAGGAGGCGGACCTGCCAAGTAGAGAATGTATAGTTAATGATTTACACAAACAATTTAGAAGTGTACGCGAATTCTCAATGGCCCCACACACACCCCGCGGTTTCACCCACGTCAGTCCTGAGACCGTGGTAATACTAAGATAAAAAGTAGGCTATGTCACTCAGGTAATGTAGCATACCAGTTGTGAAAGAATTTTGGAAATCAGTTCAATAGATTTTAGTTTATTTATTACAAACATAGAAAAAGGCATTAGTGTAATGAATTTAATATAGAGGATAAAATTACTGAAAGTAACAATTTTTTCCACCACCTATCCATGCAACCTTCATAATTTTGGTGTATTTTAGTATAGCAACATATCATTGTGAAAATTTAATTAAAAATCTAAAAATCTACCGATATCGTTATGAATACTCCTGACTTGACTAATTCACCTATAGTTGTTTTAAAGTTTAAAGAAAACATTAAAAATAGGTCAAAAGAGACAATCTTCCAGAATTTCTATCTGTTCGATATAGTTTCAATTTTCGCATTACTTAGGAAGATGTAGGAACCATTTAGCTGCATTTTACATAACTACTCACTATTACTATAAAATAGTCTATGCTCACCTGTCCATCTCGGGCACATGTGACGATATTCAACTGGCTCTTAGCGTTCAGATGAAGGAATTTACTTTGAAACACGTTAGATTTGTGACCAGTCTTGATTGTCTGTATCGCTGTGTTGCGAGACCAGTCCCACACCACCACATTTGTGTCGTCCGAGCCTGACGCTAGGAGGTGCCCTGTTAGCAAAATTAAATATATATAATGAAGTACATATTCTAATCAGATCCAGGACGTTTTGGAGAAAGGCCAGATCAAGAGTAACCGGAACCGGCGTGCATGACATAATGAAAGTTGAAGAAGCGAAAGGAATATGCCAAGATCGTAGCAAGTGGAAAGATGTTGTCTCTGCCTACCCCAATGGGAAAAAGGCGTGATTTGTATGTATGTAATGAAGTGTCGATAGTTTAGGGGTTCAGGCGTCGGTCTTACGGTTGAGATGTACCGGATTTGAATCAGGACCATTTCACTATCAACATATTATGATGTGAACCCACTCCTAAAATAAGCATTTCAGCTAAGCTGGGGGTAGGGGGGGTTAGTGCCATACTTTGTTAAAAAGATTTGAACTCTATGATTGACCCTATCAATTGATGTCTACAAGCACACGGCCAAGCAAGCAAGCGGTCACCGTGGTCTAAGGACGAGTGTAACACCAGGAGCGTCACACCCGCGCCACCAACTGTGAAGGCAGGAGGGGAGGGGGGGGGATAGGAAGGGAGCGCTATGGTGGAGTGGAGAGGGGAAAGAAGTGTCAACAACGCAGAAGACAAATAAAGATTTAATGGTTTGATATTCCTACCTTCCGGGTGAAAATTTATAGAGTTGACACAGCCCCTATGTTTATTTAGATGATGAAGTTTCTTCATTCTGTATATGGCGTGGAGCGACCCGTAGAATCTTTGTTCGAACATCACATCTTCCTTGGTCGTTTTACCGCTGGGAAATGTCAGCCCCATCTCGCGATTCATTATTTCTGAAAAGGATAATCCGAAATTAATGAAAATGTTTAACACCGTATTTTTTTCATGCGGAAATCCCCACGGATGCCACTCCGCTAAGCAACGGGCCCAGTTATGTCAGACTTGAACCAACTGAAAACGCACGATGTCTTGGGTCTAGAGACCTGATGTAAGGATTTCCAACAATATTTTGAAAATAACACTGTAACACTGTACTTAGCCGTAAAGTGTTACCTTAACGTCAGAACATAATGACATCTTAAGGGCTTCACACACAGCAGCTATAATGTAAAGATGTACATTATAGCACGATATATCTCATTACATCTTCCCATAGAAATCGTCAGGAGACCACACACGACAGCTATAATGTATATTTTTACATCTTCGAATCTTAAAATACATAGCGATACGAAAATATACATTTATATTTCGATACATCTTAATACATATCAATACATTTCCGTATATCTCTCTTCGAAAAGGATGTTCAAAAAGTTTCTGTGATAGACAGAGACACACACAGTACAGTCCATAGTATTATAACATTAATAAGAACACCCTTTATAACACTTTAGCAGCTGGAGAGTGTGTCAATCGGGACGTAATGCCAATGAAATGAAGGGAAAGATACATTACATTACCTAGCTGTTGTGTGTGTGATACATTAAGATAATTTAAAGCTATACATCCCGGGATGTAATGTACATTAATATACATTATAGCTGCTGTGTGTGAAGGGCTTTATACACGTACAGATACCGGCACGTAAATTGGCCGGACGCGTCATATGCGCAAAGGTCGATTTTTAGGTACCCTTTGGGGTATGAGCGGGTCGCGGGAGACGCGGTTGCGCCGTCGCGGACATATGATTGGTCCGTCACTTGGCGGACCAATCAGATGTCTCCGAGAGACGTCTTGTAGCGAATCAACGTTCCGTTCGTTCGTACTTTGAATCATTTGATTGGCTCAAAGTGCACGATGCGCGAACTTACCCCAAACCTGGCCAAGTTACGTGCCTGTATCTGTACCTGTATTTGCAATTATGAGAATAAATAAATAAATAAAGAAACATCTTTACAAACTTTCACACTTCTCATTTTTTTTAATGTACTTTTCATCTTGCAATCTACCAAATGTTTGGCATTTAGCTAGAGGTTAGGAAATTAATTTGACTTGAATGGAGTCAGCCCAGCGACTGATCCATTTTGCTATTACCAAGACTTTATAATAAGGTCTTGGGTCATATTAATAGAATCCAATCACTTTTATGTGTGATGTGATTGGAAATAATAGGTGAGCGTTTTGCAATCGCGATATTAGTTTCAAGTTAGTTTCCATGCTTGTTTCCACGACATAAACAAAGGAGTACCCTTGAACCTCATTAATTGAGGTTAAAGGGCACTCCCTTGATTTACATAGCGTTAACGACAAGTTAGAAAGAGTATGGTAATGATACTAATGATCGATCAACAAGTCCCACGTGTTTGTTCTCCTTCCAGCTGGTGTGAACGTCAAGATGGCGGGACTCCGCCAGATTTTGTAAATATCATGCGATAAGGATTTAATACACATTTCCTACTTTCATAGTAAAATTCTACACACATAAAATTACTAAATATCCTACAAAGAAAGTGTTCCCGCTATTTTGACGTCATAATCGCGGGAACACTATTCAATTAAAGAAAAAAACATGGCGTGATCTTAAATTAACCACACCAAATTTTAATATGTTATAGTACAACTACATTTGAATCATTTTTATACTTATAAAACTGCAATTTCAAAAAAAAAGTATGAAATGGTAGGAAGGAAACCCTGAAAGAGCGTCGTGAACGTGGTGATCTGATTGAAACATACAAGATCTTGCACGGACATTATGATGTGCCGGATCTCCACAAGATGCTTGTGTTTAACACCAATGATTGGCTGAGGGGACACCACCTTAAACTCTGCACCAGACTATCCAAAAATAACCCCCACAAGCACTTCTTCAGTAACAGAGTGGTTAGAGTGTGGAATAAGCTACCCAATGACGTCATTTCAGCACAAACCATCAACCAATTTAAGAACAGGCTGGATACACACTTTAAAAACAAAAGGTAAGAAAACAAGTTTTAGAAACTGGATACAGGCAACTATCAGTTCTAGCAACTGCCTGCCTGATTAAATAATAATAATAATAAAAAAAAATGTGTATTAAATCCTTATCGCATGATATTCACAAAATCTGGCGGGGTCTGGCCATCTTGATGTTGACCAGCTGGTATGTACCTGGCTTAAGAGTTAAAATAATATACTTACCTCTAAGCATCAAATAGCTGTGCTTAGGCCTAGTTTTCAGCAACACACTGGGGGGTTTCCCCTTATTTTCTTCATTTCCCTCTTCTCCATTATTTTGAGTCCGTGGCTCTTCATCATCAGTGTCAGTATCACCGGAGTGCAAGCCTAGCATGTTGTCCGATTCATAACTGTCGTTGCTATCCGATGAACTCGATGAACTATCGCTTGAGCTACTACTAAAAATACAGAAATAACTCAATTAGTTACTAATGAAACAATACTAATCTTACTAATATTATAAATAGATAGCCTCTGTGGTGTAGGTGTTGAGCGTTTGACTGCGAAGTGAGAGATCAAAGGTTTGGTGCTTGCTCAGTGCAAATATTTGTTTGCACGAATATGTCTATTTGTTCTGGTCTGTATGTTTCTATGTATCATTGTAAATTTAATATAATTATATTTATATTTAATATGCAAGCTAGTAAAGCTATAGTTAACTCAAATTCTCTGGCAAAATTTGTGATAGCTTATTCCACAGAACGACTAGCTTTTAAATTGAGTTTTGAGACAGTCTGCTTTATTATATCTAGTGCTCATTAATCTAGTCTCGAATAGATTGTGCACTAATAGAATTCAATAACAATGTAACACACTCAAATACTCAGACATTCCAATTTTTTTCTATATCAAATTACAGAATGTGCTAAACAGTAATAAACTCCTCAAGGTGGATTAAAAATTAGGGGAAAAAAAAATATTGCACAAGGAAATTTGGCCAACAGTAGGACTCATGGCTAAATAATAAAAAACCTACTTTAAAGGTAAGGACTTCTACAGATTGATATCAGAGTCTCTTATATAATTCATTAAAACTACAAAGACTGAATTTGAGTCTATAAATTAGATTTTAAATCATCATTATAAGGTCATAAATCTTATCAAACAGGTTATCATTACAGAAAACAAGAATGTGTTTGTCATTTACACATGTACGTTTATAATGCACTTTCAAAGGTTAAGGAGACGCTCACTTACCTAGTGTGCGAACCACAGTTTAGGTCAGGAGTAAGGAATTCCGCCAATCTACTCATATGATCTTCATTATCACCATCCGAGCTGTTTTCATTACTCCTTGAAGTTGGAACTGTTTCCTCGGCTGATAAATCGTCAGAATCTCTTGAAGAATCTGAGTCTCTATCCGGCGTCTTACGTTTCCGATACAGTCTGGTACATTTCGGACGTCTAAGGTTGAGAAGAATAGCTCGGACATTGCTTCCTGAGGGCGCAACGTTCACCACCTCATTCGAGGGGCCTTCAGAGGAACCCGCAGCACGATCGTCACTACTCGTGCTCTCGGACTTATCCGCAGACACTCCACTGTCTACATTTTCATCCTTCTTCGTCGACAGCACTACAAAAACATCAAAATGGACACGAAGTTTTAACGTCATATTTTTTTTACGTGGACGTCATTAGGGCAAAGTTTTACCTGTCTCTTGGAAACTATCTTGTGAACTTCCATCATTCAATTTTAATTTCTTTCCACCTGATTTGGGAGCTACAGCGAAGTCCTTAATTTCGTCATCGCTTGAAGAAGGATCTTCCATTGCTGCTTACGTTGGTAATATATTCTAGAATAGAAGTATAGGTTATAGTTTATAGAATTTGCGACGCAACAGAATTCCAGCTGATTTAAAACTTAATTTACAATTATAAATTAATGGAATCTGAGAGTCAATGGAGGATTTTTAATAAATTTGGCGATTTTGGCAGCAAGAACAAGGACGAAAATAGTGATGTTACCAGGCTAAAAAATATATATTAATAAAATTATTCTTTGGAAAGTTGAATTTATTTAAATGATTACGCTATCATTTAAGTGAACATAGAGCTGGGTTGTATTTACCAATATTTTTGAATACTCAATTCAACAATTTGTTATTTTATATCTACTTCTATCTAAAATAAAACAGTTTTATAGATTCAACTTTTCCAATTTTTCTCAATTTGCACATGTACAATGGTAGACTGGCAATTTTTCTTAACACAGCTGTCAAGTCAACATGTCAAATTAAAATCGTTCCGGGTAATACTTAGAAAATTGCTTTACTTTAAACATTGCATACTTTGCGCTATCTCTTTTTTATTTCTGGTTATGTAAATTATTATCTGTGATTATTATAATGTATTTTCAGTCTTCCATTGATGGTTGTTGATGGTATTAAAAGTCAGATAATTCACATAAACCTAACTTCATTTGAGATTGGTACCAGGTTTAAATGAAATCGGATGGATAATGAAATTATAGTCTAAAATTTATTTATTAAACTATGTTTTGTGTGATAGAGAATTTCTATTGTCGATTCAGTTCTGTCAGCTGTCAACATTGCTGTCAATCGAAATCGAATCGAATATATCATGCGCTCATGTGGTGGCGGAGCGGAATCTGATTTTTGTTTTGAGTATTTTGTAAATATATTTTAGGAAGTACGTGAATTAAAACCTTACATAAAATGGATAGGCAGGAAGATATGCTATCCTTCCTTGATCTACTAGATTTAGATGAAGGAATTGTTGATATGCGATTGAAATCTATAATAATGAGAAGCAACCATTCAGATACACACCTTCAAAATGTGATTCTATTGTTGCAGTACAAAAAATTAATTAACATACAAGAAAAAAGCGATTGCCCAAATGATGATGAGTTTGAATTCGCAGCCAAGCTTATAGGCAACGTTAACAATGAGAATGTTGATAAACTCTGTAAAATTATAACTATTGTACTATCTCTGAACAAAGCTACTATAGTCAACAAATCAGAGCATTTAATATGGCAAATCTTAGGTAGTTCAGATTTCTTAACAGACGATGGAAAGGAAGATGAAATATGCTCACGGAGAATGATAAACTTGAAGTTATGCGGAAGTATCTTGGATGCAATAGTAAAATCCAACAATATGTTACCACTACTATTCCTAGAAACCCCTTTAGAAACAATACTTGACTCTACAGATGAAAAATTAAAAGTTTACTTTTTGACCAACACAGTACCCAAGTTATTTGCAGGAGGAGTCGATGGTTACAATATTTTGGACAGAATATGGAATCATGTAACAAGTATGAAAGGAGATCGGAGAGAGAGTACTTTGAAGATTTTAAGCTGTCTCTCTGACTACTACTTACCCGTACCTGACCCTAAAGGTAATGTAAAGTATGAATCAAAAGTAGTTTTTCTTCATGAATTTTGGGAGATCATTTTATTTGGCCTCATGTGTAATGATGCAGCTGTAAAAAAAATAGCAATCTATTTATCAAAAAGGGCCATAGACTGTGTTATATCTGCAAAGAAAGATATTTGTATCAAATCAGATACCAATGTTATATTTTCATGGAATTCAAATGATTCCGTAAAATTAAAAAGCATGTGGGATAACTTTTTTGTACTCATAGAAAGCTTGGAAGAGAAGCAGAGCAATATAGTATTGCCATCGCTAAAATTGTTTGAAACCATAGACATTAGTGAATGTTGGATGAATGCTGCGTTTAATACTGGTTTGAGGCATGACAATATACAAGTGAGATTAAAATGTGCCGAGTACAAGTTAAAAACAAAAATTAAAAATCAATCTGAGGCGCACGTTTTACTGGAAGCTTACAATGATATAAATATTTATGATAGCAATACCAATAATCAGTCACTCAAAACAGGAATTGGGGACCTATTGAAAGATCCTACATCTTTTTTGGCAATATTTAGTGCTATACCCGACATAAAATGGTCTTCAGTACCCTTTTATCATATAACAGAGGTATTGGCAAAATCAACATTTAAGCCAACTTATCACATAACTGATACAATTATTGAGATTTTAAAAATACCGTGTAACAATGTAGTAATAAGAAAAGCAATACGAATTAATATGGCATTGTTTATTAAAAATTGCTTTACAAATCTTAGTTGGCTAGACACTGCAAATATTTTTTCTATCATACAATTGGAACCACAGAAATTCCCAGTTGTTCAACAAGACACATTCGAAGATAAAGAGAAATATATTTGTTATAAAACATTATCAAACAACGCTACAAATATAGACCTCATTTTCTTATACCTCTCTAACGAGGATGACATAAATACGTTTATAGAAATAATAAATGAAAAGATTACCAAAGTAAATGACATTGTAAGCCGGCAATATTCTGATAAAAAAAATTGCCTGAAAGAAGTAATTTTTTTAATA
Organism: Lithosia quadra; assembly: GCA_963576445.1. Classification (NCBI taxonomy): domain Eukaryota; kingdom Metazoa; phylum Arthropoda; class Insecta; order Lepidoptera; family Erebidae; genus Lithosia; species Lithosia quadra. The sequence continues at coordinate 15,995,318 of OY754880.1, read as the reverse complement.
CATCTACTGAGTAAAACACAGGATAATAAAAACTCTACAGAAAAGGTTCTACATGACATGGTAGTCAGACAAAATAGGGTCCTAATGCAATATGTGTTAAGTCTATTTTCAAGTGATGACAATCTAAACTTTTATGACGCTGCAGCATTATTAGAGAACCATAACTACAGATTTGAGGATAAAAACATAGAAGATGTCTTGCTTGAACTGTACAAGACATCAATATTATTTTTAAAAGATAGTCCAAAATTAGGGAAAGCTGTTTTCAGTTTATTAACCATCAAAATGCTTCATAACAATTCTATTTTGTTAAACAGATATAACCATGAAAGGCTTAATTTGAAGAAGTTTTTGAATATAATTGCTAATTATCAATTTAATGACACTCAGAATGAAAGTGTGGGTAGATTGAAAAGTATATTTTATGAGAAGACTGGTCACATCGTGTACCAACTTCTAGAACAAGAGGATTCTTCTCCATTTATCAAGGAAATAGTATGTTACATCGAAAAGGTCTTAGAATGTGGTGGATATGGTTGTCTCAAATGGATTTTGAAGATAGCCAATAAAGTAATCGAACCCCTTGTTAATGAGGAATCAAAGTTTAACATGGTTCAATTTATAAACCGAGTATGGCACGAAATTGAAGAATTGAAGTCGAATAACCAGTATTCACCATGCATGGAAGAGTTTGTGGAGCTGATAACTCAAGACGCTGTACTATCAAAAGCGATGTATAACAATGTAGTAATATTGTACTGTAAAAAGATTGTTGAATATGGCGCTTTAAAAACAAATCCTTTGTATTATTTGATAAGGAAAATTAATAGACAAGGCGTCCAAGATTATGGGCATTTAGTGTATATATTGTGTGAGATATTGCTATACTGTCCCGTGTCAAGAAAAGACCAGCGGTAAGTATACCTTGTTTCGTCCTTTTTATCTTCATTTCTATATCTTAAGCTAAAATAATTTCCATGAAATTAAATTAACTAAAATCACCCAGTCTTTCGGGAGGTCTGTTCGTTGGTCCTGATGTAAGGTAAGAAGATAATGTCCGAAAACCCACAAAAGACCATAATCCATCCATCCTTTTATGTAGTAAAAGTCCCTATAATAGTGATATAGACTTTCTGAAGTAGTCAGTTTCAATAAATTGTAAAAAAGCTGGAACATATTTGCCAAGGTGAATAATGCTGGCTACCTTCATTCCTGAGACTTCACGTAAAGCTTACCATAAGCTGAAGTCATTTGATTTATGCCCAAAAAAAATCTGTTTTGAGGGTACTTTAACATAATAACTACCCACCAAATGACGATCTAGATTTGCGACTTGGCAATGTTGCCATTTTTAGTAATGTGTGTTTTTATTTTCAGAATAACTGATAATCTGTGTTTGCATATTCTGCAAGATAATGCATATGGAATTGATAGGAATAGGTAAGAAATATTTTGGTAAATTTTAAACAATTATTTAATGTAGGATAGAGGAAGCGCGGGAAGTATGTAAAGACAGAAGCAGATGGCGGGCTATAAGTTGTCTTTGCCTACCCCGGAGGGAAAAAGGTGTGAGCATATCTACTATATAAACAATTTTTGCAAACGGATTTTGATGCGGTTTTTATTTTTTTTATTTTTTTTATTATTGATGATAGGCTTACGTTTGACCTCAATCTCACCTGATGGTAAGTGACGATGTGGTCTACGATGAATCACGCTTGCCTAGAAGGAACTTATTCACTCGTGACTTGAAAACTCCTAGGTTAGGTATAGCTTTCCGGAAACACAAACACATTATTAGAAAGGTCTTGTTCAGACTTAAAATTTTACGTACCTATATTTGATCACAATCTCTTGAGAATAACTGGCTAAGTCCAAAAACGCGAAAACCAACGTCCACGCTTAACTTAACCTATTATATTTAGATAATTAATTATTTAGCACAATAAGGAGACTCAATATAACTAAACAAACCCTATTGCAGTCCACTGCTAGACATAGGGCTCTCCCAATGTACGGCCATAGCACCCGATTTTCAACATCTAGTCCATTTCACTTCAGTTCAGTTCACCCATCTATCTTCTTCTGCTTCAACCTAGCGTTAATCCCAGTCGTATCCAAAGCTTTCACCTCGGAGTCTGGGGTCTGCTTTACCAGTCTTATCTGCGGATTTGCCTGGACCTCGATATCTTCCGTGAAGCGACTGCCATCTGACCTTCACAACTCAATGGTGACATTAGGCGATATCGAAGCATTGCAGCTAGACTGTTGTTGTTGGACTTTTTAGGGCTCCAACTACCCGTAACGACTGCCATAGATGTTTGTATGGCAACCGGGACCGACGGCTTAACGTGCTCTCCGAGGCACGCACAGACCAATGCAAATACCCATATTCATGCATACAAATATTTTTAATAATAGTTCACCCATCTATTTAATTATTAAATATTATTTTCAGCCATGACACCCACTTCAACTTCGAGATAGAATACCTAGCAGCTGCAACTCTGTGCCACGTGGATGACCCCGAAACGTTGACACTCATCGCGAAGTTCATCACCGATAGAATAGATGCAACTTTTCTTAATAAACAAAGGTATAATTTTTCACCAGTGGCGATTTTTTATAGCCCATAGGCCAGTATTTGACCACAATCTTACCGATGGTAAGTGATGATGTGGTCAGAAAACAATTACTACACCATTGGCAACATTGATTGAAGAAGAATATGCCTATCAGGTTATCAGACAGGTGAAGGTAGATCTTCAACAGCTCCTCTACCATATCAATGTGGACTCCACCAGTGAATTAAATATAATACTGAGCTATTCAGGGACCAAACTGAGCAGTCCGACTGGGGTAGTACCTCCGCCCTACAGAACACCGCGGCCATAATAACCATCGTGTTGTGTTCGCGCCGGTAAGTAGGGTAGCCAGAGCTTCTGGAGGGATTCTGTTCAGTCAGCGTGGTGACCATAGTCTGCTGCTTTGCTAGCACAGAAACCCTCTCAACCTTCATCAAACTCCCTTCCCATTTCCAGGGTGGGCAGCACTATGTGACGCCCCTGATGTTGCACACGTCCATAGGCCACGGTGACCACTTCCCATCAGGTGGGCCGGGTGCATCTCTGCCACCTAAGTTGTATAAAAAAAACGTTTGCTACAGAAAATAATATTTATCATTTCATATACTTACGTTGTGTTTCCTTCAGGTACCACGGCAACTCGCAAGTACACAAAACACTTCTTGCCTCCCTCCAACATATACTGATAATCTTGCTCAAAACTCCAGGTGACCTGGAATGGTTGCTGGACTGGAGTTTGAATATGTTAGTCAAGTTGCCGCATCAGCCGAGCGTGAGGGTATGCTTCGAGTGGATCGTGGCTTTGTACTTTTATATCCAGGTAAGCATATGGGGTTCTTGGGAAGTTCCATCTTGGGGTATACTCGGGGTACTTGGAAAAGGCTCGCGTGGACAGAACACCGTGTGGTTTTAGTTCGAGACCGACATTTCTTCACTAGCTCGTTGGGGGTTTCCACGCGTTAAAAAAAGGGTAAGCATACAGGGTGAATATTTCAATTGGACGTTGATGGCCAATTTAAATATTCTTTCACCTAAATGGTGTAAAAAAAATGGCCAAATCTGAAACTATGGGGAATAGCGAAAATTGCTCAGAATTTAGGGTCCGATTTTTATCAAAATTAAAACTCCTATAGATTAAAAAAAAAGAATATTTCAATGTCAATGGTTCTAGCAAAAACCTGCGCGCACGCAATCAAGTCTAATAATAGCTTATTTTTCACATACCTCGAATTTCAGATAGAAATTATACAAGTTATGCAATTTTTGGCCGATTGCAATAATTAATGTTTTTTTCTTTTCAGAAAACAGCTCTAACCGAACAAATCGTACAGATTTTGAAATCAAAAAATGTGCCTCCAGCGTCTCAGTTCTTTATAATGTACTGGCTACTGAAACATAAAATATCAAACAATACATACACTGAAAATGAATACAATTATGTAATAGATTTCCTACTATCGCATACAATGGGCCAGCTTTTCAATCTGAGGCTCAACGCCCAATACTTAGCTGTTGTCTTACACGAACTGGCGGGTAAAACAGATAAATTCGACTACACAATTAATGTCATAAATAACACATTTAACGACTGCAATAACGACAAAAGTTATATAAAATTAAAAAACGATTATTTCGTTAACATTTTCGATATAATTTCCAATTTAAATCCTAATTTTATTTATTATTTATTACCAAAATACTGCGAGTTAAACACCGATGAAAATATAGATTTGAACTTGGTCAAAAGTCTTTTGACGATTGATGAAAGGTCTCTTCGTGGGAGTGAAGAGTTCGTAGCTGAATGGAAGTCTCTTCAAAGGGATAATGAAGAGTTTGTGGAACAAAATGAGGAAGGTGTACAGGGTGATGTTTTTGGAGATGGTGAATTGATGGTTACTATACAAAAGAAGTACATACCGTGGAAGAATATGAGTGATATTAATGTATACGATGTTGAGAAGAAGGTACGTGTTATTCTGTAGTTAATATATTTTTTTGATCCCATAATAGGTGAGCCTATTGCCATTAGCCGGGTATTGGTAGGTATTGTTGCCCACATCACTTAGTTGTTTGTACGCGGATACGGAGAGCGAAGGGGGGGGGGGGGGGGGGGAGGAAGGCGTAAAAGGGGTTAATTTATTTTCATCACTTTCTTAAATAGTTCTCTCGCACTCCAAAAATTTTATACCCCCCACTCTTCCCCCCCAACTGGACTGATTTTGTAGGTGCTTCCCTCGAACCACTACTATATACTTCTCCTCTTGAACCAAGTTGTCTAAATTAATCCCTCCCCCCACCTCTCAAATCAAATTATGTATATTTGCTCCCCCCATCCAATTCAATTATATTTACCCCTCCCTAAACGGAATTCTTAGTTATAGAGAAAGATATCCTAACTTTTGGATGATACTAGCGTACAGCTAGGGAGTGGAATGCCCTGCCTGAGTCTGTTTCCGGAAAGCTATAACCTGGGACTCTTTAAGTTTAGAGTGAACAGGTTGCTTCTAGGCAAGGGTGTTCCATTGTCATCAGGTGAGATAGTGGCCAAACGCGGGCCTATTAAATGTATAAAAAAATTTGATTCTCGAAAATTATATCCAAATTATTGCCTGGATGAGACAGTTCTAATTGTTATTATATATTCTTGTTCTTATCCAGCCTGAACCTCAAGGAGACCTGATATTAGTGGCCTCTCTTATCGACAAGCTGCCGAACTTGGGAGGTATGGCGAGGACCTGTGAAGTCTTCGGAGTGAAGACATATGTTGTTGGTAGCGTTAGACAGCTGCAGGATAAGCAGTTCCAGGGGCTAAGGTATGTTTTTGGCAACAAGACTTAGATAGGGGAACGTTTTCATACTACATGACCTGTTCAGGAGGGGGGGGGGGTTGGGTCTTCAAAATATCACGCTTGGTCGCAGGAGTGAGAGGGGGGGGGGGGTTAGGATTTTGTTACGTAGTCAATATCTTCTATGGAAATCTCGCGCTTTTTGGAGAAAATAATATGAAAATATAAAGAAAAAAATTCTACGTGAAAATAAGGGGGGGGGGGGAGGTCTTGGCCCATACTACGGATGGTCATAAGAGGGAGGGGGTCAAAAACTGTAAAAAATGGATCACGTAGTATGAGACGGTTCCCTAAAGCCTGCTTTTGACTATGTAATTTACATTACATCTTGACATATAATATTTTTACACTGTGCTATAATATACATATATTACACTAAATTAATGACGAGCTATAAAATATTAGTGTATTATATCCCATAGTCAAAAGCCGGCTTAAGGCTTAAATTCTCTTTTTTTTTTCACTTTTTTCACTGTTGAAAACCCTAGAGTTGTAGGCCTTTTTTTTTTTTTTTTTTTCGTGCGGAAATCCTCATGGATACCCACCCCGCGGCCAGCGGGGCAGGTTATGTCGGACTCTTACCGACTAAAACCGCACGCCGTCTAGGGTCTTCTGACGCCAGGGTGTAAGGTGGCCCAAAGAGCATTTCCCTCGCACCCCGGCTTGACCCGGGCCATCTCCGGATTCAAGATGGCCCCCTCGGGTTTGGGAACCGCGTGGTTCCCGTCATACCCCCATATATGGGTCTCGAGGTGGCTCTGCATAAAATCGAGGCCCTGTTCTTCCATGGGCCTCGGAGCGTGCCACCGGCGGGATCCAGCATCGATGTGGGAGGCATATCCATCGGCATTGAGCCCCAGATGAAATATTTGGGGCTCGTGCTCGACGGCCGATGGGACTTCGGGGTGCATCTCCGAAGGCTGGCCCCCAAATTGAAGGGCACGGCTAACGCTCTGGCGCGGCTGTTGCCCAACATGAGGGGGCCGGATGACTCCTGCAGGAGGCTCTACGCGGGGATCGTGCGGTCCATGGCCCTGTATGGATGCCCGATCTGGGCGGAGGCCCTGAATAGCCGTAACTGGCGTAGGCTGCGTGCGCCGCAGCGCGTTATGGCTATCAGGGTCATCAGGGGGTACCGCACGATCTCCTTCGAGGCGGCGAGTCTCCTTGCCGGGACTCCACCATGGGACCTGGAGGCGAGAGCCCTTTCGCGCCTATACTGGTGGCGAAAGGAGGCGCAGGAGCGGGGACTGGACCCGGAGCCTCGAGTAATCGAGGCCGTCCACGCCCAGCTCCGCCGGGATACCGTGGTGGAGAGTTGTAGGCCTTATGTCACCAACATCTTACATAAGCCTCTATAGCTACATTTTTGTGCAGCGTATCGGCCGAACGCTGGATAGACATCGAGGAAGTGCGTCCAAACCACGCTCTCAAGAATTACCTCATGCAGAAGAAGACCGAGGGTTACTCTGTAGTGGCGGCCGAGCAGACTTCCACCAGTACCAAACTACAAAGCTTCAAGTTTCCTAGGAAGACTATTCTGTTGCTCGGGTAAGAACGCTATACTTGACGGAAATTCCGTCGCGGATCTTTCGCCTCGGACTGCAAATGACGGAAATCCTGTAGGTAATCTTACCCAGCGGAACGCTAAATACACGTTACTGCCTATAAATGACGACGCGACACTTTGTGTTGGTCATTTTTTTTTTTATATTCAGTCCGTCAATTGAGTTTACCCCGCGCTGGATGGTAAGAAGCTAGGGTAAATTCCAGAAAACCTGGTTTTGTGGGTGAATTTATATACAATTACTTGTATCATCAAAACGTAAAACTTAGATTCAAAACAACGCTTTAACAGTTGTTGCCCGCATGTAATTTTGATACCGTTACCGTTCCCGTAAAAGTAGTTATTCCAGACTATATTATATTTCTGTACAAAATTTCAGGCAGATCCGTTCAGCCGTTAGAGCGCGATTGAATAACAGACACAGAAACTTAGACTATAATAAATTTCTATGCATATAAGTAGGATCTCAGCGTTTGTGATGTTCAGTAATTTTTGAGACCTACCTATTGAGTAACAAATAAATAAACTCACTTTTCAAAATTGCGGTCGAAGAAAAAAAAAATCTTATTTTTTTTATTTGCTTCTAGCCACGAGAAAGAGGGTGTGCCATGCGACTTGCTGCCTATAATGGACCACTGCGTTGAGATACCCCAACAGGGCTTCGTCAGATCTCTCAACGTACACGTCACCGCGGCGATATTCGTGTGGGAGTATGTTAGGCAAAATGTATTGTAATATGTATGTTTATTACATATCAAATTATGACTGTAATCAAATATGTAAGATTAAAAATCTTTTTATTATTTAAGATACTTTTATTTGATACTCAACTGGAATAAATAGGAAATATACTCTATATCAACTGCTACGACAGGGGCGCGGGTTCGATTCCCGCTCAGTGTAAATATTGCGTATTTAACATACCAAGGTTACGTGTAACATACAAGGATTTACGCATGACTGCGTTTTGGGCGAGATACAAACGGAGTGTTGCCAGTAAAAAATTAAATGTACAGTGTTGCAATCAGTAAATTTTCGAAACCAAATGTTTTGTTTATTAAAAATGCGAGCGAGATGGATAACAGACAACATTTATTATTTTGTGTCAAGATTTCTATTTCATAAAAAACATAAAAATGTATATTAACAATACATAAAAATGCAATGTAAATTATTGGTCAATTAAGGATTTGTAGTTAGCTCAAGCCATCATTAATCCACTATAAGCCATGTACTCAACAATGAACATCAGTATAGGATAATAATGGTGTCTCTTTGGTGAAACATTCCATTATTTCATTGCCATTTCTCAATGTGGTATGGGTTTCTATGAGCTCGAAAATAGCTGGCTTGATTTTTAGGGCAATCTTGAGATTAGCCCAGCGGCTGATGCCAGTGATGAAACAACAGAAATTGCCACCCATCCAAAGTGGCTAGTAGATAATAGTATTAGTAGGATGTAAACTCACATTTTCAAATTAATTCTTTGAGCAGTGTTTCCATAAATTAAAAGCATTTTATAACATTTCAACCAGTATTTACTGTAGTTTTACAGAATAATTTGACAACTTTCGGCAACAACGTTATTTTTACAGGCTTAGCTTCGAACTCCTCCTGGTCAATTTCAATTGTCGCCACATCTGAGCCATTGGGCGAAAGCTCTATGGTCCTTGCTAAAATTGGCTTTGAAACCTTGTTATCCTTTATACGATTCCAACCCTCACTGACAAATTCTGTATAAGAATACTTTGGTTTACCTATAGCTATACTCAGAGCAGGGATTTGATCACTATTATGGACATTCGATAATAAAATTCTGAAATCGCAAGTCTTAAAACATAACTCTTCGGTTTTCGAACAGTCAACGTTGACCAAATCTGTAGGATCTGACGCATTAGTCTGAGAAGAAACGCTTGGCATTAGGAAGAACCATTTCCTCTTGATCTCTGGCCGTTTTCTCAAGCAGTTACTGCAACCGGAGCAAGGTGGGGTGTATTTGAGAGTTCCGCTGCAATTCCAACACAGAGATTCCTTGTAACCGTTAAAAACGAAAGATGCATAATCCCTTAAAGAACCATAAATCCAATATTTGTCTTTCTTTGCGAACACATCTTTGAAAGCGCCCCACTCAACCGAAGACATAGCATAAATTGGCTTTGGAGGTGCCTCTGCTTCTTCAGCGATTGGTTCTATTTTTATGGCATCTTTCCATACTGTGCTGCCGTTGATGATTGCCATAGAAGCGTCAATCAGCTGCTTTACTTTTTCAATGTTGCTGCCATCCCCGCTGTTGGGAAATAATATATTCCCGATAGAGTTTGTGCGTCCGAGAGGGAGAACCCCTAGTGGGAATCTGTTTGCTTCATCATTTCTTCTCAGCAAGCCTGTAATGATGAGAGAATTAGTAAATGGTTAAAAATGATAGCAGTTTGTGGCAGTGTAACAAAAGAAGAGAATACAGTGTAACAATAGAAGGAATCTCAAGGTAAAATTTAAAACTTAGTATGTTGCACAAACCATGCAAAGTGAAGGAGCAAAAAGTGTAGAGCAAACCATGAGGATCAATTCTTGTTAAAAAAAATATGATCATTTATTTATTGGTTCACGTTTGACCATAATTTTGTTAGAGCACTCTTACCTAGACTTGAAGAGTTTTGGTTACAAGAATACTTTCTTTTTTACATTTGGGAGTTAAAATTGAGTCTAGATTGAGACTGAACTTTGAGCATATTTTTTACGAGAACTGTTCCTCTGGACCTCCTCAGGACCGGGACTGAACTGGGAATTAATACCAAGATGTTGACATAACAATTATACAAGCTCACCTGTAACAGTCTCTGATAAAGTTCCATCGCCCCCTGCCACTATAATAGCTTCTGTCCCCTTTAATGTCTCCACAATCTCCTTAGCATTGCCTTCTGCGGCTGTCTGTATAACATCTACTTGTAACCCAGCCAAATGTAGGAGTGGTTCGCAGTAATTTTCAAAGTCTTGCTTTGCTTTTCGTTTATTTGCTACAGGGTTAAGTATAACAGTTACAAGAGTGGGGTTTCGATCTAGGGGTATCATGGCATCACCATATTTTGCAGCTTCTTTGCATGCTGCACGCATGAGTAGGTTTATTCTGAAAAAAGTAAAAATTATTAAAAATTATATTATATAAGAAGGGCATTAGAAGGTTTTTGCAGGGTCGGCAGCGCGAGTGTGACGCCCCTGGTGTTGCACGCGTTCATAGGCCACGGTAACCGCTTTCCATCAGTGTGGGCCGTGTGCTTGTCTGCCACCTAAGTGGTATAAAAAAAAAAAAAAAATATTGACTGAGTGAGATGTAACTGCAAATTTTTATGTTTGGAAAAGCCATTAATCTAGACTCTAGGTTAATGCTTTTCTTTTTCAGTTCAGTTCAGTTTTTGACTCTAGATTCTATAGTCAAAAATTGGGTGATGCAATATTTCACTATAAATATGAAATGTAACTCAAATAAACCTATAAATTGACAATCACTTATTTTATTTATTATTATAAATAAAATTATTTGTACTATCACTAAATAATTGGGAAGAGGGCAGGTAGATAATGATGATGATATTATTAAACGCTCTATCACTGAAAAATCAGTGATGCAGGATTTAACTACACATAAATGCAAGAAATTAGACTCTAATTATTGACATTTTATATTTTATTTACTTTATTATCACTATTCACACTATGACCAAAAAAATAAGTGATGCAAGATTTAACTAAACATATGCAACAATTTAGATCCTAGTTATTGACACTTCATATTATTACCAATCTGCTCTAATCAATGAAACATTTTTTGTGATGCAATATTTAACTAAACATATGCAACAAATTAGCCTTTTATTCCAAAGGGACTCCAACAACCATACCTAAGTAGGCCATTTCACCCATTTTCCCATAGTTAGTAGACAATTAGTTACTTAATACCTATCTATTATTGCTTCTCATATCTATCACCAAAAAGTTAGTGATGCAATACTATCACTGAAAAATTAATGATGAAATATTTAACTAAACATTATGTAACAAATTAGGGCTTTACTTTCTTATACCGGCCGTCGATTTAAGGGCTGGGAGTGGGTGGGGTGGGCGGGGGGGAGTGTGTAGACCCCCTCCTGTGAAGGAAAAAGCGCGGAAGCCCCCCCGATTTTTTTTCATATTCTAACCTAAAAAAAAGACAAAACACCAGGATCCAACTTTTGTAGGTTAGGTTATGTTAGAACTGTGACTACAACAACGCACGAGCCGAGCGAGCGAAGCGAGCGTGCCGCGGCAGCGGCCGGCGAAGTGCCACAAATTAAACTTTCGCACTAACGTGCTTCGCGGTGGAAAACATTCTAAATAATGGGTATCCCCGTACCCCGACTCGGATAGATTAGGTTAGGGTTATTTTTTTTTTCAAACCACTTAGAAATCTAGAATAAAAAAAAGGGGGAGCGTCCGCGATGTTTGCCGCCCACGAGTGGCTAAGTTAATTTTTATGCATTTTTTAATTATATTACGTATTATAATGTATATAACATTTTTAACACCCCAACTCGGATAGATTAGGTTAGGGTTATTTTTTTTTTCAAACCACCAATAAATCTAGAATATAAAAAAAGGTCTGCGCTTTTTCCTTCACAGGGTAGTTCTACACCCCCCCCCCCCCTTCACTCCCAGCCCTTAAATCGTTCAAACCACCAAGAAATCTTGTTTTTTACGAAAGTTAGGTTAGAATATTAAAAAAATCGTATCTCAAAAAGGGGGGGCTTCCGCACTTTTTCCTTCACAGGGGGATGTCTACACCCCTCCCCCTCCTCCCCCTCCCCACTCCCAGCCCTTAAATCGACGGCCGGTATAGGAAAGCTTAACCCAAATTAGATCTACTACTATAGTTACTAGATACTTAATTATTTATTTATTTATTATTTTAATTTTTATTATTCGCCCTATCAACGAAAAATTAGGTATCCAATATTTACATATTATGCATAATGCAACATTTATATTACGTAGTGACAATAGTTTATTTTTATTTTATTTAAATTATTATTCACATTATTTTTTTTATTTCACACAACATTTATGTAATTAGAACGACTAAATATCAATAAAATAGTCATTAGTTACTGATAGAGTATTGAAACTAATTTAATCGATTTTTATTTTTATTTATTTCTAGGTCTAAAGTTCTTCTGACTGGTAACGAAGGTAATAGAATTGGTTATGAAAGATGTCATTACTGTATGTAATTTACTTAAACTACGAAATAGTACGGGTAATTTATTTAATATAAAAACGATCCCAAAAAGTGACTTACTCATATTTTTCTTTAAGAGTATCAGCACCATAGTACAGAGCTATTACACCCACAACAGATTTTTTCCAATTGTTTCGTATCGTTTTGCCCAATTTTACAATTCTCTCCATAGTTTTAGTTTAGATGTATTTATTTAATTTAATAATCCATATATGAACAAATTTAGAGGTTAGAAATCAGCTGTTCGCTAAAACTACTAAGTATTTGACATTTACTATTATTGTATTGCCAGGAATTGAGGTGATGGGTTGCAAGAGTAAAATTATAATACACAATACACTTTTTTCCACTGCGGTCAACTTTGAATTTTTTCGAAATATTACACCAGCAAAATCTGTTTTTCATGAATTACTCTTCAGTGTTTGTATGCACCAATATGAAAACTTGTGCACTTATCCTACGATATAGGGCTCCAGTGGATGCTATTAATCTATTAATCCAAATAGTGATCCAAATCCATAAAAGATACAATAAAAGTTCTTAATAAACCGTCCATACTGTCTTTAAACGCTAAAGCAATTTTGTGTGCTCCGTGGCGGCAGTTTGATTTTAAAAATATATATCTATAAAATTATTTCACTGTGGTTTCGGGAGGGATGTTTTGTTATGAAGCGAAATTGAACCTTATACGTGGGTGGTAAAGTAGCAAATTGTAACATCGTGACGTCAGATAGATTACATGTAAGATCATAGACGAAACTCAAATTGATTTGTCAAATAAATAGCTACTTTTTCGTTTTGTGATGTGTAAATGATATTTATTTATTATATTTCCCTATAAAGCGTCATGAATTCTGATAAAAAAGGAGCAGTTAAATTGCCTGATGGCTGGGTACTCTGCTCGTCAAAATCAAATCCCGGCAGAAAGTATTATTTCAATAAGAGAACAGGAAAATCTTCATGGACTCAACCACAGGTGAATTTCGTAATTTTTTGTAATCAGCTTAATTTATTACAACAAAACTGGTTTCTAAAATGATGTACAAAAACCCTAAAATGTTGATAAGTAATTTCTGGTATCTTTTTTCGCCGTTGAAGTTGTATTTTAATTTTTTGTTTCCAAGGCTAACGAGAGGTGTGATAGGAAACATAAGAGTAAAAAAGAGAAAGTAAATAGAGAAAAATGTAGAAGAGAAGAGTTACAAAAGAAGAATTTAAAGAGGAAGAGCGATGGGCATGAAGAACAGAGCACATCTAATAATAAGAAACAGAAAAAGGGTAAGGAGTTAATGTTACACTAGATTTAAGTAACACAAGGTTTTATTTCATTGTAAGTTTTTTTTTACTTACCATCAGGCCAGGTGAAGTCATATTGACGTGACCGACATAAAAAAGAAAAAAGTTAAAAGTAATCATCCTTAGACATTGTAAAATATTTTCTGCAGTGTTAGTAGTTGCTTTCTTTTTTAAATAAGACTACTTTTATTGTGATTTATTATCTGTTATTTTTGTACCTACTTGCATCTTAACCACTGCGACAGTGGCTGCTGAAAACGTACCCTCACATTTAATAATGTTACTCTTAAAAATAATACCTAACAAAAATAAACTGAGTCAAAACAGTTCAGATTTTTTGAATAGTGGGTAGACATAAAATAGATAGGTAAATAATGACTAAAAAAATCATTATGTTCCATATTGTTTTATTTATAACTTTTTCTGTTTCAACATAGCACAGATACATACCTACACTCACACCTTTATCTTTCTGGGGTAGGCAGAATCACAGCCCATTATCTGTTTCCATTCTTACATACTTCATGAGCTTCCTTTATCTATATCTGTATTTGTTAACTTGTAAGTGAGTAATCTCGGGATCTACTGAACCGATTTCCAACATTCTTTCACCAATAGAAAGCCACGTCATTCGTGAGTGTCATAGGCTATATATTTTATTGGAAAACTGGAATTTACACCCGGGCGAAGCCGGGTCCCGGGTCGCTAGTATATAATAAAGTGAATATTTTAACATGTGGGACATTGTTTATTGTAAGTCTATGTTATGGGTTACTTGTAGACTGACATCTAAATTAGCGTCTATCTGTAATGGTAAAATCGTAGCTTTTTAATAAACACAACAATTTATTAAATCTTTTTTGTCTATCTATTTGACTTGGCTAACTTCTTTTCACTGGACTTTTACTGGCAGAGAGCTGATGTTTTAAGGGGTAACTTAGACTATTTTAAGTATATAAAAAGATTCATGTGTGATATTGTAATTTTTTACCACCGCCTACATTAAAAAAAACATTGACATAGTGGCCAGGTCAAACCTACATAATATGGTATTGCAATGGTTAATTTAATTTATGATATACCTAAAAATTTCATCATCATCATCATGTTGTATGCTTATCCTGATTTGGTTTTGGTTCCATTTCTTATTAATATATAACACGTGTGCTATAAGTTGAGACCTGACCGCTATGATGTCACCGCGCGTGTTTGTACAGCACACAAAGAAATATCGTAAACAAGCTTCTGCCCGAGACGTTACCTACCTGTCTACATATTTTTTTGCGAACAGTACGTCACGGGTGACTGTGCAGTGGGAAGTCGGCGGAAAGCCCAAGTCTCAACTTATAGCGGTTATACTGAAATAGTAAAATTACCTTTAATTTTTTATTTACACAGAGACTGCAAACATCACAACGCCTCAAAAGTATAAAAACAGAAAAGAAACACAAGTACCTGTTCCGAAGCCAGTACCTAGTAGCACAAAACACACTCTGAATACAACCAAATGCACCCCGAGCAGTAGCAAACCTAGTGCAAAAACTACACCTACTAGTGCTAAGAAAGTCATTCCAGAAAACCTACAGACACCCGTTAAAAATGCCGCAAACCAAAGACTTGTCCAACTACGGTCCCGGTTATCTGATACCGTAGACGATAGCAGCAACAGTAACGACAGATCGCCAGTAAAAAAACAAAAAATCAGTCCAAAACCACCCCCACCAGAAACGAAAACCGTTAAGACTGAAAGTCCAAATGTTAACGAAACAAAATGTACAGCGACAACGCAATCTCCTAGCAGTGACAGTTTACAGTCAATTCCATCACCGTCCCAATTCTTTGCTGCGAATAAAATTATATCGTCAATGAAAGCTCAGCTACCTGAAGAATACTGTGATAAAACTAAACCGAAAGACACGTTTGCGGATATCGAACATGGTATATGCAACCAGACTTCGGAGTATCCTTATATGAAGCATCCTGCGACACCTCCTCAGTTTTCTGAAGCGAGTAAACTAGTCTCAGCTATTAAATCACGATTGACAAAGGTGTCCAAAGATGCCGCAGTCACAACTTTCTCGTCGGCCAATGATAGGCTGGCAGCCCTACGGACAAGTTTAAATAATGATAGTATGGAAACCAATGAGAGTGAAACCTCTTTAGTCATGAATAGTGAAGAAAAATGTGTTACTGAAGCTATGGATGTGGATTGTAAGGAGGTTTGTCTATTTTTTTTTGTCTTAACAAGCAATGGTCATGTTATCAACACTTTCTGCCATAAAGAGTGTAAAATTGTTTATATTGAGTAGCAACACCACTCTTATCTGCCCTGCAGTGCACTTTTTCCCAGTTTTTAAAAGGTTCTGTAGGTTGGTAGTGGCCAATTTTTTTTTATGTAATTTTTATTGGTTACTGTCTAGATAGCATTGTGGTAGAATGTCCTAGAATAGTCTACATCTTCATGCAAAGAGATAAAATCGATGCTATAGTTATAATACTTTAATAACTTAAATGGTTTAACCACTCTATAAATGTATCATATGGTTAGTTTTTTTTTTTATACCACTTAGGTGGCAGACCATCAGGTGGCAGACGGCCCACCTGATGGTCTAATGTATGATAGAAAGAATCCATACTTAATATTATAAATGCGAAAGTAACTCTGTCTGTCTGTCTGTTATGCTTTCACGCCTGGGGCCTTACTCTGAAAAACGAACATGAACGTTTCGGATCGAACGAAAACGGACCATTTGTCAAACAAAGACAGCGAAAACGTCAAATGTATTTTGGAAGTAGGAGGTGTACTGATAACGATCGACAACCTCAATGTCAAACGATCGAAGACGGATCCGAAATCCGAAACGAAACACTTTCGGGGTAGCTAAATGGTCGAAACGTCAACGGATACGAATATTTTCGTTTTTCGGATTAAGGCCCCTGAACCGCTGAACCGATTTTGATGAAATTTGGTATAGGAGTAGATTAGATTAGACCTCAAGACATAGGCTATGTTTGGTCGCGATAACCGATATCCGCGCGGGCGAAGCCGCGGGCAAAAGTTAGTGCTATATAAAAGTGAAGCAACCTGAACCGAACTCCCTTCCCGACGCGACATACCAATTTCTTTTTTTTATTTATTTATTATATCAAATAGTTGGGTTCTATTTGGTGACGACCTCTGTAGCTTTGCGGTAGTGCATGTGACTGCTACGACAGGGGTGCGGGTTCGATTCCCGCTCAGTATGTATGTATGCATGAATATGTCTACATATTTGCATTGGTCTGGGTGTTTCTATGTATAATATGTATGTATTTACAGTATGTTTTTTTTTCAGTTGCCAGTAAAACAAACACCAACTCCCCTAATAAATTGTACAAAAGATAATATTACCAGCAACTTGGTTTTAGTTGTGGACACAAATATATTTATACACGAACTGGATGTGATCAAGAATGTGATTAATTCCAATATTAAAGGTAAATATTAACTTTTATATGGCAGTTTCGTAAGCGATGGTAGCTGAATGAATAAGGATGCGGCCTCTACTTAGAGGTATCGAGTTCGAATCCGGCCGGACAGCACCAATGTGAATTTCACTTTGTAGAATTTATATGTGCTAGTCACATGATTTACCATCTGCTGACGGTGAAGGAAAAACATCGTGAGGAAACCCGCATGTCCTAGAAGAAATTCTAAGGACATGTCCGATCCACCAACTCGCATTACGCCAGCGTGTGTGGATTAAGGTCTAAACCCTCTCAGCTCTCTCGTTAGAGGAGAGGAGACCCGTGCCCGGCAGTGTGACATAAATGGGTTGCTATTATGGCAGTAATGGTGGAGTGGTCTAAAGGGTAGACGCACCAAGTTTCATATAAAATGTATAGCTAAAAGTCGCTTTCGACGACTCCGCCCCTATTCTAAAACTGTATTATAGAGACGAAAGCGTGGACAGGGTTGCGTGGCGGATTTAAGGGGTGCATAGTAATAATAATAATAATAATAGAATAGAATAGAATAGAATAGAATTAGATACCCTGGATAGAAGAGTCCGTACACTGCTGACCGCATTTCGGATGCATCACCCGCGATCATCTGTAATGAGGTTGTATATCCCGCGGAAGTTGGGTGGTCGTGGCTTTCTAAATGCCAAGACACTTCACAACCGCGAGATATACAACCTTAGAGAATACTTTTTACACAAAAATACAGATATGCACCGTGATGTGGTCGCAGTGGACAATGGCTTAACCCCTCTTGCGTTGGCTAAAGAGAACTGGCGCAAACCTGTAGTACTTAGTACTGCTGATCGCAGGGAGGTATGGATGGGCAAAGAGCTACATGGACGCTTTTATCGGGCCTTAAACGGGCCCGATATAGACTTAAAGGCGTCTGTATCTTGGCTACGGTTTGGTAATCTCTTCGGAGAAACCGAAGGTTTTGTCTTTGCAATTATGGATGAAGTTGTCATGACGAACAACTACAAGAAGTACATTCTGAAAGATGGTACGGTTGACATATGTCGGGCATGCCACCGTCCCGGGGAATCTATCAGACACATTATTTCAGGTTGTTCTCGTCTTGCCAACGGCGAATATTTGCACAGACACAATCAAGTGGCCAAGATTGTACATCAGCAACTTGCCCTTAAATACAATCTTGTATCTGCAGAGGTGCCATACTACAAGTATGCGCCCGACCCAGTTCTCGAAAATGGTCGTGTCACATTATACTGGGATCGATCTGTTATCACTGATAGGACTATTGTCGCCAATAAGCCTGACATAGTGGTAATAGATCGATTAGAGAGGCTTGCAATGATTGTCGACATCACCATCCCTCATGACGAGAACCTCATAAAAGCTGAAAAAGATAAACAAATTAAGTATTTGGATTTAGCTCATGAGGTTGTTGACATGTGGGATGTGGATTCGGCGATCATTGTCCCGATAGTTATATCAGTCCACGGACTGATTGCCAAGAGCCTCGACCAACACCTAAAGAGGCTCACGTTGGGTGGCTGGGTTAAGGGACTGATGCAGAAGGCAGTACTCCTCGACACGGCACGTATTGTGAGGAGGTTCCTTTCTCTGGAGTCCTAACCACCGGTAGCTTGGTCCCTGTACCCGATGCCGGTGGGGTACTATTTTTTATATTTTTAAATGTATTTTTTTTATATATATTTAAAAATGTAATTTATATGTCTATATTTAAAATAAAGTGAAAATAATAATAATGATAAATCTCTTTATTGTACACCAAGGACATAAGAAAAAAAGAAACACAAGTTAGAGGTACAGTTAGTGGTACGTACAATTGGCGGCCTTATCACTCCATGGCGATCTCTGCCAGGCAACCATAGGATGGAGAGATAGTAGGGTTAAGTGGCGTGCCGAGGGGTTATGAGGTGCGCGGCGGGGTTAAGGAGTGCGTGGCAGGTTAAGGGGGGCGGGCGTGGAGGATTATTAGGAGCACATCTGCGCCCTGTCTCTTTAATATACCTTAACTGCGGACACGCTTGTGACACGTCCTTGGCCTGTCTTCGCCTTACTTTATATTCGTTTGTCCCGCCCCTAAGGCCACCCAACTACTCACTAGTTAACTGCTGAATTGAATTTTAATTTTTTATCATTCACAATAATTCTACATTCCAGGTTACAAAGAACAACCAACATTGCTAGTACCGTGGAGGGTGGTGAACGAGTTGGACCGGTTGAAGGACAACAACAATTGTAACGGGGCTATATGGAAACATGCCCGATTGGCCATGGACTACCTTTACAAGTCCATTCCTGAAAATAGCAGAATTAGAGGTAATGTATATAAACACAAATAAATAAAATATAAGTGTCTGCTATAATATGCAACATTTAAATAACAGGTTTTAAATAAATATAAATAACAATAAATATTTTGTCTGTCTGTGTTTCCGTCCGATGTGGGTGCTAGCACCTCTGCCTACACCTTCGGGGATATAGGCGTGAGTTTATGTTATGTATGTGTTTCCGTCGGTTTGAATTAAGTAATCTCTGGAACGGCTGGGCCGTCTTGATAAGACTTTCACTGGCAGAGAGGGAATTTATAAGGCGTAACATAGGCTACTTTTATTGAAAAAGAAGGCCTTAATAGGAATACACGTGGACACAGTCGCGGGTACAGCTAGTATACAATAAATTACGTCGCAACGGAGCGGTGCTATCATTATGTAATGCAAAGTGCAGATAACTTGTATTGGCGTTCTGGCGCGGAAGATCCGCGGAGACATTTCCGTCGATTGTAGCGTTAAGTGAAAATAGTAAGAATAACATAACATAAACTCACGCCTATATCCCCGAAGGGGTAGGCAGAGGTGCTAGCACCCACATTTCACCAGTTTATGTTTAGGTCCCAATGTAATAGGTGGCGAGCCTATTGCCATTAACCGGGCACTTATAAACCTGCGATAAATACACACATAACTTCGAAAAGCATCGAAAAGTCATTGGTGTGTGCCATGGTGAACCTGGGATCGAACCCGAGACCTCGTCTTAGCAGTCCATTACCCAGACCACTGGGCTACCGCGGTACTTTTTTCATGGATGGTCAGAATCTGAAATATTAATAGCTGAAAGAGGTATAAGGTTGAGGGTATAGGTTGTTATTATGAAGAAAATAATACAATTAACATTTAGAAACACATTTTTCACCCAGGACAACCCCTTCGAGATGCCAACTCGCATATTTACCCCTGCGAGTCGCCTGATGATGAGATCTTAAACTGTTGTCTGCAGCAAGCGGAGAGGGGCAAATCTGTGGTGAGTCCTAATTATCATAAAACCTTAAATATCTGTATCATATAGGATAGAAACAGGGTATGATGTGGTGTCACCTACAGAGCATGTACAAAGAGATGCTATAATTCGATTTCTTTATGAAAAAATAAATGATTAAAAATAAAAAAATACCCGACTGCTGTTGAAATTGTTGTTGTCTTCAAGGAGGTAGGACACGACGGTATCTCCCGTCCGAAATGAGGAGTCCGACTGGGGAAGTACCTCCGCCCTACAGAACACCGCCCCATAATAACCATCGTGTTTTGTTCCCGCCGGTAAGTAGGGAAGCCAGAGATCACTGTACCCCTCCTCCCCCCCAGAGTCGGGGAGGCACTCGTCAGTTTCCTTAACTTGCCAGTTTCTGTAACTGGTCAGTTTTATAGATTCGTCACATCCCTTCCTAGCCTCCGCGCCCCTTCCCAGCCTTCCCCCCTTCCCTTCAGGGTAGGCAGCGCGTGTGTGACACCCTTAGTGTTGCACACGTTCATAGGCCATGGTGAACGCTTCCTATCAGGTGGGCCGTGTGCTTGTCTGCCACCTATGTAGTATAAAAAAAAAGACCGAAACAAGTTTGATAGCAGGCGGTACGTATTAATTTTCTTACCGTTTATGATTTGCTAATGGGTACTGCCTGGTATCAAACTTGTTTCGGTCTTTGCAACAGCAGTCCAGTTTTTAATCATTTAATTTATTTTATACTTTGTACTTACGATATACAATCATTATTGTTATTGAAATCTCCTCTTAATTTCCTTCATTTTGATACCTTACTCCTTAAGTTTGAGTGAAAATATTTTTTTGACAACATGGCGAAGCTGCGCGGGACAAAAGTCAAAAGTCAAAAATCATTTATTCTGTATAGACCATTCCAAGCGGCACTTACAAAACGTCAAAATCAAAATTATTTAAAACTAGAAGCAAATGGACCACCGGTTTGAAACGCGGCCCAGACACTAGTGAGCTATAAAGGTTACCTTCCAATTAATAATATAAATCTATTTATTCCAGATTCTTCTATCAAACGATAAGAACCTCTGCAGTAAAGCCTTAATAAACAATATAAAGAACATAGGGCTGAACGAGCTGAAGGGCCAGCTGGAGACGAAGCCCCAGGAGGCAGACCCGGACGTGTATGACAA
The DNA here is from genome assembly GCA_963576445.1 of Lithosia quadra. Taxonomy (NCBI): domain Eukaryota; kingdom Metazoa; phylum Arthropoda; class Insecta; order Lepidoptera; family Erebidae; genus Lithosia; species Lithosia quadra. Next base: position 15,973,806 of record OY754880.1, on the reverse strand, counting down.
CCTCAAGCATTACCAGGACACTATATATCAGTTACTCGCTAACATTTTAGAGGTACAACTTACTATACACTACCTTCTTTCTTTTTCTTCTCTTCTTTACTGTCTTCTATCATTCTTTCTCTCTTTCTCACTTTCACAAACACACACACAGGTTTATAAGTGCCCGGTTAGTGGCAATAGGCTCGCCACCTATTACATTGGGACCTAAACATAAACTGGCGAAATGTGGGTGCTAGCACATCTGCCTACCCCTTCGGGGATATAGGCGTGAGTTTATGTTATGTTTCTCACTTTCTTATCTTAATAATAAATAAATATTTTACGAAAATCTACACAGCGCTCACTAGACAAGTAAGCATAGTTTAACTAGCTTGTGTTATGGGTTCTAGAATGCGGATAAACATGCTTATATATACTTTTTTTGGTAAATACATACATATTATACATAGAAACAACCAGACCAATGCAAATAGACATATTCATACATACAAATATTTGCACTGAGCGGGTATCGAACCTGCGCCACAGAGGCTGTCAATACTCTGTGCTTCCGCGGTACAGAGTATAATGAAGCCATCTGTCAAGGCTGTCTGGGTAGAGGTCACCATTCTAAGGTCATCCCTTGGAAATGTTGACCACTGCTTTTAGGACTCCACCTCAGCTTACCATCAGGCGGGGTGCAGTCAATCCGGCGGACTAAATTTTACAAAAAAAAATCTTTCAAAAAGATTGGGATTTTTTGGATTTTTTGTAATGTTACCTATATTTTCAGAACGAAATGCGAGCGAAATATAACAACTTATGGCAACACGTATTATTTAAAGCACCGCCTTGGACGTTGGCGGACGTGCTCCAATGTTTGCTCAAACATTGGATAGCCGTATTCAACGAGGTGTTCCCTAGAATAGAGCATTTGATCAAGGATTTGAAGAATAATTTGGCGTGCGTTGAAACTAAAAGTAAGTAGTTCTATCGATACAAATTTTTAAACTTTTGTGTTACATGGTCCTACTTCCTACTATGTTATGCAATGTAATGCCATGCTAGCAATATTTGTAGGAGGTAGGACACGACGGTATCTCCCGTCTGAACTGAGCTGTCCGACTGGGGTAGTACCAGAAGACCGCGGCCATAATAACCAGCGTGTTGTGTTCCCGCTGGTAAGTAGGAGAGCCAGAGCTTAAAATTCCCACCTCCCCAATCCTCCCCTCTAACCCCGCACAAACTCCTCAACCCCCTCGATCATCGGCACTGTGAATGTGACACATCTGATGTTGCGCACGTCAATAGGCCACGGTGACCGCTTCCCATCAGGTGGGCCGTGCGCTTGTCTGCCACCTAAGTAGTAGTTTTTTTTTTATTTGTTTGCTTGAGTACATTAAAATAGTGTACTGTGGATCGCTAGAACTATATGAATATTTCACGAGAGCAACAGACAATTTGATATTTAAGAAAAAATATATTTCATAGGTTCAAAATCCCTGTCAGAGTCGGAGGTGACAAATTTCAAGGAGCTTTGTCTAGACATAGCGAGGAAATGCCAGATTATACCCGAGTACATGGAGTTGGCCAAGCTGACCGTGGATCGACTCCTGCGCAGCCGGGCCAGCGAGGAGCAAGAGGGCGGGGAGATGGTGGTTATAGATGCCTTCGAAAGTGTCTGGACTGTGATGTCCAGTTATTGGTGAGTATTTTTTTTTAAATTAACATCTGGTCTGTATTGATTCAGTAAAATGGTAAAAAATATTTGATTGCAAAGCTTATAAAATCTTATAGATATATATATATATACAGGGTGAATTTTTCAAAAGGGATTGGATGGCCAAATCCGAAACTATAAGGAATAGCGAAAAATGCTCAAAGGAGTCACGAGCCCGATTTTGATGAAACTTAAAACCTCATCATTAGATTTTTGAAAAACCAATAATCCTAGCTAGGAATCGAACCTGTTGATTTTGAAAAAAAAAACACACCCTATATTATTACACCATGCGATAGTGTTGTTATTAAGTATCTTATTCTGGGAAGTAATGACATACCGCAAACTAAAGGAAAGAGCTCATCTTTAACAAAATACATTTTATTTTTCTTACATTAACTGATTAATTGTTCAAAATGTAGACCATTGTTTTCAATACATAATCGTACTGCATTCAATATTAGAATGTTGTTGATTCCGTTTAGAATATTCTCCAAAGAACGTTAAGTTTGAAGTCATCGACTGTATCTCTGTATCATACGTGTCTTTGTAAACTTCGTTTTTGACATACCCCCAGAGAAAGTAATCTAAGGGAGTAAGATCCAGGGATCTCGCTGGCCAAGGCACAGGACCATGCCTTACAATAAAATTGTCGTCAAACTGCTGAATCAAAATCTCTTTTACGGCTATTATGGGCTGGAGCTCCATCTTGTTTAAAAAAAAACATCAATCATTATAATCATTCTGAGTATAATTTAAAACACGGAATAGTTACGATCTTTTTTGGGATTTTGAACGAAACAAATAGGTACGTGAAACATGAATTTTATTAAATTCCAAATTTTCCTTAAATTTGCCGTATATCATTACTTCGCAGAATTTGTTCCTTAACAGCGACACTATCGCATGGTGTAATAATAAAGGGTGTGTTTTTTTTTTCAAAATCAACAAGTTCGATTCCTGGCTAGGATTATTGGTTTTTCAAAAATCTAATGATGAGGTTTTAAGTTTCATTAAAATCGGGCTCGTGACTCCTTTGACCATTTTTCGCTATTCCTTATAGTTTCGGATTTGGCCATCCAATCCCTTTTGAAAAATTCACCCTGTATATTTTAATTAATTGAGAATTAATCAAACTATAAGTAATTTAAGATTTTGATAACCTCATGAAAGGTAGATTTCGTTTTGACAGATCATACTATATAGGATGAATTTTTCGAAAGGGATTGAATGGCTAAATCCGAAACTATAAGGAATAGCGAAATATGGTCAAAGGAGTCACGAGCCCGATTTGGATGAAACTTAAAACTTAGATTCCTGAAAAACCAATAAACCTAGCTGAGAATCGAACCTGTTGGTTTTGGAAAAAAAACACACCCTTTATTATTACACAGAGTCGCAGTTTTAAAACCCCTGATTTTGGATTATACTGTATGGTTTTCTTTTTTCCTGAAATGCCCGTGGTAGTGTGCAATAAATAATTATTTTTATTCCAGTGCCAAGTTATCGAACTGCCTAGGGGTGGTCCACAACATCGAGGACAAGATCCCGGGCCAGGAGCCGCTAGAGGTGCTCTCCACCAAGCTAGGGCTCTTCAGCAACCAGATCGGTGCCTTCGCACTAGCTATTAAAGGGTCAGTGTTGCCAACTTGCTTCTTACTGGACTTGTTGCCAAGTTTGGTTGAGGTTTATTTATTTAGAGTTCAAAATTCTTCCCATCAAGTGGGCCGTGTGCTTGTCTGCCACCTAAGTGGTATATAAGAAAAAGAAAAAACCTTTTCTTTAAAAAAAATCTTTTAAAAAAACCTCCAACCGGCTGACCGACCGACCGGTTTTCGCGTTTTCCGGTTCTACTCGATCGACTGTGATCAAACATGCGTATGATTGTAAGATTTTAACATGGGACCTAAACATAAACTGGCGAAATGTGGGTGCTAGCACCTTTGCCTACCCTTTCGGGGATATAGGCGTGAGTTTATGTTATGTTATGTTAAGATTTTAAGTCTGACCAAGACCTTTGAAACAAAATAAAACGCGTCACAATCCGTTCAGTTGTTTTTGCGCCCATCGCGCACAAACAGACAAACAGATAAGCATTCCAAAGAAAATTGTGTTCAGAATTGTTCATATAAGATTTTTTATTTTTATATCTCCAATGTACAGACACAGCTCCTTTACTATTTTACAATCTTAATATATATAAATCTCGTGTCACAATGTTTGTCCTCAATGGACTCCTAAACCACTTAACCGATTATAATAAAATTCGCACACCATGTGCAGTTCGATCCAACTTGAGAGATAGGATAGTTTTTGAAACGGATTTCGACATCCACGCGGGCGGAGCCGCGGGCAACAGCTAGTAGGTATAGTATAGAAATACTAAGAAAAATTGTTGTCAGCTATTTTTAGGGTTCCTTACTTCAAAATGTAACAAAGAATCCTCATAAGATCACTCTCTTGTCTGTCTGTTCGTGTGTCACTACCAATTTTTTTTCCTTTCCTCCGGGTCCTTTAAGCAGGGCGTGAAAAAACATTTGATGAGTCCGTCAAACTGAGGGCCGCCACTGGAGTACAATCGGTGTATGTAATGGTGAATCTTATTCCTGAGACTTTACCTTTAGCTTACCATCAGGCGAGTTAATCATGTTGACGTGTAATTTTTTTTTACAGAGTGTTAAACACAGATGCAGTGGAGTCTAGTATAGAAGACCAAGTGACGCAATTGGAGGGCGTTTTCAAAGACAGCTTGCAACTTATATGTATGGACGCTACCGTCGTCAATAGGAATAATTTGAAGATATTTTGTGTCAAGTGCAGGTATGTGATAACAGCCTCCGTTGCCTTATGCGGTATAAAAAGAAAATAAATAAAGAAAAAAAATATTGAAAAATATTTTATTACTTGTAAATGTTTTGTTAACCTGCATTGCATACAATTTCGTGCAAATCGTATGGATTTTTTGCACGAAATTTACACTATATTATTTGGCACGATACAAGTAACCGCATGAGATAGCGAAGTTACTACACGTGCGCTATAAGTTGTTATAGCGGCCAGGTCTCAACTTATAGCGCACGTGTTATATGTACTATAAGAATAGAATATATTTTTTTAAATATGTATAGCCATATTTTATTCAAAGTTTTGTTTTGTTGGATTTTAACCGACTAAAACCGCATACCGTCTTAGGTTTTCGAAAATTTTTGACAGACTGTTGCATGTTGGTCTGTCAAAAATCTTCGAATACCTTATTAGGTTTTCGCGCAAACAACATTATTGCGTTTCAAGATAGAACAGCGCCATCTAGCGAGCGACATAAGGAGTTAACATTGTTTTAAATAGTTGGTCAGAGTGGTCACGAGTTCAAGTCCCCTCTTGACATTTCTGTTTTTTTTTTTAAATCCATAATTTTCTCTTTCAGGAGTATGCTACAGGAAGCGTTCACCAAGTTTTCACAACTAACTGAGCTAATCGAAATTTGTAAAAATGCTATTGCGAATAAATAAATTATAACTGTACCGTCGCGGTCAAAAGTGTTTGTTGTATTTTGAGCATCTGCTTTGCAATTGAGGAACTAGAGAACAAAACTATATGATACAATAAATTTAATTTTACATGCGTCGTAAAAACTTAATGCTATTTTTATTTTTAACAAATTTTTAATACAGTTTTAGGAAATTACTTGAGATTCGTGTTCACTTAAAATCCCAAAAAATAGTATTTGACCAGAAACGTAGTTATACCGTTTTTTTCGCCAGTTTCTCAATTATTTTTTGGACAGTAGAATGTATTAACATATTGCCGCAATATAAGTAAATACAGAAGACCAGCTTCATGCTTCATACAAGAAGTAGAAACACATACACACGGAGGGGGGAGGAAAGAGGGTCGTGTGTCTTAGTAAACATGATATTCGGAGTTCATTGAATTTTTTTTTCTTGGCAGTAAAAAAAAATATTTTGTTTAAAAAATCTTAATATAATTGCTTCTTGAATTAATTTCCGTCATTAGTGTAGTCGAGTAAATTCTGTATCTACTTATTTTGTTATTAAGCAAAAATGAAGTTTTAACCTGAAATTACTTTAACTACTCATAGATTTAATTAAATACATTCAAGACTTGTGATTGTGTGCAATGTGATTCTTAACCCTTAACTACAGTAGCGGCACGATATAATGGCCGGTTTGACACATTACAATAGTGATGTGAAATGTCAATTTACTCTCGATAAAAATATAATCAAATCTATAAGTTTTTATTGCAAGCAGTACTTACCTGATTCAAAAACTTTAGTAAAAAAATATAAATTTTTACCTACTAAATACATTTGAACGAACTGAATATTGGAATTAGGAATGAAAATGAGTATTATATTAATCCAGCTTCCTTCAGTGATTGCACTAACTTTTTTTTGTTGGATACTCCTTCCGTTAATAGTTGCTACACACATGTTTTCGACTGGTTTTGCTCGTTTTTTTTCTGTTTTAATGTGTGAAGTTTATTTTCTTCTGTGCCAGTCTCGCCAAATTTTTCTTTAGTTATCTATTCGTCTAACAGTTATAGGTAAAATTGACCTTCTATTTTGAAATTCACGATCGAAATGTGACCGTACGTTCGGCCATATCGACGAAATCCACAACAAAAGGCGTAAACAGAGTAAGTTGAGGGCCACCATTATAATTATATAGTATGTAATGGGGACCCCTTCCTGAGACTTTACCATCAGGCGAGATTTACCATTTAGCTTACCATCAGGCGAGGAGGTCTAAACTATATCGCAATCGCAGTGCACTCCTAGTTTGTGCTTTTCGAAGCAACGTCAAGTCGAAAATGCTTTGTTTTGAAGTAAGTTTGCCGGAGTATTATTGGGCTTGCCAGTGGTCCTAGTGTCGATTATATAGATTTTATTTAAAAAAATTGAATTTCGAAAAACAAATACCGAGTTGTGTATAATACCAATAGGTATTATAAAAATAAAAAATAAATGATCGTGGGACACTAATATACATTATATAATTCAGAAATCAATGTAATAAATAAATATTGTGTCAATAAAATTTTATGACTTACTGTACGTCACTATTGACAATAAAGAACAGCAATTTGCTCTTTCAAAATGTCACAATAATTAGTACGAAACTTCATGAGCGGACAAACGTCAAACCGGCCATTATATCGTGCTGCTACTGTACTGATGTGATGTTTTGTAACATTCGCCCTTTTTTCGATAGCCATGGGCACGTGTTTCCCCAAATAAATCGCAATAGAATCCGTTTAAAATACGTTTTATCGTCACGTATAATAAAAACCATGTTTCATAAATTTCGATGTTTTCGAAACCGAAATATTTCGGTGGCACTCCAAATTCAAACGCCAGTAATTAAGGGTTAACTATAAATATATTTTTCCATTGTAACCTTTCAATTTGTTTAATATTGCTAGTCCTAACTCTAGTGCTATTCCGTAATACCTTCACTATTTCGATGTCGAGTGTCACTCATACGAGGTAGCTTGCTTCGGATATGTTCGGGGAGCTGGCTATAGGCGATACAAGATTGGTCATAGAACTCAGATGATAATAAATCTCTCAAGATGCTGAGTTCAACGTTGCGGCCCGATTGAGTAAAGTTACGTTTTTAAAACGTGTGACGTCAAAACTTATGGAATTAAAATCTCAAAATATAATTGAAAACTATGAGTGATTTAAAGTTAATTAACCTCATCAAAATTAAGGTACGGTTTTTTGACTGATACAGAATACAATTTTTTTCACGTTCTATTCTTGTGGAATTGAAAATACGCGTTTTGGAAACATGACGTTACTTAATCGGGAGTCAGCTCGTTATTGCGTAGCGAGCTTTCCTAACATACGATAAGCTATGTCTGCATGAAACTCGAAATCGAATTTTACAGAATAGCATTACTGATCCGTTTTTGCAGATGCTCATTAGAAAATAGTTATTACCACCGAAGTTGTTTAGGTAACCCGCTGTCTTGTATGCACGCATGCAGTCAATTGTTTCGTGCAAATTTCCAGCGAATTTCGTGCAAAAAATGCATGCGATTCGTGCAAAAAATACATGCGATTCGTGCAAAAAATACATGCGATTTGCACGAAACAGGTCGAACACATGCGTGTATGAAACAGCCTTAGTGAACTATCAATAGTAAAATGTGTATTCATTGTATCACTAATGTGTATATTAGCATCGCTAGTTTAAAATTTTTCATATTCGGGATATAGGGTTTGTATTGCCGCGGTATTTATAAGCTGTGATCGCCTGCAAGCAGTGATAGGGTTACATAGTGCAATTATGCGGTATTGCGGGATGAATAACGTATTTCTTTTTATTAAAGTTTTTTTTTCATCATCAATATCAGATTTATTTTATAATAATAAAATAAATTAAAATCAATCTCATCAATAACCCTTTTCCGGTATTGTTCTATAAAAAAATTAGTTAGTCCGCGGGTGTATATACAATAATGTAATATTTAAATTTGTTGATCGTATATTGCACTATCTAGTCCTAACATTGCTTATAAATCAAATCACTCGTAATATTTTCACTACCCATATAAATTAAATCATATGTAGTAACACTTGTGACCGCGACTGTACTGTCTAGTCTGTACTGTACAAAAGTACTATCCAAGAGAAAACCTCTATCTTGCAATGTTTACAAAGTTCCTTTATAAACATAAACGTATTGTTGAATTTTGATGTATTGTAAAACGGGATGAATGGAAGTCAATGGCTACTACTGACTTCCATTCACCACTGACTTTCATTCATACTGACTTCCTTTCACCACTGACTTCCATTCAATACTGACTTCCTTTCACCACTAACTTCCATTCACTCATGACTTCCTTTCACCACTGACTTCCATTCACCACTGACTTTCATTCACCACTGTCTTCCTTTTACCACTGACTTCTTTTCACCACTGACTTCCATTCACCACTGACTTCCTTTCACCACTGACTTCCATTCACCACTGACTTCCATTCACCCCGTTTTTTAATTTAAGTGAAAATCTTAAGAATTTCGTCAATGTTAATTTTTTTTATCTTTTGTCGTTCAGTCAATTGATGTTGATTATATTGTGATAAAAATTAATTAATGTTAAGTGTTTACTTGTATAAGGTGGGTTAGGCTGATGCCGAATATGAATTCCTAAAGGGGTAGGCAGAGATATATTAGCACCTACATTCAGCTTCTTTACTCTAATATGTACAGACAGCATTAAAAGTAGATAATCATTTTGGTTTTGGGCAAATTTATTTTTAATTCCTCTTGCCATCAGCGTTACCCACAATTTTTTTCAATCATATTATTTGCAATATGTTCGTCAACAGTAAGGGCTATCGCACATTAGAGACAGGAGAATTTTAGACAGTTGTGTCTCGACATGATTTGTAATTAATTAGACAACTTTGTTTAATTTAGATCGGAAAAAGTGAACGTCCAGGACGGGAATTGAACCCGCGACCAGTCCCTTATAGGAGGAATACTCTGACCAACTGAGTTACCAGGACACGTCCTAGGTGCAGGCCTGGGGGTGACGGGAGGAGCCGCCTGTCACCCTAGCAGAAGCAGGCCGCGGTTCCCAAACCCGAGGGGGCCATCTTGAATCCGAAGATGGCCCGGGTCAAGCCGGGGTGCGAGGGAAATGCTCTATGGGCCAGCTTACACCCTGGCCTCAGAATACCCTAGACGGCGTGCGGTTTTAGTCGGTAAGAGTCCGATATAACCTGCCCCGCTGGCCGCGGGTTGGGTATCCATGAGGATTTCCGCACGGAAAAAAAAGGTAGTGCCTGCTTAGGCACTACCTTTTTTTTCCTTGCCAGCGCCCTAAGCCGTAAAATGTATCGGAGAATGTCGAATATCTAGTACGTATCCAGTTAGCTCAGTTAGTCAGAGTATTCCCCCTGTAAGGGACTGGTCGTGTGTTCGAGTCCCGTCCTGGATGTTACTTTTTTTCTGATTTAATTACAAAACAAAGTTGTCTAATTACCTAAAAGTCACGTCGAGACACAACTTCAAACATGCCAATTGCCGCAAAATTTTTATTGAAGATTTTTTTTTCTAAGTGCGCACTTTCATCTTTCAGTAGAGTATTTGTCTGTCTGTAGACTGTCTTGTCTCTAATGTGCGCTGAGACTTATGATTATAAAAGGGACGTCACTGTTTCGAAGACTGATTAATCATTATATTTTGATCTTAATTTCAAAGACTATTTTTTTCTGCACGTTGCAAACTCAAATATCATTGAAACTCTGTTTTAATTTAAGTATAATTCTGTTTATATTTTTTCGGTTAATAGATAAATTGCATTCAAAAGTGGCTTAACATATTTCAAGTTACCAATCACTATAACCAAAGCCTTACTTAAAAATATACTAAACATAAAATATCAGATCACAAAAAATGTTTCAGTTCAATGCAATTTATTTTTTGTGAAAGGTTGGTAAGATATTTCTTACAGAATTTTTTATTGATTTATTTCAATCTGAAGATAGCTTTAATATTTGATAGTGTTCAGCAACTTTTGACAGCGATTATATCTTTCCCAATTTTGAACATTTTGTTTTAAGCTATTTGTTTAAAAATAGAACAAAAAGTACCGTGGCTTGATGAAGCTCAAACGGTTCTATCAAGCATAAGCAAGTATTAAATTAGCAATTTTTTTACTAAGAAATAAAAAATGTCTTAAGCGACATCACAGCGATTTGTAATAGCGATAGCTAATTATTTATATTTTCATTATACTGCATAAACAATTTCTCGCAACAAAATTTGCATGTAAAATGAAGCATATACCCAGAAGAATAATTTATTTAAACGCATGCTGAGCCTGGAGACAATGATATTACATGAGCGAAATCATTACGTAGAGAAACTGTTTCTATTCGTTATCAACAGATCACGGGATACTTGGTATTGTCTGTTCCAACTTCACTTGTTAGAAAAATATACGCTTTAGTTTTCTTTACATTATCTTTGTCGCTTAAGACATTTCGTATTATCCATCCTAAGGTCAATGCAGGCTAGCATAGGGTCGTAGCGCATCAAAGCGTTACTAGTTAACATAGCAAATTAATTCCTATATCTTCAATGCAATACCTACAGTCCCGGGTCATTTAAGCGGGCGTGAAAAAGCTACTGATAAGGCCGTCAAGATGAGGGCCACCTTTGTAGCATAATCAGTGTCTGTAATGGTGACTCATTCCTGAGACTATAGCTTACCATCAGGAGACGTGGCTACTCTCCGCCCAGACGCTGACGCTTAACGCTCCGATCCTGCACTAGCACGAATTGATCCTTATGCTTACATCACACTTGACGTATATTCGGTTGCGGATCTGCCGCATCGAAACCTCAGTAGATGTTATTTATCGCGACGGTTGAAAGGCGAAATAGTTCAAGCGATAACGAATGTCCAAAGGAAACACATCCCAAACGACATTATAAACACTTTACTTAAAAGCTATTTTCTTGTGAACTGTTATTGTCGCTTACGCCCTTTACCTTCAGATGTAGCGTAGGCAATAGAGTATATATCTTATTTCCTGAATGTACTTGTAGATAGTTTAATTGAAAAACTTCGACGTGACCAAATGCATTTTATTAATGGTCAAATTCGTATTAATTACCTTGGTCAAAGTATTTAAATCACGAACTTCGCCGCGTGTAGTTCACGCGGCAAGTTCATTTAGATTAGTATTTATGTTTAGATAATTTAGTTTATAAGAATCCATTTTTCATTTGTACACGGCTTATATGTAAACCCTTGTAAATAACTTGTATAAAATGATGTTAATATTTGTATGTTATTATATTAGTTAAACACTGATATAGTTGTTGTAAGGCATTGAAATAAACTTGAACGAAGTGGGGGAATATTGAAAAAGTTTAATTTTTATTTCACTCTGTTTTATCGTGCGGCAATCCACGAATTGCATTTAATTTGCGAACAATAGTGTGGGTTACGTGTTTACCAATTGTTAAATTATATAATTATATTTGATGTACTATTTTAACATGTAACTGTATTTGTTCCAAATAAATAAAATACCATAAAAAATAAAATAAAATCCACCTCCGTGGGCAATTGGGGGTGGTTATGTCGGGATCGAACCAGCTAAAACCGCACGCCGTCTCGCCAATAGGCATATCCCTCGCACCCCAGCTGACCCTAGGCCAACTACGGGGTGGTATCCATGGGGATTTCCGCACGATGAAAAAAAAGGTATATGGCTAACTGCTATAAATTTCGTTCGTTTCGTGCGGGTCCGAACTTTGGAAGTTTCATGGTCCACTATCCATTAACCATTATCCACTAATGTACCATTCACCGGTAGATAATACATTTTAAGATTTTCTCGTTTCTATACTCTTTGTGTCCGCTTAAGCGACTACACATAATTTCTTGTTCTACTTAAGAGTCAGTATACTATCATTAAAATACTCCATGATCATGCTTTATCATATCGGCAGCTTTCTCAGCAATCATTATAGTAGGGCCGTTCGTGTTTCCCCTAGTAATCGTAGGCATTACACCAGCATCGACTACGCGCAGGCCTTTGACCTGTCGAACTTTAAGCCTCTCATCCACAACACCAACTCCTTCAACTCCCATCGCACAAGTTCCTACTGGATGGTAGTGAGTACTTGACAAGTGTAAGATATAACATTTCCAATACTCATGGCTGGCGAAATTGAGTCCTTCGCACTGTGGTATTCTCAAATCTACTATCTCCGGCTCATAACTTTGAAAATAGGATGTGTTTACGACGCTTACATAATCTTGGATATATTTCGCAAAGTTATCTAAATCCTCACTATCCTTATAGAACCCTGAGTATATTAAAGGTTTGTCTTCTGGATCTGAAGTCTTTAACATGATTTTTCCTCTTGATTTTGGCTGTATGTGAGTAAGTAAAGCAATTAAACTCCTTCTTACTTTAGTATTTGCCGCAATGGTAGTACATGACTGGTCATTAATCGTGAATACAGTGGAACATAGTAGAGTCGGCAGTAAAGGTGCTGTAGGAACTGGCACAACCGTAGCCTGATAGTCAGGGTAGGTCTGTGATTTATTCAGAGCCGCGAATCCTACGAATACTGGCATAGGAAACCGGTCCAAATATTTTAACGGCTCTAGGTTTTCAATGATCGAAGAAGATGGGTTATTTTCGGTAATAACTACCGGTACAAGCGCATGGTCTTGTAAGTTTTTACCAACGTTGGGTGAATCTACAATTACATTTATATCAATATCTTTCAAATGCTCTTTAGGTCCTATGCCTGATAGCATAAGTAGTTGTGGACTGTTGATCGCACCAGCTGACAGAATAATTTCATGTTTTGCGTTAACTTTGATCACTTTTCCACAAGGAATCTTTATTTCAACTCCTACAGCTTTTTTATACGAGTCAAATAAGATTTTTCTGGCTTGAGTGTTTTTGAGGACGTACAAATTTTTTCTATCTTTTATAGGTTTAAGAAAAGCATTAGCTGTACTTTGTCGTTGAGTATTGTCACATGTGAAACTTGCCGGAGCGTAACCCAACTGCTGGTGTCCATTATTTTCGATCAGAATATTGTGGCCATTTTCTTTGAAAGCTCCAAGATAGTCACTAATTTTGTCATCCCAATTTGGTTTTGTGACTACTAGATTGCCTTTTGTGTTGTGTAAGTTACGGGAGTCACTTTCCATAATGGCTTTATCTTCGAGACGTTCGCTTTTCTTGAAGTATGCAGTGACATTGTCCCAATCCCATCCTGGATTACCGTTTTGGACCCAAGATTCGTAGTCTGCTTTGTTTCCTCTGAGGTAAAACATGAAGTTAATGCCGCTGGATCCTCCAAGCATCTTGCCTGTGAGAAGTTCTATGCTCTTTGCTTTTAAACCTTGACTTGAAAAGCCATCGTTGACCGTAAAGTAATTCCATTTTGGTAATTCTGAAGAAACTAAAACTGATACACCGGGTTGCTGGAAATATGGAAAAATAGATAAATTAGAGGATAGATAAAGTTTTAATATTAATTGCAGAAGTGTTTGGGATGATTTATGAAGTTTTTTAAATATGTTTCAAAAAATAATATCTTGAAACGTGGATATAAATCGGTTACACTAGCATTTTGTTAGAATTTCGGTGTTTTATCGGTTGCACTTCTGAGAATATGCGCTGTGGTTCCATAACCTGATTCCTCCAAGCCCACCGAACGACCAAACATACTGCAATACGTTCATTAAGCGTACATTGCGTACCTACTTATATGGAGTGGAATTCCCTGTCCATGTCTGTTTCCAGAAAACTATATCCCGAGAGTCTTCAAGTCTAGAGTGAACAGGTCACTTCTAGGTAAAGTAATTAGGTCCAATATAAACAAATAATGGAGTTGTGAAATGAGGACTAGGATAGCGGGCGCCGGGTGAAACTTTGGACGAAGCAAACTCACATTAGACGCTCCAGGGGGATCGTCTCCAGCCTCAATGAGCAGTACTCTCCAGCTTGCTACTTCTGTCAGCCTGTTGGCCAAGACACAGCCGGCCGACCCCGCTCCGACTATGATGAAGTCAAACATCTCGCCATCTAGAACAACAAAAGCGACATCTAGTTTTAATACGAAAACTTACTATTTTAGGTCCGTCTGGGGTAGTACCTCCGCCCTACAGAAGACCGCGGCCATAATAACCATAGTGTTGTGTTCCCAGCGGTAAGTAGGGTAGGTAGGTAACTACACAAATACGACGTCATTTCCCTATTAATATTCTGATGAACTGTATTGATAGTCAATGTTATTATGTAGGGTACATGAATAATGTAAAATACCGTTAGTAAGTTATTCCAGATTTGTACAAAGCGGATGTAGATAAAATTAAATGTATTTTTGACACTGTTCCCCACCGCTTCCTAGCCTCCCCACACTTTCCTACCCCCGCCCCTTCCCTTCAGGGTCGGCAGCGCGTGGGTGATGCCCTTGGTGTTGCACACGTCTATAGGTCACGGTGACCACTTCCCATCAGGTGGGCCGTGTGCTTATCAGTGGTATAAAAATAAAACTATTAAATTATTAGGTATATTGTGAAATTAATACCAGTGGTTTCTGTGTCAATATTTTTCTTGCACACAGTATAAGGGTAGGGTAAGAACAAGAATAAAATTAGTCATTAGCTTGCAGTATTTAGGTAACCTTCTCTAACCTAGTGCGCTCGCCAAGGGGTTGTTGACACTGCTTAGGTTACGTACTTATCTACGCTTTCTATATTATTGTCTGTTGTCCGTTTATCCCTACGAATTCCAACCCGGACTCAGTGGGGCGTTTTTGTCGGGCTTGAACCGACTAAAATCGCGCTTCATCTCGGTTCTTCAAATTGGGGTTTGTAAAATTACCCATAGGCATTTCCTTCGCACGCTGGCTGACCCAGAGTCATCTTGGACTACGAGATGGTCCCCGTCTTGCCCCCGGAAAAAGGGGATGTTACTACTACTTACCTTGTACGTTCGCGTGTGGTGGATAGGGCGAGACGCCAAGCTTTATAGATGTGATACCGACGATCGCTGCCTCAATTACTTGTAGGAAAGGTATAAGGAGTTTCACTTCGGCTATACTTATTGCTTGCAATAGTAATCTGGAAACGACAAGAAAAAAAAATAGTAGGTATAGTTTAAAGGATTACATTTACATTATCCTACTTAGTAAATTGCTGAAATAAGTATGGCTCGTTTATTAATAAAATAATGTTGAAATCTTGTTTTTTTTTTGTTTGAAAGTCTTGGTCAGTCAAACTGTTTGCGTATCTGTCCTTCTGCTACAGAGGGCATAAAAGGGATCCACGCAAAAAATTAAAACCTTCTAAATCTAAATTCACGCGGGGACAGCGCCAGTAAAATAATATTATATTTTAATTATCTCTTAACACACAATTGACATCTTAATGTAGGTAGGACCTACGTAATCATACAATTATCATACAATTCAGATAGAATAAATGCAAATTACGAGTACCTAAGTATAAAATAATGTTAATGAACAAAAAACGTGTGAAACTGTAGGTACCTACCTAAACTGGTGTTTTATTCTGAAACGTGTGAGGTGAAGGTCACTTTGCCTCAAAGTCATCTTCATAGATGACCTATGCCCGTGGCTCGTGGCTAAACCGACGCGGCGTAGTCGCGGGAGGCGTGGACGTCGGTTTTCGCGAATTTGACTAAGTAGTTATATCTCCGGTTCTATTCAACTAATTGTGATCAAATATGCGTATGTTTTTTTATACCACGTAGGTGGCAGACAAGCACACGGTCTACCTAATGGGAAGCGGTCAACGTGGTCTATGGACGTGTGGAACACCAAAGGTGTCACACACGCGCTGCCTACCCTGAAGGGAAGGGGGGAGGGTTAGGATGGAGTGGGGAGTCTAGGAAGGGGTGGGGGAGGAGGGGTTCAGTGAGCTCTGGCTACCCTAATTACCGGCGGGAACACAACACGATGGTTACTAAGGCCCCAGAAGTCTGAGAAGCATAGCTGGATGCTGGAGTAAAGCTGATGGACCGAATGAGAAACAGTGTGCAGATAAGGGAACGTTGCGGTATGCATGAAGATGTACCTAGTGAGTTAGTGACCAAGATAGAGAAAGGTATGCTTAGATGGTTCGGACATGTAGATAGAATGGGTGAAAGAAGATTGACGAAACAGATATATGAGGCGAAGGTGAATGGGCAACCCCGTAAAAGCCGACCTAGGCGTACATATTCTATTCAGATATAGGACGTTTTGGAGAAAGGCCAGGTCACGAGTACCCACAACCGGCGTGCGTGTATGAAAACAATTATGAAAGTTGAAGAAGCGACAGGAGTACCTATGCCAAGATCGTAGCAAGTGGAAAGATGTTGTCTCGGCCTACCCCAACGGGAAAAAGGCGTGATTTGTTTGTATGTGTGTATGCATGTATGTATGCATCACTCCGCGACGCAATATGCTGCTCTACAGTAATTTACATTATTCGTAGAACCGCATACCTAACCGGTCCCAACCGATATGCAGTGCAGCGTAAGGATATTGCGTTGGTCATGTTATGAAAAAATAGGTATTAAGTACACGGGCGATTGGGCTAACTGCCGCCAAACCGGTATTTCTAACTTTGTTGTGTGTTGTATGTTAGTCAATACAAGTATATCAGATTAAAAAATAGGTGTTAATGAATCGTTATGTCACACTACACGGCAGTAGGTATATCGGATTAAAAATAGATTTTTTTTTATAATACGTACCTAGGTGGCAGACAAGCACACGGCCCACCTGATAGGAAGCGGTCACCGTGGCCTATGGACGTGTGTAACAGGGAAGGGGAAGGGGCGGGGAGGCTAGGAAGTGCTGGGGGGAGGAGGGATACAGTGAGCTCTGGCTACCCTACTTACCGGCGGGAACACAACACGATGGTTATTATGGCCGCGGTGTTCTGTAGGGCGGAGGTACTACCTCAGTCGGACAGCTCATTTCGGACGGGATATACCGTCGTGTCCTACCTCCTTGAAAGGTGTTAATTGTCCAATCAATATATGTAACACGGCTCACCTGATGGCAAGCGGTGTTTGTGCTGACAACGCAGGAGACCTTAGTTTCCCTGCTGACAGCAAAGAATCCCTCCAGTGAGCTCTGGCTACCCTACTTGCCGCCGGGGACACAACACGATGGTTATTATTGCCGCGGTCTCCTGTAGGACGGAGGTACCACCCTATTATTTATTTACCTTTAGCTTTACCTTACCTTACCATCAGGCGAGATGAATTCATATTGATGTGACGAATTTAAGAAAAATACCAGTGAAAGTCCCGTGAAAATCGACCTAGCCGTTCAAGACATTAATAACTAATTCAAACAGAAAGACAGACCCAGACCCACTTTGCCAGCTCCTTCTCGAGCATGTATTTAATAATTATATTAACCCCTTTAAGTGCGGGCGTGCTTCAGTTAAGTGTATCTACACTTAACTTTTTGGCGACGCAACCCCGTCCCCTTGCTACTTCTACTTGTAGTTGTTTTTTTTTTGGTTTGAGATTACTTGCCATCAGCCGGTACGAGAGGCTACCGTGTCGCCTCTTTAACCAAATGGATCTAATCCTCTACCTATTTACCTCCATGAACTAATTCTAACTTGAATTTGAATTTGAATGATGGATTTTATCGCCACCGCTACTGCGGCGTGTCCTCATACGTTGCAGCCTCATCTAGCTAGACCCCGAATACCTATGACGTCAACGCCAATACAATAAACAACAATTGAAATCGACTTATAATAATAATACCTTTCATGTGAATCTTTAAATAGACGAAACATTATTTTGGGGAATCCCCGAATGATTCAGGGTTTATATTGTTGGCCTCCTGCGTTCCTATGTCTGTGCGTTAGATAGATTTATGAAAATGCCACGAAAAGAGGTGAAGTCATTTTGACTTGTTCTATATTTTAAAAAATCACAGAACATCACACAAATAAATTATTAGTTATTCTTACACACTTTCGCGTTCTTATAATATTAGTAAGAATAGTAGGATAATAATATTAAATTATTACCTATCATAATTTAATTATATTGCTGTTATTGCATGAGTACCTATATTAGCATTGGTCAAGGTATTTCTTTGTTTAATATGTATAATTGTATAATCTTTTAATGTCTACACATTTAGAATGAAAAATATGCCCAAATTAGTTCAGCTATGCTAACTTTGGGTGTAGATAGCCCTTTGTGTGTCCTATAATGTTATTATTTTACTATGAAAATCAGCCCAGATGACGTCATTAAAGGTCATAATATTTTCTGACGCAATAAAGATTTTTGTTTGAAAGGTTTTGATCAGACTTAAAATCTACGCATATATTATTTGATCACAATCGGTTGAGTAGGACTGAAGATATAGGTACCTAGTCAAAAAATGCGAAAGCCGACGTGGGTATAGACTAACACAATATATTTGACTGACTGACTCTGTGGCGTGACTGTATTGTATTCGACTGCTACACTGCACTACAGCTACACCATACAGGGGGTGCGGGTTCGATTCCCGCTCAGTGCAAATATTTGTATGCATGAATATTATCTATTTGCAATGGTCTGGGTGTTTCTATGTAAGTATATTAATGTATGTATTTACATGAAAGTATATAAGTAAGTAGGTACGTTTATCCGCATTCTATAACCCATAACACAAACTAGTTAATCTAAGCTTACTTTTTGTCTAGAGAACGCTGTGTAGAATGTTGTTAATTATTTATTAATTTATTATACACAAGAGTCCTTGATATTCATGCAAGAAATAAAAAAATATTTTAAAAAAAAAACTTACTGTAATTGCGTTCCGATTAAAATTATAAGAATAGCACCCACAACTAAAAAATTAAATTTTAAACGCGGGAAATATTTTAACATTTTGACAGTTTCCCATAAACAATCACTTATAGCTTGAAAATGACTTCAACCGTCCACGGCAGCCATCACGGCACTGAAGCGAGGATGCCGTGGACGGTAGGTATTTTGTTGTTACTTGTTACGGCTATTTATAACTAAAATTAACTCAATTTTACGTATAAAGACTTCCTTCTCTAAGTACATCTTGAAACTCAACTTGAGTCTGGCGCAAGATTTGTTCTCGGGATTGGGGGGTCAGGTCATCTCGAAAACGGAGATGGCCCGGGTCAGCCTCCGCCGCTAGAAGGCCCGAGACGGCGGCGGCGTGCGGTTTTAGTCAGTTCGGGATCTACATCCCGAAAGCTGTCGGATGTATTCGTGGGGATTACCGCACGAAAAAAATGGCTTAGTAACCTCATTAAAACGTAGGTTCGTTTTGTGTTGATAGGTATCTCTTTTTTTATATAGGACACGTCAAAATGACTTTACCTCGCCTGATGGACTGGGGTCACCACTACATACACCGGTAGTGCTACAGTGGTGGGCGTGGCGGCCCTCAGCTTGACGGTCTCACCAAATGCTTTTTCACGCCCCGCTTAAAGGTCCGTGACTATATGTGGAAGGAAACACATGCGCTGGTAAAGATTTCCAAGTCTAGGTGCGGCAAATAAAAGATCGAGGCACCGAACCGCTTGGTTCTTGATGAAATTGATTCCACTGTGTGAGGGGCATTCCTCAGTTTGGCACGTGTAGTTCTGTATAGGAAAGGAGAGGGTGGGATTAATTGGAAGAGCTCATCGGAACACTTGCCATGGTAGAGGTAAAAATCATCTCATATTATAGCAAAGTTTTTGTAAATATTTATTTCTTTTATTATAGGTACAATAGGATAAATGACATTATATTAACTAGTAGGTTTGTACACTATTTAGGTGAGCTATTTTTGTTTATTCATTACGTTATTCCTCCGCCATTCGCAGCATCCAAACTCATTCAGGCCTCTTCCAATAAGAGCTAGTATTTACTGTTACATGTATATTCCATGATCATGCTTTATCATATCGGCAGCTTTCTCAGCAATCATTATAGTAGGGCCGTTCGTGTTTCCCCTAGTAATCGTAGGCATTACACCAGCATCGACTACGCGCAGGCCTTTGACCTGCCGAACTTTAAGCCTCTCATCCACAACACCAACTCCTTCAACTCCCATCCCACAAGTTCCTACTGAGTGGTAGTAGCTGCTCGACAAATTTAAAACGTAACATTTCCAGTACTCAAGACTTGGGAAGTTTAAACCTTCACACTGTGGTACTCTTACATCAACTATCTCTGGCTTATACTTCTGAAAATATGGAGTATTCACCACGCTTACATAATCTTGGATATATTTCGCATAGTTATCTAAATCCTCACTATTGCTGAAGTACCCTGAATATATCAGTGGACTGTCTTCAGGATCTGAAGTCTTCAACATGATTCGTCCTCTAGATTTTGGCTGTATATTCGCTACTAAAGCAATTAGGCTTCCTCGTTGAATAGTATCTTCGGCGATGTTAATACAAGTCTTTTCTTTAATCGTGAATACTGTTGAACAGAGTAGTGAGCTGAATATTGGAGCAGGGGATACTGGGACAACTGTTGTTTGGTAGTCTGGATAGCTCTGTGATTTATTCAGAGCTGCAAAACCCACGAATGCTGGTAAAGGAAACCGATCCAAATGTGCCAAAGGGTCTAGATTGTTAATGATTGATGAAGATGGATTATTTTGGGTAATAATTACCGGTACAAGCGGATGGTCTTGTAAGTTTTTACCAACGTTGGGTGAATCTACAATTACATCTATATCCATATCTTTCAAATGCTCTTTAGGCCCTATGCCCGAGACCATAAGCAGTTGTGGACTGTTGATAACACCAGCAGATAGGATAATC
Organism: Lithosia quadra; assembly: GCA_963576445.1. Lineage (NCBI taxonomy): Eukaryota > Metazoa > Arthropoda > Insecta > Lepidoptera > Erebidae > Lithosia > Lithosia quadra. Next base: position 15,952,749 of record OY754880.1, on the reverse strand, counting down.
TCATTTCTAGCATTAACTGTTATCACTTGTCCATTAGGAATCTTTATCTCAACTCCTACTGCCCTTTTTTGATCGAACAAGATCTTTCTTGCTCGAGTATTTTTAAGTACGTATAAATTTTTCCGTTGTTTTATAGGTTTAAGAAAGGCGTTAGCTGTACTCTGGCGCAGATTTTTGTCACATGTGTAACTTGCTGGAGCGTAACCCAACTGCTGATACCCATTATTTTCTATCAGGATATCGTGGCCGTTTTGTCTGAAGGCTTCAAGATAACCACTTATTTTATCATACCAATTCGGTCTTGTTACAACTAGGTAACCTTTTGTGTTGTGTAAGGGAGCGGATTTACTCTCCAAGATGCCTTTGTCGATAAGGTGTTCGCTTTTCTTGAAGTATGCAGTGACATTGTCCCAATCCCATCCCGGATTACCGTTTTGGACCCAAGTTTCGTAGTCTACTTTGTTTCCTCTGAGGTAAAACATGAAGTTAATGCCGCTGGATCCTCCGAGCATCTTGCCTGTGAGTAGTTGAAAGCTTTTCGCTTTAAGGCCTTGGCTTGAAAAGCTATCGTTGACTGTGAAGTAATTCCAATTGGGTAATTGCGGAGAAACTAAAATTGATAGGCCCGGTTGCTGCAAAAAAAGACATAAGAAATCAGCACGATCACGCAAATACTATTCAAACTAGCTAATATTCTTAGGTCTGTTATTCTAAAAGACCACATCAGAGGGAAGTTAAAGGAGTGGATCAAATTGAGACGGAACGCAAAACTCCAATGTAACAGGACGAAAACTAGCTTGGGCCCGTAGACAGCGTAAATCGCTAAGGAAATGAATAGATTAGGTCGACCAATCACATCCAAGCTCGTCGCCGGCGTATGATGCGCGCGCCGCAGCGGGATCACGAGCTGGAGTGTGATTGGTCAACCTAATCTATTCTATTCCTTAGCGATTTAGACTTTTGACACTTGTCTACGGGGGCTGATGATACTAATCAAGTGTCTTTATGTGAAGCTATTTTCACAAGCTTTTATCTTGCTTCGTCTGATTGTGTACCAACATTATCCACCACAACATGTTTTTAATGAACTTCCGGTGTTTATTTATCCATTTTTTGACATTCTCCTTCATTAACTTAATTCGCATTAGGGTTATTTATTACCCCTATACATCCTTACTTTTCCTCAACAATCCTCTCAACTAAACTCACATTAGACGCTCCAGGGGGATCGTCTCCAGCCTCAATGAGCAGCACTCTCCAGCTTGCTACCTCTGTCAGCCTGTTGGCCAAGACACAGCCGGCCGACCCCGCTCCGACTATGATGAAGTCAAATGTCTCGCCATCTAGACTCATAATAAAGTTTTGTGTTTCATTATAGACTGACTGTTAAACATTCTGGATTTTAATTTTTTAATCGGAACCTTAAATTCTTTTCCCAATTTAAAGTAGCCTAAACTACTCCATGTTATATCAGCTATCTGCCAGTGAAAGTCAAGTCAAAATCGGTCCAGCCGTTTCAGAGATTAGCCGGAACAAGCAGACAGACAGAAATTTTTAAAAATGAATGTTGTATGTATTGGTATGGTATGTGTACCGAGTATACATCCAAAACCAAATGCACTTAGTGAAATGCAGTTACTTTAAATTGCAAACATACACTCCAATTTTATTTATATTTAGGTATACACCTATGTTTACGAAATAAAATGATTACTGATCACTGATTACTGATTACTAGCTTTTGCCCGCGGCTCCGCCCGCGTGGATGTTGGCTATCGCGACCAAACATAGCCTATGCCCATTCTCAAGGTCTAATCTACTCCTATACCAAATTTCATGAAAATCTATTCAGCTATTCAGGCGTGAAAGCGTAACAGACAGACAGACAGAGAGACAGATAGAGTTACTTTCGCATTTATAATATTACTAGCTGTTGCCCGCGGCTCCGCCCGCGTGGATGTCGAAATCCGTTTCAAAAACTATCCTATCTCTCAAGTTGGATCGAACTGCACATGGTGTGCGAATTTTATTATAATCGGTTAAGTGGTTTAGGAGTCCATTGAGGACAAACATTGTGACACGAGATTTATATATATTAAGATGTCAGTGTCATAAATAAATGATGATTGTATAGATTTGATGATTGATTGATGACAGAGTGATGAGAGAGAAATAAATTGATAGATTGATCACTCAAACTAAGAACAAGGAAATTTCTAATGTTCTTGCTCAAACTTAAAAACGTAGATTATATATTTGGTCCACATTACAATACGCAGATTAAAGGTGATAACAACAGAATAATTTCACTATTGACTTACGGGATATATACTTACCTACAGATAAAACTATTCATAATGTACGTACTTACTTAATACAATTTTATTCAAGATACAAAGCAGATAAAACGTATTGTACTTTGCTTTTTACCGCCATCTTGTTCTATTTTCATCTATTTACACCTACATACATACACTTTTTGTTTTTTTTTTCGCGCGCAGTTCCCCACGGATAACGCTCGCAGCCAGCAGGGGCGGTCATGTCGGAATCGAACCGACTAAAACAGCACACCATCTCAATCTTCTAGCGCTGGGGTGTATGATTGCCCAACCGGGCCAACTCTGGCTCCGGCACCTCGGGTTTAGGAACCACAGTGTCCTCGAGTCCCCGTCATGCATGGAAAGGGGGAAGGGAAGGGGGGGGGGGCGCCGTCCTCTTGGCCTGCTTCTGCTAAAGTGACAAGTCAACAAGGAAGAAGGTTGTACAGCGACTGAGTCGCCTGCGCCTGTGGGGAGGGGAGTTCTGAGGCATCTTTCCCGGATCTGTTGCACCACCTCTTTTTTTATACTAAGTACTTAGGTGGCAGACAAGCGCACGGCACACTTGATGGAAAGCGATCACCATGGCCTATTGACGTGTGCAACATCAGAGTTGTCACACTCGCGCTGCAAACCCTGGAGGGGGAGGGGAGTTGAGGAGTTTGGGCGGGCATAGAGGGGGTTATGAGCTCTGGCTACCCTACTTACCGGCAGGAACACAACACGATCGTTATCATGGCCGCGGTCTTCTGTAGGGCGGAGGAATTACCCTAGTTGGACAGCTCAGTTCGGACGGGAGATACCGTCGTGTCCTACCTCCTTCTCTAGCATGCCTTTTTCTTTTTAGGGTAGGCAGAGATAACAATACGCTAACTGTACTTACCACGTACGTTTGCATGTGGTGGGTAGGGTGAGAATCCAAGCTTTATAGATGTGATACCGACAATCGCTACCTCAATGGCTTGTATGAGAGGCACTAGGAGTTTCACCTCGGCGACGGATATGGCTTGCAAGATGATGCTGTAACGAAAAAGAGGAAACAAAAAGCGGCTTTATTTTTAGACCTCGGCACCTTAATATAGCTTTTATGGGAGCGAAAATATCACACTAGAGCTAGTCAACAAACTCGCTATGAAGTCACACACACACATGTTGTTGTCTTAAAATTCACTTACGAAAACAAGGGTGACATTTGTAGAGCTGTATTTTGTGTACTTAGATTGCTTCTGTCGTCTGGTGACGAGCCTCTGTAATTATAAAATAAAAACTAAAGTTATTAATTAGAAGCAAAGATGAGAAAGAAGAATAAAAGAAACACGAACATTTTTTTATTATTAAAAGACAATATTCATGAACAAAATTTCATGAATATTGCCTTTTAATAATAAAGAATGCATGCCGGTAGAATTTGAATAAGTATTGTCGGTCAGACAGAGCTAGAGTAAAGTCATAAGGATTGTTAAAAACGCATATACATATATGCGTCATTGGCACAGTGGTGGTTTTTGGACGCATATATGTGTCTTTTCAACGGGTCGGTTTAACTATACATAATTTAGAAGCGCCTGAGTCGTTTTTCTTAGCAAACCGCCCGTGGAAATGGCGGTCTGTTTCAACTTATAGAGGTAACTACCTAGTTCCATTAACGTAACAATTTGGATGGGCACTTTTTAGACCATATAGAACTACATTATTTTGAAACTTAATTTTAAGGTAGGTAATTAGAATTATTCCAAGTGGTTACATTAGATGTTTAATTCCACAGGGATGTCTGGTAGCAATTTGCAACCCTCCTAAGTGACTTATAATGGACGACGTGATTTTTTGATTTTGATCCTAATATAATTAAAATAAAATCATTTATATAAAAACTTTTGAGTTTTACAGTTAACGAAATTGATGGGCAATTTTATTCACTTTCTTCCGTGGTGTGTATGGCGGTAGAGCCTTCGACGTTATAGCTCGCGGGTTCGATTCGTGCTTCTATTTGCATTGGTCTGGGTATTTCTGTGCCTTAGAGAGCCTGTTAAGCAGCAGTCTCAGTTACGAATATGGCATTCGTTACGGGTAGTTATAACCATAATAACCTTGAGTTGTATTCCCGTCGGTAAGTAGGGTAGCCAGAGCTCACTGTACCTCTCCTCTCCCTACCCCTTCCTAGCCTTCCCACCCGTTGCTAGCCCTCCCCCCTTCCCTTCAGGGTAGGCAGCGCGTGTGCAACACCTTTAATGTTGCACACGTCCATAGGCCACGGTGGCCGCTTCACGTCAGGTGGGCCGTGTGCTTCTCTGCCACCTATGTACCTAGTATATATTATAAAAAAAGCCCGACAACTTTAAATCTGAGAACAAAAATATGAAGCCTGAATCAGACTTTTGAATTCTGACTAAAACCGTTCAACAATACACGTATTATATTTTTTAAATAGTAGGCAGTAGGACAGTAAGATTTAATTTAACCTTAAATAAATAAAACTCACTTTAATTGCGTTCCAATCACAATTACGAGGATGGCGCCCACCGTTAACTTATTGAATTTTAAACGCGGGAAATATCTTATCATTTTGACAGTTTTTCACACTCCACAGTTAACTAAGTCACATGTCAACGACAGTCATTAAACAAATAAAAACGTTTTAAATATTAATGCTAACCGGTAATATGGTAATATTTTTTTTACTAGCCGATGCCTGCGGCTCCGCTCGCGTGAATGTCGGTTATCACAACTTTTAGTCGGATCTTCGGTTCTACTCAATCGATTGTGTATAAAAATGCATAAGATTCTTAGACTGATGAATACCTATCTAATAAAAGAAAACTGCATCAAAATCCGTTCAGTAGTTTTTGCGCCCACGCAGTTTTGTAGTAGTGATTACGTACCTATACATACTCATGACCCATCCAGGTGTGCAGTACCCGCATTGGCTGCCATTGAACGCAGCAAGGGTGGACTGGATTGGGTCATATCCATCCTTGCGGTTACCGACGCTTCCCACAGTTTTTATGTCCCATTCATGGCAGGACAAAATGTAGACTAAACACTGAAAAGATGAATAAATGTTGTGTCTTTTTGTTCCCCCAAAGGTTTGCTTTTTTTATTGAATAAGCATACAATATTTTTGTGTTCAGAATCGATCTTATAACGTATGTACACAAGTGTTTTTTTAATATCTCCAATGTACAAACACATCTACCATATTTATAATATACAATGTTTTGGCTTTACTCATGGCTTTACTGATATTTTGCGTAATGCCTTGCGCAGACGACGCGACGACGCGTATACGCGTATAGTAAGTCACTTGCGTGACCTACATCTAGGTAGGTATACGAGTGAATAAAATTTAAGTGTGTAATTCCTCAGCGGTGTGGTGAACTGGTTGACTAATATTAGATACTCGGGTAGGTGGCGTTGATAAATTTTCTAGGAACCGGTTCAAAACTGTAACCTTCATGGTTTAATACGCAATACGCACTTTGTTCTTTCTTTAAAAATAAGTGGGTAGTTACCATAGGCAATTACGTAATATTTTTTATAAATAATAAGCGTGGAAACAAAATTAAGGCGGTAACTTTAAAAAAATAAAGGTTAATTAGTCTAACAGCCTATTATATTTAACTTTTATGCGTGTTTTATATAATACCTATACCCGCAGGTCCGCCCGCGTGGAGGTCGATATAAGGCGTTTTTTGACTATACCTCCGGTTTTACTTAACCGATTGTAATCGAAAATGCGCAAGATTTTAAGTCTGACTGACTAATGTCTTTCAAACAACAAAAACCGCATCAAAATCCGTTCAAGAGTTTTTGCGTCCATCGCGAACAAATAGCCAAGAATTGATAAGAAAAAAAAAATGTTTCCTGAATCGTTCTTATAAAAAAGAACGAGAAAAAAGAACTTAAGGTAGGTACCTACATAACAAATTATTTTTATTATTTTCTTTTATAGTTCCAAGCTGTAGTTATTTTTAAATTTCGCGCAATTTTTAATATCAAAGTGACTTTGTATACACAAAAAAAGGTGGAATGCTCTTCCTAGATTCTCGAAATTTTCCGATATATTCTACGGCTAAGGGCGCCGCCCGCCGGTGGGATCATGGTGAAATCATTGGGAATAGTTGATTATCAACTTTTGATGCTGACTGTACTTACTTACATCTTCTTCAATCTAGCGTTAATCCCAGTCGTATCCAAAGCTTTCACCTCGGAGTCTGGGGTCCGCTTTACCAGTCTTAACTGTGGATTTGGCTGGACCTCGATATTTTCCGTGAAGTGACTGCCATCGACCTTCACAACCCAATGGTGACATTAGGCGATATCGAAGCATTGCAGGCAGACCGTTGTTATTGGACTTTTTAGGGCCCCAAATATCCGTAACGACTGCCATATGATAGATGTTTATATGGCAACTGGGACCGACGGCTTAACGTGCTCTCCGAAGCACGACCAGACCAATGCAAATACCCATATTCATGCATACAAATATTTGCACTGAGCGGGGATCGAACCCGCGCCTCCTGCGCAGCGGCCGCGTTCACTACCGCTACACCATAGTCTGTCGTGTACTTAATGTACTTAGTTACATAACGGCCACTAATAAATTGTGCGATCCTGAAAAAGGAAAATAATTATATATTTTTCTCTAAGTAGGTAGGTATTTACAACAAACATGTTAATAGTGAAAACGTGATGATAATATCGCCAGTCTTATCGCTAACATTATAATGAGCATAAAGAATTGGTTTATTGCTCTGAGATACGAATGCACGAATGGACACATAACTCTAAACCCAGGTTTAAATCATCTTTAGACCATGGTTTAACGAAAATGTTATTACAAAACGCGTGTTAGTACCAGTTAGTACTAAACCAAGGATTATCTCTGGTCTAAAGATAAACTTGCGTGACACCTAGTCTAATGTTATCCCTGAATTAGGTACCTACCTACTACAATATTAAACTACTTACAATCTAATTAGGTCATCTATAGGATAGGTGTACTCCTTTCCCACTTTTATATACCTTGATAGAAGACTCGGAACACTCGCCATGACAAGAATGTTCTGAATAAAGTCTGAAAACAAAACCACTGAAAACTATAAACAATAAAATATTTCGTCTCGTCTTTTTAGCTTGAAAAAGTGTTGAACGAAGTAAACTTTGTCAACGTCAAATCAAAATGTCAAGTCAATACGAAAAATCTATTGTCAAAACAAAACGCACATCTCCCATTGAGTCCCATCTTCAAAACTACGAAATTAAAGACGGAAAATGTCTAGGATACGACATTTCTTGAATCTGTCCTATTGTAGATACTACAGTGTGCAGCAAGCTAAAAAGAAACTGCCTATAATCACATGTAAACGGCAAGAGTTCAACCATTACGAAGGTCAGACATATCCGAAGTTTGAAGCTATTCCCTTGGCTTCTAAAGGATGGCTACATTCTAAATCTAAAAACGACTACTTCGTGATCTATGGAAATGCAACTTCACAACCAGAAGAGCCATATTATAAGAAGAGTTTCGAAGAAATAGGTGTTAATCCTGCGTTGATTGAGGTTATGTCGGAACAAGGGTTGTCTTTGCCGACTTTGATCCAAACGAAAGCAATACCTGCTATTCTGAACGGTTATAACACTGTTATTACTGCTGAAACTGGTTGTGGAAAGACATTGGCGTACCTGCTACCAATATTCCAACACATATTGGAATGGAAACCTTCGGTAAAAGAGGACTTCAATAGTCCAATGGCTGTAGTTATAACACCTAGCAGAGAATTGGGTAAGCTATGTTAAAACTTTGGAATTTTTATTCTAGGATATAATATACACAGTACTATGTAAGTGCTGTGTACCTACCTATATTGTGGTAGAGTAAAAATTATTATCTTTTTTCATATTAAACACACTTTGTATAAATAACACTATATATAATTATTATTTCTATTAGGAGATGGCTTTTTTATTATTTAGGCGGCATCTGTGGTGTAGCGGTAGTGCATGCGACTGCTACGCAGGGGGCGCGGGTTCGATTCCCGCTCAGTGCAAATATTTGTATGCATGAATATGTCTATTTGCATTGGTCTGGGTGTTTGTATGTATAATAAGTATGTATTTACAAAAAAAAACTATATAAGTATGTTTATCAGCACTCTAGAACCCATAACACAAGCTAGTTAAACCATGCTTACTTTAGGTCTAGGGAGCTCTGTGTAGAATGTCGTAGAATATTTATTTATTATTTATTTATTACCCCTGGTCCGTCCAATTATTGAGGATGTAGGATATTCAGCATTCTACAAAGTTTACCTGTTTAATTCCGAATTTTTGTGATCTGTTCCAACATTCGATCTTCCAGGTCTTTTATATTCCAGTATTTAACCCCATAGTCCGTCTTAGATCTATGATTCTAATCTTTTATTCCAATTTCTTCAGCTACACAAGTTGGTGAAGTCGCACAGAACATAGCCCAGCATCTTAACTTGAACGTAACCACGCTGGTCGGTGGCCGTACTAAACGAAAAATGTTGGATCCTCCAGTAGAGTATTGTGATTTACTTGTCACAACTCTAGGAGCATACAGTAAACTTGTTACAACGGGCATTTTCAAGATAAACAATGTGCATCACGTGGTTTTAGATGAAGCTGATACGTTATTGGATGACAGTTTTGTTGATAAATTATCACATTTGTTAAAGAAGTTTGCGGTGAGTAATTTTTATAATATTATTCCAGTTTATACTGCCCATCCAAATCCAAGGGTTAAGTCTACCTAAATCTATGTATTCTTTCAAGAAAAAGTTGAAGTACTTACTGTTGAAAGAATGTTATTATACAATAGACAAATTTTTAAGTGGTGTAACATACCTTAAAGTTGTTTAATTTCATCTCTGGATTCAAAGTTTCCACAATTTGATTAGGTACCTATAATTTTTGGATTTATTATAATTTTTTACATATTTAATTATTTTTGTTGGACTGTTTTAAATTTAATTGCATGTATTGTTTTATTCTAGTGTTTTAGTTTTACATTCAGACACAATTTGTAATTTTTTTTATGAATAAATGAATTGAATTGAATTGAATCGACCTCACCTGCAAACCACTACACCTGCTGGTTGAAGAAAAATATGTCATAATTTAAGGCACTTCTTGAATTTAGAGTTTCGAGTTATTTTTTTTCTAAATGTTAATCAAGTTAAACTAAAATTTCCAGATCCAGCACATGGTTCAGATACAAACTCCGCCGAAAGGCTGTCAGCTAACTCTTGCAAGTGCAACCTTACCGCATGAGCTGCCTGACTCCGTGAGCTCCTTCGTAGACCCCCAGTCGCTGAAAACTGTCACTACGTCGAAAATACACAGGATATTGCCACATGTGCCTCATAAGTAAGTAGTAACAAATGAAATCTTTTATACAAATAAATAAAATTGAGTGTCTGTAATTTGTTTTCTTCCTGCTATAGTCCGGGGTCCTTTAAGGGCGTGAAGTATTTGATAAGGCAGTGTATATGTTGCAGTCAAAACTCTTAACCAGTCAAAAGTACTTTTAACTGAATAAAATAGGTTGGTCAAAAGTTGTTTATGTTTTTATAGGTTTTCAAACCACCAAGAAATGAAAAAAAAAATTACCACGAAGGCTAAGGCGGGAGCTCAGCTCCGCTAACCTAATCTATCCGAGTGGGTACTCTGAGTCGGGGTGTTAAAAACATTGGTAAAAGTACTTTTGACTGTTTAAGAGTTTTGACTGCAAGCACCGTTAAAAGTACTTTTGACTATGTTGCTACTTAAAAGTACTTTTAACTGGTTACGAGTTTTGACTGCAACATATTACAATAGTGACCCACCACGGTCCTGAGACAACCTTTAGCTTACCATCAGGCGAGGTGAATCGACTTCTTATTATTTTTCATTCCACTTACAGATTTCTACGAATTGGCAAGGCTCAGAAGCCGCTAGAACTTCTAAAAATAGTTAAGGCAGACGTGAATCAAAATCGTCCAGTAATGATATTCTCGAACCAGACGTCAACCTGTGACTTTGTATCGATGTTTTTGAACGAGAACAACATTGACTGTATCAACATTAACGGGAAGATGCCCGTGCCGCTGAAGTTGGGGAAGTTTGAACAGTTTAAAAGTGGGCAAGTGAATGTGCTATCCTGTACTGATATTGCGTCTAGAGGATTGGATACCACTAGGGTGAGTTATCTTCTATGCCAGGGTAGGCAACCTTTCTGCATCAACGTGCCATTTTTTCTAAAACATGTTTTATGGGGTCACTGGTGTGCCATCAAAACTCTTTTTTATACCACTTAGGTTGCAGACAAGCACACAGCCCACCTGATGGGAAGCGGTCACCGTGGCCTACGGACGCGTGCAACACCAGGGGCATCATGATACCTCACGAGTGTCATACGTTTTATAACATAGGTATTTGAACACTCCGCAGCATAGGATAATTCCCGTTAGTTAGATCGTCATCAAATTTCTAAACACAAGTTTTATGCTCGGCGATGTGCCCAAAATATTGTGCCGCGTGCCACCGATGGCACGCGTGCCACCGATGGCACGCGTGCCATTGGTTCGCCTACCCTGTTCTATGCTATTATAAAATTGTATTTTTTTTTTTTTTATACCACTTAGGTGGCAGACAAGCACACGGCCCACACTGATGGAAAGCGGTTACCGTGGCCTATGGACGCGTGCAACACCAGGGGCGTCACACTCGCGCTGTATAGTATGTTGTATAGTAGCTGTGTCTGTATATTGGTGTTAAAAAGAATAATAATAGACTTTTAATGACTAGATGTGAACACATCAGCTAGCAGCTGCTCTTTCACGACAAAATAAAGAAATAAACGAATAAAATTAAAAAAAAATACAAGGTAATGCTTTATGAACGATTTTGAACACAGAATTTTTTTTTTAAATGTCTGTTTGTTTGTTTGTTTGTTTGTTCGCGATGGAAGCACAGTACTTAACAGATTTTGATGTAATTTTTTCTTGCTTGAAAGGTCTTCATGAGACTTAAAATCTTACATTATGTTTTATCCCAATCGGTTGAGTAGACCTGGTGATATAGTCAAAAAACGCAAAAACCGTCCTTCGCCGATTCGAACCTACTAAAACCGCATGCCATCTCGGGTTTTCAGATACCGGGGCGTAGGTTGGTCCAAAACGGGTGCGCGTGACCCTAAAACGATTGTTGACGCTACTTGACGCATTACGTGGAACAACTACCACCTGACTTCCACAAGTCACTGGTGATATCAAAGTTCTGTAGTTAGACAAGTTGTCGGTTTTTTAGGCCTCCGTACTTAATCTATTTGACATCTATTTGAAATTTTTAAAGAATTGATGCATGTACTAATTTTTTTTCCATATTGTGACTATATTGTACACCGCAGATTGCGGTATATCACAGAGATCTCTATTTGATTTTAAGACCAATAACTTGTGATAACAATAAATAAATGAAATGAAACATGAAATATTTATTGTTTCAGACTCAACACATAATAAACTATGACTTCCCACTGTATACAGCGGACTACATTCACCGTACTGGCCGAACCGGGCGGTTAGGATCGCCGGCCGGTTGCCACGTCACCAATTTCGTGGCTTGGCCGAGAGAAGTACAACTCGTGCAGAAGATAGAGACCTCTGTGAGGAAAGAAATGCCGTTGCCCAACGTGAATGCGAACATTAGACGGATTATTGAGGAGAGAATTGTTAGCATGGCGGAGAGAGTATAAGAGATATTAAAGATTAGTGAGTACTATATTTTGTTTCAATTCCGTCTTCCCTTTCCCTGTTCAATACAAAGTCATGAAGGTATAAAACCTGTGGACGGTGCGCGTTGAAGAATATAAGTGACGACACTAGATTTAGTCAACTTGCTTATATGTACAAGATGGCACACTCACACTCATACACTAGTCCACATCATTCGATTCAATTAGTTTATGTAGCGAAAAAAATACAGCATGTAATGAGCAACTAAAAAAATCCAAGAATTACATTACCGGTAACGTCTAAATTCACTCACATTATGGTTAGCCGCCGTCATTTTTGTGACACAGTCTCAAAAAAACTTCGGCCTTCACAGCTGGTGTCTCGCGCGATTGCCATTCGTATCTCACGTGGTTGATAGAGGGGATTTACCGCTCGGCGGCCGCTGCCGTGGAATAGTACCAATAAAAAATAGATTAAATTTAAAAGTTTATTGCATAGTACATATTATTATTCACACAATATCCATCTAATTAAGATAAATCTACACACGTAAGATCCCTTATATAAACAATTGAACACTCTGGGATCGCTTAATATAAGGGTAAAGACTATACAGGTATGTCTAAAAATAAAGTGCCTCTCGCACTTGATAAAAGTCTTTACTGACAATCGCTATGATATTGCTTTTTATATTATTCGAGATTAAAATACAATTACTACTACACTTGAACTTAAAAAATGACTTATTGTAATTAAAAGTTATATAATAATATATGGGATATTCCAATGATGGCCTTTGTACAGTCACCCTCAAGAGTGGATGAACATTAAACAATTACAAACGATTGAAACATTTTTAATTTGTAAATAATTCATGTATTTATACTAGCTACACCTAAATTGATTTGAAAGTATTTTTGTAACATTCAATCAATAAGTTTAATGTGGATTTACACACATATTGCTCACACTTTTTCGGCCCGGGGTAGGCAAAGACAACAGCCCGCCATCTGCTTCTGCGCTTCCTCTACTGTTATTAATTTTTTTATGCAAGCTTGCGGATAATGCAGGTATTTTTTTTAAAATCATAAAATAAAAATGTTCAGAGTGAACGATAATTTGGAATGTGTTAAACTACTTCTGAGAACGACTGTACATTTAGAACTAAATAGATATCTAAATGACTTCAACCCAGTTCATGTTCTGAGCAACGTAAAATAGGTGAACTATGTGAGTATTATTTCTGTTGAATGTTATTCATAAATATTTTCTAATACATTTTTAATGAATACTGTATATTTCATAAGATATCTCCTATTTATTCTACAAGATACACTATCATTAGTAACACAGATTTGTCACACGTATAGTTTGAATATTTACAAATATTTTTATATCACCTATAAATAAGATTATTTTAATAATGTGGGTTTTTTTAAATATTGATGAGTCAGCGTTTCTGTAAAAATATGTTACATAGTTTTTATTAATGATTTTTAACTATGAAAATGACGGACTTTACATACAATCGTTTATCGCCTAATTATTTTACCACCTTAGTTGTGAAATTTTAAAAACACGGATATACGTATTCATTTATTTGTTACCAGGTGCGGGTTTATGAAATTTGTTCTGCGCAGTTCTGCGTATTTTGAAAATGACGAACTGCTAGGCTAGCTATATAAATGTTCATTTCTTATTTGACACCCTTAGCAGTGAAACTTCTTAAAATGTTTCCTTAGTGGACGTTTACGATGTAAAAGTCATATACTACCAAAATTTCAATCTAGTTAAATTAACCAGTACCTATTTAAAAAACCCTCTATAATAATAATATAGAATAATATTAACACAATAAAATTATTATATTTTTACATCATAGTTAAAATACTGCAGGCGCTTCGCCATTAGAAAATTATCTACTCTTTGGTGTCCATTATCCTTCTTGCCATTTAGCAACGTGAATTTAAATATATTATGTACAGTCAGCTACACATTTAAATACATGACGATTACTTATTTTTTATTAATGTAGATTATAAATTGTACTTCTGTGAATAATACTGTTTTTAATTTTTTCTTTTACAAAATAACTTGTAAAAAAAGATAACTATATTTACAAGAAATATTTTATTACTCGTTCATATCCGGATTTTTTTTATTTTATTTTTTATTTTTATTTAAAAAATAAAATAAAAATAAAATATATATGAAATATTATTGCTTTTATACTTTATTATAATACCTATACTTTAAATTAAAATTAGATTTTGTTATGAGCCGCATTTTACTGATATATATGATACTATTTATAGTTGGTGAATACATGATAAATGTATATTAACATACAGTTGAGCACACCACTACTAATTAAATTTTATTTACACGTTAGGTAAGTAGAGTCAGTTGCAAAAGTAGGTGAACACAAGGTTTATTTATTTTGTTAATATTCACAATGAGTTTTTTTTTCATATCTGTTTGTGAGTATAATTAGTATAACTATTTTGGATATTATGCAGTACCTACTGCCGGGCTTCCTTACTAGGTTATACTCGGGGACTCCATGATGAAAAAATGTGTGATTTTAGTCAATTCAATAGAATTCAGTGTTATATCCGTCGAAAAAAATTTAAAAATCAGTAGGTAAGGTATTAGGTATAAATATTATATTTACATTTATATAGGTTACTATTCTATTCTTACAAGCTATAGATAGGTCTACTCTAATATTAACTACACACTATTTGACTGTATGATCTTATTAAAATGGACGCTCAAGAAAATAGAGGCGTTATTACTGAAATTACATCATAAAAACTAGGCGTTGATGAACCTTTATCAGATTGCTTAACGTTTTTGCACGTTCCAGAGTAAAAAAATAACAGCATAGTTTTCAATAAACTATTCCATTCCAAAATATATTCACACATATTGTCAAACCTCAGATTATGTACAGTCAGCATTAAAAGTAAATGATTATTGCACTGATATCAAAATGAAAAAACTATCTAAATATTTTTTTAAATTGCTTTACTAAAAAAAGTAATTAAATACACTTTATTAAAAGCAAGCATTATGTTAATTAAAAAAATACTTTTGCACCTAATTTTAAGAATTCAAAATCTATTGATGTTGCTGACTGTACAAATTTTTATTTATTTATTTATTTATTTATTAAGAGCAGCTTACAAGGTATACACCAGCACATTACATTTTACCTTAAGTCTAATTTACATTTGTTTGGTGCTACCTCAATTACAAGCTGCCACGGCATGCATTGGGAAGCAAGAATACAATTGATTAACCCTTAATAGGGTAAGGGTATATATATTACCACTTTCTGCTTTTCTACAAAATTTGAGATATATTTAAAATGGAAACATTAAATGTTATTCCTTGATTTAATTATATTTTTTTAGTAAGTTTACTGTCATATTTTTAACACTTCATAAGTTGTCAAAGTCATGTTAGCAATCTACGGTACTGTCAAAGTTGACCCAACGAATTTTGGTGGCAAAAATTGAATGTTTTAGTGGTCGAGTGCGGATTTTGTGCAAATTTGTTCTACAATAATTCTTATAAGAAATTTTACGATACAAATTTATAAAATAGGGTATATTTACTTTCGTTTTACGTATTAGCAGCTTTCAGGAACGATTTTTAATACATTTTTCGATATCGTTTTTAAGTGGTAAAATAGTTACCATTGCCCGATTATACTTACTAAAAATCGTAGGTAACTATATATAAAAATCAGTGTGTTTGTTACGGTAAGCCGGGACTCGTGTAAAGTTCACTACTAAAAAGCTTTGATAGATAGTTTACGTAATTTCTTTAGAAGCTGATGGATATAGGTACCTAGTCATAAAGTACGAATTTTCTTTTTAATCTATGAATAGAAATCTTACTTGTTTTCAATATTAGTATAGATAACAATAAAAATTAATAAATAAAATAATAAGGTAGCTACATAAATTTATTTAACGAAAAATGTATGACAAACACAGATGAAACCACTAGTCTTAAAATAAAAATGCGCCAGAAGGGGCAATGGTAACAATTTTACCACCACTCCGCAAAATTTTGAAGTTGTAAACGGGCAATGGTATATTATTTACCACCGGAAAAACTACCCCTAAAATGCAACCCCTATAAAAAATATTTAGAAAAATGAAATCTGTGACCTATTATTAGCCAGGAACCAGTTTTAGTTTGAAGAAAAAGCACTCACAGGCTCGGGCCCTATTAAGGGTTAAAGTAATTACACAAAAATTATCTGTACAACACAGAAACCTAAATTATGGAAATTAAGTTTACTGAGACTAATATGAGTACCTAAAAAAACTAGTAGTTGTGGGATGGGTTTAAAATCAAGAATTTAAATTTAGCCAAGGATTGTCCAAAGATATCCAAAGCGCGCCCCTTCGAAACATTATTGTATGTGTGTTGGAGCCGGTTCATAGGCGAATGGAGTCCTAGATTGCTTCTTGCTTTTTTGGGAACAAATAAATGGAATCGTGATTCACGCGGAAGTTTCTTGGGGGTACTAAATGTAATATTTTCAAGAAGAGACGGGCAATCATGGACTCCCCTCGCCACCTTGTACAAAAACATTAGATCTAATAGTTTTCTTCGATCTTTGAGACTATGCAGATTGAAATGCTTTAAGCGTTTTTTGTATGAGGCTAGAGTCTTAGCATGATGATGATGGTGGTAAGTTAGATGGTATAAGAAACGCTTCTGAACTCGCTCAAGTGCATTAATGTGGACCTCGTAATGAGGAGACCAAACCTGACTACAGTATTCGAGCCTCGATCTGACCAATGTACTAAATAAGGTAATCTTTGTTGATTGTTTCTTAAAGTTCTTACAATTTCTAAGCACAAATCCTAAAATCCTGAAACCTTTTGTAGTAACATTCTTAATATGAGGGATAAAACTTAATTTCTTATCCAGTTATAGCTGTAAGCTGATAGCGCTATATTTAAGTGGAACTATAAATAAAACATGTAGCTCGGAAAATATGAATATAATAATGACAGAACTATAAACAGCAAAAACAGTAGAAAATAATAACCATGGCAACCGCCACACAACCCCCCCCTTGAGACCGTCACTACGGGCGATAATAGTCGGGGAACCGTACTCTACGGCCCGACCGTGTCGTCCTGATGCTACCTCCTACGGCATCAGGTGACTTGGTGGTGGGTGAAATTGGGTGTGACGGATATGTGCAGAGCTGATTTTGAATATGTGTTGATGAGTGAGTGAGTGTGTTGTCTGAATTGCTGAGTGTGTAGGCTGGCTTCAAGCGGTTAATCGAAACAGAAACAATTTTACCCTTAACCATCACGTGGAAAAATTTATCTCCACGTTGCGTAACTTCATATGGCCCAGTGTAGGCAGGTTTCATCGATCCCGAGGTCTCATCCCTAATGAATACCCGGCTGGATGATAGGAGATCTTTATGAATAAAAGTAGCCCTACTACCGTGCCTGGCTGTGGAAGATGGCTGTAAGCGTTTGGCGAACATTCTCAAACGTGCGACATAATCGGTCAAGTCGACCGTATCGTCAACTGTAGGCTGAAATAACTCGCCTGGCAGACGGAGTGTTTCACCGTACAATAACTCAGCTGGCGTTGCTCCCAAGTCCTCCTTGTAAGCATTCCTGATGCCTAGAAGTACCAAGGGTAGTGATTCAACCCAGTTGACTGTGGCGTGGCATGTTATCGAGGCTTTAACTTGCCGATGTAGGCGCTCTATTAAGCCATTCGATTGCGGATGGTAAGCCGTTGTGCGCCTGTGCCTAAAGCCTATTACCTCGGAAAGGTTTTTGAACAGCGCGGATTCAAATTGACGGCCGCGATCGGTCACGATGTCCGTGGGACAGCCGAACCTGGCTATCCAACCGGTCACCAAAGCTTGGGCCACTGTGTCGGCAGTGATGTTTTTCAAGGGAATTACCTCAGGCCAACGCGAGAATCGGTCAATGGCTGTGAGGCAATATCGGAATCCTTGACAGAGTGGCAAAGGTCCAATAAGGTCTATGTGGATGAATGTAAACCTTGCCTTAGAAAGTTTAAAGGTTCCTAGTGGTGCAAAAACGTGACGAGTAACCTTGCACCGCTGACACGCAATGCAAGAGCGACTCCATTCTCTGCAGTCTTTTTTGATACCCGGCCAAACGTACCTCTCGGTAACCAATCTAATCGACGCATTGGCGCCCGGGTGACTAAGTGAGTGTAAACTCTGGAAGACCTGGGCCTCGATTCTGCTAAAGGCAAACCACTATAATACCACTGACACTCTAAAAATGCTATTTAATTGTAGACTTTACCTTTATACAGTTAAAGTCTAAAATCAAATGAAAAGAATTCATTTAACTTTTTCATTCGCTCTACACAATATCATTTGACTTTAGACTTTAACCTCATAACAATAAAGTCTACAATTAAATGGCATTTTTTAGAGTGTCAGTGGTAAATCAGTGGTTTGTCTTTAGCAGAATCAAGGCCCTGGAAACGTAACTCCTTCGGGACATATGGTCGGGGATTCTTGCTACTCTCGTCACAATACAGTTCAAGCTGCAATCCCGGCAGTTTGACCTTGGCAAGGCGTAGTGATGTTTCACCTGCAAGTATGCTTTTGATTTCTGGATCGCCCGCTTGACACTGTGCCAGTTTGGCCAAGTCCAAGGGTTGCACAATTTCCTCAATCCTGGAGAGACTGTCGGCAACAACATTGTCCTTACCTGAAATGTGCCTGATATCGGTCGTAAACTGCGAGATGTAATCCAGGTGCCGGAACTGTCTCGGTGAGCAATTTTCCTTTCGCGAATGAAATGCGAAACTGATCGGCTTATGATCTGTGTAGACCACAAAGTGCCGGGCCTCAACCATATGTCTGAAATGTTTAATTGCCTCGTAGATTGCAAGAAGCTCACGGTCATAAGGTGAATACTTCTTTTGCGATGGACTTAGTGTTTGAGAGAAGAATGCCAGTGGCTGCCACATTTTATTACCATCCTTACGTTGCTGCAAGACGGCACCTAGCGCTATGTCTGAGGCATCAGTCACTAGAGCGAGCTTAGCATCGCAGTCTGGGTGAGCAAGCAATGCGGCTTCAGACAAACCCATCTTGCAATGGTTGAAGGCTTCCTTTTCTGTGTCAGTAAAATGCACTGGGTGTGAGCCTTTTACGGAACCAGTAAGCAAAGCGTTTAGTGGAGCTTGATGTTGAGCTGCTTTGGGCATGAAACGACGGTAAAAATTAATCATACCCAGAAATCTGCGAAGCTCCCGCACGGTCTTGGGAACTGGGTACTCCGCGATAGCCTTTACCTTATCAGGCAGTGGCTTAGTGCCCTCGGCCGAGATACGGTAACCAAGAAACGTTACCTCACTGGCGCCGAAGATGCACTTACCTGTGTTGATGACCAGCCCATATTCCAGAAGCCTGGCGAAGAGCTGGCGTAGGTGATGAGCGTGTTGGGTGGGATTTTGAGAGAATACTAAAAAATCGTCCAAATACGCGTAGCAAAAATCCAACCCACGCGTCACCTCATCAACAAACCTCTGGAAGGTCTGGCCAGCATTTCGGAGTCCAAATCCCATAAAAGGAAATTCGAAGAGCCCGAATGGGGTGGTTATAGCAGTCTTCGGAATATCCTCAGAGCTAACAGGAATCTGGTTATATGCCTTAACTAAATCTATTGTTGAAAATATAGTACAACCGGCAAGACTATGTGAAAAGTCGTGGATGTGCCGAATTGGATATTTATCCGGGACTGTTCTGGCATTTAACATGCGGTAGTCACCACAGGGTCGCCACCCATTCTTCTTTGGAGCCAGATGCAGCGGTGATGCCCACGGTGAGTTGGATGGCCTGGCTATGCCATCCCTCAGCATTGCTTCAAACTCTTCCTTCGCAATCTTAAGCTTGTCAGGGGCTAGACGACGCGGTGTGCAAGAAACCGGTTGGCCAGGTGTAGTGTGAATATGATGGACTGTATTGTGTGTAGGTGTGCGGTGTATGCCATGAGGGCGAGTGATGTTAGGATAGTCTTTTAATATGTCATGAAATGTAGACTCACCAGTAATCACCTTTACCGAGGATATAACATCGGACAACTGCGCAGGCAAAGCAGGGGCTGCAAGCATAGTATTACTATCTACTAGCCGCTTATGCCTGCAATCGACAATCAGGTTAAAAAAACTTAAAAAATCAACGCCTATTATTGCCCGCGAGACGTCTGCAACGATAAATCGCCAGGCGAAATCGCGGCGCAAACCTAAGTTTAAATTTAAATGAATATATCCATAAGTATTAATTGCCGTTCCGTTAGCCGCGCACAACACATAGTCCGTCTTTAAACGTCGTGGTCCTGGTGTAGCCGACCGTGGGAAAACACAGAGGTCGCTGCCGGTGTCGACCAGAAACTGAGTCTTCGACTTAAGATCGGTTACAAATAAGCGACCAGCACTTTGACAATCGTCTGTCGCCATTAACGACTGCCTCTTGCATTTCCCGCCGGAAAATCGCAGGGTTTTGTACACTTCGTTGCCCGATCGCCGAATCGCCGGTGATACCAGCAGTGAGAGTACTGCTGGCAACGTGGCGATCGGGAGTTAGAACGATGCCCGGTACGAGAGTTGGATCGTTGACGTCCCCTGCTACGGCTGCCCGAACGCGACATGCGGTCCAATCTGCTCGCTAGAATCGCCACCTGCTTGGTCAACGCCGCCACTTCAGAGCATTCGGAGCATGAAGAGTACCCGGGTAAAGCTGGCGGTGCGATAGGGGTAATAGCGGCGGTAGCCGCAACTTGAGAACCAACCACATCATGAACACGATCCGCCAGTTCTACTAACTCGTCCAAGTCAGCCTTTGTTTGCGAGGCTATGATGGCTTGCGTACTGCTAGGCAGGCGGCTTGCCCATAATGTCCGCAAGAATTCGTTGGGTACTCCGGGTCCCGCCAGATTTGACAAGTGACGGTAAAACTGTGAAGGTTTCCGATCGCCTAGCTCCTCGTGTACCAAAAGTTGCTTCACTTTTTTTTCTCGTGACGCTGATAAGCGCTTGATAAGCTCAGCTTTGAGCTTGTCGTACTTACCGGAGGCGGGTGGCGAAGTGATGATATCTTCGACTTCGGCGGCGTACTGTGGTTCGAGTTGGGCGATAGTGTGGTAAAACTTTGTGGAGTCGCTTGTGATTGCGGCCAATATAAATTGACCCTCCAGTTGCGCGAACCACAATGCCGGCTTCTCGGCATAAAAGGGAGGCACCCGCACTCCTACACGGCATGTCTCACCAAAAGATTTAGCAGATGACCACTGCTCTTCTTCGGTCATCCCGTCGCCGTCGGTTATAGTTCCAATAAAATTTTGATCGAGTCAGAATTCTAATGCAGCGACGCTTCCTGAGGCTGCTATTAGTACTAAGACAAAGTCGGGGTCACCAAAAATATAGCTGTAAGCTGATAGCGCTATATTTAAGTGGAACTATAAATAAAACATGTAGCTCGGAAAATATGAATATAATAATGACAGAACTATAAACAGCAAAAACAGTAGAAAATAATAACCATGGCAACCGCCACACAGTAACACCCCCAAGTCGCGGATATTATCTACTTCATTGAGAGGTATGTCATTTATAGTGTAGGTATTCCTAGGGGGACGTGTGTTCCTTGTGAATTGAATATAATGACATTTATTAATATTTAACTTCATGTAGTTCTTAGTACACCATTGGGAAAGTCTGTTTAAGTCGTCCTGTAAAAGTTTGGGGTCATTAAGTGAGGATATTGGTTTAGAGACTTTCAAATCATCGGCGTACATATATATTTTTGAGTGTATAAAGCAGGAGGTGATATCATTGATGAAAATGTTAAAGAAAACTGGACCAAGATGAGAGCCTTGAGGGACACCAGTGGGGGTTGAAAAAGGAGCGGAAATGTAACCCTCGCAGACAACGCTAGATTTACGATTGGCTAAATAAGAAGCGCACCAGTTAAGTAGGTTTCCGGCAATACCAACTCTGCTAAGCTTCTCAACGAGGATATGATGACTAACTTTATCGAACGCCTTACTGAAGTCGGTATAAACGACATCAACAGGCGTCCGATTATCGATACACTCAGCAAGATCAGAGACAAAAGAGACCAGGTTAGTAGAAGTGGAGCGAGATTTTACAAAGCCATGTTGGTACGGTGATAAGTAGTGCTTTGCCACGGATGAAATCAGAGGGCATATTAACGATTCAAAAACCTTACCAAAAACAGATAATATTGAGATCGGTCTATAGTTCTCAGCTAATGTTGTATCTCCAGATTTATGTATCGGTACAATAAGTGCCTCCTTCCACGCAGACGGAAAGATGCCGCTCGCCAAGGATTTATTGAAAATTATTGTTAATGGAGGCGCTAGTACTTTTGCACAGTTATGTACAAATAAGGAAGGGATTCCATCAGCTCCAGCTCCCTTGTGCACGTTTAGTCTCTTCAGTGAAGTTTCAACGCGCTCAATTGAAAAAGAGACCGATGCAAGTACGTTTGAAGATTCTTGTGAATAGGCGGCAGTGTTGTTGTATTCGCCATCCACAGCGGGCACAGTACCACCATAAACAGAAGAGAAATAAGAAGCGAGCACGTTGCATATGTCAGTACCATGGTTTGCAGTATTTCCCTCATGTTCCATAGAGGTTGGGTATGAGCTACTATTACGGCGTTTCTGTTTAAGAAACGTCCAGAAGTATTTGGGATCGGATGTTATCATTGATTCAATATTTGAGATATAATTATTATAGCATTGAGTAGTAAGTGTTAGACATCTCTTTTTTAATAATTGGAAGGATAAATTGTCTAAATTTCTAAAATGTCTAGATAGTGCTTGGTGTACAAAATCAAAAATGGCGACTTAAAAATCGTTTCACTACCCAAAATATTTGTATAAAACTACACTTTAAATCTTTGACACTGATGACCAATTTTACCTAATCTCTCGCTGACGAAGGTCCAGGTCTAGCATCTTCAGTAGACTTCCACCTGCTTTCCAATATCGACTTACCCTTAGCGTCTTGGTTCACATTCTGGTGACTATACCTTCGCTGCTCCTCAAAGACCCTCGCAGTCATTCCAAAGACGCTGTCAGCACTAGTTTTTCTTCTCGTATCTAACGTGGTGAGACTGTTGCCAGCAGATGGTGAGATCCTGTGAGGAAACCTTGGAGAACCTTTAATCCTCTCATTGGAATTCTGATGAGACATTGGTCTTCTATGAGTAGCTGGTAACACAAAGTTGACTTTCGTCTCCGGTTCAGCGATATATTTCTGAGGACCTTGAGGAACTTGAGGACCTTGAAGACCTGGAAGACCTAATGGCTGTGGATCATAAGAACACGACGGTTCGTCATCTGTAACGCGAATTATTGGCCCACTTTTAGCATAGGATTCTCTTCTAAGTTTCAATTCTGGATGTGGAACGTGAAGAGTATTGCAAGATAAGACCATGGAGTGTTTCCTATTGCCAGGGACGAGACCAGCTATCATCCCAACATGCATCTTCAAAGCTGCTGCTATACTCTGACCAGTTGGGTCTGCTATAGACATGGTAGATGCTTTCCTACTTGATGGTCTACTGCCGAAGAAGCTCTTCAGTCTACTCAAAAGACCGGTGTGTTCTTCTCTTTTCGTTAAACAGAGGTTGTATAAGTCTATTGCTGGTTGAGATTTTCTGTAGTTGAGTTTCGGTTGGGAACTGAAGCTGACGGAGTTTCTTCCTCTATATGCTTCTGCGGAGGGCCAGCTGGCGCGAGGGATGACGGGAGGTAGGACTGAGAGGAGGAGCATCGGTAGACCTCCACTTATGCTGGGTGTTCTTCTGTCGCCGTCAGCGCGTGTAATACCTTCTTCTTCTACTGTGTTTAATTCAGTCTGCGAAAGAGAACAGGACATTTATTTGGGATATTTTTATCAATAAAATAAATATAGGTACAGACTGATTCGGTGGATGGTTTCAACGTCACCCTTAGGGCTTGCGCAGACGAGGGTTTTTTGTCCGCGGAATTTTTTGTCCTCTAAAATAGATCGCTTACCTAATTGTATCGAGTAACGCAAACGAAGGATTAAAAGTAGGTACTACCGCGTACAAAACGTTAAATAAAATATTTTAGAGGACAAAAATGTCAACGGACAAAAATCCCTCGTCTGCGCAGGTTATAAGACGTATGTAGACGAGAATTGAGAACAAAAAATGGTCGAAAAATGGTTCACATTTGACGGACAACCTAGTACATACAAACAGGGCCTCGATTCTGCTAAAGGCAAACCACTGTCACGACACTGACACTCTAAAAATGCCATTTAATTGTATACTTTGTTGTTATCAGGTTAGTCTAAAATTAAATGATATTTTGTAGAGCGAAGGAAAAAGTTTAATAGCGAATAAAAAAGTTTAATAAGTAATATTTTATTTGATTTTAGACTTTAACTGTATAACGGTAAAGTCTACAATTAAATAGTATTTTCGCGAGTGTCAGTGGCATGACAGTGGTTTGCTTTTAGCAGAATCGACGCCCTGGACTGTTTATAAGTCGTCATAGTGAGGCAAGTTAAATAAAAGCTTCTAAAAGTACTCACTCTCTTATGCAAGGAAACCGACACGTTAGACCCACTAGCGGAGTCCAGGGGTTCAGCTAACAACTTCTCCAGCCTCCCAATCTCCTTGTCCAGGGCTGCCACCTCTCTCCGGTACACCTTGTTCTGTATCTCTATCCTGAAGTGCAGTTCTTGCGTCTCGTCGGTAACGAACCGTCGAGTCTTGCATTCGAGTCGCAACCCTAAGCTTTGTATTACGGGGTCGTCTTCAGCTGAAAGGTTTAGAGCAAAACAATAAAAATGTGCATAAAATAGCATTATTATTCATTTAAAAAGAATATTGTATACGTGTTTTATTTTTCCTTTATTTTGTAAAATAAAGGTAGTTAAGTCACGCCTATCTCTAGTAAAAAACCGTAGAAATCGGCTTAACCACTTTGTTGACCAAGCACAAACAGACAAACAGATTTTTTTTGTAATAATACTTATCATACCTACATACACTCATAAATTATGGATTTATAAAAAGGCTACTACAAAATTGAAGATTATTTAGACGATAAACAAGCTTGGAAATGAACTGTTCGCTCAACTATGTTACTCAAACCAAGTCTTAAATATTTTTGATTTTGACGTTTTGTAAGTTCCGTTTGATGGTCTATACTTAACTTCATTATAAACAGACACTTCATTTTTTTTTATTTATATAGATTTCGGGTGGGAGAAAGGGTGAAGGGGTATTTAACCTCTAAACACCCTTTTTAGTTACGCCGAAGCCCTAGCCTACTCTTAACGAAAAGTTTTACTAGCCTACTTAGTTATTGCTGAATATTAAAGATTCCTAATAAAAGCTTACTTTATGAGCTCGTTTCGGCGTAGGCAGTAAAGTAAAGGAAATTTATGTTTATTAATTAAACGCTTTACGAAGCGATACATAAAAATATTGACGAGGCTTTTAGACTTCAAATATTTGTAGTTGTAAGCTGTAACAAGTGTTTGTACGTTATTATGATGAAACCACACTTTGCTATTCGCTATTCGTCTTTATATACGTTTATAAATCGAAGTGGGGAGGGCTTATTCGTGTATATTTGCTTTATTCGCACGAATATTCGCCTAGTTATTCTTCTATGACGAATTGTAGGGGAGTCATCTCTAAGAATTTCCCCGAATACAATATAGACGAATAGCGAAGTGTGGTTCCACCTTTAGGTACACTAGCTACGAGTACCTATGTCCGCAACTTCGAGTTTCAATTTTTTGCATAGGTAGAACCTTACTTCTTTTTATAATATAAAAGTAGCCTAAGTTACGCCTTATATCATAGCGAATAGTGAAGTGTGGTTCCACCATAAAATAAAAATATACCTATATACTCACATTTAGTCCTAATAGCTACAATCTTCGGTAAAAACATCAAACACAGAGTGGAAGTCGTCGTAATCAGTATCAAACTAGTTATAGAAATATACGCCAGGGTCGCTCTCTCAGATATGATGGTCCCTATGACCACAACACTTGCGCTCGTGATGACCACAGAATACACACTGATTCCGATGTATTTGGAGTCGTTTAGGGCAGATATCTTGACGTTCCTGGTCTCCCAGGCCATGTATACTCCAACGATGAGGAGTAAGCCCTTGTAGGCGTATAAGGCACATAGCCAACCTGTAGTGTTTTGAGATTTGCAGACTTCTATCTGGAAAAGATATTAGGATTGTTAAGGTCTTCAAGAAAAAAAGATGAAGATATGAGAATGTAAAATAATGCTTCAAGAATCAATTATGTTTTAATCAGCGATCAATCAAATCAATCAATCAATGAAATCAATCAATGAAATCAATCAAATAAATAAATAAATAAATCAATCAATCGATCATATCAATCGGTCGAATCAAATCAATCAATCAAATCAATCGGTCGAATCAAATCAATCAATCAAACCAATCGATCATCTCAATTGGTCGAATCAAATCAATCAATCAAATCAATCGATCGAATCAAATAATCAATCAAATCAAGTGAATCAATCAAAGTCAATAATGCAAGCCACTTTCGATCTCTAGAAATATGTTTTTGGCAACATTATTATGGTCGAAAATTGCTTGCGCTAGTTTTTTATAATCTCTGGTGATGATCATTTAGCAAATAGGTGCAAGCAATTTTCGACCTTATTGAATTCAAATATGTGTATTCGGTGTCATGTATTTATAACATGTATGACAATTTGGTAACTCCTGTAGTCTTTTTATTGTAGAAATCCCTTCGGATACCCTGCCGTCAGCTAGCGAGGGCGGTTATGTCAGACTCGAACCGACTAAAAACGCCGTCTCGGGTTTCAATTAGGTACCGGGTGCAATGGTGTCCTATAAGGCATTCTCTCACTTCTGGTAATTTGTGCAATTCTTGACCATATTTTGTGAAGAAATAACAAAAATACTCCAAGTCTAACCTGAGGCTGATAGATGACTCCTCGGTCTGTGGCGCTGATCTCAGTGGTCAAGTTCTTGAGGTGCCTCTCCATAGGGTCGAGTATGGCCCACAGGGTCACTATCATACCATCGATCACCAGTAGGGCACACACTAGCGATATGAGAGGCGTATCCTGGAGCAACTTGGTTTTGCATACTCCACTGCGATTACTGAAAAATGAGGTACTATTCTTTAACCGACTTCAAAAAAAGAGGAGGTTCTCAATTCGACTGTATTTTTTGTTTGTTTGTTATCTTAGAACTTTCGACTAGGTGAATCGATTTCAATGATTCTTTTATTATTCGATAGTTGGCACTTCTCATTTCATTTTTGTAAGAATTGAATAGGTAATATTGAAAATAGTTTTTAGATGAGTAGGGAAATATAGACTAACCGATTTCAAGTTATAGGAAAAATAATTCTGCAACATTCTACATAACGCTCGCTAGACCCAAAGTAAGCATAGTTTAATTAGCTTGTATTATGGGATCTAGAATGTGAATAAACACACTTATATACTTTCTTTTTGGAAACACATATTTAAAATAATATCTACATTTTGTAGTGTAATGTACCTCACAAATATCCGGTGCACTCGATATGTTTTGGCAAACATGGATCCAAACGCCAATGAGAATCCTGCTGATAGAATGTAGACTCTGCCCTGCAAACAAATACGTACTTTTATTAAACCATTATAATAACTGCGATAGCCTATCGCTGGTCGAAGTCGAGGTCGAGGCTAACAGGCGTGTGGCAGCCCTGACTGCCCAAACAACTTCCAAGTTGTCGCGCGCGGTAGGTATTTATCGCTGTAGGCATTATATTTATATTATTTGTATTATAAAAAACCTGGGGTTTATACAGTCTCGAACTAAAGTGACATTCGAATCTGTCTTCAATCACACATAGGTACGTAGATATAGAACATATTTTTTGCAAATTCAACCTTACACACAATAATAGAAAGCTCTTTTTTTTACAAAGTAGTGTACATAAACACGAGCGATGCGAGACTATTTGAAATGAGTTCTTTAGGACTCATTTTATGCGGACGTTTTGAACATTCTGACTGTGCATCTTGGGTTTTTTGTAAATCAATGGCTGTAGGTATGCCCTATATTTATTTGAGCACGTTAAGCCGTCGGTCCCGGTTGCCATACAAACATCTATGGCAGTCGTTACGGGTAGTTGGAGCCCTAAAAAATCCAACAACAACGGTCTAGCTGCAATGCTTCGATATCGCCTAATGACACTGTTCCTTATTTGGTGTTGAGTATTGTGGAATAAAAGAGGTGTTATGATGCGTCCATTTATTATGAATGTCACGACAATACTGGTTACATTTTCCACGCACTTAAATTATATAGTTACAGAGTACATTGGTCGGCACAGTACATCCCCCTTTGTTTAAGTTTTTGGGGCAACCTTCACAAAAAAAATACAAAAATAAAATAATAACCTTAGAATATAGTGGTTACAAAAAGTAAAAAAAAATATAAAAAGTGTATATAAAAAATCTGATAACTGAGTACATAATATATCTGTAAACCTGATTCGAGTAATTGGTAAATACCTTTATATTAGAGTCCAAGTTCATGCGCAAATAACGATCACTTAACACTTCTTTGTAACAACACAAGCACTGCCTAAACCACGATCCGCTGTGGAGGGCCACCGCGGGAGCCTAGCTCACCGCAGCGGAGCTCGATGGGTTGCTGCATCTCTCGCCTTATGAAAGAGGTATACTTCCTCTTACATTTGCGCCAAATGAAATATACAACTCCCGCCAGAATGCACAAAATTATGCATAACAGGTACATCTCAAATTTGTCGCTGTCGCTCGCCGTTGTACTACGCGCAGTGGCGGCGCTATTGCCCGCACCATTTTGGGCAATAATTATCTCTTCACTCGGTGACTTAGACTGTGATCCACCCATTATCAACATGAGCTTATTGCATAAAGCGTACGACCGGTCTGATGGTACGTCCGAATCGTGACACCTTAGAATCCTTAGATACACCCGACGCCTCCGACGCTGCCTTGTTTTGCGCGTCAGCACATTCCGTATTGAGCGTAAACGCGGGCTTCAATCTATCGATACTAACAACTTTCTGTGTATCCGCCTGCATTAACATAAAATATTTGTCCGTCCTGTTTAAAACCTTGAAAGGGCCTTCGTATGGCTGTGTTAAAGGTTTTGTCACCTTGTCAACACGAACAAAAACATGACTGCAATGTTGTAAATCGGGATGAATAAATATTTTGCCTTGGTGATTTTCTCGCTTTGGAACTGAAGCAAGGTTCGAAATCTTCTCTCGCAGGTTTTTTAAAAACGTAATGTTTTCACAATTCTCCTGTCTCAGTGGGTTGAAGAAGTCGCCTGGTAAACGTAATCCTTCACCGTATACCATCTCAGCTGCGCTTATCTCTGTATCGTCTCTTAAACTCGCTCGCAGTCCCAATAGAACTGATGGTAATTCAGAAACCCATTGATCGGTGTTTCCTCTACACATAAGGGCAGTTTTCAATGAACGATGCCATCTTTCTACGAGTCCATTTGATTGGGGGTGATAAGCTGTGGTCCGAAACTTCCTGATTCCCATTCTATTCGCAAGTGAGGTAAACAAGTGTGATAAAAATGTTGCTCCTTGATCCGTTGTTAAGTATAACGGTGTTCCGAATCTAGCAATCCAGCCAGAGTATATTATATCGGCCACTGTTTCAGATGTGATATCCTTTGCCGGATATGCTTCCGGCCAACCCGTTTTTCTGTCCACCATAGTAACGATGTATCTGTAGCCTTGACAATACCTCAGGGGGCCCACGATGTCAGCATGTAAAAATTCAAATCTGTTGGTTTGAATAAAATGTCCGTGAGGTGATACAGTGTGCCTATGTACTTTAGACTTTTGGCAACCTATGCATGACTTCGTCCAAATTCCTATGTCCTTATTCATTTCCTTCCATATATATCGCTCTTGCATCATCTTTCTTGTAGCCCGTACACCTGGGTGGCTAATCTCGTGTAACGCTTTGAAAGCCGATATGCGAAATTCTTTGGGCAAATATGGACGCGCTCTATCGTTTGACACTTCGCAATAAATAGGTTTCTTGCAATTCTTCATAGATATTTGTTGAAAATCAAATGACTTATTCTGCAAAAAACATTGCAATTCCGGGTCCTTTCCCTGGGACTCTGCTAATTGTTCATAATCAATAGGTAACGGTGACATATCTATAGTTGCTATGCGTGATAAACAATCAGCGGCTACATTCTCGCTGCCGGAGACGTGTCTTATGTCATTACAAAATTGCATAATAAAGTCTAAATGTCGGATGCGCCTTGGTGTATCGCTCTTTCCGACAGTATTTCGCTGTAATGAATACACAATCGGCTTGTGATCTGTATAAACTGTAAGCGGTCTCCCTTCAATAAATGGTCTAAAATGCTTAATAGCCATATAAATCGCAAGTAGCTCGCGATCATATGTTGAATATTTTTGTTGTGCTTCACTTAATTTGTTAGAAAAGAATCCTAAAGGTTTCCATGTGTCACCTTCACGCTGTTGCAATACGGCACCTGCACAAGTGTTCGAACAATCCGTCATGAGAGCGATTGATGCATCCGCCGACGGAAAGGAGAGTGTAACAGCGCTTTTCAGGCTTTGTTTACAATCCTCGAAGGCTTTTATTGTGTCATCATTCCATGCAATAATACTCTTATCTTTCTTTTTGGCATTATGTAAATAAACATTTAACTTTGCGTGTATCTCGGCTGCTTTAGGAAGGTGTCGCCTGTAGAAATTCACCATCCCCAAAAATCGACGTAATTCTTCCACAGTATTCGGCCTTGGGAATGCCGAGATGACCTTGACTTGTTCTTCTGTTGGACTTAGACCATTGGTTGACACACGATATCCAAGAAAGTTCAACTCTGTTTTACCAAATTCGCATTTTGACAAATTAATTGTGATTCCATACTCGTCTAAACGTTTCAGTACTTCTCGTATATGTTTTTTATGATCTTCTATAGATGACGCTATGATAATATCATCTATATATATGAAAACAAAGTCCAAATTCTTTAATACATCATTAGCCAAAAATCTTTGAAATGTTTGACTTGCATTTTTGTACCCAAATCCTAATTTTAGAAATTCCCACAATCCGAAGCTTGTGGTTATCGCTGTCTTTGGAATGTCATCTTCATTTATTGCAATATTATGATAAGCTCTCTGCAAGTCTATTCGTGAAAATATAGCTTTACCATGTAATAGATATGTACAATCTTGAATACGTGGTATTGGATATCGGTCTGGTTTCGTTATAGCGTTTAGTCTACGATAATCGCCACACGGTCTTATTTCACCATTTTTCTTCATAACGATGTGTAACGGACTTGCCCAATTGCTTTTTGATGGTCTGCATATTCCCATTTCTTGCATTCTCTGGAACTCTGCCTTTGCTAAAGCATATTTGTCCGGCGGTAGAGGTCTCGGGCGCGCGTAAACAGCTGGGCCCGTAGTCTCTATGTAATGCACTACAGAATGACGTGGAGTAGTTTTAAAACACATAGGTTTTGTTACATTCGGAAATTCTAATAAAATGTCACTATATGAATTTTTATAGTCAATAGT
This sequence comes from Lithosia quadra, assembly GCA_963576445.1. NCBI lineage: Eukaryota > Metazoa > Arthropoda > Insecta > Lepidoptera > Erebidae > Lithosia > Lithosia quadra. The sequence goes on along the minus strand of OY754880.1, from coordinate 15,920,984 downwards.
TCTCACTGTAGGTTGTTCTTGCACTGTTACCGATGCGATCGCCTGTAAGTTCGTCACAGAATCGATAAGTTTTCGTGTACTTAAATCCACTAACAACTTATGATGGGCTAAGAAGTCAGCACCTAGTATGGGTTGCTTGACCTCAGCCAGCACAAAAGTCCACTGGAACGGCCTACGTAAATTAAAGTCTAAGTTCAAGGTTTTTACACCATACGTCTTAATTTCTGTGCCGTTCGCTGCATACAGTTTATAATCATCGCACTTTGTGTTAAAATAACGAGATTTATTCACTGGCAGTACTGAAATATTGGCACCCGTGTCCACTAAAAATGTTAACCTACTTTTACTGTCTGTAACACGGAGGCGGTGAACTGGCGTTACGGTACAAATCTCCGCCTGCGATTGCACCTGAATTAGTTTTCCTGTTTCCCGTCTTTTTTCCACGCACACGGCTCTATACATTTTCTAGCTCTATGTCGGTATCTAAAGTGATAATAACAAAGCCAATCTGGGCTGTTCGGCGTGCGCCGGCTCATATTTCTTCCACGCGATCGGGATCTCGACCGAGAGCGATACCGATTAAAATGTCTACCTTGATTTTTTTGTTCTTCTAAATTGCGCACTTTTAGGCTAAGTTTTGCTAACTCTGCTAGGAGAAAAGAATTGTCACTGCTACTGCCGGGCACTGCTTGTACTTCCGAAAGTTGTAAGGGTCTTGTTGTTTCTAATACCTTATCCGCGATAGTGGCCAAATTTTCTAGATCCTTAACCTCCGTAACCGCTAGGACGCCTCGTATTTCTGATGGTAGATGGCCTTGCCACATAATTTTAAGCGTGTCATCCGGAATTTTCTCACGTGCTAGATCTCGCATTCTTCGTAGGAGTTGGGAGGGCTTTTGATCCCCTAACTGCATCTCGCTTAGTAGTTTTTGAAACTGTCTCATTTCTGACTCTTCGTAAATTTTTAGTAGTCGCTCCTTTAATGTGTTAAATTTTCTGGTTTCTGGCGGCTTCAGTAGGAGGTCGCTGACTTGCTGTACAACATCTTTCCCTAATTTGGTAATTACCATGTTGTACCTCGCCTCGTCGCTGAGTTTTTGCGGGCCAAGGACAGCTTCACATTGTACGAACCAGAGCCTTGGCTGATCCTGCCAAAACTCCGGAATCCTCGACGATACTGAAACTACAGCAATTTCTGCTCCGTTAGCGGCTTTCGGGCTTTCTTCATCTGGCATCTTGTATTATTTCGTGGAAAATTTAGAATACAAACATAAAATACTGCACTTTGTACGCGTGTATCAGATCGAATGTCGGGTCACCACTGTTCCTTATTTGGTGTTGAGTATTGTGGAATAAAAGAGGTGTTATGATGCGTCCATTTATTATGAATGTCACGACAATACTGGTTACATTTTCCACGCACTTAAATTATATAGTTACAGAGTACATTGGTCGGCACAACACCATTGGGTTGTGAAGGTCAGATGGCAGTCGCTACACGGAAATTATCGAGGTCCAGCCAAATCCAGTTAAGACTGGTAAAGCGGACCCCAGACTCTGAGATGAAAGCTTTGGATGCGACTGGGATTAACGCTAGGTTGAAGAAGAATGGCTGATGCATGGTTCTACGGCCTACAGGCATCAAGTAGCTTAGGGTAGGCGAACCAATGGCACGCGTGCCATTGGTGCCACGCGGCACAATATTTTGGGCACGTCGTCGATCATAAAACTTGTGTAAAAAATGTGTTTAGGTATTTTATGACGATCTAACGAGAATGATCCTATGCTACGGAGTGTTTAAATATGTTACAAAACGTCGTATGACACTCGTGAGGTATGAAAATTACTTATCCTCGGCTTCTTCTAATATATAAAATTCTCGTGTCACAGTTTTCGTTGCTATACTCCTCCGAAACGGCTTGACCGATTTTGATGAAATTTTTTGTGCTTATCCGGTATCTATGAGAATCGGCCAACATCTATTTTTCATCCCCCTAAATGTTAGGGGTAGTCCACCCCTAATTTTTTTTTATTTATATGGCAAAACAACGTTTGCCGGGTCAGCTAGTATAACTATAATATAGCAATATCGCCTCTGCCGTAATTTTCAACTTACCTCTCTTGTATCATACATAATGTACTATTATGCGTGTAAGAAAAATATTTCAAAAATATACCTCTTTTGTTTACATTATTTCATAAAGAGTTTTGATGGCATGCCAGTGACCCCATAAAACATGTTTTAGAAAAAAACGGCACGTTGATGCATAAAGGTTCGCCTACCCTGGGAACAATTTCTAAGCTAGATACTCACAGTGCACATCGCTGAGAACGGTACGTAGGACGGTAGAGTCGCGTTGTCTACCCCCAGGAGCGCTACTGCGGTGTACACCAGCGCACAACCGATCAGAGTCATATTGTTTAGACGCGGCGATGATAGTTTTATTGACCTGCAAGAAAAAGATAGGCCGTCAAGGTAGGGACCGCCGTTTTGGGACGAATGGGGTCTGGAATGGCGGCCCGTACCCTCTGGACTTTGCCCTTGCTTCTTACCATCCAACGGGGTTAAGTCAATAGACCGACTGAATATAAAAAAAACACAAGTCTTTTAATATTGGAACCGAATCAAGACCTTCGGGGACTGCATGCAGGCACACCTGCTGATAGATGAGGCTTTGTTGTAGGGTTTTGTAGTCGCTTTCGTAAAAGCTAAAATAAATAAAGTCGCTTTTCTATTTTGTAGATAGATATATCATACCAATCGAAGTCGAAGGAGGTGGGACACGACGGTATCTTCCGTCCGAAATGAGCTGTCCGACTGGGGTGGTACCTCCGCCCTACAGGAGACCGCGGCCATAATAACCATCGTGTTGTGGTCCCGCCGGTAAGTAGGGTAGCCAGAGTTCACTGTACCTACCCCTCCTCCCCCTACCCCTTCCTTGCCTCCCCACCTATTCCTAGCCCTCCACCTTCCCTTCAGGGTAGACAGCGCGTGTGCGTCACCCTTAGTTTTGCACACGTCCATAGGCCATGGTGACCGCTTCCCATCAGGTGGGCCGTGTGCTTGTCTGCCACCTAAGTAGTATAAAAAAAAATTCAACATACCTCCGTTTACTGTAATGTAGATTAAAAATCAAGAAAGCTAAAGCCAAAGCCACGCCTAAGCCGGCCAAGGCTGCCACGGCCAGTCTTGCAGGTGCCCACACGGAGTCTATCCTCAGGACCAGCAGCCTCCTCGCAGCCGGTATACCTCCAGCCCACTGTGGTCTACTGCATTCGGAACAGGTCATTTCTCTGCCGTGAGTGTAGAGAGCTACTGTTTTTGGTCGGCCACCTACAATTTAAATTTTAAGTTTACAAAGTCAAAGTCAAAGTAAAAAATCATTTATTCTGTATAGACCATTTTAAGCGGCACTTACAAAACGTCAAATCAAAGTTATTTAAAACTAGAAGCAAATGGACCACCGGTTCGAAACGCGGCCCAGACATGAGAAGACTCCGGCAAGAAACTCAGCGGGCTGTTTTTTTTTGGTCTATTTACAACAATTGTATGTTTCCGAAGGGGATGGCAGAGAGGTGAGTGAACACCTACATTTCGTATTTTTACTATCGTTATAGAAAACACTTTGGCTTCTGTTCTAGAAAACACACGGCTTTGTCCGCGTGGATTTAGATCTCGTTTTTTTTGAGTGAGGTTGCCCAATTTTTTTTCCAAAATTCAAAAAAAGTAGTTTAAGTTAACTATTAATTTAATTACTTATCAATTAATTAGTTTCGTTATGCTGTCAAAATCGGTCAAGCCGTTCCAGAGATTATCCAAGTCAAAAAAACAGAAAAAATAAAGAGTTCGCGTGATAATTAGATTTGAATTTGTTAAGCCACACACTTCTGTCGATAGCAGTACCTTGTATTTGCCATTACGAAGATGATAATGACCTTTCATTATCCTTATCCTGGTGGCAAACACCATGCGTTGCCCCCGTGGATCGCGGGGCATCCTTATACCTCGCGAACTTTATTTCCTACTAGCTTCCGCCCGCGGCTTCGCCCGCGTGGATGTCGGTTATCGTGACCAAACATAGCCTATGTTCATTCACGAGGTCTAATCTACTCCTATACGGAATTTCATCAAAATCGGTTCAGCTGTTCAGGCGTGAAAGCGTAACAGACAGACAGACAGATAGAGTTACTTTCGCATTTATAATATTAGTATGGATTATTCTTTACCTTTAAAGGAATAGAAAAGTTAAAAAGAAAACTTCAAGTACACGGATGTCTACACGTCCATTTCTATAAACGCGCGCTTTGCGACGCATTCTCCAAATAAAAACAAATGACGGTCGTTGGGACAAATGTTTGCCACACGTGGCCCAAATATGTGCGACAACGACGCACTTAAACGCAACATTTGCGCTCTAACACTTGACAAACGATATTACCCTCATAGAATAAATTATAGCAATAGGAGTCTTTGTTTAAATTTGAATGGGGAAGTACCTATTTAAAAGTTACGGAAACTTCCAAGTGTTTTAATTTTTTTGTGCGGAACCCTAATTCTTGTTTTCTGGACTGAGCTGTACCTTAACCCTAATTCTTTTATTCTAGTCTGAGCTGTACCTGGACTCGTACTAGATATTCGAAATTCCCCGATATACGTCTTGGATGGTGTGAGCCATCTACCGTAATACTTGCGAATTGCAGTACTTACGAAAAAGCTGTACTTTTTATATTACAATCGGATGCTTCAATTTTAATTATTTGTGTAGATGTAGGTAGGCACAGATCTTAAAAAACTGTACCTTGAATTTGATAAAACGCTGAGGTTCCTATCCTGTCAGCTCCATTAAACGACACAGGTCCCTGAAAGGAATCCAATTTTGAGATATAAGTATAGTAGATGTAAAAGCATAAAAGAAATAATAAGTAAACCCATGCCGTATGACGGGGTCCTTCGAGACCATTGGACCCAAGCCAACCTCACCTGCAAGCTGGTGCACCTGCTGATTGACGGAGGCGCAGGCGTTCCTCTCGGGGTTGGAAGGTCAGAAGACAGACGCTCTCATAAAAGTCGCACAAACTCAAATTTAAAGGAGGAGAACGAGTAAGCAGACCTCGTGCTCCGAAGTGAAAGCGTTAAATGCTACCGGGAACTAAGGTAAGATAGTGATGATAACAGATGTAGAAAAAAATATAGAGTAGTCCACGAAGAGCACCTAGTCGAAGAGCACCTGCGCGAATAGCACCTAATCTAGTCCACGAAGAGAGTCCACGATTTTTGGCAGGTGCTCTTCATGGACTAGGCTAGGTGCTATTCGTGCAGGTGCTCTTCGTGGACAACAAAAATACATCTACTAACTTGATTAACAATAAAATTGAGAATTCATAAAAATTGTTTCCAACTCACCGAAACTCCAACAAAACTAAGATTCGCGAGCTGATCCAAGAATTCCTTCGCCATATCCTGTCTATCATAATCAAAATGGCTGAGGCCAAATCTGGTGATGTTGGTTCCATTGTTCTTCCTCGGTTCTGTCCTCCATAGCTGTTCAGCTTTACCGAGAGCCAAGGTTATCGCCCAGACTGCATCGTAAGTTTGAGGAGCGTAAGGAGATACTGGCACTCCTGACGCTTCCATTTCTCGATGGAACATTTCGTTTGTCTGGAAATGAAGGTAAATATCGGTACGGGGTAGTTGCCTAATTGCTCTGTTCATCTAGTCGATGAGGTTATACCTGGGGTCGTGGTCCAACTTTCAGAAGTTGGACTACCACTTTTCCATAGTTACAATTGCCACACTTGGATTCTAATTGTGTCCCGGCGAACTTCGTTCCACCTTAGAGTCAATTCAGAAGGCTCAGGGTCAGTCAGGTGCGAGGGAATAGTCTTATTGGGCCACCTTATTCCCCAATATATGAGACTCGAAACCCAAGTCAACCATACCTGCAGGCCTGTGTGTATATCTGCTGATTGGCGTCAAAGTTCCTGGCGTAGACTTTCGTTTAGGGTTGGGGGTCAGACGGCATTAGTTGCCGCAAAAACCAAAATAAACCAAATTGTGGAAAAGAGTACCAAACGTACAAACATACAAACCTTAGACGCAGTAATAAAATCGCTTCAGTAGCTTCATAAAGTGTCGAGTAATTTTAATTATAGGCATAATTACAGTTAGGCGAAAGATTTTTAGATAAAAATCTTCCATTAAAATTGTACTCCCGAAGGAGTCTTGGTTTTCCATCCTTTTTCTACAGCAATTACTGAGGGTTTTAGCCTTTTTTGTCAAAATAATTGGGGTAGGCGAACCGTTGGAGAGTATTAGGTTTCTCATCGGAAATATAATTTTAGAAAATAATTAATACGCAATGGAAATTATTTCCTAAGGGACAGTTAGATAAAAGATCTAATTTTGCTTTTTCAAAAATTGATAAGTTTTTCGTTAATGTTGTAAAACATATTTGTTATTTAACAATAATCTTTTATCTTATGTGAATACGTCCAGATAGGAATACCTAATTAGGTATTATTATCAAAAAGGTATAAAATCATCTAAGCCTAAGACAATCAATCGCACCTGCAACTCCATATTTTAAAGAAGATACAAGGGTTTTCCTTTCCTCTCAGGATTGTGTAGGAAACGTGGGACGAACGGTGTCTAAAATGGCGGCCTGTACCCCCTGGACTTTACCCTAGCTTCTTACCATCCGACGGGGTAAAGTCAATTTACGGACTGACTATTAAAAAAAGTAGTCAGATTGCAAGCGTTTTCGGCAAAGCTGACTTACCAATCGATAGAGCAAAAGCGAAATGAGAGTCGATCTTTGGAACCAAACTTTAGATTAAATTATCAGGAATGGACACGACTACGTGAATTTTCCAAACTTACCAAGCCGGAGTAAGATGCAGCATCACCAACGATCCCTCTATGCGCAGTGACAGTCACGAGTCCTTCTAAAGCACGTGCCAGTTGCGCCCGCGCACAAGGCGCCGCAGAACGGATGCGAGGCGGCATGCCAGAGACTAACCAGGCGTACTCTGCTCCAAACATACCCAGTCTGAATGCCTGCATTCACAAAAAAAAAGCGGTTCTTTGATGATATGTAAGGCATTGTTCACAGCAGGGCAGCAGACAAGTCTTAGTAATAATAGGGTGAAATTTTCAACTGGCCGTAAATTGCCAAATGAGCCTCTGGTAAGAAAGGGTATGCATCTCCCGTGATCCGGAGGTCGTGAGGAGGATGAGGGATTTGAATGGCCAAATCCGAAATTATGAACAATAATGAATCAAATTCATTCCTGGTTAGGACTATTGATTTAAAAAAAATTAAAGAGCATTGTTCGCTATTTCTCATTGTACCTACCTATTTATCAGATTTGACCATCCAGGCCCAATTGAAAACGTCACCTTGTGGAATGAAAGAAAAGTTTTTTATTTATTGACTACTTCATTAAATGAAAAACTTTTACCTTACTTTTAATTACCGTCATAAAAACTGACCTCACAAAATATTTTCGGAATCATTTCTTGGGAGAAACTGCCAATGATGATGCGAGTGTCCAACTCCTAGAAAAAATGGATTCAACATTAATATGCACATGTTCAACCGATAATAGGTAAGTAGATAAGTAGTATTGTAAGTTCTGGCTACCCTACTTAGCCGCGGGAACACAATACCATGGTTATTATGGCCGCGGTCTTCTGTAGGGCGGAGGTAATACCCCAAATGGACTGCTCAGTTCGGATGGCAGATACCGTCGTATCCTACCTCCTTATTTTATAATTTATAATTATAATTATAAAAAAATACTACAATAGAATGTTATAACAAACTCTAGCGAATATTTGAATCAATTAATCTGTTCTATCTAAATACTTAATAAGCAATATTCCCCTTTCATTACTTAACTTTTAAACCTTTCAGAATTAAGTTACAACAAAATTACTTAGTACAATCTAAAATTCAAACAACTTCATATTTAAAACCGGCAACATTACATTAATTAAATTCGATTTATTAATTCTTGAAAGCATTCAGGAGAATTTCGAAGTGGTATTTAAAAGGGCTGGGCCAAGTTAACTTCAACTTTCGCTTGAGGTTTGAGAACAATGTTGCTTTTTAAAACTGCTTGTATTGTTTTCTTTTCCTACCCGCCCCGCCGTCTGCTTATCGCCTATGGGTTCTAGAATGTGGATAAACATACATATATAGTTTTTTGTATATACATACATATTATAATAGAAACATCCAGACAAATGCAAATAAACAATTTTTTTTTCATGTATACCTACAAATATTTGCACTGAGCGGGAATCGAACCCGCGCCCCCTGTCGTAGCAGTCGTATGGACTATCGCTATGCGACAGAGGCCTTCAAATGGTTAATATGTGCTACTTATACCTAAATCAATAAATATATTTGATTATAAAATTATTTTTCGATCGCTAGTGATTAATGATAGTTATGCCATTCAAATAATACGCTTAACATAAGTAATGAATCAGAATACCTTTTTATGTTTAATTTTAGAAAGAAGAAAGAAAGAAAGAAAGAAAATGATTTTTATTGCGGATGACACAACATGCACACGTATAAATAAACGTTTTATTCTTAAATTTTATTATTATTATTATTCACTTTATTTTAAATATAGACATATAAATTACATTTTTAAATATAAAAAAAAATATATACATTTAAGAATATAAAAAATAGTACCCCACCGGCATCGGGTACAGGGACCAAGCTACCGGTGGTTAGGGCTCCAGAGAAAGGAACCTCCTCACAATACGTGCCGTGTCGAGGAGTACTGCCTTCTGCATCAGTCCCTTAACCCAGGCACCCAACGTGAGCCTCTTTAGGTGTTGGTCGAGGCTCTTGGCAATCAGCCCGTGGACTGATACAACTATCGGGACCACAGAACAAAGAAAAATGATCGGGACAATGATTATTATTATTACTATTAGATATTTATATTTAAGAATGTATTTATGTATTTATGTTTAAGAAATATATTAATTAATTACCAAACATTTCAAGTAGGTAAGTACAATTTGCTAACAGAATTATTAGTGGCGTTCACTACCGATACAAATTTCCCATCTGTCCGTCATATAATCTCCTAATAGCCTTTAGATACGGTCCCATTAACTGGGACAACGTTGCCTAATACCATAGAGATTAGCCATCACCTGCAGGCTTACCTCAATCACATATTAGTTGATAGTTCCGTACTGGTTCCGTACAATGTCATAGATTAGTTAATGTTTACAGATGTTTAAGTCGATGCATGAATAGCGCGGTTGTTTATTTTGCCTTGTTGAGGACTATCGCACATTAGAGACAAGACGGTCTACAAAGTGTAAATTTGTAAGTAATTAGACAACTTAAGTTCTAAGTGTGTGCATTATCATAATTATGTTTCTGTAGAGAAATAGTGTGTCTTTAGACTGTATTGTCTATAATGTGCGTTCAGAGTACATTTCACTTCTTTTTTAACTTTGAAGATGATAAATAACTGTCGTTGTGGATGCATCGCTAACAAATTTGGCATTAATATAATTCGCTTTGAAGCGGATAAAAATGTTTTGTGCTAATCCTTAAGTAATTTTAGTCATTGAATGAGTCTCTTGAATCACTTTAAACGTAATAATAGTATAAGGAAAACTTTGGAAAATAAAATAACAGATGTGAATTTTAGATGTTAGGCGGCTTAGAAAATAACTCACGATGGGCGTCCGTTCAACATAGCGTACCTTAGGTAGGTTGAATAAAAGCTTAAAATTCTATATTATGTGGTGTCTAAGCCTTAATCTTAGGTACACTCAGAGTGTCGCATTGGTACCTGTTAGGACAGAGTATGTATGTATGAAAATAAATAAATAAATAAAAAAGTATTCCTCACCACAACGATCAAAGAGCTGTCCATTCTGGACAGAACTACATAATCTTTGATATTTCGAACAATTTGACTCAATCTTCGACTTGATAGAAACTATTAGCACAAGAATAACTAACACTATTAGCAAGTGGGGTACAGGCTGATTGATTGGTTCACTACAACTTCTGCTCCGGGCGTGTAATGAACTAAGTTTAACGCTATGGGTTTCAAAAGACGAGTTGATTGAAAATTGTGCTTGAGTATTAGTGGTTCAAGTTTGAATTTGAAGTAAATTTTTATTTTTTTTGAAAGCAACGTCCATAGGACACGGTGACCGCTTCCCATCAGGTGGGTCGTGTGACTGTCTACCACCTAAGTAGTATGCAGTAAATAAAATAAAACTTCACTGAATTAACGCCAAACTGGTAAATTTGGTGTCAAGTGCTATAAAAAGCAAGCTTTCTAGTAAGCGCAGATAAATCAAATGTGCCTAAACATAACGGCTTTATCGTGTTTAGTTCAGAAGTTCCTATGACCTTTTACCGTCTCCATCTTCAGACCCTGGATATAATGTAGTACCAAGTATTTGCCATGACAAAATAAACGAGTACAAACTCGATAGTTTTATCTTGTTTGGTTTAGGAGTTCCTATAGACACCTTCCTATTCCATCATCAGATCAGTTTCATAGTTTGCATGGTCACCGAAGATACGCAAGTATCCTAAATTTGTATCCAATCTATCATCAACAGTGGTTATAATTTGGCTTTCAAGTTTTACCCATACTAACAAACAACAGAGCAAGTTAAATAAAAATTTATAAAAGTATTCTTGCGAGAATTCAGATCTCGCTACGCATTCCCACACCGCCTAGGTACCTCGCACATATTATAATAACTTTTAAACTTTCGCGTTCCATGATTTACTAAAATGTTAACGGCAATTAACGCAATCATGGTACATATAGGTATATACTAGCACTCGCATACAAGGAATACAGACTTAATCTGTGGTAGAGAAGTACAGATACAGGCACGTAACTTGGCCAGGTTTGGGGTAAGTTCGCGCATCGTGCACTTTGAGCCAATCAAATGATTCAAAGTACGAACGAACAGAACGTTGATTCGCTACAAGACGTCTCTCAGAGGCGTCTGATTGGTCCGTCAAGTGACGGACCAATCATATGTCCGCGACGGCGCAACCGCGTCTCCCGCGACCCGCTCATACCTCAAAGGGGACCTAAAAATCGACCTTTGCGCATATGACGCGTCTGGCCAATTTATGTGCCGGTATCTGTACATAGGGTGTTAAAACGTAATAACATGTAAATTATGCTAAATACAAGAACTTGTGTTTGCCAACTTAAGAGCTTAACTTATAAACATGTGAAAAGCGAAGTTGGAGAAACTCCGCGTTAATTAATCATTTTGATTATGTAGTTATGGGAATAATCTAGTTGGAAGAACTTTCATCGTGGCTGTGTGATTGTGGCAAACTGTACGCGTTGGATGGCAGTGTATGAATGGAGCATTATAATATATTTAGTGGCGTAACTATTGCCATGTGATTAACCTTTTGGAGTCAGTTTCAAAAACAAATAAACATTTTTATTGCACTTATCCGAAGGTTTTTCCTCTATTCTTTTCTCTTCTCTCTGCTGTTTTATTCTATGCTATGCTTCGCTATGCTAGATTGTAGTAGAATTTATACTTTTGTATATCCACTTAATAAACATAAAGAATTGTCTCAATAATATTACCTGTTTCAAATTTAATTAACATAAAAAGGCATTTATGCAAAAATTTCGTAGCAAACAGTCAGCCACAAATTTTCTGCCTAACGACGACATATCCTAAACGTCACAGTTACGACTCGAATCTTGTTAGTTAATAAAATCAGAGACGTGTGTGCCGTCGCACTACATTACGCCTAATTAGGACGAGCCTCCTGTACCTTGAAAGGGACAGTTCAGGTCTAATGGGTCGGCCTTAAATTATCTCTGTAATTACGAGTATATATAAAGTATAATTACACAACATTTAAGTGATTACAATTCTTTTGAGATGGCTGTCTGTCTGTTGTATAAGTTAAAGTAGGCGTGTTCGATTAAGTTTTTTTTTATGAGAACCTGATGAGAAGCGGTCATCGTGGCCTATGGACGTGTGTACTGTGCAACACTAAGGGTATCACACACGCGCTGCCTACCCTGAAGGGAAGGGGGGAGGGCTAGGAATGGGTGGGGAGGCTAGGAAGGGATGGGTATGGAGGGGTACAGTGAGCTCTGGCTACCATACTTACCGGTGGGAACACAACATGATGGTTATTATGGCCGCGGTGTTCTGTAGGGCGAAGGCACTACCCCAGTTGGACTACTCATTTCGGACGGGAGATACCGTCGTCGTGTCCTACCTCCTTATTAAGTAAAACTTTTAGTTTAAATCCGATCCGGCTCGGAGAACTAAAACGATGTATTGAACACAGTGTTAATTGATGAATGTAAGAATTATTAATAATTTTGTCTTACTTTGAGTTGTTGCAGCTGTTCCTTGAAGTCCGTCTCTGCGAAGGTGATGGAGGCCGCACAGGTGATGTTAGCGGCTTCCAGCTGCGTCACCAGCTCGTTCACCGCTAGAGAGTATATCTCCTCATTCTGGGAGAATGCTGTCACTGTGTCCCACCCGAATTGCCTGTTCAAAACATAAGGGATAAGATTCGTAGGCCTCTACGTATTTTTCGTAGAGCATTTATCAAATGTCGTAGAGCATCTACGCCGTAGATAGAGACGAATTATATCGCGTTCTCAAATAAAATGGTGGGCTCAAGAGTACCAACAACCGGAGAGCATGTATAAAAGATTTTTATACTACTTAGGTGGCAGACAAGTACACGGCCCACCTGATTGGAAGCGGTTACCGTGGCGTAGACTATTATGTATGTAAATAATTAACTTTATAGACCTATTTTTATCATGAAAATGAAAAGCACCTACTAAAAGATAAAAGCGATTTTATAAGACGTTTTGAAAGACTACCTTAATTGAATACCATTAATGTATAAAGGGAATGACTATTATCATCTCCTTAGGTTCTTTTATAATTAGTTTTATTATCAATAAACGTACACAAGCAAATTTAATTTTTTTATAACGATGCCAGCAAAAGAAGGTTGAAATACGATAACAACGTGGTTTACCGACGCCTACATTTTCAAGAGTAAGCCTAATTGGTCTCATTATAACGAATAAATATGGGGAAAAATGTTTTTTTAGTACTATTGTAGCAATATGCAAACGATCTAGTTGATGGTAAACGAAAAAGTTCACGTAGGTATAAGAAAGTGTGTTGTCTGTGAAATTTCTGCCTACCCTTTAAGGAATTTAGAGGTGTGAAATTGTTGTTTTAATGTTAAATGGATGTGTGGTGTGACAAAAATGGACAGAATAAGGAATGAGTATATTAGAGGAAGTTTGAAAGTTGCACCAGTAAATGAAAAATTGAGAAACGAGCAACTGTCGTGGTATTGACATGTTATGAGAAGAGATGAAAGTAATGTTGTTAAGAAGGTTCAAAGTATGAATGTGGAGGGATTTAAAGGCAGAGGTAGGCCTAAAAAAGATGAATGAAATGCTTGAAAGACGATTTGGAAAGTAAGGGAATGACTGAGGAGATGACATCGGACAGGAATGTATGGAGGAGAATGACATGTTGCGTCGACCACAAATAATTGGGACGAGGGGAGGAAGATGATGGTGTAGATGAGTATATTGTCGTTTTAAAAGTGGCCACGAGTGAGTGAGCAGCCCTATGTATGAAATAGCAGTTCCAGTATTCAGGGGAAATAAGTTCGATCCTATTTCCCTCGATGCCGCCTCACGAAATCAAGATGCAAATGCAACTTTGAATTTGTGATTTGTTCGAATCAGCCGAAAACTTATTCGATGTACTTGTACTTATTGCATGCTGATTTTGCACTTTAACAAATTCTTTTAACTAACTGCTATCGTGGCAGTTACTTAAAATAATCGGATTGAACACACAGTCATTTAAAAAAATAAATAAAAAAAAGGTGTTACCAACATTGAGAATTTTTCGTTTAATTTTGTGAATTGCCGTGTACATCTGCCACCATGGATGATTGTCCAACCGTGCCCTACCTTAACACTGATACCAAACTCATGCTTGACCAGTTTACTAAACGTTTTATCTTCCAGATCACAACTCGGTTTGCGTCCAACTAACACAACATGATTACTGATAGTAGTTTTATATATCGGTCATTTCGATATGACTTCACCTCACCTGCTGGTAAGCCAAAAGTAAAGTCTCAGGATGGGGGTCCCTATTACATACACCGGCAAAATGGTGGGCCTCAACTTGACGGCCTCATGAATTCAAGATTCAAGGTTCATGACGAACAAATTCAAGATTACCTGATAAAAGCTATCCTGGCTGGGTTGTGTGAGGAGTCAGGGGCTACGGTTCGGCAGAACAGTGGAAACTCCGTCCTGTCACTCAGCGCTGGTGACGTAGAACCGAAGGAGACCTGTGACAAAATTACATTTTAAATCACTTATAATATAATATTGATGTTTTTGGTATGTGTTTCAAAGTCAATTTAATGAACAATTTTTGTTCCTTTCTTAATTAAAAAATCCTACAACTGGTCTAACCCCAGAACTTGAACGATGTCGCCAGTGGGTTGTAAAGCTCAGATGGTACTGTTAGACCGAAAAGCAGTGTCCAATTGAGTTGCCAAAAGGTTTGAAGGATGAGATTTCCTAGTATCATAATTTATTACCCACAATCTATTCAAAATATAAGAATGTGACAACACCACAAAGTAGATAAATGCCGCCCCCCGCTATTTGCGCCACCGCGCTCCTGGTGTTGCCATTTATATGTTTCCTCAGTGACCTAAATTTTATTACAATTATTATGGGGTAATTGTTAAAATTTATTTTCTAAATATTACGAATTATATATTATTTCAGTAAGTACAATTGAATCAGTTTAATTAATTAATATTAATCATTTTCATGGGGTAATTGTTAAAATTTATTTTCTAAATATTACAAATTATATTTTATTTCAGTAAGTACAATTGAATCAGTTTAATTAATTAATATTAATCATTTTCTAAATGTATCACTATAACAGAATCTAATTATTATTCAATTACCCATATATTAATTAATAATGCCGGTAGGCTCTGTGTAGTAGGCATCAAAGAAAATGATTAATAATTTCATATTACAAATTGATTGGATCTTTTTGATTGTCATTCCGTTTGACCGAATATCCATCAGAGTGCGAGATTAATCATTATGACTGATAACACACGGTATTGTATGTAGGGCTGCCACTCATTCTAATCATCTGTGGGGCCTACTATGAAACATCCACTTTTGTCTGCTATCTCGTTTTCCCTAGCGTCTAGAAAGGGGTTCTTCAAGAAGGGCATTAGAAGGATTTTTACCAACTTCAAAAAAGGAGGAGGTTTTTAATTCGACTGTATTTTTTATGTTTCTTACTTTTTTTCCGTGCGGAAATCCTCATGGATACCCACCCCGCGGTCAGCGGGGCAGGTTATATCGGACTCTTAGCGACTAAAACCGCACGCTGTCTAGGCTCTTCTGACGCCAGGGTGTAAGGTGGCCCAAAGAGCATTTCCCTCGCACCCCGGCTTTATCCCTCGCACCCCGGCTTTATCCCTCGCACCCCGGCTTTTTCTCTCGCACCATGTTTGTTACCTCAGAACATTCGACTGGGTGAACCAATTTTGAAGATTCTTTATTTACTTGAAAGCTGGTGTTTCTCGTGTAGTCTAATTTCAATTTGGCCTAGTTTTTTTGTAAGACTTATACAGGGTTGGTAGAGCGAGTGTGACGCTCCTGGTGTTGCATACGTCCAT
Source organism: Lithosia quadra (assembly GCA_963576445.1). Taxonomy (NCBI): domain Eukaryota; kingdom Metazoa; phylum Arthropoda; class Insecta; order Lepidoptera; family Erebidae; genus Lithosia; species Lithosia quadra. The sequence continues at coordinate 15,905,202 of OY754880.1, read as the reverse complement.
AGGCTACGGTGATCGCTTCCCATCAAACGTCGAAAAGTTCGCGCATGTGTGCTAACGGGCCAATCAAAAAACCAATAATGGGACCGATCAGTTTTATATATCTATGATTAGTTGTTTGCCACGAATCTCAAACTCGTAACAGTGCATCTAGAGTGCATTATTAAGATTTTTGCCCCTATCTATACCGAATTATTTCCAAATGGTAAAATAGTTATGAAGATATTAAATACTTGGCAACCCTAAAACCATTATTGATGACATGTTTGATGTTTATTATTATATTCGTATTATCAGAGAGCTTAACGTGTCAACGGACAGATATGATTCGAAATATCTGAATTTATACTATCTATATTAATATTATAAAGAGAGAGAGGTCAAATTTAGTGAGTTTGTTCATTATATTTGGGTAATCTTCAGAACTATTGTAGTTATTGGAATAATTCTTTTACAATTTGAAAGTTACATTGTCCCGGATGGATATAGGCTAAATATGCATTAAAACTTGAGTTCAATAAGCTTATGGGAATGAGGGTTGTTAGTATGTAATGAATGGGCCCGAGGTTAAAAACCACCTTTTATTGCCCTTAAAATTATATGCTTCAATCGAAAAAAAAAAAACAATCATGTTCTCGAACCACCACGTGAATATTCATACGTCGGTACCTATGTCAGTCCGACTGGGGTAGTACCTCCGCCCTACAGGACACCGTGGACATAATAACCATAATGTTGTGTTCCCGGCGGTGAGTAGGGTAGCCAGAGTTCACACTTCACCCCCAAATTTCCTAACCCTACCAGGGTTGGCAGTGCAAGTGTTACGCTCCTGATGTTGCACACGTCCATAGGCCACGGTGACCACTTCCCATCAGGTGGGCCATGTGCTTATCTGCCACCTAAGTAGTACAAAAAAAACGAAATTATTGAATTTCAAAATATCGAATTTCGAAATCATTTCTTGAACTAGATACTAACACGATTACTGGCAATACAAACAAACGTTCAACAAATTCAAATATCGGTTTTACAATCTAGCGATCTATTCATACAAAACTTCAGTCAAAATCACACCCTGTTACTCAGATAACACGGTTGCTTTTCCGATGTAGCTTTATCAGGTCTCAGATGCTTCACCATAGAGTTAAAATCGAATTGTCTATCTAGGCTAGTTCATTTGTCAGTGTTGACGTTACTGCTGGTAGCAGTAAGCTCCGGATCGGTCCGGATTGGAGCGGTTAGAGCCGGTTTTAACTTGTTTAAAGTCGCTACAATTGAACATGACTAATGTATTTAATGGAAGGCTTTCATAAAAGTAGAATTAATGCCTTTTGAAACAATTATCAATATAAAAATTGAAAAAAAAAACATAATAATGAACGCGAAAGTTTGTAAGAATGTATGGATGTATGTTTGTTGCCCTTTCACGTAAAAACGACTGAATGGATCTTGCTGAAATTTGGTACAGAGATAGATTGTCGTCTCGAATAACACATAGGCATTTTTTATCCCGGTAACACGTATTCGTGGGTCGCGTTAGCGGGAACAGAATTTGAGGCGAGTAAAGTCGCGGGCAACAACCAGTTTTCTAACCTAAGGCTTGTTTTTTTTTAACTACTTAGGTAATCATGGAGGGGGAGGGTTGGGAGGTTTAGGAGGGTTGGCGATGGGGATTGGGGGATGAGGGGCACGTCTTAGCTATTCGAATTTCTCCAATGTACCTATTTTACGGCTTAGCGCGCCGGTTTCCGATAGTATTCCTAATTACTTAAAAATTTCATTGAATAAATTAGATTCGCTTTATTCACAAATATAATAGAATTTAAATCACTCAAATCACGTACATCTATATGAAAATACAGATAAAAGAAAAAAATCCGCCCGGTTTCAGAGTAAACTGATTACAGCTCGACTCAGAGAGATTGGAAGTGAGACGAGTGTTTCTGTGTGGATTCAACGGTGTATACACGGGCTAATCAGATTTGTGTAAGGTTGTGGAGTAACTGAAAACCCTTTGTATCGTTTATGTACGAGTGACAGTCTTGTCCGGTAATCTATTTATATCTATTCTATACTAATATTATAAAGAGGTAAAGTTTGTGTGTTTGTTAAATTGTAATGGGCAATCTCGGGATCTACTGAACCGATTTTAAAAATTCTTTCACCAATAGAAAGCCACGTCATTGGTGAGTGCTATATTTTATTGGAAAACTGGAATTTACACCCGGGCGAAGCTGGTCCCGGGTGCTAGTATATTGTATAAAAAAGTCGTGTTAGTTACACTATTTATAACTCAAAAACAGCTAAACCGATTTGGCTGAAAATTGGTAGGGAGGTAGCTTACAACCAGGAAACGGATATAGGATACTTTTTATTCTTTTTTTAGAGTGGAGAGTGGAGTGGAGAGTCGAGTGAAGCGTCGTTTAATTGGTGGTGATACCGACTTCCACGCGGGTGACGTCGCGGGCGAAAGCTAGTCTATTATAGAAGATACCGGTTCGTATAATCCTTACTTTAAGCGATGGTAGTTGAATGGATAAGGACACGGCCTCTTCTCAGAGGTATCGAGTTCGAATACGGCCGGACAGTACCAATGTGAATTTCACTTTGTGGAATTTATATGTGCTGTACATGATTTATCATCTGCTAACGGTAAAGGAAAAATATCGCGAAGAAACCCACATGTCCTAGAAGAAATTTTAAGGACATGTCCGATCCACCAACCCGCATTAGGCCAGCGTGTGTGGATTAAGGTCTAAACCCTCTCAAGCCTCTCGTTAGAGGAGAGGAGACCCAACCACAGCAGTGGGACATTAATGGGTTGCTATCAATACTCCTTACCTGTACTATATTCCAGTATGGTACAATCTTCGCGATGCTCTCTGTGACTTCGGAGCATGCTGTTCCAAGGAGCATCACCATCCTGGAGTCCCTTTCCGTGTAGAGAGCGTGGAAGAACCGGTCCACACCTACCCCTGGGTCACACTGTGGAGAAAATGATAAGTAGTTAATAATACCGGGGTTTCCAGTAGCATTTGAGGCTTCCACCTCGGAGTCTGCGTTTCAATAGGAATGCCTATTGTTGAAAAAGATCATCCTACAATATTATAATGAACTGCAAAAGTGATATTTTGTCATGACAAATAGTTTCAAAAATACTTGGTTTTGAAAATACAATTTCTCGAGCCACTCCAAAACGCTCCATACAAAATCGTACCTAGTAGTGACGTCACAGCATATTTTGCAGGGACCACGGGCAATAACTAAACCATTTTTTTATCAGTCACGTCAAATATGACTTCACCTCGCCTGATGGTATGTTAGATACACCGATAGTGCCATGATGGTGGCCCTCAGCTTGACGGCCTCATCAAATGCTTTTTCACGCCCGCTTAAATTAAATTTTCTTACCTTAGTATCATTAGTGATGAGGTGTAGCTTGTACCCTGGTAAGAGGCCTCTCTGGTTCACATGGTCTACCGCTAGCCTGGCCGCCGCCAGCTCCGATACGCCATCAGCTCTTGGAGAATCTCCCACGGACAGTTCAAACAGACCCAGGATGGAAACGATACGGTTTGACTTGCTTTTTGGTAGATCTGTGGACAAAAGGGATAATAATATAGGGACATATATAGGTATATATTGAATCTTTCAAGCAATTTTTTTAATAATGGACACATCAACATGACTTCACCTCGCCTGATGGTAAGCTGAAGGTAAAGTCTTAGGACCGGGGTCACCACTACATACACCCGGTAGTGCTACAGTGGTGGCCCTCAGCTTGACGGCCTAATCAAATGTTTTTGCACACCACGCTTAAACTTGCGACAGTGTATTGTTCACTGAGCGAAGAAAATTTGATAGCTCTTGAGATCGGGAATTACACTTTTCTTCATTTCATTTATTTATTCATGTAACCAACGTATACTAACAGTTATTTATACATTTAAGTTATAGTCACACACAATATTGATCACGATAATCCTCAGATATTAAATTTAAAATTAATTTCTTTTGAGTTATACACAGTACTTCATATTAAACCCAATTAAACCTGTAAGAAAAAAAAAGTAATATGTACATGGACCTAGGAATAACTATGGACGGAGCCATGGGAACAAAAAAGTGACGCTGTATAGTCAGCCAACTTTCGTATACGTATACAGTCGCCACGCACACTCTCACATCATAGTCAGCCACTTCGCGGCAAACGTCGGCCGAATCGGTTGATCTGTCAGTTTAAGCGGGAAGAGAAAAAAATAAAATATAACATGTCTTGTACAGTGAAATGGTGTAAAAACCGTAGTGACAGGAAGAAAATAAATCCAGGGATCACATTTCACAGGTTAATCAATATTTCAATCACTTAATGTTTATCTAATAATTATACATAAATGTTCATTCAATATTTCAAAACAAAATTCAATTGTTCGGTATCCCAACATAAAAGTGTGCAAATTTCCCCATATTTTGGGGAAATCTGTAAATTGTGTGACTTCATGATGAAATAGCATTAACTATTTATTAGTAGTGATAACCGTAGTGATTTAACTTCTTTTTAATAAATACATGGGATTGGGAATAGCAAAAATAAAAATTGTGACTAATATGATTTTTTTAACTTTTTTTGTTAATTAGGTACCTAGTTTAATCGTGTGAATATTCCCCACGGTTACCATCCATGTAAGTTTTTTTATATAAGTAGGTATAATGAAAAAAATAATGTAAAAAATAACTAAAATATTATTTTCATTAATTTATGATGAAAATAATATTTTTAATAATAATGCACGAATCACCCTTAATGATTGTTCATTTATATATTTTAAAATTTACCAAATAATTCTCCCTATTCCTCAACTAAAATAATAAAAAATGGGGAAATTTAGGTAAAACCTCGCATCCCTACAATTTACTCACACAATGATTAATGCCCGCCATTTTGTGACACAGACTAGTTACTCTAGGCACTCCGTCCAATATGTAATATTGTTAAACTAACACACGAAATACAACGAAAAAAAAACAATTGACAAATTGCCGCGTAATCTTTTTAAAATTAAGAAAATAGTCTGTGTAGAAATAACAAGCGGCCAGTATTATTTTGTAATAAAACTTTTTCAATTTTGAAATTTTAGATTTCTTTTGATTTTTTTTCTGTAAATAACTGGCTGATAAAAAATAACTCTGAATTTTATGAATGAATGATTCTGAACACATTTCTTTTTTCGAATTCTTGTCTATCTGCTTATTCGCGATGGACGCAAAAACTATTGAACAGATTTTGATGCGACTTTCTTTTGTTTGAAAGATCTTGGTCAGGCTTAAAATAATAAGTAGAACCGGAGATTTAGTCAAAAAATGAGAAAACGCGTGCAGAGTCGTGGGTAAAGGCTAGTTTAGTTAAATGCGTGTCTTTTTCTTTTTATAGGTACTTACCTACCTACTTGAATAAACGTAAAACCTAAATCCTAGGTAAGGATTACCGGCGGTTATAAATCGCAACTACTCCACAATAATACAGGGATAAGAGAATAGCGGTGTGATGGATCGCATATTAACACGTGAGGTTAAGATTAATGAATAGGCTTTTGGGAACAGTCGCCATTATTGCAGACATTACGCTCTTGCGTGCTTTAGCAAAAGGTTGGCAACATATTGCATCGGATAAAAATAGATCCTACTTACTTCTAATCCTACTAATATTTTAACATGAAAGTTTGTAAGTATGGTTGTATGGAGGCTTGTGAATATTTCACGTAAAAACGGCTGAACGGATTGGGCTGAAGTTTGATAGGTACAGGGAGACATCCTCCTCCTGCCCAAGGTCTTCCCAGCCTATTGGCTATTAAAATCAAATCACGGGGAGGGGAGGGGGAGAGGGTTCTGAGAGATAGATTATAGTTCAAAACTACTTTTTATCCCAGGGTTCAGATTTTCATGCGGGCAGAGCCGCGGGGAGCAGCTACTTTATTTATGTATTCTATAATAAAATTGACAAGTACCTGTGTCTGTACATTGGAGATATTAAAAAAAAAACTTGGGTTATACTAGCTTAATAACAGATGAGGGTAGTCTTATCCGCTATAGTCTTTCTTTGACGACCTCTGTGGCGTAGCGGTAGTGCATGCGACTGCTACGCAGGGGGCGCGGGTTCGATTCCCGCTCAGTGCAAATATTTGTATGCATGAATATGTCTATTTGCATTGGTCTGGGTGTTTATATGTATAATAAGTATGTATTTACAAAAAAAAGTATATAAGTATGTTTATCAGCATTCTAGAACCCATAACACAAGCTAGTTAAACTATGCTTACTTTGGGTCTAGAGGGCGCTGTGTAGAATGTCGTAGAATATTTATTTATTATTTATTTTATCTATCCAGTTATCCAGTTTAGCAGGTGTACCTAATAAACTCGATATCATTCTCGTATTACAGTTAATATAAAACAATATCATGAAAGTATATTGGACCCTAAACACACGAAGTCAACAAAGTCATGTTTGTATTCCTGACAATTGATCAAAACAATGAATTCGACAGTACGTTTATACAACAGGCGGGAAATACCTTCAATACATTGGGGAGGTTGGGGCAACGCGAACCAATGACGCACGTAATAAATACTAAAAACAAAAAAGTGAAAAGGAAGCCAAGTCACCAAAAAGATATAAAAACAAGAAATATTCAACGACATTACATAGCGCTGTCCAAAGTAAGCATAGTCTAAAGGGCTACTTTTATTTTAGAAAAAAAATAGGGTTCAGTGCAAAACAATTAAAACCTTAAAAATCTAAATATAGGTGGGTGAAGTCGTGGGCTCAGCTTTAGTCGAATTTTTAATTAAACGATATCGATTGACAGTAGCTAATGTCACTTCGTCAAATAATGTTGCTATATTCAGTAATAGTGATGCAACTGATGCATTTAGTTCCCGTTCGCCCGTATGAAATGAATGATGAGGGAACGTTAATCTTTTCTTACTATACTTTTCTTACTTAAAAAGAACTGCTACTACTACTTTACAATACGTATAATGATTATTTTACAATAAAATATCGGCAGTATGGAGCTCTAGCCATTCACTAGGCTATCCATGCTACTTCATTCATTCCTCATGATAATTATAATAGTTCACTTTGTCACAACACTATTTTTTTTTCATCAAAAACTTACAACCCAGTAAACGTCAGATAGCTTCGTCTAATTATAAATCCGACTATAGTATACTCTCTTTCTAACCACATTCAATCTGAATGTAGTTCAATGCAGACAATTTAAAAACTGTTAAGGTTAAGTTTTGTAAAACATCCAAGTCCTTATAAAACAAAAAGTCCAAAGTCTCCTGCGTTGTTAGCACAGAAACTCTCAACTCCCCAACCCCTTATTCCTCCACCTCCAATCCTCCCCTACCCTTGCACACGCATATAGGCCAAGTTGATCGTTTTACATCAGGTGGGTCATGTACTTGTCTACCATCTAAAGAAAAACATTCATGTTAAATACAGTTCAATACACTACATTAAAACTATTAATGTTAAGTTTTACACAACATTTTCCGTTACTCATGTTTTGAGAACTTGGCTTGACTACTACTGTTTACCTAAACACCCCGAAGCCACGCACCGGGCGGTTAAATGTTCAATACACAATGTTTTGTTTTCATCCTACCCAACATTACAGCTGTAATGGCCGCCATAATACACTGTTATCATTAATCCAATTGCCTCAAGTCATCCGGCTCGTGTTATAATTATGGTTGAACATAATTATGGCAGTGATAACATTCAATTACTCTGTGTATCTGTATGTCTCGCTGAAGGTGCTGAGGAACTAAATCTATAAATAGGTAAGATAGTGGTATGGTAAGGATATGAATGTCAGAATTTTATTTTTATATCGGACACGTCAATATGACTTCATCTCGCCTGATGGCAAGTTAAAGGTAAAGTCTCAGGAATGGGGGTTACACCAATAAATGCTATAATGGTGGCCCTCAGCTTGACGGCCTCATTAAATACTTTTTCACGCCCCGCTTAAAGGACCTGGCACTGTAGGGGGAAGGAATTCCAGATCTTGATTTAGTTAAGAATTCCCTGAGATTAAGAAGTCCTGGAGCCTTTAAGCGGGGCGTGAAAAAGCATTTGATGAGGCCGTCAAGCTGAGGGCCGCCACTGTAGCACTACCGGTGTATGTGGTGGTGACCCCAGTCCTGAGACTTTGCCTTTAGCTTACCATCAGGCGAGGTAAAGTCATTTTGACGTGTCCTGTATAAAAAAAATAAAGTTAAGAATTAGCTGTTGCCCACAGCACAAGGCTCCGCCCGGCCTATGCGCCGGTTATTTTTTGATCATATCTCTTGTTCTACATAACGAATTGCAATCAAACAAGCAGGAGTGCAGTCAAACATGAAGGTCAGATGGCAGTCGCTTCACGAATAAAAATAATAAATTTAAAAATTCCAAAACCCGACTGCCTAAAAACTGAAAAGAAAAAAAAAACAAGCACTTAGATTGATGTCCGGCGGTCTAGAAACATAACAACTGAACAGTCGGGATCCATTATTCGACAGCCAATCTATTTTTTTAATGGATCCCGACTGTTCAGTTAACAACTAGAACTAGTTTCTAGACCACCGGACATCAATCTAAGTGCTTGTTTTTTTTCTTTTCAGTTTTTAGGCAGTCGGGTTTTTGAATTTTAAAATTTATTATTTTTATTTTATACTTTTTAGTTATTTACATAGCTGCCCGGATAATAAAGAAGTATAAAATCTATCTTTTATGGAGTTAATAATTTTCGTGTAGTGAAGGGGCATGACCGAAATTCAACCTTAATTATTATATTTTTGCTCATATCTCCGGTTCTACTAAACCGATTGTAATCAAACAAACGTAGGATTTTAAGTCTGATCAAGACCTTTCAAAAAAATAAAACTGCATCGAAATTCGTTCAGCAGTTTTTGCGTCCATCGCAGTCAAATGTTTGTGGCGCCAAAAATCCGCCATTTTGATTTTCTTTAAATTTTAATATACCTGGTGTCATTCACACAATCATGACGAATCAAACAACACCTTGTTTGTCAAAATCCGTCAAGCAGTTCAGGCTGTAGACCGTGCAAGACAAATTTTCAAGATTTTCATTTTGCCACCAAAAGTCCGCCATTTTGATTTTCTAGAAATTTTAATATACCCAGTGTCACTTACACAATCACGACGAATCGAATGATACCTCGCACATCAAAATCCGTCAAGCCGTTTAGGCTGTAGGCCGTGACAAAGAAATGGACATACATACATACATACATACATACATACATAGTCTCGAAAAACATTACCCTCCTTTCTTCGGCAGTCGGGTAAAAATATCAAAGTTCGACTGCTTTTTTTATACTACTTAGGTGGCAGTCAAGCGCACGGCCCACCTGATGGGAAGCGGTCACCGTGGCCTATTGACGTGTGTAATATCAGAGATGTCACACTCGTGCTGCCGACCTTCGAGGGAGAGGGGGGTTGAGGAGTTTGGGCGGACCTTGCAGTTAGACTGAAATAGCCGACCCCTACTATTGCTGGTCTCATATAATAAGCATTGTAGCGTAATATTCAATTCATTGATTAAATTGTAGAAAAATATTTTTTTTTTATATAGGACACGTCAAAATGACTCCACCTCGCCTGATGGTAAGCGAAAGGCAAAGTCTCAGGTTTAAGTTAAACGGTTTTAAATTGTATTGTCATCAGAACTAAAGACTTCTGTCAATATCAGACTAATATTAAGACCACTGAAAGGGGGTCAAATTTCAATTATTAAGGGGGATTGTGGTCGCAGCACTAGTGGGACCGGTGGGTGTCACGTGGTGCTGCAACGACAATCCTCTTTTGATGAGGCCGTCAAGCTGAGTGCCACCATTGTTAACATGGTACGTGTATATAATGGTGACCCTCTTTCCTGAGACTTTACCTTCAGCTTACCATCAGGCGAGGTGAAGACAAATTGACGTGTCCTATATATATAAAAAAAAATTAATTAATTTGACCCAAACAAACAGGTCGAGTTAAATAAAACCGTTTAACAAACAAATATACTCCAGTTATAAGTATGGCCGTCATGATTTAAGGTACATACGAGTACAACGATAGATACATTTAAGATTACAATACAAAATACATACATTTTCCAAAATATCGCAACAATATCAAACCGACCATCCATCATGGTTAAGGTAAAACCCGCGGTCGTATTGTGCCACTCACAATTCACCAACTGACATTATGATCCAAACGTGTGGTTATGACCACGGAATAAAGAATATGAATATTAAAACATCATCGCGTTTGACCGCGTTACAGCGAATTGGGTACGTATCTTTATGGATATATTCTTGACCTTCGTGTAGAATAAGCATCGATGAAATAAAATATGGATAAGACTCAGCGTATGTACGAAAACAATTACGAACATTGACGAAACAGATATATGAGGTGAGAGTGAATGAGCAACCCGGTAAAGGCCGACCTAGGTGTACATATATTAATCAGATCTAGGACGTTTTGGAGAAAGGCCAGGACAAGAGTACCCGCAACCGGCGGCGTGCGTGTATGAAAACAATTATGAAAGTTGAAGAAGCGAAAGGCGTATGTCAGGTTTGTAGCAAGTGGAAAGGAGCTTCTGCTTACCTTAATAGGAAAAAGGCGTGGTGTTATGTATGTATGTAAAGATGTATGTCAGAAATCTTAGTAGGTACTATTACAATCAATTAATTGCAGTCCACTGTAGGCTGGACATAGGCCTCTCCCAATGTACGCCATAGCACCCGATCTTTTGCTTTGCGCAACCAGTCTATCCCAGCTGTCAATTCTGCCGTGCAATTTCACTAAACTTAACCAAAATCTCTAAATTTAAATTTCGATTACTAATTTCCGAACTTTTTTAACCTTGAAATATTACCACGGCTTATCCCTAATTGTCTTTGCCAATTTTGGAAACAAAACAACGTTTGGATTGGCTTTAAAGCCTTCAGATTACCATCAGGCGAGGTGAAGTTATATTGATGTGACCGATATATATAAAAAAAAACATAATATTTAGAGATTAAAGTTAGGTATGTTTAGTGAAAATGCACAATAGAATCAACACCTATATGACCTATATCATTATAAAAGTCGACCAAAAATCTTGACTCTTATTAAAATCCCGCGAAAACCCGCACACCCATCCATTCCCGCCGAATCACGAGAGCGGCCATTATTTTCATCTTTTTGCGTAGTTCAACGAAATGTCATTTTGTGAAACTCTTCAGAAAACTTCTTAATCTCGCATAATAGGTGAAAGTTTTTTGACGTTCTGTTGAAAGCTATTTCGGCGGGATTGAGTTTTTGTCACTAGCAACTTTGACTTTGTGTTACACTCGACTTACCATTGACGATCATTTGAATAGAATCGAGTGAGACGCCCCTAGTGTTGCGTACACGTCCTTAGGCTAAGATAAGCGTTGCCCATTAGGTGAGCCGTGTGCTTATCTACTTACCACCTAAAGGGTATAAAAATATCACTGTCTAAAACTATATTTTCTCTATATTATAGGTATCAACTTTATGATACACACGTAAATTGGATAATATTTTCTTATAAAATCCGAATACAGTAAGCAACGCAATATAAATTGAACCTCCTTTAGAATTCACGTACACTCGACTCCATAAATATATTAGATGCTACCATCTAAACATAAGTACGCGATAAACTACAAGAAATATTTGAACAACCTTTTTCTTTAGCTTATATCTAACTAGCTGGGGCCTTACCACAAACACTTTCAATATTACTTAACTTTCATAGTGTGAAACGGACTCGGTCAAACGTCGTCCGTTATTATATAAGTGTTCTGTGTCTTGTGAATCTACTAACTAATTTAATGGAATAAATATATCCACAACATACCATAAAAGTAAGAGAATGCTAGACCACATAATACTAGTATCCGCCGACGTCGATGGTCCGATTCACACTATGAAAGTTAAGTAATATTGAAATACCAAAGAACATTAGAAATTTCCTTGTTCTGAAATACCTAATACTGCTTTATGAGTTTGTGGTACCTAAAGGCCCGTGGCGAACTCTACTCTCATGGCCATTTTTCCCCAAACATGCCCGTAATTTGTTAATTTTATAATACTGTATGAAAATTTGCCGTATTATTGATATAGGTATTTGATAGGCGCTCTGCTAGCGTGATGATAAATCGCTTGTAACCTTTCTCGATAAATGGGCTATAACATAACATAACATAACATAAACTCACGCTTATATCCCTATATACAAAATAATTAAATGGGCTATACAATACAAAAATAACTTTTTCATTCAAATCAGTAGTTTCTGATATTCGCGCGTTCAATCACATAAACAAACTTCAGTTTTATAATATTAAGTAGGTATACATATCACAGGCGAAGTTTTTTTAATAATCGTGCTTAGGTCACAAAGTACCTAATACATTGTCTTTGGTTACAAAGTTTTTAATTTTCATTCAAAGACGGATCTAAAGCTTTGTCTTTATGGCCCTCAAAGTATTTAATGTCGAAGCTTACCCTGTAATGAATCTTCAATGGTTCCTGAAAGGCGCTTTCTCATCAACTACCCAATAAATCCTTGGAGCTAGCCATTCCAATTAAAACGGAGACAAAATTAGCATTTCTCAATTTTAAGCTATTGAAGGCTATAAATGAATGTTTCATCCTATTAGAATTTATGCCAATAAATCTCGAGATTGCATTTTTATTAGCCCCTCGTAAATTCTTCGTTCTTTCCCGAATCTAATAAAGTGCGTTTTATCCGCTCAGACATTGTACAAATCGTTTAAAAGTTAATTTTGTTAAAAGTTTTAAAATCTTCGCGCGGAGGTTTTTGAATTGCCTCTGGCTATAGTGGCTACCATTCTGTTTAAAGTTTTTATAGCTATTTTTCGATTGGATTAGTTTTCGTTTAAGTTTTATCTAAGAATATAATTTATAATTTTTGATCTAGTTATACTTTATAAGAGCAGTTACGGTTCGATTCTCTTATATAATAAGTTTAAATTAAAGCGTCTAATGACTTGTTGCGGTTAGGATTTTTATTTTTATACTATGTAGGTGACAGACAAGCACACGGCCCACCTGATGGGAAGCGGTCACCGTGGCCTATGGACGTGTGCAACACCAAGGGCGTCACAAAGGGCGGGGGTAGGAAAGGGTGGGGAGGCTAGGAAGGGGTGGGGGAAGGAGGGGTTTGCATTTGTCTTTTTGCCTGATGAAAACAAGTATACGTAGACACAATAATTATATTTACTTTTATTATAAACGCTTTCTCTCTCTCTAATACTTTTTCACGCAAAAATGACTGAATGAATTGGACTAAAATTATGGTTAGGTTATATATCTAACCCTATAGGGTTAGATATACAACCACTAACCATTCAACACCGGTGCTCCAGTGCTTCCGGAGGCCATAAAGTCATTGGCACTGAGAAAGATAATAATAATATATTATAATGATAGTCCTATAGGGTTAGATAACAAATCGACTAAGTTTTGTCCCAGGAATACCTGTAGGGTTCAGAATTCCACGAAACCGCCGAAAACAGCTGGTTCTGAATAACGCCAGTTTGTAGTTAGACTGAAAAAGCCAACCTCAATTGACTTGAGAAAAAGCTCGAAATTAGAATTATAACAAAATCGGAGGACAAATGGTTATTATAATTCACAAGTATACCTAACTAAAATAAATTATTTAACTTACACAATTAACAGCCAAACAAAAAGATAAAATAATTTCAAAACTCTAATGAATTAACCGTGATCCGCAACCCAATTTCGGCGATTTATCATCCGAAGCACCGGGCCAACCCGACCATTATCCATTGTCTTCTTGTCGAGACCGCTTCCCATATGTTGTGTTTACATATTTTCAGTAAACCGGGTGGCTACTACCGTTTCTAACAATAGTATTTCAATCTTACTTTGTGAATTTCATACTGTGAGTTGGACCGTCGAGTTGTGTCGGGCGGCGTCCGACAGGATACAAACTTGGTCGAACTGTATCTATTATAGTGCATGGCATCTAACTTGGGAAGATTTTGGAATAGTGTGGGCCTTGCTAAGTTAGATGCTGTACACTATACTTGTTTCTATGCGACGCCATTTTGCCACAAACAAGTATAGTGTACGGCATCTAACTGGGCAAGGTTTTGGAGTAGTGGGGCCCACACTACTCCAAAATCTTGCCAAGTTAGATGCCGTGCACTATACCGACTATAGAATATGTGGTGTGGAAAATTGAAAATTAATGTAGTAGCTTTCCATCAGGTGTGCTTGTCTGCCATCAAAGTGATAAAAAAAAAATTAGTTGGGTCTGTATTGGAGACAGGTTATATTATATCATTTATGAACGATTCTACACACAATTTTTTTTAATTTTTTATCTATTTTGTTTGCGACGGACGCAAAAACAACTGAACGGATTTTAATGCGGTTTTTTGTTTGAAAGATTTTTTTTATACCACGTAGGTGGCAGACAAGCAGCAGACGAGTCACCTGATGGGAAGCGGTCGCCGTGGCCTATGGACGTGTGCAACACCCAAGGGTTTCACACACGCGCTGCCTACCCAGAAGGGAAGTGGGGAGGGCTAGGATGGGGTGGGGAGTCTAGGAAGGGGTGGGGGGAGGAGGGGTAGAGTGAGCTCTGCCTACCCTAATTACCGGCGTATCTTCCTTAGACTTACAATCTTAAACATGTTTGATCACTATCGGTCGAGTAGAATCGAAGATATAGTCAAAATTCACGAAAGCCGACATCCACGCGGGAGTAGCGAGCATAGGCTATAAATAACACAATTGTTTAAGAGAATTATAGTAGGCCACCAAATTTAAATTAAACAGAATTGGGCGGAGTTGGCTGTTAGACCCTTTGTACATAAAGTCGGCAGAATTATTAACGAATCACAATGAAGTGCCAAATACAATTTTTCGGATACTTAATTATTATGAAACCAGCTGTTACCCGCAGCTCCGCCTGTGTGAATTAATGATACCTTTTTTTTTTATCGTGCGGAAATCCCCATGGATACCACCCCCGTCGGCCTTCGGGGGTGGTTATGTCGGGATCGAACCGACTAAAATCGCACGCGGTCTCGGGCCTTAGTAACCGGGGTGTAAGGTTACCCAATGGGCATATCCCTCGCACCCCAGCTAACCCCGGGCCATCTACGGTTTTAAGATGGCCCCCTCGACCCCCCGAAGAGGGGGGTGGGGTGACAGTCGGCCGTCCTGTCACTCAACCGTCGGCGCGCAGACAATCAGCTCGCCCCCCGCTCGCTCCCCACTGTGCCATCTGCTAGTCAGAGGGACACGTGGAGAGCCTCGGAGCAGCTCTCTAGAGGGCCACGACTGGGAGGCGCTGCTCGCCTCCGTTGCCCAGGTGCACCACGTGGAGGTTCCGGCCCGCACCCTGAATTAATGATACCTTGTGATCTATAAAGACTGGATAAAAGCAGCCAAGGTTACTATTTCAGGCTATAGTCTATTTCTATTCGAATACGTTATGCGCGTACATCCACATTTGGACGTCTTATTTTTGTTTATATAGATGTGCAAGTTTATGAGAATGGACCTATGTATGTGTGGGTGTGTGTGTACCTATATTTTCGTGTGTGAGTTCGTTTGTTACAATAACGTTGAATTATTTCAACGAATTTAGCTGTGGTACAGGGACAGAGTAGAGTTTGGAATATCACACACACAGGGTTGCCAAACAAATTTTATTGACGTTTTGTAAGTGCCGAATTTATGGTCTTCTGAGTTTGACTTTGCGGGAACGTGTTTCCATGCGGATGAAGCCGCGGGCATAGCTAGTTTCACTATGTATAACAAAACTAGATCAATAATTGCTAAAGTGTGCACCGTGTCGCAGCCATTAATGCCACTCTCCTGATAGGAAACTGAATTAATAATGTATTGTCTCATCAGTAATTTATAATAAAAGGCATTTATGTGTGTTACTTGTATGTGTGTGTGTGTGTGAGTGCGTGGGGGGGGGGGGGGGGAGGGTGGTGAGTGTGTGTTGCAGTAGTATTTTCTTTTTTAACCATATCTCCGGTTCTACTTAATCAATAATTGCAATCAAACAAACAAACGCCAAGTCACCAAGACCTTTCTAATAGTAAAAAACCACATCAAAATTTTGCATCTATCGCGAACAAACAGATAAACAGGTAGACCGACAGACAGAAAAATAGGTTTTAGTGATTAGAATCGTTCGTTTAACATAACCTAAAAAATTTTTTAGGTATCCCCAACTGTGTTACAACTAACTTTAATACTTACTTTTTCTTCCTTCCCCAAAGTGGTTTGAAGCAACGAACAACGGTACTAGAATGGCTAAGTTTAGTAGTTAACCACTTTCCTACATAAATATTGTATCAACTTGTACCTCAATAACTAAACGTAATCTAGACCTTTCCTGAAATTTATGTTCCTACAATGTGCATAAATTGCAAAGCTTTTATTTAAATTAGGCACACTTACTGCTAATACCCGAGTGGGCCATCTGGAAGCTATAGATGGCCCAGGGTTAGCCAGCGTGCGAGGGACTTGCCTTATGGGCTACCTAACACCTTCTGAAAATCCGAGACAGCATGTGGTTTTGTCGGTCCTTTCCGACAAAAAAAACACATAGTGTCAACATAATGTCAAAATATTGGTTGTCCATAGCGGATTTTTATACTACTTAGGTGGCAGACAAGCATACGGCCCACCTGATGGGAAGTGTGCAACATCAGGGGCGTCATACTCGCGCTGCCGACCCTGGAGGGGGAGGGTTTTCTTTTTTTATATTGGTCACGTCAACATGACATCACCTCACCTGATGATAAGCTAAAGGTAAAAAAAATCTCAGTAATGGAGGTCACTATTATATATACACCAATATTGCTACAATGGTTGCCCTCAGCTTGACGGCCTCATCAAATGAGATCAAATGCTTTTTCACGCCCTGCTTATAGGACCCGGGACTGTAGGAGGAGGAACTTCTCACCCTTTAAAAGTTTTCAACCTTTAAATTTTTATAGAAGATAATCAGTCTTCGGGGAAAACCTTCCAATATAAACGTTTAATCAAAATTTTATTAAACCGTGGCCGTTCGAGCGGAACAATTTATTCGTTGATTAATTACGTTTAGAAGGAAACTTTTGATAACTTAGTCAGATATACTCTTCAATGTACATCAAACAAAACTAAGATACTCTTTTGTTTAAGTTATAAATAAATGATCTTGAACTTTTGCAATTGTGAATTTGTGGGCCAACTTTTTTTTATAAAGGACACGTCAATTTCACTTCATCTCGTCTGATGGTAAGCTGAAGGTAAAGTCTCAGGAAAGAGGGTCCCCATTATATACACGTACCATGTTAACAATGGTGGCACTCAGCTTGACGGCCTCATCAAAAGTATCGTCAATTTTTTTAAATATATTTAGTCTGCCAGATTGACTGCACCCCGCCTGATGGTAAGCTGAGGGGGAGTCCAAAAAGTAGTGGCTATCATTCCCAGTGGAGCCCTTAAAATGGTTACTTCTACCCAGATGGCCTTGACAGATACTTTTTCACGGCCCGCTTAAGTTAAGCTTAAGTTGTATTATTCAACGCGTTCTGTGCGTATATTTTGATACGTTTTAATAAAATACATACATACATACAAATCACGCCTTTTTTTATTGAGGTAGGTAGAGACAACATCTTTTTACTTGCTAAAATCTTGGCATACTCCTTTCGCTTCTTCAACTTTCATAATTATTTTCATACACGCACGCCGGTTGCGGGTACTCTTGATCTGGCCTTTCTCCAAAACGTCCTGGGCCTCGATTCTGCTAAAGGCAAACCACTGTAATACCACTGACACTCTAAAAATGCTATTTAATTGTAGACTTTACCGTTATACAGTTAAAGTCTAAAATCAAATGAAAAGAATTCATTTAACTTTTTCATTCACTCTACAAAATATAATTTGACTTTAGACTTTAAACTGATAGCAATAAAGTCTACAATTAATAGCCGCCATAAATTTTTAAGGCGTCAGTGGTATATCAGTGGTTTGTCTTTAGCAGAATCGAGGCCCTGGATCTGATTAGAATATGTACGCCTAGGTCGGCGTTTACCGGGTTGCTCATTCACTTGTTTCATCCATCCTCTCTACATGTCCGAACCATCTAAGCATCCTTTTCTCTATCTTGGTCCCTACATCTTCAACCATATCGCAACGTTCCCTAATAAAATAAATTAAATTAAAGGGAAATATATTGCCAGTTCCTTCAGAGAGGAGTACGGCTCAACGCATGTGCATGAAATCGGTTCCACGCGGCTTAACGAAGCCGTCAGCTATCGTTAATTCGGTAAATGTTCGTTCATATGTGAGCAAGCAGCTTTTCAATAATTTAGCAGGTTTGTGCGGTTGGTTTATTGGAGAATTAGCGTGCGGCTAAACCTATAAACCAAGGAGAAAAGTTAGCAATTTCATATTATAATTTGTCTTTTTTATATTTAGGACACGTCAATTTGACTTCAACTCGCCTGATGGTAAGCTGAAGGTAAAGTCTCAGGGAAGAGGGTCACCATTATATACATGTACCATGTTAACAATGGTGGCACTCAGCTTGATGGCCTCATCATAAGTGAAAATAATAGGTGTTATTTGCAAAATTTTGATGTTATTGTGTGTATTAAAGCAATTAATTAAAAAATATGGATTATTACAAATTAAATGTAAGTAGTTTTTGGTATAATCAAGAAATATTATCGGATTGAGGTAGATTTGTATTTAAGCTATAATTTCGTATGCTTAGTGTAAAAAATACGTATGAACATATTATACACATCCACACTCTCTTGAACTTGAATACAAAATCGCTGAACAGCATTACGTACTAGTAAGTGCCAATATTATGACCAACGAACCGTGTAAGTATTTGTTTGTGCATTGAACTGTACGCGAGCGTGTTCACCGAAAATAATGGGGATTCAAGTTTACGTAAGCATTGTTTTGTTTAGAGAGAGCTAACAATTGGTAGCTAAATATTAGACCATAATATGTAGTTATATACACTAACTGCTGCTGGTTCATCCGCGTGGATGATGTAAGGTCGGTTATCGGTTTTTGGTCGGTTATGGTTTTACATAACATAAACTCACGCCTATATCCCCGAAGCGGTAGGCAGAGGTGCTAGCACCCACATTTCGCCAGTTTATGTTTAGGTCCCAATGTAATAGGTGGCGAGCCTATTGCCATTAACCGGGCACTTATAAACCTGCGATAAATACACACATAACTTCGAAAAGCATTGAAAAGTCATTGGTGTGTGCCATGGTGAACCTGGGATCGAACCCGAGACCTCGTCTCAGCAGTCCATTACCCAGACCACTAGTCTACCGCGGTTATTATTCGCGGTTTTATGGAGCTGCATAACGTGTCTAAAGAGGCACGTCTGGCTGTACATAGAGGAGTTCTCGTTCCCACACTACGAGTACTTATGTATGATAGTGATTGTTGGGTGTGGCAGAAGAAGCATGAAAGTAGACTGAATGCTGTAGAAATGAGAAGTTTGAGAAGCATAGCTGGAGTAAAGTTGATGGACCGAGTGAGGAACAGTGTGATAAGGGAACGTTGCAGTATGGTTGAAGATGTAGTGACCAAGATAGAAAAAGGGATGCTTAGGTGGTTCGGACACGTAGAGGGACGGGTGAAAGAAGATTGACGAAACAATTTTTTTTTTTTTTTTAATATTCAGTCCGTCTATTGACTTAACCCCGCTGGATGGTAAGAAGCAAGGGCAAAGTCCAGAGGGTACGGGCAAATATATGAGGCGAGGGTGAATGTGCCACCAGGTAAAGGCCGACATAGGCGTACATATTCTAATCAGTTCCAGGATGTTTTGGAGAAAGGCCAGGTCAAGAGTACCCGCAACCGACGTGCATGTGTGAAAACAATTATGAAAGTTGAAGAAGCGAAAAGAGTATGCCAAGATCGTAGCAAGTGGGAAGATTTTATCACTGCCTACTCCAATGGGAAGAAGGGATAATTTGTATGTATGGTGGGAACGGTATTAGAATTTTATGCGGGTGAAACTGCGGGCAACAACTATTGGTACATAAAAGTCTTTGTGTTTAAAAGAAAAAGTAAATAAAACCCGCAGTAATTACGTACAATTTGCCCCAAGAGAGCAGTAATGCCCGAAGTCTTGTAATTATTGTCTATATTAAAGCAACCTAGCATCGCAACGGTTGACCTAACCCTAAAATACTTAGCTACAGTTACGAGCTGTACGCTTAGTTGATTTTGAGAGTATAATTGCAAACGAAAGGGTTAGATTACAGGAACTTTGCGATCTCAGAAAGGCCATAATTATCTAAATAACTAGATATTGAAATATTCTTTGAAGTAAATTAGCCAGCTGGTTCTAGAATATGGATAATACTCGCATTCAATTACTCCTCCAAATTTGGTTTGACGTGAAGTGGAGAATGGAGTAGAGAGTCGAGTGGAGAGTCGTTTTATTGGCGGCGATACCGACTTCCACGCGGGCGAAGCCGCGGGTGAAAGTTAGTTATACATAGAAACAGAGACCCAAAATGCAAAGAAGTACCTAGCCCAGACATAAATACATCTATACATATAATAAAATGATAGGAAAGTCAAAACTGTACATTGAATATTTTTTGAAAAGAATACTTGGGGTGTGATCTAAAATCAATACCGAACCCAAAAATATAGTTTTTAGAATTTTTGTTTCTTTGTTTGTATGTCCGGGATAAACTCAAAAAGTACTGCATGGATTTACTTCAAATTTGGCACGAATATTATTAAGAAGTCGGACCTTTATTTTAACGCATTCTGTAACAACGTGTAATCTAACGACTCATATTTAAATGTTGTTAGGTATTATGTTAGCTAGCTTCATACTATAAGTAAACTTGGTGGCGATACCGACCTCCACGCGGGCGAAGCCGCGGGCGGAAGCTAGTTATACAATAATCGCAGATGTGTGGGCGTTAGTAGACGTGAACATTGAAGACAATCTCTTGTAAGCACTGTCGCGGAAAACAGCCTACGCGATATTTACCGAGCTAACAGACGAGTATTGATTCTTTCGCGTTGCGTAACTTCAGATTAATGTTCTAGCAGCTCATAATTCTTCATAGACGTCGTTTTTCACTATGTCCTAAATATAAAACATTTTAAGGGATATTTTTATACCACTTTTATAGAAATTTGACGGCACAAATTTGTCACAACATTAGGGTAGGTACCACCGTGCACGATTGCGAAAAACCCTCCATAGTAATCCAATCTCGGTTGGATTGCGTTCAGGGGTCAGCAAGTGCATAGCCGGGCAGGCGGGATTGTTGTTACAGCACTAGTGGGACCGGTGGGTGTCACGCGGTGCTGCGACGACAATCCTCTTTTGATGAGTCCGTCAAGCTGACTGCCACCATTGTTAACATGGTACGTGTATGTAATGGTGACCTGAGACTTTACCTTCAGCTTACCATCAGGCGAGGTGAATTCTAAAACGGCGACGCCCCTCCTGAGACTTTGCCGTTAGCTTACCATCAGGCGAGGTGAAGTCATATTGACGTCACCGACATAAAAAAAGATATCAGTCGTTCCCATAAAAAACCAAAATATAGAAAGAGTAGTATATCATTCTATAATCCAAACCGCAAATTTCACAGTAGACATTTCCTTCCATATGTTTCCATTCAGCACTTGCACATTACATTCCATTGATTACCAAGCTCCAACTGTACACGATTATCTAATCTGTGGCACAGTTTACACGGTCACGTACCTAATAGCTGCGAACTGTACACCAAAGGCGATTATACTAGTTCATTCATGTGTATAATATGCGATGTATATGAAGTTGTTTAGTTGGAACCGGTGTTAACGCTATTAGCAGGATTAAAACCACCGATGAACTGTTTGAGTCGGATATGTTAGGCTACAGGATAATCGGCAAAGCTATCTGCACTGAATTATAAAGATATTTTGATTTTATAATGGTGGAACCACACTATGTTATTCGCTATTCGTCTATTCACGTGTAAAAATCGAAGTGGGGATGGCTTATTCGTATATTTGCTTTATTCGCATGAATATTCGCCTTAGTCGCTCTTCTTTGGATTTGTGGAGGGCGTAGTCATCTATAAGAATTTCTTCGAATACAACATAGGTGAATAGCGAATAGCGAAGTGTGGTTCTACCATAAGATTTTGCAAAGTGTTATTGAAAGACAATCGTATTCTTCTAACAAGTATTGTAAATGTGTGTGTGTGTGTGTGTGTGTGCGTGTGTGTTTGTGTGTGTGTGGCCCAACAGGGCTGGCAGCACGAGTGTGACGCCCGGCCATGGTGTTGCACACGTCCATAAGCCACGGTGACCGATTCCCATCAGATAAACCTTGTGCTTGTCTGCCACCTAAATTGTATTAAAAAATTGCTTACAATAATAACCTACAATTAACCGAGGAAGATTTAAGATCCCAGTTTCACCATGGCACACACCAATGACTTTTCGATGCTTTTCGAAGTTATGTGTGTATTTATCGCAGGTTTATTAGTGCCCGGTTAATGGCAATAGGCTCGCCACCTATTACATTGGGACCTAAACATAAACTGGCGAAATGTGGGTGCTAGCACCTCTGCCTACCCCTTCGGGGAGATAGGCGTGAGTTTATGTTATATGTATGTAATATGATTTAACGTCGGGTTAAGTCCGTAGAGGTTCGGATCACATTCCGAAGCACGCCTGGCATGAATGAGCATTTGGAATCCTAAGCCTTGCGCAAACCTGTCCGTCCTAAGCAAATCTCACGCTCTGTTATTGTGATACCATGAAACACAGAATATATATATATTCTGTGTTTCATGGTCTGTATGTATCTATGGACGGCTTTATATGATGTGTGAAAACACACGGAGACGCGGCGAAGGACAATGCTACAACACGAAATTTTCTTTCGACGCAAAGGTTGGTCAACGCCATTCAACGGGGCAATGCGGCAAGAGTAATGGCCACCTTTGCGTCGGATACAGTGAGAGGGGGGTTAATTATTTGTCATTCTTCGTTAATTGTTTTTTTTTGTAGAATTTTTATTTCTATTTGTTAGTTAAGTAACTATCATAATGTTTGTATAATAATTTTAGAAAATGTCTTAGTCAAGAAATATTTTTATCAATTGAAAAAAAAAATATTGTTAGTATCAAGAATAGTTTGAAATTATATTTTTTTTTATTCAGAACTTTTTTCTTCATAACATTCAATGATCATAATTGCTTTAATTAATAAAGTTGTTACTGTCTGTCAGAAAAAAAACAATGAATTGAATAAAACAATTGGGGTCGGCAGCTCGATTATGATGCCCAGTGACGCTACTGTTGTTGCACACGTCCATAGGCCACGGTGACCACTTCCCATCAAGTGGATCGTGTGCTTGTCTGTCACGTAAGTGGCATAATTTTTGTTCATACCACTTAGTTGACAGACAAGTACACGGCTTGGGAGAAGGGGGAAAGGGAATTTAGGCGAGAGCACTTGGGGGTTTAAAAGAGTTCTGTGCTGACAACGTAAGAGACTTTTGTCCTCCCGCTGACATCTGACATTATTATGGCCGCACAAGCACACGGTCCACCTGATGGGAAGTGGTCACCGTGGCCTATGGATGTGTGTGCCGAACCTGAAGGGAAGGGGCGAGGATAGGAAAGTGTGGGGAGGCTAGGAAGGGGTGGGGGCGAGGAGGGGTACAGTGAGCTCTGGCTACACTACTTACAGGCGGCAACACAACACGATGGTTATTATGGCCGCGGTCTTCTGTAGGGCGGAGGTACTACCCCAGACGGACAGCTCAAGTTGGAAGGGAGATACCATCGTGTCCTACATCAATTTAACTGAATCCTGATGTAGTTCCTATGGACACCTTTCGACTCTATACAAACTTCTTCAACCTAGCGTTGATCCCAGTCGTATCCAAAGCTTTCACCTCGGAGTCCGCTTTACCAGTCTTAGTTGCGGATTTGGCTGGACCTCGAAATTTTCCGTGAAGCGACTGCCATCTGACCTTCACAACCCAATGGTGACATTAGGCAATATCGAAGCATTGCAGAGACCGTTGTTGTTGGAATTTTTAGGGCTTCAACTACCTGTAACGACTGCCATAGATGTTTGTATGGCAACCGGGACCGACGGCTTAACGTATTCTCCGAGGCACGACCAGACCAATGCAAATACCCATATTCATGCATACAAATATTTGCACTGAGCGGGGATCGAACCCGCGCCTTCTGCGCAGCGGCCGCGTTCATTACCGCTACGTCACAGCTGTCCCGAGTCTATACAAACATTAGAAACAAAGTCATTAGTAGTTTTTGCTTGCATTTTTCTGTAAGGTATGTGTGTAATAACATTAGAAAGGTTGAAAGAAAAAAAAAACAGAAAGAAAAGAAATTCTCTATATTCCCTAATACATGAGATAGCTGAAACCGTACTTGTGCCGTCATTATTCACTATTACTAATGGCAACTCCGAGTGTGACGTGTGAATTATTTACTGTAGCTAATATAAGAATGTGTCGTCGTACTAAATAAATATGCACCGAAGGTTAACTCCGAAAAATAATTGAAATCGCAGGTTTAGTTACACATGAAATGGTGGGTGACTGAACCTGACTGACTGAAAAAAAAAACAGCCCGCTGAGTTTCTTGCCTTCTCTGCCCCCGTAGACAAGTGGCATAGCGTAAATCGCTAAGGACGAACTTGGATGTAATTGGGCGACCTATTCTATTCCTTTCCTTAGCTCAGAGGCAGGTCTGGGTCGCGTTTCGAACCGGTGCGCGGTGGTCCATTTGCTTATCTAGTTTAAATTATTTTTTATATTGACGTTTCGTAAGTGTCGTTTAATGATACAACATACAGGATAAATGATTTTTGATTTTTGACTTTGATTTTGACGATCTCCGTAACGTAGCGGTAGAGCACTCGATTGTTACATCGGAGGTCGTGGGTTTGATTCCTGCTCAGTGCGAATATTTTAAAGCATAAATATGTCTATTTGCATCGGTCTGGGTGTTTCCGTGTCCTGGAGTGCGCGTTAAGCCATCGGTCCCGGTTGCTATATTAACGTTTATGGCAGTCGGAGAGTTGCAGCCCTAAAAAGGCCGACTATTCTAACCACAGAATTTCGATATCACCAATGTGTTGTGTAGGTCAGATGGCAGTCGCATCACGGATAATAAAGTATGGCGCTTCGGATACACTGAAAAGTCGACCCAAACATTCAGTTTTCGACGGTGTTGAGAGAGAGAGAGAGAGAGAGAGAGAGACAGAACTATACACAAAACCGAATTGATTGATGCGCGTCTAGTACTAATATATATTCTGTGGTCTTGGTACTCTTATATCTGTCAATGTGTGTGTAAATTTTCGGTTGTTGTATGTAACTGGTTTTCTGTATTTTCCTACACAGTGGTTGGTTGACAGTTGAAAAATGGTTGAAGATAGAGTGACTTTAAGTTGAAAGGTTACAAATACACATTCAGGCATATTGTGCGCTGTTAGATACTGTAGGTATATTGTTTAGAAATATATAGGTATGTGTAAGTACATAAAGGTTGGATAGGGCCGTTTCTAATAAAAAAACTGCATCAAAATCCGTTCAGTGGTTTTTAGTTATTCTTTATTTTTAAAGTCGATATAGTCGAATGACCGCAGTAGTCTAGTAGTTTGGGTAATTGTCTGCTGAGACGAGGTCTCGGGTTCGATCCCAGGTTCACCATGGCACACACCAATGACTTTTCGATGCTTTTCGAAGTTATGTGTGTATTTATCGCAGATTTATAAGTGCCCGGTTAATGGCAATAGGCTCGCCACCTATTACATTGGGACCTAAACATAAACTGGCGAAATGTGGGTGCTAGCACCTCTGCCTACCCCATTGGGGATATAGGCGTGAGTTTATGTTATGTTATGTTATGTTATGTCGATAGGCTCGCGCTTGACCATAATCTCACCTGATGGTATGTAATGATGTGGTCGACGATGAAGCATGCTTGCATAGAAGCAACCTATTCACTCTTGACTTGAAGACTCCCAGATTATAGCTATACAGAAACACAGACTCAGGCAATGCGCATAATGAACGTATTGCTGAAGCGATTCGTGCGTATGAGCGGAATGTCCACCGTATAACGATGGCGCATCACCGTACGTCTGGTCGTTCGGTGATGGAAAAGGCTTGGAGGAATCAGGTAATGCAACCCCAGCGCACACTCCCAGAAGTGTAACCGATATAAAACAGAAAGGCTAGCAACTCTGCGATGCTCCAGGCTCTGAAGTCTAGCCTCGACCAACGCATAGATTCTTGTGTTTTGAATTAACACAAAAGAATTGAAAAAAGAAAAGAAAATTGGTTTCAGAATATATAATTATAGGCTAAATGGAGAAGAATCGCTTTTAAGAAGTTCGTAACAGTTTATTTTCTTTTCGCGAATACAATTTTCGTTTTATTAACTATTTGTGAAAACAGGAATTATAGGCAATACAAAGAGAAAGTTTGATTTTGTTGTTGTTTCAGCTTGTGCGAAATTAACCTCGAAGTTTATTCTTTATATTAATTACAAAGTGAGATCTCCCTGTGGAGGAAGAAATTAGTTATTTAATTATTAAACTCGATCACGCTTCAACATTTCACGAATGCGCTCGTGAAATGTTGAAGCGTGATCGAGTAAGAAACATCAATACACGCACACACACACGCACACACACACTCCCACACATACACACACCCACACACATACACACACACACACACATACACACACACACACACACACACACACACACACACACACACACACATACTCACAGAAACACGGAAACACAGACACACAGACGCTTAATATAATCGCTGTACCAAAATTCAGTCAAATCTGTTCGGGTCGGTGAACAAAGGTGTAAGTAAAAAATAAAATTAGTATCAGCGGCTAACGTAGGTAACTAGCACTGTGGCTGGTGGCATTAAAGAAACAATATAGCCAACTCCAAGCTTTTAGAACGAAGTTAGAAGCATAAAACTAAAAAGCCTTTGGACGGAACGCTTGAAGAATACAACTGACTATACTCCGATTTTTAATTCTAGGCAAGAAAATGACAACTGCAACTGTCACTGATACAAAAAAGGGTGACCCGCTACAATAGTGATGTTCGGCAATCAATAGACTAGACACTTTAGTCATTCTTTATTTTTATCAGTGAATGAACCTCTTTGCAGTTTATGCTCGCCTAGTACATTACACGACGGAAATATTTTTTATAGAATACTAGCTGTGTCCCGCGGCTTCGCCCGTGGCATACTTTGTCCCCGTGGCAGGATAAAAAGTATCCTATGTCCTTCTTCTAGTTCTAAGCTACCTCCCCATCAATTTTCAGCCAAATCGGTCCAGCCGTTCTCTAGTTTTAGCGAGACTAACGAACAGCAATTGATTTAATATAATATATAGATTTAATTACTTACTGTGTATGTTTTCTGTTTAATTACCGTGAATTACATATTTTTATTTATATAAAAAATGTATTTATATATTTAATAAAAGAATTATAATCTCGACTCACGACTAACTTATAATTGGAAAACTCGATTCAACCACATCACTATTTATTTGATACAAAAAACCTGCAACACTGCAAATGTCATTTTCTTGCCTAGAATTAAAAATCGGAGTATACACTTTGAGCCGGCCCACTTGCTCATACGTACAAGTCGACACGCACACAGTTTAAGTAGCGAAACAAAATGAGTTGAATGAGGGGATTGGGGATGAGGAGGGGGGGATTATGAGTTCTAGCTACCTACTTACCGCCGGTAACACAACACGATGGTTATTATGGCCGCGGTCTTCTGCAAGGAGATACCGTCGTGTCCTACCTCCGTTAAATTATTATAGTAGTTATTTATAAAATATCTTATTCATTTATTAAACTGCTGTTCAAGTCAATTCATTTATTCATTTGCGTATAATATGGTACAAGAGATAGTAATATTAGTATATCATGTTGTCTTGTCCAATATAAAAAAAACACTGCCATTTTTGTGACAAAGCCACATATTCACCGCGTTCCTTCCGTAAGTTTCATAGCTTCCTGGTTAGAAGTAATAGGACATTTAAAAGCACTCTCGAGTTTTTCTATAAATAGTGAAACTCCTCCATTATTTGTTCACCTGAGCCCAACGGAACTTGGAGAACGTTTCATTTTCACAGTTTCTTTTTTTATACTACGTAGGTGGCAGACAAGCACACGGCCCACCTGATGGGAAGCGGTCACCGTGGCCTATGAACGTGTGCAACACTAAGGGTGTCACACACGCGCTGCCTACCCTGAAGGGAAAGGGGGAGGGCTTTCTTTTAACTAGGTCGAATTTCTTTAGTAAGAATACTAAGTTAATGTACTTTTCATCGGAACGTTATAATAACCATAGTGTTATGTTCCCAGCGGTAAGTAGGGTAGCCTGAGCTCACCCCCCCATTTCCCCAATCTCCCGCTCCAACTCCCTAAACTCCCAACCCTCCTTCTCACGGTCGGCAGCGCAGGTGTTACATCCCTGATCCACCGTGGCATACGTCCATAGGCCACGGTTACCGCTTCCCATTAGGTTGGTCGTGTGCTTGTTAGCCACCTAAGAATTAAAAAAAATCTCATTTTTTATAGTTTCATTACAAGACTAGCTTGTGTCTCCGCCCGCGTGGATGATCGCCCGCGATGGATGTCGGTTTTCGCGTTTTAGACTATATCTCCGGTTCTACTAAACCGATTATGATCAAATATGCGTAGGATTTTAGGTCTAATCAATACATACCTTTCTTATTTAAGACTATGTATCTCCGGTTCTATTAAACCAATTGTGATCAAATATGCGTAAGATTTTACGTCTAATCAATACCTTTCTAATACAAAAACCGCACCAAAATACCTTCATTAGTTAGCAGTTTGTTATTGACAATCGAGTCGTCAATATAAATTAATTAGTTGACAAATATAGATCACCTTCGTTAGCGAATGTTTGTGTTCCCTGGACCGCGTTATTGTGTTACCATATCAAATATTACACGGTGTGGTAAACTATCAGGTACAGTCGCCATCAGAATTAGCTCCACATATTCCAAGTTACTTTAGTCACCTACCTTAGCTTTTAACTCTACATACTAAAATAAACAAAATTATTATATTTATTATCATAATATATAACATAATTTTAATAGTTGCGTTTTGTCAACAAAATTGGGATAAAAAGCGTGCAATGCTAATTATTTATTTTATCATGTAACATTATTTTATCTAATTATATCTATTTTTGTAATAAATACGATTAGTAATTTTTATTATTACATTTTTGTGTCCAAAAAAGTATATAAAGTAAAAAAAGAATTAAAAATATTAAAGGAGATGTTTCACAGACCTTGGGCCCGATAATTGTACACTACTTAGAAAAATAGCTAGGCAATGTAGTTTTCATTTTTCACTATTCAATTCTTATAATATTGCATCGTATTATGGGCGGAATCTTACTAAATAAACACTTTCTTGCAACACAACAAACATGGCGGACTAAAACTATAAAAATGTACCTACTCATATTTTCTTAATTTATGCCCTTGAATTTCGGAGGCGAATAAATGTAATTGTATTTTTTGTCAATAACCGGTATTATTTCACCTTTTTCTGTATTGTGTACAATTAGGGGGCCCAAAATCAGATTTGATAGATTTGCCACCACACGGGACCAGTCTCTTAAAGAAAAAAAAAATCATTGCTTTATTTAATTAAACAATAATGTTCAACAATTTATTTTTAGGTCCGAAACTATTGAAATAACAGTAGCGCCAACAAATTCCCATTACACTTATTCTGTAAACAAGCATAGTTTAAAGTTTGACATATCTGCAAACCACAGCCGTACCCTGAAACGTCGGTTAACCACGAATGGTAAAGTTTGTACACGTAGCTATGCAATACAACTTTCGGTTCGGAAGTAGAGATCAGACCCCAACTTTATAGAAACTGATTGTTTTATACGTTTGTGGTGAGATGTAACCTTACAGCAGTTTACATGCATACATACAAATCATGTTTTTATACAGGTCACGTCACCAAGACTTTACCTCGCCTGATGGTAAGCTAAAGGCAAAGTCTCAGGACTGGGGTCACCACCACATACACCGGTAGTGCTACAGTGGCGGCCAAGGGTTCTTCCTCGTAGTCAAACTTTTTGCTCACCTGCGGCCAATCCGGCCGGGGTGGGAGTGGCCCTCTAGAGAGCTGCTCCGAGGCTCTCCACGTGTCCCTCTGACTAGCAGAAGGCACAGTGGAGATTGACGGCCTCTTCAAATGCTTTTTCACCGTCGACTACATCATACTTGAATGAAATTTTTAAGCAATTGCATGCTAACTATTTCCAATGATTTTCTGATCGGAAAAAATGATCATCCAGGACGGGACTTGAACCCCTCGTCCTGGATGATCATTTTTTCCGATCAGAAAATCATTGGAAATACATCATACTTATCAACAGGTGAAAAAAAAAACAAAACGATAAAGGGCCGTGGTTTGTATGAAAGGAAACTCAAACCATCCCAAAGTCACGAGATCTGTACACGCACGTATCTCACTCAGTATTACGAGAAACGAAATTCGAGATAATTACGAGATGTTACCTATCCGTTGAATTAATAATAGCCAGGTGGAATCGCTGATGGGTAAGATAACAAAAGAGAGGTTGTTTTGATAATGACCTTCTCATTACGACAGAAGTAGGTCAAGGGGTAATTGTGAGGTATCTAATAAATATCATTGTGTTAGACAACATGTACGAATTTATCGGTAAGTGGAATGAAATACTATCTGTGAAAATAGCTGATGAATTGTGAGCGTTAGAAATACGAATTCTGTATGTGACGTGTTTGTCACTGAACTGCTTATAAAGGCTGAACCGAGTTTTCATAAAGTTAAAATTCATAAATGAACTGGAAATGAATCCCAAAGGGATTTAGGAGTTCTTATATTTGTATTCACCATTTTTTGAATTCTCAACACAAAATACTATTTTTTTAGAATCCTCCCTTCCTGAGACTTTACCTTTAGCTTACCATCAGGCGAGGTGAAGTCATTTTGATGTGACTGACATAAAAAAACTCATAGTAAGTACTTGGCTATTGTACACTTGTACCATTGGGTTGTGAAGGTCAGATGGCAGTCGCTTCACAGAAAATATCGAGGTTCGGCCAAATCCGCAGTTAAAACTGGTAAAGCGGACCCCAGATTCCGAGGTGAAAGCTTTGGATACGACTGGGATTAACACTAGGTTGAAGAAGGTTGGAAAAGAAGAAGTAAGTAGGTACTTGGCTTATCATAAAATATGTTTTTGCGTCTCAATTTGCCTATAAAAAGTCATGTCAGACTAATGTAAACACATACATAGAGGTATAGGTATAAACACATACATACTATTAATCACCAGTTCTCTCAGAGCTCTTCATCCTATTTGTAATACATGAAAAAGTGAAGCGTACGACGTTTCACACTAAATTGGATCTCAGATAGAACGTAATTTGTTCCATTGTCTGTACAAATCGCTTTATTGAGGAAGTGCATCCGCTATAACAGACAGACTAGGTGAGTGAAATCTAATATCGAACTGTGGGATGAGATTTCAAGGAGAAAGTGGCATCCATTTTGTGTTGATGGAAAATGAAGGTATTCTACGATATTCTACACAACACTCTTTAGAACAAAACTAAGCGTAGTTTCCAATGATATTCTGATTGGAAAAAATGATCACCCAGGACGGGACTTGAACCCGCGACCAGTCCCTTACAGGGGGAATCCCGACATAACCACCCTCGATGGCCGACGGGGGT
This sequence comes from Lithosia quadra, assembly GCA_963576445.1. NCBI lineage: Eukaryota > Metazoa > Arthropoda > Insecta > Lepidoptera > Erebidae > Lithosia > Lithosia quadra. The sequence goes on along the minus strand of OY754880.1, from coordinate 15,873,211 downwards.
TGTATCCATGGGGATTTCCGCACGATAAAAAAAAGGGGGAATGCTCTGATCAACTGAGCTACCTGGACCCATTCTAGATGCTCGAAGTTTTCCAGGTTTATTGGTGCCTCGGAGAGCACGTTAAGCCGTCGGTCCCGGTTGCCATACAAACATCTATGGCAGTCGTTACGGGTAGCTGGAGCCCACAAAAGTCCAACCAGTCTAACTTGGAACTTCGATATCGCCATTCGTCATAATGGTCATTGGTTGTGGAGGTCAGATGGCAGTCGCTCCACGGAAAATATCGAAGTTCAGCCGCATCACAGTTAGACTGGAAAGCCGACCCCAACTGAGTTGGGAAAAAGGTACAGAGAATGATGAGGAACAAAATACGTAGGTACTTATTAAAAAGTTAAAATGAAAGTTTGTCCTGAACAATTTTTCTATTTCATATTACTTTTATATTCATGGGTGGTGACGTGAACATAATGAAGGTATGTCACACGTATGGTAGAACTCCACATCTAATATCCTGTCGAGGACCCGCTAGTGACTCTTGAACTTTCGCCGCTAACTACTGTAGCCATAATTTTGGAAACCTTGAGACTTTTTCATTAAGTGCAGATCATATTTCGAACCTTTTTTCAACCAAGTCGAGTTGCCTCTTAGTCTGACTGAAGTATGAAACGGCTGAATTTCTATATTTTTTCGTAAAGCTAATGCCATATACCATCCACCAGACACCACAACTCATTGGCGATACAAAAGTTCTGTAGTTAAACTAAGTTTTTGGCCTTTTAAGGGCTATCAATTCCGGTAAAGAATGCTACAGATGTTTTAATGGAAACCGGGAGCCACGGCGGCGTTGAATTAAAGTGCTTTCCGAACACAGAGGAGTCTCAAAATGTTAAGAACGGTCACGCAAGATCCTAAGACTGTGAACAGTTAGCCACCCAAAAAATTTGCAAGATGTAAAATGTACGAATACTTGTCCAAAAAGTATTTAAACGTAATTAATTCAAAATATACATAAACATAATTGAGAATCTTATTAAATCAAAACATAACCATTTTTAGGACATAATAAATTTAATCAAACTAACTAACAAAATATAGGCCGCACCCCTTCCATAAATCCAACCATTAGATGACATGGTTAAATCCCGTTAACATGTTCTAACAGGGTTACCCTACTTAAGAGGTCTTGTTAAAGGTCGGAACAGAAATTCTATTGACCATCTTTATCGCAGAAAGTTTTGGTCGCGCGTATATTGGGCTTGTTGCTAGTTTCGCAAAACTTTGAACAAGTTTCCTACTTACAGTTGTCAGTGTTAGCTTAATTGGGTAATAGTTTTTCGGATGAATGTGCAAAAATTGGATAGAAAAAAACTTGGGTTTCCTTTTATGAGTCAAGGTTTTATTTTTCATTACGATGTCACTGAATAGTTTAATAATTTAAATGGAGGTAGGACACGATGGTATCTCCCGTCCGAAATGAGCAGTCTGACTGGGGTATAGCATCTTTGGCAGCTTTTTACCGCATCTACCATGGGGAGTGTTCCGACGAGCTCTACCAACTAGTTTTACCCTCTCCTTTCCTATACAGAACAACACGTGCAAGGCTGAGATATCACCTTCATATTGTTATGGTGCGAATAATTCCATCAAGAACCAAGCCTCTTTTTTTGCTGCACCATCAAAACCTGGAATTCTTTACCAGCTCACGTGTTTCCTTCCTCATACAGTCCCGGGTCCTTTAAGCGAGGCGTGAAAAAGCATTTGATGAGGACGTCAAGCTGAGAGCCACCACTGTGGCACTATCGGTGTTTGCAATGGTGACTCCCATTCCAGAGATTTTGCCTTTAGCTTACCATCAGGCGGGGTGAAGTCATGTTGACGTGTCCGACATAAAAAAAAATCACAATCTGTTGAGTTGAACCGGAGATATACCTTCTCAAAAAACGCGACAACCACCTTGTAATACCTGCCGCGGGTGTAAATAAATAAAATCCTGCACTAACACTATACCGGGTTTTGTAAGCTACTCCCATCGACACCTGAGTTGAAATAACTACACAATAAAGTTTGTTACTGTGGACTTGGCGTGCAGTGTAAAGATTAGCTCAATGCACCAGTGTGAGCCGGGTGAGAGAGTTTTGTTACAAGCCAACTTTAAACAACACCGGTACTTTTTTAATACTACGACAGTTTCTCAAAGTGGAGAACATTGAAATTGAACCTACTACTAGGAGTACCTATATCAGGTAGGTTTTTTTATACTATGTTACGTAATAAGTTAAAGTTAGTAGTGGCCTTCATCTTCACGGCCATAGTTATTACTCTTTTTCCTTATGAAATTTTTAATACTACGACAGAGTTTCTCAAAGTGGAGAACATTATACCTACTACTAGGAGTACGAGTATATGAGTTACGTAATCGTAATGGCGTCGAAGTTATCTATAATGCAATAATAGTGGCCTCTGTGTCGTAGCGGTACTGAACGCGGCCGCTGCGGAGGAAGCGCGGGTTCGACCCCGCTCTTTATTTGTATGCATGAATATGGGTTTTTGCATTGGTCTGGTCGTGCCTCGGAGAGCACGTTAAGCCGTCGGTCCCGGTTGCCATTATGAACATCTATAGCAGTCGTCATGGGTAGTTGGAGCCCTAAAAAGTCCAACAACAACGGTCTAACTGCAATGCTTCGATATTGCCTAATGTCACCATTGTGTTGTGAAGGTCAGATGGCAGTCGCTTCACGGCAAATATCGAGGTTCAGCCAAATCCGCAGTTAAGACTGGTAAAGCAGACTCCAGACTCCGAGGTGAAAGCTTGACTGGGATTAACGCTAGGTTGAAGATGGGTCAAATCTCAAATTTGGTATACGTGTGTATCATCGTTGACAATGCGATAATATGGTAGTCTATCAAATTGATCTGATGATGGAATCGGAAGGTAGGTATGCAGTCCATATAAACTCCTGAAGTAATAAAATAAAATAATCGAGCTTGGCCTCATTTATTTTGTTATGTCAAATACTCTGATGCTATAAGACATCCAGGGTTTGAAAATTGAGATGGTAAGTGGTCATAGAACTTCTGATTATGATAAATCAGTCATTTTTGAACTCATTTGATTTGTCCGTTTATGCACTGAATAGATTTTTTTTATATTTAGTCCGCCGGATTGACTACACTCCGCCTAATGGTAAGCTGAGGTGTGCAGTCCTAAAAGTAATGGTTACTATTACCAAGGCACATCCCGCCTAGAATGGTGACCTCTACCCAGACGGGCTTGACAGATTTTTTTTCACGCCCCGCTTAAAGAACCCGGGACTATAAATTTAGAAACGGACTTTTAAAATAATAATTTATACGATTTCATTTCCCAAAAAGCTGTGGCTGTGTGTGTGGTGAGGCCACGTTCACACGGCGACCATTTTTCACGTATACGGTTTTACCGTATACGATGCAATTGTTCACACGGCAACCATTCGATTCGATTTTCGCCGATTCTCGAAGCGAGATTTCGGGCGAGTCGTGTGAACGAGACAACATGAACATATTAAGCGCCACTGCGTGTCGTATTCGATAAAATCGTTTCGAGACGCGGCGTTCCAGTGACAACTTCGCACGGTATACGTTAAAATATATTTCTAGAACACGGGATTTTCCCGTATGAACGCCGTGTAAACAATTTTTAAGTTTTCATATATATTCTGTTGTCACTACTCTATTCGATAAAATCTCGTATACGGTATACGGGAAAATAATCGCCGTGTGAACGTGGCCGAGAGAGCTTTAAAATTTAAGCGACCGCATACGAAAGTTTGTTTCGAACCGCACAATATTAACTCAATTGGGTTAAAACCACATTCTAAAGAGTGTGAGTGCGTACCCTCTGTCTGTGTGAGGAGTGCCATGTTAGAAAATAGCCGCAGGCATCCTGTCGAATAACTTCTCAGAACACAAAACTATTTACACATACATACATAATGATATCGCCTTTTTCCCTCCGGGGTAGGCAGAGACAACAGACCGCCATCAGACTCTGTCCTGCCATACTTCGCGCTTCCTCTACTGTTAAATTAAATTAAACCTTTCATGCAAGCCCGCCGGTTTCAAGTGCTTTAGACCTGCCCTTTTTGCAATAACTCAGTAATTTGGTCAGTGTATACTGGGCGAGGCCGGCACCGGCTTGCCTGCCCACTTATATACACCTAATATACTCGTATTTAAATTATATACAACGATAGATAATATCTACCTCGATAGAACGCGCTCGCTCGATATGTGTTCGTTTTTTTATATTACGTCGATGGCAGATAAGCACACGGCCCACCTGATGGGTAGCGGTCACCGTGGCCTATGGACACACGCGCTGCCTGCCCTGAAGGGATGGGGGTACAGTGACCACAAATATATATATAACTAGCCTGTGGCTCCGTTTGATCTTACCTCTTGTTCCACTCAACCAATTGCAATCCGACATACTACCTAAATTACGACAGATTTTAAGTCTGACCAAGATTTTTCTAATAGGAATGATACCTCGCATGTCAAAATCCGTCAAGCCGTTTAGGCTGTAGGCCAAAGAAATATACATACATACATACATCGAAAAACATTACCCTCCTTTCTTCGGCAGTCGGGAAAAACTGCATTAAAATCCGTTCTTGCTATTCATATTAACCTTTTCGAGCGTTAAGAATTAAGTTTTATTAATTTCAAAAAGTTTATTATTAGCTATTAAAATAAGTTTATTCTGTAATTTTAACGTCGCTAGATGGCTATAAAGTAAAAAGTTTTAGTAGTTTTAACTAATATCCAATTTCAATCTCAACATTGTCTAGCAGAGCTCGTAAAAACTATTAAGTAGATAGCAAATAAATTGAATAGAATAGTTAAAAGAATCTGCTATTACGAAACTCTTATTCTTTGTTGCACTGGAAGAAGTGTTAATAGTAGCTAAGTAAGTTTATTCGCGCTGGTAGCTGAATGGATAAAGACATGGCCGCTTCCTAGAGGTATCGAGTTCGAATCCGGCCAGACAGTACCAATGTGAATTTCACATTGTAGAATTTATATGTGCTAATCACATGATTTACCATCTGCTAATGGTGAAGGAAAAACATCGTGAGGAAACCCACATGTACTAGAAGAATTTCTAAGGACATGTCCGATCCACCAACCCGCATTAGGCCAGCGTGTGTGGATTAAGGTCTAAACCCTCTCAGCTCTCTCGTTAGAGGAGAGGAGACCCGTGCCCAGCAGTGGGCCTATAAGCAATGCTTAGTTTGTTTCTAGATGGTACTATTTACCAATACTATGCCAAAAATATTATAATATAACAATGTAATCTAATCTAATTTAATTTTTATCTAAGTAATGAAGTATTGAAAAAAAGGGCAGGTCAAAAGCCCTCATACCATGCAAACAATTCCATCAAGGACTAAACGGTTCGGTGCCTCTTTTCTTTACCGTACCGTAAAGACCTGGAATTCTTTACCAGCTTACGTGTTTCCTTCCTCCTACAGTCCCGGGTTCTTTAAGCGGGTCGTGAAAAAGCATTTGATGAGGCCGTCAATTTGAGGGCCACCACTATGACACTGTCGTTGTATGTAATGGGGACCCCCTTCCTGAGACTTTGCCTTTAGCTTACAGGCAATCCGGTGGACCATACCATAAAAAAAACAACCAAAATAAGTAATAAATTTGAAAGATGTCAACACTTTAAGTTATACTTAAGCGAAAGCATACCTTTGAGCTAAGAAAGTTATTGTCTGAATACACAGTGTTACCTCCGAGGCTGCGGTTATAACTTTTAATGAGTTTGAACGATTCCCTCACCTTCCGAGCCCTCATAATGAGTCTTTGCACAGTCTTCTAATATATATAACTAGCTGAAACCCGTGGCTCCACCCGCGCACCAGCTATCCTTAGAAAAGCAAATACTGTAAATAGGATTTTTTATTTTTTTCAGGAGGTGGTTATAAAACCTCCCTTATAGTTTTACGTCCAATTGCTTTACCCCTTTTTTCAATAACTATAGAAGTTTACTATTCTATACTGAAACCATGAAACGACCCACTTTATTCGCAAGAGGTCGTAACGTGCGGAAACCAATCAATGGCGAATGTTTAAATAGAATTGCGCAGGTATAAAGGTAGTTTATGTTTTAAGTTTTTTGGCTATACCGCCGGTGCCACTCAACCGATTGTGATCAAACTTGCGTCAGATTTTAAGTTTGACCAACACCTTTCAAACAAAAACCGCATCGAAATTCGTTCAGTAGTTGGGCATCCATCGCGTGCAAACAGACAAGAATTCCAAAAAAAATATTTTTGTTTTCAGAATCGTTCATAACCAAGAACATTAGAAATTTCCTTGTACTTAGCTGGACGTTTCATTTCGAACGAGCGGTTGTCTCCAGGATTTTTGAATCTCGGCCGGGGGCCATCTCTCTCGCACACTGCCTAAAATTGCCATGATACGTTAAAATTTCCCAATCCAAACCTGTCAAAGTCAAATTTACGCAAAGGTTGAGTTCTTCGGAGCTTCATTTTGATTCTAGTTGAGCTTTATGAAAATTCACAGAACACCGTACATATCAATTGAGTAATATTTATAGAAATTAATAAAAAAATTGACACATATTCGCTTCTTAGATTGTGGGTGACAGCCATTTTAATAAAGAAGCAACACTGTTTACCAAAAATTCGTAAGGTGACCAACCATCCGTATTTTGCGGGATAGTCTCCTACTAGAAGCTCCTGCATTGCAATAAATACATAGCATAGTCCCACAAAACGTCAAATGCTTTCCGCACGTTTACAATATCCATCATACTATATTACAATATTAACTGTAGAGAGGTCAATTCTATACATCCATACTAAATTATTATAAATGCGAAAGTAACTCGGTCTGTCTGTCTGTTACGCTTTCACGCCTGAACCGCTAAACTGATTTTGATGAAACTTGGTATAGGAGTAGATTAGACCTAGATAATGAACATAGGCTATGTTTGGTTGCGATAACCGACATCCACGTGGGTGGAGCCGCGGGCAACAGCTAGTTGAATATATTTAAAAAATAACTACATATTGGGAAATAATTAGTGATCGATATTAATGCAAAAAATGCAATCAGTATTTTTTTTGTCTTTCTGTCTGTCTATCTGTATGTGCACGCATGGATCAAAAACTACTGGAGGGATTTTGATCAAACTTGATACGATTATAGTTCATACTTCTGGGCAACATATAGGCTACTTTTTATACAAGCTGATATACCCATGGCTTCACCCGCGCTTCGTTTTTAGGTCGTTTTTGGTCATATCTCCGGTTGTACTTAACCAATTGCAAGCAAACATACGATAAATTTTGAGTCTAAGTAAGACCTTTCTAATAAAAATTCGTTCAGTACTTTTTACGCTTTGCCATTGCTAGGAAGCTGGTCATAATAAGTATATAATTTCAACTTTGACGCTTATTATTTATTGCTTTCTAGACATAACCTATACCTACTCAAGTAGGTATTAAGTTATCGTTTCTAAAAACCACTACACTTTTTTATTTGTTCACGACTGTACATACTTAGACCACGGTAGTATAAACTTACTGTATAGGTACAGGTTGACTCAAAATATTATTATATATTTATTATTCTTCACATACAGACAGAAAGACAAAAAATTTACTGTTTGCATTTTTTGCATTAGTATCGATCACCAATCATCCCCCAATAGTTATTTTGTAAATATATGCAAAGAACAGAATTGACCTCTCTACAGTTTTATTATAAGTATAGATCATGTATTTGTCTTATTTTGTTCCTTAAATTTACGAAAGAAAGTATAATAATGGGACAGGGATTCACCTGACGATTTTTAAAATTCACATTATCTTTCAAGTCCGTATCGATTCATTCGTTTTAATCGACCTTTTTTAACAGGTCACCTCATTATGAATATACCTAAAACTGACAAACGTCAAATGTTACCTATTAATGTGACGCTACTATAGGAAACACCCTTTTGTTGCTACTCTGTCGCATTGGGTTTGCCTGTAATGGCACTGTATGTATAAAATAAATAAATACATAATCCTTCATTTAATGTCAATAATTTATTTTGTTATTACATGCTTACATAAGTAAGTCTCAATTAATAAATAAATAAGTTACAAAATTACTGTTTGCATCTTCAATAGCTTTTAAATATATTATAGTAAAATAACCTTTTCAATGAATTTGGCCTCTCTTTATAATATTAGTAAATATGGAAACGTAGACTATACCATTTATTTTCATGAGCATAGACGTAAACTACATCATATATCCCAACCTTGCAATTAAACATGGTCACCGCAAAGAAAGGTACGCAACCCAACCAACTAGATGGAGACACTGCAATGTATGGCCTTGCAGTATCCATTGGTTCTAATATTCTTGTTCATAACCCAAGTTTTTTTTGTAAATATATATTATAATAAATCTGTAACTGATCGGTGTCTATACATGGAAGATATATGAGAAAAAAAAATATTAGGGGACTTTATGAATGTAATAGATGCCAAAACAATGATTTTTAGAATTTTTGTCTGTTTGTCTGTGTCTTTGTCCGCACCAAATTTTTGTTCACTCTAAAATCAAAAACTACTGGAGGGATTTTTATCAAACTTGTTACGATTATAGTTCATAGTTCTGGGCAACATATAGGCTACTTTTTATACAAGTTGAACCCCGTGGCTTCGCCCGCGCTTCGTTTTTAGGTCGTTTTTGGTCAAATCTCCGGTTCTACTTAACCAAATACAACCTATCCATTCGGTATTTTTTAAAGTTTTCCCTGGCGGCTACAATAATAGGGTTCTTCAAGAAGGGCATTAGAAGGTTTTTATAGGACCGGCAGCGCGAGTGTGACGCTCCTGGTGTTGCACGCGTCCACAAGCCACCGTAACCGCTTTCCATCAGGTGGGCCGTGTGCTTGTCTGCCACTTAAGTGGTATAAAAAAAAACTACTAGTCCTCCTAAAAAAGAACTTCATTCTCATGTCTCTCGATTGTGGAGTCTGAAGGTTTTGTTAAAAAAACAAAAAACGCGGAGTGAAGTATTTCAGTTCCACTTCGTTTGTTTTCCAATTAAAGTTTAATTTTAGTTGAAGCACATCAAATGAGTTCGAGTCCCTCTTGCTGTCACAGCCAGCGGCGAGCACTTCATGAGGTTTTAACTGCGGACCAAATGAGGAACATTTTTGCTGTACGACTACTTAGGTGGCAGATAAGCACATGGCTTACCCGATGGGAAGCGGTCATCGTTGTCTACGGACGTGTGCAACACTTGGGGCGTCACACTTGCACTGCCGAACTCGGAAGAGGGATGGGGAGGATGGGGGGGGGGGAGGGGCGATGTTAGGGGTGGTTATAGAAGGTTTGCAGACGCTAGGGCGTAAGGCATATTCCTGAACCTAAGCCATCTACGGCTTCCAAATGACACCCTGGGGAGAAGGAATCACGGTGTTCTCATCTTGCTGGAGGGGATAAAATAGCCCGCGATGGCATTTTTCAATTAGTTAAGGATAACATACAATTCCGTACTTTAAAAACCGCCGGCATTAGTAAGTGTTTAATGAAGATTATATTCAGTATAGTGCGCGGCATCTAACGTGGCCACATTTTGGAGTAGTGTGGACCCCACTACTCCAAAACCTTGCCAAGTTAGATGCTGTACACTATACTTGTTTCTAGGCGACGCATTTTGCCACAAACAAGTATAGCGTACAGCATCTAACTTGGCAAGGTTTTGGAGTAGTGGGGTCCACACTACTCCAAAATGTGGCCACGTTAGATGCCGCGCACTATAGCATACTTCTACAATCTACAATAGATATCAAATTACATATTTATCGTTTAAATCGTACACAAAACAACACGAGGATTACATTGAGATTGTGGGACAAAACAATCTCAACATGATCCCACAAAACCAAACCCTGATTTAATTTGTGCCGCTGAAATCCAACAGTGCATAGCTAAAACAATTGTTTGTAACCGAAAAGTTGGAGTGGAGTTACAATAACAATGACTTAGTGACGAAAATTTCCAACCTCATTAAAATGGTTACAACTTTTGGCGCAACTGTACGGACTTTCCTATTTGTAGTGGTTGAATGTTTTGTTGTCCTTGTTATACAAGATAAATACTAAAAACTTGTTGCCCGCGGCTCCGCCCGCGTGGATGTGGAGGCGAGGTGAAGTCATGTTGACGTTTTTTTTTTCTATACTACATAGGTGGCAGACAAGCACACGGCCCACCTAATGGGAAGCGGTCACAGTGACCTATGAACGTGTGCAACACTAAGGGTGTCGCACACGCGCTGCCTACCCTGAAGGAAAGGGGTGAGGGCTAGGAAGGTGTGGGTGGAGGAGGGATACAGTGAGCTCTGGCTACCCTACTTACCGGCGGGAACACAACACGATGGTTATTATGGCCGCGGTGTTCTGTAGGGCGGAGGTACTACCCCAGTCGGACTACTCATTTCGGACGGGAGATACCGTCGTGTCCTACCTCCTAACCAATGAATGTGATCCAATGTGATGGTACCATGCATAACCAAGGCTGAATAAATTTTGATTTTACGTATCTGACTTAATAATAACTGCGGTAGCCTAGTGGTTTGGGTAATGGACTGCTGAGACGAGGTCTCGGGTTCGATCCCAGGTTCACCATGGCACATACCAATGACTTTTCGATGCTTTTCGAAGTTATGTGTGTATTTATCGCAGGTTTATTAATGCCTCGGAGAGCACGTTAAGCCGTTGGTCCCGGTTGCCATACAAACATCTATGGCAGTCGTTACGGGTAGCTGGAGCCCACAAAAGTCCAACCAGTCTAACTTGGAACTTCGATATCGCCATTGGTCATAATGACCATTGGTTGTGGAGGTCAGATGGCAGTCGCTCCACGGAAAATATCGAGGTTCAGCCGCATCACAGTTAGACTGGAAAGCCGACCCCAACTGAGTTGGGAAAAAGGTTCAGAGAATGATGATGACGTATCTGACTTAATAATTCGGCCTAAAGACCAATAAAAAAAAGCCCAGGATCCGCTCACTATTTTTCCTCCTTTAAATTTGTTTTATCTTAACTTTTATGAGAGCGACTGTCGTCAGTCCTTCTGACCTCGAGAGGAACACCTGCGTTCTAGTCTTGTCACCACTGTCTTATTGCACGAAACGCAGTAACAGATTTAAGTTTTACCTACATTCGTCAGATGTGTATACACCCTTATAAAATTCTACAATTTTATGCTGTATATTTTTATAAGGGTAGGAGCTAGCGGAGTTAGTTTCCTAAAAATAGTTTCCAAACTACATACCTACTCGTAAGTTGAGAACTATTTTATTCAGCCTAGTTTTCGAACAATTCTTGTTGGTGGAAATTTCTATGATAGATTTACCACGACCTCTTCCCTATCTCGTATTATTATTAATTAGTCATTTGAAACAGAAAAAATGAACATCCCGGACGGGAATTCAACCCACAACCAGTCCCTTACAGGAGGAATACCCTGACCACCTTTTTTTTCGGTTACATATAACTTCACCTCACCTGATGGTAAGCTAAAGGTAAGGTCTCAGGAATAAGGTTTACCATTACATACACCGATAGTGCTACAATGGTTATAAAATGGTAGCATGTCTCTCATAGTCCCTAAATAGGAGTACCTACATTGACTTAAGATACCCAAATTTTGCTGTTGATTAATTTAATCATTCAGTTTTTTGCTCATTCACTCGTTCACTCATTCGCTTTTTACACATTCAGTCAGTCACTCATTCAGTCATTCACGCATTTGCTCATTACCAAATAATTTGTAATTATTACAAATGAACTCAGTCAGAGATTAACTCATTCACTAATTCGCTCGTTCATCATTCCCTCAATACCTCATTCTTTCAATCACTCATTTATTTATGCACCTATTATAATAACTCATTACCGATTGACCTACACTACATTTCAACTAAACTATGCAAGCTAAATAAAAGCTTGCAAATATTATTACACATTAGCGTTGGAATCGTCAAGTCGAGCCGAAGGCACAAGAACAAGATTAAATTCTCGTATAAATAGTGTTTGTAGAATGCACGTTATTTGTCTATTCTAGCTCGCGTTCCGGGTTTGCGAATTTCATGCTAGAAATGTTGTGGCGGACTGAGATATTCCGGTCTTACACGGTCTTGTACCTATACCTGCAAGTATTTCTAAATACAATGATGCAATCGCCATTTTGGTATTTTTTATATATAATATATCGGTTACGTCAATATGACTTCACCTCGCCTGATGGTAAGCTAAAGGAAGGAAGGGGTCCCCATTACATACACTGACAGTGACATAATGGTGGCCCTCAACTTGACGGCCTCATGAAAGAAGAGGTGATTGTCGTCACAGCACTGCGTGACAAAGCGCAGATCTTATTTTTCACTTTTCTGAAAACTGTTTATGGTCACATGGTCTTTGATAGACACCCTTTTTTATAAGCGGGGATTCCCCCGTCGTCCATCGGGGGTAGTTATGTCAACATCGAACCGACTAAAACCACTCGCCGTTTCGGGTCTCAATTACCGGGGTGTAAGGTTACCCAATAGGCATATCCCTCGCACCCCAGCTGACCCCGGGCCATTTATGGTTTTAATATTGCCCTGGAATTGAGCGCACTTAGGATTGATGGTGTATGTACGGGATGGCGGCCTGTATCCTCTGAACTTTACTCTAGCTCTACCATCCAGCACACGACGGTATCTCCCGTCTGAAATGAGCTGTCCGACTGGGGTAGTACCTCTGCCCTACAGAAGACCACGGCCATGATAACCATCGTGTTGTGTTCCCGCTGGTAAGTAGGGTAGCCAGAGCTCACTGTACTCCTTCCCCACCCCTTCCTAGCCCTTCCCCCTTCCCTTCAGGGTAGGCAGCGCGTGTGTGACACCCTTAGTGTTGCACGCGTCCATAGGCCATGGTGACCGCTTCCCATCAGGTGTATAAAAAAAGCCAACGGGGCAAAATCAAATGACGGAATATAAAAAAATATATCAAAGAATCAAAGAATCAATCAAAGAATCAATTTCATTTATTCAATTTAGGCACACAAGGAGCACATATGAACGTCAAAAATTTACAGAAGAAAAAATATGTCAAGAAATATAAATACAATAAATAATAATCATTAGAAAATGATTCTTTCGCTGGTTCAGTATGTTGGTTCTACTGAGAAGATACCAGCAAGAAACTCAGTGAACACGATTATCCATTATTTATTTTTATATTTTTTTTATGTTTTTATTTAATACAATTTTTAAAGTGCGAGCGAGCAAGAGATTAGGATGACCATGCATTTTTATCATCAAAATATTCATTTAATTTATAATAACCTTTTTTCATTAAACAATTTTTTACTTCAATTTTAAACTTATTAAGTGGCATGTCAACCAGATCCTGAGGAATTTTATTGAACATTTTTATCCAGTTACCTACAAACGAATTACCAACCTTATGAAGCCTTAGCATTGGCACTACAAGTTTATTCTTATTTCTCGTATTATAATTGTGAACGTCCGATTTTTTTTGGAAGAGATCTAGATTTTTGCGTACATATAAGATATTATCGTAAATGTATTGAGAAGCAACTGTTAAAATATTAATTTCTTTAAATAGTTCTCTCAGCGAGTCAAGGGGTCTGAGGCCATAGATAGCTCGTATCGCTCGTTTTTGTAATATGAAAATGGTCTCAATATCTGCAGCTGAGCCCCACAGCATCAGACCATACGACATTACGCTATGAAAGTAGCTAAAATAAACTAATCGTGCCGTTTCCTCATCAGTTAGTGATCTTATTTTTCTAACCGCATAGGCTGCTGAGCTGAGTCTTCCTGCTAAGGCTGTGATATGAGAACCCCATTGCAGTTTACTATCTAGAGTGATTCCAAGAAAAACTGTGGTATCGACTATTTGAACAGTTTCATCGTTCATTACAATATGAGTATCTACCTGTTTTACATTAGGCATCGTAAACTTTACACATTTTGTTTTCTTAGCATTGAGTAGCAGGTTATTACTTGTGAACCAATACAATATTTCAGAGAGAATATTATTTACATCGTCAAATACTAGCTTTTGCCTGTTAGTTTTAAAAATTAATGATGTGTCATCAGCAAATAATACTATTTCACAAAGATTTTCAGTGAAGTAAGGAAGATCATTTACATATATCAAGAATAAAAGGGGTCCTAGTATCGAGCCCTGGGGTACTCCCATGACTAATGGGGCACCAGATGAATTGGTGCCATTAATGTTGACTTTTTGTACTCTGCCAGTGAGGTAAGACTCAAGCAAGCTAAGTGAACCGTTCGAAACACCATAGTGACCTAATTTTAATAACAAAGTCTCGTGATCAACACAATCAAAAGCTTTCGAAAGATCACAGAAGATACCGATGGCATCCTGCTTCTCCTCCCAAGCATCAAATATATGTTTAATGAGTGCAACGCCTGCATCCGTTGTGTTTCTACCTTTAGTGAAACCAAATTGTTTATCATGAAGTAACTTATTGCACGTAAAATGTGAAAGCAGTTGGTTAAATATTATTTTTTCAAAAATTTTACTGAGGACTGGGAGTATGGAGATAGGCCGAAAATTTGATGGATCACTTTTTTCCCCTGCTTTGAATAACGGAATGATTTTACTGTACTTCATGAGAGTAGGAAACTGTTTATCATCTATACATTGATTAAATATAAATGCAAGATAAGGCGCAATAGTGGGCATTACTGGTTTTATTATATTGGTTGAAATGCCCCAAAGATCTTCAGTTTTTTTAATATTTAGTTCTTTAAAAGTTTTAAGAATGGTTACAGGGTCAATGTACTGAAAATCAAAATTAACATTACATTTTTCAACACTAGTTTCAAGAAGAGACGCGGCTACATTTTTTGAAGAATTCAATTTACTTGTAGTGGTAATAGGAATATTTGTGAAAAAGGATTCAAAGGCATTGGCCACTGCGGCATCAGTATTAATGTGTTTATCATCTATTTTTAATTCGAAGGATCGATCACGTGACCTTGCTTTACAGGTTTCTTTGTTAATAACATTCCAGGTTGCCTTAATTTTATTATCAGATTTTTGTATTTTGGCTCGAATATAGTTAGATTTGGCTATTGAACAGACTTTTTTGAACATTTTTGAGTACTTTTTAGTATGTTCAATAACTTGTGGATTGCTTGTACATGCCTTTGTTTCGTATAACTCATACAATTTCTTTCTACTTTTATGGATTCCAGGCGTAGCCCAATCACTAAATTTAATTTTGAATGGGTTAATATTTATTGTTTTTTTAGTGAAAATATTATCAAATTCGTATTGGATCACTCCGAACAGATCTTTGTAAAGATCATTCGGGTTCACATCATTACGCGGCTCCAAAAGAGGCACTTTATTGTCAATATTTTCTTTAAATTTTTCTAATCGATAATTTGTGATTGGTCTACATACAATATTTTTGGATAATGGAGCATGTTGGTGCTCAAATCTAGCTAACTGACCTTCATGATCTGATTTTATGAAGTTTATTTTAGACTTCTCACTTACATGGCCGTCAGTAAAAATATTGTCCAAGCAGGTAGCTGTTGTGGATGTAGTGCGAGTTGGTTCACAAAAGAGATTTTGTAAGTTAAAGGATTTAAAAAGATTGAGGAACCTTACCGCGTTCTGAGTGTTTTCTAAAATATCAATATTAAAATCGCCACATACAACTACCGACTTCCTACATTTACATATTTTTTTTAAGATATCTTCCATAATAGATAAGAACAGGTGGCAATCTCCAGAGGGAGGTCTATAGACGCTAACAATAATGAATTGCTCGAGCTCTGCACATGATATTTCAATATTACGCTCACTTGAGAGTGCTACTATATCTTTTCTTTCTTTAGATTTTAAATTGTCATTAATCAAAATTAATGATCCACCTCTTATAGCGGAATCTCTAGTAAACGAACTAATGATTTTAAAATTATCAATATTAACTAACAGTTCATGTTCTTCTAACCAGTGTTCAGTTAAGCAAAGTACATGAATATGCATTTCATTTAAAAATAATTCCAGTTCTAACTCTTTGCCAGAAAAGCCAGCAATATTTTGGTGAATAATATTCATGTACATAGATTTATTCTTTGGCGCTAAAATTAAATTGCTAGAGATTTCTTCTATTGTCCTAGAATTAAGTTTAAATGATTGTCATTGTCACTCTTATTTGGAACAGATTCCAAGGTCGCAAGACAAACATTGTCATTTTTATGCTCAATAAAAGCAGGTTGGTTAGCCAAGTTCTTGGCTGAATATTTAATATAATATGATAGCGAAGATGCTATCTGTCTCTTAAAAGAACTATTCAAATAGAATTTATTTTTTGTCAATAATAATTTATTTTCTAAATATAAATTTATATCAATCAAGTGGAATTTATTTGGGTTATGATATGACAATGTATGCAGTGTTTGATTGAGCTTATATCTAATATTGTTTTCTACCTGTGACAAGCTACGGCTATATGGAAGCGTGAATAAAATTATATTTTTAACATTTAATAAGCTCAGTGATTCTAAACAATTAATAAGCTCATTTCTGTTTGCATTTCCCCTGTCTCCCACTAGAATTAAAAGTGTATTGTGGCTGTTTAAACGGTAATTCTTAATTTTTTCAATAATGGTACAATAAGTTAAACCCGGCATACAATGGTTAATTATCTTTTGTTCTAAATATGAACTTAGTACCTGACCCATTGATTTCCCCATTTCATCACAAAACATCACTATTTCAGATGGTACATTATTTAGTTCCGCATAGGAGCTACTGGGCTTTTTATTTGGCTCAAGTGAAGAGCTTTTGGGTGAAGTCAGAGAGGACATACAGGCTGGATGAGGACTGAGTAAATTATCTTTTGATGGTAATGTGGAATTAGGAGTCATCAGATCCTTCATGGCCAGAATGTATTCCTGATACTCACTTTTAACATTACAATACTTGACAGTCATTAGGTCTAGTGTTTTTTTTAAATTACTAATTTCTGTTTCTAACTTTAATATGTTATTATTATAATCTGAAATATTATTTTCTATTAATAAGGAATACATATCAAGCTCATCGCCGAGCTGCCTTCTTTCTTTAATATACTTGACTTTTTTGTACATACATTTTTGTCTTTTGATAAGTTTCTGTGTTTTTCTTATATATTTATTAATTTTCACATATTTCTTAAGTTTGTTCCTACTGCACTCAACTATGCCCATCTTGGGGTTAGAAGTATAATCTATTAAGGTATCATCCTTTGTTAAGTCAATAGTAATTGTGGGATCTAAGTTAGGTTCAGTTGAAACAAGGCTGGGCACACTACCGACTAACTCATGGAACAAATTGTGGGTATGGGATACTACGGTGTCACGTTTCTCAGCCTCAAGGTGGGTAATGTGGCCGTGGGCTTCTTGCAGTTCCTGCTCTAAGACCGACATGCGCTTGAGGCCGAGCTCGTACTCGTCGCTGCACTCCCTAAACCCATCCACAATATTGTGCAATCTGTCCCGCTCATCTAACATAATGCTATGAATAAAACAATATAACAAAGTGAATCACAAACAACAGTATGTTTATCAAAGCTTATCGAAATAAAATGGATGTAAGACAAAAGAATTTTGTGAACAAAATAAAACAAAGCCTTTATGTAGCGAAGACTCTTTAATAAAAAATATCAGTTTGTTTCACAAAACAGTTCGTAAACAGTCAATCCTGTTGTTACCTTATTAACCTCTGTGGCTTAGCGGTAGTGCGACTGCTACGCAGGGGGCGCGGGTTTGATTCCCGCTCTTCAAATTTTGTATGCATGAATATATCTATTTGCATTGGTCTGGGTGTTTCTATGTATAATAAGCATGTATTTACAAAAAAAAGTATATAAGTGTGATTATCAGCATTCTAGAACCCATAACACAAGCTAGTTAAACTATGCTTACTTTGGGTCTAGGGAGCGCTGTGTAGAATGTCGTAGAATATTTATTTATTATTATAATTTATTTATTATTATAATTTATTTATTATTATAATTTACTAGCTGTGTGCTGTGGACGCCACATGGCGTTTTTTTATGTCTGTCACGTCAATATGACTTCACCTCACCTGATGCTAGGCTAAAGGTGAAACACCGATAGTGCTATAATAGTGACCCTCAGCTTGCACGTGTTGTTCTGAATAGGAAATGAGAGGATGGGACTAGTTAGTAGAGCTCATTGGAACAGAGACACAGAACACATTTGTGGGGAGCGAGCTTTAATTGCAACCGGGCAAATTGCTGGCATGATGAATTTAACAGTGTTCAAATATATTACGTACATGTTTGCTACTTTGATAACATAAAGTTATCATATGAGAAAAGGAGAACAGTCACACCCCATACAAAAAAAACCCAGGCCCGACAGAAACGAGACATATCTCATTTTATTTGGTATATTGTGCATTGTTAAATTACGTATATTTTATATTTGAAATAAATGGCTAACACCAAAAAATATTGCCGTATGTTTTTGTTCAGGCGATACAATAAAAATACTAAACGTGATCATTCAGTGGCATCTATCAATTAGCGGTGGAGGAGGCCTATGTTCAGTCTGTATTTACTATCTTGCTCTCTGTGGGCCGACTTCTCTTTCTAAGTATGATAACCTTCTAAGCAAGAAATCACCATTTAAACAAGTTTAAACACTTACGCGTGGAATTTTATATCATATCCTTGACGCCACGTAATACCGCAACCACGCACTATACAATTTTGCACCATTTTTTGAGTTTATACTTATAATTAACTTTAAATATGTTAAAAACCAAAACAATAATAAACAACCGCCATATTGTTTATTGATAGTTGACATGTAGTACCAATGTTGCCACATTACGTACTGAATCCATAGACAATGGGAATTTAATTCACTGATTTCCTGATTCAACAACCCAATCATCATATATTTTTTGGTGTTAGCCATTGATTTCAAATATAAAATATACGTAATTTAACAATACACAATATACCAAATAAAATGAGATATGTCTCGTTTCTGTCGGGCCTGGGTCACTGATGACCGTTCTTCTTTGCACCAGTGAATGAAAAACTGAGAAGCGAGCGACTGTCGTGGTATGGATATGTTATGAGAAGAGATGAAAGTAATGTTGTTAAAAAGGTTCAAAGTATGAATGTAGAGGGCTTTAGGGACAGAGGGAAGCCTAAGAAAAGATGGATGGAATGCGTGAAAGACGATATGGAAAGGAAGGGAGTGACTGAGGAGATGACATCGGACAGGAATGTATGGAGGAGAATGACATGTTGCGCATTGGGACAAGGGGCCTTACTCCGAAAAACGAAAATATTCGTATCCGTTGACGTTTTGACCATTTAGCTACTCCGAAAGTGTTTCGTTTCGGATTTCGGATCCGTCTTCGATCGTTTGACATTGAGGTTGTCGATCGTTATCAGTACACCTCCTACTCCCAAAATACATTTGACGTTTTCGCTGTCGTTGTTTGACAAATTGTCCGTTTTCGTTCGATCCGAAACGTTCATGTTCGATTTTCAGAGTAAGGCCCAAGGGCAGGTGGATGATGATCATATGAGAAAATTTTCCGAATAGTAATCGTATAATAAATACTCGTAGCCTGTTAAATTAATAACAGTGCCCTGTCGCAAGTGAAGTCGAAATTTAATTTTATCAAGTCTCCCCTTCCGTGTATTAAGACGTCGTTTAAACGTAATTATACATCAATGTCACTCCTTTGAGCTTATATAATTGTTCGTATAGAAACTGTTGAATGAAGCAATGCTTACAAATCAGTTTCAGAAGTTCTAGAGAGAAGAAACCTAGTTATGATCTGGTTCTGACAATTTACAGTCAAGCTACTAATTACTTACTCAGACCAGACGGAAAGACTCATAGATAGACAGACAGACGGATAGACAGACAGAAGACACAGGGTATGGGCCCCGATCGTCTTATTAGTTTCTCAGATGCCCTAGAAAACCCGTCAGAAAAAAAATATCTGGTCTAAAAATATTTTGTTACCATGTTATTCATTTTCGTTAATTGGTTTGCTATTTTTGATTTGCTGAAAGTTACAAGCCACAATTGTAGAGAATTTAATTTGCAACGAAACAATTTTTACACATTTTCTGCCAATATTATAATAGATCACTCGACACAGCGTGAAAACTATTCGCGCCCTTTTTTACAAAATGGCGGCCGCGGGACTAGGGTTGTGACGCAACAAATTTGGATTTAACCAAGGATTTAACTTTATATTTTCTTTCTTGACATCCAAAAAGTAAAATTGCGCTCTTTGACTTTTGCACGCTAAGCCAAAAAAAGCATTTCAATGGATTACATAAAACTTAATTACATTGCTATTACTTATGAAAATGTATCATTAGAAACCTTTGTAGTGTTTTAATTCTTATTAAATCTAATCTTCAGTTTTGTATTATCACAAATTCGAATCAAAACCATTTATCAACCTTATGTCAGTACAAATATGAATAAAATTTACTTACCGTCAAGAAACTGTGGTCGCAGCGTTTGTTGTGCTCCCGTTATTGAAGAAATATGATAGGGTGTAGGAAGTTGTGTAGGAAATTTTAATGATACGTTTGAGATCCTCTTTGTATCCTCCTGAATGACCTTCTCTCTACTATCATGTATCGTAACGTTCTTTGAAATATCAAATTTCGATTGGTTTTTATTTGCAATTTTTACTGTTTTTGAAAAGTCATTGAATATTTTTGATCTAGTTGCTTCATCAAATCTGAGCTTCTCCATAGAGTTGTTGTCTAAATTATTAGCAATGCCTTCATCTTCTAATTCAATATTAATCTCATATTCATCTTTAATGTCTATAGTATTTTTAGTTAAATCTGAATTTTGTGTTGTTCTTACATTTTTTCTTCTGAATCTATCTATTAGTATTTGATAGTTTTTGCTACTTACAGTATTAATAAGCTCACTGTTCTCACTTACATTCGGTGTTACTACATATTCATTAACTTTAGTGTAACTGTTATTGATTTCTTGTGAGATATTCTTGTTTTTGCCAACGTGGGTTATATTTGGGGTCACCATTTGTGTGTTCACGATTGGTAGGAGCAGGAAAGAAAGAGAGAGGATAGTGTTGAGTATTTTAAAGATAGGATCGTAGAGGGGTGTGTTGAGGTATAGGGGCGAGGCGGGACGGAGTTGACGCGTCATGCCAGGCCGGCGTTAGCGCCGACTATCCTGAAAAGACAGACAAGATATTTTAACAACTTTTTAATATTCATTTTGACTTTTTTCCAAAATTAATAATCTTTTACGACTAAAATCGTTTCTATCTATATAAAAAGTCAAAGGAAATAGAAGATGAATGGATAAAAGAGAGAAAGGGGGATAAGCCTCCAGTGGACTTATTAGTCAATCGCGGCAGAACTGGTCAAAGCATAAGACCGGCTACACACACACCTGGCTTTTTTTTTATCGTGCGGAAATCCCCATGGATACCACCCCCGTCGGCCATCGGGGGAGGTTATGTCGGGATCGAACCGACTTAAACCGCACGCCGTCTCGGGCCTTAGTAACCGGGGTGTAAGGTTACCCAATGGGCATATCCCTCACACCCTAGCTGACCCCGGGCCATCTACGGTTTTAAGATGGCCCCCTCGACCCCCCGAAAGGAGGTGGGGCGAGCATCGCGCCACTTCGCCGACGGTGGGGTGTAGGGTGACAGGAGGCCGTCCTGTCACCCAACCGTCGGCGCGCAGACATTCAGCTCGCCCCGCGCTAGCTCCCCACTGTGCCATCTGCTAGTCAGAGGGACACGTGGAGGCAGCAGCGTCTCCCGTGGCGAGTGGCGTGGAGGTTCCGGCCCGCACCCACACACACACCTGCCTCAGGGGAAATCTGGTGTGTGCAAGCAGGGACATATCTAGATATGTAGAGTAACTCCCGATATCGCCACGACCGCCATGCATCCTAGATTGGCCCTGCGGTAGGTGTGTGAGTAGCCGGCTCAATTGTACCGTAAAGAAGAGAATTAAAACAATCTTGTTATGGCTATAAATTCAACTAACTGTACAATTATTGTTCGAGAGCGAACCCCAAATTTGGTTTACTTTCAGCAAATATTTACTCGTCGCTATTAGAACTTCGTAAAGGAAACATAAGCAAGATTATTGGAATTCCTAATCTGGCAACACTAATTGGTTTACAACGCCCCTTTTCTCACAATACCGTTTCGCATTGTTAAGAAACAGCTAAGGTAAAAGCGCTTTTAGAACTTTAAGTAAATCTTACATAATTACAATATTTTCGAATTCTTTTTCAAATAAAAATAAAATAAATAAATAAATATTCTACGACATTCTACACAGCGCTCCCTAGACCCAAAGTAAGCATAGTTTAACTAGCTTGTGTTATGGGTTCTAGAATGCTGATAAACATACTTATATACTTTTTTTTTTTTCGTAAATACATACTTATTATACATAGAAACACCCAGACCAATGCAAATAGACATATTCATGCATACAAATATTTGCACTGAGCGGGAATCGAACCCGCGCCTCCTGCGTAGCAGTCGCATGCACTACCGCTACGCCACAGAGGCCGTCAAATACTTTCCAAGTGTGCGCTGAGGTTGCATAACCTGATTCCTCCAAACCCTTTCCATCACCGAACGACCGGTAGACATTCCGCTAATACGCACGAATCGCTTCGGCAATACGTTCATTATGCGTACTGCTAAGGAGTAAAATGCCCTGCCTGAGTCTGTGTTTCCGGAAAGCTATAACCTGGGAGGCAAGAGTCAAGGGTGAAAAGGTTGCTCCTAGGCAAGCGTGCTCCACCGTCGATACCATCATCACTTACCATCAGGTGACATTGTGGTCAAACGCAAGCCTATCGATAAAGTACACAATTGTAAAAAGTAAAATTCTTAGGCAGATTTCAGGTGCCTAAACCATTTTACAGCAATTATAGTGTTGAAATGTAGATATTTGTTATTATTTGTATTTGTACCTACATAGGTACGTAGTTACTCCTTAATATTAATGTAAATATAATGATTATGCTGTAAAAATGACTTGATTTTGAAAATGATACAATAAACTTGATTCGTTAGGTAAATACATTTTTAACCTACTTCGAAAAAGAAAAGGTTTTCAATTCGAATGTTTATATTTTTAGAACCTAACTTGACAGACTACTTTTATCTTTTTTCTTTTTTCTTTATTTTTATCCTTTCTTCTTTTTCTTTTCTTATTCTTTTTTTCTTTATTCTCTTCACTGTAGTCGATGTCATTGTTTAAACCCATCGAGGTTACTCTTCGATGTTGAAACCTAATGCTATTGTTCAGAAAGATGTTGTTTCCTCACTTTTAATTAGTTTTCTTACATTAGACGGAGCGCTTGCTTGGAATTCTAAAGGTTTAAATACAAAACGGTACTATGGTTGTTTATCTTTTGAGGGTGAAGCAAAAGTGTTAAAGTTATAAACAATGGATCTGGATGCTTGACCTCGATCTTAGTCTTCAATGAAAACATCGGAAAATTACTCACGGTTTTTGCTCTTTTAGGTAGAAAATGTTTTATAGTATATTTGAATTCTCGAAAATTTACAGAAAAATGCAAAAACTTTGAACCTTTCTAAATATAATTAGAGTTTCGAGGGCATAAGTTACCTACTTTCTGATAACTTTTTACCCGACTGTCAAGAAGGGTTATGTTTATTTTTACCCGACTACCCGAAGACGCATAAAATGTATATTTGCATTAGTCTGGTTGTTTTTACGTAAAATATGTATGTATTTACGATACAAAAAAGTATATAAGTTAGTTTATCCACATTCTAGAACCCATAATACAAGCTAGTTAAACGATGCTTACTTTGGGTCTAGATAGTGCTGTGTCGACTGTGTCGTAGAATATTGTTTTTTTTTATAAGTTTTGTACCAAATGAACAAAGAGCTACCTACTTAGTTAATAACAAAAATTGTGAACTGAACTTGATGACCGATTTAAAAATCGTTTTTTTCATTTGCATAGCTTTGTTTGTGAACGAACTAAAGAACCGTGCTTTATATTTTGCTTTTGTATAACATTTGTTTCGTATACTTTTATTTTTTTCCATTAATTTTCCTTTCTTCCTTTAAAAATTCATCTTGCTTTCTGAATCAACTTTGCGCCATTGTCAACTGAATCACAATTAACTGGGTTCTATTCGTAGGCCGCTGACAAAAGTTACAATCATTATATTGTAAGGCCTCTGAACTGTTCAATCTATACAATAGATATTGAACCGTTTCAAAAAAGATTTTAGGTTCAAATTTGATTTATTGAAGAATATTTTTATTGAAAGTAAAAAGACTGCCCTTCGCTTGATTTAAGCTTTTCAGGCTTAGATGCCCACAAAAGAATGTTTTTTGTCGTCATTTTTTTTAGAAACATAAGCGATTTTGTAGCGTTACAATGGCCTCTGAATCAAAGTGACCTCTTATGCATAGAACGTGGTTTTGAAGTATGTAAAATTTTGCTGACAAGAGGTTTATAGAACACTAGCTGATGCCTGCGGCTCTGCCCTCTTGAAGTTCTGCTCCCATTTTCGTTTTTTTTTACACTACGAAGGTGGCAGATAAGCACACGGCCCACCTGATGGGAAGCGGTCACCGTGGCCTATGGACGTGTGCAACACTAAGGTTGTCACTGCACACGCTGCCTACCCTGAAAATAAGGAGGGAGCGCTAGAAAGGTGACGGGAGGCTAGGATGGGGTGGGGAGAGGAGGGGTACAGTGAGATCTGGCTACCCTACTTACTGGCGGGAACATAACATGATGGTTATTATGGCCGCGGTGTTCAGAATCGTTTAAGTATAAAAATACAAGTTTTTTTTTACAAACAGACACTCTGTACAATTATACTCGTAATAATATAGATACAAGCATACGAATCACTCGATACGCGACAGTAACAGGCGGTTGCTAGGGTGTATAATCGCTTGGCAGCACCACAGGTGTCACTCACGCGTTCCCGTCCCTCCCCCTCCCCAAGGAGTTCTGGCGACATTAATCACCGAGAGGAACAACATAATTTATGCTGTTTAGCTACGGTTTTGTGACAAGCTACTGCGAGAAGGCGACTCCTAATTCGAATAGGAAATCATTTCAT
Organism: Lithosia quadra; assembly: GCA_963576445.1. Classification (NCBI taxonomy): domain Eukaryota; kingdom Metazoa; phylum Arthropoda; class Insecta; order Lepidoptera; family Erebidae; genus Lithosia; species Lithosia quadra. The sequence goes on along the minus strand of OY754880.1, from coordinate 15,847,953 downwards.
GCCCTATTTCCCTTGACATGTGGCAACATTTTGGAAGGATTAAAACCAGGCCAATAATTTTAGCTATTTTAAATTAAGTTATTTTATTTCTTTTATGGCGGAACCGCACTTTGCTATATGCTATTCGCCTTTAGCGACTACAATATGGGGTTCTTCAAGAAGGGCATTAGAATGTTTTTGCGGGGTCGGCAGCGCGAGTGTGGTGCCCTTGGTGTTGCACGCGTCCCTAGGCCACGGTGACCGCTTCCCATCAGGTGGGCCGTGTGCTTATCTGCCACCTAAGTGGTATAAAAAAAAAAAAAAATACAACGAAGTGGGGAAGGCCTATTCGTGTATATTTGGCCTAGTCGCTTAATATTCGGCTTAGTCGCTCTTATATATGACGAACTTCCTACTAAGCTTCCTACTTGAGAACTTTATCCTTTTTTAAAATCGGGTAATAAGAGTAACAATTAATGGAATTAGAAGTATACAAGTTATGCTTAGTTTTGGCCCTGCTACGCACGAGGTCCAATTTGATTGATTTATTGATCAGATGACACAATATTTCATTAAAATTGCTTCAGCCGTTTAAGAGACATGTGCAGAAGTTCAGTACAGTTGACCATTGCCCATTTTTTAGTGGTTAACTCGACCCATTATTCAATAACTCAGCTCGAATACAGTTGTCTTCTATTAACACCTTTAAGTCAACAACGGACTCAGTTATAGTAACTCGAGCTAAAAAAAACTAACAGTAGTCAACTGGGCCCACGGACTGTGGGTCCAAATTACTACATAATCAAATTGTCATACACTGATTGATTCAAATAACGAACAGTATTGTATAAAATGTCAATTGGCGAAAACTAATTAATCATTCATTCGTTCATTGTTCTTTCATTCGATCAATGTGTCAGAACTTTTGTTTCTAATTGCTAATTAACTGTGTTTCAGACAAAAACAAAAGTGTAATTAGCAAATCTATATTTATAAAAGAAAATCATGTTAGTTATATATATAATTAAACACGCGGTCTTTGCATTTATAACTCAGGAACGGCTGAACAGATTTGACTGAAAATTGGAAAGGAGGTAGCTTATAACCAGGAGATGGATATAGGGATGCTTTTTTTAAAAGTCGAAAGTGGAGTGGTGGTGTAGAGTGGAGTGGAGAGTAGAGTGAAGTAGAGTGGAGAGTGGAGTGGAGAGTGGAGTGGAGGGTGGAGGTGGAGAGGGGAGTAGAGAGTCGAGTGGAGAGTCGTTTTATTGGTGGCGATACCGACTTCTACGCGGGCGAAGCCGCGGGCGAAAACTAGTAACACATAAATGAGTCGGTATAAAAATGGTTGTGAGGATTGACGACGATCCCTAATTAAGAAGCGGGATAGAAATATGGTTTTATTACTGTGTAACAATCATTTGTGCTGTTAGCTTAGCACAGACATTTAATTGAATTGAATTAATATTGATTCAGCTCATCTAGATTTTCAATCGAAAATGGCGAGGAAATTAAAGAGATGACACCGTCCGAACTAAGCAGTCCGACTGGGGTAGCACCTCCGCCATACAGAACACCGCGCACATAATAATAATCGAGTTGTATTTCCAGCGGTAAGTAGGGTGCCAGAGCTCACAATCCCCCCTTCCCGCATCACCTAATCCCCCTCCAGGTCACCCTTCCACTTCCCATCAGGTGGGCCGTGTGCTTGTCTGCCACCCAAGTAGTATAAAAAAATACATTTCATAAGAGATATTTTTTACTCTGTGTACCACACATAATTTATTGTCTGTAGAACACAGCTTCTGAATTCAAATGTTATGTAAGCACATCGCTGATCCCTAAAAAAATAAACTGGAAAAACAGAGGCACAGGTGGCCAACCTTCGGTTAATTTTTTATGCACACACCCCAAGAGGAAAACGCAAAAGTTTTACATTTAGTTACAGCTCTAACTGATGTTCACGTTATGATTCAGTGTGAATTTACTTATTATGTTAGTATAAGGTAAAATACACAGGTTTTTTATTATGTCCGTCACGTCAATATGACTTCACTTCGCCTACTGGTAAGACAAAGGTAAAGTCTCTGGAATAGGAGTCACCATTACAAACACCGATAATGCCACAATGGTGGCCCTCAGCTTAACGGCCTCATTAAATGCTTTTTCACGCCCCGCTTAAAGGACCCGGGACTGTAGGAGGAAGGAAACACGTGAGCTGGTTAAGAATTCCAGGTTTTGATGGTGCGGCAAAGAAAAGAGGCACCGAACCCCTTGGTTCTTTTTGGTTGGTCACCTCAGCATGTCGATGCTTATGGGAATGTTACTTTTGTCACAATCAATCAATCAATTGGCCTATTGCGGTCCACCGGTGGACATAGGCCTCTTCCAATGATCATTTATTTTGTCACAATTCTCCTTTTATTTTTTTCGTGCGAAAATCCCCACGGATACCACTGTCACAACTCTCCTAGAGTATTTGCATGTTCTGGTTTATCTTATCTACAATGTGAGTTTCTTTATTCTGGATATTCTTCTATTTACATTAATATATTTTACTCATACTCTACGTGGTAGATAGAGACAACAGTTCGCCATCTGCTTCTGTATTCTGGAGACTGGAGGATCGGGTGCTATGGCGTACATTGGGAGAGGCCTATGTCCAGCAGTGGACTGTAATAGGCTGTAATAAAGATTATAGATACATATCTACATGGAAACACCATACCCCATATACCTATCACTCGTACATATAAACACCGAGAATTAAACCCGCGACCTCTGACGTCAAAATTACACAAAACAACAAAATTACAACAATTAATGTCCAAACATAAAACTCAATGCCTACTTATGAATAAATTGCGAACCTTACTTCAAACGGGACCTTTTTCAACGAGAAAAGCAGGCAACCCTACTGTAACGGGAATGACAACCAAACGACAAACACTCTGTCCTTTATCACTTGACAATGTCGAGCCAACCTTTCCTGCGGGCGAAACAATAATCACAAATATTCGGGATTAAGTTTAATAATAAATAAATAATAAATATTCTACGACATTCTACACAGCGCCCTCTAGACCCAAAGTAAGCATAGTTTAACTAGCTTGTGTTATGGGTTCTAGAATGCTGATAAACATACTTATATACTTTTTTTTTTTTGTAAATACATACTTATTATACATAGAAACACCCAGACCAATGCAAATAGACATATTCATGCATACAAATATTTGCACTGAGCGGGAATCGAACCCGCGCCTCTTGCGTAGCAGTCGCATGCACTACCGCTACGCCACAGAGGCCGAGGCAGAGAGTTTAATGATATTACGTGAATTATCGCAATAAGGAAGTGTACCCACTGGGTTATTCACTGACTTACGCAGTACTCTGACTTACGCGGCCCCGTTTTACGCGAATCTGGAGTTACGTGGTTTTGATTACGGTGGTTTGCGGTTGACGATCATCTCATTTGTTAGCATGGTGGAGCAAACTTGCTTAGAAATAACCTTGACTCTTGACTTGAAGACTCCCAGGTTATAGCTGTCCGGAAATACAGACTTTGGCAGCGCATTCTACTCTTTAGCAGTAAGCGTAATAAATGTATTGGACCGTCTATTTATATATTTATCAGATTCAAATTGTGATATCGATTTCTGGTAGCGACCTAACCTCGAAAAGAAAGCTGACGCCAGAGAACAAAAATTATATGTATTTATATGTAATATTGAATTAGACTTACGTGAATTCAACTTACGCCGTCAACGCTCGACCCCACCTCCTGCGTAAGCCCGTATTCCGTACTGTAGGTATTATAGTATGAAAAAAACATACAACCGGTGGCTGATAAACGTATACACCTCGTTAATAACAAATGTGCCTGCCAGTTATTACTGATTGCTTCTCTTTGCTTCATTAAGCGGGCTTGATGAGTTTGGAGATTTACGCATATGGACGCAGTCGCACGTGACAAATTATTATTCATAATCAGACAGTTAAATGAAATATTATCTGAATATATTCTTCTATTATATAACTACTGGACTGAGTACGGAATAAAAATGCTGGTATCGATGGCTTATTGGACGATTCGCACGAATTGAACTCGCCCGAAACATGCGAATCGACTCCATTAAATATTTATTTATTTTCTGTAGGCGATTCGCACGAAGTTAATTTATTTGTGTGCGAATCGCCTCCTTCAAAAATATGTAGTAGGCTATTGGCACACATTTCATTTTAAAGAATAAAAAAATTAAAGTACAGTCACCGAAATTTAGGACCACTACTTGACCAGCAACTATGCGCCACTATTTGTAGCTGTTGTACTGACATATGACATTACAAAAAGGCGCGCTATGCCTGTATAGATTGGTATCTAATTTTTTATAGGTACCACTTAAGTGGCAGACAAGCACACGGCCCACCTGATTGGAAGCAGTCACCATGGCCTGTGGATGTGTGCAACAACAGGGTCGTCACACTCGCGCTGCTTGTTATAATGCAAGTTTATACTTAGACAAAATAAAATTGACATGTAACATCCAATTAGAAATCCCTTCGAGTAAAAAAAATCGTTCCTATTTTGAATTAATACGATTTTAAAAATCGATTCGGTGAAGGCGACGTCGACGTGTAATTTCCCATGCCTCCGAATAATTTAAACGAAATGTTACATACCTACCGAAACGATGATTAAATCAGACGCGTAAATATTTTATTGGACAAATTTGGTTACCTTTGCTTCGCTCGGCGACGTGTTGCAAAAGTTTTGAAGCGCGGGAAATTTTTGCAAATTAAATTTATTTAGTTTGTTCACGATCTTTTACGAAATTTTTGAAAGTGAAGTCGGGAATTGGTTGTGGTAATAATATTATTACAGTTGCCATCTTTCTCCTGGAGGAATAAAACCTTTCGAAAACAGGACTGTGTCGCAATAATGGCGGTGGCTAACCATGTGAGATTGATTTTATTTATACAGGACACGTCAACATGACTTCACCTTGCCTGCTGGTAAGCTAAATGTAAAGGCTCAGAACCGGGGTCACCACTACATACATCGATAGTGCTACAGTGGCGGCCCTCAGCTTGACGGCCTTATGCTTTTTCTCGCCCGCTTAAAAGACCCGGGACTATAAGAAGAAGGAAACACATGAGCTGGCAAATTTGTAATTGCTACGTGTTGCCCAAATTTGATTAAAATGTAATTCCTTGATTATATTTCTTGGATAACTAGGGTTTTTATAGCAATTAACTACACAATACAATGTTGTATTTTTATTTTTTTCCACCAAGTACCTACCTAAACTGATTGAATCGAATGACGTTTGGCATTTAGTAGCTGACTAATGTGTGAATGTGTGCGTGCCGATTTATGCGTATAAGCAAGCTGGCTGACTGTGAAAATTGTATTTAAATGTTTCCAGACAAAAGTACTTATTTATTTATTAGCGGAAGATTTCAACAGCTTTATTCACTCGTAACTGTGGTCGGCGTAATCCGGCTAAAATACCGGCAATACTCCTTAATGCGACCGCTGTTAAGCCTTGAATTTGTTCTGCTCTATATATATTATGGTATCGAGCCTTATTTGTTAATGGATTAGGCAGGGAACACCCACAGTATTGAACTCTGTCTAAAGATTTCGGATCCAAGAGTTTCTGAACGCTTAATTATTCTAAAGCTGTTTCTAAACTGGGTCACTGTATAGAGATTATGTTTCGGTTCGTTAATATATTCACCGAAAGACTATTCGATTTTCTTTTTAATAATATTAGTAGATATGTATGTAATCGTTTATAACAAACCGGTTAAAGGTACGGCACAAGTAAAAAGATATTAGCCGACCGGTTGCCGTTGCGAATTGATGCTTACACCTATAATATAAGGTTCACGAAGAATTTATCTTACTAATGCCAATGAATATTGTTATCATGTGCAAAATTATTAACTTCCCACATGCTTATTATATTATATTCTGATTTAAGTGTACGAATGTGAGTACCAATACAAACCATTCCGCTTTACTGGTACTAAATTATTTTGTAATGTTTACTAAATATATAAATAAATAAATAAAAAAAAAAAAAAAAAAAGATAATAATTACCTATTTAATAATTGGTAATTATTACCGAGAAGTGGTTTCACAATTACAAGATTTGGTCGTAATTGGGACTATATTTAGTCCTGATTGCCCCGGTTCTGCATTCTAGAATCCATAGTGTAAGCTAGTTAAGTCACGCTTACTTCGAGTCTTCATAGTTCTGAGTAAAATCTCCTTTAATATTTATTTACACGGGTCAAACCGGTCAAACACATAACTCTCTTATTTTGATTTCACCATAGTCGATTTAAATTGATTTCACTCCAACATTGCAAAGCCAGGAAAACATTTTGGTAACAAAACACCCGGATAGTTGAACAATGATTTTTGTTTACAAAAACAATATATGGATCAAACGAAAAGTTCTTAGGAAATCATACACCGAATGAAGTTTTGTTTTTGTTCGTTTTGTTGTAGTCTCCATTGTTTTTTTTTAAGTACGGCCAGTATTATTTCTGTGGTTTAACTGAAGCATTTGCTGTTTTCCTATTTCATTTGCCACCATAGTCCAGCTTACCCTTTTTGTACGGAAATCCCCTTAGCCGTTGAGAATCAATGATTGGTATTTCCCTCGCATTCCAATTGACCCAGGACCAATCTTCGACTTCGAGATGCTCCCCTCGGGTTTGTGAACAGTGTCCCTGTTTTGTTCCTGGGAAAAAGGGGTGGGTTAGCATCGCATCACGCTGCTGCACCGTGATTGGTAGTAGTGATAGGTGGCCGTCCTGTCACCTGTCAAATCTTTTAAATGACTATATTATTAGTCCTTGATAAGCATGCAAAATTTCAAACGGATATTTGGATCTTAAATCGAATACGATACTATATACCTAAACCTACAAACTTGATAGATTTGTTAAAATAGCAGAGGTATTATCTTCTTATTTACATCACTACTAATGCAGCAAACAAGCGCCTACCTTCATGAGCCATCAAAATATTACCCTAAGAATCAAGAATTAAACTTTCTCCAAAATTTCTTAAAGACATTCACCGACGCGTGAATATGCATAATATATAAAATTGGGCCCACTCTCCCCCAAGTGACGTCACAAACGAAGTTTGGGAACAAGATTACTGATGCGCGGGGCTAATGAAGAGAAGGGGACATTTTTACCTTTAGGTAATAAGATTTTTTTTGGTAAACACGTAGATTACCCGTGTTGTGGGTACTCTTATTTACATAAATATATGGAGAATAATGGGCTAGGAGACGGTGAAGATCGATCTTCGCCTATCTGATAACCAGGTGGAATATATTTTATATCGAATATTTTTCGTCTATAAATGTAACTACTTATGATTCCTTGCCTATCAAAGAGTATTATTATCAGGGTTCTAAATATTAAACGCTTTTATTTAACTTGACCTGTTTGTTTGGGTCAAATCCAGTAATTGAAAATTGACCCCCTACTTGTAGACGGATTGTGCTGATATTTGACACTTATCTTTAGTTCTGGTGATAATACAAGTTAATCTATTTTGTATCATTGTAAATCAAAGATGGCCGCCGCCGCTACAAAATGGTGACTTACATATTTTTCCACTACTACCGCAATATGAATATCAAATGGAAGGGCTTGACTAGTAGAATTTAGTTCACTGAGGAAAAAAAAGAAAATCCAACATGGCCGCTTTTAGTGCATAAAAGCGTTTAACGTAAAACTTAGATAATATTCTGTTTGCTAAATCATTTTTACACAGATGTTAAAATAATGTTTATGTATTTTAAGAATAAAATACCACCCATTCGGGGTTTCTGGGATATCCTTTCTAGGGTGCATCAGATTCTCAGGCTATATAGGCCAATGTGACGAAACACCATAAGGTTTTAGTGAGGTCGTTTCCGACATAAGCGGGAAGCGGGGGAGAGCGGTTATCCGTGGGATTGCCGCATGTTAAAAATAGGATGATTTGCTGTTTTTAAGGTACTGTGGCTCAAAAGGGAAAAGGAATTCTTATAGGATTAATTTGTTATCCATCTGTCTGTCTGTCCATCTGCCTGTCAAGACCTTTTTCAAAGGATCAAATTGAGCCTTGAGCGTTGGGAGAGATCAGCTTGTTTCGGTTATGTAGCGTGAAGTCGATGCTGATCTATCTTCTAGCTGTGCCCCGCGGTTTCGTTCGTGGCAGGATAAAAAGTATAATTAGGTCCGTCTCCTAGTTCTAAGCTACCTCCCTATCAATTTTCAGCCAAATCGGTTCAGCCGTTTTTGAGTTATAAATAGTGTAACTAACACGATTTTCTTTTATGTATATAGAAAATACTACTATAAAATTGTAAAATGGCTGTGTCTGGAGACATTGGAGATATATTGAAAAAAAACTTGGGTAATGTTATTATGAACGATTCTGAACATATTTTTTTTGGAATCCTTGTCTGTTTTTTTGTACGCGATGGCCACAAAAACTACTAAACGGATTTTGATTCAGTTTTTATTTGAAAATTCTTAGTCAAAGTTAAAATCTGCTATATGTTATGGCGGAATCACATTTCACTATTCACCTTTATTCACGTGTATACAACGAAGTGGGGTAGGCCTATTCGTGTATATTTGCTTTATTCGCAAGAAGATTCGTCTTAGTCGCTCTTATTGTGAAGTAGAACCGGAGATATTACCAAAAATATCGCAACATTTGGTAGTATCTCCAGTTTCAAGTTTAGTATAATTTGCTTTTGTTTTGATTTGGCAAAACAAGGGTGGTTTTTATATAATCTCCAGCTAACAGACATAGAGTAAGCTTGGTAAAGCTGGTACTGTTAAACCATTGTGGATTAAGCGATTATCATGAACACAGCGAGTAGCATACATTATAGGGGCTGACTAGGGCGTATGTGAGTGGGAAATAAATAACTGTTTCTACGTGAGGTAGAAATGCGATGGTAGCTGAATGGATAAGGACGCGGCCTCTACTCAGAGGTATCGAGTTCGAATCCGGCCTGACAGCACCAATGTGAATTACACTTTGTGGAATTTATATGTACTAATCATATGATTTCTAACTGCTGACGGTAAGGAAAACATCGTTAGGAAACCCACATGTCCTAGAAGAAATTCTAAGGACATGTCCGATCCACCAACCCGCATTAGGCCAGCGTGTGTGGATTAAGGTCTAAACCCTCTCAGCTCTCTCGTTAGAGGAGAGGAGCCCCGTGTACAGCAGTAGGACATAAATGGGTTGCTATTGTAGAATGTCAGGTAAATTCGTATTTTATTATTAGAATTTTATGGAATACTAGCTGCACCAATAATAAATGAATTTGAATTGAAATGAATTGAATAATATTTTAGTAGGTTAGTAGGATAGATTGTTGAACACAAATTCCGACATTGTTTATTTCATTTCGTGAGAGGAAATTATTCACGAGTTCATTCTCATGATTGATAATTTCGCTCACACTGTAAGCAAAAACCTCTGTAAAGCGGAAATTACGGGCGCGTTGATCTCCTCACACACTTTGCATTAGTAACAGACTTTATTTATTTCTTGAGTTGTCTTCAACTTTTATGTCTCCTCTGTATGTATTATACCATCCTCTCCACGGCAGAAGTATGAAAACTTGTCCAGAAACGTGGCGAGGGACAACAAGAAGACCAGGAGCATGCTTCGTTATCTCCAATTGGCCATCTGCAACGACGAGGAGTTGAATAAACTTCTGTCCGGAGTGACGATCGCTCAGGGCCTCGATTCTACTAAAGGCAAACCACTGTAATATTATACCACTGACACTCTAAAAATGCTATTTAATTGTAGACTTTACCGTTATACAGTTAAAGTCTAAAATCAAATGAAAAGAATTCATTTAACTTTTTCATTCGCTCTACAAAATATCATTTTACTTTAGACTTTAACCAGATAACAATAAAGTCTACAATTAAATGGCATTTTTTAGAGTGTCAGTGGTATATCAGTGGTTTGTCTTTAGCAGAATCGAGGACCAGGGCGGCGTTCTGCCTAACATTCAGGCAGTACTCCTGCCCAAGAAGACTGAGAAGGCCTATGTTTCTCGAGCGTTTGTTTTACATGTAATTTTACGTAAACTATTGATCGTGGTTAATTTTAATTAAACGTAAAAAATTAAACGTCTATTGGTTGGTGGGTCGTGTGTTTTGAGTCTGTTTGTTGTTTGTTGGTGATCATTTTTATTTGTTTATAAGAACCTAATGTGCGTTGTGTTCATGAATAAATACAGTTTTCTTTCTTTCTTTCTAAACCAGGAACGTATGAAGAAGTTTTTTTCACGAAGTGGTGAAAAAGTATTTTCACGAAGTATGCATCAGCATCAAACCTTGGAGTGATAGTGTTCTATCTACACTCATATTATACAGAGAGAGACTGGATTTCTTTAGTTTGTAAGTTTGGGATAATGTTCAGAACCACTGCACTTATTGCAAGATGGGGAATCTTGGGCGTATTCAGTTGATTCCCCTGACGACGCCTACTACTTTGAAAATTTTAACCAATAAGAATGATGTGTCGAATTTAACACATTATTCTTAAATATTTTAAATCCAATCCTAATGTGTTTTAGATCCTAGGGGAATCAACTTAGTAGGATGAAGTTAAACATTCACCCAAAAAATGTTTTCCCATTTGGAAGGTGCATGGCACGTGATCTTCTTGTCTTTGATCGAGTCTTTGTTTGTGTGGCCCCTCAGTTAGCCGACAGTTCATTCCACGAACGAACAGCACTGATAAAAAAGTTTGCAAACTCCACTGTTGTTGGCATTTCACAAAAAAGTTGAATGTAGATAACGTGATATCGACTCGGTTGTTTTCTGTCAGTATTCATGTATGAAATTTTGAAAACGGAAAAAAGGTATTTTTCATAGAAAAACATCAGAAGGTCAATAATGTACAGTTTTAGACATTCTTACTGTAGTCTCACAATATGTATTTGAAAATCTCATGTATGTGCGGAAAAATATTTCACAATTTCCAAGACTTTGTGATAGGCACAATATAAATACCAGGCACAAAAACAATCTTGTAGCCTGTGATAGTAGGCTCCAAAAAATCAGTAATTCTTTTCGGGGTAACTGTATACGCTTTTTTAACAAACTCCCAAGCGAAATTAGAGATTTACATGTAAGTAAATTTAAAAATGTTGTTAAAAGAAAACTTTCCCAAAAAGTTTATTATAAAATTCAAGATTATTTAGATGATAAAGAAGCTTGGAAATGAACTGTTCACTCAACTAGGTTACTCGAAATAACATTGTATCTAGACTAAGGCAATTGTTGTAAATAGACCAAAAAAAACAGCCCGCTGAGTTTCTTGCCGGAGTCTTCTCAGGTCTGGGCCGTGTTTCGAACCGGCGGTGGTCCATTTGCTTCTAGTTTTAAATATTTATAATTTTGACGTTTTGTAAGTGCCGCTTAAAATGGTCTATACAGAATAAATGATTTTTGACTTTGACTTTGACTTTGACCTATCATTTTATTGTTGTATAGATATAGATTGACATTTTCCAACTGAAATGTACTCGTATACTGATCTAATTTAGAATTGGTTTCTATCACCCACAATAAGCAGAACTTTAAGGCCTGAATCTGATTGTGACAAAGTTAGGCATAACTCTCAATCCGTAGGTACCAACCCGTGAAAGTGAGCTAGAACTTCGAACTCAACCCTACTCATACTGTTCTAGAAAGTTCGTGAAGTCTGTCAATCCACACTCTGCCAGATGGATAACCCCACTCATACTGACAGAAATTTCTACTGAGTCGGACAGCTTAGGAATTCGAGCTGATATTTTGAATTTATATTATTATAAAATTGTAAATTAGCTGTGCCTGTACATAGGAGATATTAAAAAAAAATAGGTGGCAGACAAGCATACGCCCCACTTGATAAAAATACTTGAGTTATGTTATATAATATGATCGATTCTGATTGATTAGAGTCTGTTTGTTCAGACACAAAAATTGGTAAACGGATTTAAATGCGGTTTTTTTATATTGGACGCGTCAACGTGACTTCACCTCGCTTGATGGTAAGCTAAAGGTAAAGTCTTAGACTGGGAGTCACCACTACATACACCGACAGTGCTGCAGTCGAGGCCTACAGCTTTTATTTGAAAGTTTTTATGTTTTTATTAGAAAGCTTTTAGTCAGACTTAAAATCTGCTATATATGTTTGATTGTAATTGGTTTAGTAGAACCGGAGATATGACCAAAAAATGAAAAAAAAAAACCACCGCACGGGTGCGGGCTTCCGCTACTCAAAAAACATATAAAAATGCGAGATTTTTTTAGGTGAAAAGTGGTCTCTTTAGAAAATCTATGCAAATATGAATTTAAATATGAAAGGCAGTGGACAGAGGTTCGTGAATTACTTACATTTACAATTTAAATCCAGTAATTATTGTGACGTCCTGTGGCGATGTAAATTTTGGGTCCGGCCATTTTTTTGAATTCGTTACTTGTTGCCCAAGGGCGGCATCTGGTGCAACATATAAAGGGCGAAAATTGCACACAATTATCCCTAGAGATGTTTTTTATACCACTTAGGTGGCAGACAAGCGCACGGCCTACTTGATGGAAAGCGGTCACCGTGGCCTATAGACGAGTGCAATACTAGGGGCGTCACACTCGCGCTAGCGACCCTGTAAAAACCTTCTAATGCCCTTCTTGAAGATGTGGGCCCAATATCCAATTAGCCATGTCTAATAGATATTTCTACCTTACGCCTATAATACCACACGCCTTATAAATTTAACTATTTGCCAGCAAAAGTGCCATCAAAATCGGCCCAGCAGTTTAAGATTTCCCATTCAAACAAAAAAGACAAAATAAAAAAGTTTTTGTTTATATTATGTCGTAAATTTACTCATATGATATAACCTGTTATTATATTACAAATGGACACTTCAATTTGATATGTATAGATATAGAAATAGTAGTAATAAGATTTATGAATACTTAATTACAATTTAAATTAATGTTGTTAAGACTTTAATTAACGCCAACTCTTTAATAAAAAAAATTGTGGTTAAATCGTATATTTTATTTGAAGAATAAATTAGAAGCAATTACAACTACAAGATGCTATTATAGATACAAAAAAAAAAAATTAAAAGTACTATTGTATATATTCACATTCGTTAAATTAATACAAAAAGTTAATCTGTACTAATGAAATTAAACAAGCAAATAATTGAACGAAACGGAAGGAACGGTGACCGCTTTCCATCAGGTGGGCCGATGGTAAGCGTGCTTGTCTGTCACCTAAGTAGTATAAAAAAACATTTAAGGTGGGCCGTGTGCTTGTCTGCTACCTAAAGTGGTATAAAAAACAGTGCCTTTTAACTCAGTAGCGTGTTGCAAACCAATATTTCATTTGAAGGGCAACTGTCTCAGCCGTACCTGTTTTAGATAACGGTATATTAATTGCTGAGAGGTACACCTTAATAAAAAGAATTGCTATAGTGATAGGTACCTTACAGAGATAAGTAAAATATACGGGATACGGAAAAGGCGGTTAACCCCCATAGCGCAATTAAGATTTGCCTATAGTGTTCAATAATTTACAGAAAATTGTTGACGAAATCTTTCATTCATTATCATTCTCTGAACATTTTTCCCAACTCAATTGGGGTCGGCTTTCCAGTCTAACTGTGATGCGGCTGAACTTCGATATTTTCCGTGGAGCGACTGCCATCTGACCTCCACAACCAATGCTCATTATGACCAATGGCGATATCGAAGTTCCAAGTTAGACTTGTTGGACTTTTGTGGGCTCCAACTACCCATAACGACTGCCATAGATGTTTGTATGGCAACCGGGACCGTCGGCTTAACGTGCTCTCCGAGGCACTAATAAACCTGCGATAAATACACACATAACTTCGAAAAGCATCGAAAAGTCATTGGTGTGTGCCATGGTGAACCTGGGATCGAACCCGAGAACTTGTCTCAGCAGTCCATTACCCAAACCACTAGGCTACCGCGGTTTTACGGTACGGTGTCGACGAAATCTTTATGTTTCCAAATATAAGGTGGGCCAAAAGAAGGCATCCTATGTTGTTTTTCTCTCATTTTTTTTTCTAAATGAAAGACAGTCACTTTGAGCGGGTGTGATAGCTCCTCGTGCATCACTCGTGTATTTTCGGTGCCCCAGAAGCGATAGCTTTGCTTGTTCACGTACCCGCTGAGGTGGAAATGAGCCTCGTCGCTCATTATGTTTTTGGTCGAAAAACGTCCACTTAAATAAACACGATTATTCCGCGTTCTTGGGGAGTGTATCGCTCCATGGCTTGTTCACTTGTAGGTATTCTACATCTATCTAGATGATGTCAGATGTCAAAACAGATTTGACATTGGCCGCCATTTGCAAACATAAGAGCACCTTCCAATAGGGTGATTACCACAGATCGCGTTTCAACCTTATTTCAAGTATAGTAACAATCATAATTGAGTGATTTTTTGAATAATTGAACGGAATGTGGCACGTTACACGTGCGACACATTAGTTTTAATGGGGGTGTTAGGTTTTTATTTTCGTTACGCAAATTCTTGATTCGGTCACCGCGCTCAAAGCCCGCGATAAAAGCTATACAATAGCTTAAAAATGTCTCTCGGTTCTGACAAAATTTTGTGTACGTAGTGTAAATCTTTTGCCACGTAAAAGTTTCGTGGTAAAAGAAAAGATTACTGGACTCATTTCCTCATACATCAATCATCCAAACCAGTTCGAATAATTGCCTTCATTACGCGAACAGCAATAACAACTGATTGCACCGCTCAGTCAGTCGTCGATTTGCGGAACATTTGCCGATGTTGATTGCTGTTTGAGATTGTGGCCTCAATCCAATTGAGTCTTTTAGCAGTGAGTCAGTAACTCGGGAATGAATAGATTATTAGTTATTTCTCGTAGTTTCGCTTGCGTACGCGTTAATTAAGCAGATATTAGTTTTCGTGTAGGTAATATTAAGTAATTAATAGACATATCAGCAGAATTTTATTTATAAGTTAGAAGGTTTTATGCAGACTTTAGCACGTTATGTTTACTACCTACATAAATAAATAATATCTTTATTGCGGTAGTTGTGAAAAAATATGTAAGCCGCCATTTTGTAGCGGCGGCCATCTTGGATTTACAATGATACAGAATAGATTAACTTGTATTGTCGCTACAACTAAAGATATATGTATCAAATATCAGAACAATAGGTTCACAGGAAGGGGTAATTTTTCAATTACTAAATTTGACACGAACAAACAGGCCAAGTTGAATAAAAACGTTTAAAAACTGCTATGCTTCTGCATAAATGAGTGTTACTATCGTGTTGTGTACCCCCCAGTAAGTAGCCAGACCTCACTGTACCCCTCCTCCCCCACCCCTTCCTAGCCCTCCCCACCCCTTATTAGCGCTTTCCCTCTTCCCTTCAAGGCAGGCAGCGCGTGTGTGACACCCTTAGTGTTGCACACGTCCATAGGCCACGGTGACTGCTTCCCATCAGGTGGGCCGTATGCTTGTCTGCCACGTAATATATAAAAAAGTAATACAATTCTGTACATCATTAGTCGGTATTCCTACAAATACAGTACAGAAATGTCCAAATATTTTTCTCCTAAGACCTTCATTAGGAACTGTACTGCTAGCACGATCCCAAGAGTAACCAATTCGAAATAATCGTGCAATTACCGCACAACCATTGCTCAAGTGGATTACACCATCAACTACCTATTACATGCCAGTAAGGCTGAATTTCATGCACAATTTATTTAGCTATTAGCTAAGATACAATTCGAAGCCATGGGGGTTCTATAGACACGTCCATATTTAACTTTTATGAGTGATTAGCTGTTATAAAATCCGGGATAAAAAGTAGCCTGTGTTATTCCAGACTATAATCTTTCTCTGCACCAAATTTCAGCCAGATCCATTCAGATGTTTTTGCGTGAAAGAGTAACAAACATTATATCCAGACATCCAGATATCCATCTATACATTCTTACAAACTATTAATATAATATTAGTAGGAAAAAAAGTACGATTTAATTTTTTGGTACATTATTTTGCAACTTGTATGTAAGGCTGAAGACAAGACAGGTTAAATACAGACTTTCGTTTTTTTTTATCTCGTCACTTAGGTGGCAGACAAGCACACCGCCTAACTAATGGGAAGCGGTTACCGTAGCCTATAGATGTGTGGAACACCAGGGGTGTCACACTTACACTGTCGACCCTGCAAAAACTTTCTAATGCCCTATAGGTAGACGCTTGGAAAAGCAACAGCATAAATATCTTCGGTAAAATTTAGTTTTATGCAGTTACTGGGTTATAAATTATTACACAGCCGAGCTGTAGTGTGTGTGGATAATATAATATAGTAAGTACTTAGGAATAAAATCATAGGTTTTGTGATAAAGTAGAATATTATGCCGAAAAGCTTTTCGATAAAAATAGCAACACTCGATCATGTGTCGTAAACACAGGAGATGGATTGGTAGTAGAGATGGGTCTAAAATTAATAAGCTGCTAAATTAACACTGCTAAATTTTTATAGTGTCAACACCTGTTAAATAAGTTCTGGTATAGCTGTTAAATATAGCAGTCACAACTGTCACAATCACAACTGACAAGTTGACAACAAAACAATAATGGTCTTGCTGGCTGGACAGTGCTCCCACCCGCACCAAACACGGACGCCGGATACATATTTTTGTCTCGCTTTATCCCACTACTACAGGCCGCAGGCAGACGCGACGGCAACAACGAAGAAAGGACACGACTCATGTGTTCCGTTTCCGTTTCTATTGAATTGTTTTCAACTTAGCGACTTATTTAGCAACTACCTGCTACCTACTAATTTTGTATTTAGTGTTCAGTCACAGTTAGATTGTTATGGTCGAGCGAGTTGATTTAATTAACTGCTAAGTGCTAACTGCTGAATTTGAAATATTACATTTAACTGCTAACTGCTGAATTTGGAAATATAACATTTAACATTTAACTAGTGTTAATAGACCGATCCTCGTTACGAAGGTTTACGCGGATTTGTCTGTGTTTGTTTGTGGTAGTTAATGTTGTGCTTGTGAGTGAAAATTCCAATTGTTTGACTGTTTGTGTAGTGTTGTTTACGTTTGAAAAAGAATACTTACAAATTGAAAGAAAGCAACTAAAATGGATAAACAACGCCAAAAAAAAAGTGAAATATGGAACTTTTTTACGGATAGCGATACAGTAAAAAGAATTGGTACGTGTAATTTATGTAAAAAAACTATTTCATACAAGAGCTCAGTTTCAAATTTGAAATCCCACATGAAGTTTAAGCATCCTACTATTAATATCCAACAGGAACAGGCACAACAACAAAGTGCTTGTCCATTGTCTGAGTCGGAGTGTTCCGTTAGTTCTCAACAGCCTGTTCCTATTTCTGAAAATGCCCCTAGTACTTCAAGTTCTTCGTGTACTCATGATGAGTTTTTGCCACCACCAGCAAAGCAAAGAAAAATTCAACCAAGTGTATCAACTTATGCCGTAAAAAAAATGACTTTAAAAGAGAAACAACGACTCAATTATTATTTAATGCAGCTTTTCATACTTGACTTTCAACCATTTTCAATCGTAGAAGACGTTGGCTTTATTCAATACTCAAATGCTTTAAATTCGTCATACACGCTTCCATCTCGAAAATATCTTTCAAATACACTTTTACCAACAATGTACGAACAGTGTAGAACAGAGGTGCAAGAAGTAATAAATAAAGAACTCGAAACAATCTGCATTACGACTGATAATTGGACTTCGGCGAGAAATGATAGTTTTATGGCTGTTACTGGACATTTTATAAATAGAAATTTTGATTTGGAATCGATTGTTTTGGACTGCGAAGTAATTTCGGGTCCTTCCAATAGCGAAAATACAGCATCTCAGTTAAAAAGTATTACCGATTCTTGGGGTATTTCAGCTAAAATCAATTTAGCTGTTTCTGATAACGCGGCTTACATCAAGAAAGCCATATCACAGGAGCTAGGGTGGAAACATTTCGGATGTGCAGCACACACAATCAATTTGATAGTGCAAGAAGCGACGGAAAAATCTGTACCCATCAAGTCTGTGATTGAACGTGTGAAGCTCATCGTCGCTTATTTCAAGCGAAGCACTAAAGCCACCCAAAAACTTGATGAGTTTCAAAAGCAGAATGGAGCAACACAGCCAAAACGACTGCTTCAAGAAGTCCCGACGAGGTGGAATTCCAAATTCTACATGCTCGAAAGGATCGTAGAAATTCAAGATGCCGTCAAGTCATCCATTGCCATTTTGGGTGCTACAAGCCTACCAAATTTAATGCCAGAAGACTGGTTACTTTGCAATGAAACTTGTAAAGCCCTAAAATGTTTTGAAGAAGCATCAAAATATCTGAGTGGTGAAAAGTATTTGACGGCCAGTCAACTATTAATTATCATAAAAGGCATAAAGAGAGTTCTCAGCGATATGTTAACCTCGGATTCTTCAGGTTGTTACTACCTGCCAATAACCTATGATTTTGTTCGAGCTTTGTTAGATTTAACTCATAGTCGTTTCGAAAATATAGAAAATAGTAACACGATTGGGGTAGCAACATTTTTGGATCCCCGCTTTAAGTTACAGCCCTTTACATCTACAAAGCAAGCAACTTTGAGGGAGAACATGATCAAACTTGTCGCTCAAGAAATAAATCGAGAAGGACCATGTGAAAATATTGAAGTTAACCAAAGTTCTCTCGATCCCACTTCAATATTTTACGACTGGGATGCTAGAGAGGCTGTACCGCAATCAATTGAGTCACCAACTGCACGAGCAATAATAGAAATAGACAAATATTTAAAGGAAAAAGTGATAAGTCGCAATAGTTTACCGTTGAGCTGGTGGAAGCAGAACCAAGGCATTTTTCCACATTTGGCTAAGTTAGTTCGAAACAAATGCAATGTACTTTGTACTTCTGTTTCTTGCGAAAGACTTTTTTCGCGAACTGGTTACATAATTTCGCAACGAAGAACTCGCCTTGGAGTCCGAAAAGTTAAACAATTATCATTTTTAAACGGAAATAAAAAATATATAAAATTTTAAGAAATGTTATGTTAGGTACTAAGTGATAACTAGAAATAAGAAAAAAAAACAAGAAAAAAAGAAAAGAAAAAAAAAGATAAAAAAGATAAAAAGATAAAAAAGATAAGAACAAAATTATAATTTATAAATACTAAAAAAAACAGATACCTATGTAAAAAAAAGAAATCGTTGTAAATAAATTGATTCTCATTATAAATACGCCAACAGAAAAAGTTGACAGTCCTAAGCCTGTGAAAAGTATGAAGGTAATGAGAATTAAATTATGTTACAAATCTATCAGTGACTAAATTTAACAGTTGCTAAAAATAACTACTAATTTTAAGTGTTATTTATTTTTAGCATTCGCATTTAGCAGTGTTATTATTTTTTAACGTTTAAGCCCATCTCTAATTGGTAGCGGTAAGAAGTACAGAATTTTATATACGTTAAGTTAGAAATAAAACTTAATTAAACTTCCTTTTACCAAAGACGATAGATAACTCTTTTACTAAAAGCGTTTCGCCTCTTGTCCGCACCATAAAAACATGGAATTCTTTACCAGCGCATGTGTTTCCTTCCTCCTACAGTCCCGGGTCCTTTAAGCGGGGCGTGAAAAAGCATTTGATAAGGTCGTCAAGCTGAGGGCGAGCACTGTAACAATATCGGTGTATGTAATGGTGACCCCAGTCCTGAGACTTTACCTTTACCATCAGGCGGTGTGAAGCCATGTTGATGTCTCATATATAAAAAAAAAACTAAAAAATGTGGTATAGTCGAAATTATTCACTGTGAAATTATAACGTTTTGTAACATATAAAATAAATAAATAGAGGTATCAAATAGTTGTACATGTAATGCATAAAGATTTAAGTAGCTTAAGAAAATTGTTCGTGACACCTATTTTCGTATAAAAGAATAAGAACATGTATTGAATTCGTATTTCAAAGGTTTCAAGGCGGCCTGGGCCTATATATAAAGACTGATAAGGTCAATAGTATCGGTATAATGAAAGGAAAGGTTGACTAATAAAAAACAACGACGAATTGTGCCAAGTCAGATTATTTTTCGGTAAAAGTTGAGTCTAAAATAGTTATATGGCTATATTAAGATCGTAAGGATTATTGAAAAGCACGTGGACATGGATGAAGAAATAGCTGAGCATAATGTTTATTTATTTACACACACACGCACACACACACACATATCTTTAGTGTGCCCTTAAATTTTACATACATACACACACACACACATATAAACTCTCACACAGGCATACAAACACCCCCTTAACTCACACAATACATGTATAAATGCATATGAATACATACCATACCTACAAAGCTCACTGGAGGGATACACTGTGTTGTCGGCAAGGACATCAAAGTCTACTGCGTGGTTAGCACAGAAACTATCTCAATTTCTTGTTACTTTTAATACCTACTTTAAAATTGGTTAGCCAAAAAAGTCAACCAAATAAGTCTGGAAAACCAGCATTAGACAGCCGTGTAGGGCTGGTTTCCTAGACTTTTTATATACCTAATCGTACCTATATAGGTACTTAGATTATAACAGATATTTTCTATTTTTTTTGGATAAAAGCGTATCTTTTTAACACCTACGCCAACTCACTTACACTAACAACGTTACGTAAATAATAAAAGCTTTAGCACAAATTTTTTATTTGCTCTAAAAGATGCCTCCTACACAGAAAATTGAATTTGTCTAGACATTTTAACGAAGCATGTTTTTAGAACATAGAGAAAGGGATGCTTAGATTGTTCGGGCATATAGAGAGGATGGATGAAAGAAGATTGACGAAACAGATATTTATATGAGGCGAGGGTGAATGGGCAACCCCGTAAAGGTAGACCTAGGCGTATGTATGTTGATCAGATCCGAAACGTTTCAGAGAAAGGCCAGGTATGAGGACAATTATGAAAGTTGAAGAAGCGAAAGGCGTACTTATATCAAGGTCGTAGCAAGTGGAAAGATGTTGTCTCTGCCTACTTCAATGGGAGAAAGGCGTGATTTGTATGTATGTATATAATAATAAATAAAATGCAATAAAACATACATTATTATGTATGTTTTTATTGCATTTTTTAAATAAAACATTTATTGAATAAAACATACATAATAATAATATGATATGTTTTATTCAATAAAACATACACTATGTTTTTATTAGATTTTCTACTATAAAACAATCACTTTAGTACCTACCCTTGTAATATAACATCACACGATCTAAATTGACTGGCAGAAAATGCCTCGAGCATGAAGACCGCTTTCCAATAATTTTATTGTTGTGCAGAAAGTTGAAATAAATAAATAAATTCACATTCTTGCAAGCTTTTGTCTGGAAATACAATATTTATATACTAAGTATATAAATATTGTAGCTGTGTCTGTATATTGGAGATATTTAAAAAAGAATACTTGGGTTATATTGAACGATTCTGAACCGCGGTAGCCTAGTGGTTTGGGTAATGGACTGCTGAGACGAGGTCTCGGGTTCGATCCCAGGTTCACCATGGCACACACCAATGACTTTTCGATGCTTTTCGAAGTTATATGTGTATTTATCGCAGGTTTAATTAGTGCCTCGGAGAGCACGTTAAGCCGTCGGTCCCGGTTGCCATATAAACATCTATATCCAACAAAAGACCAACCAGTCTAACTTGGAACTTCGATATCGCCATTGGTTATAATGACCATTGGTTGTGGAGGTCAGAATGATGGCAGTCGTTGTGAAATATCGAAGTTCAGCCGCATCACAGTTAGACTGGAAAGCCGACCCGAACTGAGTTGGGAAAAAGGTTCAGAGAATGATGATGATGAACGATGAACAAACAATATTTTATTTTGAAA
This sequence comes from Lithosia quadra, assembly GCA_963576445.1. Taxonomy (NCBI): domain Eukaryota; kingdom Metazoa; phylum Arthropoda; class Insecta; order Lepidoptera; family Erebidae; genus Lithosia; species Lithosia quadra. The sequence goes on along the minus strand of OY754880.1, from coordinate 15,825,958 downwards.
TTCTTGTCTGTTTATTCGCGATGGACGCAAAAACTACTAAACAGATTTTGAAGCGGTTTTTTTGGAAAGTATTGGTTAGACTTAAAATATATATAGTAGGCTTCCATAGAACTACAATCCTTCTCTCAAAATGTGTTACGCAATTTATTATGAATAGCTCCTATACTAAGCTACGGCAACCGGAGCTTTTAAAAAACCGATAATATATATAGCCAAAGATACGCTTCAGTGAGCCAAACAGTAATCCTTTCCACTCAATTGATTCATTCAAGTTAATACGTATTAATGTCTCATGATTCTAAATCCAAAACGCATTTTAATTTATTTCTTTTTTTAGTAGGTATCTACATTCGTAGGTATTGCGAAATTGGATTCGGAATCACTTCGGATTAGGAAGGTATGTAATCTTTGCAAAGAATTTGCTTTTCTCTCTAGAGAAAAGGTGAATAAATTTATGGAACGGAAAAATCACATTCGGTTTTTACACAGAAAAAAAAAGCATCTACAAGTAGAAGTAGCGAGAGGGCGGGGTTGCGTCACCAAAAAGTTAAGTGTGGTTACACTTAACTGAAGCAATCGCTCACTTGAAGGGGTTCATATTATATACATAGATTAATACTTCTCAGAGGGCGGGGAGGAGGAGGGGTACAGTGAGCTCTGGCTACCCTACTTACCGCCGGGAACACAACACGATGGTTATTATGACTGCGGTCTTCGTAGGGCGGAGGTACTTCCCCAGTCGGACAGCTCATTTCGGACGGCAGATACCGTCGTGTCCTACCTCCATCATTACTGATTACCTTACATATATGTAACTGAATACCTATCAATTGAGACATCATTCATCGAAATCCGCCCAGCCGTTAGGCCTACAGAGGGGAACCAAAAAACTATATCCATACGCGTGAAAATCATTACCCTCGCTGGCGCAGTGGGGTAAAAAACACATATTATTTAAGGGTTATAACCTAAAAATTGTGTCAACAATGCCGCCATAAACCGACCATGCTCGGTTACAATCAGACCGCAATACATACCAGTAATGGGAATGAGTTGTGTTGGGAATAAAAACGCTCTGATCCGGGACGCGTCCCCTAGGATAGTACAAGGCATAAGTGGATGGCGGTTTGTTAATTTACCTGCAAGTATAAAAAACTAGCTTTTGCCTACGGGAATTTCTGTTCCTGTTTTCGCTTCCCATGGGAACTTATTCCGGGGATAAAATGATTATGGGTTATTTCAAACTGTGTTTCCGAAAAGCTATAAACCTGGGAATCTTCAATTCACTAGTGAATAGGTTCCTTCTAGCTAAACGTCGTCATAGACCACATCGTCACTTAGGTACCACTAGGTGAGATACAGGTCAAACTTGAGCCTATTTTGAATGAAAAAATCCTTAACACATTTTTCTTTTAATAATAATACATAAAGCTCACTTCTCATGGCTCATTATTAGGATGGATAAATACGGAACCCTATATTCCGACTAACCTGACACGCACTTGACCAGTTTTTAGATGATATTTCTTAACAACAAAAAATGAATTTGCTAAAATAGCATCTACTCTCTGTCTTGAGGCAGATCCATTCACTGAGACTTTCAAATGTCGAAATTTATTAGCTATACCAGCGACTTCGTCCGCGTGGTTTTAGAAATCCCGTGAAAGTCTTGTCAAAATTGGTCCAGTTATTCAAAAAACAGACAGAGAAACACACAGTAGTTGTAAAAAATGTTGTTTTGCTGTAATATCGTGTATACTGCCGAATGCGCTTAGGAAAAAGCGGTTATTCTAATATTATAAACAGATACTTCAATTTTATCTATTGTAGGATTTGGTAGTCGTTGGGTAGTCGGCCGAAGAGCTATTGTCAGCGTGTGACGTGTTTTGACTTATGCGCAAGAAGCTTCACTTATTTCGTTGCTATTGTTCATGATGGCTCCGTCTATACTTTTTTATTGGTCTGAGATTGTAGGTAAGTATAGATTTCTACTACCTACCGCTTCTCAATTGGACCAATCATAGTCTTCCCGAAGCAATATACGTTTTAATGCGTTCCGTCCGGCAGGATTACGATTACGTGTCTCCGGGATACTTAGAACTCACTGCTATGGCCTCACTGGATCTGTTCATACTCATAACTGTTGAATGTTATACGTAAAGTTTTGAGAGAAATTCCTCTTTCATGTACCATTTTAATTTGATTTAGTCTTTGAAATAGCGATGGTAGCTGAATGAATAAGGACGCGGCCTCAGAGGTTTCAAGTTCGAATTCGCCCGGACAGTACCAATGTAAATTTCACTTTTTGGAATTTATTATGTTGTGCTAATCACATGAAATCAATTTCTTCTAGGACATGTGGGTGATTAGCACATGTATAAATTCCACAAAGTAAAATTCACATCGGTACTGTCCGGCCGGATTCGAACTCGATACCTCTAAGTAGAGGCCGCGTCCTTATCCATTCAGCTACCATCGCTTTTATCTCTTTATATCTTTTATCTCGTATAAATTCTCTCAAACACAAAGGATATAGCATAGAGGATAAACATCCAACAGAACCGTTGTCTCAAATCAGACCCATTGCTACAACCCAACCAAATGTACTCATACCTTACCCAGATTACGTGCCTTGAGAAAATCCTCAAATATTCCACCTTACTTAAGCGCATTCTCACATGACTTAGTTCGGTATCTATAACTATCATAAAATTGTAAAGAAGCTATGTCTGTACATTGGAGATAATTAAAAACAATACATTATTTAGTTACAGCCTCTGTGGCGTAGCGGTAGTGAACGCGGCCGCTGCGAAGGAGGCGCGGGTTCGATCTCCGATCAGTACAGATATTTGTATGCATGAATATGGATATTTGCATTGGTCTAGTCTTGCCTCGAAGAGCACGTTAAACCGTCGGCCCCGGTTGCCGTACAAACATCTATGACAGTCGTTACGGGTAGTTGTAGCCCTTAAAAGTCCAACAACAATGGTCCAGCTGCAATGCTTCGATATCGCCTAATAGCACCATTGGGTTGTGAAGGTTAGATGGCAGTCGCTTCACGGCAAATGGTAAAGCGGACCCCAGATTACGAGGTGAAAGCCTTGGATGCGACTGGGATTAACGCTTAAGGTTGAAGGACTTTATTTTGTTATATGAACGATTGTGATCATAATTTTTTTTTATAATTCTTGTCTGTTTGTTTCCAATGAATGCAAAAACGACTGAAAGGATATTGATGCGGTTTTTTTGGCTTGACCTGTGAAACAAAGAAAATCGCATCAAAATCCGTTCAGTAGTTTTTGTGTCCATCGCAACAAACAAACAGATATGAATTATAAAAAATTGCAGACCTAAAATTTTACACATGTTTGACCACAATCGGTTGAGTAGAAAAGGAGGTAAGTATCTTCAAAAAACTCGAAAACCATGTACCCCTCCTCTTCCCCGCCCCTTCCTAGCCTCCCCACCCTTTCCTACCCCCGCCCTTTCCCTTCAGGGTCGGCAGCGCGTGGGTAATGCTCTTGGTGTTGCACACGTCCATAGGCCACGGTGACCGCTTCCCATCAGATTGGCCGTGTGCTTGTCTGCCACCTTAAAAAAAAGGTGGAGACGGGTGCATAGTCTAGTTTCTCTATCTATACGCTTGGACTGTATTATTCAATGAATTGGGATCCGAAAATAACTGTTCCATACGTTTCCGTTCCGCTGGTTCCATTCACGGCTTCGGAAAAAAAGTCGTTCTTGATTCCGCACGAGTGAAAATCATAATGTGCAAAATCGTAAGTGACATTGAAATCCAACTGATACCATTATTAATAATGGGATGGACATAAAATTAGATTAGATTAGTAAATAAAAAAGGAAACCAAGAATCAGCGGCGCTATCTGTAAAGACACATCTCATATATCTCTATGGACGGCGACGAAGCTACTGCTTGTGATAAAGATTAGAAGTAAAATCAAACGGAGCAGTTGTTCTCGGTCTTTACCGGTCCTGGAACCTTATCATCTAAGTATATTGTCGGTGATAAACGCAAGGCTGTATCCTTAGACCGGAACCTCCACGCGGTCCGGAACCTCCACGTGGTGCACCCGTGCAACGGAGGCGAGCAGCGCTTCCCACTCGCCACGGGATCCGGCCGGGCTGAGAGTAGCCCTCTAGAGGGCTGCTCCTAGGCTCTCCACGTGTCCCTCTGACTAGCAGAGGGCACAGTGGGGAGCGAGCAGCGGGCGAGCTGATTGTCCGCGCGCCGACGATTGGGTGACAGAACGGCCGCCTGTCACTCTACACCCCACCGTCGGTGAAGTGGTGCGATGCTCGCCCCAACCCCCCTTCGGGGAGGTCGAGGGGGCCATTTTAAAACCATAGATGGCCTGGGGTTAGCTGGGTTGCGAGGGATATGCCTATTGCGTAACTTTACACCCCGGTAATTAGACCCGAGACGGCGTGCGGTTTTAGTCCGTTCGATCCCGACATAACTACCCCCGATGGCCGACGAAAAAAAGGCTGTCCTTAGAGAATAGCACTGCAGAGATATAGCATACTCCGGAACCAACGCAAATTAGATTAAGTCGTATTCCTCCGACAAATGACCCACAAATGACTATCAAGCGCTTTTACGATTCGGATTAGAAAGTCAAAGCAAATGTGACGGCCATGCCGCTATCAAAGAAATACCTTTGGGAGCTGTATACACGTAATAGGGGAATCTAGTTGTAGGAAACGATTCGGATAATATATGTGCCCCGTAGTTACATGGGAATTGGCAGACTTTTTATTCATATGAAGAATACATTGAGAATTTTTTTTTTATATTTAGACGATTACTTCCTGCTACCTTAAAAAATGCTTAGATTTTCTGACTGTAAGAGACTGGTCACGGGTTCAAGTCCCGTCCTGGATGATCATTTTTTCCGATCAGAAAATCATTGGGAATAGTTAGCATGCAATTGCTTAAAAATTTCATTCAATTAATCGGGTGGAGAATTTAAAAATAATGTTTAAAAACAATTGCAATATTGTTCATTATTTCCGTAGTTCGAACGAATTACGGTAGATTGCTCCACCGGCGCCCTAAGCCGTAGAATATATCGGAAAATTTTGAGCATCTAGGATGGGTCCAGGTAGCTCAGTTGGTCAGAGCATTCCCCCTGTAAGGGACTGGTCACGGGTTTAAGTCCCGTCCTGGATGATCATTTTTTCCGATCAGAAAATCATTGGGAATAGTTAGCATGCAATTGCTTAAAAATATCATTCAATGCTTAGATTGTCTTGAATTTTTTTGCGTCTAGTATAAATGTGGGTAACTCGGATGCAAAGGATGAGGCTGTGACTATACTGCACCTCTGCAAACGATGGACAACCTCCTTCGTGCCAGTTTTGCCCCAACATCATGTATAGTGCCAAATAACTTGATTATACGTAAACGGGACTTAACGCGATACACGTTAAAGGTATATACATACCTTTGGATGCCTGACGTTTCGACCAGGTTACACCGGCCGTGGTCACAGGCTGAACCTGGTCGAAACGTCAGGCATCCAAAGGTATGTATATACCTTTAACGTGTATCGCGTTAAGTCCCGTTTACGTATAAAAAGTTATGGAACGCGAAAGTTTAAAAGTTAAAATAACTTGATGATTTGACCTTCATCAATTTGTTAGGAGGTAGCACACGACATTATCTCCTGTCCGAAATGAGCAGTCCGACTGGGGTATAGTACCTCCGCCCTACAGAATACCGCGGCCATAATAACCTTGAGTTGTGTTCCCGCCGGTAAGTAGGGTAACCAGAGCTCACTGTACCAAGTGACAGGAAAGAGGATCACCTTGTTAATAATGGTTAACAAACACAACCCCTTTTTTTTTTTATCGTGCGGAAATCCCCATGGATACCACCCCCGTCGGCCATCGGGGGTGGTTATGTCGGGATCGAACCGACTAAAACCGCACGCCGTCTCGGGCCTTAGTAACCGGGGTGTAAGGTTACCCAATGGGCATATCCCTCGCACCTCAGCTGACCCCGGGCCATCTACGGTTTTAAGATGGCCCCCTCGACCCCCCAAAAGGGGGGGTGGGGCGAGCATCGCGCCACTTCGCTGACGGTGGGGTGTAGGGTGACAGGAGGCCGTCCTGTCACACAACCGTCGGCGCGCAGACAATCAGCTCGCCCCCCGCTCGCTCCCCACTGTGCCATCTGCTAGTCAGAGGGACACAGGGAGAGCCTCGGAGAAGCCCTCTAGAGGGCCACTCCCACCCCAGCCGGATTGGCCGCAGGCAGCAGCGTCTCCCGTGGCGAGAGGGAGGCGCTGCTCGCCTCCGTTGCCCAGGTGCACCACGTGAAGGTTCCGGCCCGCACCCAACAAACATAACCCTAGTGTTCTTTTTACCCGACTGCCAAGAAGGGTTATTAAATATCTCCAATGTACGGACACAGCTACTTTACAATTTTATAATAATAGTAAGAGAGAGCCGCGGACAACACCTAGTTTTTTTTTTTTTTTTTTTTTTATACTACTTAGGTGGCAGACAAGCACACGGCCCACCTGATGGGAAGCGGTCACCGTGACCTATGAACGTGTGCAACACTAAGGGTGTCACACACGCGCTGCCTACCCTGAAGGGAAGTGGGGAGGGGTGGGAAGGCTAGGAAGGGATGGAAGGAGAAGGGGTACAGTGAGCTCTGGCTACCCTACTTACCGGCAGGAACACAACACGATGGTTATTATGGCCGCGGTGTTCTGTAGGGCGGAGGTACTACCCCAGTCGGACAGCTCATTTTGGACGGGAGATACCGTCGTGTCCTACCTCCTATAACCTAGTATTTCAATAAAACGTCTCGTGTCCTAAAATATATTAATCAAATACTGAACGTTACCAATTTCTTATCAAAGCGATACCTGTTAAATTAATAAGTCAATTGGTTCGTGGAAATGGCGTCCCTTTGATTTTATCGAAGTGATTGATTGGAACTGTTTCGTTAAGGTTTGAAGATAATTTGATTTTTTTAATATTATGAATGATTAAAAAATAAAAACCCGACTGCTGTTGAAAAGCCTGAAAGAATTTTGATAGCAGGCGGTAGGTACTCATTAATTTTCTTTCGGTTTATGATTCCTGAATGAGTACCGCCTGCTATCAAACTTGTTTCAGGCTTTTCAACAGAAGTCGTTTTTTTTTTTAATTTTTTAATCATTTATTTTATTTTATACTTTGTAGTAACGATATATAACTATTATATTTTTTAAATCTCCTTCTAATTTCCTTCATTTTGATAACCAACTCGATAAGTTTGAGTGACATTTTTTTGGACAACATACATTTTAGCATCAGAAATCAAAACTATGGTTTTTGTTCATGTACTCTAAGACACTCGGGAGATGCATACCTTTCATTTGAGACCTCATTCATCAAAATCCGTCGAGCTGATAAACCTCTAGAAGGAAACAAAGAAAACGGAAGAAATTGAACTCGTGTTATAATAAGGTATCTTCGTGAACCTTCCTTCAACCTTCAACCTCGATAATCCCAGTCGTATCCGAAGCTTTCACATCGGAGTCTGGGGTCCGCTTTACCAGTATTAACTGTGGATTTGGCTGGACCTCGATATTTTCCGTGAAGCGACTGCCATCTGACCTTCACAACTCAATGGTGAAATTAGGCGATATCGAAGCATTGCAGCTAGACCGTTGTTGTTGGACTTTTTAGGGCTTCAACTACCCGTAATGACTGCCATAGTTTGTATGGCAACCGGGACCGACGGCCTAACGTGCTCTCCGAAGCACGACCAGACCAATGCAAATATTCATATTCATGCATACAAATATTTGCACTGAGCGGGGATCGAACCCGCGCCTCCTGCGCAGCGGCCGCGTTCATTACCGCTACGCCACAGAGGCTGTCAAGGTATCTTCGTGTACGAAAGAAAAAAAAATAACTTTTTTTATTTTCATGAAATCTTGAAGACTGGTAACTAGCTCAAGCCCCCCTGTGTAGGATGCTTAAATTCAAACCAACACTTTGTAAAGTCAAAGTCAAAGTAAAAAATCATTTATTCTGTATAGACCATTACATGTAGCACTTACAAAACGTCAAAATGATCACCGCGGTTCGAAACGCGCCGCTGAGTTTCTTACCGGAGAAGACTCCGGTAAGAAACTCAGCGGGCTGTTTTTTTTTTGGTCTATTTACAACAATTGCCTTAGTCTAGATACAGTGTTAGTTTGTGTAACATAGTTGAGTGAACAGTTCATTTCCAAAGCTTCTTTATAAGTATAAACACACCTATTAGTAAACATTGTCGCGCACAGATCAAAGGGCTTCTTGTTACGGTTAAAAGGCTATTACAGGGAAGTGACGTCATTCAGTCGAAATCACACGAATACAATCTAACAGACAATGGATCTCGAACTGTTTACTGTACTTGACTGTACTTCACCGTTTGTCGGAACACCGAAGTTACTTTCATGTTTTAAGTTCCGACTAAGCCGGTTTGAGTGAAACTTTTGAAAAAGATTACGTGTTGACAAAAAATCTATCCGATATTATGCTGTTACTTATTTACGGTTGATACGTTAATATGACTTTTTTATACTACTTAGGTGGCGGACAAGCACACGGCCCACCTGATGGGAAGTGGTTACCGTGGCCTATGGACGTGTGCAACATCAGGGGCGTCACACTCGCACTGTCGACCCTGGAGGAGGGTTGGGAGGTTAGGGGGTGGAGATGGGGATTGAAGGATGAGGGGGGGATTGTGAGCTCTGGCTTTTTATTATTCATGTAAGTGATGATGTCGTCTACGATGAATCAAGCTTGTCTAGAAGGCACCTATTCCACTCCTTAGCTGTACGCATGTTAAACGTATCGGTAAAGGGCTTCGTGCGTATGAGTGGAATATCAAAAGCATAAAACATAAACATAAACATAAACTCACGCCTATATCCCCGAAGGGGTAGGCAGAGGTGCTAGCACCCACATTTCGCCAGTTTATGTTTAGGTCCCAATGTAATAGGTGGCGAGCCTATTGCCATTAACCGGGCACTTATAAACCTGAGATAAATACACACATAACTTCGAACAGCATCGAAAAGTCATTGGTGTGTGCCTTTTTTTTTTATCGTAACCACCCCCGTTGGCCATCGGGGGTGGTTATGTCGGGATCGAATCGACTAAAACCGCACGCCGTCTCGGGCCTTAGTAACCGGGGTGTAAGGTTACCCAATGGGCATATCCCTCGCACCCCAGCTGACCCCGGGCCATCTACGGTTTTAAGATGGCCCCCTCGACCGGGGGGTCGAGGGGGCCATCTTAAAAGGGGGGGTGGGGCGAGCATCGCGCCACTTCGCCGACGGTGGGGTGTAGGGTGACAGGAGGCTGTCCTGTCACCCAACCGTCGGCGCGCAGACAATCAGCTCGCCCCCCGCTCGCTCCCCACTGTGCCATCTGCTAGTCAGAGGGACACGTGGAGAGCCTCGGAGCAGCCCTCTAGAGGGCCACTCCCACCCCGGCCGGATTGGCCGCAGGCAGCAGCGTCTCCCGTGGCGAGTGGGAGGCGCTGCTCGCCTCCGTTGCCCAGGTGCACCACGTGGAGGTTCCGGCCCGCACCCTGCCATGGTGAACCTGAGATCGAACCCGAGACCTCGTCTCAGCAGTCCATCGCCCAGACCACTAGGCTACCGCGGTATGTATCAAAACCACAATCAAATAAAATCAAAAAAATCAAAATCAAAACGCCTTACATACATTACATATCTAAAGTTTTTATATCAAACAAAAATATTAAAATAATATTACAACTTTTCTATATTTTTCATCTCCAACGAGATCAGTGAAGAAAACTTTCATTTAACAATATTTTACTCTAGCTGCCCCACAGAATGCAAAGTACGATTTTCAGAAAACAGATTCTGTACAGAAATGAATTCTATTCAGCTGGGATTAAGTTTAAATTGATTTATTTTTGAAACGAGATCGGTGCTCGACTGACAAAGAACACAGATTTTACAGTCGAATGGAGCGGGTGATATCGATTTTTATAGCTCCATGGATTCGTATTGCATATGGTTCATCGATGGTGAAAAGCGATGGTAGCTGAATGGATAAAGACGCGGCCTCTACTCAGAGGTACCGAGTTTGAATCCGGCCGGACAGCACCAATTTGAATTTTACTTTGTGGAATTTATATGTGCTACTCACATGATGATACCATCTGCTGACGGTGAAGGAAAATATCGTGAGGAAACCCACATGTCCTAGAAGAAATTCTAAGGCCATGTCCGATCCACCAACCCGCATTAGGCCAGCGTGTGTGGATTTGGGTCTAAACACTCTCAGCTGTCTCGTTAGAGGAGAGGAGACCCGTGCCCAGCAGTGGGACATTAATAGGTTGTTATTATGGTTTATCTTTAGCGCTGTTTGAGAGGCTTTAGTCTAAGTGCCTGTGGTAACACAACTTTATTGATATGATTGTTTGGGCAAATACAACATTATTGGTGCGATTGTTTGACCTAACATAATTTTAATAGTGCTATTGTTTGGGTAAATACAAATTTTAATGGTGCGATCGTTTGGGCCAACATAATTTTAATAGTGCGATCGTTTGCTCCAACATAATTTTATTGGTGTGATTGTCTGGGCCAGTACAATCTCCGGTTCTGCTAAACCAATTGCAATCAACATAACGGCTTTTAGGGCTTTTCTAACAAAGACTTGAAGAATGAAAAAGCTGCATTAAAATCCATTCAATAGTTTTTGTCTATCGCTAATTAACATAATTCAAGTTTTTTTCTCCATTCTACAAACACAGCTTATTTACAATTTTATAATAGTCTTGTAGTTATGTATATAGCATAATATACAAGTATAAATATACTTACGTAAAAAGTAGGTACGTTTCCTCTGCAACAAAGTCAGCCACTTCATAAGTTTCCCGAGGTGGTTTTAATAGGGTTGCTAATAAAAGGGTGGTGTAAGAGATTCTTTGACACAGTTTTATTAACACTTACCCTACACCTCGCCTTAGGTCATGACTCAATACATTTTATTTTTTTACGAGGTAAGTGCCAAATTGTAGAGCTGTATTCCCGTCGATCGTATTTCTATGTTTTTTATCAATAAAAAATAAAGTAAATATTTTTTCGCAATGACATTTGGGAACAATTAGTATGCTAACTTTTTCTAATGATTTAAATCGGAAAAGTGAACATCCAGGACGGGATATGAACCCGCGACCAGTCCCTTACTGGGGGAATCCTATGACCAACTGATTTACCTGATTTTTACGGCCTAGGACGTCGCCGTGCTGTTGAAGCCATATACCGTAATTCTTGCGATTGAATAACAAATATCCAAAAATCCAAACGTCCAAAAGTACAAAATATGTCCAAACATCCAAACGTCCACACGTCCAAACGTCGAAACATTCAAAAGTCCTCACGGTTGGATGTTTGGACGTGTGGACGTTTGGACGTGTGTCCAACCGTCACCACTAGCAGTATTCAAAGATTGAAGATTGAAGAAAATTGAAGTGAAAGAAAGGTGAGATTGAGGTCAAACGTAAACCTATCAAGAAAAAAAAAAAAAGAAAAAAAAAAAGAAAACAGTCATCGTACCTTTACACGTACTACAGTAAACAAGACTGCAGAGAAACTACCGTCATACTTTTCCCACAAAACAAACGCTGACTAAGCGTTATTCTTGATAGTTGATTCCCGCGGGAAATGCGAGTGAAGTGGCTCCGTATCCGCGCGATAGCTGAGTTTCTGTAAATAGCAATATAACGTGGAGGGTACAATGGGCTAATGTATTTTGAAATCTAGTAAGCTTATTTTGTTTGAATGGTACGAATTAATGGATTATTTTTATATTGGATACCCAGTATGACTTCACCTCGCCTGATGGTAAGCTAAAGTCTCAGGACCGGGGGTTAACACCGGTGTATGTATTGCTGGACCCCACTACTGAGATTTTACGTGTAGCTTACCATCAGGTGTTAATTACATGATTTATCATCTGCTGACGGTGAAGAAAAAACATCGCGAGGAAACCCACATGTCCTAGAAGAATTTCTAAGGAGATGTCCAATCCACTAACCCGCATTAGGCCAGCGTGTGTGGGTTAAGGTCTAAACCCTCTCAGCTCTCTCGTTAGAAAAGACCCGTGCCCAGCAGTGGGACATAAATGGGTTGCTATAAGTACCATCAGGTGAGGTGAAGTCACGTTGATATGTCCAATATAATAACTTGTATAGCTAAAAATTTCATTTTTTTAAATTAAAATTTGGTCATGACATGATATACTTTTTTGAAATCCTCGTGATAAACCCTTTAATTTGATACTCATATTGCAGTATACAATTTATTTTTATTTTTAAACTATAGCGTATTACAGCGGCCATGTTGGTTTTTTTTTCGCGTCACCTATCTAAGAACACTTGGGTTACTGAGACAAATCTAACAATATGTTAATTAAAGAAATCCGTCCAGTGGTTTGGAAGATATGTAACATAACATAAACTCACGCCTATATCCCCGAAGGGGTAGGCAGAGGTGCTTGCACCTACATTTCGCCAGTTTATGTTTAGGTCCCAATGTAATAGGTGGCGAGCCTATTGCCATTAACCGGGCACTTATAAACCTGCGATAAATACACACATAACTTCGAAAAGTATCGAAAAGTCATTGGTGTGTGCCATGGTGAACCTGGGATCGAACCCGAGACCTCGTCTCAGCAGTCCATTACCCAGACCACTAGGCTACCGCGGTCGGAGACATAATAATGGTGGTAAAATACTCCAAACACACATACACACATACACTCCATTATTTACATTATTTTCACATAACTGTACCGCAAACGCTTTTCACTTTCAGGTTAAATTTGTTTCTCGCACAAGAAAGAGGCAATTTATTTTTTATTTATTTCGTATTCTCATTTAACGGAGCCTCGCTGTAATTTATTTTTTGTCCGACTACGGGAGTTAAAAACGGAAGGTTATGTGTTTAGTGCTATTGAGAACTTGTATCTATAATTTTTTTAAAAGGAATGAAAAATGATTTTATTTATATGCAATCTGCAACGCCATCTCTATACATGCAAATAAATAAAATTGGAGTTTCTGTTAGTGATCTTAAAATAACAGCATTTACGAGTACTGAGTGCACTTGGAGGTATAGGTACACGGTAGGTACATAAATACCAAAACAACTTTTATTTTAAATCTGTCTCTCTATCTGTCTGTTTGGTCCGGCTAATCTCTGAAACGGCTGAACCGATTTTCACTGGTAGACAGCTAATGTAACAAGGAGTACTTTAATTTTAGACCACTTTAATTTTGGAAAAAGAATTAAAAAATGAACCCTACATATACCAATACAATTTAAAAAAAATCTGTCTGTCTATCTGTCTGTTTGTTCCGGCTAATCTCTGAAACGGCTGAACCGATTTTCACTGGCAGATGGCTGATGTAAGAAGGAGTATATTAATCTTAGAACACTTTAATTTTGGAAAAACAATTAAAAAATGAACCCTAAAAGATCTTATGGTAGAACCAAACTTCACTATTCACTATTCGCCTTTATTCACGTGTATAAATCAAAGTGGGCAGGGCTTACGTACGTGTATATTTGCTTTATTCGCACGAATATTCGCCTTAGTCACTCTTCTATGACGAATTGTGGAGGGTTTAGTCATTTTGAATTTCCTCGAATAACAATACAGGCGAATAGCGAATAGCGACGTGTGGTTCCACCATTAAACTACATGGATAAAGTTACGGGTACACCTAGTTCATAATATTAACTGGTAGGAGTACTTATAAGTTATGTACTAATTATCAATTACCTAGTGTATGTTGTATACCACACAATAATTAGGGTTAATCTGCTGGGGTAGCGTTTAATGACTGTGTAATGACGTCACCGTACCCAAGAGAAGTAATTTACCAAGATTATCTAGATCTTAAACTGTAAAGGAAGTTCGTCAAGTGTGGAAGTACGGATGCAAATGGCGGGCTGATGTCTTTGCCTAGCCTTGAGGGAAATATTCAATCCTTCTATCCTATTTCTAAGGATAAGGACGCGGCCTCTACTCAGAGGTATCGAGTTCAAATTCCGGCCGGATAGTAACAATGTGAATTTCACTTTGTGGAATTTATATGTGCTAATCACATGATTTACCATCTGCTGATGGTGAAGGAAAACATCCTGAGGAAAGCCACATGTCCTAGAAGAAATTCTAAGGACATGTCCGATCCACCAACCCGCATTAGGCCCGCGTGTGTGCCCTACCTCCCTATAATGTCCCAATAAATGTACCACATGATAAAAATAAAATGTAAAAACCAGATTATCAGTTACATTCGACAATACAGCGAATAACAATGCGAAGAGGAAAATATTCTTGTGTAGGTATTGCGTCACAAACGCTTATTATATTGAACAATCATTTTTACGCATAGGGAGTACTATTTCATTGCTTTTCCTTATTTTCTTTACCGGTATGGTAGACCGGTTTTATTACGTTAGTCGAACCTCATATCACGTGATTTACGGTGAAGTCAAAGTCAATAAATTGTGAAAAAATCTTTTTCAAGTTAAACGGTTAAATATTTGCACTGAGCGGGTATCGAATCCGCGTCTCCTGTCGTAGCAGTCGAATGCACTACCGCTACGCCGTGGAGGCCGTCAAACTATAATTAAACTATTTCACTGCAGTCGAATTGAGAATTTCTTTTTTAAAATCGGTTAAAAAAGCTTAACACTAAACTTCAATAACAAAGTGTAGATACTTGTCTTCAACACTTAAAAGGTAAGTGTGGAGTCAGTGTCGCTGCCATGTTTGTTGAGTAAAAGCCACTTAAGGGTTACTTAGTTGTAAGCCCGCCTCTTGAGCCCCGGGTAGACAAGGTCAGGTTATTTCTACACAACAACACCACTGAATGGGGAAAAGCACACGTTGGTACAGGGACGGACTTGGATATTTAGTTCTTTATTTTTATTTTTTATACCACTTAAGTGGCAGGCAAGCACATGGCCCACCTGATGGTTTCCATGGCATGATGGCGGTCACCGTGGCCAATGGACATGTTCATAACCAGGGGCAATATCTTCGGGGTCCAAGCCTCACTTAATAGCTGGTATTAGCTTAGGTATTAATTAGGATTAATGGACGAGGATCAGGCGTAACCTTTCCTCTAAGTATTGGGGGATTAGGCAACAGTCACTCCTTTAAAAACCAGTACTTGAGCTAAGCTACAATATAATTATTTTAATTTAATGTTGTTTTACAATAGCCAGTAAATTACATTTAACAGATTTTAATATATTTAATCACAATACAATTTTGTGAAGATTATATTATAAGCTACATCTGACAGAGGACTCGTCAGGATCCTATAAAATCTAAATAACGAAACGTTTTTCATCAGTAGATCCTATCACCGTAGTTGGTTCCATCAGAATATGTTGCAGATTTTCTACAATTTATTTAATGAGGTGTTTACCTGCCCAAATCCGTGCCTGCTCTCTACATCTTACAGTGCTAATACCGTAAAGGAAACATTGCTCATATATCACAGAATCACGGCACCGTGGTTCACACGTGGCGGCTGTATATCTATAGGTTTGTCTTATAGGAATCGAGTTGGAAAGAGAAACATTGCGATATATATTAGTTAGTTTCAACTATATATCTCTGGTTCTACTTGACCGATTATGATAAAACTTGCATAAGATTTCAAACAAAAAAAAACCGTATCAAAATCTGTTCAGTAATGTTTTCGTTCATTGCGAAAACAGATAGACAGACACACAAACAATGATTACAAAAATATATTTTTGTGTTTAGAATCATTAAAAGCAAATCTCTGTACTTACCACATTTCATCAATATCAGTTGCTTTAACGGCATAATAATAAAGTCAAAAATTAATTATTTTTTTTAGAGTGTTAGTGGCATGACCGTGTCTTGCTTTAGCAGAATTGAGACCTAGGTTATGTCTTAAACAGACAGAAATAATAATAATAAATAATAATAAATAAATATTCTACTACACAGCGCTCGCTAGACCCAAGAAATCACTCAATTCACGTAGATGAACAGACACTAACTTTAATTATAATACAACGATATTTCAAAACGAGACGTCATATTTCACTTTTTTTTCAGACAGATTGTAACAATTTTTCATGTTTATAACTATGCCAGTGTCCAAGGGATTAGGCTTAAAGCCAGGTATATAGAATGATATATGGCGATATTTAGACCTGAAACATGGCCTGTTCTCTTTAGGCGGTGAAAACTAACATTTTGTATTTTAGGGATAAAAAATGTTTATGTTCGCTTCAACATAGATTTTTTTATTCATACATACCTACTTATAAATAATGGAAGTGTCTTTTTTATAAATTTATATGTCTGTCTGTCTGTTTGAAAGATGTAGTCTGTAGAACGGCTGGGCCGATTTGGACGGGACTTTCGCTGGTAGATAGGTAATTTTATAAAGTGTAACATAGACTACGTTAATTTTGGAAATGAGAGTTCCACGTAAATAGAAATAAAACTACTTCTGATGTTGTGCACGTCAATAGGCCATGGTGAACACTTCCCATCAGGTGGACTGTACGCTTGTCTGCCACCTGAGTAGTATAAAAAAACCTCCAAAAGCAATTACCTAGGTACATGTCTTCAAAATAATATACTCACCTTGTATCATAAAAAACTGTATAAACACAACCATGATGAATACAGAATTTTATGAATCCAAACTCTGGCAACCCAAAAAAATTAGATTACGTTAAACCCCTTTACATAAGTCTTTTTTTCCCATCCAATTTTAGCGGCGGCCACGTAAATAATGGCTAGAAAAGGTAATCCTCCTTTTGAAGTTGGCAATTTTAATTTAAATTATTCACTTTGGCGCCATTGTTGACTGGCTAAGGATGGCTAATTTCCCGTCTGTAATAATCCCGGTATATTTCATTAAAGATTTAAGAAAATCTTATTTAGCGTGCCTGCTAAGTTGCTCCTTTACCGACTTCAAGAAAGGAGGCGGTTCTCAATTCGAATGTTTTTTGCAAGTTTTTATTTAGTTTCACATGTCCCGTTGTCTGTAATCAAATCTTGCAAGCCATTTTTCGACCACTTCTGGTTATCCGATTGAGCTGAAATTTGGCATACTTATGTAAGTCCCATGACAATGCAATATTGTAAATAATAAAAGCTTGTTTTTAAAAAGGTTTTTTTTGAACAGCAGCTTGTTTTAAGTTTATTCCTATTTTATTTGAAAGCTGGTTTTCCCTTTTGGCCTCCCATTTCAAGTCGTTTAAAGCGAAGTTTTTTTGTAAGAATTATTTAGGTAGGTTTTTTTTTCCTATACGCTTACAGGCAAAATAAGCACGCGGCCCATCTGATGGAAAGCGGTCACCGTGGGCTATGGATGTGCGCAACACTAGGGGCGTCACACTCGCGCTGCCGACCCTGTAAAAACTTCTTAATCCCCTTCTTGAAGAACCCCATGTTGTAGTCGCTAGGGAAAACCACAGCAGGAAGATCATTCCACAGCCTAAGCGTGCGCGGAATGAAATTTCTTTCTTAATCTGTGGTAAACGGTGTTGGTGGTTAATTATTATTCCTATTGTTAGGTATTTCCAAATAAACAAAAAAAAAATCACTTGCGAGTATTTTTATCGTCTATAATTTCACCTACGAAAACGCTCAGCCCAACTCTAACGCACTTCAATAAAACTCATAACGAAAGTACCTAATTACGTCATCAACAAAAAGTGTTTACCATAAAAGATAGAGGGATCCTTTGATGTGTTACCTCCGTTTACGGTTATATAGTTGGGCAAAAACTCGAAGTAATTTGTACATCTTAAGGAACAGTTCGACGGGTAACAAGGGTTAGATCTAAGGAATGGTTTAGAGTGCTTGTATAGAAAGGTTTGCGCCAAAAGATGGTGTAGGAAAAAAAAGTTCTGTCGAAAAGCCAATTTCCTGTAATTGGTTTTACTATAAAACCGTTAATAGACTCTTTAGATAAGTAGCTAAAAAATCAGCAAAAAAATTAGGGGTTTTTTTTGTTGACCGTAAAAATAAAAAAAAAGTATTTTTTACACCCATATTGTAAACAAACACATGGCCAACCTGATGTACTTCTGTTCCTTATCCAGATAATATCGTTAGTCAAAGTTCTATATCTATACAAACTCTTTATTCATACATTAGCAAACAGTAATGCGAATTTAATATCTTTAAGTGTATCTTAATAAATAAATAACATTTCTATGAAATATATTTCACACACGTGCCGCAATTTATTTTCTCATCTGTAAAGAAAAATAAAAATAAAATGAACAACGCAATGCGACTCATGTCCCAAAACAAATATTGGCTGCCTCTCACAAATATTTTGTCGACGACTGTCAAACACCCTTAGTGACGTCATCAATACTCCTTCAATATATTGTCGAGTATCTGTCAGTAAAGGAAACAGTTTTTCTTCTTTGAGTGCGTACTGCTGAAGTACAGTTGCTGACAAAAGTAAAGAGAAAATATAATGTTAGACACTCGATAAGTGGTAGAATCGAAGACGCGTAGAGATTAGTGGTTACGAGCAAGTGGTACCGGGTTCGAATCCTGGACTTTACATTTTTTTTATGTGAACCTAATGCGAGGAAAATTACAATAAAAATTACAAAGAATGTGCAAAACGACATATTTTTTAATTTTCGGTCTCAATTCTATTTAACCATATTAATAAATATTGCATGACGAAAACTTCATAACGAGAATACATTTTACGATTGTGAGATCAAAATAAGATTGAGATTAAATTTTGACTGTATTTTTGTAAACAAAATTGACCTTTAAGTCATAGGTTTGTAATATAATATATCTGTTATTTTAATCTGTCTATCCGTCTGTAAGTTTTAGATGTCATTCTTTCTGTTCGTTTTAATAAGGTAATCTCTTTAACGGCCGGATTGATTTTGACAGGACTTTCGTTGGTAGATTTTAGAAAAAAACCTTAAAAATATAAAATAACACAGGCGTATTCGCGAGCTCAGCTAGTCTTAAAATATGATTAAGTTAACTGGTTGATGTTACTTCAAAAGAAGCCTTTTTATCGCTCAATTTTAGCCGCGACTACGTAAATAATGGCTAGAACAGGAAGTCGTCTTTTTCAAGTCCATAATTTTAATTTTAATTATTCAGTTTGCCGCCATTGTTGGTTGGTTAGGATAGCGTGGGATAGCGGATGCTCTGTCCATGATAATCCCGATTATGTTCAATTAAAATATCAGGAAAATTATATTAAACCTTCGTCGCTTTTTGCAAAGCTGTTTTATCTTAAATATTCGTATTACAAAATAATATTTGGTGAATAATTTGAGTGGTATAAAACTCTTCATTTTTTTGCGTTTTGAAATGAATTTCTGCAGTGAATTACATATAATGGTGGAACCACACTTTGCTATTTGCGCCTTTATTCTCGTGAATAAATCGAAGTGAGGAGGGCTTATTCGTGTATAGTTGCTTTATTCGCACGAATATTCGCCTTAGTCAATCTTCTATCTGTAATGGTGGAACCACACTTCGCTTTCTTAAGATGACTAAACTCTCCACAATCATAGAAGAGTGACTGAGGAGAATATTCGTGAGAAAAAACAAATATACACGTATAAGCTTCCCCACTTCAATTTCTACACTTGAATAAAGGCGAATAGCAAATAGCGAATAGCGAAGTGTGGTTTTACCATAAGAATTTCTTCGATTACAATATAGGCGAATAGCGAATAGCGAAGTGTGGTTCCACCATAACATTTTGCTGGGTTTAGATATAATCTAATGTACAGTACCTAGTCCTAAATAGTATACCTACATAGAAATCATTGGTCCCATCTAGACCGTACCTACTTACTTTCAAAGTGCTAAAATATTCTAGATAGAAAATGCCCCTTGAGTCAACCCTACATATATTTTTTTCCTGTTTCAAGCACTACAGATGCAAATGAACGTTCTACAAATCCTACTTGTTAGCTGTTAGGGCTTGTCCGAACTCGTTTCGTACATTTTCTTTTAGAAAATACCGTGTTTGAGGTTCGTATTTTGGATAGCAAAGGAAATAAGATCAAACGTATACAGTCAGATTAGGCCCTGAGGATTCCTAGGAGTTCACAAAAAGAGCCTTGTATAGTAGAGCTATAAATATTATATTGGGTTGGTAAATAAGGGCGGCTTTCCACGGGATGTGATTCTACAGATAGACACAGGGACCTTACCATAAACTCATGGCTATGTGAGTACTGGATTTACCCTGTGCAGGGTAAATCCAGTACTACCTACACTAAACCCATGGACCCATCTGTCAATTTCAATTTCAATTTCTTTATTTCTCAAAATAGTGTAACGTAATTACATCTTTTTGACGTCAAAAACTACTTAATACTAAGTTTACCACCGCTTCCTAGGCGCTAGTGGAGAAGAAACGGCGCAACAAACTCCACTGCTGTAACAGAATAAAGGTCACCTCTCAGCATTATGCTGCCCGCTTGACGAATTGTAAAGAAATTTAGTTGAGTCGAAGACCACCTTTTTAAAAGTCGGTTAAAAATAATAACGTTAAAGTTATCCACCGATTTGTACAAACCATTTTTATGTCCATTCGAAATAAAAACACTCAAAAAACGGTAAGTGAAATTCATTTTTAATAACATCACCGAGCAGAAATACAAAACCTTTTTATTCACTACTAGCGACCCGGGACCCGGCTTCGCCCGGGTGTAAATTCCAGTTTTTCCAAGGATCCCTAATTTTTTTCAAAATGAAATGTAGCCTATGTCAAATTGGAAGAATGTAGCATTCTATTGGTGAAAATTTTTTTTAAATCGGCCCAGTACTTTTTGAGCCTATTCATTACAAACATACAAACATACAAAAATAGGTACAAATCTTTCCTCTTTATAATATTAGTATAGATATAGATATAGATTAA
Source organism: Lithosia quadra (assembly GCA_963576445.1). Lineage (NCBI taxonomy): Eukaryota > Metazoa > Arthropoda > Insecta > Lepidoptera > Erebidae > Lithosia > Lithosia quadra. Next base: position 15,804,959 of record OY754880.1, on the reverse strand, counting down.
TTGTATAACTAGCTGTTGCCCGCGATTTCGCCCGTGCGGATTTAAATTTTTAAGTTTTTTTTTGTGTGGATAAAGAATAAAATTAGGGAATTCTTTTTCGAAAATTAAAGTAACTTGATGGTTATTCCTTGTTGCATCATCCACCTGCTCGTCAAAATCCCGTTAACATCGTTTCAGCCGTTTCAGAGATCAGCTAACAAACAGACAGACAGACAGTGAATAGGCTTCTAGACAAACGTTCTCCATCGTCGACCACATCGTCACTTACCATCAGGTGAGGTAGTGGACAAACACAGGCCTATCGACTATACAGCCGTTTCAGAGATTAGCCGGAACAAACAAACAGACAGGCAGACAGACAGTGAATAGGTTGCTTCTAGACACGCGTTCTCCATCGTCGACCACATCGTCACTTACCATCAGGTGAGGTAGTAGACAAACACGGGCCTATCGACTATACAGCCGTTTCAGAGATTAGCCGGAACAAACAGACAGACAGACAGACAGTGAATACGTTGCTTCTAGACAAGCGTGCTCCATTCGTCAACCACATCGTCACTTACCATCAGATGAGGTAGTGGTCAAACGCGACCATAAAAAAACTGCATACATCTTAATATTTAGCATTACAAACAGACACTCCAATTTTAATTATTTGTATAGATATATATTATTTAAAGGCAATAGCATCGGTGAAACCATACAAAAATTTTAATTTGAAATTCTGTTTCGCAAATTTTCGAGTGGAAACACTTTCAGGTCTTCATTGTTACGAACGTCGGTTTGTATTGGAGTTGACACAGTGCGGTTTTGTTGCGAACAATATTTGTGAATTATTTTTATTTTAGGTAATGTTTGAAGGAGGTAGGACACGATGGTAACTCCTGTCCGAAATGAGCTGTCCGACTGGGGTAGTACCTCCGCCCTACAGAACACACCGCGGCCATAATAACCATCGTGTTGTGTTCCCGCTGGTAAGTAGGGTAGCCAGAAGCTCACTGTACCCCTCCTACCCTCACTCCTTCTTAGCCTCCCGGCCCTTTCCTAGCTCTCCCCATTTCCCTTCAGGGTAGGCAGTGCGCGTGTGACACCCTTAGTGTTGCACATGTCTATAGGCCACGGTGACCACTTCCCAATCAGGTGGTTACGAACGTGTGCTTGTCTGCCACCTACGTAGTAAAAAAAAAGGAATAACACTTATTTAAGTCTCTTTGACTTGAATAAGTGTTATTTCTTTAAAAAAAGGTGATTTAAAAGGTCCTTGAATAATAGGGACCTGCCCGCTCGTTGAGTCCTATGTACGTGTGCAACACCAAGGGCGTTACAGTCGTAGATTGGGGAAGAGGGTTGAGAGATTCTATGCTGACAGCGCAGGAGACTTTAGTCTCTCCGTTGACAGCACAGAATCCCTCCAGTGAGCTCTGGCTACTCTACTAACCGCCGGAAACACAACGCAATGGTTATTATGGGCGATGTTCTGTAGACCGAAGTACTACCACAGTTGGACTGCTCATTTCGGACGGGAGATACCGTCGTGTCCTGCCTCCATTCGATAAAAATATTATCACCTAATAGAAGTTATTCATTTGTATAGATAACTCATTTTAAAGTTCGGTAAGACTTAGAGGAAAACAAGTTGTAAGATATCTATAAGTTAATTGGATAATGAAATTTTCTAAATTATCTTGTTGGAACTTCTTTGCGATAAGTATTCTCTCTCGAGGCATAATATAGCTAGCAAGTTGTTCAAATATTAACTTTTATTTTGGCGCACAACTAAGGGCTTGGGGAGACGAAAAAAATATTCTTGGTACACTTAGCCTACGTGTTAATATCTTATACGAGTATTTGTTTCTTTCCAATATATAAAATTTCCATGTCACAATGTTAGTTACCGTTTTCCTCTGAAACGGCTTTACCGATTTTTATCTAATTTTATATGCGTGTTCAGTAGGTCTGAGAATCGGCTACTATCTATTTTCCATACCCCTAAGTGATAAGGGTTGTTCACCCTTAAAATGCAAAACAACGTTTGCCGGGTCAGCTAGTTTAAGTATAAAAGAAAGGTGTTAGTTACATTCCCCCCAGTCCTGAGACTCTGCCTTTCGCTTACCATCAGGTGAGGTGGAGTCATTTTGACGTGTCCTATATAAAAAAAAAAAATATATTTTTAACTCAAGAACGGCTGAACCGATTTGGCCGAAAACTGGAGGTAGCTTAGAACTAGGAGATAGATATAGAATACTTTTTTCCTGCTATCAATTGACTTTACACTGACACGCTATTGGTACGACGGCATCTCCCGTCCAAAAGGAGCTGTTCGACTGGGGTAGTACCTCCGCCCTACAGAACACCGCGGCCATAATAAAATAAAAACCATCGTGTTGTGTTCCCGCTGGTAAGTAGAGTAGTCAGAGCTCACTCTACCCCTCCACCCCCTTCCTAGCGCCCCTTCCCGTCAGGGTAGGCAGCGCGTGTGAGACACCTATGGTGTTGCATACGTCTATAGGTGAAACTGACCGCTTCCCATCAGGCGGGCGGTGTGCTTGTCTGCCATCTACGTTGTATAAAAATCTGGTTTTTTTTTTCTTTCTTTTTATATTTTATAATCAAGGCGTGACTTTAAGGCATTGTCCACGGACATTTGAAGTGCTGTTCAAAGTGCTTGAACACAGCCTTTAACAAAAACTCCATACATTGCATTTACAAAGAACCCTCCGAACCCTCGATGTTAGCTCCCTCTTACGTTCTCCAAGTGGTCTTGAGACGTGGCCTATTTTACTAGAGCGAACACCTACGATGGATTTTCAGCCCTATATTTCTTATATAAGGTTAATTTTTAAGTAATCTGCTAAGTTTGTTAAGCAAGTCAGCTAAAGAAGTTTAAATGTTGAGGTTTAAGTTAAATTATGGTGTAATCGTGGTTAAGTAAATAAATAAATAAATATTTTAAAACATTCTACACAGCGCAATCTAGACCCAAAATAAGCATAGCTTAACTAGCTTGTGTTATGGGTTCTAGAATGCGGATAAACGGAAATAGTTTTTACTTATAGATACCTACATACATACATACGAACATATGAATGCAAATAGGCATACCTATTCATGCATAAAAATATTTGCACTGTCCTCTTCTCTTCTCTTCCTTTCTCCGAGTCTTTACCCAACTGTTAAGGATGAGGAGGGTTAGCTAAAATACTAGTAAGTTCGGTTGCTAGTACCTAATCTTGAAAAAAAAAAAACAATGTTAGAAAATTAAGACATAGCAAAGAAAAAAGATTTTCTTATTTTACAGTTAAGTAATTTCCGCTATAACGTCAGAAAAATGGACGTACATACATATTAACCAAAAACCGCACTGTCTCCCGCAGCGCTCTATGTTCATTCGTAACATTATAGGAGAGGAGCTGGCTTCATCCGATAACCAGGTGGAATCAGGTGGGATGTGACGGAATGGGATAAGTAGGTAGATGGGTCAAATTAACATGCTTATGATGATCTATCAAAAAGTCTTCATGGTTATTTTTAAAACAATTTTAATAATTATTTTATTCACATCTTTTAATAACTTCAACATTTTGTATTACTGAGAGTATCTCAAAATATTTTGTTCGTCACTATTATGACGCAAAGCATTATAGATTTTAATTTTAAAACATTTTCTTATTGCATGCTATTGTTATGTACACACACGTTTCAAAAAAAAAATTACGTCAATCTACACAGCGCTCTTTAGATTCAAAGTAAGCATAGTTTAACTAGCTTGTGTTATGGGTTATAGAATGCGGATAAACATACTTGTATACTTTTTTTTGTAAATATGTACATACATATTAATTCATACATAGAAACACCCAGACCAATGCAAATAAACATATTCGTGAATACAAATATTTGTACTGAGCGAGAATCGAACAAGCGCCTCCTGTCGCAGCAGTCAAATGCACTACCGCCACTATTATTATTATTATTTGATAAAAAATATTATTCAATCTGGCCATCTGGCCATCACCAGCTCCTAGACTATTACATCCCATACACTCGTAAGAATATATTCACAGAAAAGAATAAGTGTAGCATTATTTTTATGATGATGCAGCACTGGAGAGGGCGCTAGTGTCGTAAAGCAAGCAACATGTACGTCTGAAGGGCATAAAACTATAGAAATTTTTCCTAGAGCTGATATGAAATTTTGATAAGGCCTAGTGATATTATATGAGACAAACTGTGCTGCGTGAATTCGCTCCCCACAGTTACTTTTCTTTTTTTTATATTGGACACATCAACATAACTTCACCTTGCCTGATGGTGAGTTACCGCCTGTTACCGCTATTCTACTACTAACTTAAACAATAGCTACTTTGATAATTATAATTTTTGTGACAAAAAGTTTGCAACAACTGGTCGTAGAAATTTGATGGCACAAAAATTCGGCCGGGTAGGTACCACCGTGTACGGTTGCGAAAAACCCTCCATAGTGATCCAATCTCGGTTGGATTGCGTTCAGCGGTCAGCAAGTACAGACGGGCAGGGGGGGATTGCGGTTTTTGATGAGGTCGTCAGCTGAGTGCCACCATTGTTAACATGGTACGCGTACGTGTATGTCATGGTGACCCTCTTTACCGAGACTTTACCTTCAGCTTACCATCAGGCGAGGTGAAGTCAAATTGACGTGTCCTAATACAAATGCCGATAAACCTCAAAATAAACAGCGACTTTTAAAAGTAACCCTTTTGATTTTTAAGTTCATTAGCGATCAACAGTTTTTGAAATTCAGGAGCGACTTTATTTTTGTTTCAATAAAAATGTTAATAACGAAATCTTTTTAATAGAATGAAAAACGTAAGCTACACACAGCCTTTTACAATGCGTAGGCCTAGATAACCTCCGTGGCGTAGCGGTAGATCATTCTACCGCTACGTCGGAGGTCATGGGTTCGATTCCCGCTCAGTGCAAATATTGGTATGCATGAATATATCTATTTGCATTGGTCTAGGTATTTCTGTATCTCAGAGGCACTCATAAGAAAGCAATGAACGATTCTGAATACAAAAACATAAAACATTTTTTTTTCGCGAATTTTTGTCTATTTGTCTGCTTAACTGTTTTTTCGCGATGGACGCAAAAACGTATATGTAGGAATTTCCACAAAAAGGGCGCTATATCTTTACAATACGTGCTAACCCTTACTCGTGGGAAAGGTCAGATGGAAAAGTCGTTACGAGGGTACAATAAAACGCTTAAGTACTCACTACGCTCGCTTATTCGCCTCACTTCCGCGTAGTGACGTCACGGATGATGCGAAAACGAGATTTCGTCATCTAGATAATCTCACTGTCAAGATTATAAGCTTAGGCTGTTTGTCCACCGCCGCCTTCACCGGGACGGCACCGAGAACGAGACTATTTCGGGTCGGTTTTGTATTGGCGGCACATCGGCCGTCACCGATGGCCATAGTAAGGGCGAGAACTCACGAAGTGGTAGGGGTAGGGGCAAGTGTAGACTTGCCCCTACCCCTACCCGCCTACCCTACGGTGATAGGTATAGAAAATATGTTGAGTACTCGTACTTAATAAAAGAGGAAAATAGTACCGCAAAACAAAAGAAAGGAACAGATAAAATAAAAAGAAACGAAGCATATGCAAACGGGAAAATATGCAAAAAAAGAAGTATAATGACTATAGTTATGAGGAAAATGAGAAAAAGGGTACAAGGAGCTTAAGTCTCCGCTCATTTCATAAACTATGCAAACTACAACTCTTTAATAATGGCGGAGACTTGAAAATTGCTTCAATATTCTTGTTGTTTTTAAAACTTAGAATAATGAGCGTGGATAATGCGCCTAGTGAATGCATGAACACGTCAAATGGATTCTATCACGCCCCGGTAAAAGCTGTGTGGCACTTCATTCTAACGCCTTTAAAAGAACTTGCCTTATTATTTGAAAATAGCTAGAAATATTAAAAATTTCTTGAGAGCGAGAGAGAGAGAGAGCATTTGATGAGGCCGTCAAGCTGAGGGCCGCCACTGTAGACTACCGGTGTATGTGGTGGTGACCCCAGTCCTGAGACTTTGCCTTTAGCTTACCATCAGGCGAGGTAAAGACATTTTGACGTGTCCTATATAAAAAAAGAGATAAATTCGTTGGCCTCACGGGATATTTGTGTTCTAGTGATTTCCAAGTTGCCCATTTGAGTTTTGATGTTAGAAAATTCTCGACAATTGCACAATTTGGCAATATAAGCTTTAAATGGATGTTTATTCCATTATTAAAAATATAAAGTGCGTGAATCACCCAATAACCTGAAATAAAAATAATCTAAAAAATACAGTCCACGAAATCGTTGTCAGAAAACTATTACAAACTCGCCACCTAAGCATTAGGCACTTTTGCTACCATGGTCATATTGCACTGACTCAATATAGTATCCGGATTCCATACATCCTCATACAGTCCCGGGTCCTTTAAGCGGGGCGTGAAAAAGCATTTGATGAGGCCGTCAAGCTGAGAGCCACCATTTTGGCACTATCGGTGTTTGCAATGGTGACTCCCATTCTAGAGACTTTGCCTCAGCTTACCATCAGGCGAGGTGAAGTCATGTTGACGTGACCGACATAAAAAAAAAAAAAAAATCATCAACTTAAAAGCTAGCTATCTAGCCAGTATTAATAATCGCTTTAGATAGAGGCCTTGAATCCAAGCTCAGCTGATACGCTCTCCAGCTAAGAATAGCTACTCAAGATCGTCACGTATTAATAATATTGAGCGCTGCTGATCTGACAGCACTCAAGAATAAGGCTAAGATCTCTTTTGACTGCAGAGTTTGATTTATTAATACGAACGCTACCCAACTGAGTAAGTCTGTCTAGACCTTCAAGGTAGGGGAAGTTTGGGACGAATGGTATCTAAAATGGCGACCCGTACCCTCTGGACTTAACCCTAGCTTCTTACCATCCAGCAGGGTTAAGTCAATTAGCCGCCTGTCACCATAGCAGAAGCAGGACAAGGCGGCAGCGCGCGAAAGCGCCCCCCCTATTCCAGGGACATGACGGGAACACCATGGTTCCCAAACCGGGTCAAGCCGGGGTGCGAGAGAAATGCTCTTTGGGCCACCTTACACCCTGGCGTCAGAAGACCCTAGACGGCGTGCGGTTTGAGTCGGTGAGAGTCCGACATAACCTGTCCCGCTGGCCGCGGGGTGGGTATCCATGAGGATTTCCGCACGGAAAAAAAGGGTTAAGTCAATTGACGGATTGAATATAAAAAAAGTCACTAAGTTCGTTCTATTAATTCGCAGAACATCTCAAGTACACGTTTGAGACATATCTCAAAGGCAAGTGTCATATTAATAATACCGGCCTAAGATATAGGAGATTTTTCATCCACACAATGTTTTTGTTTCGCTATGTGTAACTTTCCACACATACACGAGATGGTCATTAGATACTGACCTAGTTAAGTGGCAGAGAAGTGATTTAGGACTGCTTTCTTTGCTCCTCTTATAAAAGCTTCTATGGTTGAAACGATAATGATAATGGGTTTATATAAGTATGTTTATCCGCACTCTAGAACTTATAACACAAGCTAGTTTACTTGCTAGCAAACTAAGCTTACTTACGGTCTAGAGAGCCCTGTATAGAATATCATAGAATATTTATTCATTCATTCTATTTATTATACCTATTAGCTTTACCAAATTAGCCTTTTCGATATTGATAAAAAACATGAACATTATATTAGCACTTGTCCTGAAATTCAATGTATGATTGGAAGGCTAAGGCTTTCTAGCAATAGTAGGTATAAATAATATCAGTAGGTATTAATTTTCATTAAAAAAGAAACCAAGTCATTTATTTAACCAAACTATAAGGCTACCAGAAAAGTATATAAAAATCAAATTACATCACTATAAAACTTATATCTAAGCAAAGTTCATGCCACATTTTATAAATCAACTACAATATTTCCACATATTCAAACATTAATTGGTTTTAAAATTAATTGGCATTATAAGATGCTATCAAAATTGTATAAATTTTGACTATAAGAGCATCTTATAGTGTCAAATATTTCGCAAATTATAGAAACATGACAAAACGAATTACGAAGACCAAATTTCCTTTCAGAGATTAAAAATTTGTTCGCCGACTTTGAAGAAGCTTTTGCAATAACATTTCTTAGAACTGATCCCAGACGTATGTAGGCGGTGCATCAGTCATCGCCTCCCAGGATGCAGGAGGAGCTGTAGGTTGTGTAAGCATTCCAGTAGCTGAATTTCTATGCATAACAGTATTTATTTCACCTATTTCAACTGGAATATCTAATACAATGTTTCTATGAGGAATTGGTAATGTGACTTTAGTTCTAACCAAATATTCTCTTTGTACCACCTTAGAATGTTGTAAAGTTACTCTATCTACTGGTACATTAATTTCTATAGTTAGAGGTTTGCACAGTCCACAGTCAATATGACCTATTTTAGCACCAGTATTAGGTACTTCATCGTAGCTTTTGACTTTAGCATGCCCTCTTACTTTGAAAGTATAAATTTCAATTAATTTAGTTTCGAAGCAAGTTATCACAACGTTCGTGTCATTTTTAATTTCATAGTTTATATGTATTTTCCCACCAATTGGTACAACAGAATTTTCAATTGTTCCTTTAATGCTTACAATAGCGTTTTTTCTCGAAAATAATCTCATGAGTTTTTTCACTTTTCCATAAATGATTGGTTGCATCAATAGTTTTGGTATAATCCCAGATGCCACGTAAATTTCTTTTCTATAATGTTTAGAGAAGGTAAACCAACCTGGCCTTTCAAATTTAATACGTATGTAGTACTTTACTCGGCAGTAAATTTTATATTGTCCGATAAAATTTTGGTAAGAAAAACTTGAAGGTAGTACTTGAGGTAGTGTAAAGCTAAATTTTATTTCATGGCTCCCTACTGGTACTATAGTTTTTTTGTTTGTAACGACATGATCAATATCAACGTAGGTTTCTCGCGAAGTGTGTACATTCTCTTCACCTCGATAACTGTTTTGTGCTGTTACTCTTATGTTGAGATCTCCGGTTCCCTTGAGAGATGTTATAATTTTATCAAATTCCAGTGGTTCAGATACTTCATATTTTATAATTCCTGACACAACGTCTCCTGGTTGGAATGCAGCTTTAGGTGGCTTCAAGAAGTTTATTTCGCAGAAGATTTTCATTCCGAAAACCAATCTTGTAGACGCACAGCCCTGATAATTATCAGATATATTTTTAAATTTATGCCATTAATGATCTATTCAGGTGCTATATTTTGAGTAATAGTTTTTTCAGTTATAGAATCAGTAATTATTTTATCCCAAGGAATTTCAAGTGAATTAAAAACTATTGCTATTGTACTGTATAGTAGAAGATAGTCAAAATAGAATCTTTGGGTTACTCAATAATATTCCAAAGTACACACGTTTTCAAGCAATACAATAGATAGTGTTAAATTTATACTTATTTGTGTAAAATCAATAAAAACAAGAAATTTAGAAAATGCTAATAAATGGCTTGAGTTCACTGACATATCGCTGACAGTTCTGCCAAATATAAAAATAATATAGAAGATAGCAAAGACAAATCTGTGGATATTATAAGATTATATAAGATGCGATAAGATACGTGCCAAAACGCTAAGTACAAGGAAATTTCTAATGTTCTTGGCCAAAACCTTCAAATACTTCATTTTAGGTGCCGAACAGACAGAAGTAAAGCTGTGCAGAAAAGTAAAAATCTAAATATTCTACACTTAGCAGTCGTTTTAGCGTAACGTACATCCAGACATCCATCCATACATTACCCAGGTTACCAACTATATTATAAAACGGTAGCTGACAAGTACTATCTACGGGGTATGTTTCAAACTCGACTACCATGCATCGTTATATTGAAAAACAATCAAAAGGTCTTTGTCTTGTATTATTTAATAACATTAAACCGCCTATGGTGTTAAAAATAATATTATATTATTACAAAACACCGCATGGTCGAGAAGACAAATGTGCTATTTGCAGTATTTTACGTTCAAATATGAACCTTTATATTGATCGCCTAAAGAACTAACACGCTAAGTTCTGAATTTTGCAATTAACACGTTTCTTTTCAAGACTATCGATATTATGAACTAAGACATTACTATAAGCTATAGTACTATTATATAAGGTACAGAATAGTAGAGGAGCCGTTGAAGGTCGACCTACATTCATCTAATATTAAAAAAATAACGTGAGGACATTTTTATCAAATATTAACATGCCTGTGATGACTAGTCCATCAAAAAGTGTTCTGGCTATTTTTAATAACAACACGAGAACAACAACAACAATAATAAAAAAAAATCATTCATCTTAAATACAGAGAAAATAGTATTAATTAAATATCTATACTGAAGTTTCTTTGGTATCAAAACTTTCCACGCCTTGCTTCAACTTACAGAGACTATTATTTTCTTCAACTTTGGCTGCAAAGTTCTCATACTTTTCTCCCATAATTATTGGAATATCCATTGAAACATTTTTATAAGGGAAAGGCAACTTTATAGTGACTTTTACTTTATAATCTCTTTTGAAAAAAGTAGCATTCTGTATTGAATATAAGTTTGGTAAAGTTGGGATGATACAAGGTATATAAGCAACATTTTCTTTCACTGCGGGATATTCACTTACACTTCCTTTTATAGTCTGTCGTTTCACAACTTTTTCTTTATTATTAATTAAATATACTTTATTATTACATAAATATATTCACTTATAAGTTCTAATTTGATACCACTTAAAACTATTTTGGTATTATTTCTCAACATGAGATCTAATTTGATATTTTCACCTGGCGTTAAAAACGTCTTTTGCATTCTAATTTCCATATTAACAGGTTTTTCTGTTGAAAACAATGAGAAAGGTTGTTTAGTTAACATAAAGATGAGGTTTTGCGGTGAATAAGGCTTTAGATATCCCATAATTGGTATTTCAATGTTAAATTCGTCCTTTTTATCTTGATTGGTTAGAAAAACCGCCGATATTTTATAAGATATATGACATAATATATGATTTATAGATGAAGGTAACTCTTTCGGAAGCACAAATTTAAACAAGTATTCGTAGTCACCAGCAGGTTTTGTTTCTTGCTCTTGTAGAATATTAATATGGGCAGATAGATATTCGTCATTTAAAAAACAATATGAGCTTGTAGAATCACTGTTAGTAGATGACCACTCAATTTTTCCTTCACCTTTGATGGAAATAGTAATACTATGAAACTCCGTTAATTTTTCTACACTGTACCTAAGTGTTCCTGTAACCACATCACCACTTTTGTAAGTCCCTTTTTTTGCGACTAGTATTTGGCACTTTAATCCCATTTTTAAATACCGATACACTTTTAAAAGTAACCTTTCTCTTCGGTGATCTGGAAAGCTCTGCGCGGTAATAGGGTTTACCGTTAAATTATAAACGGTTATTAAATACATAACGTCGCAATAATACGTCAATGAAGAGGAAAATATTAAAGGAATTGGTAAAACCATGTATAAGTTAACCAGTGACGTATGAATTGATTATAATAGTGCGTTTAAATCAAGTCAACATTTAATTAATTCTTCATTAATTATGTTAATAAAATAAATGTGGACTTCAAAAATAAATATCAGACTTGCAAGAAAGTACTGCCGTATAAATTTTAAATTTGAGAAATCATTATAATTTGGAAATTCACTGCCACAACAATATTATTATGAGCGAATAACATCACTTTTTATTGTCGTTTGTTTATGAAAGTTAAATGTCGCTCATAGGCGTGTAAACTAATAATCAATTTAGGAACTCATATTAATTACGTCTTTTACCACGCACAAAACATTACATGATTATTTAACTATTTGTATAATTATTTTAAATTTAGGGAAAAAACAAAAAGACTGCCCAAAATTTGCCCCAAAACTCACATTCGAAGTTAGCACGAGTTTTGGGTAACTTTGAATATATATTTTTTTTGGATTTAAAAACCTTTATTATCCAAAAATTTTAAGATTTGGATAAAATTGAATGATATATTCTTGTAAAAAAAAGTCCAATCTATGAAAATCATGACTAACTCGATGTACCTATCTGTGAAAAATAGCGAGGTTTTGCCATATGAAACAAGGCGGACCAATTTGGTGGAAAAAAAAACATTGTTATTTTTATATTTTCTAATAAAGTAAGATAAAGTAGGAACGTAGTGTACAACATAATAAATTATATGTTTATTTGGCTATCAGATGAGATCAAACTCGTAATGCCCGCTAATAATTTTTCTGGACATTTTATTTTTTAAACAAAACTAATCACCCCTTTCCATGAATAAAATGTCATCGTCAATACGAATTTTTCCACCTTTTTAGGGCCAAGTAGCAAAAAACAGAACCCTTATAGATTCGTCATGTCTGTCTGTCTGTCTGTCCGTCCGTCCGTCCATCCGTCTGTCCGTCTGTCCGTCCGTATGTTACACACCCACTTTTCTCCGAAACTATAAGGCCTATGCGGTTGAAACGTATTCTGTGAACCACATTAAGAATTTCACTCAAAAATAGAAAAAAAGCAATCAATTTTAGGGCTCCTCATACTTAGAACTGAAACTTTTTATAAGACACAAGTAACTTCGAACCATTCAATGTTACCCAAATCACTTCGATTTTGATCGTCGTTACAACTTTATCAGTTTTAGACAATTTATGTAACACCATGTACGGACAGCGATTTAAAAATAGTAATTTTTTTAGTAGATTTTAAAGATAAACACCAAACATACCTGTTTACAGCAAGTTTTGTACAAATAATTCCGATATTAAATTCAACTAACAAACACTGCTAAGAACTTCACTCGAAAAAAGCGGTTAAATTACAAAATTATGTCTTTGAAAGCTTAATGTTTTACGTTACGTTTGTTAAAAAACATTATGGCGATCCGTTTAGGCAGTTATAATATTGAAACAATAAAACATTTTGCATCAAATAAATTTTTAAATCTTTTTCACAACTTTGTTCAAAGTTACACTGCGATTCAATGTTACCCAAAATGACCGTATTTAAAATAAGAGACCTAAATAAAATATAAGATATATTATAACACAATAAAAGATTCAAATCAAATTATTAATTATGTAATAGTACCTACTAAGTATTACAGTAATGATTTTGTGTGAGTGTGTGTGTGTGTGTGTGTGTGTGTGTGTGTGTGTGTGTGTGTGTGTGTGTGTGTGTGTGTGTGTGTGTGTGTTGTATATTTCATCAACGATTTCAGAACTTAATTATTCGTTTATTTTAATTTTCAACACAATTAACATAGTAAAATAGTTACTTTATATTTATATTCACACATAGTTCACCAGCAATTTTTGTTCTACTATTTACAAATAAATTAATAATTGTTCATAAATTAGGTACATTAGATGGAAAAGCGCTTGCCAAACGTGTAATTAGATAAGGAATATTATGTTTTACATTATAATGGTTCACTTTAATATCAAACGCATTGTCTTCACCCCCTATAACCACCGGGATATCCAATGAAATGTTTCTATGAGGAAACGGTAAATTTGATGTTACGTTCACAATATACTGTCTTGAGAAATACTCAGAATGTTGTATAGTATACAAATTCTTTAACGTTGGTAAAAGAAATGTTACTTGGCCCTCACTGTTATGTTCAACTCCTAGCAACTCTATAACACTTGGGCTTACAGTTTTTCTAATCACTTTCCTGTCTTTCATATCAAATTTGTATGTAATTTCTTCTATTAGTTTCGCTTTAGTATTATCAATTTCAATATTTGTTTTATTATTCATGTAGCAAATGAGTTCAATATTTTCTCCTGGTGTAAAGTAAGTCTTCGAAATTTTAACATTCAACTCCATATTTTCACTCTGTAGAAACGGGGTTTTGATACAATCAAAAGATTTACTATCGTAATGATCTGGATTAGGTTTTATTTTGCCGTATACAGGTATTTCCGTTTCAATGAACGATGTTGAACTACCGAATAACCCAGGAAATTTGAAAGAAACTTGAATTTTGTACGATATTGTACATAAGTTGTTTCTATACGTTGATGGCAGTTCTTCTGGAAGTAAAAAAGTAAATGGACGCACATAATGTCCTTCTGTTTTGTATTCCATATCATTACAGCCTGAAGCATCGTCATATAAGTTTATAAATGTTTCTTTCCATGTCAAGTGTCTTTTTTCTTCTTTAGTTTGTTTTTTCCCTTTAAGTTTACCAACTAAAAGGATGTAGATGGCTTTAATTGTCGTTGGCTTATCAACAGCAAACCGAAGAGTTCCTTTTACTAGCTGACCACTTGTGTAAACATTATTCTTGACTGGCTCCAGTAATATTTGACTTTTAAAACCCATTTCAATATCATGGAATTATTATTTTTAATTGTGTTTATTTATTATTGTGGGTTGAATAATGGCGACGTCTTGCTGCTTGAGATTATTTTATTATACTAATGTCTAACTGATTCATTTATATTTCAGGATGTGTTGGGATTTATAAAATAATATGTTATTGTTTTCCTTAATATGGTTTTGATAAAGCTAAGTGCACACGTTACAATTGTAATTATATTTAGAAATCGAATTAATATTTTTCGGTTGTTAATGCCACAAATTTATTTTTAAATTGGCAAGTTGGTTAAACTTATTTTTACCTAGATTGCTATTATATTTAAGTTCCCTTATAAATTATTACATTTTGCAAATAAAAAAATATATTTCTATCAAACAGAAAGATTTAGTTTAAGTTAGTTTTTTACTTACACATTGATGTAATGGATTTTTTTCCATTTAATCTATGAGAAAAGTTAGCAAACTAATTGCCAAATGTTTTTTCCTAAAATTTACTGCTCACAATTTACAAAGTCGTCGTCATATCTATCTCAGCCGATAATCCGCTCTTATTAAACCAGAACCAGTTTCTTCAATGACCCTTCCCCTTTCTGTTGTCATAATAATAACACGTGTAGTCAAGGCTTAGTGTTGCCGCACACGGGCCACACGCGACAGGCACAAACGCCGCCACAAGAGGCAAGAAACGGCCTCAAAAGTAGCTGAAGCGCGCGACAGCCACTTGTGGCCGATGGTCGACACTTGCGGTCGGTGGTTGCTACTTTTTTTAACCCAGGCATGCAGTACCTATCATAATGGACTCGGTTTAATTGCGCTACTTTTGATAAAAAGACGTCGTCGTAGAAGACGAAACCGTAGTTATTGGATACATCCAATTTTAACGAATGTACACAAATGCAACGAACATTTCGATAATCGCGCGAGTGGCGTGTGGCGGCTTTTTGTGTCGGCGTTTAGTGGCCGGTGTGAGCCACAAGAAGCAAGCTGCGACGATTTGTAGCGTGTGGCCGCCACCGGCGCCAACCGTGTGCGGCGAGTCCATATAAAATGTATGAAAATTACAGGAAATATGCCAGTGGCGGCGTTTTGTGGTTGTGGCCGGTGGCCCGTGTGCGGCAGCCCTTAGCTTTGAATTGCTGCGCATCCAACTGACGTACAAATAATATAATCTAAAATGTGGGTTAACTTGGTTAAGACTGCGGCAAGAAAACAGGGAAGTGATTTTCGCAGAATCCATTCGGGTTTGAGTTGTTTTGTTGTTGTTCTGTTATTTATAAATACAAATGAAGGCCATAATCATTGTTGTGTTTTTAAATTACATTAAAGCTATATTGCCATACAAAGAAGAAAGAGAATTGAATGAGAGGGGGTAGCACGGAAACGAAGGGGAACAGGAAATGGAGCTAAAATGGAATGGAATTTAAACTGGAATTAGAACTGCAACTGGAATTAGCACACGAATTAGAATTGTAACGCGAACTATTGGGACTGGAATTCTTTTTGGGGTCTCTCTGTAATAGAGACTTATGACAGAACACCGTGTGGTTTTAGTGGGTCCAATTCCAAAATAACTACGTCATTACTAATCGGTAAGATGGTACCCATTGGGTATCCAGACGTAATAAAAAGAAAAATTATCATTAATTCCATCCAAGTTTACGTCAGTAGAGCAATAACCGGGATTCAAACCAGCAGTTTCTCGAACACAAGTCTAATACTTTAGTCACTAGGTTACTTTAGCTAATGTTGTTAATCTCAGTTACATAATTATAATCTGTTCGTCACAATGTCGGATATCAATTATAATGTTATGTTAATCTGCCTATTATGTAGGCGTATGCCTAATAATTAATTACTTCCTTAGGCGTTAATTACATAGAAATAGCACGGTAAAGGCGAGGGACGGGCACGGAGCAGGCATGGAACGGATAAGGCTCGAATTTGATTAAAACATTACTTTTCTCTATTTTCGACAACCTCCGTGGCGTAGCAGCCCCCGGAGACAAGTTTCACACCGTAAATCACTAAGGAATCGATTAGATTAGGTCAACCAATCACATCCAAGCTCGTTGCCGGCGTACGATGTGCACGCGGCGGTGGCATAACGAACTGCCCCCGTAGACAAGTGTCACAGCGTAAATCGCTAAGTAAACGAATAGATTAGGTCGACCAATCCAAGCTCGTTGCCGGCGCACGATGCGCGCGCCGCGGCGGAATCACGAGCTGAAGTGTGATTGGTCGACCTAATCTATTCTATTCCTTAGCAATTTAGACTTATTAAGAAAGCTCTACAGGGGCCCGTAGACAAGTGTTTGTCTACGGGCCCCTGTAGAGCTTTCGACTGCTACGGCAGAAGTCACGTGTTCGATGCCCGTTGAATGTCAATATTTTGTCTTCACTATCATAAAATTGTCAAGTATCTGTATCTGTACATTCGAGATTAAAAAAAAACTTGGGTTATACAACGATTAACGAAAGATTCTGAACACAAAAATTTACATATTTTTAAATTCTTGTCTTTTTCGTGCGCGTTAGACGCAAAAACTACTAAACGTATTTTGTTGCAGTTTTTTTTTGTTAAAAGGTCTATTTTAGACTTAAAATCTTACGCAAGTTTGATCACAATCGGTTCAGTAGAACCGGAGATATCGTCAAAAACGCGAAAACCACGTCCACGCGAGCGGAGCCACGGGCATAAGCTAGTTTAACTATATAAACTATATAAAGTATATACTATTCTTAATATATATAAATCTCGTGTCACAATGTTTGTCCTCAATGGACTCCTAAACCACTTAACCGGTTATAATAAAATTCGCACACCATGTGCATTCGATCCAACTTGAGAGATAGGATAGTTTTTGAAACGGATTTCGACATCCACGCGGGCGGAGCCGCGGGCAACAGCTAGTATACTATATATATATATATATATATATATATATATATATACTATATAAACGCGAGCCCATTACCAATAAAAAAAAAATCCAGTTCCTTCATAAATTCATTCAATATCAATAAAGCTAGCGTTAATCCCAGTCGCATCCAATGCTTTCACCTCGGAATCTGGGGTCCGTTTTACCAGTCTTAACTGCGGATTTGGCTGGACCTTGATATTTTCCGTGAAGCTACTGCCATCTGACCTTCACAACCCAATGGTGACATTAGGCGATATCGAAGCATTGCAGCTAGACCGTTGTTGTTGAACTTGGCTCCAACTACCTGTAACGACTGCCTAGATGTTTGTATGGCAACCGGGACCGACGGCTTAACGTGCTCTCCGAGGCACTACCAGACCAATGCAAATACCCATATTTATGCATACAAATATTTGCACTGAGCGGGAATCGAACCCGCGCGCCTAGGCAGCGGCCGCGTTCACTACCGCTACGCCACAGAGAATGTCATATGACCCTTCATAAATTCACTAGCCTCACCTAATTAGAATTCAACCAAATTGAATCATACCTGGTAATACATTACATCAAAACATGCATCTCCAACTATATTGGGTACGCCCAGAACCTTTCCGACCCCTATTAAAGTACGGTGGGCACCTCTACATACTAAGTTATGATAAAACAGGGTTAGGACTAGATTACATTTGAATTTGTGGTACGAAAGGCCCCGGGCCTATACCAACATAAATTGAACTACACTTAGCCTGAACTGTTATAGGGTTAATCCACAAATAAAGTTAAGATACATGTTAGATTTTCAATCTATACCAATAAATAAAATTGTATGTTTGTAATAATTAAAATAACAAGTTTTAAATAATAGCCTTTCGAGCCTGTAGTACTTCGACTGCTACGGTACGCGGGTTCAATTCCCGCTCGATGTAAATATTTGTATGCATGAATTTGAATATATCCATTTGCTACATACGAGTAAAAACACCAGTGTTTCTATGTATCAATTAAAAAAAATCTGTATATTTATCCGCCTTCTAGAACCCATAACACAAGCTAATTACATAATAGGTAACGTGTGGTAAAACCTGGCTTATCTCAGTTTATTGAGTACCTAATATAACATCGTTGAAACAAAATTAGTAACTTTGTAAAAACAAAGTGAATCTATCAAAATCCAATTTCCTTTTTAGGGTTCCGTAGCCAAATGGCAAAAAAGGAACCCTTAAAATTAAAAAAAAGTAATGAATTTTGGGGGTCCCCATACTTAGAACTAAAACTCTGTTTTTTTTTTCATCAAAGCCATACGTGTGGGGTATCTATAGATAGGTCTTCAAAACTGTTATTGAGGTTTCTAACATGATTTTTTTGTACTCATAAATAGAATAGTTTACGCGAAAGACACTTCCAAACTGGGAAAATGTGGGGGGCACACACTCTGACTTCTAAAATAAGAGAATGATAAATATAAAAAAAATTATATGATGTAAATTACCATGCAAACTACCACCGAAAGTTGGTTTAAACGAGATCTATACCATGTTACCAAGTTACATGCCGTACACTATACTTGTTTGTGGCGAAATATAAACAAGTATAGTGTACAGCATCTAACTTGGCAAGGTTTTGGAGTAGTGAAGCCCACACAACTCCAAAATCTTGCCAAGTTAGATGCCGTGCACTATATAGTAAGTAGTTGTTTTTTTAATACGTCATTATCGCGCTCGCATAGTTATATATGCGAGTTGCTGTTGTTACTTGCTGCTACGGAACCCTACATGGGCGAGTCCGATTCGCACTTGACCGGTTTTTTTAATAAATTATTTGTCAGCGGAAAAAAGTTTTAACAGCCGCAAAGTCCTTAACTAAACGCTTCCAACGTTCGTCAATATATTTGAAATTTAAATGGCTGCCGAACTTTACTGAACATAAACTCGGTATAAGCTTATAATTTTTGGGCTTCGGTTTACTTTGAGAGATTTATTTTTGTCTTGCCTTGTAGTATGGAGCGAGCTATGCTTAGAGTTTTTTGCGGAGGAAAGAATTCATAATGAAGTATAAAGAACTAAAGTTACCGATATCTTAGTTTAGTGACACCGGGGTTTGAGGGGGGAGGGGGGAGGGGGGAGGGGGTTGGTGATGGGGATTGGGGGATTAGGGCGAGATTGTGAGCTCTGGCTACCCTACTTACCGACGCGCGACGGGAATACAACACGATATAACCACCCCCGCTGCCCAGTGAGGGTTATCCGTGGGGATTTTCCGCACAATAAAAAAAGGTACACTATTTTTACAAAACATAAACTATTTTTTTTTCGTGCAGAAATCCTCACGAATACCGTCCCAGTCGAACATGAAACCTCTACCTGTTTTCTTTTAGCACGTAAAAAATGTTTGGGAACAGTATTCGACCAAATGTTCGAAGATTTTCGTCTTTATAAAAAAAAAATACTTTTCGTATATCACGCATGAGCAAATTGAGTAAATTTTCTTGATTCACCTATTTCGATGGTACAATAGCAAAATCCAGATAATTGTGAAAATTTAAAAATATTATAATCCTGTTGAATTCTGTTTAATTTAGTTATTGAATTGTACAGTAAATTATGAAGTGAGTCTGAGAGGTAAAAGTGTGAAAAGGACGAAAATAATAGCGAAGTGACTGGTGGCTGTCTGATAATGGACTTGCACTTTCAGAGCTAACAGTGTGGTGGACATGTCAGATGTTAGTAGGATTATTTAAGCTAATTCTAAAATGAACTAAAGTCTGTCATTTTCTGATTAGATGCAAAACACACATAAAGTGGGTGTGGATTGGGCGCGTGTCAGTTCGCCATTCATCGGCGTTTTCGATCACAGCGATAGCTCTAGATGTGATCGAACACGGCGACCGCATCCGCTTTGTGTGGGGTTTGCACTTAAATCTCGAATTATGGTTTGACTGCAAGTAGTATCTCATTATCAACAGCAAACCCATTATTGCAATTACCTAAAAATAATCGTCTTTCAAAATAATTATTTTTATAATATGATAAAGAAATACTTTGTCATTTTCAGGATTCTGACAAGCAACCCTACTTTATAAGTAATCGTACGTCGTAATAGCTTCGAAATGTCTTTTAGGTATAATGTGGAACGTTCGGCGATAAGCAATTTAGTATCTTGGGACAGAACATGGTAGGTACTTACAGTTAAATACATACCATGAGTACCATGTTTTCAAAAATATTAATCACTGAAGGAAACTACAGCCCCTCATCCCGCAATCTTCTCCTTTTTTTAAAAAGCTGATATTTTGACGTGAGAATTTTCGATTGAAAATTAGGGTGGTTTTTCGATATTTAGTCAAAATAACCTGAAAAAAAGAGTATTTCAAATCAAAAAAAATACAGTGTCTGTAGGACATAAAAAGCTAAGTTTTCACCAAATTTCGTGGAAAACAAATTTGTTTTGCTTAAGATAAAAATAAAAAACCAAAAACTTGATTATTTGAATTTTTCACATACATTTTGAGGTTATGTGAAAAAAGTGTAAATGAAAAGTTGTAGGTCTCTTTATTACCTACAACTTTGTCATTTAACTTTTTTCCATAGGACTTGTAGTTTTGCCAGAAATCGAGATAAACCGTTTTTACCCTTAAAACTCACCCCCCTCCCCACTTCCCGACCTCAGATCACCCGTAATTTATTTTTCCTTTCATTTTTGTTATATTCTGATCCTTTTCCAACAGGTTTCATCCTACTATAAATTTATTTTGTCTCAAAGACTATCGGCACTGGTCTAATATATACGCGACTGACGTATAACCACTACTCTACACCACATCTGACGGTTATTTCTCAGTTGAAAATGACCTCAGGAATCACCATATAAAGTTTCACGTGTCAAATGATTGCTCGGAGCGTAATTTTTTTTGACAACTTTACCATGGTGTCACCTTCGACTCGACCGCTACCAGACCGGTTGACGGCCAACTCTGTTATGTATTAATAAAGCTCTATTATCGTGGAGAATATCAACTGGCTATCGATTGCTTGTTAGAATTAACGCTACCTCCCGTACTAATAAGTGTACTGTGTAAAAAATTGGGTTATGCAAAAGTGAAATTTATTTTTACCCGCGCCTTCGCTCACGTCGAGTTCGGTTATCGTTTTTCGGTAAATCTCCTGTTCTACTCAACCAATTGCAATCAAACATAGGGCAAAAGTATCGATAGTTTTTTATTTACGAGCAACAATACTATCGATAGTATTGCACTCAATCAACAGTATTGCCTCGTTCTGAGCTATAGGTAGTATCGATAGGCCTATCGATAGTTTAGCCTTCTTAGATGAAAACTGGGTAGTAAAACTATCCATATTTCGGCAACAATATTTCATAATATATTTCTTATTATGTGAAAATACTCTTGAACGTTTTTCGACGATACTGGAGCATCGCAAACAGGTAATTGTGAGTGCGACAATATTCAAGAAGATTTATGGGTCTCCATATCAGTGCCATTAACTTTTTTATGACATACTAATGCGGTTAACATTAGCTACGCTATTTCGATTACCACTTGGGGCAAATATTTGTAGGCATTTTTGTATAGGATTGGTGTTTATGGTATCTATACTATAATTATAAAATTGTAAATAAACTGTATGTGTGTTTCAACCACCCCGCTCACCTCCTTCTGTCTAAAGAGAGCAGCACGAGTGTAACGCCTGTGGCTCTAGTGTTGCACACGTCCATAAAAAGAAAGAAGAAAGAAAGAAAGAAAATCAAAATTAATTTCTTAGAGATTGAATTCTCGTCATACTATGAATGACGTTATTGCATGCCAATCTGGCTGAAATATGGTGGAACTTAAATGTATTGCCTGTAACCTGTGTACCCATATATCGCAATAAATTGATTAGATTTGATTTGATTTGATTTGAAAGAAAAAAGAAAGAAATAATTTATTTGGCACAAAAGTGGTCACAAACAACAAACAACGTTCTGTTGCATGGAAACCAGAAGAATATTTCTTCTATTCCCCAAGCACAATAGACTTAAACTACCATAGGCATAGGCTACCTTGACCGCTTCCCATCAGGTGGGCTGTGTGCTTGTCTAAGTAGAATAACAAAAAAATTGACATGTCGTGCGACCCCAAATAATTATTTGGAACAAGGGCAGGTAGATGATAAAACTTATCAAGCTTGTACAGATATTCTATCTCACCAAGGCGGGTGAACAATTAAACAGTAGTACCTGTGTCTTGTAAATACGCGTTCATGTGTGTGCGAAAGTTCATGTCACGTCAAAAGAAATCCATGTAGCAGTTAGTAGAACAATAATTGCATTGCAAGTAATTCATTTTTAAAAGCAATGTGTATATTATGTTTTACTACAATGACAGCTCAACCGCCTTCGTAAAATAGAACATCTGTAACATTAAAATAATATTTCTTTGTCCAAATATAAACTTTTGTAATATTGTAGTTCGGCAAAAGTGCAATAATATTGTTAGCCCTAAAATATCGTGGAACAATGATCAAATATGCTGCCGTGTCCGCTGGGAATTGAACACAAAACAGAAATAGCAACCGACATATTTACGAAAGTTTCTAAAATTATACAACTCACATGTTCCCGTCTTTGGCAGTAGAAGTTTGTGTTTCGAGGTTTATTTTATTAGGTAAGTTATATCACATTATTATCATACATACATGTATATTATCATAAATGTAAGTCTTTGCAATTGGTGTAATTGTGGATGAGGCTCATGGCTAACTGGTTAACACATTGTAAAGTTAAGCTACATTAGCCAAGGCTGTCTTAAGATGTCTTGGGTTCGATCCCAGGATCACCATGGCACACACCAATTACTTTTCGATGCTTTTCTAAGTTATGTGTGTATTTATCGCAGGTTTATAAGGGCCCGGTTAATGGCAATAGACTCGCCACCTATTACGTTGGGACCTAAACATAAACTGGCGAAATGTGGATGCTAGCACCTCTGCCTACCCCTTCGGGGATATAAGCGTGAGTTTATGTTATGTTATGTTATGTTAAGCCGTCATCCATCGGTGAACAATTCAATAATGACACGTATTCAAAACACGTGATTTTGATTTGACGAGAAGGAAAAATTGGAAAAACGTATTTGATTATGATCTGAAATTCTTCTTTTTCTGAACATGAAGAAGAACACAAGAAGAAGAGTTAATAAACATCAAATACAATTAATATTGAATCATGTTCTATTAGATTTTGAAAAATGAATATTTACTAGTTTTCGTAAGCTGTCTAATCACATAACATATTTGAAATATAGTCTGAATATACCGGCGGGTTTGTATGAAGCAGATCGCGGGCTGTTGTCTCTGCATGCCCTTAAAAAGGCGTGAATATACATGTTAATCATGTAACAAGATAAATCGGTACATCCTGCAATCTAATAGCACTTTATTCAAATCAATAATACAATAACTCTAACTATATTCAGAACAGTTTCAATGCTGTCTGTCCTAGCTCCAATTACATCATGCAAATGAATGCTTTATTATATTATCTGTTAATGACATGACGATGGAATCGTATAGAATATTAATTGTCGGGTAGAGGCTGTAGCAGACTGTACATGTTGTGTTCTTTTTAACCTTAGGCGCACACTTGGCTACAGACGACAGCGATAGCTCAGCGTCTAGACGCAACGACAGGCTGCGCCCGACAATTTCATAGCACCACGAGACGTGGCGACTCCCCTAGCTAGTCGTCACGACTCGCCTCGTCTCGTGGCGCTATGAAATTGTCGGACGCAGCCTGTCTTCGCGTATAGACACCGAGCTGTCGCTGTCGCCTGTCGCCCAGTGTGCGTATCAGGCTGAAATTTGATACAGGGATAGATAGTCTAGAATAAATCTGTCATTTTGCAATTCTGCAATTTCACGTTACTGCCATCTTGCACTACCAACGGAATGTGCCCAAACCAGTTGAATCAATTGGTAGGTGCTCTGATAAAATTCTGCCTTCATGTCTAGTGTCGTCTAGTCAAAAGCTATTTGGCATAATGTCGTCTATAATAATATGTAAACGGGAATTAACGCGATCATGGTATAGGTATATACATACCTTTGGAATGCCTGACGTTTCGACCAGGTTACACCGGCCGTGGTCACAGGCTGACTGTCTCAGCTGCGCACGCCCTCCGTCGTCGAGTCCGTGAGGTAGCCGGTTGTTCATCTACCCGCACATTTTCGACATTTTTTATATTATTGTTTCTCCAGGTACCGTCACATTCACACACACATACACACACACACACACACACACACACACACCGACGGAGGGCGTGCGCAGCTGAGCCAGTCAGCCTGTGACCATGGCCGGTGTAACCTGGTCAAAACGTCAGGCATTCCAAAGGTATGTATATACCTATACCATGATCGTATTAATTCCCGTTTACATATTATTATAATCATGGAACCCGAAAGTTTAAAAGTTAATATAGTGTCGTCTAGTCAAATAAGCTATTTGGTACAGACCTGCAGTTCCTCCACCTAGACACCCATTAGAATATAGTATTACCTTAGGTAATCGGTGGTATGACGTCACTACTTCTTCAATGAACTTTGTATAGCAAGGAATCTACGTTTACCCACGTCACAGCTATATACAATCAAATGGATATAATTAACGAAGTGGAATAAAATGTTTTCCTAGAAAATATTCGAAGCAATACGTTCCAAGATAATACTTCATTTAATTAGAAAATATACCTAATAGCTACAATGTGAATGAATGGGGAAACAAAATAACACGAATGAATTGATGATAATAATTATGTTTGAAATAAGTATAGTCTGATTTCAATGGAATGTGGAATACATGTAGGTATTACGTATATCTTACTTTCTCGCTCCAGGGTGCGTTGGAGAACTTTTTGTTGTCCCTAGATTAACAATATGAAAAAAAAAAACCAAGAAAAGTAGTTACACGCCCACCAATACCGCAAAATCCGCGCCATGACGTGAAGTTGCGGACAACTGCCCGAGAAACCATACCATACCATGCCAAGCAAGTAGCACTGATATCTACCCACGCCAGATGAAAAAGGTGTAAGTGTATTTGTATGTAATGTACGTTATTCGTATTCTCGAATTATTATCGACAGCTTCTGTGGCGTAGCGGTAGTGAACGCGGCCGCTGCGCAGGAGGCGCGGGTTCGATCCCCGCTCAGTGCAAATATTTGTGTGCCTCGGAGAGCACGTTAAGCCGTCGGTCCCGGTTGCCATATCTATAGCAGTCGTTACGGGTAATTGGAGCCCTAAAAAGTCCAACAACAACGGTCTAGCTGCAATGGTTCGATATCGCCTAATGTCACCATTGGGTTGTGAAGGTCAGATGGCAGTCGCTTCACGGAAAATTTCGAGGTCTAGCCAAATCTGCAGTTAAGATCGGTAAAGCGGATCCCAGGTTCCGAGGTGAAAGCTAGGGATGCGACTGGGATTAACGCTAGGTTGAAGAAGTACGTTATTCGTATTCTCGAGATAAAACAGAAATGTCGGATCACGTAGTAATCACACGACATCACCGACGGTAACAATTTTACTACCTACCTGAGTGATTCCTAAAGGAATAGACTTTAATGTATGAAAACATTACCTACGCCCTTATAATCTCCCTGTGGACTGAAATTGTACCTAATATAACATTACTTATTTAACAATACAACCATCTAATATTCACTATATAGTTTTACTTAGACTTTGATTGAAATGTAGACTATGTTACATCTATAAATTATAAATGCTGTGTTACATTATGTCAGCTTCGCAAATGTGATACTCCCATGGTGTACGCGGGCTGAGGGAGGGGTTCCCAACAATGCAAAGGGGTGTGTAGTCGATGGACCTGCAATGCAATGCTTCGATATCGCCTAATGTCACCATTAGGTTGTGAAGGTCAGATGGCAGTCGCTTCACGGAAAAATATCGAGGTCCAGCTAAATCCACAGTTAAAACTGGGGTCCACACCCCAGACTCCGAGGTGAACTGAACTCTGCGTTTGACCACTATCTCCCCTGATGGTAAGTGATGATGTGGTCGGCTTGCCTAGAAGCAACCTATCCACTTTGAATTAAAGACTCCTTTCCGAGGATTTTCTTTCTATGGTACACCAGATTTTATCTATAGACTACTTTTTGGATTCCACCTCAGCTTACCATCAGGCTGGGTGCAGTCAATCCGGTGATTATTTGTTTTGTAACACCATTGTAACTTACCGTGTTTCGAGTAATAAATGATTACTTACTTACTTACTTACTTGACTTAATATGTATAAAAAATGGGGTGAAATCCGAAGGTGTTTTCGCACATAAAAAGGGGTGGAATGGGGGGGGGGGGGCAACCATATAGAGTCCATATAGAACGATGTATTCTTCTTCTTTTTATTAATGGCTACAGCAGCATAATCGCCGCAATTTCGCCAATGTCAAGTACAATATAATAAATGTTTATAAAATACTAGCTGTTGCCCGCGGCTCCGCCCGCGTGGATGTCGAAATCCGTTTCAAAAACTATCCTATCTCTCAAGTTGGATCGAACTGCACATGGTGTGCGAATTTTATTATAATCGGTTAAGTGGTTTAGGAGTCCATTGAGGACAAACATTGTGACACGAGATTTATATATATTAAGATTGTTAACGGCGGAGACGCCAAGTCCGCCAAGTTGAAAAGTCCTAGAACCATGTCAAAATGATACAAACTTTACTTCACACGTGATTTACACCCTTTTGGGACCAAACACTCATTATATATTATGTTTGGGTATTGTCGGACACAATTAACTGCCTGTATACATTATGGGTGCTCTCTAGCGGCCTATCTGTTAAATCTACCGAGGGGCAAAGGTCGAAACAGTACAACATCTTCCGTCGCGTGTGCGCTAAAGTACCCAAACTTCTGACGTGATGTATGGTTTCTGTTTTTTGTTTTACTTTTATATCCTATTGTAGTTAGTTTTTATACTAACTATATTACGAGTATAGTAAAAAAGTTTCTTTTTTAGGAGTACGCAAAAATATTGGCATTTTTTTTCTGTTGCCCGTGGCTCCGCCCGCGTGGACGTCGATTTTCGCGTTTTTTTACTATATCGCCGGTTCTAATCAGCCGATTGTGATCAAATATACGTAAGATTTTAAATCTAACCTAGACTTTTCTATTAAAACAAACCGCATCAAAATCCGAAAAATATTTTTTTCTCATATATCTTCCATGTTAAGACACCGATCAGTTACAGATTTATTATATGTATAGATTCTCATAATAATTAATAGCCTATACCCACGGCTCCACCCTCCATCCTCCTTTTCGCGGTTTTTTGACTATAATATCCGGTTCTGCTCAATCGATTATGATGACATGATAAAGATTTTACGTCTGACCAAGAACTTCCAAACAAATAAACTGCATCAAAATCCGTTCAATAGTTGTTGCGTCCATAGCCCACAAATAGACAAGGTATCCAAAAAAAATATTCTTGTATTCAAAATCGTTCATATACCTAACATAACCCAAGTTTTTCATAATATATGACGACTTCTATGGCGTAGGGATAGAGCATTCTACTGCAATGTCAGAGGTCACTGTTTCGTTTCCCGCTCAGCTCAAATATTTGTATATATAAATATGTAAATATTTGCATTGGTCCAGGTATTTTTTTATACCACTTAGGTGGCAGATAAGCACACAGCCCACCTGATGGGAAGCGGTCATATGTGTATTATATGTAAGTATGAATATAGAAAACCAAAAGTCGGTTAAAAAGTATCTAAGTACTTCCCAGTATCCTCATTCTAGATTTGATAATATAAGCTAGATAGGTCTAGATAGTGTTGTGTAGAATGTCCTAGAAAAAAGTTTGAGACCAAATAGCTGTGTATATGTACACTGCATTTTTAGTTTACAATACCTTCATACTAAAGGCTTAAAATAACTTACATGTATTTTAGTAAACGCCTCTTAAGCTAAAAGCATTCACAGTTCATATAAGCGTTTTAGCTAGCATAAAACATATTTTTATAATTCAGCCGTCTGTAAAACATTCAAAAAGATCCAACCGTGAAATTGTAGACGACAACTTGAAAAATAAATAATTAGATTTAAAGCTATGACGAATGCACCGAGCTAACTAACAAAGCACTCAAGTGCTGCTTTCAAAAGCACCTTACAATTATGCTAGCTTATAAATTAAGTTTACGCAGGTAGCGTGTGTAAAATTTATGACTCAAAGAGTGAGTAATGTGTTTATAGTATAGTGATTACGAATTTTCTACTCGAAGAAATGCACCTTATAAAAACAAGTATTTAATCAAGACCTCTGTGGCGTAGTGGTAGAAAGTTCGACTGCTAATCGAAGGTCGTGGGTTGGAATCACGCCAAGTGTAAATATTGCCCATTTTTTTAATACCATTTAGGTGGCAGATTTTTTTTATACCTATCACTTAGGTGACAGACAAGCACACGGCCCACCTGATGGGAAGCGGTCACCGTGGCCTATGGACGTGTGCAGCACCAAGGGTGTTACCCACTGCCGACCCTGAAGGGAAAGGGCGGGGGTAGGAAAGGGTGAGGAGGCTAGGAAGGGCGGGGAGGAGGAGGGGCACAGTGAGCTCTGGCTACCCTACTTGCCGGCGGGAACACAACATGATGGTTATTATGGCCGCGGTCTTCTGTAGGGCGGAGGTACTACCCCAATCGGACTGCTCATTTTAGACGGGAGATATCGTCGTGTGCTACCTTCGTAGATATGACCAAAAGTGGCTATAACTACAGATATCTACACAGGCAAAGCCGCGGGCATCAGCTAGTGTAAAAATTAAACTAAATACGTAATCAAAGTATCTTATTTCCGAATCTTTTAACGTTATAGAAAATAATTACCTTCCCTACGTCACTTGCAATATCGCAGACTCATTAAGTAGCTATGTGCTTCGGTGTGCCGGGAATAAGAGTATTTTATCGAACTAATTATTAGACATAAAGGCCGTTAATTAGACGTCTGCTTTTGGCATAAGACCTCATTAGCGTTCTAATTAGTTGTGCAATATTTAAGAAGATTGGATAGTTTAATTAAATATTTGTTTTATATGTTACTAGCTGTGCCCCGCGGCTTCGCCCGTGGCATACGTCGTCCCCGTGGCAGGATCAAAGTATCCTATGTCCGTCTCCTAATAAGTTAATATTGTCGTTAAGTTTTCTTAAATTTTCTAATGTCCCGCGCAATTTTCTTAACTTTTTCTTTCATAAGAACCTTCTCCTGACAATAAAAAACACAATAAAAAAAGAATTAGTGAAATCGGTCCAGCCGTTCACGCGTGATGCCGTGACCAAGGG
The DNA here is from genome assembly GCA_963576445.1 of Lithosia quadra. NCBI lineage: Eukaryota > Metazoa > Arthropoda > Insecta > Lepidoptera > Erebidae > Lithosia > Lithosia quadra. Next base: position 15,775,250 of record OY754880.1, on the reverse strand, counting down.
AAATAGGGATTCATTTTTATATATATAGATTTAGGTAGCAAACAAAGTGACGTGGGCCATAATCTTCGTAACCAAAATCAGCCTTTCTTTCAAGCCAGTATCCCCGCAGACAGAGATAAAGGACTTGGGGATTACGTTGGCAGTTGCTCCTGTAAACGCCTAAAATAAACTAAATAACGAAAAGTGGAAGAGCAAGCTTAGGTTGCAACCAGGACTGGTACGGTTAAAACCACAATCCTTACTATATGCTACAATCTACTAATCCTATCCTACTTCCTATCCTACCAATATTATAAATGTGAAAATTTGTTAAAATGTTTGAATGTTTATTATTCGCTCAATCACGAACGGCTGAAAGAATCTCATGCAGGGATAGATTATTGTAGCCTGGAATAATACATATAATGCTATTTTATATCCCTTGGTTAGGTTGGTATAGGTTGTGAAAACGGGATCGGAATTCCACGCGTGCAAAAGCTTGTCCTACTGATATTATAAATGTGAAAATTTGTGAAGATATTTGCTGAAAATCACGCTGAAACAGACAGTACCAATGTGAATTCCACTTTGTGGAATTTATATGTGCTAATCACATGATTTACCATCTGCTGACGGTGAAGGAAAACATCATGAGGAAACCCACATGTCCTAGAAGAAATTCTAAGGACATGTCCGATCCACCAACGCACATTAGGCTAGCGTGTATGGATTAAGGCCTAAACCCTCTCAGCTCTCTTGTTAGAGGAGAGGAGACCCGTGCCCAGCAGTGGGACATAAAGGGGTTGCTATTACGCTGAAACAGCTAAACGAATCCAGCTGAAATTTGGCTTAAAGACAGATTATAATATGTAATAACATATAGACTATTTTATATATTGGAATAAGTATATGAACTGATTAACTCCACGCGAGCAAAGCCGTAGGATACAGCTTGTATACTACAAGGTTAATAACCTTCTTCCTAACATTAGTGATTACGAGGTAAGCAGTACATCTGATACTTGGCAATAAAATCCTAACCTTTGAGTGGAACATAAACCCAGTTTACGATTTCAGCTGATATAATTGGTTTAACGCCTTAGATAAAACCTTTATCGGGCAAATAAATTAATATGCCGAACATTATGTATTTTATATATAGTGTTGTTCTAATCGATTTTTGACAGCCATCTTGTTTTACATGTATAGTCCTCATCGAGAACACAGAACTTTGCCTTTGAATTAATGCCTAATAAATTAAATAGTAAATAAATAAATCAATAATCTATGATAATTCTACACAGCGCTCCCTAGACTTAAAGTAAGCATAGTTTAACTAGCTTGTGTTATGGGTTCTAGAATGCTGATAAACATTTTTTTTTGAAAATACATACTTATTATACATAGAAACACCCAGACCAATGCAAATAGACATATACATGCATACAAATATTTGCACTGAGCGGGAATCGAACCCTTGGTCGGACTTAAAATCTGCCGTATGTTTGATTGCAATTGGTTAAGTAGAACCAGAGATATGACCAAAAAACTAAAAAAGCTGCATTAAAATCCGTTAAGTAGTTTTTGCGTCAATTACGAACAAACAGACATGAATTCCAAAAAAAAAATTGTGTTCAGAATCATTCATTTAACGTAACCCAAGTATTTTTTAAACATCTCTAATGTACATACACATCTCGCTTACAAATTATTATATTAGATAGTAGTAGTAGATATAGAAAATTCCCGAATTTACTTCAGGCATGTATCAAAGAATATTACAGTACTGAAAAAACTTGTTTCTGCCTATCCCCTCGGGAATATTCATGCTTGAGTATATAGTACATGTTTACTAGAACATAGTAACTCCAAACACGTTTTTACTCTTAAGATAATAGGAAAGATGTCGAGTATGTAACAGAAAAATGGTTGTACTGTTATTTTAGGATACGTAAAGGTGTACTTATACGAGATTAGTACTTATATGTTTATGTAGAGAGGCTTAAATCGTAAATATGAGAGTAGTAGATATAGCATTTTCACTAATGAGTTAGTCTGACCAAGGACTTATTAGGAGAGGACCATAAATGGGATATTATATTTTTTTCAAACTTTACTCGTTTATGTGTTTGTTTTCGATAAACATAAAAACTACTGAAGTGATTTTGATGCAGTTTTTGTATTTAAAAGTCTTAGTCAGACTTAAAATCTGCCGAATGTTTTCTTTTATTTTTTTTTTATATTGGACACGTCAACATGGAAGTCATATTGAAGTGTCCAATTAAAAAAAATATATTATGATTAATTGATGGCATTAATGGATTGACGCCTGATGGAAAGCTAAAGGCAAAGTCTCAGGATCAGGGGAATTATCGTAAAGATCAGCTTTTTTAAACTCTTCTTTGAACGTTTCAGCCACTGGTATTATGTATTAATTATTTAAAACACCTGTTGATTATTTTAAATTATTTTTATGGCTTTCAAGAATGAATCGTTAAAATTAAACTTACCATCATACTGCCAGGAAATTAAACAACCACAGTCAATTCTGTCATTTTCAAAATTCCGAATTTCAAAATAACCATTTTAAAATTTAGTACAATTTAGGTTTCATGCGAAATCACACCACTTTTATAAGTATGTATATCACTAAAATAAAATAAAAACACTTATTTATACATATTTTAAATTTAATTTATATTTAACACTAAATAAGTGACACTTAATTTAAAAGTGTTATTCTCACAAAAAATATAAGTTGTAATTTGCTTGGTGCACGAAAGTTTACGCGTAGCAAGCTCGCGTAGGCGATGTAGCGATCGCCCTCTACGAGGCCTACGATGCGACTGACGGAGTTAGAGCTACGGCTACAGTCATCTCCGTGAAACTGGAGTTCGGTCATTCAAATAACTGAACACTTGTTTAGTAATAAATTGAAACTTTTTGTTGTTTTTATTTACGAAATGGGTTTAAAAGATTTATGATAACGCTTTACTTTTTTCAGGTTTATTCGAACACATAATGTACAAAATTGAATTAATTGCTGTAGTGGAATAACGGTAAAGAGTATGACTGTTTTTTTTATACCACTTAGGTGGCAGACAAGCACACGGCCCACCTGATGGAAAGCAGTTACCGTGGCCTATGGACGCGTGCAAAACCAGGGGCGTCACACTCGCACTGCCGAGCCTGCAAAAACCTTCTAATGCCCTTCTTGAAAAACACCATATTGTAGCCACCAGGGAAAACCATTGCAGGGCGATCGTTCCACAGCCTAAGCGTGCGCGGAATGAAATTTCTTTCAAACCTTTTACTGTTGTTTATTCTGAGTCAAGGGCTTCATTTCAATTCTATTCGTATGCCATACTTATTACTGGAATACAATAAAGTGTATTCTATTCTTTTCTACTATACTCGGTCATTAGTCACTACAGCACCGATAGAACACTTCAGTTCGCGTAGTTACGCTTCACCTCTTGAGCAAACTTCACTAATCGCAGAACATGGTTTGGATTGATTTGATTAATCATGAGCACTTTAGCTTTTCCACCAGAGATGTGCTATGTCGCGATGCTTTTGTGATACGCCGGTTGGCGTCTGCGAGTTACAGGGGCCTGGTTTAATATCAGCTCTAGGCACCCGCTTAGCACATGCTGAACCAGGTCCCATTCGGCACGCTTTCAAGGTGCATTGCGGCGTTTGTTTTTTATGTACCTGCTAATAATGCATATATGATTTGTAATGTATTTTTCTTTTAATTGTGCACGAATAAATTTATTATTTGTTTCTTTCTTACAAAAGTCGTGGAAAATTTCATAAAAAGATTAATGGCTTGTCACTGGAGCCGTGGGGGTGATTTACCGGTTATTTTATTCCATACTTAATCGGAACATGTCTACTTTACAATACAATAAAAATATCACAACTCTGTCATAAATTACTTGTTTTTATTTTAAAATGAAAAAGTACACTCTTACTGAGACATACAATAATGTTAGGTATGTATTTACAAAAAAAGTATGTAAGTTTAAAATTTTTTATTATTATTATTATTTGTTTATTATTTTACACACATACTTTGTCATTACAGGTAAACTAATGCGACAGAGCAGCAACATATTTATAACAAGTTCATGCTTATAATCTAAATACTAATTGTCACACAATATTAAAAAATACAAAATCAATACAAGTAGATGCAATAAAATTCAGTCATTTGAAGATAATTCTCGAGCAAAAAAGTATGTTTATTCACATTCTAGAACCCATAACACAAGTCAATTAAACTATGCTCACTTTGGGTCTAGAGAGCGCTGTGTAGAATGTCGTAGAATATTTCATTTAGGTACAAAAAAAATCATTTTTTATCATAACTCTGAATGTCACATTTTTTCTTGCAAGAAAATATCTTTCATGAAACGAGCCTTGCACGAATGGTTCTTGGTTGAAGCTGTCACTGACATTACGATGCGGTTGGAAGGCTCATTAAAATGGTAATTTGTTCAACCGAACATGATATTAAAGAAATTGCAAGAAACGACTCTTAAAGTAATTTTACATGGACATAGAAAGGGTTTTTAATGAGGAGAATTCTGATTCTTATAGATATTTATACTTTACTAGCTGTTGCCCGCGACTCCGCCCGCGTGGATGTCGAAATCCGTTTCAAAAACTATCCTATCTCTCAAGTTGGATCGAACTGCACATGGTGTGCGAATTTTATTATAATCGGTTAAGTGGTTTAGGAGTCCATTGAGGACAAACATTGTGACACGAGATTTATATATATTAAGACTAGCTGTCGCGATGACCCGGGTCAAGCCGGGGTGCGAGGAAAATGTCTATGGGCCAACTTACACCCTGGCGTCAGAAGACCCTAGATGGCGTGCGGTTTTAGTCGGATTGCCATTGGTTTGATGTGTCGCTAGTCACCCATATACAACCAGCACATAAATAAATAACAACGGCAGGAATAAATGATAAAATAAATTAGTCAAAACGCAGTTACCCAACCGCTGTCCACAACGCAAATAATTTCATCGTTCTCGTAGCAGTTCTAAATATTCATAATTAAGAACTTAGTATTACATTGCAAAATGAAATGGTAATTTAATTAATGGTGTACTTATTTATTTATCTTATATTTACGAAAGTAAAATTGATTTATTTACGTAATTTCTCTGGCTTTTGGGTTATCAGGCAAGGTATAAATACACAAACGATGTTTACCAAGTACCAAGATTGAATAATAAAGTGTTTAGAAAATACATTTTGATTTGTTTTATTATAACTGTGTTATGAATTTTGTCTTTTTCATTCATATAAATAGTTTAGTTTGACAGCAGTCGCTCCCACCAAAATCGTGAAGTTATGATTAGAAAAGTGTAACCAAAAAAAGTCCGAAATATTAGATAGATAGATAGATACTGCTCATTGCACATCAGGACACAAAAAAGCGTATAAAAAGCGTATACATAACAAAAAGGTCAGGAATCCTTTTTCATCGTGCGGAAATCCCCAAGGATAACACCCCCGTCGCCCATCGGGGTTTATGTTGGAATCTGACCGACTAAAACCTATCTGCTAGTTAGAGGGATACGTGGAGGGCTTAGGAGCAGTCCTCTAGATGGCTATTCGATGGATTTGCCGCATGCAACAGCGTCCCAGGTGCACCACGTGGAGGTCCCCGCCCGCAGCCAGGTCAGGGACCCTAAAAGGCAGGCAGTATGGCAGAATGAAACAAAGTTTATTATTAGGTTGTACTTTATCAGGTTCCACATTTCGCCATGCCCTAGTTTAACACAGTATATTTTAATAATTAACTTTACTCCAAGACGAAGTACGGTTGAGCGTAAAGAGTTGCGTTATCTTGTAAATTCTAAATTAAAAAAGTTTGTAAGTAGCTTCCAGTAGTATGAAAAAGGAACTTTATTATTAGTCCTTTAAAAGTTAAATTACAGTGTATAGGCTAAGTTTATTGGCGATCAGACCTACTATCGCGTTCCACTTTAGAATAGATCCAGTCTTTGATATCGCCAATGGTTTGTGGAGATCAGAGGCATTCGAACCAAGGAGGTTGGACTCGACGGTATCTCCCGTCCGAAATGAGCTGTCCGACTGGGGTAGTACCTCCGCCCTACTGCAGTGAACACCGCGGCCATAATAACCATCGTGCTGTGTTCCTGCCATTAAGTAGGGTAACCAGAGCTCACTGTACCCCTTCCCCACCGTTTCCTAGCCCCTCTTTCCCTTCAGGGTAGGCAGCGCGTGTATGAAACCCTTAGTGTTGCACACGTCCATAGGCCACGGTAACCGCTTCCCATCAGGTAGGCCGTGTGCTTGTCTGTATGGGTTGAGGAGTTTGGGCGGGGCTGGAGGGAAGGATTGGGGCGATGGGGAAGGGGGGATTGTGAGCTCTAGCTACCCTACTTACCAGTGGGAACACAACACGATGGTTATTATGGCCAGTTGGATACCCCAGTCGGATTGCTCAATTCAGACGGGAGATACCGTCGTGTCCTATCTCCTACTAAATCTAGGGTCTTCGCGCGCCGGGATGCAAGGTGACGCATAAGGAATTTGTAGATGTTTTGGCTGAACCCGGGTCATAAGATGCCCTCGGGTTTAGGAATCATGTTGCCCCGTCTTGCTCCGGGAAGCTAAGCTAACCTTTTCACGAAATTATGAAAGAAAAAAAAACACGATCTTCTTATACCTAAGATTCTTTAGAATCAGTATATAACTAAGTTAAAGTGAATTAAGTTGCTTTAAGTAATTGAATTAAGCATTAAGTTCCGGGAATCCATTTAAAAAATAAGGTTTAGTGCTATGTTCGCACAAATTTGTTCGCACACTTAAAATACTGAAGGGCCACTCAACTCTATCTACATACTTTTGTATAACTCGCAATGAAACGTTGAAAAAAGAGATGAACTGAATTGCCAATTTTCCAAATTGAAAGTTTGACTAACGAAACCTTGCCAATGTAACTCAATGTGAATAACTATTTTTATTAAACAGTTCTATTTAACTCGACCTGTTTGTTTGGGTCAAATCTAGTAATTGAAATTTGAACCCCTTTCAGTTGTCTGATTGGTCTGATATTTGGCAGAAGCCTTTAGTTCTGATGACAATACAATTTAAAACTGTTCAACTTAAAAAAGATTTTTTTATTATTACAAAGAAACGATATTATTATTAATATAAAGAAACTATAGCCCTTCCACGTCGTTATTTTGAGTTTGACAGCGGTTTGAGAATGTAACTGTTGCATTAATCGTACAAGTAAACTTGGAAATCTGTGGTCTAGAAACTATATAAACTGGCAAATTATTATGTATGTTCACTATTTATAACTCATTTTGAACATTAAAACGTTTTGAATGTCTCGGTTAAATTACAAAATGTGATAATTCACACGCTCAACAAAAACGGTTACATTTTACCGCATCTTCCCTGCAATTTTATTGAAATAATCATTTACACTTATTTGCATTTACGTCCACTAATTTAGTCTTGTGTTTTTACTTGTGAGTTGTTGTATTTGCTTTTAATAAACAACATTGAGTTCACTATCTCTGTTATTGAAGAAGGCTGTATCGAAGAAGGCCGCGTCCTTACCCATTCAGCTGCCATCGCTTCCTTACTTAACATTAATCAAAAGTAAATTGGAGGAGTCACAAAAATAATAAATCCACTTACCTCCTTAGCCAAACGGGTATATGCAGCATCTATGTATGATAATAAAAATTTGAAGGAGGTAGGTCACGACGGTATTTCTCGTCTAAAATGAGCTGTCCGACTGGGGTAGTACCTACAGAAGACCGCGGTCATAATAACCAACGTGTTGTGTTCCCGCCGGTAAGTAGGGTAGCCAGAGCTCACTGTATCCCTCCTCTCCCACCTCTTCCTAGCCCTCCCCCTTCTCTTCCGGGTAGGCAGCGCGTATGTGTCACCCTTAGTGTTGCACACGTCCATAGGCCACGGTGACAGCTTGAACAGCTTCCTATCAGGTGGGCCGTGTGCTTGTCTGCCTACCTACGTAATATATAAAAAAAATATAAAAACAAGATAACATAAATTTCTACTCCTTATCTAGTCAACGCCGTAAAAGAAACAGTGCATCCCAAGATTTTGTTAGCAAAAGTAGGGTAATTTGTTACAAATAATGAAAATATATGCTCGCCTTCTGCCCTGTGCCCGTAGCCAAGTGGCAAAAGACACTTGTCTACGGGGGCTGGTGAGTAAAGGAATCGTTAAATATTGATAAGACTGCGACATAATAAGGGCATTGTTGTCTTAACTGTCGTAATAAATAAATGTCGTAAATTTAATTTACATGATCTCTTCTTCTTCAACTTATAGCGTTAATTCCCAGTCGCATCCAAAGCTTTCACCTCGGAGTCTGGGTCCGCTTTACTAGTCTTAACTGCGAATTTGGCTGGACTTCGATATTTTCCGTGAAGCGACTGCCATCTGACCTTCACAACCCAATGGAGACATTAGGCGGTATCGAAGTATCGCAGCTAAACCGTTGTTGTTGGACTTTTTAGGGCTCCAACTACCCGCAACGACTGCCATAAATGTTTGTATGGCAACCGGGACCGACGGCTTAACGTGCTATCCGAGGCACGATCAGACCAATGCAAATACCCATATTCATGCATACAAATATTTGCACTGAGCGGGGATCGAACCCGAGCGTCCTGCGCAGCGGCCGCGTTCACTACCGCTACGCCACAGAGGCTGGCTATTAAGCCAATGGATCCAATCAATACAATATTGATATCATTGATGTGCAAGCAAACGCAATTCCTACCCTAAATTGACACCGGCAATCACAATATTCATAAGTCTAAGCCGTGGTATACTTATACTTATAGCTTTAAAAATGTAATTCATTGCTCTTAGAAGATTTATTGCTTTAGAAATAAAAACATCTTATCTTAATGGACTGCCAAAATGATTATCTGAAACGATTTATCGGTGCACTGGCTTGTGAAGTAAAATAAATAAATCACAACTTCGCCTGATCTTAACTTGCGTTGCAATCTTCGGTGCACCGTCAGCGTGAAAAGTAGATGATAAATGTCAGATTTTAAAGATTAGTTTTACACCAAAGAATTTCATACTATGTAGCCGCGATCTATGGGAACCTCTTCCCGGGATGAAAAATGAAAACTGGTTGAATTTTTAAAATGATATTTTATTTATCTTGTTAATTATTAACTTACTTGACATTACTACAGTAGCGGCACGATATAATGGCCGGTTTGACACATTACAATAGTGATGTGAAATGTCAATTTACTCTCGATAAAAATATAATCAAATCTATAAGTTCTTATTGCAAGCAGTACAATACCTGATTCAAAAACTTTAGTAAAAAATATAAATTTTTACCATCTAAATACATTTGAACGAACTGAATATTGGATTTAGGAATGAAAATGAGTACTATATATTAATCCAGCTTCCTTCAGTAATTGCACTAACTTTTTTCTCGTTGGATACTCCTTCCGTAAATAGTTGCTACACACATGGTCTTCGACTGGTTTTGCTCGTTTTTTTCTGTTTTAATGTGTGAAGTTTATTTTCTTCTGTGCCAGTCTCGCCAAATTTTTCTTTAGTTATCTATTCGTCTAACAGTTATAGGTAAAATTGACCTTCCATTTTGAGATTCACGATAGAAATGTTACGAAGGCGTACCTATAACGAACACACATGCCTGACTGTTTAGAACAGCTCTGCGTACGTTCGGCCATATCGACGAATTCCACAACAAAAGGCGTAAAAAGAGTAAGTTGAGGGCCACCATTATAATTATCACTGTTAGTGTATGTAATGGGGATCCCTTCCTGAGACTTTACCATCAGGCGAGATTTACCATTTAGCTTACCATCAGGCGAGGAGGTCTAAACTATATCGCAATCGCAGTGCACTCCTAGTTTGTACTTTTCGAAGCAACGTCAAGTCGAAACTGCTTTGTTTTGACGCAAGTTTGCCGGAGGTATTAATTGTGCTTGCCAGTGATCCTAGTGTCGATTATATAGATTTTATTTAAAAAAAATTGAATTTCGAAAAACAAATACCGAGTTGTGTGAAATAAGTACACCAATAGGTAATTATAATCTTATAAAAATAAAAAATAAATGATCGTGGGACACTAATATACATTATATAATTCAGAAATCAATGTAATAAATAAATATTGTGTCCTAAAATGAGGATCAGTCACATAACAGAACTTTTAATTTTTAATAAATGAAACGTATGCGCTACAAATTTCTAAGCATTTTGTTTTTTAAATGATTAAAATCCAACAAGAAATGACGAAGTTATCAAAGATTTAAAAACGGCTATTTTAAAACGCACACTCTCGCTGGATTTTTGTCGATGACGTCATGGCTCACATCGTGTGCGATGCCCTTTGATAAACAGACCGATACATCAACGAAGAGCCTAAACCGCTAGACCTACAAACTTGAAATTTTGACAGTAGATGGAATGATGTCCATTACTTTTAGGACTGCACCTCAGCTTACCATCAGGCGGGGTGCTGTCAATTCGGTGAACTGACAAAAATAAAAACACCCCCAACCGGGGCGTTTTATGTTTGAATCGAACTGATTAAAACCGCACGCCGTCTCGGGTTTTCTAGCGCTGAGGTATAAGGTTGCCCAAAAGGTATGTCCCTCGCACCCCGGCTGACCCGTCCCATCTCCGGCTTCAAGGTGACCCCTCGCGTTTGCGAGCCACGGTGTCCTCTTCTTGCTCCTGGAAAGGGGGGGGGGGGGGGTCGATGAGGCATTTCAAAATCGTATGTGCAAGCGAAATTCTTTATTGAGTAACCTTACGCGAGCAAGTGCGGTTTTCGTCGGTTCGAGTGTGACATAACCGCCTCCTGTGGTGGTCGTCCTCCTATCTTTATCTTTATCTTTATCTTTATCTTTATCTTTATCTTTATCTTTATCTTTATCTTTATCTTTATCTTTATCTTTATCTTTATCTTTATCTTTATCTTTATCTTTAATCTTATCTCCGATGGCCGACAGGGGTGATATCCGTGGGGATTTCCGCACGAGTTATATGTGTTAGGTTTGATTTCCAACATGCCTTAAAATGCTATCGAACCACTACAAATGAAAGAATAAAATATATTTCATATTCCTAATACATAATACTATAATAATAGGTGGGACCCGACGGTATCTCCCGTTCGAACTGAGCAGTCCAACTGAGGTAGTACCTCCGCCCTACAGAACACCGCGGCTATAATAACCATAGTGTTGTGTTTCCCAAGGTAAGTAGGGTAGCCAGAGCTCACTGTACCCCTCCTCCCCCCCTCTTCCTAGCCTCTCCACCCCTTCCTAGCCGCCCCCCCTTCCCTTCAGGGTAGGCAGAACGGGTAACCCCTGGTGACACCCCGTGTGACACCCCTGGTGTTGCATACGTCCATAAGCCACGATGACAGCTTCCCATCAGGTGGGCCGTGTGCTTGTCTGCCACCTACGTAGTATAAAAAAAAAAAATACTTAATTCTATAATTAAAAAAAAAATGAAATGTTTTATCCGAATAGCCCTATATTCTCCATAGCGGCGCGGCGGCGACGCGCGACGATGTGAGCGATGACGTCACAGGGTATTTCTACGCGGTGGCGAGCGTTTTTGAGATTACCGCACTAAAATGGCTATAACTTCGTCATTTTTGATCCGATTCAAATAATTTTTTTACAGAATTTATTGTTTTTTTTAGATCTATAAAACTGCATACTCAGCTAAAAAAGTGACTGATCCTCATTATACCTACATTCGATAAAATTTTATGACTTACTGTACGTCACTATTGACAATAAAGAACAGCAATTTGCTCTTTCAAAATGTCACAATAATTACTACGAAACTTCATGAGCGGACAAACGTCAAACCGGCCATAATATCGTGCCGTAGGTATAGGTACTTGACTAAATTGTATTTTCTATTTTTTACATGATGTTTTCTTTTTCAGATTGTAAATTTTTTTTTTTATTTTTTTTTTGTTTTTGCTATAACCCTTTCTATGTGTAATTTGTATGTATGCATATGCATATTTTTTAAAGCCTTTTTTTAAATATATTTTACTAAATATTTTTTATTACTCATTTTACACTAATATTAAACCATTTATTTGTGATAAAACTTTTTCATAAATATTTCGCGTTACTTAGTTTTGTAAATAAACCATTTTCTGATCACGGGTCATTTTGACCCGACTTGAATGTTAGTGTAACAATTTTTCACCTAGATGAAGCCGGGTCAAAAAGATCCCCTATTTACAACTTTGATTCATTATTATGATTTTTTCTTTTTCGAGTCACACAACTTATTTTTTGTTTTCCAAAAACTGTTTTACGCCTTGAGCATGGTCCCGTAGATATTCATTCCAATCTATCGTGGCAGGGTCACAGGGAAAAGTTATCTTGTCCGAAGCTGATAGTGAGGAGAATAACTCCCTTGTACGATCGGCATTCATGATCCAAGATCCATCCGTGAAAAATAACAGAGCTTGACGGTTATTAATCACCAGAGACCGGTGCTTGACATGCCTGAAAAGGATAGGCAGATATCAAAAAAGATTAAATAAATAAAAGCAAAGTCGCTCTCAAAAATTAGGCCGGGTAGGTACCACCGTACACCTTGCGAAAAACCCTCCATAGTAATCCAACCTCAGTCAGATTGCGTTCAGGGTTCAGCTCTCATGTAATAGATCGGTAGAAAGACATAGGAGGTATCACGTTGGGTGCGGGCCGGAACCTCCACGTGGTGCACCTGGGCAACGGAGGCGAGCAGCGCCTCCCACTCGCCACGGGAGACGCTGCTGCCTGCGGCCAATCCGGCCGGGGTGGGAGTGGCCCTCTAGAGGGCTGCTCCGAGGCTCTCCACGTGTCCCTCTGACTAGCAGATGGCACAGTGGGGAGCGAGCGGGGGGCGAGCTGATTGTCTGCGCGCCGACGGTTGGGTGACAGGACGGCCTCCTGTCACCCTACACCCCACCCTCAGCGAAGTGGCGCGATGCTCGCCCCACCCCCCCTTTCGGGGGGTCGAGGGGGCCATCTTAAAACCGTAGATGGCCCGGGGTCAGCTGGGGTGCGAGGGATATGCCCATTGGGTAACCTTACACCCCGGCTTACTAAGGCCCGAGACGGCGTGCGGTTTTAGTCGGTTCGATCCCGACATAACCACCCCCGATGGCCGACGGGGGTGGTATCCATGGGGATTTCCGCACGATAATAAAAAAAAAAAAAAAAAAAAGGGTTCAGCAGGTGCATAGCCGGGCTTCAGGTAATGGTTGTCGCAGCACTTGTGGGACCAGTGGGTATTGGCGTAGTCTGAACCAATATCTGCGCTTTGTCACGCAGTGCTGCGACGACAATAACCTCTTCTTTCATGAGGCCGTCAAGTTGAGGGCCACCATTACGTCACTGTCAGTGTATGTAATGGGGACCCCCTTCCCGAGACTTTACCTTTAGCTTACCATCAGGTGAAGTGAAGTCATATTCACGTAATATAAAAATAAAAGTAACTCAACACCTTACAATGTGTTAAACAGCCCCTCAATGTTTCAGAAACTTCTGACTTTTTTATACTACTTAGATAGCAGACAAGCACACGGCCCACTTGATGGGAAGCGGTTACCATGGCCTATGGACGTGTGCAATATCAGAGGTGTCACACTCGTGCTGCCGACCCAAAATTACTTACCATGGAGGATTTACAATTTAAAAAAAAGTTGAAAGTAATATCTTACTTAGGCGGTTTTCCCATCAATCGTCTGTTGATATCGGCCACATAAGCAGGTGTTAATTGAAATAGTAAGGTGATAATATACATAAACCATTCGTTTCTTGTATAAACATACCATTTGGTAAACGGTATGTGATCTGTGGAAATGAAATTACAAATTAAGTTATTGATTTTAAAATCACTTTTGAAGTAAGTCCATAACCATAAAAACCAAATGAGCTCAAACATGACTAAGTGACCAGTGGGACGGGAATTACCGTAGGGAAAAAATAGGTAGGTATAAAAGACTTCCGAAGGGGCCATCTCAAATCCGGAGATGGCCCGAGTCAAGCCGGGGTGCGAGGGAAATCGTCTTTGGACTAAGGCAATTGTTGTAAATAGGCCAAAAAGAAACAGCCCACTGAGTTTCTTGCCGGAGTCTTCTTAGGTCTGGGCCGCGTTTTGAACCGGTAGTCCATTTGCTTCTAGTTTTAAATATTTCTAATTTTGACGTTTTGTAAGTGCCGCTTAAAATGGTCTACAGAATAAATGATTTTTGACTTTTGACTTTTGACTTTGGGCCACCTTACACCCTGGCGTCAGAAGACCCTTGAAGGTGTGCGGTTTTAGTTGGTAAGAGTCCGAAATAACCTGCCCCGCTGGCCGCGAGGTGGGTATCCATGAGGATTTCCGCACGAAAAAAAAGGTATAACAGACTCACACGACTGATGTTTATTATAATTTTCATCGAAAATTTTTAAGGCCTTGTCCCACGACACTGGATTGCACCCACTACTGCTGCTGTTGTAGATCATTAATTCTTTGGATCTAAAAGAAAGAAGCGATATTAGGACCAACAAAATGTTAGGAACCCTCAAGAACCCCTTTAACAAAATGAAATATGGCGGTACGGTTATAGCAAAAAACTAATATCGAACACGGCAATTCATGAGTTGGAGGTCGGCATTGCCATCACGTCATTTTATGGTAAGCTTTTTCATACCTTGATTTACATTATTGCAGTTTTAGTAGGGATCCCTATTTTTTTTTAGTAATATATATGTCTATGTCACTCACAGATAACGTGGCTTTTTATTAGTAAAAGAATTTTCACAATCCGTTCAGTAGATCCAAAGATTACCCCCTGCAACCTCACGAACTAAAGTTTATGAGTTTGTGAGTTTGTGGACCACAAGACTAAACCACAGGACATCTAAGTGCTTGCTTTTTTCCTTTTTAGTTTTTTACGCAGTCGGATTTTTTTTTTTTAAATCTTTATTTACACATACACCATACATACACGTCAAATTTACAATTTCATAATGGAATAGATTACCTGTAATTTTTAGCTGCTGCCGCTATTGTCAAATTACATACATAATCCACTGGTATTAAGTCGTTAATGTTGCTTGGTTTTCCATAGAATGCCCGATTCAAGCCTTTCGAAGTTGATGTTAATATACTTGTGGCTCCATACCAGTTTTCTAACCAACCTTTTATGGGATCATTTTTAATTGCACCCACTGAAATTCAATAAATAAACAATATTATAATATTGTCAATACTACATAATTATGACTGCAAGCAGTAGACATCTATACGTAAAGAAGAATATGCGTACATGCATACACCTACATGCGTATATGCGCATATGCTAAACATGCGTACTGATATTATGTGATAAAGTTATAACATACATACGCATAATAGATATTTTATAAAATGTTGGTTAGGCCATTATTTTTCTCGCGTCCCCATTAATAAAATTAAAAATAGTTTATTAATTACACTTACATTACTTACATTATGATATAATATTATTACTATTATTATAGCATTATTGGGTGTTCTCGACCAGTAAAGCGACACGTGACGAGCGGAACTAATGTAGACCTATCGCGCATTCCAGAATGCCTTTTGCCCAAGTTCACAAGCGTGAAGTATGAGAGTCGTGTCAAGACTTCTGGGGCTTATATGCTGATTAACAGACAAGGATCTGGCGCAGACTTTCCTCACCTGCTTGGTAGGTCAGGCGGCAGTCGTTTATATAATAGGCAAAAGAAGTCAAATCTAGAGATCAGGGCCCGTAGACAAGTGGAACAAGTCTAAATCGCTAAGGAATAGAATAGATTAAGTAGACCAATCCCACCCCAGCTCGTGATCCCGCCGCGGCGCGCGCATCATATGCCGACGACGAGCTTGGATGTGATTGGTCGACCTAATCTATTCGATTCCTTAGCAAATCGCTAAGGACACTGTGACACTTATACACTACTTGTATGACTGTACAAAGCAAGCTCAACTAGAGAAGCAGAATTTACCAGAGGAAGGTCGGACGATAATTGTTGGCATATGATTTACATTATCGGCTACTAAATGTTCAGCTAACGCTTTCGTGAATGTATACGTGTTGGGGAGTCCATCTGTAAATTAAATTAATATTGTAATACTTTCTGCCCGCGGTAGCCTAGGGGTTTGGGTAATGGACTGCTGAGACGAGTTCTCGGGTTCGATCTTTGGTTCACCATGGAACACACCAATGACTTTTCGATGCTTTTTGAAATTATGTGTGTATTTATCGCAGGTTTATTAGTGCCTCGGAGAGCACGTTAAGCCGTCGGTCCCGGTTGCCATACAAACATCTATGGCAGTCGTTATGGGTAGTTGGAGCCCACAAAAGTCCAACCAGTCTAACTTGGAACTTCGATATCGCCATTGGTCATAATGACCATTGGTTGTGGAGGTCAGATGGCAGTCGCTCCACGGAAAATATCGAAGTTCAGCCGCATCACAGTTAGACTGGAAAGCCGACTCCAACTGAGTTGGGAAAAAGGTTCAGAGAATGATGATATAAAAAAATGCATGTAATATGAAACATTTATATACCACCAGAAAAGCTATTTTGGACAAATATAATATATTTTATGTATCAACTCACCCAAAAGTTTTGAAGTTTCTGCTTCGGTTAGATCTCGGTTGAATAACTTAGGTATTTCATCAATATCAGCTGGCGCTGGATATAAAACTTCGTCAATAACTTGTCTGTTTGCGTTGCAATATGCTGTTGATATGTGCACAAACACCTGTCAAGAATTCATATTATAACACTAAGGTTGCCGTAGGCTGTAAGGTGAAGGGAAATACTCTATAAGCCGCCTTACACCCTGACGTCAGAAGACCCTAGACGGCGGCTGAACGGGAGGGGAGGGGGTTTCCATGAGGATTTCCGTCTAGAAAAAAAAGGCTGTAAGGTGAAACGGTACGGCATATTTTATTTATTTTATTTTTTTTATTATAATTATGCTATATTTCGCGCCTACTAATTAGATGTTATTTAAAATACCTATTATAGTCTTAACTTTTATTACGCAGTTAGCGACGTAAACCGACAAATTATAATAAAAATAAATATTTTATAAGTGATGTGAATGCCTATTCGGCTCATAGATTTTTTATTTCGACTTCCGTGCAAGCATTATGTTTTTTTTTGGCTTTCGCTGTATTTAAATTTAAATAATTTTAAATTTTAAACTAGGTACTTAGGCGGCAGATAAATACACGGTCCACTTGATGGGAAGCGGTCACCTGGCTTATAGGAGGTTTTGGTGTGTAACATCAGGTGTGTCACACTCGCGCTTCTGACCCTGGAGGGGAGAGGCATTGAGGAGTTTGGGCGTGGGTTAGAGGAGGGGAGATGGGAAGAGATGCTACCCTACATGCCGAAGGCAACATACCACGATGGTTATTACGGTGTTCTGTAGGGCGAAGGTACTACCCCAGTCGGACTGCTCAGTTCGGACGGGAGATACCGTCGTGTCCTGCCTCCGTGTATTATGTAATAATACAACTTACTTCTACTTTTTTCATCCTTCGAGCCAAGTCTAACATCATCCTGGTACCTTCGACGTTGGTTCTCCAAGCGACCTTCAGCTTCTCATTAAATCTGACAGTAGCTGCTGAATGGATTACAACTGATACCTGAAACATTTAGGCACTTCTTATCGCTTCAATTTAAATCGATCTTGCTCAGGAAGTGTGAAGAGCAGGTGGGGGGCAGGCTGATTCTCCGCGCGCGGACGGTTGGGTGACAGGCGGCCGGCTGAGTAACTGCAAAGACGATATAGATAACTATATCGTCTTTGGTAACTGATTCATCAACGCAAAGCCTAAACCGCTGGACCTATAAACTTGAAATTTTGGCAGTAGATGATTTTTATGTTGCAGGCATTCACTAAGAAAGGATTTTTAGAAATTCCTCTTCTAGGGTGGCAAAATAAGCGATGAGCGTTTGTATGAAAGTCCGTCATAGACGCATGAAATTTCATACACCTACTTCTGGTTAGAAATAAATGAAGACGTGCGTCAGCGTTTTCCAAAATTTTACCCCTAAAGAGGTAAAATAGGAGTTGAAAGCTTATATAGGAAGTTCGTTAGTTTTCAAGACAGAAGCATGAAAATTAATATAGTTGCTTCTGATTAAATAATAAACGTACTCGTGAATCGCAGGTTTTCATAATTTTACTCCTAAGGGGGCAAATAAGGGTCCGGGAGAAATCCATTATATGAAAAGTGCTTCAGTTTTGATGTAACAAATTCAATATCAAAGCTCATTTTTATTGGGCTCGGTAGGTAAGAATTTAGGTTTGCCTGTAATGACTTAGTATGTATGAATTATAAATAAATAAATTATAAATTATAAATAAAATAAATAAAATAAAATAAATATAAAAAATTTATGCCCGGGCGAAGCCGGGTCTCGGGCCGCTAGTAATAATATAAAATAACTAACCTTATCCATTAATGTTTCTTCGCTTTCAGCAGACAGACCCAAGCGCGGGGCATCTATTTCTCCTACTATGGGCACTAGTTTACTCAGAGACTGTGGTTTCTGATCTTTCAGTCTTTTGAAGAGCTGAAATTAGTGATGATTATAAATACTAACCAATGATCTATACTCCATTTGTTTAGGTATTGTAACTAAAGGTAAACAATCTTGTATTGACTTTTTATGAAAACAAATAAACTAAACTAACTAAGTGATTAACTTGTAGTTCAATTTCGGAATTCGGAATTTCCTAACCCTAATTGCATACTTGGCGATAGGCGACAGCGACAGCTCGGCGTCTAGACGCGACGACAGGCTGCAGCCGAGAATTTCATAGCGCCACAAGACACGGCGACTTGCTAGCGACCCGCTAGCTAGTCGTCGCGACTCATCGTCTCTGACGCCAAGTGTGCGAAGCTTAGAACAAAATATATGAAATTCTCGGCCGCAGCCTGTCGTCGCGTCTAGACGCCGAGCTGTCGCTGTCGCCTATCGCCCAGTGTGCGTACCAATGAGTTTCTAAACTCAAACAAGCTGCTGTTTAAAAAAACCTTTTTAAAAACAAACTTTTATTATTTACAATGTTACATTATTATGGGACTTATATAAGTATGCCAAATTTCAGCTCAATCGGATAACCAGAAGTGGTCGAAATGGCTTGCAATATTTGATTACAGACAACGTTGATTACAGACAACGGGACAAGTGAAACTAAATAATAGCTTGTAAAATATTAATAAACTAAGTTTTAAATAAATAAAACAGATTAAATTGATACAACATAGATTTAGATTGTTAAGTTTAGTTAAGTACCTAGCCGAATGGAGTACCTACTGTGCCACATACCCGCCGGGTATCTTTTTATATAAACAGGGACAGTATGAGGAGGCCCTGATAATGAAACTTTGTTAGGAAAAAAATATCTTTTTTTATGTAAGAACAATATTGGCATACTCAATTTTTCGTTTAACGATGTCATAGAACTGTATTTTAGTTTGATCATTGTTTAGTAGATCAACTCAATTTCATACAAGGATAATTATTTCATTCTATTGTAAGAAAAAAAGCCGGAATATCAGAATTTTTTTACATATCTACGTATTCGGGTTATTATGTTTTCTTTGTGTTTTTACAATCAAGACACGTCGTCGCCGTCGGCCAGAAAATTTTTGGGAAGTCCACGGGTAAGGTGCTTTAATTGCACTAATGCAATAAAACAGTTAAAATGGTACTTACAGGATCATCAAACATTTTGTTGATTCTTTGATTGACGTTAAGTCCTTTTTTCTCGCGTATCAACATATAAATGTTATCGAGACCTGGACAGCTGTACAGCAGTTTTTCTATAAATACCTGCAAAAGAATTTCTATGGGTATACTAAGTAGTTTTTTTTATTGCTTCGCATTGCTGCTAATTCCATTGTACACTTCCGTACATATCCGCGAAAAAAATGGGGCAGACCCACAGGGTCAATATAAAATGTAATTTATATCAAAAGCACTAAGGAGTATCGTTTTTTTTTTTTACTACATAGGTGGCAGACAGTCAAGCACACGGCTCACCTAATGGGAAGCGGTCACGCTAAAGAGTGAAATCCCTACCTGAGTCTAAACTTTTCACATCTATATTATTAAAAATGTTAGAAAATTAGAAGAAAATGAAAGAAAATTTGAGGGAAATGGAAAATTTTATAAATATGTGTTCAATATTGGTAGGTATATAATATTTTTACAACAGTTTTCATTTCAGTGTTCCTCCGCATCGCACTAACTATGGTAAAAATGCTGTTCTCGCTCGCTTACCTAGTTGTTACAACGATAACTTTAACGATATTGACATCTTCCACCTCTCGAAAAGTGTTTTTAAGAAACAGATTATCATTAAGTTACAATCATATTTGCCCTCATGAAAGTGTATTACATGAGTTACTTAATTAATTGCTACGAACGTTGGTGTTTGCAAAAAAATTTGATTTAATACCTAGTTGTTAAGATGTGCATGTAATTCTCTTCTTACTTGTCGGAAACTTTATTGGCTAAGAGTCCTAAAGTAATCTTTCATTTTACCCATGATCTATGTAAAATAGCTGTTAAGTTTCCAATAAATAAATAAATAAATAAATAAATAAATAAATAAATAAATAAATTTTATTCATAGTCAAATTGTATATTTGCGTAATATATTTACAAGTACAATTTATGGCCGCTTGCCAGACGGTCGGTTAATTAAAATAAAAAAGTGTAGGTACTTACTTTCCCTAAAAATCCAGTACCTCCAGTAAGGAATATACGCTTGCCCGCATAAAAATCTGCGACTGCTCTTGCTGTTGCAGCGGTCGCCATTTTGAATACTTAAGCAAAATCACTGAACAATATTTTAACTTGATGAATAAATATTACTATCATAAATAAATAGTATTAATATACTCAATATTTCGAAAGATATAACGAATTTTAAACTAGTATTTCTTTAAAGATGATCTTGACACGTCTAGATGCCAAGCCATATAAACAATTACTGAAACCGCTGCGCTTGCACATCACAAGGTTATTACTACAAATTCAATTATTAACCAACTTCAAAACAGGTGTATACCTGTGTACACAGGTACACACCTGTGTACAGGTGTAAACAGTATCGTTTGATCTATATTTTTCTAGGATTATCTCATGTTTGGTTGATTCGTATTAAAATATATTAAACGAAATTATGAACTCATAGAAAAAAAAAACTAAATTATATGAACATAACATAACATAAACTCACGCCTATATCCCCGAAGGGGTAGGCAGAGGTGCTGGCACCCACATTTCGCTAGTTTATGTTTATGTCCCAATGTAATAGGTGGCGAGCCTATTGCCATTAACCGGACACTTATAAACCTGCGATAAATACACACATAACTTCGAAAAGCATCGAAAAGTCATTGGTGTGTGCCATGGTGAACCTGGGATCGAACCCTCGAAGACCTCGTCTCAGCAGTCCATTACCCAGACCACTAGGCTACCGCAGTTTTTTTTTAATTTTATTATGAACAGTGGGTACCTATAAAAGCAAACCAGCATCAATCACAGTTAACAGATATTGAAATAATTATACTTTATTGCTACAGTGGGGAGATAAGAAGTGTTATTTGCTAAGTTTTGATGCCATTCATTGCCAATCAAATTCTAATAGATTTTGGTATAATCAAGAAATATAATTGGAATGAGGTGGATTTGCATTTAAATGCTGGGATGAAGCATTATTTGCTTTTTACACGTTGGTGCGGGTTTGCTTATAATCTAAATCGTTTGACAGATGTCATTTTATGATAATATTATAAAGTACTGGTAGCAAAAAAAAACAATCATTACCAATCATTACAAAATATTCGAATTTAAAAAATATTTTTTTTATTTAGTAAAGTACAAAAAACAATAAAGAATAGTTTAAGATATAGAACACAAGGTATACAAGGTACTGTATACGCCGAGGCGGCGAAAGCGCGCCTCCCCTATTCCGGAGGCATGATGAGATTCCATTCCCAACCCCATCTCGAATCCGGAGATGGTCCGGGTCAAGCCGGGGTGCGAGGGAAATGCTCTTTGGGCCACTTTACACCCTCGCGTCAGAAGACCCTAGACGGCGTGTGGTTTTAGTTGGTAAGAGTCCGACATAACCTGCCCCGCTGGCCACGGGGTGGGTATCCATGAGAATTTCCACACGTACTGTATACGAAAAAAAAACCGTTCAAATGTGAATGCGCCTCGCATACCGAGTAATCTACGAAGTAATCACAAAAAATAGTGAAACATTCAAACAGTTGATTTGAATTTAAATGAATCACATGTAGGTACTTTTTTGCAAACCATACTCTAACGGACAAAATACCAGTAAACTGTGGTTACCTTTCTGCTCGTTCTCGCACTCGGCGCCATTGATTTTCTTTTCTCACACGTTTTCTGGCTCGTCCTGTACGAGTTGGGCTAATAAATTCCTCCAATACTTAACTTAATTATCAAAAAACCACTAAATAAAGACCGTGTACGCACTCAACTTGCTAAGAAAAGTAACAGAATTGCTATAGGTAAATTGGAAATGACTAAAATGGTCGTTTCTCATTGGTTGATTGTGTTAAAAGCGGATTTGCATCTAACATTACCTACTACATTCTAACACGAAAGAATTTACGAAATCTGTTCAGTACCTAGATCCAGAGATTACCCCCTACAACGTCACAAACTCGCAAACTTTACCTCTTTATAATATTAGTATAGGTACATAACGCCTATGCTTTTTGGTACGCAACATAATACGTATCTATAATAGTTGGAATGATTTAAAATAGCAGGTGCTTAAAAATACACGTCCTTATTTGACGTGACATTTTGAAATTTGACAATAATATAATATATAGTGACTAACTTTACACACATTATTAAAATAGTGAATATATAGCGACTATTTTCCTAATCTGTATCTCTACCACCCGTATATCATCATGTTTAATTGAAAATGTGAAAATCGAAATATTGTTAAAAAAGTATAACATTATTTTAGCAAATGTTTCAATTTTCTTTAATTTGGATATATTTTGTAAAAAAAAAAACAAGTTTTCTGCCAAAATGTTTTTAAATTAAAAATCTATAATAATAATAACAGTTTTATTTGAATTCAGTGTGTAATATTGGCGTAAATATCTTAAATACTTATTAGATAATTACGTAGACAATTAAATTTACTAAAATTAGACACACAACGCCCTCCCCGGCGAATAATATGGTAATGTGCTATAACAACAGTTTAGGTTTTATTGCATTTTCGGTTATTAGAGCATCGAATACACATTGTAATTTTTTTGTGTAATTTTTGAGTGGATATTTATGAAAATACAATATTTCCCATAGGTCCATAATGAATATTACAATTTTATTCAGTTAAATTAGAAATACAATTTTTACACGAATAATACCGTAAACGATAATGCAAAGTTATTTTTTTCCGTTAGTATCGGTAATGCCTTTTTACAATAAATTACAGATTTTAATAAAAAATCATCAACTGGCTGTAATATTGTACATTATAATGTAATTTAATTAATTAGTACTGTATTATTTGATGAAATATTGTATTTGCAATATAATATTACTAATAATCAGTTGACACTATATATTGATGAATAGTATTGCAAAGTTATATTACCGTAGATACTACCATATGAATTTCCCCGAATAATATGGTAATGTTCATTTGCCGTAAACATTTTTAGTTCCATATTTACCTGAACAATACTGTAATGCATTATTACTGACCACGACAGCAATGGGAATAACGCGAATAAAATGGTAATGATACATTGCGTACTATACTTTTTATCTACAATTTTAGTAAAATGTTTTTCTTAAATAACTTTATTCCAATAACCTATTAAAATAAAATTAACATAGGAACTAGTCGGTACAAAAATTAGCTTTCTTTTGACATATAAATTATTGCCATGCAATCTACCTGCACTGAGATATAAGCATAAAACAGTTATTTGCTTCTCCTGTAAAATTTAGAATTTGCGATTACCATATTATTCGCCGGGGACAGCGACAAGTGTAATCACAAAAGTATCGCGATGTCCCCCCCCCCCCTGTCGAGGAGTTTAGAGAACCATCTAAAACTGTTAGTAGATGGCCCAGGGTCAGCTCGAGTGCGAGGAGTATGGCCATTGGGTGACCTTCCATCCTGGTAATTGAGACCCGAGAGGGCTTGTGGGTTAAGTCGGTTCGATTCCGACATAACCCACAAGCCCCGTCGTCATCGTGCGTACAGCTAAGGAGTGGAATTCCTTGCCTGAGTCTGTGTTTCCGGAAAGCTATAACCTGGGAGTTTTCAAGTCACGAGTGAATAGGTTCCTTCTAGGCAAGCGTGATTCATCGTAGACCACATCGTCACTTACCATCAGGTGAGATTGAGGTCAAACGTAAGCCTATCATGAATAAAAAAAAAAAAAAAAAAAATAACCACCCCCGATGGACAACGGGAGTGGTATACATGGGTATTTACGCATGATAAAAAATGGTTCATACTGATTTAATAATTCTTATTTATGTAAAAATTATTCAAGATCTTAGTCTTATTTATTTTTTAAGTTACATTTATGTATAAAATGTATAAGTATTACAATAATAATATAAAACAATATACATATATAGTAACTATTTAATATAAAAGGGTTGAAGCATAGTGTTATATTTTATAATTTTTGTATAATGTTTTTCGATAATATTTTGTATCATTTTATTTTACACTTTTAAGAAAACAATCGTCTTATAAAACCCAGGTATGTATGAATATTTCGAGTCAGTTACTTTTCTAAATAGGACCATTTTCTGAACACGGGTCATTTTGACCCAACATGGATGTTAGTGTAACAAATTTTCTTCTAGATGGAGCCCGGTTAAAATCATCCCCTATTTACAACTTAGATTCATTATTATGATATTTTTTATTGGAGTCTACAGTATTTGATAACTTGTTCAATTTTTTGTTTTCCAAAAACTGTGTTACGCCTTTTGCATAGTCCCGTAGATATTCATTCCAATTTATCGTGGTAGGGTCACAGGGAAACGTTATCTTGTCCGACGGTGATAGTGAAGAGAACAACTCCCTCGTACGATTGGCTTTCATGGTATAAGATCCATCAGTGAAAAATTGTATAGCATGACGGTTATTAATGAACTGAGACTGTGCCTTGACATACCTGAAAAGAATAAGCAGATTGAGTTGAGTTGTAACACTTTTTAGGACTCCAAATATCCGACACAGAGCGGTTATGTTGCGAACAATATTTGTGAATTTTGATTTTTATTGTAGGTAATAATGTTTGAAGGAGGCAGGAAGACACGACGGTATCTCCCGTCCCAAATGAGCTGTCCGACTGGGGTAGTACCTCCACCCTGCAGAAGACCGCGGACTCCAAGGGATTTTTTTAATTTTTTTATACTACCTAGGTGGCAGACAAGCACGCGGTCCACTTGATGGGAAGTGCTCACCGTGGCCTATTGACGTGTGCAACATCAGAGGTGTCACTCTCTGACGCCATAGACGTTCATATATTATGGCAACCGGGCCCAACGGCTTAACGGGCTCTCCGAGGCACGACCAGACCAATGCAAATACCCGTATTCATGCATTCAATTATTTCCACTGAACGGGGCTCGAACCCGCGCCTCCAGCGCAGCGGCCGCGTTCGCTATGCCATAGAGTCTGACTTACAATTTTAAAAAGTAGTTAAATGTAATGACTTACATTGGAGGTTTCCCCGTCAACCGTCTGAAAATATCAGCCACATAAGCAGGTGTCCATTGAAATAGTAAGGTGACAATATACTCAAACCAGCTGTTTCTTGTATAAATATACCGTTTGGTAAACGGTATGATATCTGTGGAAATTAAATTACAAATTAAGTTTTTGAATTTAAAATCACTTTTTAATTGAGAACCTCCTCCTTTTTATTTGAAGTCGGTTAAAAACTAGCCGGCGCGCGGCGGAATAGTAAATACCGTAGTGAAAAAAAAGTATAACAGACTCACACGATTGTTGTTTATTAGAATTTTCACCGTAAAATTTCAAGGCCTGTCCCAACGACACTGGATTGCATCCACTGCTGCAGCTGTTGTAGATCATTAATTCTTTCGATCTAAAAAAAACACGGGGCCAAAGGGTACAATGGTATTTTTAATACTAAAATAGTCAAAATACAAAGCTGTCACAACTTACCATCCCTGTCACAACTTACCTCAGTGATAGGAGAGTTGTGACAGAGAGAGTAGTTTTTCTTTTTGGTGATTTTCTCAGACAGGATTATTTTTGAAATAAGATTGATTTGTTTTGGATAGGGAGGTTATGGTGCCGTATTAATTCACATACGATACGAGTATAACTTACTGTAGAGTGTGTCTTGTTCGAGATAGGTTCCCTTGAATTGTAAATGGATAATTTTCTAATGGAGATTACCTGCAGTTTGCAGCAGCTGCCGCTATCGCCAAATTGGATACATAATCCACTGGTATTAAGTCAATAATGTTGCTTGGTTTGCCATGCACTACCCGATTCAAGCCTTTCGAAGTAGATGATAATATACTTGTGGCCCCATACCAGTTCTCTAACCAACCTTTTATGGGATCATTTTGAATTGCACCCACTGTAAGCCAATAAATAATAATATTATCGTCGTTACATTAATAGGACTGCAAGCAGTATATACATATGCGTACATAATATATGTACATGCGTATATACGTACACACGTACATGCGGACATGCGTACATGCGTACATGCGTACATGCGTACATGAGTACATGCGTACATGCGTACATGCGTACATGCGTACATGCGTACATGCGTACATGCGTACATGCGTACATACGTACCTGAGTACATACGTGTATTGAATTAAACTGGTTTACTGTCGATTTTGTATTATACCGTTAATTGATCTTCTTCTTTCGTGTCAATAATTCAAGTCTTCAAATTATTCGGGCATAAAATTCTACCATTGATGATGATTCATGATGACCAAATACCATTAATAAAAACTAAAAAGTTTGTTATACCATAGTAGGTAGTGTATTTATTTAGGCATTATTCTAAACGAGTGAAGCGAGGCGTAACGAGCGGAAATGGACTAGACCGCTTGCTCATTAGAATGTTATGTTTCCTATAGTAGGTACCTAATTAAGTAGGTAGGTAGTAGTTTTGTAACTGACCGTTATTTATTGTTTTTTTTTTTTTTTCTCGGACAAATCCTATTATTAAATTGTTTTTCCGGTTCCGCGGTTCCGTGACTTTTTGGTGATGGAAATCACCCGTGACCGTGATGGTGGGTTTCATGTAGTGTGGAAGGTGGCCTTTTGAAAGTACACTAAACTTGTCATCAGAAAACTCGAACACTTTCTTAAGATTATCAGAAAAATGTGTATATTTAGAAATATTATCAATTGTCGTATAAGTGAATAATATGTTTTCAAATTCTAATGTTATTGTTCTAATATCAAATACCATAAAATAAATAATTTGTGTATTGTTCTCATCTCAGATATCATAAAAATTTCGATTTCGACTCTTTGGTGATAACTTAGTGTCGCTCGTTCGCGACTCGCGTCATTTTAAAGTTTCCTATTATCAGAAGGGGTTGAATCAACTTTTGTTTTTGACTGTAAATATAAGACAAGATCATAAAAGTAAAATTTACCTGCGGAAGGTCGGACAATAACTGTTGGCATATAATTTATGTTCTCGGCAACTACATGTTCACCGAACGCTTTGGCTAATGTGTACGTGTTAGGGCGTCCATCTGTAAATTAAATAATTTTTTTTTTATTACTTTCATACCGACAATAGTTTTTATTTATCTTACTATCTAACCTTGCAGACTAGTACCTAACCTGAACGTATAAAAGTCTATCAGGGTTAAAATGTCGACCTTTCAAATGATGAAAGAATTTTGCTTAAAATTATGAGGTTTAGAAGATAACTCCAACATAAAAACTCATTAAATTTGACCTCTATCTTAAAATATTAGTGTAGAATGAATTAATTATTGTAATTTGTAACAAATAAACCAAAAAAAGCTATTTTGAATAACTCTATATCTATATACATATAATAAATGTGTAACTGATCGGTGTCTGTACATGGAAGATATATGAGAAAAAAAATATTAGGGGACTTTATGAATGTAATAGATGCCAAAACAATGATGGAGGGATTTTGATCAAACTTGGTACGATTATAATTCATGGTGCTGGGCAACATATAGCTACATTTTATACAAGCTGATACCCGCGGCTTCGCCCGCGCTTCGTTTTTAGGTCGTTTTTGGTCATATCTCCGGTTCTACTTAACCAATTACAACCAAACATACGGTAAATTTTTAGTCTAAGCAAGAACTTTCTAATGAAAAAATCCGCATCAAATCCGCTCGGTATTTTTTACGTAAAAAGTACTGAACGGGGTTTGATGCGGTTTTATTTATTAGAAAGGTCTTGGTTAGACTCAAAATCTTATGCATATTCGATCACAATCGGCTGTTTACAACATTCGGTATAGTTGAAAAACGCGAAAATCGACGTCCACGCGGGCGGAGCCGCGGGCAACAGCTAGTTTATAATATGTAATCAACTCACCCAAAAGTTTTGAAGTTTCTGCTTCGGTTAGATCTCGGTTAAATAACTTAGGTATTTCATCAATATCAGCTGGCGCTGGATATAAAACTTCGTCAATAACTTGTCTGTTTGCGTTGCAATATGCAGTTGATATGTGCACAAATACCTGTCAAGAATCTGTACCATTGGTAATTTCGACACAGCCGCTTATATCTTATTATATAAAAATGAATCCCTATTTCCCTTGGTCACGGCATCACGCGTAAACGGCTGGACCGATTTCGTTAATTCTTTTTTTGTTGTGTTTGTTATTGTCAGGAGAAGGTTCTTATGAAAGAAAAAGTCAAGAAAGTTGCGCGGGGCATTAGAAAATTTAAGAAAACTTAACGACCATATTAATTTATTAGGAGACGGACATAGGATACTTTTTATCCTGCCACGGGGACGACGTATGCCACGGGCGAAGCCGCGGGGCACGGCTAGTCACTAAAATAAATGTGTCGGTGAAATTACATTATACAAAAATTATTTGCACGATACAAAATATTGTTTAATGTGATTCTAATGATATCGAAAATTCGGGCAAATAGCATTTCGATATTAATGAGAGAAGGCCAGATCAAACTGGCGACTGGCAACCAGACGAAAATGGCGAGCTTGCATGAATGGTTTAATTATAACAGAGGAAGCTTATGAAGTATGTAAGTACAGAAGCATAATGGTGGGTTATTAGTCTCTGCCTACCCTGGAGGAAAAGAAACGTTCCTATAATGTATATAATAAGAACCAAGCGGTTCGGTGCCGCTTTTATTTGCCGCACCATAAAGACTTGGAATTCTTTACCAGCGCATGTGTTTCCTTCCTTCTATAGTCCCGGGGCCTTAAGCAGGGCGTGAAAAAGCATTTGATGAGGCCGTCAAGCTGAGGGCCGCCACTGTAGCACTACCGGTGTATGTAGTGGTGACCCCAGTCCTAAGACTTCACTAAGGCGAGGTAAAGACATTTTGATGTGTCCCTTATAAAAAAAACTTACTTCTACTTTTTTCATTTTTCGAGCCAAGTCTAACATCATCCTGGTACCTTCGACGTTGGTTCTCCAAGGGACCTTCAGTGGCTCATTGAATCTGACAGTAGCTGCTGAATGGATTACAACTGATACCTGAAACATTTAGGCACTTATTATATTCAATCTTCATCTTCTCCGCGTACAGTCAAAGAGTCTGATGTAGTAGCTTCGGAGACGGCTATTCTCCATTCAGTGTACCACCGATGTGATTACCGTAACACAAGTGATCTATCAACTGTGCAGTTTTCCAGGGTGCAGTTAAACTACTCTGACTTTTTAGCAGGGGGGCTAAAAAGTCAGAGTAGTTTAACCGCTCTAAAAATCGCTCACCGATTTGGGTCTTCAAACGCTGGGGTCTAAACCTTTTTCTTGCACACCGGCTAGGCTTGGGAACCACAGTGTCTCCGTCTGGCTCCTGGCAAAGGGGGGCGAGCATCGCAACCCCGCAGCCGTGCTGTCACTCTCTCCCTTCCTTGTGCTCGTAGAACCAGCTTGAACCTTGCCTTTTTTTTATCGTGCCATGAATACCACCCCCGTTGGCCATCGGGAATGGTTATGTTGGGATTGAACCGACTAAAACCGCACGACGTCTCCCGAGACGGCGTGCGGTTTTAGTCGGTAATTAAGATCCGCTTAATTACCGGGGTGTAGGGTTACCTAATAGGCATATCCCTCGCACCCCAGCTGACCCTGGGCCATCTACGGTTTTAAGATGGCCCCCTCGACCCCCCGATAGGGGGGGTGGGGCGAGCATCGCGCATCTTCGCCGACGGTGGGGTGTAGGGTGACAGGCGACCGTCCTGTCACCCAACCGTCGGCGCGCAGACAATCAGCTCACCCCCCGTTCGCTCCCCACTGTGCCCTCTGCTAGTTAGAGGGGCACGTGGAGAGCCAAGGAGCAGCCCTCTAGAGGGCCACTCCCACCCCGGCCGGATTGGCCGCAGGCAGCAGCGTCTCCCGTGGCGAGTGGAAGGCGCTGCTCGCCTCCGTTGCCTAGGTCACCACGTGGAGGTTCCGGCCCGCACCCAGCCTGCCCCTTGCCTGTTCTCCACTGTGCCCTCTGCTAGTCAGAGAAACCAGCCGAGGCTCCAAGCACCCCTATAAAGGGTTATTCCCTCTTCAGCTATTAAACCACAGGAGGTGGCAGCGTCTTCCCTACCAGTGAGAGGTACTACTGGCCACGAACTTATTTGTCAACTTATAATAATACTATACTAACCTTGTCAATTAATGTTTCTTCGCTTTCGGCAGACAGTCCCAAGCGCGGGGCATCTATATCTCCTACTATGGGTACTAGTTTACTTAGACACTGCGGTTTTTGATTTTTCAGCCTTGTGAAGAGCTAAAATTAGTAACCATTATAAAAACTAACCAATGATCAAGTTTAGTACTTATCACATACTTATCGAGTTTTTTTTTAACTGAGACAGTTGGGTAGACCCTGGATTTTTCGGCTAAGCGTGAGTTCTCTATGAAAATAGTCATTTAGATTATTTTTTTTTAATGTTGATCGATCGTATTTTATGCAGCATCATTTTATTCTATTCCAAGGGAAAAATCGGAACCGCGTAAGCTAGTCATTTAAACATTTGTTACATAATTTAACACTAATACTTTGCATAAATAAAATATAAAAATAATTTGCACGTCGTATAAAATAATTATGACATTAATAACAACTTATTTATGTCCCACTGCTGGGCACGGGTCTCCTCTCCACTAACGAGAGAGCTGAGAGGGTTTAGACCTTAATCCACACACGCTGGCCTAATGCGGGTTGGTAGATCGGATATGGCCTTAGAATTTCTTCTAGGAAATGTGGGGTTTCCTCAAATGTTTTTCCTTCACCGTCAGCAGATGGTAAATCATGTGATTAGCACATATTATAAATTCCACAAAGTAAATTCAAATAGGTACTGTCCGGCCGGATTCGAACTCGATACCCCTGAGTAAAGGCCGCATCTTTATCCATTCAGCTATCATCACATTACAACATTGTTGGTAGGTAATACTTATTAATTAAAGAAAGAAAGAAAATAAAGAAAACTAACTTTATTCATGAACACAAAACGTACACAGGTTATAAGCAAATACAAAAGATTTTTTTTATATTTATTTTTTATTTTATTTTTTTTATATTAAATTTAAAAAAAAAATAAGCTGAAGAAGCTTTACAAAGAAATAAATAAATGATTGATTGATTGATACATCCGGTGCAAATTGAAAATCAAAGGTGATACAAGGAAACTGCATTTATCTATGTAAATGGATGTACATAATATGTACATTATAGTCATAATCAGTACATATTTAATTGACTTAACATATTTCAAGGTACTTACGCTTTTTGTAATAAAACTTGACTTAAAATAATAATTAACGTCGTACAAATATGCAAATATAAAAATTAAAAGATAACAAAAATAATAATAAATGTTGACTTACATATAAATTCAAATCTCATTATAGTTTTAAAATTTGTTAGTATTCAAGTACTTCTGAAGGATGAATATAAATGCATAACTTACGAACAACTGCACCAATATTGATAGTTCTGTTTTCTTTGTATTTTTACTGTCAGGTGAAGTTGGCAAGAACATTTTTCGAAGGGTAAGGGGATATAATTGCACTAACGCTATAAATAGTTATAATGGTACTTACCGGATCATCAAACATTTTGTTGATTCTTTGATTGACGTTAAGTCCTTTTTTATCGCGTATCAACATATAAATGTTATCGAGATCTGGACAGCTGTACAGCAGTTTTTCTATAAAGACCTGCAAAAAATTATGCTGAAATTTTATATGGGCATCTAATTTATTTTGACCTTTTTTTGCATTGCTGTTAATTCCATTGTAAGTAAACTTCCAAGTGCCATGCACATCTGCAAATATAGGTACCCTGGCAAAGGCTAGTGTCAAAACAAAACGTAACTTAAATCAGAAGAACTAAGGAGTACCTATTGATATCAACTTCGAGGCAAATCACCCTCAAAGTAACTCTCTATACCCTTTTAACCTCCTTAGGGGATGAATTTATGGATAGGGGATAGGTACGATACGCTTCACCAACACATTCATCATGCGTACAGCTAAGGAGTGGAATTCCATGAGTTTGTGTTTCCGGAAAGCTATAACCTGGGAGTATTCAAATCACGAGTGAATAGGTTCCTTCTAGGCAAGCGTGGTTCATCGTAGACCACATCGTCACTTACCATCAGGTAGAGTAAGATAGGGGTAGAATTTCAGAACTTCTTTATCATCAGATGCCTACGTTATACAAAGAACACACCCTTTAAGTTTGCACGTTGTGCGTTGATCGGTCAGTCAGTCAGTCAGTCATTTCGGACTTTTTATATGCATAGAGAGGGATAACTATAAAGAAAAATCATTGCAATACAGTTTTATAATAGCAACCTATTTATGTATGGCACGAGTCTCCTCTCCTCTAACGAGAGAGCTGAGAGTGTTTAGAACTTAATCCACACACGCTGGCCTAATGCGGGTTAGTGGATCTGACATGTCCTTAGAATTTCTTCCAGGACATGTGGGTTTTCTCACGATGTTTTTCCTTCACCGTCAGCAGATGATAAATCATGTGATTAGCACATACAAATTCCACAAAGTGAAATTCACATTGACACTATCTGGCCGGATTCGAACTCGATACCTCTAAGAAGAGGCCGCGTCCTTATCCATTCAGCTACCATGTTACAGTTTTATAGTCATACTTAAAATAAAAAAAACAAAAGAGTACTTACTTTGCCTAAAAATCCAGTACCTCCAGTAAGGAATATACGCTTGCCCGCATAAAAATCTGCGACTGCTAATTTTGTTACAGCGGTCGCCATTTTGAATACTTAAGCAAAATTACTGGACACTTTTTTAAATTGTTGAATAAAATTATTACTATTTCCTATATAATAGAATTAATTTACTCAATATTTTGATACTTAATTTGATAGTTTTTACAAACTTTAAACTAATATTTCTTTAGAGATCTTGACACGTCTAGATGCCAAGCCATATAAACAATTAATGAAATCGCTGCGCTTGCACATCTCAAGGATTATCACTTCAAATTCAAATTATTAATTAACTTCAAAACAGGGCCACTGTTTGATCTGTATGATATGCCGCGCTTAGATCACGTTTGATTAAACCGATTTTGATGCGGTTTTCAGAAAAATATTTTTTACTTTCTGGAAAAGCCTGGGCTTTAATTACTTAATCGATTTAAAAATGGAGGCAAGACGGTTCTATTTATGTATTTTAATAAGTATTATTTACATTTTGTCTTCCTACCTATTACATTGGGACCTAAACATAAACTGGCGAAATGTGGGTGCTAGCACCTCTGGCTACCCCTTCGGGGATATAGGCGTGAGTTTATGTTATGTTATGTTACATTTGTCTTCGTGGATAAAGGAAGCTCAATTGAAACTCAAATAGACTTGAGACTTGGTTTATTTGGTGAAAACTAGCTATCGCACACGGCTTCGTCTGCATGGTGGAATGTGCCCAACCGCAGTCAACCAATTTTAGAAATAATATGTATTATTCCAGACTTTAATCCATTCATGTACCGAATTTATAGATCAGTTTCGAACGTGATTAATGAAAAAACATCCAAACATCTTCATAAACGTTCATATTTATAGTATTAAAATAAAAAATATTAAAAATAAAATTAAAATTTATTAAAAGATAATACACTCCTGTTGAACGTGCCAAAATTGGTTCGTAACTGTCACATGTAGGTACTACACGTGCGCTATAAGTTGAGACCTGACCGCTAGACGTCACCGGCACGTGTTTGTACAGCGCATAAAAAAATATCGTAAAAAAGCTTCTGCCCGAGTCTTTACCTACCTGTCTACCTATTTTTTTGCGAACAGTATACCACGGGCAGTGCAGGAGGAAGTAGGCGGAGAGCCCAGGTCTCAACTTATAGCGCACGCGCTATAGTTGGTATTTTATTTACTGTCTTGTCTGCACGTCCACACATTGACGTGACATTTTGTTATTACTAACCAAAATTACTAGTTTTCACCCTCAACCCTCCAGCTAAGCTAATTGCTTGTGTTAGGGGTGGGTTCACATTGGTAGTGTAATAGCTAGGATTCGAACCCATACCGGGTTCGTCTCTTGATCGTAAGGCTCCTTTAGCTTCTAAGCTATTAGCTAAAGCTAAAAATTAGTACCTAAGCTATATGTATTGGTGTCGATTTTGACCAGCAATTTCACTCAACTAAACTAAATTCTCTAAATTGAAATTTCGATTTTATCTCGATTTATTAATTTCAGAACTTTTTTAAATCATCTAATATTACTATGGCCAGCACCTAAATTGTTTTTTACAATTTTGGAAACAAAACAACGTTTGAATTGGCTAGTCAACATAACATTTACAGATTTTAGTGTTTAGTGAAATCGACACCATTTAGTATAGTTTTACAGTGGTAGCGGCCGCCGAGCGCCAAATCCCCTTGTTGGTGATTCATGATATAAACCCCAAACTCAGAATTATATAAATAAAATATGTTTTATCAGGAACATAACACAAGATTCGATACTATCAATTTATAATTCGTCGAGCTGTGTCACATATATGATACTATTATGATAATGTTACAAGTTATATACCTAATTGTTTTATTATGTCAGCGGATATGTGACTACATCTCGTATGGACAACTTTTTGTTTCGCAATCCTCATAAAATTTAATTATACCTAGTCAGAAGTTTCCTTTTGTAAACCTTTTTGAGTGAAGGTAAAATAATGAATATTTACAACACATTTTATATAGTTTATTTTCATTTATGATTTTCATTTTCGGTATTTTGTTTGTATTTAGTAGAGAACCTCGGTCTGTCCTATAAGCCTTGCACAAGAATACAACACGATAACGTGGACTTTGCAACATCTTTAACCGCTTTACCCTAAGACTACTAATTGCTTTATCGGCCCATACAGGCGCTCCATAATACATACAACCCAAAAATAGCACTTGACTTTAACAAGGTGTAAAAACTTTTTCGTCAAAAATTTATTTCTGAAAATTGATATTAAAACCATCTAACCAATTCCATTCCTCACCTATTTAAAATCTTAATCAAGTTTTGATGCACCTACGGGTGCGAACTAAAAATGTGTATGAAGTGTATAGAATATTCTATCTCACGAAGGCGGGTGAACAATTAAATAGTAGTACCTGTGTCTTGTAAATACGCGTACATGTGTGTGCGAAAGTTCATGTCACGTCAAAATAAATTCATATAGTAGATAGTAGAACAATAATTGCATTGCAAGTAATTCATTTTTAAAGCAATATGAATATCGTCGGCTTATTGAAAGAACTCATTAACTGCAAAAAAACACTAAATACATTTTTATATATAGTGGACTTCATTTGACACATTCTACAAAATGCAATGTTTTACTACAATTACAGCTAAACCACCTTCGTGAAATAGAACAGCTATACCTGAGTGTACCTTAATAGTCCCATACCTATTATGAATTCGATTAAACTGTGAACCTCCTTTTGAAGTCGGTTAAAAGATCTCCTATTTACAACTTAGATTTATTATCATGATATTTTTTTAAGGAGTCCACAGTATCATATATTTTTTTAAATTTTCTGTTTTCCAAAAAGTGTGTTACGCCTTGAGCATAGTCCCGTAGATATTCTTTCCAATCTATCGTGGTAGGGTCACAGGGAAACGTTATCTTGTCCGACGCTGATAATGAAGAGAACAACTCCCTCGTACGATCGACTTTCATGATCCAAGATCGATCCGTGAAATATGACAAAGCTCGGCGGTTATTAATCAACTGAGAATGCAGCTTGACAATCCTGGAAAGAATAGGAAGGTACCTATATCAGTAACTACACTACCATAGTTGTTCGCCTAGCAACCAGGGGCCTTACTCCGAAAAACGAAAATATTCGTATCCGTTAACGTTTTGACCATTTAGCTACCCCGAAAGTGTTTCGTTTCGGACTTCGGATCCGTCTTCGATCGTTTGACATTGAGGTTGTCGATCGTTATCAGTACACTTCCTACTCCCAATATAAATTTGACGTTTTCGCTGTCGTTGTTTGACAAATGCTCCGTTTTCGTTCGATCCGAAACGTTCATGTTCGATTTTCAGAGTAAGCCCCCAGGACCGAAGCCTTAAGGTATTTCCGAAGCTTCTGACTTATTCTTCCTTCAACCTAGCGTTAATCCCAGTCATATTCAAAGCTTTCACCTCTTAGTCTGGGGTCCGTTTTACCAGTCTTAACTGCGGATTTGGCTGGACCTCGATATTTTCCGTGAAGCGACTACCATCTGACCTTCACAACCCAATGGTGACATTAGGCGATATCGAAGCATTGCAGCTAGACCTGCTAGACCGTTGTTGTTGGAATTTTTAGGGCTCCAACTACCCGTAACGACTGCCATAGATGTTTTTATAGCAACCGGGACCGACGGCTTAACGTGCTCTCTGAGGCACGACCAGACCAATGCAAATACCTACTCATATTCATGCATACAAATATTTGCACTGAGCGGGGATCGAACCCGCGCCTCCTGCGCAGTGGCCGCGTTCACTACCGCTACGCCACAGAAGATTCTGACTAATAATAGAAAAAATAGTTATACAAATATCTTACTTAGGCGGTTTTCCCATCAATCGTCTGTTGATATCGGCCACATAAGCAGGTGTTAATTGAAATAGTAAGGTGATAATATACTCAAGCCTGCTGTTTCTTATATAAACAAACTGTTGAGCCGATGGCATAAAATCTGTGGACACGAGATTGAAAAGTCTTAGAGTGAGCGCAGATTACAGACAAGACAATCTTAGATAAGGCTGACTTATCACCATGCAGATCTTGTAGGAATTTCGACGGTCTCCATTTTATACTACGTAGGTGGCAGACAAGCCCACGGCCCACCTGATGGGAAGCGGTCACCGTGGCCTATGAACGTGTGCAACACTAAGGGTTCGCTATATTAACTTTTAAACTTTCGCGTTCCATGATTATTATACGTAAAAGGACTCACGGACTCGACGACGGAGGGCGTGCGCGGCTGAGACAGTCAGCCTGTGACCACGGCCGGTGTAACCTGGTCGAAACGTCAGGCATTCCAAAGGTATGTATATACCTATACCATGATCGCGTTAATTCCCGTTTACGTATAATAAACACTAAGGGTGTCACACACGCGCTGCCTACCCTGAAGGAAGAGAGTAGGGCTAGGAAAGGGTGGGGGGAGGATGTGTCTTCTGTAGGGCGGAGGTACTACCCCAGTTGGACAGCTCATTTCAGACGGGAGATACCGTCGTGTCCTACCTCCTTTAAACACATACATACGGACCCCGCCTGACCCGCTCCACAACTACGGTGCTCAACTGACTAATCAAAAAACACATTTTTTTATTAAATTGTCGGCCTTGCATTTTTCATTGCAAATACCTACCTACCTGTATTTGAATCTTGCCCCAAAGAGCCGGGTGGATTGGAATTACCGTAGAAAAAAAAATTGTAACAGACTTACACGATTGTAGTTGTGTACTATAAATTTCACTGAAAATATTGAAGGTCTCTTCCCAAGATAATGGATTGCATCCACTACTGCAGCTGTTGAAGATCATTAATTCTCTCGATCTGAAAGAACACAGGAGCTTCCATGAAACATACATCCGAAACAAACCGTTTCAGTAACCCGACATTTCCAGAAATTAGAAGGAAAAATTAAAAAAAATACAATGATAGAACCATCAAAATGTTAGGAACCACTTTAAAAAAAAAGATGAATTTCAGTAACAGTTATTGCCGCGAATCGCGAATTAAAATATTTTTCCCCGTTTCAAAAATGCCAAACGCGTATAAAGATGTATATAATACTTATTCTGTCAAAACAAAACATAATCACGTTTCGATGAGGTTATTAAACCTATAAATTGCAGTTACTTATTTAATTTTGAAATAAGTAGATACTTAGAATTGTCAAGCTACCATCAATAACACCTTGGGGAGACCTTAATAAGTTGTGAAGAGGTGAGTTGTGACAGAGCCGATTTCTCTCTATCTAAAATAGTTGGCGATATAAAAATAATGCTTGTTTATCGCTTTGTAGACAAATGTTACTTCACTCTGTATCCTTCAGAGTCGCACAAGAAGCGTTTGCGTAATTGTGACGTCTGCGTGTAAAAAGATGCAAAAATTTAGATTTTCTTCAAAATTGTGATTGAATTTAGATCATATCTTAT
This sequence comes from Lithosia quadra, assembly GCA_963576445.1. NCBI lineage: Eukaryota > Metazoa > Arthropoda > Insecta > Lepidoptera > Erebidae > Lithosia > Lithosia quadra. The sequence continues at coordinate 15,736,210 of OY754880.1, read as the reverse complement.
TACAATAATTTGTTCATTGTTGTCTTTTTTCTTAAGTTTTATTTAGTACCTATTTAAAAAAAAAGTTTCATGGCTATATGAATCCCAAAACTTTGCATTGATTTTTTATGTTTGCATCGTGTGTAAAAATATGAATTACTATTCAGACTTCTTCAGAGATCTTAGGGAAAAAACACAAGGTGAACAAATGTCCTGTCACCCAACCATCGGCGCGCAGACAATCAGCTAGCCCCCCGCTCGCTCTCCACTGTGCCCTCTGCTAGTTAGAGGGACACGTGAAGAGCCTCAGAACAGCTCTCTAGAGGGCCAATCACACCCCGGCCGGATTGACCGCCGGCAGCAGCGTCTCCCGTGGCGAGTGGGAGGCACTGTTCACCTCCGTTGCCCAGGTGCACCACGTGGAGGTTCCAGCCCGCACCCACTAAACATGTCCCCTGAAATAAAAATTGTCACAACTCTCCTGGATCTCCCTTAATTATTATCTAATTCATTAAGAATCGTGCATATAACATGACCCAAGTTTTGTGACGTACCGACACGCCTTTACAACGGTATAGATTACCTGCAGTTTTTAGCTGCTGCAGCTATCACCAAATTGGATACATAATCCACTGGTATTATGTCAATAATGTTGCTTGGTCTTCCAAAGAATGTCCGATTCAAGCCTTTCGAAGTTGATGTTATTATACTTGTGGCTCCATACCAGTTTTCTAACCAACCTTTTATTGGATCATTTTTAATTGCACCCACTGAAATTCAATAAGTACATAAAAATATTTGTCGTCGTTACATAAATCGAAAACGACGCTAGACGGACTTCGATTCTGTTAAACCAAGCCACTGGCATGCCACTGATCTTAGCAATACGTTCATTATGCGTATAGCTAAGGAGTGGAATGCCCTGCCTGAGTGTGTTTCTGTAAAGCTGTAACCTGGGAGTCTTTATGTCTAGAGTGAACGGTTTGTTTCTAGGCAAACGTGCTCCATCGTCGACCACGAGGTGAGATAGTGATCAAACGCGGGCCTATCGACTAAAAAAACTTTTTTTTTGGTTTTTTGTTCACCTAGGAAAACAATTACCTACCTCATCCGCATACACTACTTGTATTTATGATCTATGTACATTAAATTAAAAATTTAAAAAACCCCCGACTCACAAAAAAAGCACAATAAAAAAACCTTTAAAGAGTAAAAAAATAACTGTTATATTTTATGACCTAACTACCCTAAGTATTAAACCTTTATTATTATTATTCGTAGCTATATTATTTACGTATTCATATTTTTAACTAACAGTTTGTCTCGTCGGGGACCGCTCACCTAATCATAACCTAATCGTCTGTCTCGTAAGATCTAGAGAGAGCTGAGAGGGTTTTAGGCCTTACGTAAGTTCATAAACTAAAGAAGTAGTACTGAGAAGAAGTAGTACTAAGCACATAAACATATGCTCACGCCTTTTTTCCTCCGGGGTAGGCAGAGACAACAGACCGCCATCTGCCTCTGTCTTAACATACTTCACGCGCTTCCTCTACTGTCATTAAGCCATTCATGCAAGCCCGCCTGTTCCGAGTGCTTTTTACCTGGCCCTTTTTGCAATAACTCTTTAATTTGGTCAGTGTATAGGTACTCTGCGAAAGTAGAATAGAAAGTAGTAAAGAAGTAGGATTTAAGAACTATAAAATGATTATTACCAGAGGAAGGTCGGACGATAATTGTTGGCATATGATTTACGTTGTCGGCGACTAAATGTTCAGCTAACGCTTTGGTGAATGTGTAAGTATTGGGGCGTCCATCTGTAAATTAAATTAATATTTTTTTATACTTTTCTTTATACCGACACTATTATTTAGGTATCTTACCATTTAGCCTTGTAGTCTAAAAATAAATTTTACCTGGAATTGTACGTAAATAAGTTATATATCTCTATTTTTCTCTATCTATCTCTATTATCTATCTAATCTAAATTATATATTTTTCATTATGGTGAAAGATTTTTTCCAACGAACCAAATTTACCCCAAACATAATAATAAACGCATTAAATTTGGCCTATTTTTATAATTTAAGTACATATGAATAAATTATTGTAATATGTATGTATTCTACCGGAAAAGCTGTTTAAAAAAATATTTGTAAATATGTATCATCAAGACATGGAATTCCTTTCCAGCCTACGCATGTGTTTCCTTCCTTCAACAGTCACGGGGCCTCTAAGCGGGGCGTGAAAAAGCATTTAATGAGGCCGTCAAGCTGAGGGCCACCACTGTAGCACTACCGATGTATGTAGTGGTGACTTGAGACTTTACCTTTAGCTTACCATAAGGCGAGGTGAAGTCATTTTGACGTGTCCTATATTTAAAAAAATCTCACTCAAAATTTTCGATGTTTCTGCTTCGGTTAACTCGTGGTTGAGCAACTTAGGTACTTCATCAATATCAGCTGGCGCTGGGTATAAGACTTCGTCAATAACTTGTCTGTTTGTGTTGCAATATACAGTTGATATGTGCACAAATACCTGTCAAGAATTTGTACCATTAATTTTGACACACAAAGATAATAACAAGACTTATTATTATCTCAGTCGTCATTCAGTACTTGGTAGGTACTCGATTCAGTAACGCTAAGTTTTCCAAACGTGATTTCGATTCGACTGGGAGGAAAAATTAGTAAAAATCGTGTAAAAAAAATACAATATTTGGCATGATCTGTCAAAAAAATATCTACGTATACGAAATCAAACTCCTCGTGTGTTCTGTCGTTGACTGTACAAAAACGCTTGAAGATTTGGTAGTATTTTTTTTTTATTCATGATAGGCTCACGCTTGACCTCAATCTCACCTGATGGTAAGTGACGATGTGGTCTACGATGAATCACGCTTGCCTAGAAGGAACCTATTCACTCGTGACTTGAAACTTGAGTAATTATCTGAATTTTTATTAACAATTGTTATTATGGCCGCGGTGTTCTGGGCCTCGATTCTACTAAAGGCAAACCACTGTAATACCACTGACACTCTAAAAATGCTATTTAATTGTAGACTTTACCATTATACAGTTAAAGTCTAAAATGAAATGAAAAGAATTCATTAAACTTTTTCATTCGCTCTACAAAATATCATTTAACTTTAGACTTTAACTTGATAGCAATAAAGTCTACAATTAAATGGCATTTTTTAGAGTGTCAGTGGTATATCAGTGGTTTGTCTTTAGCAGAATCGAGGCCCTGTAAGGCGGAGGTACTACCCCAGTCGGACAGCTCATTTCGGACGGCAGATACCGTCGTGTCCTAAATTTTCAGTAGGTTTCGCAAACCTACAAACATTTGTCTAGTTCAACTTATTGTAGTATCTATAACTATTATTGATGCAGTTGCCTGCTATGGTACTGTTTATAGAATTTGCTAATACAATGTTGTGGGCAAATTGCCTTATTTGCATAATAAATATTCAATTCTTGCCGTGTGACCTCGGTTAACTTGTTGTTACTAAACCTCATTGCTATCCCTATTATACTCTTTACAATCAATTATAATACCTAGCTATCATTTGCCTTACATGACCTTTAATATAAACCAAAAACATTTTATAATTCATCCAGTACCTAAATGTATAAAAAAAGAATTTTTGTAATTACTGTTTATGCATCTACTAATTGGATATTAAACAATGTTATCTTTATAAAAAATGCAATTATGTATTAACTAATTAAATAATTATTAGAAAGAATAGATACCTATTGTTTTAATAACGTTTATTCGTCTTAGGTAGATTATGTATGTGTTAGGTAGGTCAATGGAGGCAGGACACGACGGTATGTCCCGTCCGAAATGAGCTGTCCGACTGGGGTAGTACCTCCGCCCTACAGAACACCGCTGCCATAATAACCATCGTGTTATGTTCCCATCGGTAAGTAGGGTAGCCAGAGCTCACTATACCCGTTTCCCATCAAGTGGGCCGTGTGTTTGTCTGCCACCTAGGTAGTAGATACTTATAAAAAAAAAGGATAGAACTCACTTCCACTCTTTTCATTCTTCGAGCCAAGTCTAACACCATCCTGGTACCTTCGACGTTGGTTCTCCAAGCGACCTTCAGCGGCTCATTGAATCTGACAGTAGCTGCTGAATGGATTACAACTGATACCTGAAACATTTTGGCACGTATTATAGCTTCAATCTGCATTAATCTTCCTGGCGTCTCCATCTCCGTTCTGCCCCGCCCCTTGCCTGTTTCCATTGTATCCTCTGCTTGGCAGAGAGACACGTGAAGAGCATCCGAGCAGCCCTATACAGAGCTACTCTCGCCTTATCCGTAATTAGCCACAGTTTTCAATGTCTCCCATGGGAATAAGATGTGCTGTTGTCTCCATTGCACTGACACTCTAAAAATGCTATTTAATTTTAGACTTTACCGTTATACAGTTAAAGTCCAAAATCAAATGAAAAGATTTTTTTTTCATTCGCTCTACAAAATATCATTTAATTTTAGACCTTAAACTAATAACAGTAAAGTCCAAAATTAAATGGTATTTTTTTGAAGTATCAAGCATGACATGGCTTTAACAGACTCGAGGACAGGGGTGCCCTGCGTGTAGGTTTCGAGGTTCGACCTAGGTACCCATCTGTCCTTGTATACTGGCCATGAACTTATTTATAATAATATAAAACAAGAACCAAGCGGTTCGGTGCCTCTTTTATTTGCCGCACCATAAAGACTTGGAATTCTTTACCAGCGCATGTGTTTCCTTCCTCCTATAGTCCCGGGGCCTTTAAGCGGGGCGTGAAAAAGCATTTGATGAGGCCCTCAAGCTGAGGGCCGCCACTGTAGCACTACCGGTGTATGTGGTGGTAACCCCAGTCCTGAGACTTTGCCTTTAGCTTACCATCAGGCTAGGTAGAGTCATTTTGACGTGTCCTATAAAAAAAAAACAACTCACCCTTTCAATTAATGTTTCTTCGCTTTCAGCAGACAGTCCCAAGCGCTCAGTATCTATGTCTCCTACTATGGGCACTAGTTTACTTAGACACTGCGGCTTCTCATCTTTCAGTCTTTTAAAGAGCTAAAATCAGTGACCATTATAAATATTAACCAATGATCTAATGCCATATTAACGGGTGTCCTTTTTAACTGGGACACAGTAGATACAAGGAAATTGTCTTAGTAAACATTACCTCTCATCATTCTCTGAACCTTTTCCCAACTCAGTTGGGGTCGGTTTTCCAGTCTAACTGTGATGCGGCTGAACTTCGATATTTTCCGTGAAGCGACTGCCATCTGATCTCCACAACCAATGGTCCAATGACCAATGGCGATTAAACATTACCTCTGTTTTTGAAAAGAATAGGTATTGGGATGAGTTCTCTTTAGAAATGAATCATTTTGATCATTTTTTTTAATGTTGATGGATCCAGTTTTATACAAGGATCATTTTACAGAACACCGCGGTCATAATAACCATCGAGTTGTGTTCCCGCCGGTAAGTAGGGTAGCCAGAGCTCAATTTACCCCTTCTCCTCCCATCCCTTTCTAGCCTCCCCACTCCTTCCCAACCCTCCCCACTTCCCTTCAGGGTAGGCAGCGCGTGTGTGACACACTTAGTGTTGCACACGTTCATAGGCCACGGTGACCACTTCCCATCAGGTGGGCCGTGTGCTTGTCTGCCACCTAAGTAGTATAAAAAAAAAATTAGAAATCAGCTATTTCTAAAGGACGAATACGCATGCATAACTTACGAACGGCTGAACCAAATTGGATAATTATATTTGTTTGTGACAAATGGTATGAAACATTTTGGAAGTCCATGGGCAAAATGCTAATTACACTAATGCTATAATTAATAGTTATAATGATACTTACCGGATCATCAAACATTTTGTTGATTCTTTGATTGACGTTAAGTCCTTTTTTCTCGCGTACCAACATATAAATGTTATCGAGATCTGGACAGCTGTACAGCAGTTTTTCTATAAAGACCTGCAAAAGAATGCTGGTAATTTCGGGAACATTTTCTGAGTAATTTCTTTTATCATTGTTTTGCATTGCTGCTCATTCCATTGTAGGTACAGTAGAACACTTGCTACAAAAATTATTAGGAATAGTCAACGTACTAATTGCTTTAAAATTCTATTTAACCGGCTGTTTCTTAAAAAAATAAATAATAAAACAGTACTCACTTTTCCCAAAAATCCAGTACCACCAGTAAGAAAAATACATTTGCCCGCATAAAAATCTGCGACCGCACTTTCCGATATAGGGGTCACCATTTTGAACACTTAGCGAAATTACTGAACACTATTTTAATTTGATGAGTAAATATTACTATCACATACAATAGTATTAATACTCAATATTTCGATACACACAAAAGCTTTAAACTCAAATTCCTTCAAAAAATTATCTTGACACGTCTAGACGCCAAGAAATGTAAAAATCACTAAAATTGCGATGTTTGCCGCAACAATAAAACAAAGGATTATTAATAGGTACTTCAAATTCAGTTATTAACCAACTTCAAAAGTGACGACTAATAAATGATCTATAATATAATTATATGTTTATTCGCGGTTATCTCGCGTTTGGTTGAAACGATTTTGATGCGGTTTTCAGAACATATTTTTTTACTAGCTGTTGTCCGCGGCTCCACCCGCGTGGACATCGATTTACGCGTTTTTTTACTATATCGCCGGTTCTAATAGCCGCTTGCGATCAAATAGGTATGCATAAGATTTTGAGTCTAACCAAGACCTTACCGGATGTTTGGTTGTAATTGGTTAAGTAGAACCGGAGATATGGCCAAAAACGACCTAAAAACGAAGCGCGGGCGAAGCCACGGGTATCAGCTTGTATAAAAAGTAGCCTATATGTTACCCAGAACTATGAACTATAATCGTACCAAGTTTGATCAAAATCCCTCTAGTAGTTTCTGATTTTAGCGTGAACAAAAATTTAGTGCGGACAAATAGAGGCACAGACAAACAGACAAACAGACAAACTCAAAAACGTCTAAAAATCATAGTTTTGGCATCTATTACATTCATAAAGTCCCCTGATAATTTTTTTCTCATATATCTTCCATGTACAGACACCGATCAGTTACAGATTTATTATATGTATAGATATTCTGGAGAAGGGTTTAGTAATACTTCTAGGGAGTTTCATATTTTTGTATTATGATAAACTAGTATGTTATTGATGAAAGAGAAAAAATTTAAGTAGGAAATGTTGCTAAAAAGGTTCAAAATATGAATATGTAGGCTTTTAGGGGTAGGGGTGGGCCCAAGAGAAGATGTACGGAATGTGTGAAAGAGCATAATGGAAAGGAAGAGAGTAATTGAGAAGATGACATCGGACAGGAATATATGGAGGAGAATGACACCACGACCACAAATAATTGGAACAAGGGCAGGTAGATTTCTGATGGTATTGTAATTAAAAAAGTAATTGTATAATTATAAGTGAGTTATATAATCATTTTAATATTATATCATCCTAATAAAAAGATAATGAAGTAAAAAAATAAATTTACATAAATTAGTCTCGCAAGTGTAATTACAAAGGTATTTTTTTAATTTCACATTTTTTTCTTCTGTCTACGAGTATTATCTATCTATTATACATAAAATACTATGAAATTGTGGATTAGCAGCAGCAGCTGTGTCTGTACATCATGGATAATATTTACAAAAAGAAAACTCGGCATACCTATACTCTCAGACCAATAAAAAAGTATAAACGGAGTATTGCGCATTTTTTTTGAAGCCAACCAACATAAGACGATTCGGTAATCTTATGAAGGACTTATGACGGACATTCGGTTTGGTAGTCTTTGGGTAGTCGGCCGAAGAGCTATGTCAGCGTGTGAGATGTTTTGACTTTTGCACAAGAAGCTTCACTTATTTCGTCGCTATTGTTCACAATGGCTCCGTCTATACTTTTTTATTCGTCTGAGCCTATACTATAATTATAATGCATGATTCTGAATATAATTTTTTTTTTGGAATTCTTGTCTTTATTTGTTTGCGATAGATGCAAAAATTACTGAACAGATTTTGTATTTTTTTTTGTTTTATTAAAAAGGTCATAGTCAGACTTAAAATATGCCGTATGTTTGATTGCAATTGGTTAAGTAGAACCGGAGATATGACCAAAAAACAATAACCAACTTCCGCGCAGACAGAGTCGCGGGTATCAGCTAGTATTTATATATTTTTTTATATTACTTAGGTGGCAGACAAGCACACGGCCCACCTGATGGGAAGTGGTCACCGTGGCCTACGGACGTGTGAAACATTAGGGACGTCACACTCGCACTGCCGACCCTGGAGGGGGGAGGGAATGTTAGTCGTAAATGTTCACAGTGAAATGTGCAGCAGCTGCGACATTGAGGGTTAAACTACCACCGGTGCATGCGCCTGCGACGCGCCGCACTACTCCTGGCGTGTTCGAATGTATAGTTATACATTGCATCTTTGGCATCGTGAAGGCGATCTGAAACATGATAAAAATCGTCAATGTATATTATAGAACCATCAACTGCGAAAGTTTCGAAGTCGAAATGCGTTGCGATGTGCTTATCTTAGAGGTCTGGTAGGTAAGTGTCACCTATTTTTTTTTGTACGTTTCACCACAATCGCACCTGTTGGTAAGTAATGATGTCGTCGACGGTGGAGCACGCTTGCCTAGAAGTAACCTATTTACTCTAAACTTGAAGACTCCCAGGTTGTAGCTTTCCGGAAAAACAGACTCAGGCAGAACATTCCACTCTTTAGCAGTACGCACGATGAACGTACTGCCAAAACGTTTTGTGCGTATGAGTGGGCCTTAGAAACTTGCAGCTATGGAACTTATACCCATGGAAAGTAATATTAAAGGGAAGTAAAAGGGTTTTTTCTTTTTCACTACTTTGGCAAATATTGTATAAATGCCAGTGTCAAGTAAATTGATAAATCAAGTTAGAATTAATTACGAATGCAATAAGTTGCAGCGTTTTCATCATTTAGTCATAGTCAGGGTCAGTCAATAGTCAAATCAGTCATAGTCTCACCCCAGTAAAATAGTGGAGACTTTACTAAAGGCTTCTATGGAGTTTTGGAATCAACGTTGAAAAGCACAAAACACGGTAATATATCACTTTCCCAAACTCGTGCACGTTGTCGAAGATGTTATGTTTAAAAATCCACCGTTTTTACACATAATAACTACATTTTACACAAATTTAAAAAAATGATACAATGCCCCGATGTGGCTTTTTCCGCGTTGGCGCCAAAACTCGAAAGGGTTGTTCTTATAGTCTAGTTTGACTTTAGAAAACTTTAGAGTAACACACAAACCTCTATATTAACAGATGTGTCTGTCAGCATATTGTCATCCACCTCGTTCACTTCGGTATATACCAACTTGCTTTCATTGAGATCTTCACAGTTGCCACATTTCCAAATACCACCGGATAGAACCGGTTCTTTACCTGCAACAATCTTTGGTATAACACATTTGTCGCCTGATGGTAAGCTAAAGGTAAAGTCTCAGGAAGGGGGTCCCCATTACATACAATAGTGACATAATAGTGGCCCTCAACTTGACGGCCTCATGAAAGAAGAGGTGATTGTCGTCGCAGCACTACGTGACAAAGCGCAGATATTGGTTTAGACTACGCCAATACCCAATGGTCCCACAAGTGCTGCGACAACCATCACCTCAAGCCCCGGCTATGCACCTGCTGAACCCTGAACGCAATCCAACCGAGGTTGGATTACTATAGAAGATTTTTCGCAAAAGTACACGGTGGTACCTATTCAGCTCAATTTGAGGCAACTATGTGCTATCACCTAATACCTAGTACATTGATTTATTACTTAACCTCTTATTACTTGCAATAACCATCGTGTTCCGTGGCGATAAGTAGCTCACAATCCCCCCTTCATCCCCCAATCCCTATTTCCAACCTGCTAACCCTCCCCCCTCTAGGTTCAGTAGCGCAACTGTTGCCCATAATGTTACACACGTCCATTATAGGCCACAGTGAACACTTCCCATCAGGTGGGCCGTGTGCTTAACTGCCACCTAAGTAATATAAAAAAAACCTTGAATGCATGGTTCAAGAAGGCTTGAAAAATTATGCGGAATTGTAGGAAGGAAAAACTACATAAGGGAGACCACATCACACCAGGGTAGTTATGAAATAAAGAGGTTAGATTCTTACCATCGGCAACTTCATCTAATTGGCTAAATTCCAGGCTTGCACCATTTAATAACATATCTATAACTGCATCTGTGTAATCGTATTCGCTATCGTCACAAACACACACGTTAAAGATTACAATAAGAAAAAGTAATTTAAAGAACATTATTTAATTATTCCTCACATAATTATGCAAAATGTTAATCTGAGACGTTACTTGTTATAATGCTAATATTATTTGATAATGAATACAAATGAATAGGGCACTGCCATAATATATCGTTTAGCATCTGCGTAGCAAATTTTATGTCGGCACAGAGTAACAAACTTGAATAAAAATGTATTTTTTGGTTTTTAACCTGAGTAATATGAGAAACAATAGAAAACTCGTCCAGTCTTCCGTTTTTAGACACCTTTTCATTAATAAAATGTCTGTTTACTGTTGATTGGAGAACTTATTATGTTAAAAAAATTACCATCACTACCTTGACTCAGATTTTTTCAAATTTTTAATAATTTCATCGAACTTTAACCTATGAGCGAATATTAGAACACATACCTACATAAGTTAAATAAATATGAGAGAAAGTAGAGGGAAAGTTTGAAGACAATATATTTATGTAATGTAGCTCAGACGGAGTCGAACTACTGAACTGCCTCTGCAAACACGTGCATATATTTCTAAAATTGAGACCAAAATTAAAAATAAATTAATTAACAAAAAAATACAAAATATAAGGCAAGTTACTTGGATTAGCATAGAACAACTTTGTTTGAATATGCTGACATAAATACATTTCCGTATACATAATAATTGCATACATCATCATTATCATTCTCTGAACCTTTTTCCCAACTCAGTTGGGGTCAGCTTTCCAGTCTAACTGTGATGCGGCTGAACTTCGATATTTTCCATGGAGCGACTACCATCTGACCTCCACAACCAATGGTCATTAAGACCAATGGCGATATCGAAGTTCCAAGTTAGACATATTGCATACATTTTACATATTTTCGTACAATATTATATGGGCGCACCCTAACCAAATGTATTTATTTAATATCATTGACCCCTGTCCGATATCAGTGGATGTAGACTGTCGGGTTCAAGTACTGATTGTGTAATGTTATACAATAATGAGTACGTCTCATTTTGTATAATCAGACGTCAGACATAGTTCCACGACACAGCGATATGGATAGATAGATAGATAGACAACACTTTATCTGTACACCAATTACAATTATATCTAGTTAGCATATTAATATTAGGACGGGTATCGCAATGTGTAAAGGGCCTTATCATCATCATCATCATCATCATCTCAGCCGAAGGACGTCCACTGCTGGACAAAGGCCTCCCCCAATGATCTCCACGACGACCGGTTCTGCGCTTTTCGCATCCAGCGGTTTCCCGCGACCTTTACCAGGTCGTCGGTCCACCTTGTCGGAGGCCTGCCCACACCACGTCTTCCGGTTCGTGGTCGCCACTCGAGAACCTTTTTGCCCCATCGGCCGTCGGCTCTGCGAGCGATGTGCCCCGCCCACTGCCACTTGAGTTTCGCAATTCGGAGAGCTATGTCGGTGACCCTGGTTCTCCTGCGGATCTCATCATTTCTGATTTGATCACGCAGGGAAACTCCGAGCATAGCCCTCTCCATTGCCCTTTGGGTGGCCTTGAGCCTTCTTATGAGGCCCATCGTGAGCGACCACGTCTCAGTTCCATACGTCATCACTGGCAACACGCACTGGTCAAAGACTTTCGTCTTGAGACACTGCGGAATTTGGGACGAGAAGATAGCTCGTAGTTTCCCGAACGCTGCCCAACCGAGTTGGATTCGTCGATTGACCTCTTTTTCGAAGTTGGACCTACCTAGCTGGACTGTTTGTCCCAGGTAAACATAGTCGTCTACAACTTCGAGAATAGAGTCTTCAACCTTCAGAGGAGTGGGTACAACACGGATGTTAGCCATAACTTTCGTCTTATCCATGTTCATTTTTAGACCCACTTGTTGAGAGACTCTATTGAGGTCGCAGAGCATTGTGCTAAGGTCCTCCAGGGTCTCAGCCATGACTACAATATCGTCAGCAAATCGAAGGTGAGAGATGTACTCGCCGTTGATGTTGATACCCAGACCCCTCCAGTCCAAAAGCTTGAAGACATCCTCCAGAGCGGCGGAGAACAGTTTCGGAGATATAACGTCTCCCTGTCTCACGCCGCGCTGAAGGCGAATTGGTTTCGAGTTTTGATCCTGGAGACGAACTGACATAGTGGCGTTTTCGTACAAACTCTTCAACACTTCGATATACCGATAGTCAACTTGGCACCGCTGGAGGGACTGTAGCACAGCTCTTATCTCGATCGAATCGAAAGCCTTCTCATAGTCCACGAACGCTAAGCATAGAGGCTGGTTATACTCTTCGGTCTTCTGTATAACTTGCCGCAGCGTGTGAATATGGTCTATGGTACTAAAGCCTTTTCGGAACCCGGCTTGTTCGGGAGGCTGGAAGTCATCAAGCCTGCGAGCGAGACGGTTCGTAATGACTCTCGAAAACAACTTATAGACATGGCTCAGGAGTGAGATGGGCCTGTAATTCTTCAGCAGGGTCTTATCACCCTTTTTGAAGAACAGTACCACCACACTCCTGTGCCATGCCTGTGGCGTTTGACCCTCGAGGATGACAGAGTTAAACAGCTTCTGAAGGGTTTTCAGCACCAGTTTACCACCTGCTTTCAGAAGCTCCGCCGTTATTCCGTCATCACCCGGTGCCTTGTTGTTTTTGAGCTGTTTGAGAGCCATACTAATCTCGTACAGGCTGATGTCCGGGATATCCTCTGTATAGTGTCGAGTTAATCTAGCTCTTGGGTCTTTCGCCAGATTTGTAACAGGCGGTTGTGTAGTCGTGTACAACTGTCCGTAGAACTTTTCAATCTCTCCCAAAAGCTCCGGTTTGGATGACACGACCCTGCCGTCCTCGGTCTTTAGCTTCGTTAGCTGGCTTTGCCCTATAGATAGATCTCTTGCGAACACTTTGGAACCTTTGTTCCGCTCTATAGCCTCTTTAATACGGTCAGTATTAAATTGGCGTAGGTCGCGTTTTAGAGCCTTAGAGATCCGTCTATTGAGCCGCCTGCAGGCAAAAGCATCACCGGAAGACTGCAAGGTCATCCTGCGTCTATCTTCCAGAAGCTTGAGGGTAGGGTCGGAGATCTTCTTTGTTCTTTTTGTACGGAGGGGCTTATAGAACTTATGCCCAACCGTATGGACAGTATCCACGAACCTGTTACAATATTCGTCCACGTCTACGCAATCGCCTAGGCAATCGAAGCGGTTTTGTAAAGCAAGCTGAAAGCTCTCGGGGTCTTGGAGTTCGACAGGTGCTGGGCGGAGCGTGGACTTCATCATTCGACATCTTTCGGCCTTTACGTTGATATTCAATGTGCCCCGTACCATACGGTGATCGGATCCGGTTTTCAAACTGTTGATCACAGAGACGTCATTGAATATATGCCGTTTTGTCGACATGATAAAGTCGATCTCATTTTTTGTAGCACCATCGGGACTCACCCAGGTCCATTTACGGTGCTCGCGCTTCATGAAGAAAGAGTTCATCATAAAGAGTCCTTCCTTCTCCATGAAGTCAGCAAGCAGCTGTCCCCGGGGGTTTCGTTGTCCAAATCCAAATTTTCCCACCCTCAGCTCATCCTCGCCTCGTCTACCCAGTTTCGCGTTAAAGTCCCCCATGACAACGCTGAAGTGAGTCTTAGTACTATGTATGGCTCTGGAGATATCCTCATACATAGCCTCTACCTCGTCGTCGGGGTGCGTCGAGGTCGGAGCGTATACCTGTATGACCTTCATCGAATACCGTTTGGAAATTCTGAGTATAAGGTACGCTACCCTGGTCGACACACTCTCGATCTTCAGTACGTTGTTCACGAAGGATCTGTGAACGATAAACCCGACACCGCCTTGGGACTGCTGATCGCCCTCCCGGAAATAGAGCAAGTTTCCGGACTTGAGAATTATCGAGTCCTCGCCCTCTCTTCGGACTTCGGATAATCCTACGATATCCCATCGTAACTTGCTCAATCCTTCCTCGAGTTCCGTGATCTTCTCGTCGGTCCGCAGTGTGCGCGTGTTATATGTTGCCAGGGCCAGGGGTCGTCGTTTGTGGTAGCCATGCCTCCGCCGGGGATTCTTCGCACCCCCTGCTCCGCCGTAACCATGACCGCTACCTAAGTCAGGAATAGCGGGGCTGCCGGGTACTGGGGGCCGGGGTTTATGTGTGTCGATCATTCTGGGGGGGTATTTGCCATATAATCGCCACGCTTGGCAGGCGGGTTGGCGATCGCAGAAAGACGTTAAGTACACAGAGGATGCTGCTGCCCATCCTCTGGCTTGAAATCCCTTAGTCGCCTCTTACGACACCCACGGGAAGAGATGGGGTGCTGCTATTCGTAGCCGGCATCACACAGCAAATTCGTAGCCGGCATCACACAGCAAGGGCCTTATCGCTAAAAGCAATTTCTTCTAGGCAACCTTAGAATGAACTAGGATGCAGAGGAGGTAGGATATGACGGTATCTCCCGTCTATGAGCAGTCCGACTGGGGTAGTACCTCCGCCCTACAGAACACCGCGGCCATAATAACCATCGTGTTGTGTTCCCACCGGTAAGTAGGATAGCCAGAGCTCACTGTATACCTCCTCCAACCACCCCTTCCTAGCCCTTGCCCCTTCGGAATCTGTAGACTCGACAGCAGGTTTTAGTTGGTTCAACATAACCGGACTATTAGTAAATGGGCTCCACGAGTTAGTCTCGAGGCATGACTGTTCTTGAAACATCCATCGTAAGTAGCAACGGAACTTAAATAAAGTCATCATAGATACTGCACAACTTTTTCTCATATTGACAAGTGAAGTGAACTTTTTTTTCGCAAACATAAATTGGCGAACTTGTCTGCGAAACCTTCAAAGAAAAATAGTTAGCGAAAAGTTAGTCGTGTCAGTTTTGTTCTTCGTTAACGATTCGGTAAATATTTCCCGAGAAAATCTTGTTGAGTCTTTTATTTTATTTTAGTGTAGAAGTTGGGTAAGGATTTGTTTTAAAGCGAAGGGTGTTATGTCAATTTAAATTTAACCAACTTTCAAAATTTTTGTGCAGAACACGTAATTATTTTCTAAAATATTGTAGTATATATTAAACCTTAACTATTACCTAGGTACTAATCGCAGAAATATTATCCAGATAGAATGGACAAGTTGGTGTGGCACCCGTGCCAAGTGGGTGCAATATATTGCATGCTTTCCTAATCGCGCTCTCATTAGAGCGACGCTTCCGTGTTCAGGACATAAAAATAGTATTTTAATTCAATATCCATTGCAGATAAATCAATATCGATAATCTCTTGTGTGTCTCCTCACTATTTTCCCGCCACAGCACGAAAATGACGTCACATTGTGCGATGACATCATAACCATTCTAATGGATATAAGTGTTCTGCCCCCCTTAGACAAGGCCCCCCTTGTCACGGCGTAAATCGCTAAGGAATTGAATAGATTAGGTCGACCAATCTCATCCAAGCTCGTCGCCGGCGTAGATCCGCGCGCCGCGGCGGAATTACGAGCTGGAGTGTGATTGGTCAACCTAATCTATTCTTTTCCTTAGCGATTTAGACTTTTGACACTTGTCTACGGGCCCTATAGTGCCAGTAAAAGTCGCCGTTCAGAAATTCCCGACCCTTCACTTCCTTACAATTTCAATCGATACAAATTCTGAAAAAAAGGAACAAAATAAATAGATTCTGTACCTACTCCATATTAGTAATGTGTAGTTCACTGTTATAAAAATACTCTCTTTTCATCTTATGATATTGATTTACGGTGAACACTGCGTACATAACGAAATTTATTATAACACCATTATTTTCTCTTCACCAAAAATATTTTAGACAGAAATATCAGCAAGTCGTTCAATCAAAGCCATCCAAATGAATCGCTTGAGAAGTAATAAGTTTAAATTACCTTTCTTCACAAAATAGAACCAAGTTAATGTTGAATCGTAATAAATTATGAACAGATACCTATACAAGGGATTGAAAATTTATATTTGATTTTGAATTGAAACTTTGTGATTGAAAATATAAAAGCAAGAAAATTTATTTTGGCGACGTAGACAAATTTATTCTTCCAATATTATTATATGTGTAAGTTTGCGAGGATGGTATATTATAGATAGATGGTTTGTCACTCGTTCACCTTACCTTTGCGATGTGTTGAGCAATGCTAGCCAGGTCAGTTTGAGGATGGGTGTGTGTCGGTATCGCCACCAATAAACGCCGACTCTCCACTCGACTCTCTACTCCACTCAACCTTCTTCTGCACTCTTCATTTCACTCTTCACTCTTAACTCTACTCTACACTCCACAAGAAGATAAAACCTATCTCCGTCTCCTGGTTCTAAGCTACCTCCCTACCAATTTTCAGCCATATCGGTTCAACCATTATTGAGTTATAGATAGTATAACTAACACGACTTTTCTTTATAAATAACTAACCGTGCCCCGCGGCTTCGCCCGTGGCATACTTAGTCCTCGTGGCAAGATTAAAAGTATCCTAAGAAGGTTGAATTAGAAACGTTAATATGGTCGTTAAATTTTCTTAAATTTTCTAATGTCCCGCGCAACTTTCTTGACTTTTTCTTTCATAAGAACCTTCTTCTGAAATAACAAACACAACAAAAAAGAATTAACAAAATCGGTCCAGTAGTTTACGCGTGATGCTGTGACCAAGGGAAATAGAGATTCATTTTTATATATATAATATAATATACAAACAAAATTGTTTCAAACTCACCTAGTTTACACTTAATCTGTGGTTCAAATAGTCAAGAGATTACTAAACCTAGGGTTTATTTATTCAAGAAACCCATGGGTTATCTTTATCTGTTAAGATTAAATGAATTATTCAAACTTGGGTCAGGGTATCGGGTTATGTTTGTCGCTGGATCGTCTCCAGGGGACTATAAGAATGTAAAATTATTAAGGTCGGTCTCTGACGCATTTCACGCCATGAATATTTTTGAAAGATAAAGGACATTATGTTACAGTTTTCTTTTTTTTATATACCACTTAGATGACAGACTAGCATACGACCCACTTGAATAATTATATATTTAACAAGCTGCTGTTTAAAAAAAGCCTTTTTTTTAAAAACCTTTTATTATTTACAATATTGCATTGACTTACATAAGTGTGCCAAATTTCAGCTCAATCGGATAGCCAGAAGTGGTCGAAAAATGGCTTGCAAGATTTGATTACAGACAACGGGACAGGTGAAACTAAATAAAAAATAAAAGCTTGTAAAAAATAGACCACCGTGTGCTTCACACACACATACAGTGAAGCGGTCACCGTGGTCTATGGACATTACGGGTCCTATTTTTTGATGGGGTTGAAACTTGGAGGTCCTACCGTCCTACGGGTACATCGCCTTTACAATACCACTTTCGCGCTTGCCGACCCTCGAGAGAGGGGATGAAGGAACATAGAGGACTACGGGGATTGGGAGGGATGGGTCTCCCGGCTGATAGCACACAAGTCCTGCAGTGAGCTCTGGAGTACCTTACTTACCTTGCCTTACTAAACTTACCTTGATTGAAAAAGTGCCAAGATCATCCGTCTAAGCAGCTGTATATTTAATCAGTCAATCAATCAATTAGCCTATTGCAGTCCACTGCTGGACATAGGCCTCTCCTAATGTACGCCATAGCACCCGATCCTCCGCCTTGCGCATCCAGTCTATCCCAGCTACCCTTTTCAGGTCGTCCGTCCATCGTGCTGGGGGCGTCTTACTTTACGTTTGCCGGTTCGCGGTCTCCACTCTAGGACTCGTTTGCTCCACCGGATATCGGTCCTTTGGCAGATGTATTTAAATTGAAGTTGATTCAGACTTAAAGGTCTCGATGGATCTCTTTACACCCTATCTATTTAAAAATATTCCGTAAAATATCAAATATTGAAACTGAAAAACGTTAGAACGAAAACCTTCATGAAATAAGGGATGAATTTAAAAATATTCCGTATAAAACAGGTTCTGCCGTAATGCTTGAAATGAGATCTGATAAATCGTTGCTGTACCGACAGTTGATTTTAAACCTTGAACCATGGGATTAAGGTCTATTTAAACCAAGTTTAACTTTAAAAAGTTTAAGCAGATTGGTATTCTAAACAAATCCCTTATCCCGTACAAAAGGTTTTACCAGTGCGAAGTACCTACTTCTTAACAATGTTTTGGAATTATGTATTTTAGACTTTTATCTATACTTAAAATTATTGTAACATTATGTATGTTATGTTTAATGTTATGTATGTTTATGTATGTTATGTATGTATGTATGTTTAAAATTAATCTGAGCTGGTTTGTATTTGCATACCGTAGGTAGCTACAGTCAGCAGCAAAGTTGATGATGATTGTACAGATTTCCAACTTAAAAATTTGAATGAAAATGATTCATTGCATTTTAAAATTATTTTAAAACATTTAAGTACAGCCCCCAAAGTAGTTTAACATCATTTTCGGCAAAAATCATAATCTACTAAGCTCAAAACCTAATCGTGAAAATCTGAAAATGACCATCTAGGTACATTTGACACTGACTATACTTACTTTTACGTATTTTTTTTAAATTATTGTTAGAGTTTTTGAAATATTCCGGTTGATCTTCGAAATTACTGGGTCAATTTCTACTGATTTCATTAGAAAACAGCAGATTTTAAAAGACAATTTTTTATTCTTTTACACGCACTAGACAATATTTTCCCACGTGAACGTAGTACAGGGTACAGCTTTTATAAAATAACCTGCGAAAAATCAACAAAATACAATTAATTTTCTTACAATCAACCAATCCGATTATATTATAAACATTCACTCTCTAATCCTCTTGAGGCCACTAAAGCAATCAATTGAATCAATTCAAAATATTTGTCCAGTTCAGACAATTAAATAGTATTATTCTACAAGATTTGCTTTCATAATAGCTTATACCCGCGGCTCCGCCCGCGTGGACATCGGTTTTGACTATATCTCCAGTTCTACTCAACCGTTTGTGATCAAACATGACTAAGAAGTCACACTTAAACAAAAAAAACGCATCAAAATCTAATCAGTAGTTTTTACGTGCATTGTGCATAATCAGACAAACCGACAAACAGACAAAAAACAAAATCAAACA
The DNA here is from genome assembly GCA_963576445.1 of Lithosia quadra. Taxonomy (NCBI): domain Eukaryota; kingdom Metazoa; phylum Arthropoda; class Insecta; order Lepidoptera; family Erebidae; genus Lithosia; species Lithosia quadra. Next base: position 15,716,800 of record OY754880.1, on the reverse strand, counting down.
TGACTAAGAAGTCACACTTAAACAAAAAAAACGCATCAAAATCTAATCAGTAGTTTTTACGTGCATTGTGCATAATCAGACAAACCGACAAACAGACAAAAATTCCAAAAATAAAAAAATTGGGTTCGGAATCGTTATTTTTTTTTATACAGGTCACGTCAAAATGACTTCACTTCGCTTGATGGTAAGTTAAAGGTAAACTCTCAGGACCGGGGTCACCACATACACCGATAGTGCTATAGTGGCGGCCCTCAGCTTGACGACCTCATCAAATGCTTTTTCGGGCCCCGCTTAAAGGCCCCAGGACTATAGGGGGCACCTAAGAGGAGTCATATAACATAAACCAAGTATTTTTTTAAATATATGCAATGTACAGACATAGCTACTTCAAAATTATATAACAGTTATAGATATAAGTAGATAATTTGAATTCAAAATGGCGCAATGGATTTTGAACTGGGTCAATCAAGATTGAGGGAAATAACAATGTGATTATAAGACCCTTTAATTAACCCGTAACATGGAGACAAGAGGTGGGATAAATTTGATGAGTTTGTCTGTCTAATCGTATCTCCTAAATTAATGGTTCGATTTCGATGTAGTGTTTCTAAATACAGATGGTATAAATGGGGTGCTTACAACTATTTATAGTTAGTTACAAACAAGCCTCTAAATAAATGCAATGTTTTAGGAAAAATTTCGATGCTTTTCGAAGTTATGTGTGTATTTATCGCAGGTTTATAAGTGCTCGGTTAATGGCAATAGGCTCGCCACCTATTACATTGGGACCTACACATAAACTGGTGAAATGTGGGTGCTAGCACCTCTGCCTACCCCTCGGGGATATAGGCGTGAGTTTATGTTTATGTTATGTTTAGGAAAAAAAAATGCTCATTCTTTTTATGGAAAGTTGTGTTAGGACCTTGATTTTTATATAGCAACTAATGATTATTAGACCTCATTATCTGGTATAAATTTCAACTTGCTGGGTCTATCAGTGCCTGAGTAAATCAGTGGTGACACACGGGCAGGCTGTCATGATAACCATCGTGTTGTGTTCGCGGCGGTAACTAGAGTAGCCAGAGCTCACTGTGATTCTGTGCTATCAGCAGGGAGACCGAAGTCTCCTGCATTGTCAGCATAGAAACTCTAGCCCCCAATTTCCTCTCCCTCCAGGGTTGATAGCATGACTGTGAAGCACCTGGTGTTGCACACGTCCATAGCCCACGGTGACCTCTTCACATTACGAGTAGATGCGCCATGATGTGTGTTATAAAAATCCCTAGAAAAGGTATTCAACTATTAATATGTATGATATTTATGTATAACTAGCTGTTGCCCGCGGCTCCGCCCGCGTGGATGTCGAAATCCGTTTCAAAAACTATCCTATCTCTCAAGTTGGATCGAACTGCACATGGTGTGCGAATTTTATTATAATCGGTTAAGTGGTTTAGGAGTCCATTGAGGACAAACATTGTGACACGAGATTTATATATATTAAGATAAGTATGTATTTACAAAAAAAAGTATATAAGTATGTTTATCAGCATTCTAAAACCTATAACACAGGCTAGTGAAACTAAGCTTACTTTGGGTCTAGGGAGCGATGTGTAGAATGTCGTAGAGTATTTATTATTTATTATTATTAATAAAATGACGGATAATAATAGTAACCCATTCGAGAGGTATTAAGCGTATTATTATCTAACTCAAAACTAATTTGAGCTCAGACGACTCAATTTAGTTCTCAGTTATGTAGACAGCAATTTATTTAAGCGCGGATTAAGGGAAAACTCATCAAGTAGATAAATTATTAAATTGAGAATATTGCAATAGCTAAGCTATTGGACTTTTTTTATGTCGGTCACGTCAATATGACTTCACCTGGCCTGATGGTAAGCTAAAGGTATAGTCTCTGGAATGGGAGTCACCATTACAAACACCAATAGTGCTATAATGGTGGCCCTCAGTTTCACGCTCCGCTTAAAGGACCCGGGACTATAGGAGGAAGGAAATTCAACTTCAAGATGGCTCCCCGGGCTTGGGAACCTGGTGACCACTTCCCATCAGGTAGGCCGTGTGCTTGTCTGCCACCTACGTGGTATAAAAAAAATCTATTTTACTAAAATATTCATTAGTAAAGGATATTTATTCCGTTTATATACTTTTATTCGGCCGTCAGACCTTCGTCCGTCGAGACAGCCAATATGTTCTCAAAGACGTATTCTGATATATTTTCCTGCATCACGGTGAGGTAATATGATAATGAACGAATGATAATATCGCCCTGCCTTCACAGTCCTAATATTCAATTCACCAGTGCATTGAATAATAGGACTTCGTTCACGTAATTCACCGGCGATAAGATAGATCAGCTGACGCGCACACTACCTACTTTTATGGACTTAGGACCGGCAGAATACCTTATACTCCGATTTTTAATTCTAGGCAAGAAAATGACATTTGCAGTGTTGCAGGTTTTTTGTTTCAAATAAATAGTGATGTGGTTGAATCGAGTTTTCCAATTATAAGTTAGTCGTGAGTCGAGATTATAATTCTTTTTCATATATATAAATATTTTTTTATATAAATAAAAATATGTGATTTACGGTAATTAAACAGAAAACATACACAGTAAGTAATTAAATTCTATATATTATATAAAATCAATTACTGTTCGTTAGTCTCGCTAAAACTAGAGAACGGCTGGACCGATTTGGCTGAATGATGGGGAGGTAGCTTAGAACTAGAAGAAGGACATACGATACTTTTTATTCTGCCATGGGGATAAAGTATGCCACGGGCGAAGCCGCGGGACACAGCTAGTATTCTATAATAAATATTTCCGTCGTGTAATGTACTAGGCGAGCATAAACTGCAAAGAGGTTCATTCGCTGATAAAAATAAAGAATGACTAAAGTGTCTAGTCTATTGATTGCCGAACATCACTATTGTAGCGGGTCACCCTTTTTTGTATCAGTGACAGTTGCAGTTGTCATTTTCTTGCCTAGAATTAAAAATCGGAGTATAGTAACTAGTAGATAAGTAGGTACTATTGAATGAGATTTTAAAGCAATTGCATGCTAACAGAACTGTTCCCAAGAAAATCAAGTAGGTACCTACTAGTCAGTAAAGTCAACTGATAATGCAAATATCGCCTGGAAGCTGTATTTATTAAAAAAATCAGTGTATTTAATGTAAGAAAAATAATTATTATGATATACCTACTTACTTTTATTTTTATATAACTTGTATTTAACCTTATTTTCGGAAAAATACTTGTTCGAGTAAATCAAACACTCGACAAATGCGTATAATTGCATCGCTTGCAATTATGCACATTTGTTCGATTTAGCTAATGTGTAACCAGTTCGTGTCCAAAGCCCTCACGGAGCAGCTACCGCGTACTCGCTACCAAAACCATAAACCATTAAATCCAAACCATTAGAATCATTATCTTAATTAATATAAGTCAATTATAACATAAACCATTTTAGTGTAAACTACTAGTGAGTGAATATAAATACTTTCCTTAAACTTGCTCTTATTTTACCAATACCTTTTATACCAATATATATCAAACAAACCAAGAGTTGGAGTTGCGTAGAGTCAACCATACTACAAACAAACCCCAACCCTTTTCAATACTTTATAATTATTATTATCGCGGTTTATTTGATGTTTTTTATTTTATTTCACATAGGTAGCAGACAAGCACACGGCCCACCTGATGGGAAGCGGTCACCGTGACCTATGGACGTGTGCAACACTAAAGATGTCACACACGCGCTGCCTACCCTGAAGGGAAGGGGGGAGGGCTAGGAAGAGGTGGGGAGGCTAGGAAGGTTTGGGGGGAGGAGGGGTACAGTTATTATTATTCAAATTGAACCAGACGTTTTTGATGTTTCTGAAAAGCATTCGAAACGTCTTCGGGTTTAAAATAGTTTTTATTCAATACCTGCCTCTACTAAATTATATTATTTCCTTCGTAAAACAATTAACGTCTACAGAATAAGGATGCCATGTCTGTCCATTTTCGATAGCCCATTACGTCACTTAGTTAAGGGTGCATTCACAAGAATTCATTTAGGAAAAGGTCGTTGTTAAGTGGATAGAGGACGAGAGGGGGGAGGGGGAGGAAGGTCTAAGATTCGTTTGTTATTTGTCAGGTAATAGAGGAATGTTTTTCTTATGTTTTAAGACTTTACTTTTTTAACCAACTCAAATAAGTGGTTCATTGATTGACCTGTATGTATGTCTACAATTATCTAGCTTTTGAGTTTGAGACATAATCGAAATAGTACTACTATTTTTTTTCTGTGCCAAAAGTTACGATAACCAACCCGGATGAAACCACGATCATCGGCTACTTAGTGTTAGTTTAAAAAAAATTACGATATTTTTTTATTTATTTTATTTATTTATTATATGCTTTATTGTACGCCGATTACAAAATTCTGGATACAGAAATTAGAAAAAAAAAACAGCAGTACAAAGGGCGGCCTTATCGCTTAACGCAATTTCTGCCAGGCAACCTTTGGATGGAAATATTGGTTGGAGTGCTCGGTGTTTGATGGCGTACATATACCTACTTTTATATACATACTTAAATAAATACATAATTATATGAACACATACCTGAATACATACTTGAATACATACATATTTTAACAAATATAGGACATTATCTACGTTAAACTGGACAAGTACCTAATGTTCCTTAACCAATCGATTAAACTTAGCTATCGTCTCAGCTCGTCTTATCTCGACTGGTAACCTATTCCATAATCTAACAGCTGTGACAGTAAAGGAATTGTCCAAGAAACCTGTTGAATGCTTTGGCATCTTCAACACTAGTCTCACTGATGACCTTAAACATCTCTCATGCGTGTCAGTAAGAAACTGGAAGCGTTCCTTTAAGTAAGAAGGAGTTGTAGGGCTAAACAGAATCTTGTACAGCAGGGAAAGAATATGTGTGTTCCGGCGAGACCTTATGGGCAACCAATTTAGTTGAGAACGAAACTGAGATCAAATTTGCGCAGGCCAAATATAAAACGTATACAAATGTTTTGAAGACGTTCAAGTTTGTCCAGTTGGTTCTCTGTCAGATCCAGGTAACTAGCATCCGCATAATCCAAGATCGAAAGAAGCAGAGAGTTTCTACGCCTTTTACACAGACAAGACCCAAAGTAAACATAGTTAAACCAGCTATAGTTATGAGTTCTAGAATGCGGATACATTTTTTATCCAAAAAAACGACTAAGTACTTACATAATATTGTATAATATATAGAAATCCCTTTTCTTTTTAATTTGTTAGACCACTGCGAATACGAAAACTAAATTCAGGTCCAATGGACCATACTTCCTTGGGTATTCAACCCTAAAATGAAAGCAGGCGTGAAGATTGAAGGTCACGATTCAAAATCTATTGAATCGTTAATTTGACTAGAATAAGGTAGAGCATTCAACTGTTATTAAAAAGGGATTAATTGACATGCCTAATGGGTTCCTATAGAAATTAATGTGTACCGACTAAAATACTGTCCAATGCATTTTTTAACCCTAAAACCCTTATCTACGCCTATGAGGCGTATACGCAATCGATTGCGGTGTGTGTGTTTATTAATAATAATTAGCTTCCACCCGCAGTTTCGCCTGCGTGGAGGTCGGTATCGCCGCCAAGTCTATTTTAATAAAACAACTTTCCACTCCAATCCACTCTAAACTCTACTCCACTCTTCACTACACTCTCCACTCCACTCTCCACTCGTCTAACCAAAACCATTCTAATAAAAAAATTATTAAATATATTCAATGTATAGAATTATTGACCTCTCTACAGTTTTATTATACTCGTACTGAAGTATAGATTAGGTGCCCCAAGGATGACTTATGTCACGGGCGAGGCCGTAGCAGACAGCTAGTATAATATAAACATTATTACCTTATATAACTAAAAATTTACCGTATGTTTGGTTGTAATTGGTCAAGTAGAACCGGAGATATGACCAAAAACGACCTAAAAACGAAGCGCGGGCGAAGCCACGGGTATCAGCTTGTATAAAAAGTAGCCTATAATATATGTTGCCCAGAACTATGAACTATAATCGTACCAAGTTTGATCAAATTTTAGCGTGAACAAAAATTTAGTGCGGACAAACAGAGGCACAGACGCACAGACAAACAGACAAATAGACAAACTGACAAAAATTCTAAAAATCATTGTTTTGGCATCTATTACATTCATAGAGTCCCCTAATATTTTTTTTTCTCATATATCTTCCATGTACAGACGCCGATCAGTTACAGATTTATTATATGTAATAGATAACTATTCATGCGTAAAAATATTTGCACCAACCGGGCATCGAATCCACTTGATGTAGGTACAGGGGCCGTCAATATTAAGTAAAATTAAGCAAATAATTGTTCGTATTTAATCCGCTGATTGACTAGTTCGTTACCATTGCGTTGCTCGGCATATTAATTTGGGATCTGATTTGAACCACAATTGGACTGGGGTGTTCACACTTGGTACAATATTTGCGGAACGTGATTACTTGCCCCAAATTCGACAGCCGATCACTACGGGTGTTTAACATAGAGAATTTATCGTGTATTTACTGTGTAGGTATATATTTTTGTCTGGCTCTGGGTAATGGACTGCTGAGACGAGGTCTCGGGTTCGATCCCAGGTTCACCATGGCACACACCAATGACTTTTCAATGCTTTTCGAAGTTATGTGTGTATTTATCGCAGGTTTATAAGTGCCCGGTTAATGGCAATAGGCTCGCCACCTATTACATTGGGACCTAAACATAAACTGGCGAAATGTGGGTGCTAGCACCTCTGTCTACCCATTCGGGGATATAGGCGTGAGTTTATGTCATGTTATGTTATTTACTGTGTATATATTTTTGTCTGTTTGTTTAGTCAACGGAATAAATCTTCTAGACCTTGGTACACACTAGGATGACGATAATGTGATAATGATGACAAGAAAGTAAGGGTGGGTATAAATAAAAAGACATAAGTAGGTACTCTTTCTATTTATATACTAGCATTTGCCTACCGCCGTTTATATATTATATCTCCTGTTCGTCTCAACCGATTATGATCAAAGATGCGCGAGATTTTTTAATCTGACCAAGACCTTTCAAACAAAAAAAACCGCATCAAAATCCGTTCAATAGTTTTTGCGTCCATCGCGCACAAACAGACAGAAAAAAAAATATTTTTGTGTTCAGAATCGTTCATAGAACATAGGTACTTAACTTAAGTACCTATTTTTTTTTTCAAATATATATTTAAATTATCTCCAATGTACGAACAAAGCTAATTTATAATTTTATAATCTATTTTTATATTCAGGTACCTACGTAATACGTAGGTACTAAAAATATTTTTCTAACAAATTGGAAATGATGAAAAGCGACACATGTAACAAGGGGTTATTAATGAATCACATAAAATACGGCTCGTGTAACAGGGACCCAGTTGAAGGTTATAAGCCATAACAGTAAAATTACGGATGAAAAATACACCTCGTTAGTCTATTGTAGGCATCGTTGGAGTTTGCAGCTATTTTTTTTATATCACTTATGTGGCAGACAAGCATACGTCCCACCTGTTGGGAAGCGGTCACCGACATTCTAACTGTAGTCTCACATTATATATTTGAAAATTTAATGTACGTGCGGAAAAATATCCCACAGTTTTCAAGACTTTGTGATAGGCACAATATAAATACTAGGCACAAAAACAGTCTTGTAGCCTGTGATAGTAGGCTCCAAAAAATTAGTAGTTCTTTCCGGGGTAACTGTATACGCTTTTTTAACAAACTCCTAAGTGAAATTAGAGATTTACATGTAAGTAAATTTAAAAATGTTGTAATAAGAAAACTCTCCCAAAAAGCGTACTATAAAATTCAAAATTATTTAGATGATAAAGAAGATTTACTTGGAAATGAACTGTTCACTCGACTATGTTACTACTACTACTAATACTGTATCTAAACTAAGGCAATTATTGTAATAAATAGACCAAAAAAAACAACAGAAAGAGCTCGCTGAGAGACTCTTGCCTCAGTTTTCTCAGGTCTGGCGTTTCGAACCGGTGCCGGTGGTTCATTTGCTTCTAGTTTTTAGGTGGTTTTGATTTTGACGATTTGTAAGTGCCGCATGTAATGGTCTATACTGAATAAATAATTTTTGACTTTGACTTTGACTTTGGCATGCCTATCGATCTGTACAACACTAGGGGCGTCACACTCTCACTGCCGACTCTAGAGGAATGGGGGGCTCATATACCCATCCCCACGGATGCAATAACAGGTTAGCACAACACATATGTACTTTACTTTATGTGTCATTCGCTCAATACTCATTCATTCTCCAAAAAAAATAAGTGCTCTTTATTTTCATTCAGCTATTTTCACAAAAACCAAGTGAACTGAAAAAATAACAAAACACCGCTGTCTATTGCATACCACGAAAGGAAAGTTACTCTTAAAATACAATGCGTCGTTGACAATAGCGGGGCCACTCGTATGCCCCATTGTTCAACAGGCGGCGCGCGAATGAAAAAAATGTATGTAGGTACGTGTCCATATACAAGCTTGGTTGTGGATTTGGCGAGCTCTAAAAGCATAGGCACTGTATATTTTTTTTTTTATTGGTAATAGGCTCGCGTTTGACCACGATCTCACCTGTTGGTAAATGATGATGTGGTCGACGGTGGAGCACGCTTGCCTAGAAGAAACCTATTCACTCTAGACTTGAAGACTTCCAGGTTGTAGCTTTCCGGAAATACAGACTCAGGCAGGGCATTCCACTCTTTAGCAGTACGCACGATGAACGTACTGCCAAAACGTTTTGTGAATAAAACCAAATAAAACCAAAAAAAAACAATAATAATTTCTATCTATACAGTTACTTTGAGTAACTTTGAACGCTTTTCTTAGAATAAAAAGAATCTTCAACCTAGCGTTAATCCCAGTCGCATCCAAAGTTTTCACCTCGGAGTCTGGGGTCCGCTTTACAGTCTTAACTGCGGATTTGGCTGGACCTCGATATTTTCCGTGAAGCCACTGCCATCTGACCTTCAGAACCCAATGGTGACATTAGGCAATATCGAACCATTGCAGCTAGACCGTTGTTGTTGGACTTTTTGGGGCTCCAACTACCCGTAACGACTGCCATAGATGTTTGTATGGCAACCGGGACCGACGGCCTAACGTGCTCTTCGAGGCACGACCAGACCAATGCAAATACCCATATTCATGCATACAAATATTTGCACTGAGCGGAGATCGAACCCGCGCCCCCTGCGCAGCGGCCGCGTTCACTACCGCTACGCCACAGTTGTTTATCTTAAAATTAAAAAAAATATTAAAAATCATGTACTTATTAGGTTGTAGTACTATTTTATACGGTGTGGTAAGTGTTCTTAGACGCCAAAAAAATAAATTATTTAACCAATATTATGATGATTTAATACAGAAATAGTTGAGAAACCTATATTTTAGTGGGCATTTAAAGGCAAGTACCTACGACTTCTGGATAACTTTGAATCGAGTTATCCGAGACAAGCACACGGTCCACGGCTCCACCTGATGGGAAGCAGTCACCGTGGTCTATGGACGTGTGCAACGCCAGGGGTGTCACACTCGCGCTGCCAACCCTGTAAAAACCTTCTAACGGCCTTCTTGAAGAACCTCATATTGTAGACACTATACGAATACAATGTTTATACTAGTGCTGCTGTAAATGACATCTCAATACTCATCTAATTCCCATTATTCGCGAACAAGCCTAATAAGCCTATTATGATGAACCTATAAAATCTGTAGACGGTACGCGTTGAACACAAGGCTGTTTCACACAAAGGCAGGGACCAACAATGTGTGTGTGAATTTTGGATTTCAATGTATTACCCAAATTTGATTGAAATGTGATTCCTGGATAATGTTTTCTTGCTGTCACTACGCGGGTTTTACATTAGTCGTAATTTCTCACTTGTACCTTTTTTAAAGCAAGCATAGCGCTTGTAGTTATTATAGTAACAGCCTTCTAAGCGTTATTCACGATGGTTCACTTCACAGGTAAATTTTTTCCACATGCTATTTTTAATCTTTTTCGCTACTTTACAGGGTACGTAGTCCTGAGACTTTACCATACCATCAAGCGAGGTGAATTCTATGTTAACGTGTCCAATAAAAAAAAAACTGATTAAATCAAATGCGTTTTCTGCGTAGTGTCTGACTAGTATGTAAGTGTGTGCGTGCCGATTTGTAAATATAAGCAAGTGGGTCAACTCTAGTCAGTTGTGTTTTTCAACGCGTCCCTTCCATGGGTTTTTAGGTACATAGCCTCCATAATGTTTTCATTTACAGTCAAGAACAGATAATCCGAGATAAGATCCCAAATGGCTTTGCAAAAGATATTATAATGTAACAGCTGTGCGCGGCGGTGAATTTGAGATAACGTTGCATATTACCGTTATTAAATATTGTTTGGAATAAATATTTAGATAATTTATTTTATTCAATATTATTTGTAAGTGATTCTATTTTTAACCGATTTCAAAAAGAAGGAGGTTCGGAATTCTATTTTTTTTATTTGTTACCCCAGAACTTTCGACTGGGTGAACCAATTTTTTTAACGTTTTTTTATTAAACGCTTTTATTTCATCATCATCATCATTCTCTGAACCTTTTTCCCAACTCAGTTGGGGTCGGCTTTCCAGTCTCACTATGATGCGGCTGAACTTCGATATTTTCCGTGGAGCGACTGCCATCTGACCTCCATAACCAATGGTCATTATGACCAATGGCGATATTGAAGTTCCAAGTTAGACTGATTGGACTTGTGTGGGCTTCAACTACCCGCAACGACTGCCATAGATGTTTGTATGGCAACCGGGATCGACCGGACGGCTTAACGTGCTCTCCGAGGCACTTATAAACCTGCGATAAATACACACATAACTTCGAAAAGCATCGAAAAGTCATTGGTGTGTGCCATGGTGAACCTGGGATCGAACCCGAGACCTCGTCTCAGCAGTCCATTACCCAAACCACTAGGCTATCGCGGCTAATAAACGCTTTTATTGAACTTGACCTATTTGTTTGGGTCATCTTCTATCTAGTAATTGAAAATTGAGCCTCTTTCTGTGGACGGATTGTTCTGATATTTGGCACATAAATCTTTAGTTCTGGTGACAATACAAGTTAGGTAATCACTATTCTGCATCATTGTGAATCCAACATGGCCGCTGCTATAAAATGGCGCCTTACATATTTTTACACAACTACCGCAATACGGATATCAAATTATAGTTATAATTCACTGTGAAAAAAGTGGTAGTGCAAAAAAAGCGATTATCAAAAAAATTTTTACATAATTATTATTCACTACGGAACCACGGTGTAGAACAATACACTACAGAAAACCCAGTCTGAAATATCACTTTCTATTTCTTTTAAAGTGTTGCCAGAACTCCCTGGATAGGATAATTCGGGGAAAACAAATCACCCTGAATTATTTTCGAGTCAGCTGCCTTGTAACAAGTATCCCTAATTTATTCACCCTAATTAATTACAATTGAGCTGTTAAACTGTAAGGGGACAAAAGAAATCGTTTTTTTTTAACGAATGGCAACGGTTTTGAAGATTTATAATGTTTTATTGAAACATAATTGTTATTGAACTAACCATTTAGAAATTCGATTAATACTCATGGGACTTCTTATAGCTATTACCCGCTATGTATATTATAATAACTAGCTATTGCCCGAGGCTTCGCTCGACTGTAGGTCGGTTATTGTTTTTTTTTTCTCGCAATCAAACATACGCCATATTTTAAGTCTGGTCAAGGCCTTTCTAATAGAAACCGCAACAAAATCCGCTCAGTAGTTCTTACGTTCATCGGGTATAAATAGATGGCGAAAAGAACTAAAATAACCTAGTTCACCGGATTGTCTGCACCCCACCTGATGGTAAGCTGAGGTACACCATTGCCAAGGCCCCTAGAATGGTGACCTCTACTTCTACTACTATCAAGGCCATCTGCCTTGAAAGATGCTTTTTCACACCCCGCTTAAAGAACCCGGGACTATATAAGAGGTTTTGTGTTCAGAATATATAACAAGACCCAAGTATTGGTTTTTAAATATCTACAATATACAGACACATTTTATAATAATCTATATTATAGAAAATAAAGTCGTGTTAGTTACACTAATTATAACTCGAGAACAGCTAAACCGATTAGCCTGAAAATTGGTAATGAGATAGCTTAGAACAAGGAAACGGACATAGGATACTTTTTATCTAGCCATGGGGACGAAGTATGCCACGGGCGAAGCCGTGGGGTACAGCTAGTTATAGATAGATAGATCCAATTTGATTTTCAAATAAGTCGTTTTAACAGACACCTACATATAACGCTCGTATATAGCAGATAATTTCTATTAACGCTTAAGTAGACGTGAGCTAAACGATGGTACTTCTAAATTATATCCAAATTAAATTAAGTATAGGTCGAATGTAATTTCTAAACGTGTTTTCGTTTAAAATCTACAAGAAATAAGGCTGTGTTTCCACTAGAGATGTGCGAGGCGGTGTAAAGATGCGTAGCGGAGCTGTGGAACGGTTTTAGTGTTTCCAAGTGTTTCATACATCCTTAGCATCAGATTTCTTTTGTAATACAGCCATAGCACATATTGTAGTCATAGTCTCAGGAAGGGGGGTCCCCATTATATACACCGACAGTGCCATAGTGGTGGCCCTCAACTTGCCTGCTCAACTGCGTTTAAAGGACCCGGGACTGTAGGAGGAAGGAAACACATGAGCTGAAGAATTCCAAGTCTTTTTCCAACTAATATAAAATCTTATAAGTTTTGTATTTGGTACTAAATTTCTGTAAATTTGAATTAATAGATTCTTAGCGAACACACTAATTCGCTACACATCCTCGCACATCTCTGATGGAAACGCAGTTTATTCTGCTCAAATAATCATTACACTCATGACTGAACGTACGTACAAGTATTTTACTTAGCACTTGTGTAAATTACGGATGGTTCACCGGTTTCAATGCGTGCCTATCGAATTTATCATTAACAAATTTATTTACCTGTATTGAATATACCTAGAGGACTTTAGGTGGAATCATTGCGTGAGAGAGGATAGTGGAGTGGGGAGGTGAGAGGTGACGCAAGAGATGTAAAAAAAAATGTTAATTCAACTATTCTTTATAATGTTACTGAGCGTATGAAGCTATATTTAGGTTACCAAATCGATAAGTTTAATTATTTGTTAAAAATGTTATTATTAAATACATAAATAAAATCATCTTAAGTACCTCCTTTTTAAGTTGCTTAAGTATATTGAGACCTTCTCCAGAATATAAAAAAAAACACTTTTCAGAAAACCGCATCAAATTGTGTTCAACCAAACGCGAGATAATCGCAGATAAACATACATAAAAACATACAAGTTAAACAGTGAACCTCCTTTTGAAGTCGGTTAAAAACAAAACACTGACATTTGTGTTCACAAGTGGTAAAAAAATTTATTAATTGAAAATCTCCTTGTTTTGAAGTAAGATAAGGTCCGCCCTCCCCTACCCTTCACTCCTCGAGAGGTTTGTCTGCCCTAGAGCCTCATCCATCAATCAGCAGGTATACCAGTTTAGCCCTGAATTACCTTCAGACCTTGGACCACAAACGATCAAACACATAACTCAGAAGACCGCAGCCATAATAACCATCGTGTTGCATTCCCGCCTGTAAGTAGGTTAGCCAGAGCTCAAACCCTCCCCCTTTCATCTCCCTAATGCCTCCTCCAATCCCGCCCAAACTCCTCAACCTCCCTCCCCATCCAGGGTCAGCAGCGCGAGTGTGACACCTCTGATGTTGCATGCTTCAATAGGCCACGGTATCCGCTTTTCATCAGGTGGGCCGTCAGCTTGTCAGCCATCTAAGTATTATAAAAAACCTAATTCTTTCTTTAAATATATTTAACACGCAAGACATATTAGTCTCATTACGGCTACAAACAAGTGAGACGTATTTTTTACCATCTATATCACTAACGAGGCGAGTCTCCGTGAAAATGAGGGTCGAGTTGCCCTATAGGGGTGATTCCTTTGAAGTAATCCATCTCAATAATAGTAAATTTGCTAACATTTTATTGTTTAAAAAGGTAATTTATCTGAATCAAAATCGACTAATACTGAACCGAACAGGTTATGACATTGCAATTGCTTTAAAATTTTGACGTTTTATAAGCGCCGTAGTTACGAGTACCTATAACGGTCTAGATACAGAATAAAATTGACTTTGATTAGGAGAAAAAAAGGACAAAATAGTTTTAGTGTCAAAAAATCCCTCCTCCGACCCACCCCCAAACTCCCCAACTGCTCCCCTCCAAGATCAGCAGCGCGAGTGTGACACCCCTGGTGTTGCACTCGTACCCAGGTCCACGATGACCGCTTCCCATCAGGTGGGCCGTGTGATTGTCCTCCGCTGCTAAAAAATAATATTTTACTGAATTGGTCCCTTGGTCAATCTTAGCATACGAGGCCTTTCTTAACACATTGAGACTGGGTTAACGTGCCTCGGAGAGCACGTTAAGCTATCGATCCCGATTGCCATTCACGACGAAATATGTTCTCAAACGAAAATTAACAGGCAATGGACATAAATAGCAATAGTTCTATCAACATTTAAGATCGAAGAACTAACAAAGCCAGCATGCACCACATCTCACCCAATTCAGTGCATTACAGTCTGAGATACGTGCCCACGATTGAGTTAGTTTCATGAAAGCTTCATAATGGCTTCATACAAAGGCCCCTATTAAACTTGTACGTCTGAATGGGTGGGACCGTACAGTTTCTGTGGTAACAATACCTGTCTGACAAGTGACTTTCGACCTATCTGCATGTTACATATCTATCATAGAATTGTAAATGATTTGTGTCTGTACATCGGAGATTAATTTTTTTTTTTTTTGGAAAAGTGATCATCCAGGACGGGATTTGAACCCGCAAACAGTCCCTTAGATAATGTCTAGAATAGCTGGACTTTCACTGGCAGATAGGTAAGACGTAACATATTCTCGGTGTATGTGATGGTGACCCCAGTCCTGAGACTTTGCCTTTAGCAACTTACCATCAGGCGAGGTAAAGTCATTTTGACGTGTCTTATATAAAAATATAATATATATATATATACATATTCTACTTCAATTTTGGAAGAATAATGCAGCCCGCTATTTGCTTGAATCCATACACACTTCACAATCTGCCTCTGTATAACAACCCATTTATATCACACTGCTGGGTAAAGGTCTCCTCACCTCTAACAAGAGGGCTGAGAGGGTTTAGACCTTAATCCACACACGCTGGCCTAATACGGGTTGGTGGATCGGAAATGTCCTTAGAAATTCTTCTAGGACATTTGGGTTTCCTCACGATGTTTTTCCTTCACCGTCAGCAGATGCTAAATCATGTCAAATTCCATAAAGTGAAATTCATATTAGTACTGTTCGGCTGGATTCGAACTCGATACCTCTGAGTAGAAGCCGCGTCCTTATCCATTCAGCTACCAATCTTCCTCTACTATCATTAATTTTTTCACACAACCCCACAAGTTACAAGCTAATTGCCTCCAAACAAAATTATAATACTCAAACTCGCAAGCAACAGACTCATAATTCAACTTATAGTGTTAATTACCAACATCGAATACAGCTGAGCACGTTGTTCCCCACTATTGGTATTTACTTCCAGCTAATTACAGGAAAGCGGACGCTACAGAATTTCCGCTGTCGGCAGCGCTCCCGTAGGAAACCACGATATTGCGAACTTAGAGAGGCTTCTTGGCTGTATATTACTTCGAAGTTAATATTGTATGTGGATAGTAACATAAGTAATTATGGTGCCTCTTTTCTTTGCCGCACCATAAAGACTTGGAATTCTTTACCAGCATATGTGTTTCCTTCCTCCTATAGTCCCGGGTCCTTTAAGCGGGGTATGAAAAAGCATGAAAGGCTGTCAAGCTGAGGGCCACCACTGTAGCACTATAGAAGTATATAGTGGTGACTCCCGATCCTTAGACTTTGCCTTTAGGTTTTCATCTAATATAAAAAATATGCGTAATGAGGTACCTAGCCAGAGCTGTTGTATAAAATTACAGATGTTAATCACCCTCATGCTCTTATGACGCTTTCAAGATTTTTTTTCTGCAATATTTGTAAAATGTGCGAGTTTAAAAAGTTTTTATTAGCTTTCTCATTTTTATTAGCATGTGATAAAAGTCCACAAGACGAATAGCACAAGTCACCTGGGTGTATATAAGTCCAAGGTGACCAAATGCGACATCATTGACCAGACATTTCACCTGGGAGATAAAGCGTAGGTGATATGATTCGTAGGTGAAATGAGGACACTTAAAAATCTAGTTTGTTCACCCGGGTGATATCACCGAGGTGAACAAAGTGAAATATATCCATTATTCATGTGGAATTTTTATCCTGTTCCCAAATTACAGAATATCGTTTAAGAGAATAATACCCCTAGAACCTTATTCGGATTGATCAACCAAACCGTAACTACGCGCATTCGTATTAACTAGTTTTTCACCGTTCTTTATTCTTTTTTTATACTAGTTAGGTGACAGACCAGCTCATGGCCCACTTGATGGGAAGCGGTTACCGTTGCCTATGAACGTGTGCAACATCAGGGGCCCTGGAGGAGTCGAGGGGGGGGCGGGTGTTACTTGGGGGGGTGGAGGTGGGGATTAGGGAGATGGGAGTGAGGGGGGTGTGACTACTTACCGGCGGGAACAAAACACGATGGTTGTCACTGCCGCGGTCTTCTGTAGGGCGGAGGTATTACCCCAGTAGGACTGCTCAATTCGGACGAAATATACCGTCGTGTCCTTCCTCTGTTAACCAATTCCACTTACTTCTCATGTTTCGACTGTGATTAAACTCGATGCCAAATAGAATGGCTTAATTTAAAAACAGTAGTACGCATTTGTTTCGCACACATATAAAAGAGCAAATCACAATCACTTCAATTATTGGCGGTATATAACAATAGTAAAAATTTTGTTTGTTGTTTTCAATTGTTTTTTACTATCACTTCACGTGAGTGACTTCACAGTTATTCTGACAAGCTATTAAAAACAGAGCGCCTTGCAATGGATATCAGTCAGTGTTGATTCTGATCTGTGCAATGAATAGTCACTTGTTAAAATGGGACTTGGATATCAAATAATACTGACTCAGAGCAAAGATGGACTTTACAGAAGTGGTGAAGCTATCTATGGAGTTCTCAGATGTATTATTAGCAATCCAAGAAAATTTAAATTCATCACTGTATCTTTAAAAGGTAACGGCAAGTGTTCATGGACTGAATCATGTATTTCAACAGAGAATTTAAGTAACCAATCAACCTCTTTTTACGGTAAAGAAAACTATGTATCTATACAACAGAATGTATTGCCGAAAAACGAAAATACAATGTTAGCAGGCATCCACGATCTTCCATTTCAATTTCTCTTACCACCAGATATTCCTTCGTCTTTCAAAGATAAGATATGTCATATACAATACTACATAGTTGCTGTTATATCAAAAGTTGGATTCTTTACATGGACGAAAAAGATAAAGATGGAAATACAAGTCCGTGGTATCGTGAAACCATGTTCACCTCAACCTGTGATATTTCGTTTAACAAAAAGTCCGTTTACGGTCAGAAAACCTGTACACTTGACAATAGAGGTTGAGAAGACATTTTTAGAACCTGGAGAGAAGATAAATCTGAGATGTTTAATAAGAAACAATACAATAATGCCAGTGACTTGCCTCCAATTGAAACTTATTACACAGATAACATATACATCAAACAACAAACACACATACAAACAGTGGAAAGTTATAGACCAGAGTGTAGGGGAATCGCGTGAAATAAAAGGGTATAGTATTACCGAACTGTGTTGCACGGTGCCTACGTTAACAGAGTTATACTCGATACAAAATGCGAATATTTTTATGAGAGAGTATAAACTCAATGTTACGCTTAAATTCCCGTTACCTCATAGGGAAAGTTCAGTGGAGATCCCATTGGTTATAGGAAAAAGAGATGTGCCGGGATTACCATATACAATATTATAATCTTATATGAAAGTTATTTGTGTTATGTTTTTTGTTATTATTATATCTATATTATTTGCATTTGTCTACGTGTTTCTGTTATCATATATGTAGGGTCGGTAGACTAAACCACATAAGTCAAAAAAATGCTTTTTGTTATTACAATGCCAACCACATTCAAAAAAATTAATACACCGACTGACTAAAACACATAAGTCACAGTCGATCATAGCAATATGAACTCTAATGTGTACCTTTTCAACCTTATAGCTCTCTTCAAATCTTACGATATTATAAATAACACAAGTCAACTTATGTCAAAAGGTCCACGAACATTTTTGTATTTAGTAAGACGATGTCTAGTGACTTATGTGATTAGGGACGTTAAGTGGGTGACGTTATCATTTTGCTAGCCTGAGGGTAGCTCATTAAGAATATTATTTATTGACTAAAATATTGAAGTGCATGTGTTGTTCGAGACGCATAACGCTAATTTACTCAGTAGTGATACGAATCTTGAAAACTTTGGTTTAGTGTAGACGTTATAAATAAAATACCATATTTTCATATTGACTATGGATAATCGCCGAGGAAAGAAATTAGTCGAGATGGTGTTAAAACCTTCATCTACTCAAGGTAAGTCTGAGAACTTTTCGAATCAAAATATGTATTAAAGAAAGTACCAACTGTATTTGCATTTCATGTTTTTTTTTTATTTCTTTGGAAAAAATTGCAATTCTTATGTTCGTATGTCGATATCGTTCGAAATACTAAGTATGTTATTTTCTAGGTGATCAGATTGACAAAGAAACTAGAAGTATACCAATGCAAGATGAACCAGTGCCTTCCACATCATCGGGATGTACTGGTAATACATAATGTTGCTCAACCAATGGACTTTTCAAGTGATGACTCCGCCCAGGACCCACCAGTACTCTCTGAAAGTGCAGCAGTTTCTAGTTCTAGTAACGAATCTTCTACCGAAGATGTACCCGGAGCCATTTCCCTAAGCTCCGCAATAACATTCAATTGTGTCAAGATAGCTAGACCAAAGCTGAGTTACTTGCTCAACATAATGAGCACAAGGCTGCTGGTGATCAAGCTTACGACAGGAAGAAAATTTTATACACAGATGTGCAAAAATGATAGTTCTGTTACACTTGATTTGCAGCAGTGTTTACCTACTCCAGCGCTAACTTCGTCTGTAGCTTTTTCAAACGTCAGTTGTGGACCTTCAATTTAACTGTACACGACAACAAAACTGGTTAAGCTGTTTGCTACATATGGTACGAAGCTAATCAAATAGCCTCTTGTCTTTTTAAGCACATGCAAGCGTATCTTCCAGAAAACACAAAGCATGTTATATTCTATTCTGATACTTGTGGGGGCCAGAACCGAAACTCTCATGTGTAAGTGCAATGTTTACCTGGGCTCTGCAAAAATTAAACATTGACATCATTGATCACAAATTTATGATTCCCGGTCACAGCCATTTAGAAGTAGATACCGACCACGGGATTATTGAAAAAAAAAAGAAAAAACTAAACTGCAAATCTATCATCCGCACGATTGGATGCAATTGAAAGATCAAGCAGCAAAAAATTTGAAGTGGTTGAAATGAAAAATACAGATTTTTTGACTTCTCTTCATTGCTAAAGGGTCGGTTAGTATTACGACTCAAAGATATAGATGGGCGACAATTTAAGTGGCTCGATAAAAGATAGCTGCGGTGTGACAACGAATGCGGAGTTATTTCTTACAAAAAATGACTTGGAAGAAGAAACTGATTTTTTTAAACTCAACTTGAAAAGAAGAGGTTCTGTGGTACCAGATAGTATCCCCATAATATCGTTACAGCCTTTAACCGATATCCAAGAACAAAAAAAGACGATTTAATATCTTTATTCACATTAATACCTGATATTTTCCAAAGCTTTCATAGAGATTTGCCTACTGCAAATGATTTGAGGAATACTGACCCCGATATTATAGACAGTGAAGACGATGAATAATTTAATTTTTACCAAGTCTTTACACGTCCCTACTTTATTCAAAAGAGAATAGAAATTAATTTAGAATTAAGTTTTAATTTTTTTTTATACATCTGCACTGTTCTTATTCCCCTTAAGTCACAATTTTAGGCACAAGATAGCTGTTCCTAATTACATAAGTCACCAAAAAACGTCATTTTAAATTTTATATTTACAGAAGTTTATGTTGCATGTTAGTATTGTATTGTAAAACTAAAAAAACAAAATAAAATGTAATTAAATACCCATCATAATTTTTTTTTTAGTTATTTGTTGTTCCTGAAAAGTATGACTTTTTGACATATGTGGTTTAGTCTACCGGCCCTACATATAAGGTAATAACTGATGCCTATGGCTAGCTCTGCCAGCGTGGACTTCGGTTATCGTTTTTGGTTATATATTATCTCCGGTTTTACTGAACCAATTTCAATCAAATATACGGCTAATTTTAAGTCTGACTGGGTCCTTACCACAAACTCTTAAAGCAGTATTATTTCAATATTACTTAACTTTCATACTGTGAATCGGACTCGGTCAAACGTCGTCTGTCATCAATAAGTGTTCTGTGTCTTGAGTAAATCTGACCACTTCTAATAACAAATTTAATGAAATGAATATATCCACAACATACCATAAAAGTAAGAGAATGATAGACCACATAACACTAGTATCAGTCGACGTCGATGGTCCGATTCACACTATGAAAGTTAAGTAATATTGAAGTAATACTACTTCAAGAGTTTGTGGTAAGGCCCATGATGGACGTTTGTAATAAAAATTCGTATCAAAAACCTTGGCTTTTGATATAGTTCACAAACAGACAAACAAACAAGAATTCCAAAAAAACATGTTTAGGTACCTATGTTAGAATACAATTTTTCATAATAATATAGTATAACCCAAGAACTTTACACAGCTACTATTATAATTCTATACTTTCGAAAACGAAATTCTAAAACCGAATAATAAATTAAACAAACTTACCTGTAAGTGAAGTTCGATTATAATTACGTGACGTGTTTCTAAAAGGTTCTTTGTGAAATAAATGTGTTTCCTTAGTCTTGGCATTTTGTTCAATTACTTTAGAACACGGGCTTCACAAGCTAAGAGTATTTTCTAAGAGTCAACTCAGATCAGGCAGCAAAATGCTCGAGCACTTTTTCTATCTGGTCCATCAATTTTAATGCACCCCGCTGGTTACCTAAGATGAAGTTCAAAAGTAGTGACCACGTTTCAAGATGCTGTCTTTAGAGTGTTGGACATTAAACATTAAACACAATTTTTAATGTTTATTTTATTTATTAAACTTACATTAAGTACTTATATATCTACTAGCTGTTGCCCGCGGCTCCGCCCGCGTGGATGTCGAAATCCGTTTCAAAAACTATCCTATCTCTCAAGTTGGATCGAAATGCACATGGTGTGCGAATTTTATTATAATCGGTTAAGTGGTTTAGGAGTCCATTGAGGACAAACATTGTGACACGAGATTTATATATATTAAGATGGCAGTCGTTCGTTACGCGTAGTTGGAGCCCTAAGTTAGACAACTGGTTTAATTTACAGAACTTCGATATTACTAATGGTTTGTGGAGGTCAGATGGCAGTCGTTTCAGGGAAAATATCGAAGTGTGAATCGTAGATAGACTAAAAAATTCGGAGGATTGTGAATAAATATTAAATTCTAGTCTAGAAAGTCTAAAATGTTGTCCGATAAGACAGTAGCGTATTGTTGAATACGATTTTAAGCTGTCTCTAAATGGAATAAGATTGATAGTGCTGCTAATTCTGTTGTTACATCTCTAAACTTAAAATTCTCTAAAATTTTCAAATTGCATCTGTTTCTTTCATTATCAGATAGAAAAGGACAGAGATGATTTATTTTAGTGAACACCTGTCAAATTAAGTCGACGCCTTGACGGACCCTTTAAATTTAGTCGACATCTATGAACATGCGACTTAACTTACTATTGTAAGTACGCACCAACAAGGCCCTGTCTTAGTTTGACAGGTCTTAACTTAAATAAAATCATAAGATGCAATAAGATTTTTTTTAGAGAAATTTAAGTTTAGAGATGTAACAAGAGAATTAGCAGCAGTATTTTGAAAATTGCTCGAGCATTTTTGCCTGATCTGAATTGACCTTAAATGTTAAATCATGTCACTAAGTATTTTGTTGATCAAAGCCTTGTGACTATTAGCTGAATAAAGTTGCTGTTACATCAGAGGTCTTAGATTTGATTACCGCTCAGTGCAAATATATAAAATCGTAATGAGGTGAAAACAGTAGGTACAGATATCGATGCTGTTTGTCAATTTTGTCTGTATAAATCTGTATATCGGAGAAATTCAAACGTCTAGAACGGGTCCAGGTAGCTCTGTTGGTCAGAGCATTCCCCTCCTGGATGATTTTTCCGATCAAAAATCATTAGGAATTTGTCTGTACTTTACGAACAAAAAATGCTGGTATATTTTTGAGAAAACAAATTTTGTGAAACAATTTTGGTTTTGTTTATACCACTTAGGTGGCAGACAAGCACACGGCCCACCTGATGGGAAGCGGTCACCGTGGCCTAGGGACGCGTGCAATACCAGGGGCATCACACTCGCGCTGCCGATTTCGAATTTGGTGGTTCAATACATTGATTACATTTTGATAGTTATTAATTAATCTTCATTTTTTGGTCAAGCGTGAGCTCGAGCTCTTCATAGAAATGAATGGAAATAGAAAAGAATTCACTGGTTACTAATAATAAACAATCTAATTATTCCACTACAGTTTAACAAAGCATAGCTCAACTTCAACCAAACATACTTAGCTACATTTTCCTATGTAAATAAATGTAGTAGTATTGTAAAATCTAGTAGATACTTAAATAGCAAACTCGATATCTACTCTACAATAGGTCGTCAAGTTAGTGCCAAAACGGAACCTAAACCGACGAGAGCCCGGATTCAGTGGATAGATATGTAAATCTCATATTTGAAGCAATAACTTTGAGCTTGCATTTTCATATTTTGGTATACATTTTGAGGTTATGCGAAGGAAAGATGGATGAATGCTTTTGTGATTTTCTTGTATTGAACTCCCATTTCATTATTCGCTATTCGTTATTCGCCTTTATTCACGTTCGTGTACCTATAAACCGAAGTGGGGAGGGTTTATTCGTGTATATTTGCTTTATACAAATTCGCACGAATATTTGCCTTAAGTAGTCGTTCTTATATATGATGAATTGTGGAGGGTTTAGTCGTCTATAACAATTTCATCGAAAACAGTAGTTAAAGGCGAATAGCGAATAGCAAAATGTGGATCCACCATGATATTCTAAGTATAGGTAGATATAGTAAGATTTTGAATGCAAATTCAGTCTTTAGATATAATACAATGTCAGATTTGAATTTTGCATTCAATGTATTTTTTTATTTATTTGAATTTTTTTACAATAAAATGTAGAGTAGAGTTGTACGGAGATGCAGAGATGTTTCAGCGATCACTTCGGATACCCCTCTCCACCTTCTACCGGCTGAAGGAGATGGTTAGGTATGTCGGACTAGAACCCACTAAAACCGCACGCGGATCTTTTCGCACCCCTGAATAATTATATTAGTTTCATCAGCAGGTGAAAAAAAAACATACTTTGACAGTATTTATTTAGGTACTATATTATTATAATACTTTATTATTTACCAAAATACAATTAATTAAATGCAAAGTTTTAGCATAATAATACCTACTGAAAGTAAAGAAATCGTTAGGTAATACCTATTCATTTTCTTAGAAATGCGACATTTATATAAACTTGTCAATAAATTAACACCTAAAACTAATATATCTGCTACCCTTCAAGCCAAATATTGCTTAAGGATAATATCCAATAAATACACAAATATACAATTGACATTATAATAAATACTATTTATAGTAAAAAATATAAAAATATACAATTGACATTATAGAAAAAAACAGTAGAAATAATTCATTTGTACATAAAATTCTCCAAAATAGATTAAAGAAAACTAATGACTAGTGATAGAACCACAGAACATTAAAAAACCTGGATTTTTCTTTGTTCTGTGGATAGAACATTAAAATTTTAGATAACTAAAAATATGAGTTAATGAAACGAAAGTAAAAAATCTTTGGTAAAGTACTAGATTAGTCGTACAATCAAAAATTGGGTAAAAGTCAATATTGGCATAAAACTTGACGGAAGGATTCATATCCCATCTCAAATTTTGTAATTTTTCCAATTATATTTTAGTAAAAGTTTGTACCAATACTAACCGCTTCAAAATTCCATCTAGCTCCAATAATATGTTGTATAATGTGTCTACAAATAAATGTATCACCTCGCCTGATGGTAAGCTAAAGGTAAAGTCTCAGGAATGGGGCATAGAATATATATAATACTACTGAATGGAGTCACTATACATCGATAGTGCTATAAACAGTGGTGCCCCTCAGCTTGACGACCTCATCAAATGCTTTTTCGCGCCCCGCTTAAAGGTCCCGGGACTGTAGGAGGTCTTTAATTTTTATTCTAATCACTCATCATTCTGATCATAAATCTGAATCATTTTCGAGCATTTCGTTTTCATCATCATCATCATCAGGAATAGATTCTTGTAACAGTTGGTTCTCTTTCTCTCTTTGCAGCATCTCGTGTCTTTTTCTTAAGAAGAACCCGCGCTGAAATGAATAGTTTCATTTTTAAATTATAGTTTTGATTTACCTTCGAGTACCCCGTAAGTGTAATATCCACTTGAACGTCCGTGGATAATATGGTATCAAAAGAAAATATTGCGTCTTACGTCCTGGATCTGTCCAGGATACTATAGTGTTCAGAGCAATAAGTTTAGAAAACGGACATCTAGTTTACAAAATGACGTACTATATTGACGTTTGCATTGATTCAAATGCTTGCTAATGAAATAGGTCAATAATTATCTACTAGATGTCAGTGTAAGAGGTTCAACTAATTAGAAAAAAAATCAAAGGCAGTTGACTTTGAGTCTTGTGTGTTGTGCCAGTGATTACGATATCGGCATACGACTTTCACTTCTTCAACTTTCATAATTGTTTTCATACATGCACGTCGGTTGTGAGTACTCTTGACCTGGTCTTTCTCTAAAACGTTCTGGATCTGATCAACGCACGTACGCCTATGTTGCCCTTTACCGGGTTGCCCGTTCACCTTCACCTTAACTGTTTCGTCAATCTTCTTTCATCCGTACTCTCTCTACATGTCCGAACCATCTAAACATCAATTTAGAAAATCACTTACCTTATGCAAAATCCGCACAATGATTGCAAGTAGAAACAGCCCTATGAATATACAGGGGATGATTATAAACCAGATAATGCTGGCTGGTTCTAGAATCAACGTCGTGGTTACTTGAAACGACCTGTAAATCACAATGCAACAATTTCAAAATCTCGCCCCCCATGGAATCCTGTCACAGGGATAAATTAGGTAAGTAAAAAATGTTTTAAGTTTTTATGCACTAAAAGCAGCCATATTGGATTTTTTTTTTCTCAGTGAACTACCAGTCAAGCCCTTTCATTTAATATCCATATTGCGGTAGTTGTGGAAAAATATGTTAGCCGCCATTTAGTGGCGGTGGCCATCTTGAATTTACAATGATACAGAGTAGATTAACTTGTATTGTCATCAGAACTAAAGATATGTGCCAAATATGAGAACAATTCATCCACAGGAAGGCCCGAAGGGGGTCAATTTTCAATTACTAGATTTGACCCAAACAAACTGGTCAAATTAAATAAAAGCATGTAAAAAGCGTTTATTAATAAAAAAAGCGTTTCATAAAATAACTTATATGTTTTTCCAGACCATAATCTACCTACTATAATTTCAAATAATATATGATCAACTTCTTAAATATAGTAATTTTAGCCACTTACGTGTGATTGAAATTGGATTTAGCACTGATTAATATAGACGATGTAGCATTATAAGTTACATTTTCTTTGAGGAACTCTCCTGAAAAAGAGAAATAACAATTTTTAATATATTTAAGAAATAACCAAACAACACAAAAATAAACCAACCAAAAAATAAATAAAAAGAAAACCGTCAGAGTAGGGTCAACCATTTTAGGATCGTTAACAGTAAGAATGGTGGTCCATATCTTTTGAATTTCAGTGGAGTGCAGTCAATAGACGGACTAATAAAAAAAGAGGAGGAAAGTAAGGTAAAAGACGGTGATTTTACCTTCCAGCTCCATATCCATCACCAATGGAATAGACACTGGGTAGGAAACCATCGCTGGTATACTCCATAAGCAGTCATATCCAATATCGGCTTCCTCGCAACCTTCTATTTGAGATGAAAGATTAGTCTGCAACAAAATTTACATAAATTACCGGTAGAATACTTAAAAAAATTGCAGAGGCTATTTTTTGCGAAAAGAATAGATATTATAAATAATAGTTAAAGGAAATTCTATTAATGATAAAAGTAACACCTATGTTGTACTTATTTACCAAGCATTAAAAAGCGTTTTAATTTATGATCTAATTTAGAATGTTATAACGTATTAAAAATATTCAATGTAAGAAATTTAATATACCTCAGTGAGTTTTTTGCATATCAATGACTTTAGTGTACCTATTATTAAATAGGTGCAAAATAATACAATAATATATGCGAATATATATTATATACTCGTAAATAAAAGCAGATACAAACCTTTTCAGAAATCATTATTTGAACAGTCAATAAAGGCCAGTCGGAAGGACCAAGATTTGTTATCTGAAAATCAATATTAAAGTATTAAGTACATTTTTACAGGATTGTACGAACTACAAGAAATCATTTACAATTATTTAGGATCAGCGCAAAATAGTTGGACTACAATAAATATTACACTTAGAGAAGTAGTAGCACTTGCAATAGATTAATAATTTTGTTGAAGAAGGCGACGAGAATATTAGCAATACATAATTCACTCCACTAGTTTAATGGATGCACAAGTTCTTGCTAAGTGGAGAAAATAAGCCGGTAAGCGGATTCTGACTTCCGAGGTAAAGGCCTTGTATTTAATCGAGAAACACGCCAAGATGGTGATGATACTGACATAATTCAAGTTACTAACAATATTTACGAAAATGAAATTAATTTACATACCTCAAAGTAGTGTTTGAAAGAGACATTCGCACCTACTGATAGGCTATCCCTCAAAATAGTTATAGAGACATTTGGCGTAGACTTTCTGAAATGATGATTAAAAAAGACAATTTAAAGTTTTCAGAAGGTGAATAACTTTCAGATGGCTGTGATAAAATAATAATCATCATTTTATTGGAAAAAGTAATCGAAAATTGGACCTCCAGATTAGACTACGTTCGTTCGAGCCAGCCGTAGTGGTCATATTATGCCAGAAGTCATATTTAAATTATAATACCAGAAGATTACCTTTCGAATAAAGTTAATTTCATGTCAATTTAAAAAGTCTTTAAAAAAACACCCGTTACAAGTGATTAAAGTGATCTTAGTATGAAAAGTTGCAGTATTTTCTTGACCATAGAAAGGACAAAAACATTTCAATATTCTACCATTATTCTAAATGTATGTACACACAATGGTATCAACTTACCCACTTACACTAAAAGTTGCTTCAGGCGTAACCTTAATAAACATTTCTTCAACAGTATTATGAGAAATATTCCTATAGAATACATCACTCAATTTTGCAATTACAGGTAAATCTATATCTTCAGTAGCATTCAAATTGTAATCTAGTTCAATCTCCCATACTATCTTTTCATTCCTTGAAAATGGTTGTGGAAAATCACACGCCATGATCAGGTCTTGAAAGGAACACTCTCCTGGAATTCTTTTTGGATGCATCGGGAGAGAAATGTTCACCTTCAAACCATAAGCTGGCTCTGCATCATTTACAACTGTAATTATCACTCCAAACGTTTGGTTTGAACCTGGTATATATGGACTGAAAGAAAATAAAAACTCATCTAGTATAGGTAGGTATTAGTATAGATAACGTCATAGATTTTGAAGTGAGTCCTACCAAAATCTTAAAGATTTAACTTAGTTTCACCAGGAGCTAGTACACCTATTAATTTAATGGATAAGGCTTTGGCACAGGCTTTGCTTTGCTCTCAGGGTTGAGGTGGGTCAAACGGCAGTAAATCGCACAAAGGTAAGATACACCAAATTCAACGAGAGAGTAAAAGAGCGAATTATAAGCTCCAAAGTACCGGCTTTAGATGCAACCAGGACTAACGCTGTGATGATAATGATGAATACAGATAAAGTCAAAAATACTTATCATTCACAATGCAAGTCACTGAAAACAAAACTCACTAAAAAAAGAACATACATTTCTCTAGCTGTAGAGGGGGGATAATAGCGATTTGAACATAATTTGAATGTAACTTTACAAAAAACACGTTACTAGATAGAAACGATATAATACTTACGTATTCATAGCTTCTAAAGTCATATTAAGCCAAGGCGAACAGAAAAGATCCTCGCCACAATCTCTCATCAATTGTACAAGACACGAAGCATTCAACTTAGAATCATCAGAGAGCCTTGCAGCATCCATCAAAAAGGTTGTAGAATCATCTGATGAAGAGAAAAAATGTATCAAAATGATCAATCCAGATTTCAATTATAGTATAGAAATGAATTTTAGTGATGCAATGTCTACAAAATGATGGTCAGATGGCAGTCGCTTCACGGCAAATATCGAGCTCCAGCCAAATCTGTAGTTAGAACTGGTAAAGCGGACCCTAGACTCCGATTTCAGCTCGGAGCTTTGGATACGACTAGGATTAACGCTAGGTTGAAAGAAATGTCTACAAAATCATTACCTTTCATCATTTCATCTGCTTCAAGTTTAAAGGTTAAACTCATTGGCTTAAGCAGATCAGCTGTTAACTGTAATTATAATAGAATATTTTTTGATAAGACTACAGTATGAGGTTCCAGACATTTTGATAACATAGATTTAAAAAAATATAGAGTAAAATTTTATTACTGTATACCTTGCCCGATAAAGGAAAAAAGCAATGAAGGAATGATTGGTTTTACCCTTTCCGTGAGGTAATTTTTATTATAATAAGAATTTAGCCTTGACATGGCGATAAATGTGTTTTTACTAAAAAACGTAGTAGCAAAGCAAAATGATGTATAAGCCTCTTTGAAGAGCGATACCTATGCTAGGGCATTGTCGTACTACACCGTGATGAAAACATCGACTCAAGAAAAGAAGACTAAAAAATATTGGACTTACATTTACATAAATAGTCCTTTGGTCACACACTTCACTATCTGGTGTGGCCATTATCGAATAAGTTGACTCTTCAATGACCATTGCACGGTTGTCTTCGGGATCCGCCTCTATGGTTCCAATAAGATCTGCAGATTAAGTTTAAAGTTATAATAAAAAAAGAAGATATTTATTAAACTCTTTGTAACCAAACACAATTCACCATTAAGTAAGCGGTTGCTTCGATACAATGCATAATAAACACAAAAAAAGGAATGTAAATATTTAAGTACCCTCATAGATGCTTGATGTTGCCAATAAGTGAGAGGATCCTATTCGAATACTTTTCTTTTTAAAATTTATACCACTAGGATACCGCGGTAGCCTACTGGTCTGAGTAATGGACTGCTGAGACGAGGTCTCGGTTTCGATCCCAGATTCACCATGGCACACACCAATAACTTTTCGATGCTTTTCGAAGTTATGTGTGTATTTATCGCGGGTTTATAAGTACCCGGTTAATGGCAATAGGCTCGCCACCTATTACATTGGGACCTAAACATAAACTGGCGAAATGTGGGTGCTAGCACCTCCGCCTACCCCTTCGGGGATATAGGCGTGAGTTTATGTTCTTTTTGAAACCCGTTATACTTTTCTTGTCAGGTGCCTATTATAATGACTCTGCCTTCTACTTAAGGCAATTCTTTTAACTAGTGTCGTTTTTTTTTCTTCTACGTAAACTAGCTCTTATTATAATATCAGCTATATGAAACTTTCTGTACTTTAGTACCATTATTCGTACCTTAACTTTCATCATCATCATCTCAGCCGAAGGACGTCCACTGCTGGACAAAGGCCTCCCCCAATGATCTCCACGACGACCGGTTCTGCGCTTTTCGCATCCAGCGGTTTCCCGCGACCTTTACCAGGTCGTCGGTCCACCTTGTCGGAGGCCTGCCCACACCACGTCTTCCGGTTCGTGGTCGCCACTCGAGAACCTTTTTGCCCCATCGGCCGTCGGCTCTACGAGCGATGTGCCCCGCCCACTGCCACTTGAGTTTCGCAATTCGGAGAGCTATGTCGGTGACCCTGGTTCTCCTGCGGATCTCATCATTTCTGATTTGATCACGCAGGGAAACTCCGAGCATAGCCCTCTCCATTGCCCTTTGGGTGGCCTTGAGCCTTCTTATGAGGCCCATCGTGAGCGACCACGTCTCAGTTCCATACGTCATCACTGGCAACACACACTGGTCAAAGACACTTAAGGAAGACCTTAACTTTAGCAAGTAATAAAACGTTTAATAGTTTACGATGTAAATACTAACTCAATTTGACGTCAGATTTGAACTTAATCGGTGGTGTAGACACACAAAACATAACTGTAAACGTTGTGACATTATGAGGAAGATTTACAGCATTAGCTACTCTGATCGTAGCACGCACGGACATTGTTGGAATGCATCGATACAGGTAAGAAGTGCGGCTATTGAAGGCACCAATAGCTAGATCTGAAACAAAGAAATAGACAATAAAGAACAAAGGAAATACTTAAATAGCCTATACCTAGCTGGGATAAACTGGATGGACAAGGCGAAGGACCGGATGCTAAGGCGTACATTGGGAGAGGCCTATGTCCAGCAGTAGATTGCAATAAGCTAATTGATGATTGATAAGATAACCTATAAATAAACATTATTATGAGAAATGGACTTCTGTCAAAGTGGTAACCGAGTAAGTTAACAGATTGTAAAATTAAGTAGTGCTAGTAGACTCTTGAGTTAGATGACCATTATGATAAATTGAGAGCTTCGAAGAGTACGTCAAGCCATCAGTTGTGTGGCAAATAAATATCTGTGGTAGTCATTACGGGTAGTTGCAGGCGTTGCAGCCCAAAAGTGTCCGATAACTATACAACTTTGATATCGCCAATAGGTTATGGTGGTCAGATGGTAGTCGTTTCACGGAAAATATCGATGTTGACCACATCGTGGTTAGACTGAAAAAGTGACCCCAACTGTACCTATGTATAATAATGATAAATAATAAAAGGCTCGAAGGATGATGATAAGAGTAATGCAATGAATAAGAGAAAAATCTTATACCCCAACCAGTACAATAACTTTTAATTCATAATGATGTAACAAGAAAAAAACGTACATAAATTAGACTTACCATTACACTTGTTTTGATCTACATCTACTCCATTAGCTACAGACCAACCAAAGCCTAAAGCCATAGATGATTGGATTCTTTGCACGTTTTCTTTCTTTAATCCCCGATCATAACCCAAATAAACATATACTGCACCCTTTCCATCATCTTCCCAAGGAGCTCCAATTGCGACATCTAGGCAAAAGAAAACAATTAGTAGAGAGTTGCAAAAGAATTATGCATAATCATTTATATCCTCACGAAGTTTACCTCTAAATCCATCTCCATTAATATCACCTAGATCAGCGATAGCAGTTCCAAATCTGGCTCCATCTGATCCAGAACCATATACGTAGCCAGATTCTTCAAAAACGAATCCCGATGGAGACTGAAATACCATTAATAATATTAGATTAATCCCACTCGGCTCTTTAAAGAATACTGATCCTACAAAGTTATCTGCAGTTAATTGTGTCTTTCATCAGCGTCACTTCATAAATGATAAAATTATTACAATTCTAGAAATATAACATAAAAACGAGTTTAAGGAAGAATGAAAAATGAAGAAAAAATAAAAAAAGAAGAAAATAAGAGATTATTTCTTTACAAATCAAAAAAAATCATACGT
The DNA here is from genome assembly GCA_963576445.1 of Lithosia quadra. NCBI lineage: Eukaryota > Metazoa > Arthropoda > Insecta > Lepidoptera > Erebidae > Lithosia > Lithosia quadra. Next base: position 15,684,564 of record OY754880.1, on the reverse strand, counting down.
GATGGTATTAAAAGCATAGAAGTAAAAGAGATGATCAGAAAAAGAAAAAAAATATATTTGCGTCTGGGACTTTCCATCTATAATTATTTAATGTACCCATACCACCATACTTTGGGTCTAGAGAGCGCTGTGTATGTGTCGCGGTTGTTTATTTATTTATTTGTTACATAACTATTTCAATATTTTCCTCTTGATAATAGATCAAGCAGAAAATACAACACTGTATAATGAGTTGTATAATGAGTTCGAACGAATTACGGTAGATGGCTCCACCGGCGCCCTAAGCCGTAGAATATATCGGAAAATTTCGAGCATCTAGAACGGGTCCAGGTAGCTCAGTTGGTCAGAGTATTCCCCCTGTAAGGGACTGGTCGCGGGTTCAAATCCCGTCCTGGATGATCATTTTTCCGATCAGAAAATCACTGTATAATGATTCGAAGAAAAACAAAATTATATACCTCTTTAGTGATATAAACATAAACCGCTCCTTGGTCGTAATGAAGGGGATCGTTACTTCTGACGAATGTTGGAGCTCCCACAAGTAGGTCATCTAGACCATCTTCATTGATGTCGACGCAGCGGAGAGTAGCACCAAAGTAGGAACCTAGTTTAGGACCCATAAGTTTCGCCCTAACGTTCAGTGATTTGAGCTCTTCTTTTGGAGGTTGAAATACTAAAACCTGAAAAATGTATTAGATTGGATTACAACTTCTTTTTTTATACTATTTAGGTGGCAGACAAGCACACGGTCCACCTGAAGGTGAGCTGTCACTGTGGCCTATGGACGGGGGCGAGTTTGGGAGAGGGTGGCGGAGGGAATTGAAGGGATTGGGAGTGGTTGGTGATGGTTATTATGGCTGCGGTCCTCTGTTAGGGCGGAGGTACTACCCCAGTCAGACTGCTCAATTCGGACGAAAGATACCGTGAAGATACCGTCGTGTCCTACCCCCGTAAAACTTTTATTGCTAGAACTGCCACCACTTTAGCGGTGGCCGATGCGAATACTATTAAAAATTGTCTCCTCGTCCCAGAGGAGTCGTTTGGGAACCGGCGTTGGACGTTCAAGTTTGTAGATGCATTGTTTCTGAAAAGCTAATGAATTACCTTTCCACCAGCTAAATTAGACCGTGGAGCTCCTGCCACATATAGTACACTGCCGTTTTTCTCGAAAATTCCAGATTCTACGCTGTATCCTGGAAAAAAAAAGTAGGTAACTTATTATCATGTTAAAACCAATATCAAAATTTAGCTATCCCATCTCCCTTCTCCCCTCTAGGGTCGGCAGCGCGAGTGTGACGCCCCTGGTGTTGCACACGTCCATAGGCCACGGTGACCGCTTCCCTTCAGGTGGGCCGTGTGCTTATCTGTCACCTAATTTGTCTAAAAAAAACAATTTTTTATACTACGTAGGTGGAAGACAAGCACACGGGCCACCTAATGGGAAGCGGTCACCGTGACCTATGGACGTGTGCTGCAACACTAAGGGTGTCACACATGCGCTGCCTACCCTAAAGGGAAGATGGGAGGGCTAGAAAGGGGTGGGTGTATGAGTTTTGTAGCAGTTGCAAGTGGGGAAAACATGATGCAAAAATCTTACCAAAATAGTCATCTGGCTCCAAATCCGTTGTATAATACGGGTTTATGATTGGCTGTAGGGTTGTGTAAGGTAATGTATCATTTGGATTGAAACTATAAGTGACGACACCACCTGTAATATTTGCAATAAAAATATATATCCGACTTCTAAAAAGGAGAATCTCAATTCGACCGTAAATTTTTATACAGTAGATACTTGTCGAATAACATTACTTGTAGTCAATATGGTACAGAGATTGTAAGCTGGGTATAGCATAAACTGGGTAGCCACACCCACCAAAAAAAAAGATTTGACCGAGGCATCTTTAAGTGATACCTCCGGGGTTCACCGCTCCTTTAAGTTAGTTTAAGTGGCTTTGATTGGAGCGACTGCAGTTTGAAAGAAAAGCCTGCGCGAGAGCCTCTTGATTCTGACTAGCAGGTGAAGTTAGTTTAGCTCTGAGAATTTTGGTGAGGCGCAAATCCCATTTTAGAACGCATCTAAGTATATTAGAATTAAACTATAAATATAGTGAAAACCAACCTGTCCACTGCAGTAATCCTGGAGCTCCTAAAACTATCGTGTCCAGTTTAGTAATAGCCAATGACAATCCGACTTGCCCTTGCGCATAATAATACAGATGCGTCTTGCTAGGACCGTATTGTCTCCTGACTCCGTCTGTTATGAAGGCTTGATGACCTCGCTTACCATCTGTTAGAAACAAATCATTACTTATTAAACAAACAAGGAGGCCTTTTTGTCCGGAAATACCCCCGGAACCCCAAACGTTATCTATAAAAATCCATACATTTCATCCGTACTAGATAATGAATTTTAACACCTATCTATATGAAATAGCGCGCATTTTGTGATGGCAGCCATAAAAAGTTGCGTATTGTTGCTAGTACTGTATATTAGAGGCCTTTGTCACATCATACTTTTTTGGTTCCGTACAGTCAGTCTAGTAATACACATGTCATTTTATCTTTAAAAGAGTACTAGCAACAGAAATTACTAGTATTCACGCTAACCACTCAAGCTAAGTCAAATGATCTCATTAACCCCTCTAGCTAAGCTCAATTATTGTTTGTATTAGGAGTGGGTTCACGTCGACAGTGTAATGACCAGGGGCCTTACTCCGAAAAACGAAAATATTCGTATCCGTTGACGTTTTGACCATTTAGCTACCCCGAAAGTGCTTCGTTTCGATTTTCGGATCCGTCTTCGATCGTTTGACATTGAGGTTGTCGATCCTTATCAGTACACCTCCTACTCCCAAAATACATTTGACGTTTTCGCTGTCTTTGTTTGACAAATGGTCCGTTTTCGTTCGATCCGAAACGTTCATGTTCGATTTTCAGAGTAAGGCCTTAGGATTCGAACCCGAGACCCCTGGATCGTAAAGCCAACTCCTTAAGTACTAAGCTTATAATGTATTTCAAAATACTTTCAAATAATGAAAATAGTTATTACTGTCTGCTAAAGGATCCAAGATTCTAGATCTTCTGGGTGATAGGCAGTAACCAGCGCCATGCAGAAGTAAATTTTTCGAGTCAAAATACGCCTGGGCTCTTGGTGCAGTTATCTGTAAAATAATAAAATATAATTTAAAAATATTGAGAGATTCGAATATTTTTAAATGTCCCTACGCAAGCAACAGGGTCCCATATCCCCACTTCTGTCAACTATCGGAGATGGTTATGTCGGAATCGAACCGACTAAAACACGCCACCTTGCCAAAAAATGGTATGTAGGGTAACAGGCAGCTGCTGCCTGTCCTGTCACCGCTGCGCTCTAAGAACCAACCCGCCCCCCGCCTGCTACCCACTGTACCCTCTGCTAGTCAAAGGGACACGTATAGAGTCTCGGACCATCCTGGATATTGGCTGCAGACAGCAGCGTCTTCCTTCGGCGAGGTGAGTTAGAGCCTGGATGCATCGCATGGAGGTTCCAGCCCGCACCCTGGCCCTATATAGTTACCCTGGATAAGATAAAATGAGATAAACTAAAAGGATTCGTACCAAGAGTCTTTCGTTTGTGAGTGACGCCATGGAAGCTCCAAACCACATGTCAGTCCTCAGGTCATACGGCATGAACAGTTGGCTGCCGCTGTTTCTCGATCCCAAATGATCACAAGTAATGTTCTTTGAGTTCAAATTCTGGAGTGAGCAGATGAAGACCACTCCAGTTGTGTCTCTTAGCCTGTTAGTCGCTTTAGGTGCTCCAACGAAAAGCCTGAAATTTTTAAAAATATTGGTGACAGAAACGTAATAATATATTTTAGGACATAAGTTAAATCGTGCCTCGGAGAGCACGTTAAGCCGTCGGTCCCGGTTGCCATACAAACATCTATGGCAGTCGATACGGGTAGTTTGAGCCCTAAAAAGTCCAACAAAAACGTTCTAGCTGCAATGCTTCGATATCGCCTAATGTCACCATTGGGTTGTGAAGGTCAGATGGCAGTCGCTTCACGGAAAATATCGAGGTTCAGCCAAAAACGCAGTTAAGACTGGTAAAGCGGACCCCACACTCCGAGGTGAAAGCTTTGGATACGACTGGGATTAACGCTAGGTTGAAGAAGGACATAAGTTAAATATTTCACAGTTGTATGATAAACAAATTCAGTCTCCTACGGTCCTACTTTTTCTCTTAATTTGACTTATAGGGGCTTTTATGAGACTGACTTCGATCGATGACCTAAAGGGAAACGAGTGCTGAATAGAACATTTTCCGTTCGTACCCAAATGCATACTTATCAAGCTAATAATAGCGTATTAAAAATATAATCCATCTGTCGATCTGTTACGCTTTCACGTCTAAACCAATGAACCGATTTTGATTAAATTTGTTACAGAAATAGACTAGAGCTTAAGAAAGGACTAAGGCTATCTTTGTTCGTGAAAATTGACATCACGCGGGTGAAACCGTGGGCAACAGCTAGTCAAGAATATGTCACATACTCTTTTTTTTGGACCCCGGGTATACCCTAAGGAACCCTCCAGGGCCTCGATTCTGCTAAAGACAAACCACTGATATACTAACACTCTAAAAAATGCTATTTAATTATAGACTTTATTGTTATCAGATTAAAGTTTAAAGTCAAATGATATTTTATAGAATGAAAAAGTTAAATGAATTCTTTTCATTCGACTTTAACTGTATTATGGTAAAGTCTACAATTAAATGGCATTTTAGAGTGTCAATGGTATTACAGTGGTTTGCCTTTAGCAGAATCGAGGCCCAGGAAGGAATATGTTACATACCTGTTATGTGTTAATAAGGTAGAATATCCAAAATATTCGTTGGATAAACCAAGATTGCTGGGCGTGAAAGTGACACTGGTTTTTTCGTGAAACACAAAACTAGGGCTGGCGAAGAAAGCATTCGTAAGAAATAAAATGCACAATATTGTATGTTCGCCCATTTTTAATTAAGTATCAAAATTATCCCGCGGTCGGCACACCTGAAATATAAAGAAGATTAATATACTTAGTAGTCAAGACTCCCACCTGATGGGAAGCGGTCACCGTGGCCTATGGACGTGTGCAACACCAGGGGCGTCACACTCGCGCTGCCGACCCTGAAGGGACTGGGCGCGGGTAGGAAAGGGTGGGGGAGAAGAGGTACAGTGAGCTCTGGCTACCATACTTGCCGCCGGGAACATAACACGATGGTTATAATACCTATGGGGAGACTAATTTGAATATCGAAAATATTTTAATCTTGTTGTTTTATAGATTTATACTGTTATAATTATTGTAAATTATTTAGTCTGAACATTGCATATATTTAAAAAACTTGGGTTATATTAAATGAACGACTGCTAAGTCAAAGGTTCGATTCCCGCTCAGTGCACGCACCATACAGTCACATAACCCTTGTCAACGTTGGCATGATGAGTCATGCTTTGTCTCCAGCGTTATCAGCACAGAAATCCTCTAAGCCTGCATCCTCAAAAAACCACATCAAAATCCGTTCAGTAGTTTTTGCATCCATCTCGATCAAACAAACAGACGAGAATTAAAAAAAAATGTGTTCAGAATCGTTCATATCGTTCATGCAAGGCGACCACCCTACCTACCATACCCTTTTTTTTATCGTACGGAAATCCCCATAGATACCACCCCCGTCGGCCATCGGGGGTGGTTATGTCGGGATCTAACCGACTAAAACCGCACGCCGTCTCGGGTCTTAATTACCGGGGTGTAAGGTTACCCAATAGTCATATCCGTCGCACCCCAGGTAACCCTGGGCCATCTACGGTTTTAAGATGGCCCCTCGACCCCCCGAAAGGGGGGTGGGGCGAGCATTGTCGGCGCGCAGACAATCAGCTCGCCCCCCACTCGCTCCCCACTGTGCCTTCTGCTAGTCAGAGGGACACATGGGGAGCCTCGGAGCAGCCCTCTAGAGGTTCACTCCCACCTCACCCGGATTGGCCGCAGGCAGCAGCGTCTCCCGTGGCGAGTGGGAGGCGCTGCTCGCCTCCGTTGCCCAGGTGCACCACGTGGAGGTTCCCGCCCGCACCCTACCTACCATTACCCTATCCTACTTCTGGGTCGCAAGTCCTAGTCACCGTCATGGGGTTCGTCTCTGTACCACGCCTTGGACCCGGCGACCGGACGTTGAATCCATGGAATACTGAGAATCGGGTCTCTAACCTAAGTATTTTTTAATGTCTTAAATGTACAGACACAGCTAATTTCTTAATTATATAATCTTATCTTAATATAATATATAAATCTCGTGTCACAATGTTTGTCCTCAATGGACTCCTAAACCACTTAACCGATTATAATAAAATTCGCACACCATGTGCAGTTCGATCCAACTTGAGAGATAGGATAGTTTTTGAAACGGATTTCGACATCCACGCGGGCGGAGCCGCGGGCAACAGCTATCTTAATATATATAAATCTCGTGTCACAATGTTTGTCCTCAATGGACTCCTAAACCACTTAACCGATTATAATAAAATTCGCACACCATGTGCAGTTCGATCCAACTTGAGAGATAGGATAGTTTTTGAAACGGATTTCGACATCCACGCGGGCGGAGCCGCGGGCAACAGCTATCTTAATATATATAAATCTCGTGTCACAATGTTTGTCCTCAATGGACTCCTAAACCACTTAACCGATTATAATAAAATTCGCACACCATGTGCAGTTCGATCCAACTTGAGAGATAGGATAGTTTTTGAAACGGATTTCGACATCCACGCGGGCGGAGCCGCGGGCAACAGCTAGTAGTCTATAAATACCTTTCTCCTTTTTCTTCCTCAGTTTAACTGTCTTTCCTTAAAATATAACAACTTTTACACACCAATATCACTTGCCACACATTATTTTTCACCATAACTAATCAACTTCAATCATCGAACTAAATTATTTCTCAAACTGTACCAAAACTGTCACTAAATTTAGTTGATAATAATAACTCACTTGATAACCGCAAATGAGCGACCGAACCCTTCGGTTGCCCTGCACGCTATCAAAATACTAAGTAAATAATTAAACATAACGATAATAATTATTCTTATTATAATGAGTTGAACATTGTACTGTCATTCATTATACAAAAACAATAGTTTTTCAACCTTTCAAAAGCAAAGCAATTAGATAAATTGAAATTGATAATTGAATTTGGAATCGAAAATGAGATTGGAGATGAAATTGCACTTTCATTACTAGATAAATTATAAAATTGTACAGTAGTTGTCTGTACATGGATATATTTAACAAATGTCATAATATATAATTACCATTAGTTATTAATTAATACCTAATCTAAAAAACTTAAACAACAATTTGATATAATCAATAAATAAAACAATTTTGATTCCGTTCTCGTAATTTCTATGTGTCATTTCAGACTATACCTAATTTTGTCTATCCCTGAACCAAATTTCTGTCAGATCCGCTCAGCCGTTGTTGCATGGAAGAATAACAAACGATCATACGCTCATACATTTCTCATTCATAATAATATTAGCAAGTAGCTGTCACTCGCAGCTTCGCCTGCGTGGAATTCTGTTCCCATACCAACTTACCATGGACCTATTCCAAGTTTAAAAAATATCATATTTGTTATTCCAGACTATAGATTTCGTTCAGCGTTATAGCATGATTGAGTAGCAAATATCCCAAAAATTCACAGTCACATTTTTTAATATCGGTCACGTCAATATGACTGCACCTCGCTTGATGGTAAGCTAAAGGTAAAGTCTAAGGAAGGGGGTCACCATTACATACACCGATAGTGCTAGTGGCTCTCAACTTGACGGCCTCATGAAAGAATAGGTGATTGTCGTCGCAGCACTGCGTGACAAAGCGCAGATATTGGTTTAGACTACGCCAATACCCACCGATCCCACAAGTGCTGCGACAACCATCAACTCAAGCTCTGGCTATGCACCCTGCTGAACCCTGAACGCAATCCAACCGGGGTTGGATTACTATATGGAGGTTTTTTCGAAAACTGCACGGTGGTACCTACCCGGTCCACTTTGACGCAAATTTGTGTCATCAAATTATACCACCTAGTTATTTAAACATCTTTAATATTAGTAGGATAATAAGAAAGAAATAGGACTTACGTATCTTTATTTTAGCAATCATGGTTACGTTTAGACTAGACGAGTAACTGTGTACACGAATGGTTGAAAACACATTGAAATGATTTTTTTCCAGATTTTATTTTATTAATACACTGATCACGACATTTCGGTTGCTTTTCAGCAGCCATGGTCTCGAGGCGACTGAAGTCGGTAGTTGACGGTAGTGTTTATGTAAATTTTTGCAAAGTACCCGAACTATGTCAATTTATATAACAAACCTTTCTGGTTTTTGATACACTACCAAGGAATTTTAAACCAATGTATAATTTTTATGTTTAATAAATAAATAATAAAAAAAAAAAAAAATACAAATAGGTACCTTCGTGTCCTACTTCCATAAAATTCTTCCTACATTCTAGGTAGGAATTGTATTGATGTTTTTGTTTTAAAATTTACGTAAAATGGGTGTAAAATGTCCTTTTTTTTAAGTTTGATTTAGTAATAATAGCAACCCATTAATATCCCACTGCTGAGCACGGGTCCTCTAAAGAGAGAGTTGAGAGGGTTTAGACCTTAATCCACACACGCGGGTTGGTGGATCGAACATCTCCTTAGACTTTCTTCTAGGATATGTGGGTTTCCCTACGATGCTTTTCCTTCACCGTCAGCAGATGGTAAATAATGTGATTAGCATATATAAATTCTACAAAGTGAAATTCACTTTGGCACTGTTCGGCAGAATTCGAATTCGATAGTCGTGTTCTTATCTATTCAGCTACCATCGCTTATTAATATAGTACGATTTAGTAAATAAATGCAATCTAAGCCCATAGTACCTACCTCCCAGTTATATTCTAGAGGGATACTAGCTATAAGTGAAGTGAGAATATTGAACGACTGAATCTCTACCGATGCGTCATTTCATCTAATCTCACATGAAAGCAACTAACTTTTATCATACACCCACTCATTTCCGTACAATACTATCGTACTCGTAATATGAATCATTGGGCACTGAACTTTGTTTACCATGAGGTATTATATAACGTTTATCATCATCATCATCCGATGACTTCCATGGCATGGTAGTAAAGCATACGAGCAGTCCGTCCGGGGTATTGCCTCCGCCTTACTAAACACCGCGGCGATAATAACCATAGTGTTGCGTTCACGTTGGTAAGTAGGGTAGCCAGAGCTCACAATCCCCCCTCATCTCCAAACCTCCCAACCCTCTCCCCTCTATGGTCGGCAGCGCGAGTGTGACGCCGCTGGTGTTGCACACGTCTAGAGGCCACGGTGACCACTTCCCATCAGGTGGGCCATGTGCTTGCCTGCCACCTAAGTAGTATAAAAAAATACGACTGCCACGTTGGATTTCGCGGGTTCGATTCCCGATCAGTGCAAATATTTGTATGCATGAATATGTCTAATTGCATTAGAAATAACATTCTTTTTCTCTATAAATTATAAAAAATAGAAACAAAGTCTTTCGTGAAATAATTTAATACAAATTTTTTATGTATAGGTCATAAATAATCTTAAAAATGTAAAAAAAAATTAATACAGAAAAAAACCCTCAAATAATTATGTTAATAAAACATTAAAAAATAAATTATTATATTAATTTATTAATACTGTGATAGAAATTTAATTCGAAATAGAAGCAAATATTTAATTCCGCATTGTTAAAAAATACTGATTGGAAAAGTTGAATGAACACACAAAATGTTAAAAATTAGTTCATCGGAATTTACTTTAAAAGTATTTTATCAATAAAACTAAAATAACTATCATAATAACAATTGATAATCCAATTTAATCAACTAATTAATATTATAGCAAAAAATAAACCAAAATATTAATAACTAAATTGAAGCAGGATAATTTAATATCAGAATTTTATTAACAGAATAAAATAGCGTTTATTGTCATTAAACATTAATAATAACGACACTCATAATAATGTTAATGGTATTTTTAACACCATTTCATTAAATAATAAAAATATTTATTAATATCCAAAGAGACTAGACACAATATTTAAAATAATATTTACAAAACTTCATCTTTGTTTATAAGTATAATAATGCATTGATAAAGTTAATAAATAACAATATTATATTAGTATAGCATATAATAATCACTAACATTTCAAAGACGTCAAGCTGAGGGCTAAAGTAAATGTTTATAAAAAGTTGTTCCTATGTCCACCACTGGTGGACAACGTCAGAACTTTTCAAAATAAGTTGCTCTGTCCACCACTGGGGGACAGTGGGATATAATTTCATAATTTGTCTCTCTGTCCACCAGTGGTGGACGAATTGGTGGTGGACACCGGGAATATACCCCATTGCGAGCATTATCGGTGTATGTAATGGTGACCCCCTATTCCTGATACTTCACCTTTACTTCACCATCAGGCGGGGTGTAGTTATATAATATTGACGTGTCCACATAAAAAAGTCTACCGCAGGATGTAGGTATCTTTAACATTTGGTCCATTATCCACGACACTTTTCAGACTATGGATCTATCTATCTAGGCAAGGATGCCTTTTTACAATGATTTTCTGATCGGAAAAATGATCATCCAGGACGGGACTTGAACCCGCGACCAGTCCCTTACAGGGGGATGATCATTTTTCCGATCAGAAAATCATTGTAAATAGTTAGCATGCAATTGCTTAAAATTTCATTCAAAAAAGGATGCCTTTTTTAAACACAAAAGTATTTACAATGAAATCATTTTGGGTTAAAACTAAATAGGTACCTACATTATTAACTAAAAACTAAATAAGAGATTTAAAATTAATGAGTGTCAGTCTTAAAATAGTAAGTTTTAAAATCCAACTAAAATCAGAAAATTTACTATTTACCTAGATTTTTATAATATATGCAACGATATTCCTAAATGTATTTGATACTAAATGCTCATTTCATCAATATAAATTAATATAAACTATTTGAAACGCAACCAGGAGAAATTAAATTCGATAACTTTAAGATTTAAGTCTCACGCTGTCTCAAAAAAATATTGTATGTAGGAAGGTTATACCACTTATATATCAGCTAGCACATATCTGTCAGCTAGTAGATATCTGTCAGCTAACAGATAATATCTGTCAGCTAACAGATAATATCTGTCAGCTAGCAGATATTTGTCAGCTAGCAATATTATTTGTCAGCCCCGTCGAACAAACTTGGTCCAGCAAGAATTATGCTCTTTATTATCCATTTCAAATGGGGTTTCCAGCTTAGGGGCGTGTTAATTTTCACATTCATCATCTGTCAAACTGACATCTGTCAAATTTGATATATCCTGCAATTCTTTATTATTATTCTTTTCATTTATCAGCTGTTCGTAATCTTTTCTCGAGAAGAAATTCCTCTGTAAACAATATAAGTGCAATATTAAAAAAAATCCGAAAATTTTATATGACATGGAGATAGCTAAAGCATTCGAAAATTTTATGGGGATTTTTTTTTCCCGCGTAGTGGTTAACTAGTGTGTTCGTGCTAACTTGTAAAGCAAGTGGTTCCGTCCATAGATTTTTTAGGGTCATGGTCATTATACTCACTTTATACAAAATCCAGGTTATAAGTGAGAACAGTAACAGTCCAACAACTATACAAGGTATAATTATATACCATATAGCAATGCTTGCCGGTTCTAGAATTATGCTAGTATTGACTTGATAACTCCTGTAAATATAAGGTTTATATTAGTACATAGAGATAAACGGGGGGGGGGGGGGGGGGACGAAAATCAGCTATAATCAAAATAGCTAGGCCCTTTTTTCCGTACGGCAACCCTCATGATCACCCACCCCTCGGCCAACAGGGCGGGCTATGTTTGACTCTTACTGACTAAAACCGCACGCCGCCTAGGGTCTTCTGACGCCAGGGTGTAAGGTAACCCATAGAGTATTCCCTCGCACCCCGGAAACGCCGTGGTAACTGACTGACTCAGTCGTGACACCCTCTGTGAAATCTCGAAAATGTGCGAGTGGGTGAAGAACCTGCTACCTCACGGACTCAACGACGGAGGGCGTGCTCTGCTGAGCTAGTCAACCTGTGACCACGGCCGGTGTAACCTGGTCGAAAGGTCAGGCATTCCAAAGGTATCCATTCCATGATCGCGTTAATACCCGTTGACAATGTCCAACCAAAGTCTCCTGTGTTCAAGTTTGAGACACATTACGGTGTCTCAAACCTCCAACCCTCCCCTCCCAAACTCTTTGCCGCTTATATATCTCATGAATTTTTGATTTAAAGAAGAAAAATTAAACTTACGTATAATTTAGTCCCGATTTCGAATGGTTCGCCATTATATATATTTTTGACATGGCAATATATTCCGTACTGGTTAAAAGGATATTGCCTGAAATGAAAATAAAAATATTAAAAAAGTGGAGGACAATTTCTTAGAATCCCGAGTTATTTAAATGGAGCGTGTCTGCCCGTCTCCTCTGGACTTTACCTTAGCTTCTTACCATCCAGCGTGGTAATGTCAATTGATGAACTGAATAAAATTAATTGAATATAAACATATATATATAACGATAAGAAAATAGGTATCTGTAAGCGGCCAATGCGCCTTTGGTCTTTAATATACCTAATGTGCCTACCTTCTTCACTTAAATCCATCAGTAATGAAATAGACACAGGGATGGAAGTGTTAGCAGCTACAGGCCACTGACAGGCGTAAATGGAATCCTTTAGTTCACACCCCTCAACCGGCTCCGCAATCTTAATCTGTAAGAATGAATAAAATCATTTTATACATGTTTTTTTTTATCCATTTTACCATAGTAATAATATCTTGTAAAACATCTCGGTTTTAGTCGCAATACGAACATCCGTGACAAGAGTAGTTGGAACCCTAAAAACCGACTATAGATAATTACAGATACCGGCACGTAAATTGGCCAGACGCGTCATATACGCAAAGGTCGATTTTTAGGTCCCCTTTGAGGTATGAGCGGGTCGCGGGAGACGCGGTTGCGCCGTCGCGGACATATGAGTCACCAAATCAACGTTCCGTTCGTTCGTACTTTGAATCACTTGATTGGCTCAAAGTGCACGACGCGCGAACTTACCCCATTACTCCAAAACCTAGCCAAGTTACGTGCATCTGTACAGAATTTCAATATCGCCAGGATAATGGGAAATTGGGCGCGGACCAGAACCTGCATCCTTGGGGAATTCCGCACGATAAAAAAGGTAGACCATCATTTTTTTACAAAAAGAAATATTAGCCCAACGCTGCACTCAAGTCCATATTGGAATTACATTTCAACATGGCACTTTTCTTTACGATTCCCCCTCAAGTTTTAAGGAGCTTTTAAGTTAAACGCTTCGATTTTGTTTTAAGAAACCCTACATTTACTTCCAAGATAAGGGAAATATTTCCTCGTAAAAATGCGTATAACAAAGAACAATGGCGGTATATATTTATAAGGACTGTAGATCTAATCAGGGACTTTGATCTGACTTAAAAATCCGGGGTTTTGTTGCTCTCAAAGCTTACATTTCAAATTCAAATGCGGATCGGAATTTTGTTGTCCCTTGAATTTGTTTATAGCAGACTAGAACATAATGGGAATGGTCAACTATTAAAATTACGATTTGGATATGAAATGGCATGTTTTTGTGTGTAATGTTGAAACTCAATTGCTATTGAAGTTAATTCATTGTTAAAGTTTGTGACAAATTCGCAATGTTACGTGTGTTTTTATGGTACTGTTATCTTCATAATTTAGTTGAACATTAACAAATTTTAAAACGCTCATTAAAATAAATTCATAAATAAGTTGATGTACCTATAATTTATTTTTGTTATCTTGGGAGCATTCATTTTACATTTTAATATCCCAGCTCTTTATCGTGTGGCTAAAAACCAAATCATTTAGTTGAAAACGTAATTTACCATCGTATGAGGGGGTGGCTCCGTGATCCTGTACATGTTATTTTGGATAGGAAGGAATAATGCCAGAGTAAAATAAACACGGGGATTAGTTTTTATTTTACTTTCACAATTATTAATACATACCTCGGAAGGAATAAGTATATTAACAGGCAAAGAAAGCCTGTCTGAAGGGCCTAAATTCGTAATCTGAAATCATAATAATCTTTTATTAGAGTGATAAAACGTTTCATAGAAGGAATGTAATACTGGGAGTACCTATTTTTTTTTTTTATACCACTTAGGTAGCACACTAGCACACCTAATTTATTGATATCAAAAATGTATTAAAGCTTATATTTGAAATACATTTTTAACCAAATGTAGTAAGAATATCAAATCGCATGCTTGACGTTAGAAAATTTATATAGTTAGCCTTTCAATAAAGAAAAAATATATTAGAAGAATCATGCGATCCGTATTTTATTTTTAAACAGTTTTATTTAACTCGACCTGTTTGTTTGGGTCAAATCTAGTAGGTAATTGTAATTTGAACCCCTTTCAGTTGTCTGATTTGTCTGATATTTGGCAGAAGTCTTTAGTTCTGATGACAATACTATTAAATTTAAAACTGTTTAACTTAAAAAGATTTTTGATAATTTATTGATACTTGGGTTCAACTATCTTTGTTTTTTTATTCTTGATAGAATTGAAATATAAAGGTAATACTCGAAGCCTATATTAGTATATATACTGATAGGCTTCGAGTATTACCTTTACGAACTTAACAAAAACTTTACAAAAAAACTTTATATTAATTATTAATATAAAGTTTATAAATAAATAACTTATTATGTTAAACGAATGAAATGAATAACTCACCTTAAAGAAGTGCTTGAAAGAAACGTTTACACCCTCATTAAATTTATCTCTAAAAACGATAATCGACGTATTTGGTATGGAATGACTGCAAAAAATGAAATAGAAAAGATTACGTAACTGAAATAATATCTATCATAAAATAAAAAACATTACGTGACAGAAAAAATAACTATTTTTTTATATAGGACACGTCAAAGTGACTTTACCTCGCCTGATGGTAAGCTAAAGGCAAAGTCTCAGGACTGGGGTCACCACCACATACACCGGTAGTGCTACAGTGGCGGCCCTCAGCTTGACGGCATCATCAAATGCTTTTTCACGCCCCGCTTAAATATTATAACAGCAATTCACACTAAGGTTTATAAAATTCATCTAAATGCTTATAAAATAGGTCCATTAGATCGATATAAAAGAGAAAATAATCCCATAACATAAATAAATCATAAGAATATACTAAAATTAAGTCTACGATTGAAAAACCGACTTCAACGGACTAAATTGAAATGAGACTACACGAGAAGCGCCAGCTATCAAATAAAAAAATAATCATCAAAATCGGTTCACCCAGTTTTTTAATTTATTTATACATTACATTTATTGTGTCATTTATGTCAGTGTATGTAATGGGGACCTCCTTCCTGCGACTTTACGTTTAGCTTACCATCAGGTGAAGTCATACACGTGACTGATATAAAAAAGTAATAAAATGCTAAAGTGCTACATCTACAGAATGCTGTAGTTGTGGCATTTGCCTACCACAATATATTGATATTGTGGTAGGCACGCGACCTTTTTTTTTACTATATTTTGACATTACCTACTATATTTTGACATTTTCAATTATTTTATTGTTTAACTTGGGTTAAAATTTATTATATCTTTTTTATATAACTTTATTTATATTGACACGAAACAAAAATGTACATTCGTCCATATTTAGTCTTAAGATATCTATGTATAACCTGACGTCTGAAAATGCAGCAGTGGAGTTTGTTGCGCCGTTTCTTCTCCACTAGCGCCTAGGAAGCGGTGGTAAACTTAGTATTAAGTAGTTTTTGACATCAAAAAGATGTAATTACGTTATAGACCAGTGCAAATAGACTTTGAGACAAAATAAATTTATAGTAGGATGAAACCTGTTGTAAAAGGAAGAGAATATAATAAAAATGATAGGAAAAATAAATTACGGGCGATCTGAGGTCGGGAAGTGGGGAGGGGGGTGAGTTTTAAGGGTAAAAACGGTTTATCTCGATTTCCGGCAAAACTACAAGTCCTATGGAAAAAAGTTAAATGACAAAGTTGTAGGTAATAAAGAGACCTACAACTTTTCATTTACACTTTTTTCACATAACCTCAAAATGTATGTGAAAAATTCAAATAATCAAGTTTTTGGTTTTTTATTTTTATCTTAAGCAAAACAAATTTGTTTTCCACGAAATTTGGTGAAAACTTAGCTTTTTATGTCCCACATACACTGTAATTTTTTTGATTTGAAATACTCTTTTTTTCAGCTTATTTTGACTAAATATCGAAAAACCACTCTAATTTTCAATCGAAAATTCTCACGTCAAAATAACAGTTTTTTAAAAAAAGTCAAAGAGTTTTTTGTTCTTTGAAATCTCTTCTTTCTGATGATGTAAAAATATATATACATTGCTATGGTAAATGTTCTCAGAAAATGCAAAGAAGAAAAACTCGAATTCGAAATTAATATTTTTGTATTTAGTCATTTCCTCGCTGAGGTGGGATGAAAAGTTACATGTTGCACTATAACTTCATGGTTGCACTCGAGTGCAAAGATTTTTCACCTTGTGCACTTTTGATTCCCTCGCTAAAGCTCAGGGTTCTATATTGTGATTATTGTATTTAGTCATTTCCTCGCTGAGGTGGGATGAAAAGTTACGTGTTGCACTATAGCTTCATAGTTACACTCGAGTGCAAAGATTTTTCACCTTGCGCACTTTTGATTCCCTCGTTAAAGATCTGGGTTCAATTTTTAGAACCCTTCGCGTGCTCAGTTTTGATGACCAAGCAAGCGAAGGGTTCATAATTTGAATCACGAGCACAGCGAGCGATTCACAAAATAGAACCCTGAGCGTTAGCGAGGGAATCAAAAGTGCACAAGGTGAAAAATCTTTGCACTCGAGTGCAACCATGAAGTTATAGTGCAACATGTAACTTTTCATTCCACCTCAGCGAGGAAATGACTAAATACAAAAATATTAATTTCGAATTCGAGTTTTTCTTCTTTGCATTTTCTGAGAACATTTACCATAGCAATGTATATATATTTTTACATTATCAGAAAGAAGAGATTTCAAAGCACAAAAAACTCTTTGACTTTTTTTAAAAAGCTGATATTTTGACGTGAGATTTTTCGATTGAAAATTGGGGTGGTTTTTCGATATTTAGTCAAAATAAGCTAAAAAAAAGAGTATTTCAAATCAAAAAAATTACAGTGTCTTTGGGACATAAAAAGCTAAGTTTTCACCAAATTTCGTGGAAAACAAATTTGTTTTGCTTAAGATAAAAATAAAAAACCAAAAACTTGATTATTTGAATTTTTCACATACTTTTTGAGGTTATGTGAAAAAAGTGTAAATACAAAAGTTGTAGGTCTCTTTATTACCTACAACTTTGTCATTTAACTTTTTTCCATAGGACTTGTAGTTTTGCCGGAAATCGAGATAAACCGTTTTTACCCTTAAAACTCACCCCCCTCCCCCCTTCCCGAGCTCAGATCGCCCGTAATTTATTTTTCCTATCATTTTTATTATATTCTCTTCCTTTTACAACAGGTTTCATCCTACTATAAATTTCTTTTACTTTTTACCATTTTCATAGCTATCGGCACTGGTCTATTACACTATTTTGAGAAATAAAGAAATTGAAATTGAAATAAACTTACCCACTAATAATTACATTCGATTCAGGCATTAATGCAATTGTTACATTTTTTACATACTCTTGTGTAATATTATTTGTATAAAACATATCAGTCAATTGAGCTGTAATAGGTACATCTATACTTTCAGTGATATTGAAATCATATTCCATTTCAACTTCCCATAACACACTGGCATTTCGTAAAAATGGTTGTGGCAGATCACAAGTCATCACCATATCCTTGACGTGGCATTCGCTAGGGAGCCGCTTTGGATTGGTCGGCAAAGAAATGTTTATCTTTACCCCATAAGCAGGTTCAGCTTCATTTACAATTGCAAGTCTTACTCCAAATTTGTTATTTGTGCCTGGTATGTAGGGACTGTAAGCAAAAAAAATGTTTATTAGATGTCAAGTTTTTGCATTTTAGTAGAGAAGTTGATTATTTTGTTGAGTTTTGGAATAACGATTGTCTTAACCGATATTGGAATGATAATATTATGTGTTTGGGAAAAATTTGTGGTGTTTAATAATTTTATCAAATATGTTTTACCGTAAATATTCTCAAAAATTTAATTAGGTGTAATGTTCTCTTCACATAAATTTCTTATCAGAAATAAAAGAACACTTTCAAGCTTAAAAAATAAATTTCCTTTAGTGTGTGTTTTACAGCAAATGCAAAGAAGTAAAAATTAGTAATATTCCTAACTTATTCATGTGTTAATAATGTGAAAAAGTTGGTTGCCAAATAATCAAAGTGATTTTCAAAGACAGAGATTGAACAAAAACCACCTTTCTCCATAACCAGGAAACTTTAATGTAATGAAATTCGAGCAATACTTATATATTTTTTGTTAGTAACAAAACCACACCGTGATTCAGCCAGCAATACAGTAACGCCATCTAGCGGAACCATATGCAACTAAACATGACATTTTGATTACATACTGATATTTTATCAGGTACACAGAGATCAATTTTTTTCATAATAAAATGTGAGAAATTGTCATTACAGCACTTACTTGTCCAAAGCCTCCAGAGTCATGTTTAACCAAGGACTGCAGATAAGATCATCGCCACAATCTATAAGTACTTGTACCAATTTGGAAGTTTTCGTATAAGAATCTTCAGACAGTCTTGTAGCATCTTTAGAGAATAATATGGACTCATCTAAAATTGAAAATTATCCAATAAATATTTTTAGCCATTAAATAGATATCGTTAAAGGTATAGAAAATTGTAACACGAAATAGCGAAGACTTTATAATAGTAGTAGGTATGAAAGATTCACAAGAATATATAGAGCAAGAGCCCATGAACGCCAGACCTTCGTTATTTTATAAAAGCTGAAAGTTTGTCAGCGCATGCTCCCAATACAGATAAGAACGATGGCCCATTATGAAGTTCAGGTCATGGTGGCTTTGGCAGATACACGGTATTAAAGGGTAGCTGTAGGAGCGAGCGCAGGGCAGTGGGTGTGAGTGACATGGCGAATCAGGTCTATTGCGATCCTTCACAGCCCATGTATTGGAATTACACAATTGGAATTATAATTTCATTTATATAATGCCAATACATGCGCAGTGAGGGATCGTAATAAACCTAAAATTGGAATTAGAATTCCAATTTTATAATTCCATAATATGCGCAGTGAGGGGTCGTAATAGACCTGACTTGCCGTCTCACTCGCACCCACTGCCTTGCGCTTGCTACACTTTAGTACCGTTTATCTGCCAAAGCCACCATGACCCGAACTTCATAATGGGCCATCGTTCTTACCTGTATTGGGAGCATGCGCTGACAAACTTTCAGCTTTTATAAAATAACGAAGGTCTGGCGTTCATGGGCTCTTAGTCCAATAATGACGTGGAAGTAAGGAATATTTTTTTACTTAATATAAGTAAACAGACCAGATTAGCGTCGGGGCGCTCAATGTTAAACTTTAAATGGATAATTCTGCCGTAATATTACAACAGCTAATATTAAGTGGATAAAATTGTGCCATCATAATATTACGCCAGCTCAAACACTTACAAAGTTTTCCTTCTATAATTTTCTAAACTTAAATGATTCAACAAAATCTACTAAAATTTTCAAGGAAATAATAGTCTTTGAGTTCATTTCAGGGATAAATTTAGGTGACCATTGAAAGATAATGAATATGGAGTTAGAATGTTAACATAACATATTTTTTTATATCCGTCACGTCAATATGACTTCTATTCGCCTGATGGTAAGCTAAAGGTAAAGTCTCAGGAAGGGGTCGCCATCATGTACACTGACAGTGCCATAATGGCGGCCCTCAACTTGACGGCCTCATCAAAGGCTTTTTCACGCCCCGCTTAAAGGACCCGGGACTAATAGGAGGAAGGAAACACGTAATCTGGTAAAGAATTCCAGGTCTTTGTTGGGCGGCAAAGAAAAGTGAGGCACTGAGCCACTTAGTTCTTGATTAACTCGTTTGCTGGAAGGTATTCTAACGGAACCTTGAGTCTAAATTCTGTGTTTAGCTAAAATATTGTATCGTCTTTTCGTGTAGATACATGTTTTTATATAGGTAGATACATTTCTTTCGTACTTTCACAAATTTGCTGTAAAAAATGAGCAGATGCTTGGAAAGTATAAACCATTTTGACAGCATGTTAGAATTTGACTTTTCTACTTTAGCAAATAGTGTTACAATTCTTACTTGTCATTCGTTCATGGGCTTCCAACTCAAATGATAAAGAAATTGGCTTCAATAGATCAGCGGTTATCTGTAAAGAATAAAATTGTAAAGCATAAAATTTGAAATGGAATGATGAAAAATACATCAAATATACAATTTGTAGCATATTGTGTAGACAACATGACAACAGTATGATCTTAATTCAATCAAATATCATTCATTGTATATAATATATATTAGTTGTATTTACCAAAAAAAGTGTCTAGGTATGTTTACACATTTTAGAACACGTAGGTAGTTAAGCTATGCTTGGGTACTTTCTGGATAGCGCTATGTAGAATGTTCTAAACTATATATCACGTTCGTTTATCTTTATCATGTCTAAATTAACAAAATGCCAATAGCTAAATTCATTTGCTAAAACCAATAAATAATAATAATAAATAATAAATATTCATCGACATTCGACACATCGCTCCCTAGACCCAAAGTAAGCTTAGTTTAACTAGCTTGTGTTATGGGTTCTAGAATGCTGATAAACATACTTATATACTTTTTTTTGTAAATAAAGCATTCACATGATCCACAACAAATACATGATAGAAGATATTGAATCAAAGTCTTCTTCTTCAACCTAGCGTTAATCCCATTCGTATCCAAAGCTTTCACCTCGGAGTCTGGGGTCCGCTTTACCAGTCTTAACTGCGGATTTGACTGGACCTCGATATTTTCCGTGAAGCGACTGCCATCTGACCTTCATAACCCAATGGTGACATTAGGCGATATCGAATGAATCAAAGTATTATCAGGTGATAAACACAATTTCTTACTTACAAATCTCGTTAAGTAACTTGGACCATTAAATAAGCTACCTACGCAATGATTTACTTAATGTACCAAATATAATGTCTTATTTTTTGACGCACGGCTACTAGCAGTTATGAATCACTGGGGATTTCGACTTCAGCAACTTTTGCGAAGAATAAAATTTAGTTTGAAAAATTTATTTCTTAAAATATTAGATATGGATGTGTCAAAACTGCCGTCTTGTATGGATCGTCATTTTTTGACTAAAAGCGATTAATTAAGAACGACTCCATATAATTATCGAATATGCGAATATAAGTAAAGATAATGTGATATGACGAGAATGGACAAAATAAGGAATAGGTAGAATAAAGGAAAAATTGAGAAACTAGCGACTATCATGTTATGAACAGTAAAATAGATGAAAGCAATTTATAATAACATTCTAAACAAAAAAAGCATAACTTTAGAAGCAAAGGCCCAAGAAAATATAGAGATGGAATGTGTGAAAGTGGATACGGCGAGGAAGGTAGTAACTGAAGATTATGACATGTAACAGGAATGCATGGAGGAGAATAAATGAATTGCGCTTCAAATAATTAGGACTAAGGCAGGAAGATGTATATAATTAAAACAAGGGCAGGTTCAAGAGCAGAAGTTTAGTCTCGTGTACTTACATTAACTTTAATAGATTTTTCGTGACACACTTCATGGGCTGGCGTGACAGTAATGTCATATTGTGAATCTCCAACAAGTGATGCTCGTTCATCGATAATTATTTTTCCAGTTAAATCTGAAAATGAAACAAGCAAAGTGAATTCAAATTTATTATTTTTAAACTTTTTTCAAATTAGTATGACATAATAGCCATACCAGCGAAGTAGTATTAACTCGCCTCCCTTCTGCAGGGGCAAGAGCAGGGCAATCTCGAGTTAGAAATGGCCCTTTTTTTCCGTGTGGAAATCCTTATAAATACCCACCCCGCGGCCAGTGGGGCAGGTTATGTCGGACTCTTACCGACTAAAATCGCATGCCGTCTAGAGGGTCTTCTGACGCCAGGGTGTAAGGTGGCCCAAAGAGCATTTCCCTCGCACCCCGGCTTGACCCGGGCCATCTCCGGATTCACGGAACCACGAATGGCCCTGGGTATAAGCCGGGGGGGGGGGGGGGGGGCAAGGGAAATGCCACCTGCATCACCTTACATTCCGATCTTTGAAGACCCGAGACAATGTGCTGATTTTAGTCGATCCGAGTCCGACAATTAACCACTTCTGATGGCCAACGGGGATGGTATCCGTGGCAATTTCTGCGCCATAATATGAGGCCCAGGGTATGTTTCCACGATTTGAAATGTGTTGCCTTTCAGAAGTACGATTACAGTCTACCACCCATACAAAAGGAAAGTCTTCACCAATACGAGATTTGGTTCCGCGGACCCAAGTGGTCTGGGTAATGGATTGCTGAGACGAGGTCTCGGGTTCGATCCCAGGTTCACCATGGCACACACCAATGACTTTTCAAGTTATGTGTGTATTTATCGCGGGTTTATAAGTGCCCGGTTAATGGCAATAGGCTCGCCACCTATTACATTGGGACCTAAACATAAACTGGTAAAATGTGGGTGCTAGCACCTCTGCCTACTCCTTCGGGGATATAGGCGTGAGTTTATGTTATGAGATTTGGTTCCTGAATATCTTAGTGGGGATACTGTATACGAAAATAAAAGTTATTAATTCGCCGGCCCCGGAGAATAAAATGGTAACCGACATTGCAATAGTTTTAGTGTTATGCCATATTTGAAGTTTACAGAGCCAAATACACATACTCAATTTTTTTCGTAATTTTTCTATGATTATTCAGAAAAATAAAAGATAATATAATTTTATTCGTCATACTTTTTGAGGAGCTCATTGACGTGAATAAAACTATTACAAACTATTGCCATCTTGGTTCCATTAAAAAAAATATTGTAAAAGCTACAACAATTGTGTTCTCGTTCAAGAAAACATCGCAATGAATTGTAATGTCGAATACCATTTTATTCTCGTTAAAAAACTTTTAAGCTCATCGGCTAACATTACTTTAGTCAACAGATTGTATGGACACTGAATGGTGCAATTATATCTTGCCATGCTGTTCTAGCGCACATTTTTGTATACGGTAGAGGTGATGACACTATACAATCTTCGGGCGAAACTTTGGAGTGTGAAATTAGTTAGATAGATATCTCAATAATTAAGTAAATTGTCACAATATTTTTTTATGTCAGTCACGTCAATATGACTTCACCTCACCTGATGGTAAGCGAAAGGCAAAGTCTCAGGAAGGGCTGGTAAGAAATGCCAGGTCTTTATCCAAAAAGAGGCACCGAACCGCTTAGTTCTTGATGGAATTGTTTGCACGGTATGAGGGCGATATCTTAGCCTTGCACGTGTTGTTCTGTATAGGAAAGGAGAGGGTGGAACAAGTTGGTGGAGCTCATTGGAACACTCACCATGGTAGAGGCGGTAAAAAACTGCCAAAGAGGCTATGACTCGTCCTAATTGTAACGGTTAGAAAGCGTTGGTATCTTCAGGACTCCCAATAATACGGCCTGCCCGTCGCTACAACCTGTCGAGAGAATCTAGAAAGTACTGTGCAGAGCCATTCCAGAGATGAGAACACCGCTCCGGTGTGAAAAACCGCCTGAGTCCTGAACAAGGTGTTGTTCAGGACTCCGAGTTTCCGCGAGGCCGTTTTGATGATGCTCTCGATGTAGGTTTTATTATTCAGTTTGCAGCGAACATCCATGCCGAGTATATCTAGGTTATCCAGAAGTGGCAGTGGAGTACCCCAAAGAGTAGGGAGGGGAAGGAAAGGAGATACCTTTGCTGTAAACGCACAAGCCTGTGTCTATGTCTATGTCTTGGCATTGAACTCGACCAGGTTCTCAGAGCTCCATTGCGAAATGTGATTCAGGACCCGATCAAGCTCAGTGACAAGAAGCTGTTTATTTCCCCCTACGTCAGCCTGCTTATCCGCAGGGTGACCGTGATATCGTCCGTGTAATGTGCTATTATCTGCATAGCAATGTATGCTGCCTATTGACAGCATGTCATTGAGCTGTGCGTTAATTATATGCCCAAAAACCTTGCACAGCACTGAAGTGACGGCTATGGGTCGGTAATTGCCCGGGTCTGACTGATCCCCTTTCTTGGGGATCGGCTGCACATTCGCTTCCTTCCAAGTTGGTGGCACTGCACCCGAGGTGTATGAGATGCGGTACAGACACGTCAGCATGGGAGACAACTCCGCTACACATTTACATAGAACTACGGCTGGAATTTCAACGGGACCACTGGCTTTTCGGATATCGAGTAAATTGCAGCACTGCACGAACATAGTGTTGCTTGATTATAATATCAGGCATTACGTGGTCACAGTTGGGTAGTGTTGGAGGCTTCATACTGCAATCATCGATTCGGGAATTAGCCGCAAAGAGATTAGCCAGCAAGTCGGCTTTCTCCTGCGACTCATGTACTAGCAATCCGTCAGGGTCCGCAACGAGGGTAGCGAAGGCTGGCAGAAGTTTCATTGCACGCCTTTGGCCAGGCGCCAGTAGCTACGGCTGTCCGTGGGGTGCTCCACAAGCTCCTGCCCAAGCCGCGCAATGCGCTGAGCATCCGCTCTGATGTAAGCCTCTTGCATATATTTGTGGCTTTGTTGTACGCTACTTTAAACCAACCTATGTTAGGATCGCGTTGCGCGAATGCTCTAGTCTAGGCGCGGTACGCCAACTGCTTCTGGTGAACAGACTCTGCGCTCATCTCCCGTATGGGAACGGTACAGGCACACATAAATCTGGCTTAAAGAGCCACGATCTACGTATACCCGTAGGACGGATAATGAGTGGTCCTCTAGGCAGCGCCAAACGACGTCAGCAAACATCCGTCCTTGCTTCTGATCAGATCAGAAGCAATCCCAATGTTCCACCATGCCTTCTATGAAGCTTTAACTTATGACGAAACTAATACTGAAATCCATACCTTTATTGAAAACGAAGATCAGGAAAACTAATTTTTACTTACCATTTTTATTAGGTTTATCTTTTATACTTTAAAATAAATAAAGTCTGATTACCATAACTTCAATGTATTTTCAAAATTAGAATAATATTGCTAAGGTTGATTAGTCTACAATGGACATCCCGTATGAACCAGAACAAAATGGTAAGGTTACTTTATTTTTCCAAATTTAGAACAGTCATACGATTGAATAGTATTGCAATAGGATATTATACTATTTAATATCTTTCTAAATAACGGGAATAAAATGGTAAGTGTACAATACTAAATTTCAATAACATTACATATTTACTAACTTTTTAAATTGTAATTATATCAAATTTGAATTATGCAATTAAAGATTTATTAAATCAATATAAAAGCTTTAAAAATTAGGTTTCATTTAAGCCTTTATTGGATTGTCTACGTCTTATATTAGTCAAGTTATAGACAAAAAACAGTTTTTTATTTTTCCTGAAAAGTTAAGATTTTGCGATTACCATTTTATTCGCCGGGGCCGGCGAATTATATGAAATCATTAGATACTAACTCAAACTGACATCTGGCCACAACTTCATCGGTGGTGCGGACACACAGAACATTGTGGTGAATGTTGTGGCGTTGCGTGGTAAACTGATAAGGTGATATACTCTTATTGAGGCACGCACCGTTATTGTTGGAATACATCGGTACAGATAGACTGCATCACTGTCGTATGCACCGACAGCTAGATCTGAAATCAAATTCAAATGTTAGGCTAAAGGAGAATTCCTGGGAGTTTTTTGTTTCTATTTTTTATATACCACGTAGGTGGCAGACAAGCACGGCATGGGCGTCTGTAAGACCAAGGGCGTCACCCACGTGCTGCCAACCCTGGAGGGAAGGGACGGGGGTAGAAAAGGGTGGGGAGGAGGAGAGGTACAGTGAGCTCCAGCTACCCTATTTACCACCGGGAACACAACACGATATTTATTAAGGCTGTGGTGTTCTGTAGGGCAGAGGTACTTCCCCAGTGGGACAGCTCATTTCGGACGGGAGATACCGTCGTGTCCGACCTCCATGGAGGCCTACCTACCTTTCTACAACTTAATCAAATCACTTACCATTACAATTATTATTATCAACATCCAACCCTTTCGATATCGACCAGCCGAACCCTTGAGCACCGACAGGTTGGATCCGTTGGACGTTTTGATCTCTTAACCCTTTCGCATAACCCATGTAAATGTATACGGCCCCAACTCCGTTATTCTCCCAAGGGGCTCCTATAGCAATGTCTGAAATGGATATGGAAGATTTATTAAATATTTACAAAATAAATTATACTTTTACGATATTACGCGAACTACAGATACTTAAGTGTTTTTATGTTATGCTCGCAGGCTAAACCATGCATAATTATTTAATGTTTCCAGTAGTCTCAAAATGATGGAACTTCAATCATTTTGAGATTACAAGGTGTCATTTTAAAAAAAGTTTACTACATCAAAAAATTTTCTGAAAATAACGGATTTTTTTTATATTGGACAGTTCAATATGACTTCACCTCGCCTGATGGTAAGCTTAAGTTAAAGTCTCAAGAATGGGAATCACCACTATACACATTGATACCGATAATACTACAATAGTTACCTCAGCTTGACAGCCTCATCAAATACTACGCTTTTTACGCTCTGCTTAAAAGACTGTAGGAGGAAGGACAGATTCTCTGGTGTTTTATTTGGTAAGTAAGTAAGGTAATCATGTTGACGTGACCGACATAAAAAAAAAAAAAAGTATTTTATTATTTACATTGATTCTGACGTTTTGGTTACTTCTTAGCAGGCATGATTACGGGAAGAATTTAAATAGTGGTTGCCTCATAATTTTACCTAAGTTATCACACAATATCTGACCTATTGTGGGTTTTAGTCGTAAAAATATCCTTAAAATATGTAACGAACCTCTAAATCCATCACTATTAATATCGCCAAGGTCAGCAATAGTGGTTCCAAATCTTGCTCCATCTACCTCAGAGCCTGACACGTAACCAGATTCTTCTAGAATGAACCCAGAAGCAGACTGAAAATGAATCAATAAAAAGTTTCATAATAATTCTGTACATGTTATTTTAATATAATTGGTATTGTTTATCGACATGTCACGCAAATGCAGGTCAGATGGCAGTCGCTTCACGGAAAATATCAAGGTCCAGCCAAATCCGCAGTTAAGATTGGTAAAGCGGACCCCAGACTCCGAGGTGAAAGCTTTGGATGCGACTGGGATTAACGCTAGGTTGAAGAAGAAGAATTTTATCGACATGTCACACATGTAAAATTATAATGTCAGTCACATTTCAGACTTTTGACAATTCACTTCGAAGTGGTTCAACTGGAAGAATGTGAATTTGTCTAGAGACGTAGAAGTGTTATCTCTCGAGTGTTCCCATACAGGGTCAGCAGCGTAAGTGTGACTGCCCTAGTACTGCACACGCCCATAGACCACGGTAACCGCTTCCCATCAGTTGGGCCGTATGCTTGTCTGCCACCTCAGTAGTATAAAAAAACTTATTATTTATCATTGGTAACTTGGTTATTATGGCCGCCGGTTTCTGTAGTAAATAAGACTCTTTACCTCTTTTGTTATATAAACAAATACAGCTCCTTGGTCGTAAGGAAGGTCACCATCATGTTTCACATGCGTTGGAGCTCCCACCAGTAAATCATCCAGTCCATCATCATTTATGTCCGTGCAGCAAAGACTGGCACCAAAATAGGATCCAACTTGCGGACCTATCAGTTTAGCCCTGATTTTTAAAGGGCTCAGTTCTTTAGTGGGGGGTTCGAAGACAAGAACCTGTGGAAATTTGTAACTTTACTTAGTTGGTACTTTATTATACCATGGGCCATAATGACCGCTTTCGATCAGGTGGGCCGTGCGCTTGTCTGCCACCTAAGTGGTATATTTAAAAAACCTTTTAAAAAAGTAAACTTTCTACAATCTTGGTTTTATAACTGCTAGTCGTAGAACAAATTTTTCTTTCAATCAGATTGTTTAAATTTTTTTTATATCGGTCTCGTTAATATGACTTCACCTCGCCTGATGGTATAAAAGCTTGTAAAAATACCTTTCCACTCGCCAGTTCAGATCGAGGAGCTCCACCAATATACAATACGGATCCATTTCTTTCGAAAATTCCAGATTCAACGCTGTAACCTAAAAAACAACAATTTTAAGATTTAAACTACCGTCTGACCTCCCAACCCCTAGAGAAAAATCTGCGCCTGAGTCCCATGATGTTTAGCAGGTGCACTGACTGACTCTTTCATTATTTGCGCCGTTTTTGCGCCCGCATGCGGGCCGGGCAGCGGGCATACATGCATGCCGCCCGCAACCTATCATCTCAGACCAATAAAAACGTATAGAAGGAGGCTTTTGGGGGGCATGAGAGAGTTTATATGCAGACAACGCAGGAGACTTTTGGTCTCCCAGCTGACAGCAATGATTGGCTAATTAGTGCATGTGCGGGAGCCATTTTTGTCAAGTTATTTTGTCGTAGACTATACCTTTTTTTCCGTGCGGAAATCCTCATGGATACCCACCCCGCGGCCAGCAGGGCAGGTTATGTCGGACTCTTACCGACTAAAACCGCACGCCGTCTGGGGTCTTCTGACACTAGGGTGTAAGGTGACCCAAAGAGCACGTGGACTATAATATAAAAAAAAAACTTACCAAAGTGATCGTCCGGTCCCAAATCAATGGTATAATAAGGATTTGCAATTGGTTGCAAATATGATTTTGGTAAGGTATCATTCGGATTAAAAGAATAGCTCACTATTCCTCCTGCAAATGACATTTTATTTCGATTATTATGAACTGCAACTGACTGCAACTAAGTGATTAGATCGTGTTAATTTAACACATCAAAATACTCTTTTTATTCAATGGTATTTTTGATCATGGATCATCATCTATACCCAACGAGCATGTCGCTTTCAGAAGTTTCAAGCCCAATATTGAAAAATAAATCTATATCTATTATTATACCTACATATAATAAATCTGTAACTGATCGGCGTCTGTACATGGAAGATATATGAGAAAAAAACTTATTAGGTGACTTTATGAATGTAATAGATGCCAAAACAATGATTTTTAGATTTTTTTTCTGTTTGTCTGTTTCTCTATTTGTCTGTGCCTCTGTGCCTCTGTTTGTCCGCACCAAATTTTTGTTCACGCTAAATTCAAAAACTACTGGAGGGATTTTGATTAAACTTGGTACGATTGTAGTTCATA
This sequence comes from Lithosia quadra, assembly GCA_963576445.1. Lineage (NCBI taxonomy): Eukaryota > Metazoa > Arthropoda > Insecta > Lepidoptera > Erebidae > Lithosia > Lithosia quadra. The sequence continues at coordinate 15,654,970 of OY754880.1, read as the reverse complement.
GTTCTGGGCAACATATAGGCTGCTTTTTATACAAGCTGATACCCGTAGTTTCGCCCGCACTTCGTTTTTTGGTCGTTTTTGGTCATATCTCTAGTTCTACTTAACCAATTACAACCAAACATACGGTAAATTTTTAATCTAACCAAGACCTTTCTAATAAAAAAAACCACATTAAAATCTGTTCGGTATTTTTCACGTCCATCGCAACAGCGACCCTGGAGGACAGTGGTGTTGAGGAGAGGGGAGGGTTAGAGGAGGTGATTCGGGAGTTGGGTAGAGAGGTTGTGAGCTCTGGCTACTCTACTTACCGGCGGGCACACAAACCTAGAATGCCGTGAGGCGAAACCAGTTAGGTTTTCGATAAATATTGTAGAAAAGTAAAATCAAAATGCAAGATGTGTAGCAATTCCAACATACGCCATAAACCAATAGTATAAATAAATAAATACCTGTAGTTTGTAACAGCCCCGGTGCTCCAAGTATCACAGTGTTCATCTTGGTAACAGCAAGTGAGAAGCCGATTTGCCCAAAAGTTTGGTAATATATTCTAGAACCAACTTTGCCAAATTCTGGTCTGGTTTCATCTACTATGAAAATTGAGCGAAATCTTTTTTCTATAAAAAAAAAAACAAAATAAAAGTGGTGTTAGAGAAAATGTGTGGGTGAATATTTGGATGTCTGTTACTCTTTCACGCAAAACGGCTGAACGGATCAAGGTCTCTAGATAAAGTTACATTCTTCCAGTGAAATTGCTTTGAAATGAATTATCAATCAAATAGTCCGAAAGCGAACTCCAAAAATCTAGGGTCGTTAACTGTGACGCTCCTGGTGTTGCACACGTCCATAGGCCGCAGTGACCGCTTCCCATCAGGTGGGCCGCATTCTTGTCTCCCACCTAAATGTTGTATAAAAAAAGAAATAATCACCAAAAGGTTTCCAAACGCTATACCTCTTGGATCTTAAAAAGTAACATGTGCCAAGCAAAGAGCCATCTGGATCTAGCGTTAAGTTAAATGAGCTTTCCCTAGGTGCTGCTATCTGAAAACATAAAATAACAGTTAAGAATCAATGCTGTATGGGTTCCCATTAACGTACTTTTTGGCCACCCCATAGCAACACATTTATGTCCCACTGCTGGGCACGGGTCTCATCTCCTCTAACTAGACAGCTGAGAGGGTTTAAACCTTAATCCACGCACGCTGGCCTAATGTGGGTTGGTGGATCGGACATATCCTTAGAATTTCTTCTAGGACATGCGGGTTTCCTCACGATGTTTTTCCTTCACCGTCAGCAGATGGTAAATCATGTCATTAGCACATTATAAATTCCACAAAGTGAAATTCACATTGGTAATGTCCGGCCGGATTCAAACTCGATACCTCTGAGAAGAGGCCGCGTCCTTATCCATTCAACTTTTACGTCTTTTGACACCTAAGTGTTGTAAAGAGTGAAGAGACTGCCTTCTGATGGCTTTTGGATTTCTTAGGGCTTCAACTAACCACGGAGCCATTCGATAAGCGATTGTACCAATGTATGCGTACGCGCAAGAATGCTAGCACTGTTTAAATTTGCAACATACTAGTTTAGTCAGTTACGAGTACCTCTTAGCCACGAGCTCCTCTACTATAATTCGGGATACGAATAATCCTCTTATTTAATAGGAGGTAGAACACGACGGTATCTGCCGTCCGAAATGAGCTGTCCAACTGGGGTAGTAGGTACCTCCGCCCTACAGAACACCGCGGCCGTAATAACCATCGTGTTGTGTTCAAGGCGGTAAGTAGGGTAGCCAGAGCTCACTGTACCCCTCCACACCCCTCCGCTTCCTAGCCTCCCCACACCTTCTTAGCCCTCTCCCCTTCCCTTCAGAGCAGGCAGCGCGTGTGTAACACCCTGTGTTGCAGACGTCCATAGGACACGGTGACCGCTTTCGTGAGGTGTACCGTGTGCTTGTCTGTCACCTACGTAGTATAAAAAATCTTACCAGTAATCTATGGTTAGTAAGGCTTGCCATAGACGCTCCAAACCAACTGTTGGTCTTCAAATCACCGCTCATATACCAACTCATTTTCTGTCCTTTCTGACTTGAATCCAATGGATGACAGATCACTTGACGCTCATCCAAATTCAATAATGAACAAAAGAAAACAGATCCAGTTGTCGAATTCCATCGCTTGCTTTCTAATCTTTGCTCAGTTTCTCCTTTAGGTGCTCCAACAAGCAATCTACAATAAACAGTACCTATAATGGCATTGGTTTGAAGGAGGCAAGACAAGACGGTATCACCCGTCCAAGATGAGCTGTCCGACTGGGGTAGTACCTCCGCCCTACAGAACACCGCAGCCATAATAACCATCATGTTGTGTTTCCGCCGGTAAGTAGGGTAGCCAGAGCTCACTGTACCGCTCCTTCCCCCACCTCTTCCTAGCCTCCCCACCCCATTCTAGCCCTCCCCTTTCCGATTGGAAGATATGAGGTAATAAAGAATCTTACAAACATACATGCATACAAGATATGCGCGAAAACCCTAACCCTTCTTGGCAGTCGGGTAAAAAGGGAGTTATCTCTGCTTACCCCAATGGTAAATAAGCGTAACTGTATGTATTAAAATAAAGAACCAGCTACACTTGTAACTCCAGGAGGGATTTCCTGCATAGCTTGTGCGCCAGCTGATAACAAGAGTAGTTACTTATCTAATTGCTATTAAATGTGATTTTACTATTTTATTTATTAACTCTATATAGTATAACCATCTATTCAGCATGAATATGGGTATTTGCATTGGTCTGGACGTGCCTCGGAGAGCACGTTAAGCCGTCGGTCCCGGTTGCCATATGAACATCTATGGCAGTCGTTACGGGTAGTTGGAGCCCTAAAAAATCCAACAACAACGGTCTAGCTTGCAATGCTTCGATATCGCCTAATGTCATCATTGGGTTGTGAAGGTCAGATGGCAGTCGCTTCACGGAAAATATCAGAGGTACAGCCAAATCCGAAGTTAAGACTGGTAAAGCGGACCCCAGATTCTGAGTTAAAAGCTTTGGATACGACTGGGATAAACGCTAGGTTGGAGAAAGTAATATTATAGCTACATAATAGAGAAATAGTAGATATTATGGACATTTTCACATAATTTATCTCAGCGTATGGAGGTAGGACACGACGGTATCTCCCGTCCCAAATGAGCTGTCCGACTGGGGAAGTACCTCCGCCCTACAGAACACCGCGGCCATAATAACCATCGTGTTGTGTTCCCACCGATAAGTAGAGTAGCCAGAGCTCACTGTACCCCTCCTTCCCCCACCCCTTCCTAGCCTCCCCATCCCTTCCTGACCGTCCCCCTTCCCTTCAGGCTAGACAGCGCGTGTGTGACACCCTTAGTGTTGCACACGTCCATTATAATAGGCCATGGTGACCGCTTCCCATCAGGTGGGCCGTGTGCTTGTCTGTCATCTACCTACGTGGTATGAAAAATAAAAGTTTTATGGCGATATCTTTGATAACGACGGACTTTCATCATACAAACTTACCCATCTTCACTTAATAAGGTTGAATATCCGAAATATTCCCGACGTCTTTCGCTAGTCCTGAACATAACATTGGTATTCACATGAAATATAAAACTCGGGGTCGAAATGTGAACGACAAAAGTAAAATACAGCAACAAAATAACTGTTCTTCTCGCCATTGTAGTATTATTTCAAATAAAATATCTGCAAAACAAAAAAAAATATTCTATAACCGCCCGCGTGGATGTTGGTTTTCGCGTTTTTCACTATCTCTGATTTTATCTAACCGATTTTGATTCAATATTTTTAAGATTCTAAGTTTGACCAAGAGTTTTCTAAAAAAAACTGAATAAAAATCTGTTCAGTAGTTTTTACATCCATCGCCAACAAACAGACAACAATCATTTATTCTCATAACATAATCCAAGTATTTTTTTTAATATTTCCAATCAACAGACACAGTTTTAGAACAGACAGACACAATTTATAATACTTAGTATAGAAGTTCACAAAAAAATCCTTTTTTTTGTTTATTTACTAGTGAAGAACTAATAAATATAATTTGAAAAAAAAAAAATATTCAAAATAATATTTATAATAACCAAAAACTTTCACACTTGCCTTTCCATACTTATAATTTTTTTTATTTAGCTACTCCTTCACCTCTCTCCCTTGTTAATTTATTATAATACTAGCTGACCCACCCCGGCTTCGCCCGTGACGTGTTTCGAACCCCGATGCACCCTTTTTAACTCACTTATTATGCTCATAATAAAATTTATCAGTTTTCCTTAAATTTATGGGAATCTACCGGAATTGTTCACATTTATGATTATTGCTCCGCTCCCTTGGGCAGTAGCGTGATGATATTCAGCCTATAACATTCACGGATAATGTGGCTTTCTATTGGTGAAAGAATTTTGAAAATCGGTTCAGTAGATCCCGAGATTACCCCTTACAATTTAACAAATATACAAACACACAAACTTTACCTCTTTATAATATTAGTATAGATTAGATATAGATTAACAATTTTATTTATTGTTATCAATAACTACTAACTTGATTACAATCACTATAACTTAGCACTATCAATTGTCACAAATTGAATTAATAACAAAAAAACTAACCTATTATTAAAATAATGTGTAATAATAAAAACGACTACACTGCATCACTACACTGAGAGGAATAAAATAATATGACAATGAAATTGAAATACTTATTGTATGAGGATAGCTTATCTATACCTACTATTAATATTACAAAGAAGAGTTCATTTTGATTGAAGGTTGAAGCGCTAATCTCAGTAACTACTAGTCCGAATTGAAAAATCATTTTTGAGTTGCATAGCTCATTTATCGAGAAAGGTTATAGGCTGTATATTATCATCACGCTACTACCCAGGGGAGTAGAGTAGTAATCATATAAATGTCAACGAATCGGGCAAATTTCCATACATTATTGCAAAACTGAGAAATTACGTATGGGGTCACATCATAAGTATTATCACAAACGAAGCCGCATGGAACAGCTAGTATTAAGTACATGAAATTTATAATAATAATGTATTATAATGGGTATTATTTATTAAAATGTGTATCTAACATATATTTTGAAGGAGGTAGGACACGACAGTATCTCCCGTCCGAAATGAGCTGTCCGACTGGGGTAGTACCTCCGCCCGCGCCCTGCAGAACACCGCGCACATAATAACCATCGTTTTGTGTTCCCGCCGGTAAGTAGGGTAGCCAGAGCTCAGTGTACCCCTTCCTAGCCCTCTACCCTTCCCTTCAGGGTAGGCAGCGCTTGTGTGACACCCTTAGTGTTGCACACGTCTATAGGCTACGATGACCGCTTCCCATCAAGTGGGCCGTGTTCTTGTCTGCCACCTACGTAGTATAAAAAGTAGGTAATTATGAGTACCTACCTACTTATGTAATGGTATACAAATAATAAGTTTAAGTATGAGTAATGAGTTTACTCATAGCTAAAACTGAAACTCATTATTTAAAATTATTTGTAATTAAAATATTTTTGACCTACGTGAACATACAATAACACCGCATTGTGTTATTTTAACAAAGAAACGATACAACAATTGAAATGGAACGAATAATCTAACAAATGCACTCAGTAGCACTCATAACATAACATAACATAAACTCACGCCTATATCCCTAAAGGGGTGCTAGCACCCACATTTCGCCAGTTTATGTGTAGGTCCCAATGTAATAGGTGGCGAGCCTATTGCCATTAACCGGGCACTAATAAACCTGCGATAAATACACACATAACTTCGAAAAACATCGAAAAGTCTTGGTGTGTGCCAGGATCGAACCCGAGACCTCGTCTCAGCAGTCCATTACCCAGACCACTAGGCTACCGCGGTTCTAGGCTACAGTGGCACTCACTATAAATAGATATACTTACTTAATAAATACTAGTTGTGTGCTGCTGTCTTTTTGTACCACTCAGGTGGCAGACAAGCACACGGCCTACTTGATGGCAAGCGGTTACCGTGGCCTATGGACGTGTGCAGCACTAGGGGTGTTCACACTCGCGCTGCTGACCCTGGAGGGGAGGGGTTGGAGAGTTGGAGAGTTTAAGGGATGGTTTAGAGGTGGAAATTGGGGGATGGGGATTTGGAGAAGGGGGAGGAGGTTAGCGAGCTCTGGCTACCCTACTTACCGACGGGAACACAACTCTATGGTTGTTATGGGGCGGTGTTCTGTAGGGTGGAGGTACTACCCCAGTGGGACTGCTCAGTTCAGACGGGAGATACCGTTGCACGTTGTGTCCTACCTCCATTATAATATAGAACAGTCTAGCCATCATATAGAACGGAGTAGCTCATTTCGGACGGGAGATACTGTCGCGACGGTATCTCCCGTCCGAAATGAGCTGTCCGACTGGGGAGTACCTCCGCCTTATAGAACACCGCAGCAATAATAACCATCGTGTTGTGTTCCCGCCGGTAAGTAGGGTAGCCAGAGCTCACTGTATCGCTCCTCCCCTACCCCTTCCTAGCTTCCCCACCCTTTCCTACCCCCGCCCATTCACTTCAGGGTCGGCAGCGTGTGTGTGACGCCCTTGGTGTTGCACACGTCCATAGGCCACGGTGACCGCTTCCCATCAGGTGGGCCGTGTGCTTGTCTGCCTCCTACGTGGTATAAAAAAGGACAGTTAGACATGTTACTGATCTATATTATGATGGCTAGACTGACTGTTGTATTACGATCTACTATCATACGTATATCATAGTTATCCCGGATCGCAAACCACTGAGTGGATAAATGTTGGGTTATTCTGATAAAGATAATTTCAATTAATAAACTTTGATAGTACATAATAGATTTTTAGACTGGAATATGCTGGTACCAATTTTTAGATCATTTTTAGCAGTCCAATTTCCTATTGATGAAAAAGAATAAATTATAACTACGTTTAAAAAACCGACTTCACAAACTAATATTTTTTACTTTTTAGTGTACAGAATTAGAAAAGTACCTATTTATGAGGTTTTTTATGTACATAGGCATCAAAAACCGAATTTTTGCCGTAAATTTGATGATTTCCCTTCGATTTTCCCAAGATTCCAGCATCAGATCCTGATACTCTGGATATGGGACCACCTCTGAAATAGCCTCTATCAAACAAAAAAATCAAATCATCATTCTCTGAACCTTTTCCCAACTTAGTTGGGGTTGGCTTTCCAGTCTAACTGTGATGCGGCTGAACTTCAATATTTTCTGTGGAGCGACTGCCATCTGACCTCCACAACCAATGGCGATATCGAAGTTCTAAGTTAGACTGGTTGGACTTTTGAGGGCTCCAAAAAAATCAAAAAAATCAAAAATCCAAACAAAAAAATCAAAATCCATCCATAATTGGCGCCGCTATCGCGTAACATACATAATATAAAAAAATACCGTAGAAATTGAGAACCTCCTCCTTTTTTGAAGTCGGTTAAAAGATGTTCATACATAGCGCAGACACTGGTTGACCAATCGCAAAAAAACCACATTCGCAGCGGTATATATCGTCGAAAACGTATGGTAACGTGATTACATAAACGAAACAAATTAGAAGCAATAAATATACCTACCATAGAACATAAAAGTAAGAGATACTATTTGACTATATAACATTAGCTGTTGCCCGCGGCTCCGCCCGCGTGGATGTCGGTTATCGCGACCAAACACAGCCTATGTTCATTCTCGAGGTCTAATCTACTCCTATATCAAATTTCATCAATCGGTTCAGCGGTTCAGGCGTGAAAGCGTAACAGACAGACAGACAGACAGACAGACAGACAGACAGACAGACAGAGTTACTTTCGCATTTATAATATTAGTATGGATTAGTATCCATTGACGCCGATGACGATGGTCCGATTCACACTATGAAAGTCACAAAGTACGATTGAAATAATACTGCTGGATATTGTGGTAGCCAATCCCGGTCCAGTACGCGATTAATATAACCTGATTAAAACCTCTTGCAATGCAAAGACAAGTTTACCTACGAGTATAAATTTGCTATTTTTTTTCTGTCTGCAGTAAATACAATTGTGCTGACTTGCATTTGAGCATCCTTCTTCACAGGGGGCTTGAGCTATTTATTCTCTTTAAGATTTTATGAAAAAAACACTAGGTAAAAAATTTTTTTTTCTTACGGCAAATAAACTGATTTTTTTTTTAATAAATACAACTTCCAAGCGATATTTGCATTATCAGTTGACTTTACAGACTAGTACCTACTTATCTACTAGTTACTAAAGTATTCTGCCGGTCCAAAGTCCATAAATATAGGTAGTGTGCGCGTCAGCTGATCAATGTTATCGCCCGTGAATTATGTGAGCGAAGTCATATATTCAATGCACTGGTGAATTTGTGATGGATATATATAAGTAACACGTATTGTAGGTATAACCAAATATGATGATATCTGAGTGACAATGCATTCTTGACTATTAAAATAAAGGTGCAATAAAATTGCAGAATGGAATCAAACACATGTTAGATCCCCCAGTCACAACACTGAGTTGGGTATAACATCTCGCCTGTGCATACATTAAAACGCATATATTTATTGCGACGGTAAATAGTGAAAATAAACATCATGTAGACATGTTAAAACACAAAGTGGAATGTATAATGTTTAAAGTTACTCCAAAATAGTATTTGTGAATTCAGAACAACGCGAATACAGAAGACCGCGGCCATAATAACCATCGTGTTGTGTTCCCGGCGGTAAGTAGGGTAGCCAGAGCTCACTGTAAGGATTCTTTGCTGTAAGCGGGGAGACTAAAGTGTCCTGCGTGTTCAGTATAGAAACTCTCAACGGACTACGGAAAAGACCGCGGCCATAATAACCATCGTGTTGTGTTACCGGTGGTTAGTAGGGTAGCCAGAGCTAACTGGAGGGATTCTGTGCTGTGAAGTGTCCTGCGTGTTCAGTATAGAAACTCTCAACGGACTACGGAAAAGACCGCGGTCATAATAACCATCGTGTTGTGTTGCCACCGGTAAGTAGAGTAGCCAGAGCTCACTGTAAGGATTCTTTGCTGTAAGCGGGGAGACTAAAGTGTCTTGCGTGTTCAGTATAGAAACTCTCAACGGACTACGGAAAAGACCGCGGACATAATAACCATCATGTTGTGTTCCCGGCGGTAAGCAGGGTAGCCAGAGCTCACTGGAGGGATTCTGTGCTATCAGCGGGGAGACCGTAGTCTCCTGTGACGTCAGCAAAGAATCTCTCCTAACCCTATTCCTCCCATTTCCCCTTCCAATCCCCCCAACCTCTTCTTTCAGAGTCAATAGTGCGAGTTTGTCGCCCCTAGTGTTGAACACGTCCATAGGCTACGGTGAGCGCTTCCCATCATGGCCATGTGCTTGTCTGCAACCTAAGTGGTATAAAAAAAGAAGTATTAGGTAAGAATTATTTTGTTATTATTTTAATTAAATGTATAGCGTTGCATTGTGGCGGGAGGCCCCCTAGGTATATGGAATAAGGACGTAATATTATTTTGTAATTTATTTGAAATATATTTTCCTGCTATGGTTATATAAGAAACTTTGTTTGTTTGGATGTTTGTTACTCGTACATGTAAAACTGGCTTAACAGATTCGGACAAGAAATTTTCATTTTTTTTTACTACACAATGCTGTTTTTATAATCTGTCTCAAGTACCTAAGTTTTAAAGCTCATGTGGAGAAAAATAGTTTTAAATCTTATTAACTTAACTGTTAATGTGGGCAGATCCACGGCATTAGCTAATAATATTATGGCCCACACAGTTCTTTAGACAAAATCTATACATATAATAAATCTGTAACTGATCGGTGTCTGTGCATAGAAGATATATGAGAAAAAAAAATATTAGGGGACTTTATGAATGTAATAGATGCCAAAACAATGATTTTTAGAATTTTTGTCTGTTTGTCTGTTAGTCTAAAATAAAAGGAGCAAACGTGCGCTGATAAGCTAGCTACTAGCAACTCAAATACTATTAAGTGGTAAAAACCATTTAATAATTACATTACATTAATTTAATAATTGGTAGGTACTGTTTAATTTGTGTCTTTGTCTATTAATCGCTCATGGGGAACAAAGACTCTATAAATAATACCTATTTATTAAAAATAACTATTAAATTGTATCGTTTGCGGTAAATGCTAAAGCATCTAAGGAAAATATTATGCATTATGTTATAATAATTACAATTCCATTTAATTTTGATTTTGTTCAGTATGAGGAAAAACTTGAGACTAAAATGACAACAATTCCAAATTATGTATACAAAACACTCAGACCAATAAAAAAGTATAGACGGAGTATTGAGAATTTTTTTTGAAGCCAACCAACATAAGACGATTTGATGATCTTATGACGGAATTTGACAGATGCTCGGTTTGGTAGTCTTTGGGTAGTCGGCCGAAGAGCTATTGTCAGAGTGTGACGTGTTTTGACTTATGCATAAGAAGCTTCACTTATTTCGTCGCTTTTGTTCACAATGGCTCCGTCTATACTTTTTTATTGGTCTGAGACAAAACATTGATTTGCAGTTGAGCATCTTTCAGAGAGGGGGTTTGAACTCTTAAACTTTTCAAGATTTCATGAAAAAAAATATATTTTTTCTTTCTGTAAATCATACTTGACTGACTTTACTAACTAGTACCTACTTATCTACTAGTTAGGTACTATTCTGCCGGTCCTAAGTCCATAAAAGTAGGTAGTGTGCGCGTCAGCTGATCAATGTTATCGCCCGTGAATTACGTGAACGAAGTCCTAATATTCAATGCACTGGTGAATTTGTGATGACTATAAGTGGCTCAAGCCCCCCTGTGAAGGATGATCAAAATGTAAATCAAGACGTAGTTTAGCGCAGCGTCGACGGCCATAATAGCACATGAGTAAAGATACCATAGATATTCATGTGATAATAGTCAGGGCGGCATTTTGCCGTCGCATGTGCGAACTTGGTTGGCCAGAGAATAGGTCGTAAGCAATTTTTGAATAGAATCAGTAATTAAAAAAGCGATGGTAGCTGAATGGATAAGGACGCGGCCTCTTCTTAGAGGTATCGACTCCGAAAGGGGGGAGTGGTTTGGGGCGAGCATCGCGCCACTTCGCTGGCGCGGTGGGGTGTAGGGTGACAGGCGGTCGTCCTGTCACCCAACCGTCGGCGCGCAGACAATCAGCTCGCCCCCCGCTCGCTCCCCACTGTGCCCTCTGCTAGTCAGAGGGACACGTGGAGAGCCTTGGAGCAGCCCTCTACAGGGCCACTCCCACCCCGGTTGGATTGGCCGCAGGCAGCAGCGTCTCCCGTGTCAAGTGATCCGGCCCGCACCCAGTTCGAATCCGGGCAGACATTACCAATCTGAATTTCACTTGTGGTATTTATTTATGTGCTAATCACATGATTCACCCTCTGCTGTCTGTGAAGGGAAAACATCGTGAGGAAACCCACATGTCCTAGAAGAGATTCTAAGGACATGTCCGATCCACCAACCCGTATAAGGCCCGCGTGTGTGGATTAAGGTCTAAACCTTCTCAGCTCTCTCGTTAGAGGAGAGGAGACCCGTGCTCAGCAGTGGGACATAAATGGGTTGCTATAGTATCAGTAATTAACACGGGCGGAGCCGCGGGCAACGTCTAGTCATGACTATATTTAACTGCGACGCTTTGTAAAAGTGTTTCCCCGTTGAGCATGATTCACGACTGATTGGGGACTCTGTCGTCATGTTAGGCTACTTATAAATTACACTGTAGGTAGGATACGACGGTAGATATCTCCCGTCCGAACTGAGCAGTCCGACTGGGGTAGTACCTCCGCCCTACTGTAGTAGAACAATAGACACAAATAGTGAAAATTAGTTATTGCTTTAGTTTATAGCTTGTATTTTTGGTCAGATTGTATTTTATTATGTGAAGTGTAAATACGGACAATTGTAAATAATAAAATATAATTGTAAATAATAAAATAAAAATAAATAAATAATAAAAAAAAGGTTGACGTGACCTACATTAAAAAAAAAGAAAAAAAAAAACAACAAATACCTAAATCGCAATAAAATCCGTTTAAATAGTTATTCCTTTTTAAATGTTAAATGGACCATTTTTTTTACTTCATAGGTATCTTTTGTTCACGCTGCGAGCGCCGCAGCGCGTTATGGCTATCAGGGTCATCAGGGGGTACCGCACGATCTCCTTCGAGGCGGCGAGTCTCCTTGCCGGGACTCCACCGTGGGACCTGGAGGCGAGAGCCCTTTCGCGCCTATACTGGTGGCGAAAGGAGGCGCAGGAGCGGGGACTGGACCCGGAGCCTCGAGTAATCGAGGCCGTCCACGCCCAGCTCCGCCGGGATACCGTGGTGGAGTGGAAGGACCGACTTGGGCAACCAAGCGCGGGGCACGCCGTTATAGCGGCGGTAAGACCCGTCATGGAGGACTGGCTGGAGAGGCCTTACGGGGGCCTCTCGTACCGGCTGACGCAGGTGATCTCTGGTAAGGGGTGCTTCGGGGATCACTTGTGTCTGATTCGGAAGGAGCCAACGCCCGAGTGCCATCACTGCGATGCGGGCGAGGACTCAGGGCTGCATACGCTGGCCGAGTGTCCGGCGTGGGAGGTGCCGAGACAGGCCCTCCTGGCAGCCCTCGGGGTGGGAGTCCTCACACTGCCGGTGCTGATCGCAGCGATGGTGCAGAGTGCGGACGCGTGGTCGGCCGCCGCCTCCTTCTGCGAGCAAGTGATGCTCGAGAAGGAGGCGGCGGAAAGGGTTCGGGAAAGGCTGCACAGAGCTCTCCCGAACGGCGGCCGGCGCGGACGCCTAAGGCGTCGGAGGTCTGACGACCTCCGTCCTCCATGAGCGCTGGCCTGGGGGTGACGGGTGGAGCCGCCTGTCACCCTAGCAGAAGCAGGCCGAGGTGGCGGCGCGCCAAAGCGCGCCCCCCCGCCTATTCCGGGGGTATGACGGGAACCACGTGGTTCCCAAACCCGAGGGGGCCATCTTGAATCCGGAGATGGCCCGGGTCAAGCCGGGGTGCGAGGGAAATGCTCTTCGGGCCACCTTACACCCTGGCGTCAGAAGACCCTAGACGGCGTGCGGTTTTAGTCGGTAAGAGTCCGACATAACCTGCCCCGCTGGCCGCGGGGTGGGTATCCATGAGGATTTCCGCACGAAAAAAAAAAAAAAAAAAAAGGTATCTATTTGTTCGCGGTGACCGCATAAAAATCAGGGCCCGTAGACAAGTGTCAAAAGTCTAAATCGCTAAGGAATAGAATAGATTAGGTCAACCGAAATATCTCACTTGAACTATGCATAGTCTTGGATAAAATTTCACCAAACACTTTAAATCTCCGAAAATCCCTTTACCGCTCCTCTTTGTAAGTTCCCAAAATGGCGGGATGCTGCCCAGACACCGTCAAATGCATTTTGCTGAGCTCTCAAAGGTTCTGACATACAGCTATAAAGAATTGAGAGCATTCCACACCAAATGATAAAATATCTATACCTAGGTACTTACATTACTTAAGTACTATATTATAAAATTGTAAAGTGCTTGTACATTGGCAATATTCATAAAAATACGTGGGTTATGAACATAAATTAATAAATGAACGATATTAATTTTTTTTTTTTTGAATTTTTGTTGTGAAACGAATTTTAATGCAGTTTTTTTTGTTGACATGAAGTTAGGTTAACATCTTACGCATACCTATTTGATCAAAATCGGTTGGGTAGAACCGGAGATAAATATGATCAAAAAACACGAAAATCGACGTCCACGCGGGCGGCGAACATAGGTTAGTTTATAATATTAATAGAAAGTAGGATCTAAAGAGCGCTTGCATTTCAAACATTTATCATGAATTATAATAATATGTAAACGGGAATTAACGCGATCATGGTATAGGTATATACATATCTTTGGAATGCCTGACGTTTCCGTTTTCTATTATTATTATTTTTCACACAGAACATTAAAAACCATAGAAGTAGTAATTAAGTAAAATACAAAGGAATAGCTGTCGCCAAAAAATACACTCACACAGACTTCTAGGACGTCTTATTGGTTGCATACATTTTACCTTAAAATATAAGAAGAGCAGAACTACACACCCTTTTTTACTGAAAATGAATTTAAAGCAGGTTATGACAAGGTATAAACTTCAATGATGTTTACAGAGTACCATCAAATCTGCCCCCATTTTAACGTAATATACAACAAAATTATGTTTAAGTCACGTTGGAATAGAGCACAAATTTATTTATCACAAATACCCCATCTAGCGGTCAATAGCAAAATCAATGTACATAATAGTTTTGCTATACAACAATAGATGTCTAAAATTATTGTATGGTATTGCAAATCAGTCCTTAAATATAACAATGGTAAGGATGAAATTAACTTAACTCAAAATATGGACAACACTAGAATCGACCCCCATGGTGTCGATTCTGTTGTACATTTTCACAAACTTAACTAAAATGATAATTTTGACAGCTCTAAGTAGAGTACCCCATATAGTATAATCGAAAATGAATCTAATCGATTTTCGATTATCGTTCCCGTAGAATATGGAATCGATAGTTACAAAAACACAAAAGCATTTATTTTTTTATTATTTCAGTTAACTTATTTCAGGATGATAAAAGAGAAGTTTTATGGTACAGTAATTATGTTTTGCATTATACTTAGCTAATTATATTACAAAAAATTGTAATAGATAAGTACTTAAAAATTTCAATAAATAAATTTAAGTTCGATTCATTCGATTCCTTTGTGTCATAGTCAATTGTACTGAATTCTTGCAAGACGCTTCACTACGAGAAGTGGGCGGTACTTGTCCATGTGCTACGATAATTTTAGAGGTATTAATTTGTATATAAAAATACGATACTTCATAGACGTGAACTGTCAACATTATCATTTAGCATCCTGAATTGGACAGAGTCTTAGATTATTAACATAATCTAAGGACAGAGTATAGAAACTTCTAGAATATTGAAGTAAATATTTCGTGAAAACTTATAGGAAAAGAAACCTTAAAATCAATCGCATAAACTTATTTTTTGATTAGAAGAAAGTATTTCTTTATATTTTAGCCTGCTTCATGCACATACACAAGAAGTGTATATGTGTGAGGTAAATGCAATTACACTTAGGTTTTTGGCGACACAAACACGCCCCCATACGATTTCTAGTCCTAAGGATTTTTCTTTGTTCTGTGATTTTTCATAAGTTAGAGTCCGACATAACCTGCCCCGCTGGCCGCGGGGTGGGTATCCATGAGGATTTCCGCACGAAAAAAAAAAAAAAAGGGGGTGGTATCCGTAGGTATTTCTGCACAATAAAAAAAATCATCTAAAGGATATAGATCTGAATCATTTAATGACAGAATTATTTTTCGCCCAACAAGTTGGCTAGCATGCAGTTCGTTGGATAAGGACGTATGTCACGTATTATGATTCGCTTTTGGATTTACGTGATTTTCACGTCGTTAGCAGCTGTTACTCTACATTTTTGCATTCGCAGCATAACGGTGAACTAAAATGATCTGGGCCTTGATTCTGCTAAAGACAAACCACTGATTTACCACTGACACTCCAAAAACTGCCATTTAATTGTAGACTTTATTGTTATCAGATTAAAGTCTAAAGTCAAATGATATTTTGTAGAGCGAATGAAAAAGTTAAATGAATTCTTTTCATTTGATTTTAGACTTTAACTGTATGATGGTAAAGTCTACAATTAAATAGCATTTTTAGAGTGTCAGTGGTTTTACAGTGGTTTGTCTTTAGCAGAATCGAGGCCCTGATTGTTTGAAAAATGTATACTTAAATAGATTCGAAATTATAATTTCATTTTGATTTGGAGAGATTAGAAATATCAGCCACAGGCGAAGCCGGGGTGATCCAGCTAATTTGCTTGTACCTAAATATAAAAGAACATTTTTTTTTCATAAGTATGCAAGTTTTCTTACTCTCTCAATACCACGACTCGTCAGAATCTTCAAACATCTCCATTATCTTTTTCAATTTCACGCTCCTTGGCCCGAATAATCTGCGACGCTATCATTGTCAACATGTACCCACAAAACCAAAGGATGAAACGCGTTGCAGAGTTGTTCACTCAACTATGTTAATCAAACCAATAACTGTATTTAGATTAAGGAAATAATTGTAAATAGACCAAATAATAGCCCGCTGAGTTGCTTTCTGGAGTCTTCTCAGGTCTGGGCCGCGTTTCAAACCGGTGTGGTCCATTTGCTTATCTATTTTTAAATATTTTTAATTTTGACGTTTTGTAAGTGCCGTCTAATGGTCTAAACAGAATAAAAATGGTTTTTGACTTTGACTTTGAAAACAACTGATGACACTAGACTTGGCCCACTTGCTTATTATAATAGTCAGCCATAGTCAGCCATTATGTGGCAAACGTCATTAGATTATGTAATATTCAGTTGTGAAAAAAAAATTGTTTAAAAATCGTAATGACAGCAAGAAAAATAAATCAAGAAATTACTTAGATTTTAGATTGACATGGTCATTATAATTCACTGGTATTATAATAGGATACCTATTTAACATGTTTGTTTTTTTTTATTATATTTTTATTATTATACTTAATAAAACAAAAAAAAACATTGTAATTATCCCGTTAGCTATTATAATACCAGTAAAGAAATTACATAATAATAAAATTTAAGTAATGCATTGCAACCTAAAATTCACTCACACATGTATATTCGGCGCCATTTTTGCGACATAATGTTTCTTCCATTGGTTTTATAGGTGCACTATTGTCAATTATTCGAAAGTGCTTAACAAGCCCCTCTTGTTCGTAATTGAAACTGTTGAAAGCGATTCCGAATGATTTCATTGTTCATTTCAAGACCCACTATTATAGAGATCAATTTAAGGCGGGCCCTTTTTTCATCGTGCGAAAATCCCCATGGATAGGTACCAACCCCGTCGGCATCGGGGGTGGTTATGTCGGAATCGAACCGACTAACGCCGAAAACTGCACGCCGTCTCGGGTCTTAATTACCGGGGTGTAAGTTTACCAAGTAGGTATATCCCTCACCCCCAGCTGACCCCGGGCCATCTACGGCTTAAAGATGCCCCCCTCGACCCACCGAAAGGGGGGGTTGGAGCGAGCATCGCGCCGCCTCGCTAACAGTTTGGGGTGCAAGGTGCCAGGGGGTCGCATCCATCATGTCACCCCAGTCCTGTCAGCGCGCGGAGAACCAAACCCTTGATACTGTTAAAACCAGTCACTGTCATGCCACTGTCACTTAGAAAAAATACCATTTAATTTTGGTCTTTACTGTTATCGGTTTAAAGTCTAAAATTAAATTATATATTTTGTAGAGCGAATGAAAAATTTAATGAATTGTTTTTATTTGATTTTAGACTTTAACTGTACAGCCTTAAAGTCTACAATTAAATAGTATTTTCTGGTGCCTGGCGCTGCCGGTTGGAGGGTGGTTGAGAGGGTTTCTATGCTGATAACGGAGGAGACTTTAATCTCCCCGCTCACAGCACAGAATCCCTCCAGTTAGCTCTAGCTACCCTCCTTACCGCCGGGAACACAACACGATGGTTATTATGGCCGCGGTGTTCTGTAGGCCAGATAACCACCTCCCAACATGTGAGACGTATGCTTGTCTGCCACCTAAGTGATATAAAAAAAGAGGAGAAGCAGGATGGAGGAGAGGAAGAGAAGAAGGAATATGAGGATTCAGTTAGAGGCCGACATAACTGTTTTTTTTTTCAATAAAAATAATTCTAAGGTTTTAAATTCACGCCATCTATTGCATACCTCATAAAACTGTATGGGTCTGTTGAAAGTACCTACTGATAGCTGCGATTTAATACTAATTAGATTTAGCAGAAAGCGCTTTACTAAATATTGTTTTTTGGGATATTAATCATCAGAAATGTTTTAGGTAGGTATTAATTTTGCATTATTGGTATTTGCCATTTATTATTAGTTGTATTTATATTATTTTTAATTTATTACTTATCATCTAACTATCAAGACAATTCAGTTTTTCTGTACATCAAAACCCTGAAAACAGAAAAAAGCATTCTTATTTTAAGAATACCTTTTTCTTAATTGATTAATGTAAGTAATAGTGACTTAATTCGATATAGTAAGCTCTGTAAGCAAACTAAGCAACATGCTAATCTTTTGAAAATAATATTGAGTATGACGCCATCTATTAAAAATAGAGATAATTAAATCGCAGCTATCGATTGAGACTTTCAACAGACTTAACTGTTTTATGCAAAATGCAATAGATTGTGCTGATAGATTGATTGAAATAAACTTTAACAGTTTTTTTTTATTGGAAATGGCATTGAGCTTTTTAAGTATGCAGTCCAAAAATGTGTAATTCTATTTTTTTTTAATTTTTAATAACGTGTTGAATCTTTAGCTAAACTCATCATCAGTTAGGCATTTTAATATTTGGTACAAACATCACTTCAATTGTATTTATTTACATAGAATATATAGGTAAAATATCAAATAACATTGAATTACCTACTGTCTCATGTTGTTACTTCAGCTTGTTTAAAACAATGTCGTATTGTTTAATTGTTAAATAAAATGGTACCGCTCATTTGACATTTTGTTAACATCTTCTTTCATGCTTTAAATACTACAGTCAGAAGGGTGATATTGTTAAATTAAATATTTTTTATACCAGGTTGCAGACAAGCTCACGGCCTACCTGATGGGAAGCGGTCACCGTGGCCAATGACCGTGTGCTACACCAGGGCCGCACTATCATGCTGCTGATTCTGGAGGGGTAGGGGTGGGGGGAAAGAGACTGGCTACCCTACTCACCGCCAGGAACACAACACAGTGGTTATTATGAAATATTTTGTGACACAGTCTCGTCCCTTACTTTTATAGGTTCAATTTAAAACTGATATAAATTGGCAGTGTGCTGCGACTGCTCATGGCAACAAGCGTTGCATCCATAATATAATGAAGGTAATTTTATACAACCGGCGGCGTGCGTTTATGAAAACAATTCATGAAAGTTGAAGAAGCGAAAGGAGTATACCAAGATCGTAGCAAGTGGAAAGATGTTGTCTCTGCCTACCCCAATGGGAAAAGGCGT
This sequence comes from Lithosia quadra, assembly GCA_963576445.1. Lineage (NCBI taxonomy): Eukaryota > Metazoa > Arthropoda > Insecta > Lepidoptera > Erebidae > Lithosia > Lithosia quadra. The sequence continues at coordinate 15,635,816 of OY754880.1, read as the reverse complement.
GATTTGTATAATTATTTACCTATGTATAATATTGCTGGTAATATAATCCACATAAAAGTATTTGGCTACTAAGTGGATATACGTGGCGGTATTTAAGTTAACCCAAGCGTCGAACCCGTACTGACAGAACCATCATGCAGGGTTGCACAGACAATACGGTCATTACCTCCTTACCAGTCGATTGATCTTTCTACTCAATTACTCGATCTCAATATCTATACCTGAGTCGATTCCATCATCGGTTAGATATAAAGCGAAAGTAGTGACTATAAGCAGTATAACAAAGTTACGAAAGGTTTATTTAGTTACTCAACAACATCTGCAGCGTCTCGGGTTCGATTCCCGCTCAGTACAAATTATTTGTGTAGGTATATGAATATGAATACTTGCCTACATTTTGTAAAGTAACAAAAAAAATGTATTTAGATATTTATTTAAAAACTTTATGCACCTAACATTGTACAAAGGTGGACTTTATGCCAAGGGCTCTGAGTATGTTTATCTGCATTCTAGAACCCATAACACAGCCTAGCTAAGCTAAGCTATACATACTTTGGGACTAGATAGCGCTTTGTAAAATGTCGAAATATATTTAAAAAAAATCTAACATTTGCATGAACTTTCTGAATTTTTGATTTTGGTCCTGTTCTGTTCTGTTCGGTCTAGAGACTTTAGCTTACCATCAGACAAGGTGAAATCATTTTGACGTGTCCTATATAAAAAATAATTTAATAGCGAAAGATAACGTGATTTCTGAATATTTTAAGTAAAAACGAATCACGTTTTTGTTAAGTACTGCAACTTGACGTGATCGTCGCGAAAACAATTGGAACGCGTGATCCGTTCCGATAAGTTAAATATTATCAAGATTATCCTAACTATTGGTAGTCATTCATAAGACAAAATTATTGACAACCCTAAACCCAGACTCTTTAGTCAGGGTTGCTATATACACGCGCCCCACTCCCCTTTCAGGGGGGTCGAGGGGGCCATCTTAAAACCGTAGATGGCCTGGGGTCAGCTGGTGTGCGGAATATGCCTATTGGGTAACCTTACACCCTGGTTTTAGTCGGTTCGATATAACCACCCCCGATGGCCGACGGGGGTGGTATCCATGGGGATTTCCGCACGATAAAAAAAGGAGTGAGTGGGCCTCTAGAGGGCTGCTCCGAGGCTCTACGACTAGCAGAGGGACATGTGGTTGGCGACGTACCCGTACGATCTCCAAGTTTCAACCCCATCTAAAAATAGGACCCGTACGACTTTCTTTCAAAAAAAGCTGAAATCTCCGAGCGCAGATGGGGGGTGACAGGACGGCTGCCTGTCAAATGTTAGCTGTGTGCACTCACAAACTTGGTCCGTGCGCGGGCCCAGTTGACTTAAAATACAGTTTTGAATAGGTTAACTGGGTCCGTTAGCAAAATTTGCGATTTGTGTATACTCTGATTTTTAATTCTAGGCAAGAAAATGACATTTGCAGTGTTGCAGGTTTTTTGTATCAAATAAATAGTGATGTGGTTGAATCGAGTTTTCCAATTATAAGTTAGTCGTGAGTCGAGATTATAATTCTTTTATTAAATATAGAAATATTTTTTTATATAAATAAAAATATGTAATTTACGGTAATTAAACAGAAAACATAGACAGTAAGTAATTAAATCTAATATATTATATAAAATCAATTTCTGTTCGTTAGTCTCGCTAAAACTAGAGAACGGCTGGACCGATTTGGCTGAAAATTGATGGGGAGGCAGCTTAGAACTAGAAGAAGGACATAGGATACTTTTTATCCTGCCACGGGGACAAAGTATGCCACGGGCGAAGCCGCGGGACACAGCTAGTATTCTATAAAAATATTTCCGTCGTGTAATGTACTAGGCGAGCATAAACTGCAAAAAGGTTCATTCACTGATAAAAATAAAGAATGACCAAAGTATCTAGTCTATTGATTGCCGAACATCACTATTGTAGCGGGTCACCCTTTTTTGTATCAGTGACAGTTGCAGTTGTCATTTTCTTGACTAGAATTAAAAATCGGAGTATAGTCACGAATAAAATTAGTGGGCACCTTATCTTTATCAACCAAAATAAACATATTCCTATCATGTTGATTCTAACAAACTACTTATTGACTTAAGTGTTAAAATTAAATGTAGTGATAGAACAAATTTAATAAATGATTATGTAGGTTTGGTTCCGTCACCCAGTTCATCATCATTCTCTGAACCTTTTTCCCAACTCAATTGGGGTCGGCTTTCCAGTCTAACTGTGATGCGGCTGAACTTCGATATTTTCCGTGGAGCGACTGCCACCTGACCTCCACAACCAATGGTCATTATGACCAATGGCGATATCGAAGTTCCAAGTTAGACTGGTTGGACTTTTGTGGGCTCCAACTCCGTCACCCAGTTATATAACAGAACTAGTTGAGCCCGTGGCTTCGCCCGCGTGGATGACAGATTTCACGTTTTTTGAAGATATCTCCGGTTCTACTCAACCGATTGTGATCAAACATGCGTAAGATTTTAAGGGGATTAGAGGAGCGGATTGGGGAGATAGAGGGGGGTTGTGAGCTCTGGCTACCCTACTTACCGGCGGGAACACAACATGAAGGTTATTATGACCGCGGTGTTCTGTAGTTTGGAGGTACTACCCCAGTCGGACTGCTCAGTGCGGATGGTAGATACCGTCGTGTCCTATCTCCATCAAAGTTCTATAGTTAGACAAAATTGACGGACTATTTGGGCTCCAAGTACCCGTAACGACCAATGCAAACGGTCATATTCATACAAACAAATATTTGCACTGAGCGGAAATCGAACCAAACGCAGTCAAATGCTCTACCGCTACACCAAGGATCAGGAACATTTCTCACAAGTTTTGTCCGTCTGTTTGTACCGGCTAATCTCTGTACCTAATTAGCTGGACCGATTTTGACAAAACTTTCGCTGGCAAATAGCTGCTCTATGAATAGATAAGTAATTTAAGGTAGGTAGGTACTTTATTTTGGAACACTAATTTGGGTTCCCGGTGAAATTAAAACCTTAATCTAACGGGGGTAATACAACTAGTACCTACTACCAATAAAATCAACCTTTACATTCAGCTTACCATCAGGCGAGGTGAAGTCAAACTGACGTGTCCTATCTAATATAAAAAACCATGTCACAATGTTATTTACCTACCGTACTCCTCCGAAACGGCTTCACCGATTTTTACCAAATTTTATACCTATGCGTATTCAGTAGGTCTGAGAATCGGCTACTATCTATTTTCCATACCCCTAAGTGATAAGGGTTGTTCACCAACAACGTTTGCCGGGTCAGCTAGTATCTATATATAAACTGTGTTGTATACGTTCGTATATTGATTGCAAAGGAATTAATTCAACAAGATGCTTATTTATAATTGTTCTCAATTGGCATGTGGTTACTGCCACTGGCAATTGTTGCAAGCCGTGAGTTAAAGGACAGTTACTCAGTACTCAAGTCGTTGTGTTAATTAATAACCATTTATTGGTATCAGATTGAAATAATGTATTGAAAGACATTGTTTTCCGTAGATATAGATCTTTGACTATAGGTACAAATAATAATATTGGAGTGTTTGTTTGTGATATTTGGTACCTTCCAGGGACCATCACCAGGGACCACGGACAAAAAAGGAAAATAAACGTTTTTTATTAAGTGCTTAGATATAAATATACGGTAGATATACCTACCAGACTATTTTTTTTTTATAATTTTTGTCTGTCTGTCTATCCGTCTGTATGTCTTTTAGTTCCGGATAATGTTCAAATGTTAGTCCCACCTAAATTTTTGAGGCCCAAGGTACGGAGGCTAAGGCTTTCGAGCTTGGAAGGTCATACGGCAATCGCTCCCACAAAAACGTAAAAAAAAGGTTAAGTTAAAGTTGAAATAAAAGTAGGTAAAAAATTGCACTCTTTCATGGGTAATGGTGACCGCTTCCCATCAGGTGGGCCGTGTGTCTAAATATAAAAAAAATCCTGTAAACTTCATAAGGAATGCTAAATTTATAATCGCTAGATATTTGGTTAGAACTTTTTTAGCAAAACGAATTAAAGACATTTATAACGGTATACTGTTATCATGGTTACCTAACACATCTTATTTTATCTTGAGCAAATTGTTATTCTCTACCATGCCTAACGTTCAATGACCTTGAAGACATTGTCTCACCAAATAAGTATACTTACTGATGCCTGTAGCTCACCTCAACTGCGAAATCAAAACGGCTAAACCGCCATACTTTCGCTGTGAGTTGTCAATTATATGGCACTAAAACTATGGTATGGTCTAAGGCTACTTCCGCACAGGCAGGCGGCTTGCTTGGCACCTAGTGCCTAGCGAGTCACCTAGTGACTAGCTTAGTAAAACGAACATAATACTTAGTTCACGGCATCTAACTTGGCAAGATTTTGGAGTAGTGTGGGCCCCACTAATCCAAAATCTTGCTATGTTAAATGCTGTACACTATACTTGTTTATATGCGACGCATTTTGCCACCAACAAAGACATCAGCATTTTTGTGGAGTTCAAGAGAGGGGTTCCATAGTGACTCTCTTTCAAAAACGGATGCGATTTAAAAAGTTTATATGAAATTAAAAAAATGTCGTTTAATAGTGAATAATAATGAAGTTTTCAAATTCTAATGTTATTGTTCTAAATTCAGATTAAATTAGTTAGGACATAAAATTAAAATAGGACAGATTAAAAAAAATATATAAATAAAAAAATAATAAGTGTTTCAATTTTTCTGATGAGAAATGCAGTTGGGACAAGGGCAGGTGGATGTATTTGCATAACATCTGAAAGACAATAATGCCTTCACATACCAATAATGCCTGCAATTTAATAATCTATTTATAGGCATTTAATGTAACTAAGTGAATGGAAAACCAATCGATGGCTGCGCGCGCATCTGTAAACATGGCTTCTTGCTACATTTCAGTACACACAACGCATTCCCATTCACCACATACATCGCTGCTCCAATAATCTACTATAAAAAAAATAGTTATACCAAAGCAGCAACGGAGACTGAATCTTTTTATACTAATGGTGTTAGTGAAAGTGCATTCGTTTCATGGTAAAGGACAAAGATATACGGTGGGTTAGTGTACCGCCAGTCTTAGTTGTCCGCGAAGCTGAAACTGGCAACGTTGTGTTTAAATAATATTTCATAAAAGAAAATGGAAGTTTATAATTAAATAAAAGAATTTTCTTACCAAAAAAAAAATATCTGACATAAAATTTGGGACAAAGAAAAATCACTCGAAATGCAAAACTGAACTTTATCGCTTTTATATCAGAGTTTAAATTCCAAAAAATATCAATTACGGTTGAAATTAAAAAAAAGTGACAGTAGACCATCGCCAGTTCTGAGGATCTGGACGGAAAAGTTCCATCTCCCCTGTAATGGAGAAAACTGATCGATTTTCAGAATATTTGTTCGCGAAGATGGGCCCGGGTGATAGGGGGCCGAAGACCACAGAAGACCGGTCTGCGCCAGTAGACCCGACTGGTTTGAAGAAGTTTCTAGTGAAAAATGTCATGCTGGTTGTGACATTGGTTGGGGTGCTCTCGGGAGTTGCTATAGGTAAGTATTTTTTTAAATACTATTTTAATGTGACATGTGGGGAGGTGGACTTGGATCTATTTTGCATTAGTGTTACTACTTAGATAAAGAAAGCCCTGTGTGATCAATACTTTGAATGATCTTCATTGACTCTAAAGTTTCCTAATTTCTAAAAGAACTTAATTTGCCTTGAGAGTTTTTTGAGCGTTAGCATGTAAAGATGTTATAATACCTACCTAAATATGGAAAGTGATAATTGGCCTTCATCATTATTGAACCTTTTTTAGCTGTAAGTTTCCCTAAAATTGTAAAAAAAAAAATAAAAAAAATATCCACGGCTCCGCCCGGGGACATCAGTTTTCGCGTTTTTTGATGATATCTCCTTTTCTACTCAAACGATTGTGATCAAACATAGGTACGTAAAATTTTAAGTCTAACCAAGAACTTTCACAAAAAAAATGAATTAAAATCCGTTCAGTACTTTTTGCGTCCATCACGAACAAACAAACAAGATTTCCAACAAAAAAAAAACTTATAAGTAGTCGACCGTTTGACAAGTACCTATCTCACCTGATGGTAAGTGATAATGATTTCTATCTTTCCTTCCCTATGCAGAACAACACGTGCAAGGCTGAGGCATCACTCTCATACAGTGCAAACAATTCCACCAAGAACCAAGTTGTACCTCTTGTCTTTGCCGCACTATTAAGACCAGGAATTCTTTACCAGCGCATGTGTTCCCTTCCTCCTACAGTCCCGGGTCCTTTAAGCGGGGCGTGAAAAAGCATTTGAGGCCTTCAAGCTGAGGGCACCATTATAGTATCGTCGGTGTCTGTAATTAGTGACCCTCATTTCTGAAATTTTACCTTTAACTTACCATCAGGCGAGGTCATAATAAATATTGACGTTGATAATTATTAAAGAAGCTAGCAAATAAAATAGTCTAGTATGATCTACACAGCGCTATCAAGTGTAAATATATGCATGCATTAATATATAATTTCTATTTGCACGAGTCTGCTGTGCAAACAGATATACAAAGTGTTTAAATACAGTATAACAATTAACTTAATTAAAAAAAAAATGTGCCTATCCGTATTCTAGAACCTATAATACAAGCTTAACTAGCTCGTATTAAAGATTCTTAGAATCCATAAAATAAAAATATCTAGACCATTGCAAAAATACATTTAAAACATACTAATTAATTTACATTAATGGAAATTATATTAAGGACACAATAAAGAGGGAGACGTGTCCCTCTGACTAGCAGAGGGTACAATGGGAAGCAGATGGGGGATGACAGGACGATCGCCTGTCACCCTACACCGTACCGTCGTCGGCGAGGCAGCGCAATGTTCACCCACCCCCTCTTTGGGGGTCTAAGGGTGCTACAATTGTGGATGGCCTGGGGTCACCTGGGGTGCGAGGGCAATACTTTTTAGGTAATCGTACACCCCGGTAATCCGTAAAGAATTATCAGCCTTATTTTGGCCCCATCCGAGTTAAATACGGTTGAATATGTGGTAGATTTGGAGGCACAAGAAATCAGAAATATTCGATTCATCAACACATTTATCCAGATTTTGCGTCCAGTTCCAAATTCGGAATTCATTCCCCCTTCACCCAGAAATCGTGACAGAATTCTTGTTGATATAAGATGAGTTTACCTCGTGCCACGGAGAGCACGTTAAGCCATCGGTCCCGGTTGCCATACAAACATCTATGGCAGACGTCACGGGTAGTTGGAGCCCTAAAAAGTCCAACAACAACGGTCTAGCTGCAATACTTCGATATCGCCTAATGTCACCATTGGGTTGTGAAGGTCAGATGGCAGTCGCTTCACGGAAAATATCGTGGTCCAGCCAAATCTGCAGTTAAAACTGGTAAAGCGGACCCCAGACTCCGAGGTGAAAGCTTTGGATGCGACTGGGATTAACGCTAGGTTGAAGAAGAAGAAGATGAATTTATCAACCTTTCAAATTTGTTTTTTTGTTCTAGGTCTCGGACTCCGACCGTATCACTTAGGCCCAGACGCTTTAATGGTGATCTCATACCCTGGAGAACTCTTCATGAGGCTTCTGAAACTGATGATCCTGCCTCTGATCATAGCCAGTCTGATCGCTGGATCAGCGAGCCTCAACGCTAAGATGAGCGGCAAGATCGCCGTACGAACGCTGTTATATTTTATATTAACGTCCATGTTTAATGCATTGCTTGGAATCGTAGTGGCTATGATGATTCATCCTGGGAAACCAAAAATGGGACCAGAAAATGCCAGTGTTATGCCAAATAAAAGAAATCACAGTATTTTGGATAGCGTCTTGGATATTGGCAGGTGAGTTTTCTTAAGGCGGAATCACACTTCATATGCACGAAGGAGGTAGGATACGATGACGGCATCTCCCATCCGAAATGAGCTGACCGACTGGGGTAGTAGGTACCTCCGCCCTACAGAAGACCGCGGCCATAATAACCATCGTGTTGTGTTCCCGCTGGTAAGTAGGGTAGCCAGAGCTCACTGTACCCCACCTCTCCCACCCCTTCCTAGCGCTCCCCTCTTCCTTTCACGTTAAGCAGTGCATGTGTGACACTCTTTTGGTGTTGCACACGTCCATAGGCCACAGTGACCTCTTCCCATCAGGTCGGTCGTGTGCTTGTTTGCCACCTACGTAGTATAAAAAAATACACATTGGTATTTGCTTCAAGCGAGAATCGAACTCATGACCTCTAACTTAGCAGTCAATAAATTTCTACAGGTACACCATAGAGATAACTTAAAGCATGATAGCATTTATTTCTATAATCATAGATATTAAAAACTGTTTAAACCAACGGTATAATTTTCAGATTTATTTTAATATTCGTCAAGCACGAAATAATTTCATGTCTTTCCTGTATTTATGACAATACTCTTTCAAACTTTATTACTCCTTACACAGGGTTATGGTAAATACACACACAGGGTAGTTGGAGCCCACAAAAGTCCAACCAGTCTAACTTGGAACTTCGATATCGCCATTGGTCATAACGACCATTGGTTGTGGAGGTCAGATGGCAGTCGCTCCACGGAAAATATCGAAGTTCAGCCGCATCACAGTTAGACTGGAAAGCCGACCCCAACTGAGTTGGGAAAAAGATTCAGAGAATGATGACAGGGTTATGCTAAATAGAAATGGGTGTACGGGGGTCCCACTAATACTTTTGAGGCCCAAGTCAACCTCATCTGCTTGCCGGTACCTACACCTGGGTCTTGACTATGTTTAAAAAACCACTGTCATGCCGCGGACACTTAAAAAAAATGCCATTTAACTTTATTGTTATCAAGTTATGGTCTAAAATTAAACGATATTTTGTACATCGAATGTAAAAGTTTAATGAATTCTTTTCATTTCATTTTAGACTAACTGTGGAACGATTATGTCCACAATTAAATTGCATCTATTTCGCTGGCGGTGACCGCTTCCCATCAGGTGGGCCGTGTGTTTGTCTACCACCTACGTAGTATAAAAAAATATTTATCAGTCGTTTAACTAGGCTTTTTTTAAATATTTCTCTAAAATTTTGAAAAAGGTTCACCCGCATACTTTTATATTTGCAAGAGAGTCTTATCAATCTCCGAAATCCTACATAAGTATTATTTCTTTGAAACAAATACTCGTATGAGAGAGTTATCAAAGGCACAACATGATAAAAATGTATTGTTAGGTATTTGTTGGTTAGCGACAGTTAGCGGCTATACGAGTATTTAGCGTATCAAATTTACTATGATTGTAGTGGTATTGCGGGTTCAATGCCAGCCCAATGCTAGAATTTAGACTTATTATTGTCAACTCCTTCAGCATGGCGTCTCTAGACATGTTTCTTCTTTCTTTTCGCCCTATGAAGAGGAAGAAAAATGTTGCCTTGTAACCGAAACGTCACCTAAACCTCACCTTGTGCCTGTCTGCCACCTAAGTGGTATAAAAAATCTTTCTTCTTTTTTATAAGAGCCATCTCCTGACCACATCAGTTTAAAAAAACTGCATTAAAATTGGTCCATCTGTTTGAGAGCTATCATAGCTCTCACAGCGAGACACAAAAATATAGATAATCGGAATTATAACCTCTCCTTTTATGTCGGGGGTTAAAAGTAGCAACTGTAATAAAATTGATTTAAATTAATGTCTACTTACTGTTTATTTTAAAAAACATGATTCTTTCAGAAATATATTCCCAGACAACATAGTGCAAGCTGCGTTCCAACAGGCGCACACAGTGTACACTGAGCCGTCAGCAATGTTCGCCAGAAATGCTTCCGATAATGACACAGTGCCAGCGTTGGTTCGAAGTGTGGCTTATAGGTGAGTTAATTTTATGTTTTATTCTTAGTACTATAGTAGGTAGGTATTCTTTATTCCGTGGCGATAAAGAAATATACTACCTACTACTGATGACTACTACAGACTATCCTTTATGAAGACATAAAGCAATATGGCAATACGATACTTTTAATTCACAAAGATGGTATCGTCAGCTAAAATAGTGGTACAATGTACTCAGATGGTAAAAGAGGGGTTCGTGGCTCATTTGTAACGTAAAGTTTAATGGACGTAGGAACGTCACCCCGCATGATGTTAAGCTGAGGTGGAGTCCAAAAATTAGTGGTCACCATTCCCAAGGGATGCCCGAGATGACCCTAGAAAGAATGGTGACCCAGATGGCCTTGACAAAATACTTTTGCACGCCCCGCCTAAAGTACCCGGGATTATAAGAGGCAGGTAACACGTGCGAGGGTAAAGCATTCCACTTCTTTGTACGACAAAGCTAACAATGAAAGTAAAGTATGATGGACCAGTATTTCTGTTCCAGATCCGGTACCAACACTTTAGGATTGGTATTCTTCTGCCTGGTTTTCGGCAGCCTCCTCGGGACCTTAGGAGCTAAAGGACAAGTTGTGGTGGACTTCTTCCAAGCAATCTTCGAGGTTATTATGAAGATGGTGACCGGAGTCATGTGGTTCACCCCTGTGGGAGTGAGCAGTGTCATCGCTGGCAAGATCTTGGAGGTTAGTGATGTGGGTAAGTATGATTTGAGTGACAGTTGAAAAGAAGTGCTTTTTGGACGACTCAGATTCTAGTGAGCCTGCCAAGAGACGTAGGTTGACTGACCGATTGAGTTGCAGATCAGCGTTTCAGGTAATTGTTACCATAAAACGCGTTCTACCCTTTTTTATCGTGCGGAAATCCCCATGGATACCATCCCCGTCGGCCATCGGGGGTAGTTATGTCGAAATCGAAGGGTAATCTGATGCCAGGGTGTGAAATGGCCCATAGGGCATTTCCCTCGTGCCCCGGAAATAATAAATTGCCTTATATTCTAAAACCTACCTAAGTATGAAGCAAATCTTCAAGGGCAACTTTAAGGCCTTTCCAACAGACAAAATACAGAAAAAAATTATGATTATTATTACAAAAATCTGTGCCTAGCAATTTTTTAAAACATAGTTTTTTTTCTACAAAAGTATATTTAGGTATTTAACCAATTTGAACTATTACATTATCTTACTATTACATTAATTTGTTTTTATTGTAATAAAATATTGTGGAAAATGGAAATTGTGGATATGCTTAGTTAAAAATATCAAATATAATATAATTGATATTTTTAACTAACAATTTTCCACAATTTCCTACGTTTTGCGAAACTTCATTAGTATTTATATATTGCAGCTCAAGTAATGTCACAATTGGCGTGGTTCATAGCGACAGTGTCCGTCGGCGTGTTCTTTTATCAGCTGATCGTGATGCAGCTTATTTACTTTATATTTCTACGACGGAACCCCTACAAATTCTACGGGGGTCTTTCGCATGCCATGTTGACAGCATCTGCAATGTCCTCTACGTAAGTTGCCATCAGAATGTTACTCACTAATATTGAAGAATTTCAAGGAAGGTAGGATACACTGGATGTGCAAGGCGGAGGATTGGGTGCTATGGCATACATTGGAAGAGGCCTACGTCCAGCAGTGAACTGCAAAAAGATTTTTTGTCATTAGTCGCTTCACGGAAAATATCGAGGTCCAGCCAAATCCCACTTAAGACTGGTAAAGTGGACCCCAGACTCCGAGGTGAGAGCTTTGGATACGACTGGAATTAACGCTAGGTTGAAGAAGAAGAGTCTAGCTATTCCCCCAGTTGCCTCTAAAGTTACGCTCTGGTGCCCGGAATCTACTTATTATTTTTCGCTCTATTTGACCTCTCAACCTCGACAGGAAACCCTACGGTAGAGCCTGGTCCGTTGTTTATTAGGTGAGGTTGACATGAGCTCTCCAGTTTAGATAGGGTTGTTGAATTCACACATCTCTTGCAAGGATCCTAAAAACTGGTTCTAAATTTTGTTTTGAATTATCAGTCATTTCTTTTGGTATAATATCCATTGTTATATTTATTCGACCTTAACTTAGCCTGCAGTATCTTTCTAATGCTTTTGGGAAATATTGAAGAGCTAATCAATGAAATTAGAATGCGTTAAGCGACTTTTGTCGTTCTTTCACGAGGAAGTTCTTTATCGGAGTAAACAGTGTTGCCATATTACTTATAGTCTTTAGATTTCAACAATGTTGTTACATTATTTATTATATTTTATCGTATTTGTCAAATGCAAATTAGAATTGCATATCTTTAGCAAACACGTCTTATTATATTTTGTTGCATTTCATCTGATTAGCGTGTTAATAATTTGGCATTCAACTTTTATTTTGAAAAAAAATTATTGATTTCTTTTCATTCATTGATTTATTAGTATCATTTGATAGCCCAGGAACTATTTATAACACTGTCATCTTATGTTTTATCTTGCAGTGCAGCAGCCCTACCAGTAACATTCAAAGCCATGGAAGGTCCCCTCCAGATTGACCCTCGCATCACACGCTTCGTGCTACCAATTGGATGTAACATTAACATGGATGGCACTGCTTTGTTCATAGCAGTGGCCAGTGTGTTCGTGTGCCAGATGAATAACTTACCTCTTGGATTCGCGCAGCTAGCTACTATATTGTAAGTATATTTATAGAAGGACAAATGAGCTAGCATTAAAACTGATTAGAACGGTTAAAGAAACATATTATTATCTGATAAATAGGTCATCAGAAAGTGGTTTAACATCAATTTCTAACTGCCATTTCTTATTGGCCATCATTATCTTAGCTCTGAGGTTTTCACCTCGTAGTCTCTGATCTATTCCTATGGCTTACACTACTTTTGCCGTCTCCTCCTCCAACCCTGAAAGGAAAACCTGCGATAGAGCTACGTTTGTCAATCAGTAGGTTCACCGTTTTGCAAGTGAGTTTGGCTTGGCCAGGAAACCAAATCGATAATTAAGTGATTCTGAAATTATGAAAATGTAAGTAGATCTTGTTTGGTTTGAATTTTATCAGAAAATAGAAACAGTTTTGGTTCACAGATCATACTGAATACTAACTGAAGTTTATAACGTTTTTCTTTCTTATCGAATTGAAATCACATGTTTTGAAAACGTAGGATTTGCCTACAGCAGGAGGTGTTTCTTATGCGTATGGAAAGCATAATATACGATGATATAATACCCACAATAGACTTAAACGATAAAGAAATATTCTGTCTAACTAACGATGAATTATTTATGGAAATAAAGATGCTTAATTTACAATATCTGATGTTATAAATTTCAGTCTGACTTCAACAGCTGCATCTGTGTCTTCGGCGTCTGTTCCATCCGCAGCGATGGTACTCCTCTTGATTGTGTTGGCAGCACTTGATGCCCCCACCCAAGATGTTTCTCTGTTATTTGCTGTTGACTGGCTTGTGTAAGTATCCGATTATCTTTCAGTCTAGGTACTACACACCAAAGTTGTGAGTCAACCTTTAGTAAGGAACAAGTTTGCTATTGATCCATCGGGTTGACGGTGACTTTGGTGTGTAAAGGGAGGTAACTAAAAGAAATTGTTGGCATATTATTCGATTAAGGAACTTTTGTGTCGAAAAAATATTACGCAAAATAAGTAATTTTACAAGCGTTAAAGGGTTAGTGCCGGTTGCAAAGCTCGCAATTAGGAGTCCGATGTCCACTCCTCTAGAATTTCATCACTACCTATTAGTTTATTTTGACCTCTCTGGGGGTGATAACCGTTAGATCTCCACAACCCCGATAAAAAAGCCTGCACTCGGCCTCGGTTGTCAATCAGTGTACCCGCTTGCAGATGAAGTTAGCTTAAGCCTATTCACCCGAAGTAGTTAACCTTTTTGATAGGCGATAGGCTCGTGTTTGACCACAATCTCACCTGACGGTAAGTGATGATGTGGTCAACGATGGAGCCTCCTTCTTTTTCGTTAACATTGTGTCTTATCGTAATACAATTATTTTATTCTGTGGTAATATGATGTTTCTTTCATAGCGACCGCATCCGCACCTGCAATAATATGCTCGGAGACTGCTATGCGGCTGCCGTGGTGGAGCATCTATCCAAGAATGAGCTCATGGCTTGCGACGCGCTCACTGCGGTACGTACATAGGTAACTAATGTTTAAGCATAGGGTGTATTTATATGGAACCTCAGTAATATCTACAGGAGCCTCAACCTCATCCTAACCATTACCATTATCACTGCGATCTGTCTACCACCGCCCTTGAGAGGTAAACCTGACCGAGAGCCTCGTCTGTTAATCAGCAATTTTTATTTTTATATTTTATTGCTGCGGCCGGGTGGTATTGACACACACATGTAAATTATACCTACGTTAGAGCATATCGGAATTGCACATACGCGTAGGTACTTAAATGTGTCTGTGTGGGTTGGGACCCTCTCTTTGCAGTCGAGCGTACTGGTTCGTAATAATGAGGTTGGGTGGGTTCTGCAGATCTTAGTGGGACTCCATATATACCCCTATTATTATTATTGCTTATTTCATTCTAGCTGATGTTTACGATTTTCTGTTCCCTTTCCCGTTACCTATATGAACCTATTCCGTTAACAAAAAGTAGCCTATGTATTATTCAGTCAGTTTAATCAATCTATACCCAAATTTAAGGCAGATTCGTTAGTCAAAGTCAAAAGTCCAAAGTCAAAAATCATTTATTCTGTATAGATCATTAAATGCGGCACTTACAAAAAGTCAAAATCTAAAATATTTAAAGCTAAATGGACCAGCACCGGTTCCAAATGCGGCCCAGACCTGAGAAGACTCCGGCAAGAAACTATCAATGTTCAGCTGTTATGGCGTGATCCATAAATACATTAAAATACTCTTGGCAATCATGCAAGATTTTGTTAATGCTTTTTAATTATTATTTTTCCAGGATCCCTTGAGCGGTTTGACTCCAAACACTGATGTTGACATCGGTATCGTGACGCCCAGTAAAAAGTCTGAAGGTTCTGATGAGGTCATCATTGATATGCATTTACATAAAAACGTTAATCATAATAACCATATCGAAAGGATTTAGTGAGATTGTAGACCATAGGTGCTTTAGACTAGAAACCAGTGAAATCTATGAAGAAGAAAGAGAGAAAAGAAACGATGAAGAATTTTTGAAGTGATAGGGCACATAAGGCAAATTATTTGTGGCTGACTAATAGATACTACCTGATTGAAAGTTATGAATGAAAGCTTAAAATAAGAATGAAGCCACTATTTTTAGTTTTGATGATGATGATAATTTTTTATTTGAATGAAATTCGGTAAAAATGGGATAAAATAGTAATGCAATAAGCAGCTTAGCGTATTATACCAAAATTGGCATGCAAATTGACCTTTAAATAACCTAAATATTTAAATAAATACGATACGTATATAAAATCGTGTAAATTATGTCCAAAATAAAGTTTATGTATTTGTTACCATTATTTCTTTGTGAGCCAATACATGATTTGATAATTTGATTTAATGTATTTAATTCGGACTCACAATTTAGTCTAGAGGATAACTTTTTGTACAGGCTTTTATAAATTTTGAAAAACTACAATTACTAATAAAATTTTATAATCATACAAGTGTCATAAACCTCACTGAAAATTGCGAGTATAATATATATGTTATGTTAAATCTCAATTATCTCGGCAATCCGTTAAACAATTAAACTTCACATCTCGAAGATGACTAATACTTGATAATGCGGCTAAGCTGCAATTTTACAATACGGTTTGCTCAATCGCATAATTTGCTACAAACGGATTGCCTATAGCGAACATAACCTTAGATATTTACAATGTAGGTACTATACCATTATTTTCAATTAGTGATAAGCATAGTGGGACAGGGTCCACCAGAGTTGGCCTTACCATTTTGGTTATTCGCATAGGAATTGGTTTTGCAGTTTTGTAGCATAGATAGGTAAACCAAAAATTTGATAGAATGTAATTATAATATCTCAATGTGAATTAGAGTTTAGATATAAAAATATATTTAAAAACAAATGTAAGGTAGATATACCTAACAGTGATGACCAATAAATTCGTTTATCAGAACTAAAGGTTTATATGAACGAAAAGACTGAAACAAAAAATGAAGAAATTGAAATGTTGGATGAAATTTTAGGTAATATTACAGTGTTCTTTTGTGAACACTTTAAAAGTGAAGAGAGAAAATAAGAAATGATTGTTAATAATGATAAAATTAATGAGGTATTCAAAAAAGGGCAGGTCAAAAGCACTCGAAACGTCACGAACTCGAAATGACAGTAGAGGAAATTCGTGAAGTATGTAAGGACAGAAGCAGATGGCGGGCTGTTATTTCAGCTAATAATAAATAAATTAAAAATGGATAATGAGAAAATATAAGAGATACAATGAATGCGTCAAGTCACAATATAGGTACAGGAACGACAGGAGGTAAATTTTATTATGATAAACGAAAACGCACGCTGACAGACAGAAACAAATTTAAATTGCTTGAGTACGTTTCATAAAAAGAAGTACTTAAAGTAAAATTATTGTAGAATATCGTTAACTATTTCAAAGTCTGTGCTATCATTTCATTGTTAGACTTGGCTTTCAAATAGTTTTCTTTACTTGAACTAATCCTTATGTATCTTTAAAAGTAGATTACCTACAGTTAATGTTTTCGGTTCTGTGCCGGTTATTTTTTTTTATACTACGTAGGTGGCAGACAAGCACACGGCCCACCAGATGGGAAGCGGTCACCGTGGCCTATGGACGTGTGCAACACTGAAGGTGTCACACCCGCGCTGCCTACCCTGAAGGGAAGGGGGGAGGGCTAGGAACGGGTGAGGAGGCTAGGAAGGGGGGGGGGGAGGGGGGGGGTACGAGTGAGCTCTGGCTACCCTACTTACCGGCGTGAACACAACACGATGGTTATTATGGGCGCGGTGTTCTGTAGGGCGGAGGTACTACCCCAGTCGGACAGCTCATTTCGGACGGGAGATACCGTCGTGTCCTACCTCCTCTATAATTTGTTCTCCTCTTATCCATCAAGCAAAGTGTCCTCTGTTGGTATATCTATCTTATACCGTATTGGCTTTAAGTACTTTATATTGTGGCCGCTACAATACCGACTGAACACCAATTTGAATAAATATATCAATAAAGACTTCGGTCTTTAGTAGTATGATAATGATGATAAAATGATTCCTAAATTATTGTAATTTTGTATTCCTTAAATCTATTTGATATGGTTTTCCTATATATAAATAATAATCTACTATGTTCCTTTTTAGTAAATTGACATTTAATGATATGAATGTTTCAATAGTAAACGTTTATTTTGTCCACCTTTTACTTTTAGACTATCAAATTATAATAATTGCTATGTTTAAGATATGAAATATTAAGTTTTAAATTGTATTCAGGCAAATATTTGTCGAGGTGCCATCCAAAAAATATTGATTACGGCTTCATAATCTGTTGTATTATTAAGTTTATTTTAAAAGAAAAGACATAGCCAACTTAATAATAAAAATTACTTTGGTTATAAAGCTATTCGTTGTTTTTTTTAACGTGTATGTTTACTCCATATTAACTAAATGGTCCTTGGCATTACTTGAGCAAAATCTTATCTACTAAGTTTCTTTTGATAATGTAACTTGGTAAATGTTGAAGTACTTACCCTAATTGTAACATTACAAACAATTTAAAGGTTACAAACAATACCGCCTGTGAGAAAATAATAGACAACAATCACCGTTTTACAATTCGTAATGTAGTTTTATGAAGTAGAGTATAAAATGATTATGAACTATCTATAAGTATTTGAAGTACTAGCTAACATAAGGTTAGTAATTTAATTAATTTTACTTCTAAATTAAGTATTCTTTATGTTGATGCTATCCTGGTGTGTGAAATCAGGCTTTCCACTCCACTCGCCACGGAAGACGTTGCTGCTTGCGGCAAATCTGGCCGGGTTGGGAGTGGCCCTTTAGAGGGCTGTTAATTTACTTGTGTCCCTCTGACTAGCAGAGGGTACAGTGGGGAGCAGGCGGGGTGCGGGCTGATTTTCAGCGCGCGGACGGTCGCCTGTCACCCTACACCCCACCGTCAGCGAGGTGGAGCGATGCTCACCCCACCCCCTTTCTGGGTGTCGAGCGGGCTATCTTAAAACCGTAGATGGCCTAGGGTCAGCTGGGGTGCGAGGGATATGTCTACTTGGTAATTAAGACCCGAGATGACGTGCGGTTTTAGTCGATCTGATTCTGACATAACCACCCCTGATGGCCGACGGGGGTGGTATCCGTGGGGATTTCCGCACGATAAAAAAAGGCTCTGGCGCAAGCGCTCACAAAAAGTCAAGTGGAACTACAACTTGGATTTGCTGTTAGTGAGCACTGAAGACTACTTTATTTGACCCGGGAATCGAACTCGGGAACCTATTCACAGCCATGCTGCCTCAGTAAATTGCAGCAGTGATGTAAATTGTAGGATAAATTTCGGTAGTAATGATATTATAAGGATAGAGGGTACTAAGAAAAATAACGTAAATTTTCAATTTTGTTTTTATTGCCACCTAAACAATATTCGTACAGTCGGTGGATTCTATAACTAAATTATTAACATTTAATTACAATCTAAATATTTACATTATCAATATACTAGTTCAGTATACGTTTTTCGTTACTATTGACTTAAAAAGATTATTAATGGGCTTCATTAATTAGGTACATAATATTACAGGATTTCATAGAATTTTTGTGAAAAGTTATTCGAGATTCACATCCATTCAACAATTGTAATAAATTTATTAAGCGTACAGTAATATCTACAGTATAAAAATAGACACCGAATTTTGTAAGTTTGTTTATAATGTTTAGGGTAATACTCTGAAAAACTGCACTTATTGGGAAAATTGGTGAATCAGTGAATCTATTGAAAAGTACATTATTCTAGACATAGGTGGTTAAAACAAACTCATGTAAACAGAAGCGAAACAGAACGAGGGTGGAGAGGACGTTGCTAGTCAAAATCATATGATTTTATAATGACTCTCCCAACAATAAAATTCTTTTTAATACTAAAATAGTTATATTACAAACAAACAAGGCAAAGAAAATGATTTATTATAATCTAATAAGCTTCATAGAGTAAATAGTAATAAAAAACGAAACTGATAATTAGGCATTTTCATTAAAATCACAGAGAAACGAAACATCAACGTTCAATTCACTGAAAACTAAAATTACATTATATTTGCAACTTGAATTTTACACAACGAAGAATTACATACATACATACATTCGAGGCAATAGTGCTCTACGTACAAATTGATATTATAACCAATGACTTTTGTGGATTCTACTAAACTGTCTGTACGAAACAAAAGTCTGATTATCAATTAGGTATTTTTATGATAATTATACAATTGGTATCGTTATTTAAAACAACCATCAACTAGGCACATTATCTTGATAGACATCAAATAGATGACGCTACAAAAAGTACTCTTTGCCGATACAGAAAGACATCAAAATTCATTATCACATTTATCAAGTATCTGCGGCTCAAGATCTCTCCTTATTTCTGCCTAAACCTCAGAACTGCGACTTAATTTTTGATCTAAACAGCTTGCCTAGGAGTATACACCGAAGTCATTGGAATTAACCAATAAAAAATAGAATCAATATTACATGGTGCAATATCACTACGATTGTATTTCCTATAATAATACTTATAGCTTAATGTAAAGCTGTATTTTTGTTAAAAATAAAAAATGGCAGTCTTTATATATTTTTACAATGAGTTTTGTAAGTATTTACACTTAAAAGTAAACCCGATTTTTTATTTATTTATTTACATTTACCGCAAAAATCGGTAAAATAAGCGCTTAGTTATCACTTTGAGCATATCTGTGGAGCTTTTAAATAGTAATATGCGCAAAATGAGTTAAGCCGATTACATCGGCCGAATAAATATTACTAACTACACTATAGGCATAACAGTCATTCGTATATACAATTTTGAAATATGCTACATTCATAAAATATTTACTGTTTTCATATCCTCATTGTGGAATGTGGTTTTCTATTGGCCGGAGCTGGTGGTAAGCCAGGGCCTACTAGTGGCGACATTGATGGTGATCTAGTAGCTAATGGTGATAAGGAAGGCGAAAATGAAGGCGACATAGCTGCAGCTGCAGAGAATCCGCCAGGAACATCATGACTAATTGGTGACCGCGGTAATAATAATTGTGGTTGTCTACACGATAAGGATGGTGCCGGACAACTTCTAGGGGCTACTGTAGTTAATAATGGCGGTGGTACACTCTTCCCACCAGATAAAGAAGTTCCTTTACTTTTAGCACTTGATGCCCCACTATTACCACTTTGTAAGGAAACTGCGTCGTCTTTGAGTCGAGCTATTTCAGAGAACACATGCGCCAGGGGTTGATACTGTGGCCCCCAGTCAAGCAAATAATCCCAATTGTAACTACCGGTTAGTTCTTCTTCGGAATGCACTATGGAACTTAAACTACCTGTCATTGAAGGGCCAGCAGTTGGTACAGCTGTATTATCTCCAGGAGTACTTGAAAAAGCTCCTAAAGCCATGGCTCTGTCAACAGCGGCACTGGCTTCGTCAGCACTACTTGCTCTTTCACTACCAGTAACTTCATTTAATTTAGCGTATATCAGATTAGTTATATCATTTTCATGAGTACCATCTTCATCAAACATATGCATGGAGTCTATAGGTGCATGGTGTAGCATTGTGTCTTTATTTCCAACATTTTCTGAACATCTTCGTGATGATGTAGATGCTCCACCCCCAGTTCCAGTATCTACGATACCTAATCTGGCTAGATACTCCTGCGTGTTATGTACGGATACATCTGAAAGATTATCATCATCTCTATGAATACCAGATTCTCTCTGTAGAGGACCTTCGTTAATCATTCTGATTTCTTCATCCTCTCCATCTTCACCATCTTCGGCAGATCCTCTGCCACTTGATCCTGATTGATCAGATCCCGATAGCTCAGAGGTTGTAGCTGCTCCAGAATTCGAACTAGCAGTATGGGGCCCATAAGGTGGAATTTCATCATACTTTGGGGGTGCAAACTGGCCACCCGGGTTCACAGTGCCAGTATTTCTAATAGGAATAGTGTCAAAAGCACTTGGATCTACGTAACTATTTGTAGCACCAACACCTTCAGAACTCAGACCAGGCTTGTTTACCTTCTTGTGACGTTTATTTTTCATATGCAAGAATAGGAACGCTGCAGCAAATATAATTATGATGAATATAAAGACAATAAGTAATCCTAAAGCCCAATCTGATAAGCCACCGCTAGCAACAGCCGATGCATCATTGATTTGGTTAACATCTGATGCTAGGGCGAGATCATCCATGCCAATTTCTACTGCTGTTTTATTTGTCAATGAACCTTGTCGTCCAGAACTGGCTGTCACTACCAAACTAATTGACTTATCAGAACCGAACAGGTTTTGTGCTGAATCCACTTTCTTCTTTAAAATTATGACACCAGTCGTTCTATTAATTTTGAAATAGGAATGTGATGTTGATAACTGATAAACAATTCTCCCATCTATACCCTTGTCTCTATCTGTGGCTGTTGCTTGTCCGATAACATAACCAGCAGAAATTGATCCAGATTTTGGTACTCTGAATTTGTAAGTTTTCTGCGTAAACTGAGGATAAAATTCATCTCTGCTCTCGATATCAATTCTGACTTTAACAGTTGTACTTTTCCCTCCTAAATCTGCAGCTTTTATTACAAATTCATATTTATTTTTGACCTCATAGTCAAACACTGCATTAGAGTTTACTAGTCCAGAAGACGAATCAATTAAAAACATCTTCCAAGAGTCATCATTTCTATTGTAATTATTTGAAGATGCCACTATAGAATAGTTCAGTTTGCCGTATGTTCCTTTATCCAAATCAGTGGCACGTGCAGTAAATATTGATGTCCCAACCCTTTCATTTTCGCCAATAGTCTCAAAATATTCGTTGACAGGAAACGTTGGTGAGTTATCATTTTCATCAAGTATATCAATTTTCACATATACTGCAGTGCATAAAGACGGCAATCCTTCATCACAAGCTATAATAATTAGCTTATATTGAGTTTTCCCTGTATCATAATTCAGGCTTTTATTGACGGTTAACATACCAGTCGTAGGATGTATAAAAAATAACTTCTCGTCATTTCCGGATGTTATATTATATGTTATGGCCGCATTTGGCGTTCCGTATAAATCGTTATCAGTAGCAGCAAGTTGAGTTAACATGTATCCAATTTTGACGTCTTCGCTGACTGTCAATTCAAAATCACTTGTAGAAAATACAGGAGAATTATCATTAGCGTCTCCTACAGTAATAAATACTGTGATAGAAGTTTTATTTTGGTTATGTGGCAGTATCTTTCCTTGTTCGATAGCTGCTAAGCCTAAGACATAAGAATCTTGAGTTTCTCTATCTAATTTATTGAGTAAGATGAGAGCTCCTTCAAGCGTGACGTCAAAAGTATTTCCATCATTGCCAGATATGATGTGAATATTCAAGTTATATTTCTTCAGCACGTCATTGATACCACCAATCTGAAGGAGCGATGACCCTTTCTCTGTGTCTTCGTTTACTGTGATTCTGGAAATTGAAAACATAATCCGTTAATGTTATTATGTAACTATGTTAGAAATCATTTGACTTGCGGGAAGGAGAATGAAAGTGTGTAAAAAATAAATATTGAAAATTTGTACCGACTTCAAAAGAAAGTTCACTGGATGACCTGTATCACTATTTAATTTGCGATTGGTAGAACCGATTTGCAGAAAAGTATTTTTTACATTCTGGAGAAGATTTTAGTAGACTTATCCTACTTAATGAAGAAGGTAAGCCACTTCTATTTTTTAATAGAAGCGGTGCATGCAAGTGCAAAAGTGAATTGACCTTAATATTACAATTGCCAATCATTCAATTATTGCCAATAGAATTTAACCAAGTAATATTGTTATTCAAAGGATATACGTAAAAACATGGGTTGGCAACTAAGCTAAATTTCTTATTATGTTTACTACGTAATTTCATTTCAATAATATATTATGATAGCTGGAGTTCGAATCCGTGATCTCTTTACTACAAGTCCGTAAACTGAGCCACTAGACTACCATTATAACTTATGTCCCATTTTTACAGTCAAAAACTTATTCAACATTTGATTTTGATTATTTACCTGTAAATATCCTGTCCGATAAACGGTTTAATCTCTGAAGATGCCCCAGTGCTGATCCTCACAGAAGCTACAGCACTTTTGTTTGGTTTTCCATGGTCAGTGGCCACGACTGCTAATTGAGTATCCCTCTGGTTCGGTGGCAAAGCACTGTAGTTCACAAATATGGCGCCAGATATTGCGTCTATATAATATCCTTTAGTTGGGCGAAGAATTGAATAAGTGACCTTGCCGTTGTCTCCATCGTCGTAATCCTTTGCGCTGACAGAACCAATTTCGAGGGTATCCGTGCCTTCTGTAATCGAAAATAACAAATATATTAATATTAAAATTAATAGTATGCAGAAGCTGTACATTAACTGCTCTAGTTATTTATCTGTTTGTATATCAACAAACTTACTCTGATAGCAACCCATTTATGTCCCACTGCTGGACATGGGTCTCCTCTCCTCTAACGAGAGAGTTGAGAGGGTTTAGACCTTAGTCCACACACGCTGGCCTAATGCGGGTTGGTAGATAACAACAAACTTACGTTTTCTAGTAATTAATAATTCAACATTATTTTTAAATAACAGTACGAGGCAATTCGTTCAGTTTTAACAATGCTAGAAGCCTCTAGCTTTCTTCAGTTGCAAGTAATATAAATACCCATCTATTCGCATACTATAATAAGGTGCATTTGCTTACTACATTATTAGTAGATTATTATGAAAAATCATAAAACACTATCACTCACCTGGCAGTATCCTGTTGTATGAAATATCGTTAAATATTGGCGAGTTGTCGTTCACATCTGTGACTTTGATAGTCAGAGTAGTTTTAGCAACATGCTCACTGTCCGATGCCGTCACATTCACTTCATAAACTTTTTTCGTTTCGAAATCCAGAGGTGCAATCAAAACAATCTTTCCACTATATCGATCTATAGAAAAAGTGTTGTCTCCTTGCATTATCGAGTATTTCAGTGCCGGAAATGTATCAACGTCGTTTGCAGTGACAGATGTGAGCACTGTCCCAACTTCCGTTCCTAAAAAAGAAAGCAAAACTATACTGACGGGGCTCGTTTGACTGCCGTTTTAACGATCCGCCAAAATAAAATTTCTCTAAAACAAAACCCCTGTTGACTTACAATGATATAAAAATCAAATAAAAAGCTACGCGGACGCCAAGGACCGTCGGTGAACCGCTAAAACATGCACTCGGAAAAAAATGTAATACCATCCAATAAATATTGATCCCTAAAGGAGTCCCTTTTATTTAATCTCAGCGTCGGAATCGAAAAGTTGCAATGTTACTGAGTCGAGAATACAAATTATGTAAAATGCCTCCCTCTCCGTGGTACGCTTTTTGTTCTACCAATTTATTTCGAAAGTCGATAGGACGACCAACGGCAATTTAAAACCCGAATGCGAATACGCAGTATACAAGTAAAAACGTACCTTCCGATACTGAGATGACATTTGGCGGTGGAAATGTCGGTTGATTGTCATTCACATCCACGACATTAATCCTGAGCGTAGCTGTCCCGGTCATCTGTGGATCACCCTCATCCGTAGCTATTACCGTCAACTTATAAGTCTCTCTTATCTCCCGATCAAGAACAATGTTTGTTTTCACAGATCCAGAAAAAGCAGGCTCAATAATGAATGCATTGTCATGATTCCCGTCGACGATGTGGTAAAGTATCCGTGCATTAACTCCACGATCTCCGTCCTTCGCTGCTAGTTGTACAACAAATTCACCCTTAGTATTTCCTTCAAGGACATTCGCAATATACTGTTGTTGCGTAAACTTGGGAGCGTGGTCGTTCTGATCAATCAGATTTATTATAACATCGCAGTAGCCGTATAGGACAGGTAGGCCTTCTGTGCGTGCGACTACAACGAGTTGCCTGCGCGGGCCCGGATACGACTCATAGTCGAGATTGGCAGAGTTATTCACTCTTATTACACCTGAGTTAGAGTCGATTTGGAATGCATACTGATCGTTGCCGTTGCCGATTTCATAAATTATCCTCTGTCGCCGCCCATCGCTCCGGACCGCAGTCACTTGGAGCACGTCCTTGCCATACGACATATTTTCATCGATAGTAACGTCATACGTTGCATTTTGAAAGTTTAGTGTAGGGGTTTGATCAGAAAAGTCACCGACACGTATTTCTATAAGGCCTATAGAACTTTGAGGGGGATTCCCTTTGTCTTTGGCCATCACTTTCAAATGGATGAGCTTTCCATTTTCACTTGCCAAGCTTTGTGTCGCTGTGAGAACACCTGTAGTAGGATTGATGCGGAACTTATGATTAGACGTTTCTAAGAGTTCGTAAATTATTTCTGCGTTAGTTCCAATATCATTATCAGTGGCTGATACCCTTAATAAACTTTGACCTGGTGGAGACAGCGTTGCTACTTGTTCTTTGAAGGGGTATTTAGTAAAAATTGGCTTATTGTCGTTGACATCATTGATGGTAACTTCAACAGACACTCTTTGAGATCGAGTAATGTATCGCCCCTCATCTGTTGCTACTGCTTCAAAATGGTAAACGTTCGTATTTTCTCTATCGAAATTTCTGTAAGAAAAAATATTCATGAAATACTGTTTTGAACCAATAATACCAAATATTTGAATAATTACAACGCAATGTAAAACAATTCAGTACATAAATATTTCTTCGAATGATTACTTACCCAGTAGTAAAAATGATTCCAGTCTTATTATCAATCCTGAATAGCCCTTGACTTTCGTTTGCCAATGAATACACAATCCTTTTATTAAAACCTAGATCAGCGTCAGTTGCTCTTACTTTGATTACCGAAGTGTCAATCATTGCATCTTCTGGAATAGCAGCTGAATAGTGACCAGTGTCAAAAACAGGATCATTGTCATTTTGATCTTCAACCATGATTGTTATATTACAAGACCCTTGTAACGCAACTGGAGATCCGTGATCAAAAGCTGTAATAGTCAAATGATATTTTGACTGCGTTTCACGATCTAAGGTTCTAGCTGTCAGTTTTCCTGTAGTAGAATCTATGGAGAATTTGTTGCCATTATTTCCTGATGTAATACTGTAAGTAATAACACCATTTGCTCCAATATCTTTATCAGTAGCGGCTACCGTATGTATCACTTCTAGATCATTATTTTCTGGAACAGCTAAAGGATAACATGATCCTGTTTTAAAACTTGGTGGGTTGTCATTTACATCCATTATACTTATCGTGACTGTCGTGACGTCAAAATTACTTGTAGACTGGAATGTATTTGAGTCAGTCACATAAACAGGAAATGTGTATTGATTTCTCTCTTCTCTGTCAATTCTTGTTTTAACTATTATTGTGCCAAGACGTTCGTCTATAGCAAATTTATCGTCCGCTACGCCAGATGGTACCATGTAAGTTAAATTGCCTGTAAAAGTAAAATATGTTTAGTCAAAACTTCTTCCTTGAGTAGATTTCGAGATGGGTATATTTTGAGAGGTCAAGTGCATTTTTATTGAATAAAAATACTTAGATGACAAAAGACTAAATAACAATTAAAATTTATGTTAACAGGTTGAAATACTTACTTGCATTTCCTCTTGATGACTTAGCAGATAATCTGGTAACAAAGCTACCTGGTCTAATATCTTCACTGATATTCGTTCTATAGGAAGAATCGGTGAACCTAGGTGGAACATTTGTTGATTCTTGCAACACTAAATTTAAAGTCATATGACTTTGTCTTGGAAACGGTATTCCATGATCGGATGCAGTAAGATTCAGTTTGTATAGTCCAGGCCGGATTCTGGAGATATCTTGCGAGTACTTGTTTGATAGCGTCAATTTACCAACATCATAATCCATTGAAAAGTAAGCATGATCGTTACCACCGGATATATAGTAAGATATTCTTCCATTATCCCCAGAATCAGCATCCACCGCAAGTGATTGATATAGAAGACCAGATAATGTGTTTAGGGAAACAGTAGCTTTAGTAGCCGATACGAAAGTTGGAGTGTTATCGTTTTCATCAGTAATCGAAATATGAACTGTTGCTGATGTTGCCATCCTCTCCGTAGCATTAGATGCTAAGTCTGTTGCTTCTATGATAAGCCAATATTCTTTTAATTTTTCATAATCAAGATTGGAAGTTAGGGTAAGAGAACCAGTGAGTGGATCCAAGTTGAACACATTCTTGGTAGCAGGTAAAGATGATACGACATGAAAGTTTAATTCTCCATTCGGTCCTGAATCTGCATCTTTTGCCGTGAAATTGTAAACAATCATACCAACAGGCGTGAGTTCTGATATTTCAATATTAATTGGATCTTGTGGCCATTGAGGTGCATTATCATTAACATCTACTATTTCTATCCTCACGGTAACAGCACTGCTTTGAGGATTGTTGGTCGCTGAGGTATCCAAAGCCCTTACTTCAAGACGGTATTCATCCTGTATTTCTCTGTCTAATTGTCTCGCAACTACTAAAGAACCTGTTCTTCGATCTATTTCAAAGGTTCCGGGAGCATGGTCTGATGTCAAGGGCATCAAAAGATATGATATTTGCTTTTCATCTTCATCATTTACTGAGTTTTCTGTGATATCGCTTTCACAGCATGCTACCGTGCCCACAATGTGGCCTATTTTTGCGTCTTCTTTTACCTGCAAAAATAATTGTTTAAATACTGATATTTGGTTTGTAAAGTTCTTATTTCGATTTAAAATATAATTAACACATTCCTACTATCAAAATTTTTTATAAATAATGTCAATTAATTAGTTCAATGGGCTTACTTTGAATGACAGGCTGGAACTAGTGAACGTTGGCCTATTGTCGTTCAAATCTAGAACTTCAACTTTCAGTTGTCTTACAGTCTGCTTTGGTGGTTTTCCTCCGTCAGTTGCTGCCACTGTTAGACGGTAAATAGATCGTTCTTCATGGTCCAATACTGTAAAAATACATAATACATCCATTATACATAGACATTTTTACATTTTAACAAAATAATAAAACTTTTCATTCAAAGCACCGTTTACTTCATTTGACGTAGGTACCTATCTTAACATATTCAAATATATATATTCCAATAAAATCTTACCTGTACTAGTTTTAATAACACCGGTGTTAGCATCGATTACAAATACACCCACACCATCCATATCTCTCTCATTCAAGATAGAATAAGTTATACTAGAATTAACACCATTATCTCTGTCAATAGCTTTAACTCTAGCAACTTCTGCTCCTGGTTGTTGTTCTTCTCTCACACTAACTACATCCTCTCTAGGGTCAATTATTTCTGGTGGATTGTCATTCACGTCGGTAATTTTGATAGAAACAGGCACTCTGCTTGATTTCGGCAGAGACCCCTGGTCTTTCGCTTCGGCAAAAAGAGAGTATGAAGATTTGAATTCTCTGTCTAGGTTTTCTTTAGTTGTAATAACGCCTGAAACAATAGAACAATGTTTAATATTTGGTTTAAAAAGTGAGTGCATGTATAAATAAAAATAAACATTTTACACTACAAAGGTAAATTGTATTCCAGCCAAAACGATCAATACATTTTTTTTTGTATTTCAGCCAAAACGATCAATACATTGTATTGTTTCCTAAATTTTGTTTATTATTTTTTCCTAATTCGGTATTTAGATGTGATTTATTCAAAATTATGTAACCGAATGTAACCGAATGTCTCACTGAATGTACCTAACCGAAACTAGATACTGAACTAGTAATGAAGTATAGCGACAATAAATAATAATAGGTACCTACTCATTTTGAAAGCCTAAATCTATACGTCTCTCAATTTTCCTCAGCAGCATTGTGAATTCCATCGTTAAAACAATAAAAACTTTTACAATTGCATCACCTATAACAATTATCTTTTTTATTTCAGTCTGTTTGTTATTACCGCAATTTATAGCACTCTGTCTACAGAAAGATTCCAGCTACATTTTACACTTATAATTCATTTGAGAACACATATGAAAATAAAAGGTATCTGTCAACGAAACGAGTTGTACGGCCAGTACGTCCTACACGTACATTTGTAACGTACGAGCTTTAAATAGTCGACGACAATATCTAGTACTCGTACGGCTTGTAATAAAACATTGGAGAGAATAGCGAGGCTTCTACATAGCAATAATTTTAATAATAGTTAATGTTGGGTCACGGCACATGCGAGAGCAACGACGTTTATTACTCGCAATTGACACGCATAAATTCATTGTGTGCAGCCTCCCGTTGTGGCTGAACCGGACGGACGACCTTTGATACAAAAATCGCCGTCATCATGATTGATTACCAATTGTTAGAACATTCAAAGTTTCTATGGAAAACAATGTTTCAATTTCAGTATACCCTGTATCAGTATGAATGCATTCAAACTAAATCTTAGCTCCTTATCTGTATTATGCACTTAATGAATCCTGTGGCTATTACACAGTAAGCTAGCTAGGTGAACTTACTTATATTTGTGTAGTAAAGCATCTACTACATAGACCAACACTACTAAATTTAGTTATGGTATCAGCTGTGTACAAGGCGGCCGCGTTCAGCAGGTTTTCTCAACACAGTCATTGACTGCTACTCTAGGTTTCAAGTACATAGCCTAATAAGTATTGGAGTGTTGGCTTTGTAATTGTTTTTTAATTGAGTAAATGTTCTTTCATTATCTAGTTCTCATATAAAGGTATACTTTCTGTAAATTTATTTTCTAATCATATCACTATTTAATCTCTACAAGGACATTTTTGTATCATTACTATGCTACTTATTTCAAATGCTAGTAATATAACGTATTATTTTTTTCCTTACAATAACGTTTAAGTGAGATGAATAACGAAATTAAACAGGCACAAAATCAAGAAACATAGAAATCATTCCAAAAAATAAATCAATCATGTTAGTTTTGTGATTCAACATGAGTTTATTAAAATAATCACAAATACTGAAGGGAATACGAAACAAATTACAATCGCAATAATGGAACGAAGTGAAATTATCGATTTCAAAGATGGTACTCAATTTAAAATCGTTGATTCAATCAATTCATGTCCACCCACAAATTTGCGTTAAGCGCTTTTTATATCCTTATAAAAGCTCAGACACCGTGAACTTTTGTCCTGTGTCAGAAAAGAAATATATTGGTGAGCTTTCATGACTCATTGAACGAGAGTCAGTATTCGAAAATCGAATCATGTAGGTACATTATTTATAGCTAATGTCAAATCTAATCAAAACAGTCGTTCTATCATTAATCTAGATTACAACATACCGACAGATATCCATGATTATGTAACTCAAACTTTTTGCTACTAATATTGCTATTTATCTACAGCTAGATCTTTTAGTGATAAACTTGATCCAAAATATACTAGATTGCAATCTAAATTATAATATTTTTTGCTATCTATTTGTCAAATCGGAACTTAAAATAGCTACTATCAGTATACAGGAAACTAGTAAAGTATATAAAGTTGATCGGAACACATAGGACGAACTGAATGGCAATGAAATTTAGTATACAAGGACTCACGCAGCCGCTAACTAGCTCGGGTGTACTTGGATGCGATCGCCGATAAACCGAATTGAGACGAAAAGGCTTACCATTCATCAGTCAGTTATTGCGAATAACGAAGTGTCTACCACCCTTTTTATACCATAAATACTCACACGAAATCGACGATAAACATCTATTGGATAAGAATCATGTATTTGCATATCTTATTAAATGTGCTTTAAAAAGCTGAATGTAGATAGCGTAACATTGATTTAAGAATTTTCCATGTTTCTGTATTTGAATCGAAAACCTGTATACCTGATACATTTATTTATGATTTTGATTTCTTTAATTACCTGTATTAAAAATATTTTCTAGTCTCTTAATATCAACAAAATGTATTTTCTAGAAAGTTTTAGTGAAATCTCAGCCTGTATCCTTCCTCAAAACACACCCAACACTTGAATAATTCCATAATTACATACTGGCTCATACAAAAGTCCAATACAAACAAAGTCATCGGATCTGCTCCCTATACTCTCAAATTGTGGAGGTATTAAAATGGCTCTATTTATCCATATTGTTGACTCAATCAATGAGTTTTAAGGGACTTACATACTTTGGGTTTTAACTTTCAAACGTGCCGACAAAATAAACAAGGGAGACAAGTGGCTGCTTGCAACGGAGTTCTGGGTGAACAAATATAAAGACTATTTGGAAATTACGGTGAAATTTCATTGTTCTTAGTTAGGTCTGTACATGATGTAATGAATCATGTATCGACTATACTGTATGTATCTGTAAACACAGATCTCTTAGAGCTTTTTAAAACAACTAAGAGTTTTTATCCCTGAAAGGTTTTAAAAAAGGTTTACGGTAACTAAAAAAGGAGTTCTTTGGATATTTTTTTTACCTAATATACATTTTAGGGTAAAATATCGACGAATTTCTGAAATTTGTCCAGTATTAATGAATCATAATAACATACAAACTTGATTTAGTTACTGAAGTAGTGTATTGTATCATTGATTGGGTTATCGGCAATAATTTTTTAATCAGATAAATATACTTACCATTTTCATTATGATTATAAAGACCTTAAGTTATTCAACATTCAAATTAAATAATTTCATGATGAAATTACGTGTATTGATTTATAAATGAGATTTAGTACGCAACATTCTTTGACATATTATAATCAAATAGTTGAAGAAAACTCACCTGTAATGGAATTAACATTGAAACTTGTATTACTCGGAAATAAGCTATATCTGATAACAGCATTATCACCCAAATCTGCATCTGTAGCTGCAATTTTTCCTACATATGCGCCTGCTTTTTGATTTTCTTCAACTTTGAACTCATATGCTGTTTTACTGAACACTGGATCATTATCATTTGCATCTATTACATTGACCACTAAGCTGGCTGTTGCAGAAAGTGATGGTATACCATTGTCGGCAGCTATTATTATCATTTTATGTTTCTCAGTGGTTTCTCTGTCGAGTTGTTTGGCCAGATAGACCCAACCAGTGCTTGGCTGTACTTTGAAGAAATCTACAGTCATGTTGGTGGATTCCGATATGATCTTGTATGTAATACGTGCATTGTTACCCGTGTCTTTGTCTATAGCTTGAATTTCGAGGATCTGTAATATGATACAGTATACTACGTTATTACTTTCATAAAACTATTACAATGGTTTCAATAAAAAAATATTTTCAATAATTAAATCGATAAGAAAAATAACTAACTTAAGTATATCACCGGGTTTTAGTAGCTCCTTTTGTAATCGGGCTAAGTACTTACTCACGTATTGTAATATATTTTTTAGTCTTAATCTTACCTTAGCATTAACAGCTTCAGATTCAAAGACATTCGCGCTGTATGAGTCATGTTCAAATACTGGAGGATTGTCATTGACATCTTGAACGTCTACAACCAATGTCAGGTTAGCACTAAGTGATGGTGTACCGTTATCTTTAGCCGAGATGATGAGCGTGTGCCGGACAAGATTCTCGTAGTCAAGAGACCTAGAAAAGAAAATATTTTAATAGTTACGAACTATTTAATGTACCTTTGAGTTAAAATTATCTATTGTGTATCTATA
Organism: Lithosia quadra; assembly: GCA_963576445.1. Taxonomy (NCBI): domain Eukaryota; kingdom Metazoa; phylum Arthropoda; class Insecta; order Lepidoptera; family Erebidae; genus Lithosia; species Lithosia quadra. The sequence continues at coordinate 15,602,974 of OY754880.1, read as the reverse complement.
CAATAGCTACTTTGAATAAAATAGAAAAGTTTTCCTCTTGTTTCATTATTATTGACTTTTGCTTAAGAGTTATGTTTATAACAGCGTGCTGTTTTAAAAAATATTATTGTTAATATCCATTCACTTAATGTTTGTTTATTGCTATTTCAGTTATTTACAATTTGGACTTAACATAAAAAGAAATCCAACAAGATTTTTTAATAATTATACGTACCTCAATAATGTAACTAAACCGTGTTGATGATTCACGGCAAAAGTATTTGCAAGTCCCGTGGACGATACCAGGTTATAACTGATCTGACCATTCTTCCCATAGTCTTCATCGGTTGCCTTTGCAGCGTATACCACAGAACCGATTGCAGCTGATTCTGCTACTGAAACTCTCACAGATGATGTGCCAAACTCTGGTGTATTATCGTTTACATCTTCTAGGGTTATTTGAACCTGTAAGAGATTTTAATTTTGTTTGATAAGAATAGAATAAGAATGTTTATTTGCGAGAAACATGGTAACAGGTTGTTTTGTTACCTATAATGGATGTAGTGATTGAATTCAGCTAAAGTAGTATATGGATATTTTGCTATAATGCTTAAAATTGGCAAAACAAAGTTGGTTACTACAGCATTAAATACGGTATGTACCTACTACATTGATCATCATCATTCTCTGAACCTTTTTTCCCAACTCAGTTGGGGTCGGTTTTCCAGTCTAACTGTGATGCGGCTGAACTTCGATATTTACCGTGGAGCCTGCCATCTGACCTCCACAGCCAATGGTCATTATGACCAATGGCGATATCGAAGTTCCAAGTTAGACTGGTTGGACTTTTGTGGGCTCCAACTACTCGTAATGACTGCCATAGATGTTTATATGGCAACCGGGACCGATGGCTTAACGTGCTCTCCGAGGCACTAATAAACCTGCGATAAATACACACATAACCTACTACATTGATATTAATTTAAAATCAGTAAGTTTTACCTGTGTTTGATCAAAACTTGAAGGATTTCCATTAGCAGCTCTGACATTCAGCAGATATGAAGTACTGGTTTCCCTGTCTAGCTGTCCAGCAGTTCTTATGGATCCAGAGAGAGGTTCAATAGTAAATCGATGGTCTGGATCCCCGGAGACAATACTGTAGCGGACTGGTGGTTGACCTGGAGAAATAATTTTCCATTAATAATTTTGTTTCAGGTAGGTAATTCAATAGAACAATAATATTTGCTGAATTTTCAAAACTTTAGAGACCGTCAGTAAGAATCTGTGTGATTAGGTATTGTATATAATACTAATCCTATCGTAATAATCATTGTAAAATGTAAGTAGGTAATGTCCAAATTACAAAATGCTGAATCACTTAAACTATATACGTTAGTCAGCTTATTTGATAGAATCGAACAACTCATAAATTATCTTTGAAGAGATTTTATTATATAAAATTTTACTCCATTAGAAAATAATGTTTAGCGGCATGTATACAAAATTGGTTTGAATCTCTAGCACCTCTGAATGTCAGAGCATGATTTGTGATACACGAACCACAGTGTTGGCCAACTTAGACATATAAAAATTAATGGAATTGTAAGTTTTATTATTGTTTTCATAAATCAAAGGTTGAAACGGTACAGTCTTGGTAAATAGTTTGTAAACTTTGCCTATCATTGTAAAATGTATAAGGTTTTTTTTAATTAATATAATCTCTGGATATCTACAAATTACAATTAATACATAATATATTAAAATATATAATATATTTAGATTATGTGACGGCTAATACCCGAAGTGCGGCTGCACCTAGTTTTGGCCGGTTAGAACTAGGTGTAGCCACTTACCCTAACCTAACCTAACCTAACCGGCTAAAACTAGGTGCAGCCGCATTTCGGGTATTAGCCGTAACATATAATACATTAAAAACTATTATTACTTGACATAATAATGTATGCCAAAATACTAAAAAAAATATGAAAATATTCAATCATAGTCGGACTATAAACAAAATCATTACAGTATTTTAACCCCACTCGTCTCAATATTCCCAGATAGTGAGCATCGAAGCGAAATCGAGCGCACCACTATTGATGACTCCATAAATATTTATGCTACGGGATCACTTTACTTTTCGACTCGTATTGTCTTCAATACTGGGAAACTATACTCAACGACTCTTTATATACACGTAAGTAAAACTTTATAGTTCTCTAACTTTTCAATCGTGAGCAGATCGAAACCAGTTTCAAGATCCATTTCTTGTTAAAAGTTTTTAAAATCAATACATTCTGGTGTTAAAAATATTACTTTTTGTTGTAGGTACACATTTCTTTTATGTACCAACATGTTGTATAAAAAATGAAATACTAGGTAAGTTGAATGAAACAACATCAAATTAAATCTCTCTTTTGATTAATATGAACACACCTATAATTTACCAGTAATTAATTGTCCTGCCAACTTTTTGATGTTCATCAAAATAGATTCCTAATTTCGTGACTAGACCAAAAATAAAATCTCAAGCAATTTATATGCAAATGCAGAGAATTAATTATTTAAAATTGTTTCTGGTGTGGTAGCTCATTGCGCTTTTTGTTACGCGAAATGCAATTAAACGTGTTTCATATCAAAACAAACAAACAAACTTTAGATAGAAGATTAACCGAAATAATTAACGTAGAAGAAAAAAATATCAAGTAATTTTGTAACAACGGTAAAATCAAAACAAATATTGATATTAATATTCTAGCACACAAAATCTTTTTGAATCAAGTATAAGAACTGCAGTCAATCACTGAGACAAAATATATTCTTCTTTATCAGAACGCCCAGTCGAACGATAAGAACAGAACTAGATTGTTCATTGACAGCTGAATATGCCCGTCGTAACTGTTTATGGTACAATTATGTTAGTCGCAAAAAATCACTACGAAAGTATTTTTGCCATCGAGGCAATTGAAACTACCGTAGATTTTGTCAGTATTGTTGCACTATCGTAGTCTTTGTCAGATTATTTCCCATCATCTACTCGTAATACAGGATCTTTAGATATGATAATATAATAACCGTTACATTAGTTATTAAATCAATCAATAATTAGTCTATTGCAGCCCACTGCTGGACATAGGCCTCTCCCAATGTATGCCATATCACCCGATCTTCTGCTTTGCGCATCCAGTCTATCCCAGTTACCTTTTTCAGGTCGTCCGCTTATCGTGCTGGAGGCGTCATACTTTCCGTTTGCCGATTCATGGGTTATTAGTTATCAAATATTTTGTATCTAATCTCAATTAACATAACTTCAGGGTGAAGAATTCGACTTCAAACAACTTCTGAACTAGTTTTGTCACTTTCAAATTAATTATGCAGGTTAAATTAATGCCTGAATGTCAACCTGCTACATGCAGACTATTGTATTGTCTTTCAATATTCTTTTGGTTTGTTTTCAAAAGCTTTTATTGCTAATTGTCTGTTGTCATGTTTGTTAGCATTTACATACAAAAGTTTGTTGAGTTGCATTGATTTAGGTACTAAGGTATAGTAGTAGAGTAATATTGAGAGTTCTAACTCACTTCGTTCGTTGAACTCTCAATATTACTGATCTAGAACTCTCAATAGCACATGTACGATTGAGAGTTCTAACTCACTAATATTGTAATATTTACGAACGAAGTGAGTTAGAACTCTCAATCGTACATGTGCGATTGAGAGTTATAAATCAGTATTCGTAAAATCATTTACCTAAGCCAACGTTCGACATTTTAATGCTGTTCAATACACTTTCAATACACTACCGTTCCATCGGTTATAAATACATAATGTCATAATTACATCTGTTCATAATCAGTCCGTCAGCATTGCATCAAACATGAAATTCATTAAACAAGCACAATCGTTACAGATTAGTATAATCTGTAATGATTTACCCAAAATCAAGTTACGCCATGGAGAATTATTGCCGAATACAGTACGTTGCATCATTTGCGGACCATCAAATTGTGGAAAAACCAATTTGTTAATTGGTCTCCTTTTGCACGAAAATGGATTGACATTTCAAAATGTTTATGTATATTCTAAAACTCTATATCAACCAAAGTACATTTTTTTAGAAAAGGTTTTACGAGGAGTACCAGGTGTCAGTTTTCAGAAATATCAGGCAAATGATGACGTTATGAATGTTTCAGATGCAAAACCTAATTCAGTAATTATTTTTGACGATGTAGCATGTGAAAATCAAAGTAATATGCGTGATTATTTTGCCATGGGAAGACATAAATTGATTGACAGTTTTTATTTAAATCAAACTTATAGCAAAATACCTAAACAACTAATAAGAGATAACGCTAACTTAATTGTGCTTTTTAAGCAAGACGAAATTAATTTGAAACATGTTTATGAAGAACATGTTAACACTGACATGACGTGGTTGGAATTTCGTAACATGTGTTCTCAAATATGGAAAGAGCCTTATGACTATGTTGTGATTAATAAAGACTGTCCTAAAAACAACGGGTGTTATAGAAAAAAGTTTGACACTTTTGTAGAATTAGATAAAATTTGAATATTTAAATAGACTGCTTTTAGTTTCTCGTCATTCTTTAATCGACTCTTATTGGATTACCATCTATTTTACATAATGGAAAAATCATTGAAAAAACAAATTGTAGATGCAACACAAGCTGTAAGAAAAAAAATACGTAACATGAAGGATTTTGAAGAAAATAACAGACAAGTGCTTGATACAGTTTTTAAGCCTGTTACAGAATCTCTTAATTTAATAGCCAACACCAATAATCAACCAGTTCTAACAAAAAATGAAGAAAAAGGAGAATTTCATGATCAAATTTCCAACCACGACTTACAGAATGATGCCAATGATGAATCAGAAGCCGATATTGACTCTTCATTTGAGTCAATAGTCGATACTAATCCAGATCATGATGTTTCATCTTGGTCATTATCTTCAGAAATATTAGCGGATGTACCATTTGGTGTAAGAAATGAACGTGGAAAGTTAATGTTAGGTTTCTCTAGTATAACGATTGGTGATGACGTTATTACTGTAGCCGGACACAAATACAAATGCACACCTGGCTTGCGACAGTTGCTCTTAAAAAAAGACGTTGATCTGAGCTTTGTTACAGATTATGACATGCAAAATTATAAGTCGATGTTACTTGTAACAAATGCACATCGTAGAGATTTTGATTCAAGAAAACCAATTAAAAGTAATAAAGGACAAAAATATATGCAAGTTATTAAACCTCTTTTCGATCAACAAAGTAAAAGTCCAAACTGTGAACCAAAAGTAGGAAAAGGATTACCTTTAACAAAAATGTGGAAAAAAAACACAGATTTTGTATATTGGGATGATCCAAATGAATTGGTTGATAGATTAAAGTTATTAATTGCTTCTCGAGATGCTGGCAACACAGGACTAGATAATGAAATAATATCTATCGTTGAAGAACTACGTGAAAGCAAAATCATTAAATAGACTTACTAATAAGAAATGTCTATCATTTTATTGTACACCGTTCAACACAATACATCTTAAATATGAATTTAGACAAATTTGGTCATTATATTCATAAGCGATTACGTATATCAGAATTGCTGGAATTTTATGATAATGCATTGCTCAAATCTGAAAATGGTGATTACGATTTGAAGACATCGAAGCTAACAGGGGTCAAACCTCCTGAAGATGCAGATGATGCAGTAAACAAAGCATATGTAGATGAATTGAGAACTAAACTAATAACCGACTTACAAAAACTGCAAAATACTATGTTAAACGATGTTCAGATCCATTTGGAGAAAGCTTTAAAAACAATAGTATCTGAGGCAGTGGTTCACTTGGAAAACAAATTTTATAGTCGGAAAGCAGTTGATGAGATAGTTGAAAACGCAGTTAAATTTGTATTAGATCAAAAGCATAAGCTTGAAAGTTCCTCAAAATGACAAAACAACAAATTGTTAACGAAATACATAAAGCTGCACGAAAAAATTATCCTCGTCGATCTGTAATTTTAAAAGGTATTGATGATTTGTGGCAAGCTGATTTAATCGACATGCAAAACTTGAAAAGATTTAATAAAGGTTATAACTATATTTTAATAGTTATTGATTGCTTCTCAAAGTACGTTTGGATAGAACCACTAAAAACTAAAAATAAGCATGATGTTTCTAACGCATTCGAGAAATTGATATCGACTAACCATCGGATACCAGCTCATCTCCAAACTGATTTGGGTACCGAGTTCTATAATTCAGCATTTCAAAAGCTTATAAAGAACTATAATATTAATCACTACTCAACTTTTTCAACGAAAAAGGCTTCAATTGTAGAACGTGTTATCAGAACTATTAAAAATAAATTGTATAAGTACTTTAGTCTCAGCGGGCACTATAAATGGATAGATTTTGGTTTGGAGAGTGTTGTAAAGACATATAACAACACAAAACATAGCACTATTAAATTAGCACCCGTTGATGTCAATAAACTGAATGAAGCAGATGTTAAAAATAATATTAAGAACTCAATAAAAACGGTATCCTATAAACATAAGCCCAAGTTTATGATTGGTGATAGAGTTAGAATTAGTAAATACAAACAACTATTTGAGAAAGGTTATACACCTAATTGGTCAACGGAACTATTTAATATAAAAAGTATCAATAACACTGTACCAGAAACATATCACATCGAAGATCAACACAAACAAGTTATATCAGGAACCTTTTACAAACACGAACTTCAAAAATCATCTTGTCCAGGTGTCTATTTGATAGAAAAAGTTTTACGAAGGAAAGGAAATAAACTGTTCGTAAAATGGTTGGGCTTAAGTAATAAAGAGAATAGTTGGATTGATAAGACTGCAATAGTGGAATAAATTATATACATAACAGTTATTAATTATAATATTTTGTTCATTATACTATGAGCTATGCAAGGTGGTGGACTACTCAATAGTGTTATTAATCATTTGCCATTTGAACTCCACTTACCCGGCTATAATTATTGCGGACCTGGAACAAAACTTTCAAAACGTTTACTGCGTGGTGATAGAGGTGTAAATAAGCTAGACGAAGCATGTATGTATCACGACATTGCATACGAAAACTATACAGACTTGTCTAATCGTCACAAAGCCGATTTACAACTTTTAAATATGGCCAAACAAAGAATGAAAGCAAAAGATGCTAGTAAAGGAGAAAAGCTTAGTTCGTGGGTAGTGAGTAAAGTTATGAAAGCGAAACTCAAATCTGGTGCTGGTGTTAAGACATTTCATAATTTGGTTACAAAAATTAAAAAAAAAATCAAGAAACGCGTACCCAAAGATGGTAAATCTTTAATACATGCAGCTTATATGGCTGCTAAAAAAATTGTTCCGTGCGTTCCAAAACTTCGAGTACCACGAGTCATACCTTTACCAAAAACAGGAGGCATTCTGCCTTTAATCCCGATTTTTGCCGGTTTATCAGCTTTAGGAGCTTTGGCTGGTGGCGCAGCGGGTATTGCAAAAACAGTGAATGATTATAAAGAAGGTCAAAAAAAATTACAAGAATCTGAACGTCATAATAAGACTATGGAAGCTATAGCATTAGGTAACGGATTATACATTAAACCACACAAAAAAGGCAAAGGATTGTTTATAAAATCGTCAAAAAACTAAGTAATAAGCTACCTAATCGTGCCTTAACTAATATCGATATTCAAAATTATGCATATGGTATTCCTTATTTTCGAGGAGTTTACATGAAGGATCAGTTACCAAAAATCCCTAAACGAATTGAATGTGGTATAGTTAACTTAGATAATTCAGAAAACGATGGAACGCATTGGGTAGCTTATGTCAAGGTAAATAATTATTGTGAATATTTTGATAGTTTTGGTGATTTAAGACCACCAATCGAATTGATACGATATTTTAGAAACTGCAATATTAATTATAACTATACAAGATATCAAAAATTTGACACAATAATTTGTGGACATTTGTGTTTAGAATATCTACAATCTTTTTGGAATAAATACTATAAATTTTATACTGTTCTTTAATTTTTATCATTTGCAAGATGACACTCACCTTGTCTATAACTGGAAACTCATCGGTATTAACTACCTTCTATCCAAATACGATACAATTAATCGGAGAGTATGAATGTGCATTATTACATTTATCCACATATAATTCTATTCCAAATATTGATAAAACAAATAATAAGTTATACTATGGTTCAAATAATGTTATTGAAATTCCTGAAGGTACTTATGAGTTGCAAGATATCAGTGATTATTTAAAATCTGAAGTAAAGGATGCATCCATAAAGCTCCATTGCAATAACAACACCTTAAAAACCACGTTATTTTGTACATCAACTATAGATTTTACTAAAGATTGTACGTTCGGAGGTTTGTTGGGGTTTAAAAGACAAGTCTTGGAAGCCAATAAATATCATGTATCAGAGTTTCCAGTCAACATTTTGCCTACAACCGTGATAAGAGTTGAATGTGATATAATTAGCGGTTCCTATATAAACGGACAATCCAGTCACATTCTACATGAATTCGCACTTAATGTCCCACCTGGATACAGAATTATAGAAATACCAAAAAACGCAATTTACTTTCCAATCAACCAAACCAACATCAGCTGCATACAGATCAGACTTTTGGATATAAATAATAACTTAATAAATTTGCGAGGTGAAGAAGTACAGTTGTATCTACACCTCAAAAGAAAAAATGATTGACTATACTAAATATAATATGTTTCTTCCAATTCAAAATAGCAGTTCTACTCGAACTCTCAATCAAGTAAGAACTCGACCTAAAAGGAGAATAAAGTTGAATAAAAACAATAAAGCATTTCTTAAGGCGATTGGTTTGTTAAAATGAATATCCTAGATGTTTTATCCTCTCCAGCCTACGACAACTCTGTGGAAGGAATTGAAATTCACTCTTACAAGCCTTACGTAACAAGTTTTAATAGAAGCGATGAAATCAGGATACCCATTAATCAGCAAGACTTGTATATATTACCATCAGAAAGCACTTTGTTTTTGGAAGGAACTGTTATTGTAAAGAAGGCTGAAAATTCGAAAGAGAGAGTCAGTAACGTTCATTTCACAAACAATAGTTTACTTTACTTGTTTCAAGATATAAGGTACGAAATAAATGGAGTGGAGATAGATAAAATAAAAAATGCTGGTATAACTAGCACGATGAAATCATTTATATCAATGAATGAGAGCGAAGCTAAAACATCTAATGCTTGGGGTTGGAATATCCAGGGAATAAGAAGTTCTAATGGAGGTAGCTTTTCTGCTTCTATACCACTTCGCAACATTCTTGGTTTCGCAGAAGATTTTAAGAAAGTAGTAATAAACAGTAAACATGAACTAATCTTATTACGAAGTAATACCAATCTGAACGCACTAAAACTCAACCCTGGTGAAATTGTAGAAGATATTATCATAAACAAAATAATATGGCGTGTACCGCATGTTAAAGTATCTGATAGAGAAAAAATAAACATTCTAAAATTGTTAGAAAAAGATCGACCACTTCAGATGATATTCAGGAATTGGGATTTGTATGAATATCCAATGTTGCCTAAAACCACCAAACATACTTGGTCAATAAAAACATCTTCGCAAATAGAGAAACCAAGATTTGTCATTATTGGTTTACAGACAAATAGAAAAAATAATGCTACATTTGATATGTCTCGATTTGATCATTGTGAGATTCGTGACGTTAAGGTATACCTTAACTCCACCTACTTCCCATATGAAAATATAAATACAAGTTTCTCGAATAATCGAATTGCTTTAATATATGAAAAATATGCTAAATTTCAACAGTCTTATTATGCGCGTCGCGCTGAGCCTTTATTAAGTGAGGAACAATTTAAAAACGTTGCTCCGTTATTCGTCATAGACTGTTCTAGACAGCCAGATAATCTTAAGTCAGGTCCTGTTGTGGACGTAAGAGTGGAAATTGAAAGTGATATTGATATCCCAGATCAAACTTCGGCATATTGTCTTATATTGAACGACTGTATAATTGAGTATAAACCATTAAGCAGCACTGTGAGAAAATTATCATGAACCCGAATACAATTATAGTGGATATCCAGGGGTTTAAAGACACTTATAATAACTTTATAATCAAGGAATTAGCTCTAGCCACTCGTGTTTATACCCAAACGTTCTTAATAAAGCCCCCATATTTATTTAAATACTTAACTACGAATGAAAAAAAACAAGTTAAGTGGTTAGAGAGAAACAGAGGGATTTACTGGAATGAAGGTTATATCGACTATAGAGAATTTCGACGCATAATTGTTCCTTATCTAGAAAATAAAGAAATTATTGTGAAGGGCTTAGAAAAAGTTAAGTGGATTCAAGATCTTTGTATGAATTGTATTTGCGTAGATCTTGGTGAAGATAAGTGCCTAAATTTATCACTGTTGCATCACAAATATTCAAATAATGAGACAAGTTTTAATTGTATTAATCATACTAAACAATGTGCACTTAAAAATGTTTTATGTTTAAAGAACTATTTAATAGAGCAAGAAAGGTAATTTGTCTTCCTATACACAGATTTAATAAATAAAACAATTTTTTAAAGTAAATGGTTTTTATTTTTTAACCCACATTTTAAATATCTATCTATAATTTTTAACACATTATTTTCACAGTACACACAATAAAAATTTAATTAAATATAAATATGACATCAGCAAATATTATTTGTATAAAAAATGGAATAAATATACATCAGTAAAATGTAGGTAAGTACATTTTACTGATAAATATTTCAATAAAACAAACTTTAAATCTTCATTGATTTTTATTTCTTAATATCACTTTTAATGCATAATACCTATATATTATCATTTTTACACCAAATAATATTAAAATATAAATTATTTATGAAATATTAATTTCAATACAAATGACGATCACATTTATTTACAAACTTACACTACACCACTATTTACATAAAATTAATCTAGTTAGGAATATTTTAAAACAAGAACTATTATTAATAAATGTTAAGGAAAGAATAGCCGCATATTTTTTTTGATATATTATGTATTAAATTTTCGGTTTGATCAGAAATTTCGTCAACTGGATCTTTGACAATATATTGTACCTTTATTATCTCCTCTTCATTCTCACTTGATCCGCTCAGGTCCTTAATCTCAATTTTGATCAAACGCCGTCCTTTTGTTGGTTCACAGTTTATAATGTATGAAGGTTGTCTATGTTTCTTTAATATTTTACTCACTATTTTTGATTCTGACTTGCGCGTGGATTTTTTTCTCTCGGCGTTTTTTTTAGGTGTTTCACGGTGTGTACTTTGAGCTGCGATCCATAATCGTTCAGTTTCTTCGTCAAATGCATATGGATCTTGCGCATTTGGAAGCGATTCTGGTGAATACAATCCATTTGGCAAACCGTTTCTTTCTTCAGTGTCTTCTATCGCGAATATATTCTCATTTGTGTTCTGAAAATAAAAAAACGTTAGTATGTTATTTACGTTACGTGACGTGTTACCTTTTCTATAAACACAATATTATAATAGTTTTTCAAATCAAATATCTTACCATGTTGTTTGTCGATTTGTAAACTAATAGATAAATTTAAAGTTGCACGTATAATTTACGTCCACGTCGTTAGTGATAAATTCAGAATGAAACAATGAACTTATAAAATTAACAACGGGATTATATAGCCACAGTTTCTGAAAATTGATACTATTTCTAATAAGGTACATATTTCTTTAAACAACAAAATACTTACGACAGTACAAGTTGAAACATGAAAATCTTATCATGTAAAAACATGTATTGTGCATAGCAAAGCAAAAAGATTTCTATGACGTGTTACCTCGCTACTGCAATGATTATTATATAGATAAGGGTACTAAGAACAGGTTGAGACATGAAAATTTGAACAAACCTGATTCAGGTACAGTTTACCCTTTACTTACCTATGTGTGTCGCAAAAGTTTTCTATTATGTCACTAGTTGAGAATGAAGTAAGTATAATAAAAACGAAAATATGATTACATCATGTAGGTATTTATTTATAAATAAGAGTAAGAGACATAAGTAGGTAGGTACATTCTTATAAGATAAAAACTTAAAGTACTTAAATACATTTTTAAACATCACAATGTCATACTTATTTATTTATTTATTTATTTATTTATTGGAAACTTAACAGCTATTTTACATAGATCATGAGTAAGATTAAAGATTACTTTAGGACTCTTAGCCAATAACAAAGTTTCCGACAAGTAAGAAGAGAATTGCATGCACATCTTAACAACTAGGTATTAAATCAAGTTTTTGCAAACACCAACGTTCGTAGCAATTAATTAAGTAACTCATGTAATACACTTTCATGAGGGCAAATATGATTGTTATGAAAAAATAAAACCCATCATAAATTTCAATTAAACGTCCTAAAATTCAGCCTAAAATTGAGCAATTACCCCAAGAAACAGTGTGAATGTTGTCCTTTAATATATACCGCTTATCATCATTGGATGATAATACAACTTTGTTGACACTACGGGTTACTAACTCGTGTTTCAAGGATTTAAATAATAAATTTTGTTTACGAGTTATTTCATTATTGGTTAACGATTTTTTATAATCTGCTTTTACTAAGTCTCTCACTACGCATTTCTTAACACCTTTAGCTTTTTTTAAAGTACATTGCTCAGATTGAATACAATATAATTTGGGACGTAGACCAATGAATTCCCTGATTATTTTACCACCCATTTCATCTTTGAATAGACCTGGCACCTTTTTATTCAAAATTGGTAAACTAAACGGATTACTTGTACTATAATTACTAGTATCAAAATAACTAATAAAGTAGTTTTTCATATCATTGTAAAAGTCGTTAGTTTCAATTTTATAAATAAAACTGTCTGTGTCCGTATAGCATAACTTGATAAGTTCTCTGTAATGTGGGCGCATAATAGAATAGTGAAAATCGTACATATGTTTTTTTGATAGTTCTAATACAGAGAAACCTATATATAGGGGTTTATCCATAACAATTTTTTCAGGTTTCATTTGAATCGCAACCAAATTCTCAGAAAATATAGAAACACTATGGAAGTTAGGTCTGGCAACCAAGGTATCTGCACTTAATCTCTTTTTTGTTTTATTTTCGCTATCACTCCACTGATTTACTAAATGAACTTTTACACGATTTTCATTATTTTCTAGCGTTTTACCGAATATACTGTTATTAAGCAATTTAAAAAAGTCTTGTTCAAATTCGGTCACTGCTTTTTGTCTAAGCTCGGTATTGAGGTCTATATATTGTTTTAAAAAAGCCTTTTGCCTAAAAGTTATAACGCGATGCACTTTGTTTAATATTAATCCATGCTTAATACAATTTTTCAAATGTACGTAATGTATTACGTATTTATATTTATCATATAAAGTTGTGACAAGTTTAGAAATTTTTCCTCCAGGAGGCACACATTTCTCAGGACAAAATGGTAAGTCATTATGCAAACGGTGTAAATATTTAGGATAAAGTAAATCTACCTCTAATATGAACCCATAATCTGCATCATCTTTTATATTCATGATATTTAGATTTTCTATCTCATTTTTATCAAGAAACCTGAAGTTTGATAAAGGTAAAGGTTGGCACATAGCATACCCATATAAATTATTGCAATCTAAGTATACAATAAATATATCATCTTGTTGAGGGTCATAATTTTCCATATATTTATTATTACTTTTTACATAACGGTGGGAACTCATACAAAGACCTCCTCTTATACCCTCTTGTATTAACCTTATTATTGCTAAATCATCAATAAGTTCTAACTTAATTCCCGTTTTGAGAAGCATCGCGTCCCATGATAAGCTAGGAGCTGTTACATAAAAAGCTGGATCTAATTGATAAAATCGCTTAGAAGTATTTCTAAAGTTTTCAAAAACGTCAGTCAACAAAAGTACGTCAGTTTTGAGGTAAAGATCAGTATAATCACCTAGATTTTTTATTTTAAATTCAGACCATACTAATTTAGCATGCTGGTAATCTGCTAATGAAATATGTTGATTATTTAAGGAATTATAAAAATAACATTTTTCAGGCAGAACTGTCTCCTTATAGCGATTTATGTTGCTCATATAATCATAAGGATATACACCTTTTCGCGTAAGTAATTTAAATTGTTTTGGACAAGAGAAATTGTTTTTTAAGTGTATAAACTCTTCTGGTTTCAAACTTTTTACTAATTTGTCTAAACTAGTAGATAAAAATTTAAAGGAGTCCACAAACCGAAGCTGTACAAATTCATTTCTAGAAACTTGTATAAATTTTGTAAAAGAAATGTATGACTCTTTATTTTTAGCTATGATTTTAAGTGAACCGCTAGCTTCTCCTAATTTTTTAATAAAAAGATGGCAATCGTAACCTGAAAGGTTATGAAAGAAAATTGGTATAAATTTCGGAAGTTTATACATCAAATTACAGTAGTTATGTGCGGCTCCTCGATATTGACCTGTCAAATGACAGTGATCTCTTACTCGGTCTGTGATTAGTAAGTTTTGACAAATATGACAACGAGTGCTTTCATTGAATTTAACAGAATCTTCGTTGTTAAATATAATTGGTACACTATTCGACAGATTGTTGTTAATCCATTGAACATCCCTGTAAATATTCTCAACAAATTTATCTACACAATCTTCCCCACGGTAAGATACAAAACGATTTCTACTTTCATCAAACGAACAAACTATATAATAAGCGAATGCTATAGGTATATGTACCTGACATACTGAGGTACTCGCAACAGAGGGATCCTGGTTGCACCCTTGCACTGGAACCAACATGGCTTCAAAATCTGCGTAAATTACATATGGCACATTTTGTTTCCTTTCGTAGTTTTTAAACTCAATCACTGAACCTTTTTGCGGTAGCTGAGTCATTACACCGGCACATACATGAGAATCAATTTCCATGCTTGATCTAAAAAATAGCAAACACTCATCACAAAAAAATAATTTCCCATTATGGTTAGTTATTTGTTTTCTCACCAAACGCGATAAATCTTTGATCAGACAGTAATGTGAATATCTGCTCTTTTCTAATAATAGTAAATTAACTGTTTTTTTGTTATCGTTATTAAACTGTGATTTGTATAAAGGTCCTATGATCTGTCTATTATTTTCTAAACCATATACATTTATTCGTAATCTTGGATTATTTTTTTCAAACATTTGTATATCGGTAAAAGTTACTGGAAATGACATTCCTTCTATGTTAAACAGATTGAAAAAATTTGGATATGAAGAAACTCTCTGAATGTTCCTATTTGCAGGGTAAAGAGCTGCCGTGACCGACCACAGGAAACAATATATATCATTGTTACGAATATTTACACATGCCTTTTTATTTTTAATGATCAGAGGTAAATCAATAAATCTTGAACCACGGAGCGGTTGATATCTATTTATATTTACCTCCATGTAACAGTTATTAAGGAAAGTCCAACCAGAATCCCGCTCTTCAAATTCGTCTATCTTTTTCAGTAATTGATTAGCAACATCTGTAAAGAGCTTTGTAAAATCATAGTTCATACATATAATAATATTTTTGGTTTCAAATGATTTAACTTCTGGTATGTCGTGTTTAAGTAGTACAAACTTTGAGTATATATGAAAGTTAACCTTAAGGGAAGTGTGAGCTGCAAGAGATTGATCAATTAAAGATTTGACCCTACTGTGAAGGTGTCTGAAGAAAACAGGTAAAGATGTCTGTTCGTTCGTGTCAAGAGTATGTAATCTATATGTTGCTAATCGATTTTTAAAAGCAGAGTTCACTTTCTCCACGCCATGATCTAAAGTAATTACGTTATCTGACTTTCGGTGTATTTTACTCCTTAAATGTCCTATCCATTTCTTACCATTTACGTCAACACCACAGCTATCACAGAACGGCATATTAATTTGTGAAACACACAGACAGATTAGGATGGAATTTTTAATTGAAATTTATGATGGTCAATGGATTAATCAAATTTATTTAATATTTTTATGTATTACATACAAATAGATAATTATATTAATTTTAGTAGGTACGGACTTGATTAAAATTAATTTTATTAGAAAAGAAAGTGGCTTCAGAATCTGCGAACAACTCGCTGGCTTGTCTAACAAATTTTTGTAGTTGAGCCCAGTGAGGAGATTCCTCGTCAGTCCGAAGCTTCAACCACAGCAGGTATTTTTTCCAAAGGTCGTCGCCACCTTCTTGGACGTCAACCGAGTTGTATACCTTCAAGTCAATGTGGAAGGGACCCTCGGTAGACAGTGTACGCCTCGTTTGACCGTTAGCCACCCGATTGTACAGCACCGATGTGGATGGAGCTCTGCCGGTGTTGACGGTGGGAGTTTCACTGTCGAGGTGGAAGATGTCGTATCCCTTTTGCGCAGCCTTTTTCTTTGAAGCTCTAAAACAGGGAAATTTTCTATATTATAATATTGTACCTTAGTACTTATAATGTTTATTAAATAAATAATAAATGATCATTATGTATATTGTTATGAACTGGACAACAACAGTTTTGCTTTAGTTAGGAATATTACGTGAACAGATTAATAGATGACTGTCATGAACGACACACAAAGTTTGATACTAATGGAACTCGAACCCAAGACTTCTGGATTTGCAACTACGGTCACTCATTACTGAACTACTTAGCCAGAAAAATAAATAAATCTCTCATAATAATATTATATTAACAAAAATAACAAAACTAGCATTATTTAACACGTAACCTCGCTCACTCATATTTTGGTACATACCTATTGCGTAATGTAATTGATTATACGTATTTTAATTGGTAGTATTAGTACCTTATCATCACTTTACATCAGCTGGGTATAAGAATACTAATGAGTAATAATTACCTTGGACATTCGCTTGAGGTACTTCTAGCAGATGACTTGCGTTTGGCGGAGACCTTTTTGAACGTCCCAGCCTCGCTCCTTATCACTTTGTCACAATCGAACTCTTGGTCCGCTCTGAAAACATAATACCTATTATAAGTTACAAATAGTAAATAAATACACAGAAACCTACTCAGAAAACTATCACATTATCTTCACAAAAACTTTCTCATCGTAAAAACTATTTTTAACAGCACTAGATTTTTCAGTCGTAAATTATAATATAACCAGCTTTTGCCCGCGGCTTCGCCCGTGTAGATGTCAACATAGCTTTAGTGTTTTCTCATGGTCTGGTCTACCCCACATCCAATTTCATCAATAGGTAAAGCGGTTTAGACGTCAAACCGTTGTTACGCTTTACCTTGTTACAGACAGACAGAAAGAGTTACTTTCGTATATTTTATGATATTAGTATAGATAAGTAATGAACATGTACGTACTGGTACATATGGACGTACCTTATACGATCGCTTGCAACGCTTTTGACAGTTGGTGACGATTTGCGCTTTCCAGCCCCCTTTGCTGCCTTCGAATTTGACTTGACGGCTTCGATCGACGTCGCCCTCGCACTGTTACCACTATCGTACTCTGAATCCGACCTGTAAACATTATGAACAGAATAGTTATTAAATTGCGACTAGTAACTCAGAAAACGAAGTGTTTAGTCTGCCAATTGCAACAATTCGGTAGTCACTCAAACTAATAAAATTTGACAAGACTAATACGCTAAATACGCTATCACTAGTTAGTATCACTCACCGTCACCGTGCACAAAATAACGATAGGTTTAGTTCTGCCAAATTTGTTTAAAGGTTAAAAAGATTTCTCACTTAAAAACAATAGAACATGGGATAGAATATTTTATAATTTAGGAACTTACATTTTTTAGGTAGGTACAGTGACGATTAAACTCACAAAAAATCTGGAGCCAGGTGTTTAGTCTTCAAGGTGAAAGGTCTTGGTCTTCAAGGTGGAAGGTCTTCAAGATGGTGGCTGCTCCAATGGATTCGTTCAACGGTATAATAACGAAGTCAAAATGAAGCACTGACTGAATGATTTCGGATTTTATAAGAAAATTAATGATAATTTAGCAAAATACGTTAGGGTTGTCACCACACATAGGAAAAAATATCTCGTCACGTTACGTAATGGAAATAATCAAATTATGATATACCTAAGTAAGTTATGTAAATTCTACATGAAAATATTAATAAGTTATACATATCTAATAATAATGTAAATATTATGTATGATGTAAAGTTTACTTAATATTTACATTCCCCTATTATGTTTGTATACAGTAAATACAGGAAATGGAAATAAAAATTAAACTTAACATTATACATATTATAAAAAATTGTCTTTCTTATAATTTCATTCTTTAATAATAACTCAAATTGTAATCGCTCAATAGCTCAGTCGGCTGAGCATTCCCCTGTAAGGGAAAGGTCATGGTTTCGAGTTCTACTTGAGCATTTCATTTTTCCCGATGTATTTGAAATAATAAATTGCATTAATATATGCTGTCAATATTAATTAAAATGTAAACATTTAATTTATTTTATTTTTAGATATAAAATGTGATCAGAAATGAGGTAAGTATTTGATTAAAAAACTAAATTATCTGGATTATAATATTCATTATGTTCAAAGAGTAGGTAATCTCAATAAATTATTTGAAACCAAAGTAGATACCTATTAAATCCTTCACACAATATTTTATTGTATCGAAAAATAAGATGTTGTATTAATTTTAATTTATAGATAGTACATTATTAACTAATAGTGGCAGCCCTAATGTAATTCGTGTAAGCATTTTCGACCCACATAACTTCAAAGAATCACATGGAGTAAAATTACATACTCCACGTGTAAAAATCCTACAACCTGTACAATCCTGTATCAATATTGTATTATTATTATTATAATTTTAACGAATAACTTAATTTTTGATCGCACTAATAGTTATATTTAAACTTGAAAGTTTTTTAAAGATATTCTTCTTAATATGTAGGTACATATCAATTTGTAATGCATTTGCTGTGGATAAACCTATAAACAAAATAAAAATAAATTATGTTATATTCAATCACACTATAACGGCTAAACGGATCTGGTTAAAATTTTTTCAAGGAAAATGTCAGCCTCCGTGGCGTGATGGATTCGATTCCCGCACGGTGCAATAATTTGTTTGCATGAATATGACTATTTGCATTGGTCTGGGTGTTTATATGTATAATAATTATACAGTAAATTATATACAATTTAGGTACAAGATATGCATAAATGGCGACCTTATTGCTAAAAACAATATCTTACACGCGACCTACATCAACACCTTTGGACCCCAAGCCATCCGATCCTGCTAGGCAGTGCATCCGCTAAATAACAAGCTAGTGTTTAGCACAGGTTTTCATTTCAAGGTAGAGAGTTGGGCAACAGTCGATCTCGATAAAGTCAAAGTGCAAATATATAATACGGTCTTACAATATAGTTTTTATCTAACTATTTACTTTAAATAAGTAGGTATCTATTATACAAATATTATTTTATGTAAAGATTGATCGTAGATGAAATATTAAAAAGTGAAGTCGTAGGTAAAACTAGTCAAGTAATTTCATTTATGGAATATTATTAGCGGTCAGTAGCAGGTGCATTTAGGTATGAGAAATGCTATTGTTTATATCATTATCATATTGCATTCGGCGAAGCTCGACAGCCGCGCGCGTAACGAGACCTCACTGGGAGTGATGTGCCGACAAAGGCTTAGCGACTAGCAACAGACCAAATCGTGGCATCGTTTCATACGTGCTATGTAGGTTGCTATACTTAGGTTATGTAATATTGACTATATTGCACCACCACCTGTAATATTGTAATATTTACGAACGAAGTGAGTACTGATGATTACGAATACTGATTTATAACTCTCAATCGCACATGTACGATTGAGAGTTCTAACTCACTTCGTTCGTAAATATTACAATATTAGTGAGTTAGAACTCTCAATCGTACATGTGCTATTGAGAGTTCTAGATCAGTAATATTGAGAGTTCAACGAACGAAGTGAGTTAGAACTCTCAATATTACTCTACTTATAGTGATGTGAAATGATACATTTGACAAAATCTATTTTTGATGCATTGAAAAATGTTCTAAGACTTGTATCAATAGCACAGTTTTACCACAAACTCGCATAAAACTGGAACCTAAACATAATTAGGTGATGTTTCTACATGACTATTGCATTGGGTAATTGGCGCCTGTAAAAATAGTTGTAAGTTTGGATGAAATAAATAAATAAATAAAAAATAATGTAACAAGTCAAGACCACAGATGATATTCCAATATTTTAGTAAAAAGATAACCTAAGAATGAAATACGTCAAAATTAACGTCCCTGTTTCGTTAAAATAATTCAATTAGATATAGTAAATATATTCACTACTTATTATTAAACTACTGTATGCATAAATCGATTTTATCGTCTCATTTAACCACTTCAAGACGAAAAAAATTCATGAAATAAACCACCAGCCGAAAACGGTTTTGTATCTATCAATTTTTAATTGGCAGCTCACACAACAATTTAAAGGGGTTCACTGTCGAAAAATTTTTTTCCGGCGATTCTTATTTTTTGTGCAGGCGGCGCGCTTTTTTTACGCCAGTCGTTTTGGGCAGGTACTCTGACACAAGATTGATAAACAGTCTTATTCGTGGACATGCTCCGCAGTCTTTGTTTAACTGGTCCCGGGTCCTCCCCTCTGTCCTGTCAACCCCCGCGTCGCCTCTTTGTCTCTCCACTTTATACAGTCGCCGATGCGCAAACGCGCTGTCTTATTTTTGGTTGGATTCACAGTATTTGGCGTAACTGTTGTTTTTGTCTGAATTGTCATTATTTTCATGCGTTGTTTTTTTCAGATGCTACTTGACTTTAGCTAATACGGTTTCTTTCTTATTTACGAAGTATTCTTATAAGATTCTCCTAAATATTCTTTGAAGTTCTCCCAAGTATTAATGTTAAGTTAATCTTTTAACATTATCTTTCTGTCGTT
The DNA here is from genome assembly GCA_963576445.1 of Lithosia quadra. NCBI lineage: Eukaryota > Metazoa > Arthropoda > Insecta > Lepidoptera > Erebidae > Lithosia > Lithosia quadra. Next base: position 15,581,914 of record OY754880.1, on the reverse strand, counting down.
TCTGTAAGTCAAGTTATAGCTTCGAAATTGAAAAGTCATAATCATAGAATATTAAAAAAATAATTTAATTCTTTATAAAATGCATGTGCATGGATTTTATAAGTAATTTTAAGTTCCATTTCCGTGTAAGAATTGAATCTTCAACACATAGGGTTAGGTTACAATACACACATATCCACAGAAACTACAGCCCCATCATAAAAATATATAGCAAAGAATACATAATAATCTTACATTTGAATTTATTAGTATATTCCATTCTGTATAAATATCCAAATTCATGACTTCTTTAAATTATCATAAGGACTTGGGCTACAAAACTACATGCATATCAAAATCATGAGCAGGCACAAATTATTATGTATTGTGTCTGGCCAAATCGCAAAATGTTATATCAAGTTCTTAAGTTTGGCATAAACGTTCCGTCACTTTATTTGTGATTATGATCATGAGCTGTTGGATATCCTTTCAAAGGCTTTAATCGGCTTAGTTTTAAAAGTTTTGAGTTATTTATAATACATCCCAAACGCATTACTATGCTCATACGTTTTGTCTCTAACAAACTTAATATCCATTACTATTATGGTACTTTCAACTGTTTTTTTAATAATTTAGTCCGCCGGATTAACTGCACCCTGCCTGATGGTAAGCTCACCAGTATCTGAATTAATGCTAAAATCAAAACTAAGTCCAAATTATTAAGAAGTCATTTTTTTTTTTACATTTGCGTCCAATATTATCCCATTAATCGCATACCGAATTCGGCAACCTTAGTAACCCTGAGCTTCGTGCTATACCAGGCCACTGTAGATTACAAAATAAATTTGCGTGTTGGCCCTTCTAAATTGAAATCATTAACGGCCGAACTGATTATCAGACTCACGCGCACCCAGCTTGGTTCAATTTAAGCTTTGTAAATCTCCACCTATGAGAATAGTAGATTTTAATTCGACTGAATTAATTTATCTAACGTGATTATCTCTAGTTTTGAATAATGCCTCCACGATTTTGAAGTGCTGTTAATTGGCAATGCTGTGAATGAGAGTTTTTAATCTAAATAAATTATAGTCTTCGTTGATGATGAAAACTTGCACTTTATTACTTTGCAAAAGGAATTTGTGAGTAATATAATTATCATTATAGATAATACAAAAATTAAAGTTTATGAGAAAACTTTAATTTTTGTAGACCTAAGATCTTCAAATAATGATCATGTCAAAAAAGAGATGACATCTACTTTATATGTAATGTTGAATTATATTCTTTTGCAATATTTTTTTGAAAAGAGCCATAACTTAAAATCAAAATCTCAAATGCAATAAATATACACAAAGGTCTTTATACATGGTGTTTTGATGTACAACATTGTCACCAACAAAATTACAGCTATTAAACACCTACATGAGAAAATATTGTGAATCAAACGCGAAGTCGAAATAAAGCGGGTGTAAAAAGTTGAAAATAATTGAGGTACCTACAGAGCCTTTAAAAAAGGAGGTCTAAAAATTTCCACAACAAAAACTGTCGCCGCGGTGAGGGGTCGCCGACCTCGTTGGATTTATTTCGGTGTACCAATGATAGGGATACCAACAGTTAGGACTTTTCAAAAGATACCAAAAGATAAAGTCAAGATCCTACTACCCTTATAATCTAACAGTAAATATTTCAAAAACAAAATCTGCAGAACATATTATTTGTATGTATGAAAATATGGATTTACACAATATTACAAGTTCTTACAATTATATAAAACACGACTTAGCGGCTATTTTTCAATTCTTCTTCTACTCTCGTGTCGATGTTGCCATCGTGGTGTAGTAATTGGTTTCACGGCATTGCTCCTACTTGTGGAAAGGACCCGACCCGAGCATAGCTTCACGGAAAATATCGAGGTCCAGCCAAATCCACAGTTAAGGCTGGTAATGCGGACCCCAGTCTCCGAGGTGAAAGCTTTGGATGCGCCTGGGATTAGCGCTAGGTTGAAGAAGAAGAACTTCATAATGTACAATACTAAAAATAGTTGCACATTCTTTTAGAATATACTGCATCACAGATCCGAATAACATAGCCACCCTACAAGCCGCTGTGCCTGTGCAAACAGATTCGAATGTAGCCTTGGATTTCTCCAGATTCGAATTTCAAATTTTCAGTCACTGTTCGATTGCGCGGGAGCGTGAAATTTTTTACTTTTTTGCGCACAACCTATCATAAAAGGTGGAAGATTTGGGTGCCTTAAATATTCTGATGTTAGTAAAGTATAAGTTTAAAACTTCTCTGGAGATTAGGATACAATTTGAAATTATTATAATAATGGTTAAGTAGTCTACCTGTGCAAGATATTCATGATGCGAAGGACCTTTAAAGTTTGTTGTTTTTTGAAAAATATCAACATCAACACCCATACCATGCTTGACTAATGCAACAGTTGTAATTTATCCTTTAAGTATTTTATCTATCAACTTAATTTATATTTACAATTGCTTTTTTCTTCTACGAGTTTCAAAGAATGGCCATTAATAGATAAAAGTTGTTCACGTATTGCTTATTATAATATAGAAGAAATACTGCTATGTCTATTCTTGTCTCTATACCAGTTATATCATTGGCTTTTCAAGCTATTTAAATCACTATAGCTTATGTCTAAAGCGCTAAGACAGTGACTGTCTACACAAAGGGTTCTGCTATCGTTCCTAATTTGCGTAATGGTATTCATATCATTGCGCGGCCATGTTCTTCCATTTGCTTTCTTATTTTTTTTTGTACGAACACTTCTTTTATTTTCTATTGAAATATTTCTCACTGTTTTCTGTTCTGCGATTGAAACAGGTTCATTCAAAACTTTAGTTGGTCAAACTAAATCCTTGTGGCAATCCAATTTATTAGGAAGTTTTAAGTGAAATTATACATCAAACAGAAGCTGAAGACTTTTAATATTATTGTTTGTAATCAGAAAACAATGATTTCAATTTAATGGATAAGTTATTAAATGATTACGTGAATAAATGATCGCCACACCTTTTAATAAGCCAAAGTCCATTGGTGCCTTTCAAAGTCGCTTTAAGCTATATATTCACGTTTGGCTGCCATCAAATTACGACCAAATAAATTCTTAGCAGAAGCGCACAGTAACGGCGATGAGAATTATTCAGAAGATTAACTGTCACACATGATAAATTAATATAATATGTGCGTACGCATGTGTGGTCTAGCGGTGATGCAAGTCAAATCGATATTTGATTAGATGCCAATCGAATTGTAGTTATTGTATCGATAATTGTAACATAGTTTTAATCGAATAACTTAGTTGATTTATTTTTACACCGTACTAAGTTAAATTTCAGAATTTTAGATTCACTATGCATAAATCCTAATTTGGAAAGCCCAATGGCAAAATGAGAATTTAAGATGTTTTTTTTTGTATTGGACATGTTAGTTGACGTTTTAATGCAAAATTTTCAAAAAATTATAAAATTGTCTAGTATATATTTTACTTGTTATCAGGAAAAATTCTATAGTATGAGTTTGTTTGGATAAAAAACCTTTTAATTAAATAAAACGGAGTCTATTCTTGGGTAGGTATAACTGTTGTGAGGGTAGGTAAGAAAATGATAATTTTGCTGTTTTTTTCCTAACATGCCTAACTTAAGAAATTTATCATTTATCATCCCATAAATGTTTACAAGTTATTATAGGTATCAAGCCATCGTAATATCGCAATATTTGGTGACTACATTTTATAAAACAGGTTACATCCGTCCGTATACTTCAATATATAATATTTTTTTAATTAATGGATGTTTATCTGCAGGCCAGCAGCTATAAATCTGTGGGGGCGTGCGTCTATACTGAACGTAAGCGTTATGGACCTCTTTCTAATTAAACTCAAAGCGAGTTCGGGTAGGGACTAAATTAATTGTTGAAGCGATTTCATGATGTTCGTGATGGAAATTAAATACTTAAACGTAGATTTTAACATTTTTGAAATTAATTTGCTTCGTAAAAAGCTGGAAGAAATGTATTTGAAATTATGCGTCGTTTTCAAAGATTTTGAAATGACTTCTTAAGTCTAAAGATAGGAATAAATAAAAACATACTACACTTAACGTAAAAATGTTATCAGATTTGCATCTAAACCAATATATTTCCAATCATAATTCCATTGTAGTCCATTGTAGTCAAGCCAGAGAGGTAAGTTTATGTAGTATACTGGACTTATTAGAAGAGGATAAAGCAGATAAAGACAACGAACCCGTCTTATATTAAGAAACAGTTGTTGATAAAATATATTATATTGTAAGAAAGATGTTATTCTTTTACTAATATTGCCTGTAACTTAGACCAAACACCAAAAATACAATGTGATTTTTAAGATAAAATCAACTCAATCTAAAGATTTGATTTGCAATACGTATATACTTGATACCAGTATTGAGATTTAAGTAATTAGTTTAGAATTTATTAATATTACTACTACTGAAGAGTACCTCCCACGAAATTAAAGTTCAGTTGAAACGGTTTCTAAAATATTAAACTCTTGCTCGATTATTACTTGTGAGATAAAAGATTGATAAAATCACTGTGGTGCTATGATTTTCTGTACATGAAATGGGTCAGTAAGACGCGACGGGGAAAGTAGATCAAATCTATAACATAAAGCTACTATATTATAAAACTGAAGAATTGGTTTGTTTGGTTGAACGCACTTATCTCAGGAACTGCTGGTCCGAAGTGAAAAATTATTTTTGAGTTGAATAGATCATTTATCGAGGAATACTACAGGCTCTATATCATCAAGCTACTACGTAGTGGAGTAGAGTGGTAATCATTTAATGTCAATGAATCAGGAATTTTTTTTTTTTACTTAGCATAATTTATTAAGTATGATAAAAATACAATGAAAATTAAATAATAATTAATTAATTAATTAATTTAATTGGAAAATTTCCATATATTATTGCAAAACTAAGAAATTACGGCATGGATGGGTTAAATAAGTGCCATGGGGACAAAGTATGTCTCGAGCGAAACCGCGGGGAACAGTTCTCAGAACAGAGGAGACCCATGCCTAGCAGTGCGACAGTAATGGGTTATCTACCCACATGGGAAAAAAAGTTTTAACTGGCCCGTTGATATGTTTACCGGGCCAGATGACACAAATCAAGTGCCATCGTCCCCGGTAAGGGAAAAACAGAGGATACGCCTCGTAAATTTTTTTATATATAGGACACGTCAATTTGACTTCACCTCGCCTGATGGTAAGCTGAAGGTAAAGTTACCATCAGGCGAGGTGAAGTCAAATTGACGAGTCATATATATTAAAAAAAATTAGGTACGAGGCGTATCCTCTATTTTTCCCTTACCGGGGACGATGGCACTTGATTTGTGTCATCTGGCCCGGTAAACATATCAACGGGCCAGTTAAAACTTTTTTTTCCCATGTGGCCCGGTACCGGGCCAAGTCACCGGGGCAGATGGGATACACCCAACATCTCTAGCTATGTCATACAAACCCTCAGGTTACTTCTGATTTATTTTATAATGCTATAACAATAATTTTATCATTGTTCATAAGTCTCCAGCAATCTCATTTCCATTTTGCTTTATCTACAACTCGATCAATTATTCTCTCAGTAGATACTAAGTACTGTTATTGTCAACTTGTTCGTTTTTAAGGTACAGCTATACCAAACTGAAACCCCACAATAATTCAATATCTGCATAATATACACTATTGAAACACCATGAATCTTTAAGCGGGCACTATCTATGTCCTAACAATGGCCGACTCATGGCGTAGAATTTCTTATAGACAAGTGCACAACGTACTATAACGGTGATGTTTGCAATTCAGTGATTTACAGAGCCGGCCGTACAACAGAATACGTGGGCTCGTGTTGTGGATAGCACTCACACCGTCATGTAAGCTTGGGTAGAACAGATTTACAAAGACATATAACATAACATAAACTCACGCTTATATCCACAAAAGGGGAGGTAGAGGTGCTAGCACCCACATTTCGCCAGTTTACGTTTAGGTCCCAATGTAATAGGTGGCGAGCCTATTGCCATTTACCGGGCACTTATAAACCTGCGATAAATACACACATAACTTCGAAAAGCATCGAAAAGTCATTGGTGTGTGCCATGGTAACCTGGGATCGAACCCGAGACCTCGTCTTAGCAGTCCATTATCCATACCACTTAACCACGGATTTTACAAAGACAAGGAATGAATAGGGGCAGGTGAAATAATTTTGAAAGAAGTAAGACGCTACGGTATCTCCCGTGCGAATTAAGCAGTCCGACTGGGGTAGTAACTCCGCCCTACAAAAGACTGCGGCCATAATAATCATTGTGTTGTGTTTACGGCATTGAGTAGGGTAGCCAGAACTCACTAAACCCCTCCTTCCTCCCAAGAGGGTGAACATTGAAAAAAGGGAAGTAAGATAATCTGCTGGACTTAGATTTTGTATTGTAGATATTTTCTTTCGATACCTAATGTAATTTCCAGGTTTCAAACCCGGAACTTCTTGATCCGGATCTTCTTAACCATTTAACTACTAACGCCTATCATTCAACATTCTCTTGAACTCATAACATATTATGAGTAAAAAACTACAGTAATTATTTTTTATATTGATTCCTTAAGAGTTCGGTGTGACAGACGGCAAAGGAACTGTACCAAGTTCTATGTATATAAATATTATCAAAACGCATTCGTCGCTAGTGAGATACTGAACATGTTTCATTGTCTGTACGTATATTACTTGTTATAGGTATATATAAATATCATTTAGTTATAGTAATAACAGACATTAATATACAGTTATATCCGTTACTAATAAATTGTGTAAGTATAAACTTTTCTTTTTTTTATTGTTCTTTTTTTGCATTGGGACCTATACATAAACTGGCGAAATGTGGGTGCTAGCACCTCTGCCTACCCCTTCGGGGATATAGCGTGAGTTTATGTTATGTTATGTTTTCTTACTGACATTTATATGGGAGATTTTTGTGATCTTGCAATTTGAATCAAAAAATGTGTATATTTTTTATTTATTACTTAGGTAACAGATAAGCACAGGGCCCACCTGATGGTAAGCGGTCACCGAGGCCTACCGCCTATGGACGAGTGCAACATTTATAGGGGTGTTACACTCGCACTGCCGACCTTGGAGGGGAGGGAGTTGTAGGTATAAATCTTCATTCACTAGAGCGAGCATGAAATTACGTGTATATAGTCTAAGAGCTCTTATAAACTACACAGGTAATTAATATTTAATGTATCTATACATTCATAACGTAATTATATATCAAATTAACGCTACTTTTTAATCATCTTGATTGAGAAAAGAGGTAGAAGATAATATTACTACGTTGGTTATTATTATGATTATTGGACGTAACGGGATTTCCCGTTCGGATTTTGAACAGCTTAATAGTTTAGTGCTTTGTATTATACAAAGTACCATCGAGATGAAAACTGAGTATAACTTATGATATGGGTTCTGGAATATGGATAAATAAACAAACATTGACGTAGTAGACGTATGCAGTCGAATGCTTTATAATTTTTTTTCACGCAAAAACGGTGTAACGAAATTAAATCTTAGCCTCTTAAAATTTCATATTAAAAAAAAATGTTACTTTAAGAGCTGGTAGTAGGCCACCAGTATTTCACACGACCGAAGCTGTAGACGACGCTAATTAAATATAAGAAAACCCGTCCTGGAGTTTGTAAAAGAGAAATAGCATTACATTTTATTATGTAACTTAATAAAATATATTTTGCTATTAATTATTATGTAAAATGGCTGTTAATTAGGTGTGCGTTCCATTTTTTTCTTTTTTAAATCTTATACAGCACTATTTAGATTCAGAGATAAACATATTAGATACATCTTATTTTTAAATACTGGTATGTTGTAATAAAATAGCTAGACTAACGACAATAATATAGTATGTGTTTGAGTAAATATTTGATTACACATTAAAATATATATAAATTAAAATCTGTGAATCCTTGGAGGGATTTAAATATTTAATCATTTAACTTTTAATCCATCCATGAACTTAAAAGTGCTTTCTCGCGGGAGCACTCGCCTGTAATGTAACGTTTATCGATGAATAAGGTGAATCGAACATTACAGTGTACATTGTAATTAGTAAAATGTAATATTACAAGCGAATTCTCGTCAGTCAAGGAAGCAGAATTGTAATGTAATGCTATAAAGTTACATTACAGTCGAATGCAGTAAGGTTATGCACTTTCAGATGTATAATATCGAACACATAACATACAGATAAGTACATTAAACTACGCTGTCGCTTAAATTAGCATAAATACAGTCGTAAAACTATTTAAAACGTTTCTAATAACATGATTTGCACTCAATTAACGTGTTTTATTACATTTTGATGTTCTTTAAGCAGATAAATAAAAAGCACTTAAGATGAAACTCCTAATTAATTAATTTTTTATATTAGGTTCGGGTCTATGACAATTTTTAACGATAACAATCTGATTTAATTTAAAATGAACGCTCAAGTGCTCATCGGACTTCCGTTGAAAAGGTTCTGTATTATTATAAATAAATATTTTCCGTTTCAAATCTGTAATTTGTGTAGGTCTGGATTTGGTGCTGAAATAATACTGCTAAACTATTAACTGGAGAAACAAACGCTTTGTTGGTGTTGCCAACAATCAACGAGCTGAAATACCTACATCATATTAATTTTGGTTGGGTTTAAAAAAATTACTTATTAATCAAATAATTTTATTATATTATTTGATTAATAAGTAAGTAAGTAGGTAAAATAGTTTGTAATTTTAATGCCAAGCATATTATATATATCGCGTATAAACTTTGAAATTTTTTTATGAATATATTTTAATACCAAACTTTTTCTATAGCATTTTATAAAGCATTATTTGCATTCCTACAGCTGATTCAATCAGAACTTACAGTAATTTTTAAGAGCCTCATTTTAGGACTCCAAAGAGACGTTACACCGAACGGTTTTTGTTTTGCTGAACCCTAAAAACGGCAATTTTTTCTGATATCGCGTTTCCGTGTTGAAGATCAGCCGTTCGGTGTCGTGAGAAATGTTAAAGGAAATGAGCTATTGCGGTACTGGTGTGTTTATTAATCAATCAATATTTTGTGTGCTATAGTTTTAATAGCATCGTTTTAGTTACGACGGGCTATTATCCGCAGTTCAGTTCGCGTGAAATACTGATTAAAGTTAAAGTCAATAATCATTTATTTTGTACTAGATATTGCTCGAGGCTTCACTCGCGTAAAATTCTGATCCCCTTTTCGCTTCCAATGGGAAACTATTCCCGGTATAAAAAGTAGTGGTCTGGATATTTCAGTACCTAGGTATATAATTATTACGTATATATTTATAAAATATGACCCACCCCGGCTTCGCCTGTGGCGTATTTCGAATCCCGATGCACCCTTTTTAACCCAACCCTTTTTTCCTAAAATGTATGGGAATCTACCGGAATTGTTTACATTTATGATTATTGCTCCACTCCCTTGGGCAGTAGCGTGATGATATTCAGCCTATGACATTTACGGATAATGTGGCTTTCTATGGGTGAAAGAATTTTTAAAATCTGTTCCCGATTTTAAGATTACCCCTTACAATTTAACAAAATACAAACACACAAACTTTACTTCTTTAAAATATTAGTAGGTATAGAAATGTATTCAAATATTCTCATTATAAAATCCATATTTATTTTATTCTCTTATGCTTATGTTGAGTCTTGAAAGCGCTGTGTAAAAAATTTAAATTAAAAAAATACGAATCAGAAATTGTTTTGCGTATAGTAAAAATAGTTCAGAAGCACTTAAAATCAGTGGTCATACTTAGTATTATAAAAAAAACAATAGCAGAAGTTGGTGAGATTTTAAAAATAGAAGCAAATGAAGGGCTGTTACGTAGCCGGAGCGAAGCGTGAGTATGAAGCAACTAGGTATATTCTATGCCGTGTAAATTATTAGTCCTTGCTAAATGGTAAGGAGGCATCAGCAATTCAAACGGGTTCATAAAAGTCGCCAAGTGGATGCACAGTACCATCACGTCGTGATATCTTGAGACAATGGGCGATTACGTACTGTTGTGTAGGAGTCTTGCCGTATAAGGCGTTGGTCTAAAGTACGAGCAGATTAAATCGCTTCGTTATTAATTAAAATAATGTCAAAAAGATTAAAGTTAGTGATAGAAATTAGGGCATAATATATATTAATATTATTGTTATACCAATTAGGTGGCAGACAAGTACACGGCCCACCTGATGGGTAGCGGTCACCGTGGCCCATGGACGTGTGCAACACCAGGAGCGTCACACTCACGCTGCCGACCTTGTAAAAACCTTCTTATTCCCTTCTTGAGGAACCCTATATTACAATATGGGGTTCTTCACCACATTATAGGTGTAAAATTGTATCTAGATGATTTATTAACCTATCATTATCAATATCTTTTTGTCTACCACGGTAGCCGAGAGCCTCGGAGCTCTCACTTTCGGATTCCAGGAACCACCTTCAAGCTTTACGATACGTTCGTTTCACTTTGTCAATTCTAGGTACCTTTAAATCATCATCATCATTCTCTGAACCTTTTTCCCAACTCAGTTGGGGTCGGCTTTCCATTCTAACTGTGATGCGGCTGAACTTCGATATTTTCCGTGGAGCGACTGCCATCTGACCTCCACAACCAATGGTCATTATGACCAATGGCGATATCGAAGTTCCAAGTTAGACTGGTTGAACTTTTGAGGGCTCCAACTACCCGTAACCTTTAAAATCTTTAAACTATTTTTTTTAACTATAAACTTAAAAAAAAAACCTTTAAAATGAAAAATTTTTAGTCGCTAGAAGCTTTTCATTTAAACGATACAGCTTATGCACGATTTCAATAAATTTGTTAGCACAAAATGAAGTCATAGGGCGATAGCAGCGAACGGTTGCGAGCCATTGAGTCGTTTGTACATTTACGTTGATTTCCGGCAAACATTAATGCGTGACTTTTCTCTTTCAATGTAATACGCCATAGGTTTTACTATGTATGAGCTTACGTGAGTTTTTATTGCCAAGATATTTCATTCTTTAAAAATGGAGAAGTAATAATCTGGATGGATGGTCTATTACTTTGTGGTTGGGGGCTCTGGGGTATCTAGGGTAGGTACACTAGATTTCAGAGCACCATATGGCTGACGCGAGATACATTGTGCGGTTTAAGTCAGTTCAACTTTGATATACACATCACGCCGCTAGCTCCGATGAAATTTCTAGTATGTAAAAAAAGTGTTATTTCGTCACCTAAGATTTTTGGATGACTTTGACGGTTTCAAATGTTTCTTCATGGTTTTCATATCTTGTGGCATTTATTCTACATCTGTTGTATTTTTTTAATTACTATCAAAATATTGTAAAGAAACTGAATTTAGTTTCATACAGTAACTAACATCATTTATTTTTATACTATCTATATTTTCAGATTAGTATCACTGACTAAATCACACAGATTCAAACCAATATCTGATAAACAATTTATGAATATTGCCGAAAATCTTAATACCTATGTGGTTATTAAACAGTATGCAAAATGAATTATGTCCATAACGACAACCAGTATGGTGATTAATCTCCCAAATATATTTTTAAAAATCTGGAAAGCTTTCCCAGAATATTAATTAACTATTAACATGAAAATTGATCATGTTATTATTTAAACAGTAAACTTAGAGATTGTTTGACTCAATAAGTTTGTTTTTCCCATACATTTTGTATACTTAGATGATATCATGATTACGTACAGAATACTAATTAGGCTTAGCCATATTATCTTTGCACTTACCTCGATCATTGACAGTCGCTTTCAGATTTCCAACTACCGTGCTTATCCTCACGTCTTCTTTCACACGAAAATTGTACCTCGGCTTGTCAAACAGCGTTGATCCAGTTCCAGCCGGCATTACAATAACATGTACTACAGCATTTTGGGGAGCTGTTAATCCACCTCCATCAGTAGCCGATACTTCAAGATTAAATTTCCCATTTGCTTGCACTAAAGCAGGTTTAGTAACTAGGATCTCTCCAGTACTTCTGTCAATTCTGAATACATCATTTTCATTACCACTCACGATTCTGTATGTGATTGTACCAAATCTGGCCGAATCTGAATCAGTTGCGGAAACTGCAATAATCGGCTCGGTGGATATCCGTCCTTCTTTCAAAGACACGTTGTAGTCCTTAACTGTGAAGGCCGGGACATTGTCGTTTATATCAAGCAGTTGGATCTTCACCATAGCGGTCGTGGACAGGCCTCCTGCGAATAAATAATTGGTATTGATTGTATGTATTGTTTGTAATACTATATCTAATTGGCAGGCTGTTGATTTATGTTTCTTTGTAAGCACTTAATGTGTTTTGATGGTAAACGGTACAGTTAGAACCAATTAAGTTATGAGAGCGTCACTTGGGATAGATACTATTTTTTTTTATTGGTAGCACTTTGAGTAATGTGCGCTGTAGTTGCATAAAAGGAGGAGGTTCTCAATTGAACTGTTTTCCCCATTCCCATTCCCATTCCCAGGTCCCATTTCAATTTGATCCGTTGAAGTTTTAATTTTTGTAAGAACTATTTTTCCTTTATTGAAGTAAATCAACAATGCCACAATATTCTATTATTACTGTGAGCATAGCATAACATAACATAAACTCACGCCTATATCCCCGAAGGGGTATGCAGAGGTGCTAGCACCCACATTTCGCCAGATTATGTTTAGGTTCTACAGGTGGCGAGCCTATTGCCATTAACCGGGCACTTATGAACCTGCGATAAATAAAAATTACTGTGAGGTATTATAGCAATAAACATTTCTTTAATACAGCTATAACAATTTGATAACTTCGTTGACTTTTTCCAACAAGAAAAGCAAGTACTTACTTAAATATTATAGGTATTCATTTCATTATTGACAATTATTAAGACATAAATTTCTAGCTATAGGTACTAAAACGGTAGATAATTGCTTAATTGATGGTATATTATTGACCAAAAAGACATTATAACATTGTTTTAACAGTGGTTGGGTAGGTACCATAAAGTTATAATTTTATGTGTTATCCCATAAGACTGCAATGTTGATTGATATTCTGCAAAATATAATTATTTTACCTAGTTGAGTAAGTAGGTATCAGTTGAGTTATAATTACGAACAAACCTATACCCGCGGTTCAGACGTCAGTTTTCGCGTTTTTATCTTATCTCCGGTTCTACTCAACCGATCGTGATCAAACATGCGTAAGATTTTAAATCTGAATAAGACCTTTGTAAGGTGCATTTCATTTAGGACATGTGAGTTTCCTCACAATGTTTTTTCTTCACCGTCAGCAGATGGTAAATCATGTATAGCACATATAAATTCCACAAAGTGAAATTCACATTGGTACTGTCCGGCCGGATTCGAACTCGATACCTCTGAGAAGAGACCGCGGCCTTACCCATTAAGCTACCATCGCTTAATAAACTATAATAATATAGTTTTCTAGAAGTTACCATCGAAGGACAAGTCAGAGTCTGCGAAAGGAGAAAACAATTCCGAAAATTCCGAGTCGAAACAAAGTTACCGCTCTGATAAATGGAATAAAACGAAACTATAGTTGCACAATTCTCTCTCGATAAATCAAGTGGGGGTGACTTTTGGACCGGGACGGATCTCGTTGGAATTTATTTTGGGCCTCACCAGTGTGACGGTTTCGTAAAGCCCGTGGAATACTTCTTGAATGCTGGTTTTCGTTGACAGTGTTTTAATGAATACGTAATGCTACTTTACGAAGCATTCACGGAAATATTTTACTTCAAAAGTATTTATATTCAATGGACGCTTTTATTGCACAAAGATAAGATAATATAGTCCAGAAAATAAAAAATAAAGCAAAAAAAGTCTAAGTAGTCAGTTATTTATATAAGAAATGTTAACAATTACTACATTTAAGATTCACATAAAAATTGGTCATAAACTTGGAAAGAAACCGAAGTAAAACTATTCACAAGTGAATGGGGAGTTTTGTAACCATTCGGCCTTCAAATTTCATAAATTAAGACTTTACTATAAATCTTAATCCCTTGTATTAAATGTCAGAGCTAATTATAGGAAAATAGTGAACGCATGTAGCATTTTTAATTATAATATTAGCATAACTTGTGGTTAATAATACTGTTATCCAATCCATCCTTAATTGGCGCCGCTATCGCGTAACATACTCGTACCTCCTCCTTTTTTGAAGTCGGTTAAAAATTAACCATTAAAATTGTTTTTAAATGGCACTTTCTGACAAGCATTAATGACGAATTTCATTAAAAATCTAGAGTTCCTAAGTTAAAGATGCAAGAAGAACTAGCTGATCGAAAACCAATTATTATGCTAGATGCATATGTAGTACAGCTGGAAAGCAGCTTATCTCTTTTCTAAACCAATAAATTTTAAATTATTTGTGATGAGAACGTAATATATTGTAGATGTAATATATAAGTCTTAGAGTAAAGTGTATGACTTTTTACAACATGTACTTCAACGAACATTAATTAATATTTATCAGTTACTCTATTTTACAGTTATCATACCTACTCTAGTTTAATGCTTTAGGATGTTAATTGCTTAGCGACATTAAACCTCTGTACTTTGAAATTATCATAGATAATCTCTTATGTCTTCCTGTTGAAGTACTTAGTTACTTATTAACGACTATAATTTTGCATACCTCGATCAGTAGCTAGTACTGGGAACTCGAATTCGCTGTGAGCCTCATAGTCCAATGGAGCTGACACACACAACTCCCCGGTGTCAGGTTTCACAGCAAATTGTGGCTTTGCGAAGCTCTCGCCGAGCGTGTAATTGACGATAGCATTGACTCCGCAGTCAGGGTCGATTGCTGACATCTGTAAAAGAAATACAAGCAATGTTAAAAACAAATAAAGTATCAGACAAATACGTCCACATTTGCAATACAATTCAATTTCAAAACGAATGTTAAAGTTTGAATCCATTTATAGATTGTGGTTCAAAAGACTCGCCAAACTGACGTTAAAATCTTCGCATGAGATTTTGTTTTAACCGACATAATATTACAGAACTGTGCCCGTAGCCAAGTGGAAAAAGTCTAAATCGCTATCGAATCGTATCGAATAGAATAGATTAGGTCGACCAATCACACTCCAGTTCGTGATTCCGCCGCGGCGCGCGCATCGTACGCCGGCGACGAGCTTGGATGTGATTACGCTACGGAATACACTGACATTTGTCTAGGTCGACCTAATCTATTCTATTCGATACGATTCGATAGCGATTTAGACTTTTTCCACTTGGCTACGGGCACAGGTTATTGACAAATTAAGCTAATTCTACTATTAAAACAAACTTACACACACACACACCAACACACACACACACACACACACACACACACACACACACACACACACACACACACACACACCTCACACATTTCGGGGAAAGCACTCCTGTAATAGAGATTTTGAAACTAGCTCGGGAGCCAGGAATTTTTACTTTAAAATGATTATGTGTATAATGTGTCAATAAAGATTCATTATTATTATTACAAATAGGCGGATCATATCACCACAGTAGCATTCACTGTTAGTAATCTTACACGATACCTGAACCAGGAAGCCAAATAGCCTTCAAGTGACATCTAACAATGGATGCCTAGTACGACTAATTGCCCTCCACAATCCTAGCCAAGATAGGCATCGTAATTAATTAAAGGTATTTAATTCGATGAATTGATCAGGGTTCTGTGGGGTCTGGCATTATAGGAAGTTATGGGACATTCATTTGAAAATATACCAGTATGCGTTTGAAATTGAAAGCTTTGAAATTATTGTTGAAGCGAGTTATAGATAAGGAGTCATTACCAAATCTAAACAATTTATACACAATTAGCTGAACAACCCCGGCTTCGCCCATGGCGTATTTCGAACCCCGATGCACCCTTTTTTACTCACATAATATGCTCATAATTTATCATTTTTTCTAAAATATACCTATGGGAATCTACCGGAATTGTTCACATTTATGATTATTGCTCCGCTCCCTTGGGCAGCAACGTGATGATATTCAGCCTATGACATTCACGGATAATGTGGCCTTCTATTGGTGAAAGAATTTTTAAAATCGGTTCAGTAGATCCCGAGATTACCCCTTACAATTTAACAAATATACAAACACACAAACTTTACTTCTTTATAATATTAGTATAGATATAGGGAAAATTTATAAAACCATTGGGGGATGAGGGGGGGATTGTGAACTCTAGCTACCCTACTTACGGTTGGGAACACAATAATATGGTTGTTATGGCCGCGGTCTTCTGTAGGACGGAGGTAATACTACCCCAGACGAGCTGCTCAGTTCGGATGTGAGATACCATCGTTTTCTACGTACCTCCGTTAAATAAAATCAATGTCACAGTTACTAGCCGTTCACGCTAAGTTTGCCGCTGCCAACTGTCACGCGTTTAGCGTTGTTTCACTCACTCAGTTCTAGTTCCAGTGAGACAACGCTGTACCGACGTCATTTAACAGCGGCAAACTTAGCGCGAACGGGTAGTACATAGCTTAGCTAATTGTTCAATTTCATATATGAAATTAAGAAAATAATGTAAAAATACAATTTGCAACTGGGCGTAAGTGGTGTTATTTATCACTTTAAAATATCAATAATAAATTGTTAATACGGAAAGACTACTCAAAACTCGCGATGACTTATCTTTTGAACGCATAAAATCTAAGGTATTTGTTATTTTATGGTATCCAGTAAAATTTGATATCACTTAAGAAGATGATATTTATATACAGAGAAATAATAAAGCCATGAGGAAGAAGAGGGTGACATTTAGAGGTTAATAAAACTAAAGAGATTCTGTTTAAAACAAAATAAAACCGAAGAGTAACAAATATTGCAACGTTCATTAATTATTCCACAACATATAGCCAGGCAATGGATGGCAACTAAAAAGACAAAAGGTATAAAATACAAAATTGACCTTATCGAGAGCTCATTATAAAAATAAACAGTCTAAATACAACCGAACGATGATAAATGAGAACTCGAAAATGTGTGAGAAATAAATCAACAGACCTTACGAACGGTAGGCACACAATGCAACGCAGAATCCTAAAATTCAATACTAAGGCGCTGCGCAAACGTAGATACTTTTGTTGCCGACATGGCACACCGCCACAGGAAACCCTAGTTGCTGTGTCCCGTATCGACAATCGGACACAGTTGCCGGTTCCCTGTCATCGACACGGCACACCACAAGAAACTTTAGGCGCTGCGCAAACGTAGACACTTTTATTGCCGACACGGCACACCGCCACAGGAAACCGTAGTTGCTGTGTCCCGTATCGACAATCGGACACAGTTGCCGGTTCCCTGTCACCGACACGGCACACCACAAGAAACTTTAGGCGCTGCGCAAACGTAGACACTTTTATTGCCGACACGGCACACCGCCACAGGAAACCGTAGTTGCTGTGTCCCGTATCGACAATCGGACACAGTTGCCGGTTCCCTGTCACCGACACGGCACACCACAAGAAATTGTAGCCGTAGTTGCTGTATCTGCTTGTTTTCCGTAGTCTCATGATGGACGTTTATGAATGTTGCTTGTGTCTTCAACTGACGACTTTTAGTTTCCAGTTACCGACACCGAACACTTTTTGATCGTCCTGAAAATAGTGTTAAGTGGAAGCAACTGGACTCACGTATGCGCAGGGAGTTGAATGATTTCATACTTGTTCTATAGAATTCAAATATTCATCGGTAGCTTGTATCTGACACAAGAAACAAAAGTGTCTACGTTTGCGCAGCGCCTAAGGTAACAAGCGACAAATTGCCGCAGTAGGTGTTAAGTGGCAAAATAAAAGTGTAACAGCATCAAAGATAATTAGCCTGAAATCATCTTTTTCTCTTTTACCTCACTTATATTACGTACGTGACATCAGTTCTTGATTAATTGCATCCCTGTCGTAAGCTAAGATAAATTGTCGATGTACCCGTTGTTGAATTTTAGATTCTGACAACTTAATGGTAAGGCTCAAATTGGGTAATAATTTATGAGGTCGCGAAACAGTGTTAGTTTTAGCGATTCCATTAATGGTTTCATTCTTGTATCTTGTCTTATTAACATTGTTGGTCGATCGTTGATATAAATTGCTTTAGTATTGAGACGTTTAAATTATCTTTTTAATGTTATATTATATATTATTTCAGACTTTAGATTGAGTAAAAATAGCCGGAAAGCTTTATACTGGGAGGCTAAGTCTAGAGTGAACAGATTGCTTCTAGGCAAGCGTGCTCCTTCGTCGACAACATCGTCACTTACCATCAGATGACTATTAAGAAAAGATATCTACCCATTTATAATTTTTTGATATTCTATTAGTGGATGGTACATCATTTTCCTATAAAAATTCTCGTCATTGATCATTCATAAATTATTGTCTTTTTTATATACATATTTGTCATATTTACACGTTGTTTATGGCAGCTATTAATTAAATCGACTTTAGAATTTATTCTCGTCCTTCAAACGGGTTTTTATAAGCAGCTGCAGCTTATTGTTATTACACCATAAAGACTTGGAGTTCTTTATCAGCGCATGTGTTTCGCTTCTCCTAAGCGGGGCGGGAAAAAGCATGTGATGAGGCCGTCAAGCTGAGGGCCACCATTGCAACACTATCGATGTATGTAGTGGTGACTCCCGGTCCTGAGACTTTAACCTTAGCTTAACATCAGGCCAGGTAAAGTCATGTTGACGTGTCTAACATAAAAGTAGTTGCTTCACTAGTCTGTACTGCTGGAGTGTCAACAAAACTAACCAATCGTGTCTCATCATCCTAATTCCCCACGATTTCTGACTTTCACTCGATACAACCTAATTAAGCTTCGTATGACTTTTGTTTAAAACATTTACTTTTATTCAGACCATTAAGAGGACACGCAACGTTCTGAGAAACATTTGTAGCGATCCCCGAAACTGATGTGCTTACTTTATTATTATTGAGAATACGATTCTGCGGCTGATTGATGCGCTTGAGTTGCATGCAAACTCAGGTACTAGTGGAATACTAAAGAACGACCAACTGACAACTTTGTTCTGTCCAATAGAATAAATGAAATTTATTTTAAGTAATTTATTTATTCTCTTTCCAGTTCGTCCTGTAGTTTGGTGTAATTTATATTTTTCGGTATCAGAGCAGTTTTTGTTGGGACATCAATTAAAACTTCACCGTTGATACCGATTTCAAGCCGTATAACATATTCATTTATAAAGATCGTTGATAACAGTATTTTCTCTACCGCACACGATGATTCCTTTCTCAACTAAAGTGTTTCGTAATCTTGAGTATCTTCATTTAAATCAGTTTTAACTTTGATAACTTGTTTTATGTGATATAAAAGTGACATTTTTGGAATTCACTCAATGTCAACTATAATTATTCTAATCTTAATTTGTCGAGAGTTATGGCTCTGATCTGAAGACCTGAGAAAGTGGAAAAGTTAGGTAGATGGAGCAATTAAATAAAAAAAAATAAGGAGAAGCAAAGTAGAAGTTCTTAACCGTGACCACATTGTCACTTACCAATAGGTGATGTATATTTTAACTACTGCCTAGAATCGCCAGAGCGCTTTGGAGATAGATAAATATTTTACGTATTTATAGATGACTACTTATCATTAGTTGTACCATGTACTTCTTTGTCCTATTGGAAGTATAAAAAACTCTTTATTATGCCTAATAGAGACTTAATATTTACTTAAAAACTACCATCATCATTTACATTACTGCTCGGTTCATATATTACAAACGTGCTTCGAAATATGAACGTATCGATAAGGTTTCGCCGTTCACGATCGTTTAGCGACACTACGTTTTATATTTAAATTTCCGCACTAACGCCATATCGGCTACCTCACAGAGAAAGATAAGGCTGCCAACAATGTGATTTATTGCACACTCCAACCACTACTTAACACTTTAAAAACGTTGAGTTCAAACTGTATGGATATCTCAATTAGCGACTTTTATGTGCCGCTAATGTTCCGATTATTAGCTAAGGGATCCAGCCGTGAGGTAAAACTGCAATACAAGATAATGCCATATGTGCAGAGAATCTAAATCAATGCTGAATTACTGCATTATATGCCGATATCGGAGATCAGAATCGGATTACTGACTCCAAGGGAGATACCTACGAGACACAGATCCAGCAATTCAGTGGAATGGGAATTTTATTCAATGATATTTTTTCCTTTACGATCTAAATAAATGATCATTTTAGTTTTGTGGTCAAAAATATAAATTGCGGCAATAAATACAACATTTACAATTTGGTATAAGAGTACCTTACGATAGTATAGTATAACATAAATATAAGCAAAGTAAATATAAATTTCAATTGAAACAGGAAATTGATGAACAACAAGACCGTGTTACTAGAATAAAAAAATTGGAATGCAATAAAGGAATTTAAGTCTGATATATAAATAGTATACCTTTCCTCGAAACTTAAAATAAACTCTCTCTTCACTAAATAAATACTTATACGTAAAGTACTTAAAAATGAAGAAAAAATAAGGCAGGGAGTACAATTTTCCATGTCCCCGGGCAACCGTAAATTTAAACAGGAGTTATTTAAATTCAACTTACGCATTCGACTGGCTAATCTAAATAAAGCGAGCATCTGCCTTGTTTACTTTAAAACTAAAAGAAAAGCATAAAATAAAATGATTTGTAACAAAAATAATAAAGAAATTCTTACTCAGTTCGGCCGGTGGTAAAGGACATTGTAATTCAACCTGATTGGCACACAATAATGGTATCAAACATAAACCATTTAAAAATTGTCTGAGATAAAAGTAAAAAAGGAGATCGAACGACAGTGGTGTAAGGAGCAAATAAACTTTTCAGGGGACAATACCTGGCTTGGACTGCCGAGGATTTGTAATGCCATTAGTTCAACAGCGTCAATCGATGCCAAAGGACTTCCATTTCTACACCAAAGTGATAAGGTTGATATTATTATGACCGACATTCTGGATAATTAAAAAATGAATCCGAATTTGTGACCTGCATACTTGGGCGACTATCACTTTCTTTTGTAATTGATTTTAATTGATGAAATTTGGGGCGAACTATATATTAAGTGTTTCAATGGATGTTACTTTCTTTGCAAAATCAATTGCCCTGTTTCATTTGAATGGTTGTTATTAAATTGGTTATTAATTTATGAATGAAATGAATTGAGTAAATGCTTATAAAATCGTGTCACAGTTATATATCAGGAAAAGTTATTGATCATATTTTAATCACAAAAACAATAAAAATTGGTGCTCTAATAAAATTTTCTGCGACCGAAACAATACCATTTAGGAGTAACTTACAATTTTGATGAATTACAATTATGATAGTCATATCTTTAAGCTAGTTGCTCTACCCACAGACTTTTTCCTTCTTCTTATAATCCCGGGTTCTGTCGAAGCCATCAAGGTAGGGACCGCCATTTTAGGGCGAATGATATCTAGAATGGCGTGCCATATCCTCTGGATCTGCTTCTTACCATCCAGCGGGGTAAAATAAACTGACGGGTAGAGTAGGTATAAAAAAAACTTTAACTAAAATTTTCAGATCAATATCAGGAATATCTTTTAAAATAAAATTGTTTAACTCAAGGGTTATTTATTTAATTGAAGGTGCGGCCTCACTGACCTTTCCCTCCGTTTCATTAAACATTTCATTGTCTTGCTCATCGCAATTTATATAGCCTCTTATTTTAAAGAATTAAAAGTATTAATATTGTTTTTAACAATACTGTTCTTGTATCAGTTGGTAATCTGATGCTTTGGGAATCTTATTGTTCTGTTTAAATCAATGGTTTCTTTTTAGTTTTATGCTGCAGTATGTGCTTACTGAAATAAAATATAAATGTTGCTACGGTAACTATAGCTGGACTATTTTATGGATTTCAAAAGGAACTAAACATGATTAATATTGATTCTTAATTATTATTGATTCTGTCCCCCCACCTCTTCCTAACCTCCCTACCTCTTCCTAGCCCTTCCCCTTCCCTTCAGGGTAGACAGCGCGTGTGTGTCACCCTTAGTGTTCGGGGCCGCCTCCACGAAGCCGTCGCCCGTCGCTGGTCGCCTCAGCCGGGCCTCTGTGAACACAGTCTCACCCGGCGGGGGCTGACCGCCGGCGACGTGAAGAGGACGCGACCCCGGCGCCAAGCTGCTGAAGAGGAGGAACCTCGCCCCCAGGACCGGCCACTATCGAGTGGTCGAGAAACACAGTCCACTGCTAAGGTGGCCCAGCGCCCAAAGGCAGTTTCTCGCGCCCCCAGCCGGGGGTGCTGAGGGTATCCAGTCCAGCCTTAGTGTTGCACACGTCCATAGGCCACGGTGACCGCTTCCCATCAGGTGGGCCGTGTGCTTGTCTGCCTACCTACGTAGTATAAAAAAAAATATTTTACTAAAAATAGAAAATATTTTTCACATTAGGTTCATTTGAATGGTTCACTGGAATTCTTTACCACCTCACGTCTTTTCTTCCTGCTACAGTCCCGGATCCTTTATGCGGGGTGTGAAGAAGCATTTAATGAGGCCGTCAAGTTGAGGGCGGCCATTATGGCACTGTCGGTGTATGTAATGTAGCTTACCATCAGGCAAGGTGAAGTCATATTGACGAGACCGATATAAAAAAAACAGTCTGTGGAATTGCGATATTGTCACCACAAGGTCACCTTTAACAGGCGAAATTTGTTTATAACCAGAATACTATAATTGAAAGTGCGTGTCGGAGTAAGTTGAAATGATAAAAAATAACATATTGCCGGTATATGTATGTTCCGCTGTCATCGAATCACCAAGTTTGGTCATACGGAAAGGAGTATAAATATACAGAAATATACCTACGTTACTATTGTCAGTTTTATGCGAAAAATATTGTATATATGAGAATATTGTATACTTGAGAATGGTGCAGGCCCCTCCTAGAATGCTAAAGTGCTACAACTACAGAATGCTGTAGTTGTGGCATTTGCCTACTACAATATATTGATATTGTGGTAGACACGCGACCTTTTTTACTATTTTTTTGACATTACTATATTTTGACATTTTCAATTATTTTATTGTTTAACTTCGGTTAAAATTTATTAAGTACAAGGAAATTTCTAATGTTCTTGAAATTTATTATATCTTTTTTTTATGTACCTTTATTTATATTGACACGAGACAAAAATGTACATTCGTCCATATTTAGTCTTAAGATATTTATCTATGTATAACCTGACGTCTCAAAATGCAGCAGTGGAGTTTGTTGCGCCGTTTCTTCTCCACTAGCGCCTAGGAAGCGGTGGTAAACTTAGTATTAAGTAGTTTTTGACGTCAAAAACATGTAATTACGTTACACTATTTTGAGAAATAAAGAAATTGAAATTGAAATTATAAAATGTAATTTAAAAGTGGCCATTTACACCAACATTTAACAAGCTCTTCTACTGGTTATGTCAGACTTGTACCGACTAAAACCGCATACCGTCTTGGGTCTTCAGACGCACGGGTGTAAAGTGAAGGTATTTTCCTCGCACCCGGAGTGACGCTGGGCCATACATGGTTTCAGATGGCCACGTCGGGTATGTAGTGCTATTAAAACGTAAAATAAATAATGACAATTCCAATTATAGTGTTAAATTTTATAGTTGCTGTGGTGTCCACTACTTTACACAATAAAACACGTTGTTATTTAGTGAGTAGGTACACGATCCACAGCACGCCCACACGCCGCACCAGACTGAATCTGATTGACGCTAGACGTCACTGTCAACCGCGCACTACATTTATTTGTGTATATCACATCTCTTCCTTTTTATAAATCAGTTAGTTTTATAATATACGCATTATCTAGAAACAAACAAACAATTTTTTATTAATGTACCATTCAAAATTAATCTTCTTTGTACGATATATTCATTTCTCCTTCGTGATCTTTATCTTTCCATTTTCCTTCTACTTTCTTCAGATGTACAAAATTCCTTCTATACTCTTATCCAGTTTCATTATTTCTAATATTTATTTCTTCTACGAGGTTCTTTACATAATCCAATCAGTAAATAATCCAATCAGTAATTCTCTATCCATAGCTTGTCTCTTGTGTCTTTGTTTAATTTGTTTTTCTCTTGTCTCAAGCTCTATCTCTATTTTGTGAACAATTTAGATGGGGATTTTCCTGTGGAGGGATGAGGTCTCCTATTGTACATCATTAAGTACTTTAGCAAACCGTTAATCTGTTAATTCATATTGACTGATTTTTTGTCTCTCTACTTCGCCGTTTTGCATTGTCAGCGGTTATATTGCACGATTTCCGGTCCTAGAGAAGATTTTTTCAATACATTTATAGTATCAAGGGCAGAGATAGATTTCATAATTTCAATCTCTTTAAAACGACTATCTATAATAGTCTATAATCACTAAAAGATTATTTCCATTCGGTAATGGCTTAAAAAATCAAAAGCTGCCGTATCGACCCAAGCTTTTGTAGGAATTTCGCGTCTTTTCGTGGGTACTGGTGGGTTGTAGACTGAGACTAAAGCACACAATCTGCAATTTTTTACCTTTTTCTATTTTAGGCCATCTCACTTTGATGCGTAATCTAGCTTTCATATTTACAATGTCTGGGTGACCCTCGTGAGCTGCTGCTAATACTTGTTTTCGTAACTCAAAAACTTAACAAGATGCCGTTATGTACCCAGAGCTCATGTTGGAATAGCTTGTAATTACTAATTGAACCATCCCAAGAATCATTTATTAAGGCATCTTTGACTAATTTGAATTTAGCATCATTGTTGGATGCTTCTATTATTGATTTTTATCAATAATCACAGGTCATGCATAATGAATAATCTGGTTAACATGATATTCGCCTTCAATAGTATCTATTTCTTTTGTATTGGAATTTGTGCTAAAACGAGGTAGCGGGTCTGCAATATTTGATTTACCAGATCTATAAATTATTTTGTAATCGTTTCCTTGTAGTCGAAGGACCCATCTTTTGATTTGAGCACAAGGTTTTGACCTTATACCAAATATAACTCCCAAAGGCTTGTGGTCTGTTATAAGCTCAATTTGGGTCGTAGTAGGTTTGCAATTTTCTAAATACGGTCTTTAGATGATTGAAAGATAGCTTTCTTGCTTGCTTATTGATTGCTTATTCTTTTTGCCAAATCACCGTTAATATATACATAGGTATATATTTTTTCATTTTCAACCAATACATTTCGAATAGGTTCTGTAACGATTGACAGATTGGGGATTCATTTCCCATTGCTTTAATTTATTTATCAAGCAGCTTAAAGCCTGATGATGAAAGTTAGTGACCAAGAAATTGAATTATTTTTGCATTTAAACACATTTTCATCCCACCACCTCGGAAAGAGTACTTTTGCTTTTCGATATCTGCGTGCAAAAGTCGTTTTTATCCTCTAAAGGATAAAGTAAATTTGAATTATAGAACTTCATGTGCGCTAACTTTTTGAATTCAAAACATGATTAAACTTGAATTCAAAAAATCATTAAACTTGTACCTCTATGGCGCCAAATTTATACGAGTATGCAACTTTTTTTTTTATTTGTTTTTATTAAAGTTAGACTCGGAGCCTCCTTGCTGTAATTTTTTTTTATTTCATTAAAACCTTAGGTCACTAAACAAGAAACTTGAGAACAAGTGCGAAACCTAAAATGAGTGATTTGAGTGATGAAGAAATTTCTTTTTTTTTTTTGTATTTAGTCATTTCTTCGCTGAGGTGGGATGAAAAGTTGTGTTGCACGCGAGTGCAAAGATTTTTCATCTTGCGCTCGTGATTCAAATTTTAGAACCCTTCACTTGCTCGGTCATCAAAACTGAGCACGCGGTTAAAATGTAACTTTGCACTCATGTATGACAAAAAGCTATTGCTTTCGTTCAATAAAACATTATTGTCTTTGAGCACTGCAAACCCAGGAAAATGGTTTACTGGCAGGTACGATGATGTCAATTTTTACCAGTTCATCTATTTTCTTATTTATTTTTGATTCCAAAGGAATTGGGACTCGCCTATAAGGTTGGCAACTGGGGAAACTTCTTTATCAATAGTGATTTTTAATTGAACATCTTTGAACTCATCTATTTTTTTATTTATTTTTGATTCCAACGGAATTGGGATTCGCCTATAAGGTTAATAACTGGGGGAACTTCTTTATCAATAGGTAGTGATTTTTAATTGAACATCTTTGAACTCATCTGTTTTCAAAATGTTCCTTGTGCCATTTTTATAAACATAAAATTTTGTTGTTATTGAATTGGAACCACTTTTGGCAGTGCATCGAATGAGCCTAGTACCTTTAATGGTATTTTGGCACCAATATGCCAGGAACGTTCTGTCTGATGACTTCTCTTGATTTATTTATTTATTTATTTGTACCTATGCCTCTGAACATTATGCGGAGCCTTTCTATTACAAATTCAAATACTTTCTATAATATTTTTTTTTTATATATGACACGTCATGTTGGTTACACGACTTTTCTTGATTGGAAACAACAACTTTAGATTTTTTCATGTGTTTCCAGGTGGTTTGCAGGTTTTATCACTAATAATATTAGATCTGCTACCAGAATCGATGAGCATTTCTATCTTAACACCACCAACCAGACAATTAAAAGTTGCATCATCATCGATATGAAAAATATAATGTACTTGCTATTTTTTTTACTTTAGTTTTTTCGCTATAATGGACATGCTATCGCTATAGTTTGTGAAGAGATTTTCTTTTATTGGCCTTTATTCTGTTATGTTTTGGTAATGAACTTTGTAATAACACTTTAAGCCGTTTGCATTGATTGCAGGGCAGGAGTCAGATTTTACTTTTATTGGTCCTTGTTCTGCAATTGAAAATTACCTTTGTAACCACACTTTGTGCAGTTAGCATTAATTGCAGGGCAGAAATCAGATTTTTTCTTTTATTGGTCCTCAGACATCAGATTTTTTCTTTTATTGGCCCTTGTTCTGCAAATGGAAATGACCTTTGTAATTACACTTTATGCAGTTAGTATTAATTGCAGGGCAGGAATCGTTGTCACTTCTGTGACGTTTACTACCACATAGACATCAGATTTTTTCTTTTATTGGCCCTTGTTCTGCAATTGGAAATGACCTTTGTAATTACACTTTATGCAGTTATTATTAATTGCAGGGCAGGAATCGTTGTCACTTCTGTGACGTTTACTACCACATAGACATCAGATTTTTTCTTTTATTGGCCCTTGTTCTGCAATTGGAAATGACCTTTGTAATTACACTTTATGCAGTTATTATTAATTGCAGGGCAGGAATCGTTGTCACTTCTGTGACGTTTACTACCACATCGGCAGCAGGTATTCTGGGTAGTAGTTGTATTTGTACCTTGTTTATGGTGAAAATCATTTAACTATTTAACTGGCATTCTACAGTTTCAAGGGGGTTAGCCTCTATTATGATCTTTTCGATCGTGGCCTCATCACCTAACAAATTTTTTTCTTAATATAGTCGAATAGCACTTTTTATTTGATCGATAAGGTGCACTCGTCTTCTCTAAAAAACTTGTATTTTGAACTTGGTCGTCTCAGACGAATCAAGAACATTTTAAATTTTTTCTGGGTTTTGTTTCATCAGACAAAATATGTGCCTATGAAATAAGTAGCTTTGTTTGGGGGGAAAATACTCCTCAAGTTTTTTTTTTTTGAAATTTCAGTGTCATGCCCCATAAACAAATTATCTTGTAACCAAAACAATTTGAGGTAATCTCAAATTGTTTGTCGCTAATTCTAAGCTCAATTACCTACTATTAGGTAAGTGAAGATTTTGTGGAACATTCAGAGGAGTTTCATTTGATACCGAAATGTCTATAAATCGTTACAATGAACAGTACAGAGTACATTTCGGTGAATGTTTATTAAGTGTTGGGCCTTTACCAGTACGTTTTCGACACCAGATACTTGTTTAGTTTTAACCATAACAATTTGATAACACCGAAGTTACAGGAACACACCTTTGTTAAAACTGGTACTTGACAATTATTATTGTCGGAATATTTGGTTTGTAAAATAATTTTATGGTCAAATAGGTATAGATTCGAAATGTTTGTAGGTACCTATTTCATACTTTACTTACGACTTGGTCAACAGCACTTCATGATAATTTTATTGTTAACTAGATACTTACTTCATAAATATTGTATTTTACATAATTACGGTCCATATATTATGATTAAATATGGATAGATAATGCAATGGTTTCATGCGTTCTTACTGCATTGTTTACGATCTGATAGACTTATACAAAACACTTCTATCTCCCTTTTTTAAACGGTTTTATTTAAATTGACCTGTTTGTTTGGGTCGAATCTAGTAATTGAAATTTGACCCCCTTTCAGTTGTCTGATTGCTGGATATTTGGCAGAAGTCTTTAGTTCTGATGACAATACAATTTAAAACCGTTTAATTTGATAAACATTATTTCACAATTTATTTATGTTATTGTTTTAACTTGTGAAATTGAAATTATTAGTTATAATTGTTGTTGACCAATTTCTGTAAGCAGGTATTTTGGGCACTAATTTACTCACTGCGCTTATACTCGTCGCCAATGTGGTGTCCACTACTTTACACAATAAAACACGTTGTTATTTAGTGAGTAGGTACACGATCCACAGCACGCCCACACGCCGCACCAGACTGAATCTGATTGACGCTAGACGTCACTGTCAACCGCGCACTACATTTATTTGTGTATATCACAGTTGCGATCAATGATATTATACATGTAAAAAGAGGCAGATATGTTACTAGAGCGCGCCAGGTGGACTCGAAAACGTCCCAATTGGGACGTTTTTTGACGGATAATGTTCATAGCTATCTTTTTTACTCACGTGCTTATCCCATCTTTCATACTACTTCAAGGCTAATTGTCAACAATTGTCAATGTGGATCAGATTTGAGGTGTCAGTTACTATGGACGTAACATATCTTGTATAAAAAATCATTAGTTGCGATGAAGTGTCGACGCATGGCAATAGTCTGTGTGTGAATGTATTTGCGGTAGGTGTAATTTGATATACCACCCGCATCGAGTGAGTCTCAACGGGTGCGTCAGCGTCAGGGAACGTTGCGGTCATGCCGCGATCATCGGTGAGCTTTATCATTTGTTGGTTTTTATAACCACTTGTTTGGTTACACGGAGATTTTTTTTTCTCATTTAATAGGTAGATATTGTTACACTATATCTTAATATATATAAATCTCGTGTCACAATGTTTGTCCTCAATGGACTCCTAAACCACTTAACCGATTTTAATAAAATTCGCACACCATGTGCAGTTCGATCCAACTGAGAGATAGGATAGTTTTTGAAACGGATTTCGACATCCACGCGGGCGGAGCCGCGGGCAACAGCTAGTTTATATATATATTGATACAATAGACCGCGGTAGCCTAGTGGTCTGGGTAATGGACGAGGTCTCGGGTTCGATCCCAGGTTCACCATGGCACACACCAATGACTTTTCGATGCTTTTCGAAGTTATGCGTGTATTTATCGCAGGTTTATAAGTGCCCGGTTAATGGCAATAGGCTCGGCACCTATTGCATTGGGACCTAAACATGAACTGGCGAAATGTGGGTGATACCACCTCTGCCTACCCCTTCGGGGATTTAGGCGTGAGTTTATGTTATGTTATTGTTACACTACTGAGTTAGAAATAGATTGTTGTACCACCAGCAAAATCCTTTAAACGGGGCGTGAAAAAGCATTTGATGAGGCCGTCAAGCTGAGGGTCGATCGGTATCGGTGTATGTAGTGGTGACCCCAGATCCTGAGACTTTACCTTTAGCTTACCATCAGGCGAGGTGAAGTCATATTTGACGTGACCGATATAAAAAAAAAATATTATTATTTTCGTCGTGTCTATACTCGTAATAGCATCAGGTTTATACATCGTTTGATTCTAATTTTTTTTTAGTTTTTAGAATGCCTTAAGCGTGGTTTATAACAAATTTTGATCTAGATTTTACGATTAGATTTACAAGAATGTTATCGAAGTTATAAATTCTCGAATACATCTGCAAATGAAGTGTTGCTATTTAAGTGGGTAGAAGTTGGTTTTCCCTTTTCGTAAACAGGTTATAATACTTATCACAGAATTTACTTAAGGCCCATACATAACGTGGGATCTTTTGTTGTTTCTTTTTTAATTATTTACAATTCCACAGTTGTGGCAAAAGACTTGTAAAATTGTTGAACATGATATTTTTTTTACCGACCGAATTTTTGTCCTAGCATTTCGATTGTCAAACACTAACTACTTGGAATATTTTTGTCCAAATAGTTCGATTGTCAAACACAATCTAACTACTTGAAATACTTATTTTTGTTCAAACTATCCGATCATCGAACTGTTAGTAGGACTAGTTGGAATAAACCCAAAACTATCAATAATATTAATGAAATGTAGTCGAACTTTTTTATCCGTCTGTCTGTTAGTACCGACTAAACTGTAAAATGGCTGGACCGATTTTCTCAGGACTTTCACTGGCTGATAGCTGATATAACAAGGAGTAACTTAGACTACATTAAAGTTGGAAAAACGATTAATAGCGCACAAAAAATTAAAAACTTAAAAATCGATATCCACGCGGTCAAATTGAAGTATTAAAATCGTAAACATTCGTATAATCCATACATTAATACCCTAAGGATTATAACATAAGTATTTTATAGCTTGTACAATCCTTTTGGGTCAAGCAAAAGGGTAAGCAAATCGAGATTTACAACTTTTATTGTCTGACACGACAGTCATAACATAGACTTGATACTGGGTTTTTTACCAGAAGCATGAATATGTAAAGACTATACTGCCCCACTAATCACAAAAGCGGTATCTCAGTGAAAGCTAGTTTCGAGATAAGGTCAGTACGGGGAAGTGTGTCATACTTTTTGCGAAGTTTACTTTGAACATAAAAATCACATATTTTTAGGTATGATTTCTAAATCTCGGTGCAAACAAAATATGATATGGTTCATAATTGGCTGAAAACAAAGTGTTTTAGTCAATAATATTCATTAGGAATTAGTTTTTAAGTACTAATTGTAAATGACTATGCTAGACACACTTTCCCAACAAAGTGAGGCAAGTGTGACTACGTCTTTCGTGTACAATAGACAGTTATTTTTAATTTAGAAATGCAGTGCTTAAGCTACTCGATCGTGTGAACGAATCAATTGATGTTAATACTACGTAATATACTGTGTATGAATCTTTCAAGGTTGTAAAATTTATGAGGTAAGTGTGTCATATTATGTTGGGCAGGGATAGAAAACATTTTTAGGTAAAAGTCATAGCTGATGGATAATCTTCACTTTTATTTAGAGTTTAGTAAAATTAATGTTAGTAATATTAAAAGGTACTTATTGAAAGGTAAGTAGGTATTCAAATGAAATATAAAGGTAAATTTTCTTGCTCCTACATTTTTTTTTGTTTCTACAAGAAAATTTATTTTTCATCAATAAA
Organism: Lithosia quadra; assembly: GCA_963576445.1. NCBI lineage: Eukaryota > Metazoa > Arthropoda > Insecta > Lepidoptera > Erebidae > Lithosia > Lithosia quadra. The sequence continues at coordinate 15,550,226 of OY754880.1, read as the reverse complement.
ATAAATTTTAGTATCTTGCATAAAAATTAAACAAAGCTAATAAGTAACAAAATCATACAGAAAATATCAACATATTTAAAATTTTACCTTGCTTACTGACTAACACTTTTAGTGTGTACAGGTACCTACAACCTTCCAGAGATAATTAGTCCAATACAATATAAAATTGTTAACGAAATAAATAATTAAGATTACTGTCTACAAACAAAATTACAAACTATTATACAAACAAAATTATAAACTTTGCCTTAGAAATTATATAATAAATTAAATCAAACTCAATGTTTTTAACCTCTGACTTGGGGCAAGTGTGTCATATAGACACACTTGCCTCATGGAAAGTAGACACACTTTCCCAGTCACTTGATTTAGAGGTTCGATTTTTTGAATGGACGTAATTCTCTCATTTTCAACAATTCCGACAATATTATAGGAGTAATAATAAGTTTAATTAGTATACTAACCACTTATGGGTACAAAATACACTGATTTACACAAAAAACCAAGATTTTTATGGATTCAAATGGGTGATGTGAACTCTAATTCGTCTTACAAAATGTGACATTTTTTAAAATGGCGATAACTTCATAAATGCTTGACCAGTGCCATCTAATTTTAAATTATGTAACTAGATATTGGTTTCCACACAAGAACAGATGGCACTTTCATCAAAAGCTCTAATAGTTTCCGTAATATAAAGGGCAGTTACACTTGCCTCATAGCTACACTTCCCCGCACTGACCTTAATTGATGTTTTGTAAAATTAGGTTTTTTGTTAATTTATCGATTGTTATTTTTGGTTATTATATGTAGTGTATGTATAATATTAGGTATATTTTCTATTCCAATAGTTAAAATATGTAAAATATACATGGAAATGCCATAATCGTGAGTTACTGCTACACCGCTTAGTAATTACAAACTTAAAATTTGAGTTGCCGCCTTTTGGTTAGCATTCCGCCTAACATTCTTCTATACAAAAATATATTGATTTTCAGTCAAATAAAATACGTATTTTTATATACAAAAAAACAAATCAAAGTGCACTTACAAAGTCTTTTATTATTGAAATTTATAATCATAAAAAAAAATATTAAAAAAAGAGACGTGTTCTATGAATTCTAATCAGTTAAAAGTGGGGAGTTCTCTCCAAAAGGGCATTCCATTTTGTGGTATAATATTTTCGAAAGATTTCAAAATATTATCTATTTTGTTTGTAGAAATACCTAAGACGGATTCTCTCGGGTTTTTAATGTCAGACGGCAGTCACTCCCATAAAAGTTATAAAAGCCAAAGACGAGAATTATGCGGACGAAAGCAACCAGGAACAAATTTGAGATTATGATGTTTTGTACGCCTTTGGATTGCAGAATATTTGAACTGAAAATAAATTATAATATCACAAATTTGAAAGTAATCCTGGCAATATTTACCTAGGTAAAAAAACCTAAAGATGCTTAGAAGCTTCAAATTCCAATTGAAGCTAGCTAACTGTTACTATCGCTGTATTTATAATAAATAAGGTTGCCATTTGCCGAGTATCTTTGTATACCTACTCTTTGACTACTGAAGATATAACTCGTGTGACCTTACTCATCTTTAAAAACGCATTACTTAGCAAACAGTGCAGTTCAGTCAATATTTTTTTTCATCCATGATAGGGCTACGTTTAACCTCAATATCACCTGGGGCTGGTGGTAAGTGACGACGTGGTCTTCGAGGAATCAAATTGCCTAGAAGGATACTAATCACTCGTGACTTGAAGACTTCGAAATCAAGTAGTCAAGAAATCACAGTATTTTCAATTATGTAAAACAGTATAATTATAACATTTCCACTTGTTTACAACAACAAATTTACCTATAAACAAGTAATGACACGAATATTAGCCAAGGTAGGGAAAAATCATAGCAAAATGTATTACAAATTCGACCATATATGGGACCTTAAAGACCAATTTGACTAGCGGCTGCAGTCGTATCTCATAATTTATGAATCAAGTCAGTATTAAATAACTAAGCGTTGTAGCGGTAAGTCATTACACCGCTTATTGGCTTAGAACACGACGCTTCTGTTTTTTGAAAGATTTGGCTGTATTTCAATATACGGCGAGTTGCCTACGTATTATTGATATACCTCTAATAGCCCTAGAAATTTAAGGTAAAACTGAGATAGAGAAATATTTCAAAACGATTTTTTTATACCTTTTAAGTGACATATCGCTACGAGGCTTAGTTCAATAGATGCGTATTTTTCTAAGCTATCCGATGCCATAAAAATCAGATTTTCGACTTTTTTTGAGATAACGCTTTTGTGCTTAGTAGGGCAGTATAGATAGAGCGCGTTGAAGAATAACATAAGACATTCACCATGCGTACAGTTAAGGAGTGGAATTCCTTGCCCGAGTCTATACTTCCGGCCTACGTATTACTACGTACTACGGCCAAACTACACATGGTTTGCCTCCCCCATTTTTAACCGACTACAAAAAAGGAGGAGGTCCTCATATCAACTGTTTTTTTTATGTCTGTTACCTCTGAACTTTCGACTTCGTGAACCGATTTTGATGATTTTTTTTTGATAGCCGCCGCTTCAAAATGATCCGTTGAAGTCGGGATTTTTGTAAGAATTATTGTAACACAGTCTCGTCTTCAACACGTGCCGTCCATTAGTTTTATAGAATCTACGGTTAGTCATTGTGATGAATAAATTGAAGCTAAAGAATTGTTTGTAATTTATTAGAATATTATCAAAAACTATGCTTAATTATAGATCTGTCATTAGGTATTTGAAACCCCGCAGCGCTTCTATTCAAGTCAAATCAAATAAGCAAAATGACGTATGCCAGTTATATTTTAAAATAATATTTAGACTTTTACAGCCCATATTTTAGCACAAATGATTCAATATTGGGCGTTTTACGAGTGTGTTCGTGTGAAATCGTTTTTAAATAGGTATGACAACAAATTGTGGGCAAAACTATAAAGTGTGACCTTGGATGGTACTCTTAAACTTTTTCACTCCATGAAAGAAAGAAAGCTCTAACCCCTCCCCCCCCCCCCTCCAGGGTCAGCAGCGCGAGTAAGACGACACCTGAGGTATTGCACACGCCCATAGACTGACGGTGACCGCTTCTCATTAGTCTAAGTGTTTATTTGTGTGTGTGTGTGTGGCTGATTTCGATACAATTTTACTACAGATTGCTATACTGTAAGACGTACCTAACTTGGCTTTCTTTTATTTTTTTAATCTTAAATTCATACGGACGGACAAAGTCGCACGTATAGCTAGTATTAGACAGAATACATAATAAGTGGATCGAAATAATGCATGCCATTTAAAAACGTTAAAATACACATCATATTTTATAGAATGAATGGATTGAATCAATTTGAAAATTGTATTTTAAAATGACTAGGAAAAAAAGGAAATTATAGCAAAAGATTGCAATTTTAGAATTATATTGCTATCAAATGGTTTTGCATTTAATTAATAATTTCAATTTGCATATTTTATTACGTTGACATTTTATTTAGCGATATTATAACTTTTGATGGTAACGTTATTAGGTCATTTGAATGCTATTAAATTTAGCTTTTAAGTCAACCGACCATTAACCTGTATTTTTGCACACATCATAATATATTAAGTATATACAAATAAATAAATTTAAGTGTTTGTTTGTTATAATAAAAACCACATTTTACTAAGTGCATTTGAGTATACACGGTACTTATACCAAATCAAGATTTTTTACAAATATTATTTTTCTATCTGTTTGTTCCGGCAGTTGGAGCCCACAAAAATCCAACCAGTCTAACTTGGAACTTCGATATCACCATTGGTCATAATGACCATTGGTTGTGGAGGTCAGATGGCAGTCGCTCTACGGAAAATATCAAAGTTCAGCCGCATCACAGTTAGACTGGAAAGCCGACCCCAACTGTGTTGGGAAAAAGGTTCAGAGAATGGTTTGTTCCGGCTAATTATCTGAACACTAAAAGATATCCGACTTCAAAACAGAATATCGACTATCGACGAAAATAGTAGGCAATAGCCTACTAATATCATAAATGTGACTAAAGTCTCCTGCATTGTCATGTTATATGAACGATTCTGAACACAAAAATATTGTCTGTCTGTTTGTACACGATGGACGCCAAAACTACTGAACAATTTTTCTTGTTTGAAAGGTTTTAGTCAGACTTTAAATCTTACGCATGCTTAATCACAATCGGTTGAGTAGAACCGGAGATGTAGTTAAAATACGCGAAAACCTACGTCCGGCGTCAGCTATAGTGCAGTCCATCTAACTTGGCAAGATTTTGGAGTAGAATGGGCCCCACTATTCCAAAACCTTGCCAAGTTAGATGCCGTGCACTATACTTGTTTGTGGCAAAATGCGTCGCATAGAAACAAGTATAGTGCACGGCACCTAACTTGGTAAGATATTGGAGTAGAATGGGCCCCACTACTCTAAAACCTTGCTAGGTTAGATGCCGTCCATTATACTTGTTCGTGGCAAAATGCGTCGCATAGAAACAAGTATAGTGCACGGCACCTAACTTGGTAAGATATTGGAGTAGAATGGGCCCCACTACTCTAAAACCTTGCTAGGTTAGATGCCGTCCATTATACTTGTTCGTGGCAAAATGCGTCGCATAGAAACAAGTATAGTGCACGGCATCTAACTTGGCAAGGTTTTGGAGTAGTGAGGCCCAATACTACTCCAAAATCTTGCCAAGTTAGATGCCGTACACTATACTTGTTTGTGGGAAAATGCGTTGCATAGAAACAAGTATAGTGCACGGCATCTAACTTGGTTTTGGAGTAGTGGGGCCCAAACTACTCCAAAATGTTGCCAAGTTAGATGCCGTACACTAAGTATAGTAATACTATAAAGCTTTATAGATGTGTAGATATTCCGCGCTACCGGCCATGGCGGCTGACAAACGGCGAACGACCCACACGCGGCAAATGTTCATTTTCATAACAGGTCGCCCCGGTACTTCTTCTTGACGGTTCCATGTTTGTCAGTTCGGAAATATAGTTTTTTTTGTTCAACTATTCAATAATTTTTGAACGGAGAACTACTCTGAAGACTAGTTTTGAAAAATAATCAGTTTTCCTACCATACGGTACATACACATAAATACACATTATAATATTATATATATTATGTCTTACATACACAAAATTGTTTAACCTATATTTGTCTAAAACATACCTACTCTCAACAGACTGACAGATAGTGAAAACTTTTATTTGGCCGTCTCCTATTACAACTATCTTTGTAACACTAACGATTAGCTGTAAGTTTTCCTAAAATGTAATAAATAAATAAATTAATTAATGATTTTTTAATTAATAAATGATTTTTAAGTTAAACGGTTTTAAATTGTATTGTCATCAGAACTAAAGATTTCTGCCAAATATCAGAACAATCCGACAACTGAAAGGGGTTCAAATTTCAATTACTAGATTTGACCCAACCAAACAGGTCAAGTTAAATAAAACCGTTTAAAAATGTGATCAATGTGATGGTAGGAGAAAAGGTATAATTTGGTTCCACATACTGCACCGAATTGACGAACAATACTGTTTTTTTTTTCTTTTTTTTTACAGTCGATAGGCTCGCGTTTGACCGCCGTAATCTCACTCTATGTCTAACAATAATTGCCAGCATTCGTTAAGACTGATCACACTTACTGTTTTGTGTTATGTCATCATCATTATTTTAGCATGGTTCCCAATTACATCCGAAGCTTTTAGTTCGAGGTGTGGAGTCCATTTGCACCATCTCCTCCTTTTGTTAATGCAGTTGTTATGTGAGCGACTAGCGTCTGACCTTACACCCCGAAAGAAAAACCGCCCAACTCCAATACAGAAATCCATGTGATTTTAATCGGTTCGATTCCAAGGTACAATCCACTAGTTCCAATGACGTTTCTATACGCAAAAAAAGAAAAAGTGTCAATTGCCTATCGAGAAAGTTCTCTTGAAAAAAATAAATATTTCCAATACGTTTCTAATCATAATCATCCTTTAGAACTATCCAAAATGGAAAAAAATCTATCAAGTTCGTGTTTCCAGAGCAGCGCTTGCGCAACTAACTTTTGATAATACGACACTAATACGATACAGATTATTTGTTAATCTCTCGATTTAACTGTAGTTTGGATTAACGAGTTTTTTGTATCAAGTAGTTTTAGTTTGGTTTTGTAACAGGTATTGAGTATTAGGTATACGTGTATACTCGTATCTTACGAGTATGGATATACCTATTCAAAGATTAATTTTATAGTTAAGATCGAAGTGATTTTGAAGTGTGAGTATTTACGAGTAATATAATTTTATATGACACTCTTGCAGTAAACTAGTAACTGTACTTCCTGTATGAGTTTATTCAAATAAGGCACGCTAGCATGTCTGCACGTCTGATGGTAAAGCTATAAATAGGTAATGCAAAGGAATTGGGTGCGATATTCTTCATGCCCAAGCTGATGCGCGAATGTTTTGATGTCAGAACTTTAAGGTTCTATCAAAAGATCATTATTTGCTACCGCTAGATGGCGTTGGATACTTATGACATTGCCACTCTCTCACGAATAAAAATTTTAATCCCTGTTATATAGGAACACCCTGATCAACACAATATAACATATATTATATATTCAAGAATAAAATAATAATACTGAGCGGGAATCGAACCCGCTATCTCAATCGTTATGTTTGGTAATAAGGTGAGATGAGAGAGATGACGAACAGGTTGGGTAGGTCCGTGGATAGTTTAGATCCACAATTAGACGCTTGCAATCTGATCCTAGGATTTTTTGTGAAAAAAAAAATTCCAACCACGTCTGTCACGTCTTAAATCATTTGAATATTATTTTAATACATAAATAACTAATACAAAATACTCGCTTTGTAATAATAATAATATCGTGATATAACTAAAAATATATTATTATGTACTCTATCGCATTTCGACACCCAGTGCAAAATAATAAGAGATGCGTAAAACTATCCCAAAATTTCCCACACAATCCCTTCGCATCCGTATACAGCAGTAAAAGAATTTAACAGTGAAACACGTGACCGGGCACACGGCGTACCATTAGTGTTATCTCATTATTCAGTACTAGGTATAAATCTCCCTAATGCTTCCATATCTTATAAATCTCCAGCTAGCTGCTTAATTAGAATGTACCACCGAGTGTGCGTCAATGGATGCGGTAATGTTATAACTATCATGATAGTTATATGATGATAGTTATGTATAATGATAGTTATATATTTTCCTCTTTAGTATAGCGGTAATGCATTTGAGTGCTACGACAGGAGCGCGGATTCAATTCCAGCTTAGTGCAAATATTTGTATGAATTCGTATAATAATTGTGTTTGTAAAAAAAAACTTATCGTAGCTAATATTTATCCGTATTCTAGAACCCATAACACAAGCTAGTTAAACTGTGCTTACTTTGGGTCTAGAGAGCACTGTGTAGAATTTCGTACAATTTATTTTATTATATTTTAATTACAGTTAAAGATTTTGTGCCTAAAAAGCAATTTGATAGAGGTAAATATTGTGTGTAATTTTTTGTTTAAATTTTTTTAATTTAATTTCAAGTTACAAATAAGGCACCTAAGTTATGAAACAAAAAATATATTTAGTTAATTTCGTGACAGCACTGATTATTTCATTAACAATTTGACATGTATTATAATTAAGTAAATGTTTACGTAGGTGTGATTATTATATATTAGATATAGCAAAAAGTATGCATTAACAGCCATGAGTTTTTTATGTAAATAGATTTAATCCAGCCAGTTATCAGAATACTAATTACAAAGCGATTTGTCACTTTCAATAGTCGGAGATAAAAAAATTGAGTTATTTTAAGAGTCATTGACCGTTGTCCGTCTAGAATACTATTTGAACCACTGTGATATTGGACGGTTATTTTCATCCAACTGCGATAAAACTTTAGAGGGTTATGTGTTTGACCTATATGTGCCATGTTACTTAGTAGCTATTTAACTGACTGAACTGATATTGATTAATGATTATGCCATTAGATTTGTCTTTATTTCGTGAGTGTTGTTCACTATAAGTATAAAAATTATAAAAATATCTAAATTATGGTTTTAATAAGTTACTTCGCTTGATGGTAAGCTAAAGGTAAAGTCTCAGGATTTAGATTACAGATACAAAATGTTATTACGTTTTTTTTTATTCAAGATAGGCTTACGTTTGACCTCAATCTCACCTGATGGTAAGTGATGATGTGGTCTACGATGAATCATGCTTGCCTAGAAGGAACCTATTCTCAGGAAAAGTATTCCACTCCTTAGCTGTGCGCATGATGAACGTGTCAGCAAAGCGCTTCGTGCGTATGAGTTGAATATCGACCATATTATAGCGGTGGTATGTCGCTGTTCATCTGGTCGGTCATTGATGGAAAGTTTTATATCTTACAACAATGAGACATCACACCCCCTCCCCCCTCCATAGTAGAGATATTGAGAGAGAACAACCGTTCACCGAAATATAAAACTTTCGAGAAATCGGCATTCAATTTAATTTTTTGCCACATCCATCTAGCAACGCTCTTTGACCAGCCAATGAAACATTGCACCGTCATATGACCGATGTCCAATGACCACCAGCAAGCAGAAAGTCACCATTAATCCATGCACATAATGCTATATAAAAGTATTTACATCTTCTTAGTGCAATTACTATAGAAATATTTCTCGTGCAATAGTTGAGTTAGGTACCTACGCTGAAGATTGTAAAACCATTAATTTTGTGCGAACTCACATTGGTAACATTTTTGTGGTTATATTTGTATCTTTGCGGTTTCCGCTGCGCAAATAACGTTATCTAGATGATATTTTATTGGTTATTTTAGATTACGTAATACAACAGAAGAAATACTACTAATATTTTCCTTTTTCAACCTAGCCTTAATCCCAGTCGTATCCAAAGCTTTCACTTCGGAGTCTGGGGTCCGCTTTACCAGTCTTAACTGCGAATTTGGCTGGACCTCGATATTTTCCGTGAAGCGACTGCCATTTGACCTTCACAACCCAATGGAGACATTAGGTGATATCGAAGCATTGCAGCTAGACCGTTGTTGTTGGACTTTTTAGGGCTCCAACTACCCATAACGACTGCCATAGGTGTTCATTATGGCAACCGGGACCGATGGCTTAACGTGCTCTCCGAGGCACGACCAGACCAATGCAAATACACGGGTATTTGTTCCTTTTGCAGATGTTGTGTACTTTTTGTGAAATGGAGAGCATCAACTTTTTCTAATTTAGCAGCAAACGTTTGAGTTTCTTTGTACTTACGATAAATTATTTACTTCATTCACAAAGAAAGTGTGGGATTTTTGTGATTTGTTTTTTAATACCGTTTTGTGCCGGTAGACTGTTCGACTGCAAAGTCAGAGGTTCGATTCCCGATTTGGACATGTTGCATTTTGCATGTTCCATTTCACAAAAAGTCATGTTGTACATGTTCCATTTCACAAAAAGTACACGACATCTGCAAATTCATGCATACAAATATTTGCACTGAGCAGGGATCGAACCCGCGCCTCCTGCGCAGCGGCCGCAGTTAATATAATAAAGAATAACAACAAATGTTAACTAAACTACTATTCTGCATAACAGCTCAGTTATTACAGTCAAGTATTATAAATCAGTGCAAGCCAGTCGGACCAGCTGACGCGGTACTCACTCCCACGTGAAATTATGTTATAATTCTATTCTATGCCGGGGAATACGGCTAGCCTTTCGTAGACAGGATTAAAGAGTTTAGACATTGAAGTAATAAATAATATGTACAGCCAGCATCAAAATGTGATGATCATAATTTAAGGGTCAATAGTAAGTGATGTTACGGAATGTCAAAAGTAAGTATTAAGAGAAAGTTTTCAGTCATTTTAAAAATAGTACCTTTTACGACATTTGTGAGATCAAAATGAGATCGGTACCGGTCCTACTGAATTTTGACTATATTTTTGTTCGAAAAATCGACTATCAATAAATTAATAACAAATAGGTACCTACTCAACCACATTCTACATAGCGCCATCTAGGCGCAAGGTAAATATAGCTTATCTAGCTTGTATTATGGGTTTTAGAATGCGAATAAACATATTATCTACAAAGATACTTAAATTTATCTGTACATACCAGTACATAATTATACATAGCATATTCATTCATACAAATATTTGCACTGAGCGGGAATCGAACCCGCTACAGAGGCCATCAAATATAACCGGAACTTAGGCAGTGATGATGATGTATCACTTGTATTCACAAAGTAATCAACAAAACGTTATCGAACCCATCACATCAGTTGTTCACACCCACCCTTTAACACAATGCACATATATGAGTTACACAACTAAAATCAACACACATTAACTTTTGCCAACGATCAAATCTTGTATGCGCAAGCGCAAGAGTGTTTGTACTGATCACTGATAATGTTATAACAATGTCTATTCATTGTAAATTGAGTTGCCTAAGTGGTGTATCGTTAGCGAGAAGAATCTCAATAATACTAGCTAAGCTCGCGACTTGGCCTGCGTGAATTCAGATTTTTTTTCCGCGGAACCCAATTACTTATTTTTTTTCAAAATTAAAGTTGCGTATGTTACGCTTTGTAACGTTACCTTTCCTATCTGTCTTGAAAATCTTGTCTAAATAGGCCCAGCCGTTCCAGAGACTACCCTCTTATAAACAGATAGATATCTATCTATCTGTTTAAAGGCAAAAAAAAATGATAAATGCTTTTCCGTACGCTTTTCCGTTATACATATTGTATCGTACATATTACGCTCATTATATTATGCATTGATTGGAACTTGTTATTTTAATATTACAAAAAGAAACTTCAATTATATTTATTTGTATAGATAGCTACTCATACATTATTCACGTCTTACTACAGACTGCCGGGAGTAAGTAGAGACAACAACCGCTATTTATTCCTACGATGGCGGAGTATGTAATATTTCGTTTTTTTTTAAGTAAGTATTTCGGAATAATAACCCAATAACATTTTGCACAATATGTATATGAAATGAAGAAAAACAAAAAATATTAGAACAAAAATAAAAAGTATTAGAACAAAAATGAACAGTGTAACAACAAAAACATAAACTCATATTAATCATTTATAATTTTGTTCATTTGAATGTTTGCTGGTTATATTCCATTTAATAACCGCCTGATTCCCTATCACCAATAGATGTATTACGCGGAAACTAACTAAGTATCACCACATTATATCTCAAATGATTGATTAAGGTATTTCAGCGGTAACGGGATCTTAAATGATCCAATAAATAGTTAACTGCGTTCTTAGCTTCTATATCTTGCTAATGTAAGCTCTTTAGATAATAATAATAAGGACTTGATGCAGAAGGCGGTTTTGCTAAGCACGGCACGCATTGTGAGGAAGTTCCTCTCCCTGTAGCCCTAACTCCCTAAGCCCAGGGCCTCGATTCTGCTAAAGACAAATCACTGTGATACCGCTGACACTTTGAAAAATGCCATTTAATTGTAGACTTTATTATTATCAGGTTAAAGTCTAAAGTCAAATGATATTTTGTACAGCGAATGAAAAAGTTAAATGAATTCTTTTTATATGATTTTAAACTTTAATTGTATAATGGTAAAGTCTTCAATTAAATAACATTTTTAGAGTGTCAGTGGTATTACAGTGGTTTGCCTTTAGCAGATTCGAGGCCCAGGTGGCTTGGTCCCTGTACCCGACGCCGCTGGGGTACAGTCACGAGCAATAATATGTAAGTACCTATACCATTATCAAGGCTTCTAAAATATGTAAACATCTTCGATTCCAAAATGAAGTGCTCAACGTGAAGAGCATAAAATTGTAACCACTGGTTAGTGGACATTTAATGAAGCAATGAGTGCTTCAGTAAATGTCCACTAAGAAAGGAACAAAAATAAAGCCTCTATGGCGTAGTGGTAGTGAACGCGGCCGCTGCGCATGAGGCGCGGGTTCGATTCTCGCTCAGTGCGTTTTTGTATGCATGAATATGGGTATTTGCATTGGTATGGTCGTGCCTCGGAGAGCACGTTAAGCCGTCGGTCGCGGTTGCTATACAAACATCTATGGCAGCCGTTACGGGTAGTTAGAGCCCTAAAAAGTCCAATAACAACGGTCTAGCTGCAATGCTTCCATATCGCCTAATGTCATCATTGGGTTGTGAAGGTCAGATGGCAGTCGCTTCACGGAAAATATCGAGGTCCAGCCAAATCCGCAGTTAAAACTGGTAAAGCGGACCCCAGACTCCGAGGTGAAAGCTTTGGATGCGACTGGGATTATCGCTAGGTTGAAGATAAGAAAGGAACAAAAAGGAACAAAAATATGTACGCACTGTACCATAACCATTCCCAAGGGATACCCCTAGAATGGTGACCTCTACCTGTGTATTTCTAAAAGATTAAAAAAAATTAAAGCTTAGAAAAAAATTTAGCCGTGAAAGAGTAACAAACATGCATACACACTTATAAACTTTTGCGTTTATAATCGAGCAGAGTACCGAAATAATTACAGTTATTATTATTATTGTAAACATAACATAACATAACATAAACTCACGCCTATATCCCCGAAGGGGTAGGCAGAGGTGCTAGCACCCACATTTCGCCAGTTAATGTTTAGGTCCCAATGTAATAGGTGGCGAGCCTATTGCCATTAACCGGGCACCTATAAACCTGCGATAAATAGACACATAACTTCAAAAAGCATAGAAAAGTCATTGGTGTATGCCATGGTGAACCTGGGATCGAACCCAAGACCTCGTCTCAGTGCAGTCCATTTACCCAGACCACTAGGCTACCGCTACCTACCTACTATTGTAAAATAAAATATTATTACTATTACATAACTCAAATGAGTCTATAAACTAAATACGTTTGCGCAACACAGCAATCAACGCATAACAAATTATAACCTATCCTTAGCTACTATCTTCGTTTAAAGATAATTTATAACGACATCGATGTAGCATCTACATTTCCTAGTAATTCCTGTTATTGTGTAATCGTAATTAAATATTGTAGTAATTGGTTTCCCGTCTGTCGTTGCGTTGCTTCGGGATATGTAGGCAAATTGTGAAAGTTCACTTGTAAGTTGTACATATTTATTAACCGTTGAATACTGTCAATTTAATATTTGCGTAGGCTTCAACGCTTGTAATTCTCTTCCTAGGTTTAGCTATAGCGTTTATAGGTTGATGGTTTAGAAGTTGACTTTACGATTCACTCCCACTTTTTTTTACTACTTAGGTGGCAGACAAGCACACGGCCCACCTGATAGGAAGCGATCACCGTGGCCTATGGACGTATGCAACACTAGTGCTCCCGAGCCTGAAGGGAAGGGGGAGGACTGGGAAGGGGCGAGGAGACTAGGAAGGGGTGGGAGGAGGAGGGGTACAGTGAGCTCTGGCTACCCTACTTACCGGCGGTATCTCTGGGCTGTCCGACTGGGGATGTACCTCCGCCCTATAGAAGACCGCGGTCATCGTGTTGCATTCCAGGCGAACACTAATTTTTTATTCAAATCGTTTAATAGGGGTGTGCCAAATTCGAATCGCTTAATAGGGGTGTTCACTGTGGCTATTCATAGATCAGCTAGATAGTCGATATAAATTCAACGCTTTCTCGAATGTGCTCATAATTCCTAGACAGGTATTTAGTACCTACGTGTTGTAATATGTCACTGCTGTCCCTTGGAGGGTTCGTAATGAGGGTTATATTTGTATATTCAATGAGGTACTTACCTATAAATCTGTCTTTTCAGTCACGTGAGGCCCAAGATGCAGGGCGAGTTTTGTAGAGTTGGTTTTGAAGAATTAAAATTACATGCAGTTTACTAATTAAAACTTTAATAAAAACACTTAAAATTTAACTCCTTTTCATACTATCGGATATCAGTAGCCAAACCTAATGTAGAAACGTTACAATAACCGTTATTCGAACGGGTTGAATTTTTCTAAGATAGAATCGTATAGCATTTCCTAGCATGCCATTAGGAATGCGTGTGATAGGTATGGAGATTTCATCCTACTGTTTTATGTTAAATGTTTTATATTAGCATCGTGATCGAGGAGTTATTATTAGTGTTGAGATGTTTTATTATGTGTTAATAAGATAGTGCAAATATTTTGTAAATACTTAGTTGTTGAATATGTAAAACTAGTTATTTGATATTGTCGAAAGTTTACATATCCCTATATTGCACATTGAATTAAAATTATTTTAATAAATCTTTTCTTTTTCTTTTTTCAATCAATCAATTTTTCAATTTTGTTCAATTCAATTTTTTCAATTTTTCAATCATAATTTTTCAATCAATTAAAGTTATGAGAGAACCACAATTAAAAAGGTACACTATACACCTGTTTTGCCACTAGTGGGGGATGTAGTCAGCCTTTTCAAAAAGCGATATTATGCTCGGGTCCTCTCCATAAGTAGCGGCATTGCCATGAAAGAAGCACAATGGCAATATCGACACGAAAGAAGAAAAAGCAACTGTTGTTACACGCTACATCAATTCTTAATTTCACAACATTGGTTAAAGGGGAAGTTTATGACCTAACTTTTACCCAGTAGCACTTCCTACCGGCTACATAATATCTCTAATAGCTACTTAGCAATTTTATAATAGTAATAATAATAAAGACAATAAGAAGAATTTTATAGGACTTATGACTACCAAGTAACTCGCAATCAATTTTTGTATCAAACATCAATTAAAACTTCATACTCGTATTTTTAATTTTACTCATGAGCACATGTTTACAGCCGTATTTAACGCCCATCAATTATAAAGGGTCTTTTACATACACACAACAACCAATAACGCATTCAATATCAAAAACCGTTACGTTATTAATTTAGTTTCAGTTATGATTCGTCCCGCTGAATGGCGCGTCCGAGAAACCTTTATATAGTTTCAGCCTACGGCAGTGCACTAACCTGGTTGCAAGCGCGGTGAAGTTTCAACACAATAGGGATGGGATTAGTAAAACGGGATATCAACGGGAAAAAACCGTTTAAAAGTGTATTGTTTCTATATTGATTATTTTATTAGGTACTTTCTTTATGGCTGTTAGAATTCTTTGGAAGTTGCTTATGACTTTAATTTATAGTATAAGTCAAGATGTTAAGGATAAAATCTGTGTGGGTAGTTTGCGACCACATTAGCTAACCGTCTGTAACTAGGACATGGTACAAAAATCAGAGTAAGATTTTTTTAGTCCAGCTTATCTTTGCTTGATGGTGGAAAATATAATTAAATAACAAACACTGTTGCAAGTATTGATCGTTCTTAAGACAAACGTTGCAAGGGAATTTCATTTCCAAAGAAATAAGTTATCAAAAGACATCGTAAATACTTCAAGGGAAAACGATTTTCCTATCAAATCTCGTTATCTCTTATGCCTTTCAAAGTCAAAATATATCCAGTAAAAGCGTCACTTAATAATAATTATTCATAATGACTAAACAGATTTTCTCGACACTGAAATCATTAATCTCAATATCCCGCGATAATGCCCAACCCTAGTTCGGAACACAAGCGATGTTCAGTAAATTAATAACGCCAAAGGTGTTAGCAGCTCGAACTGGGACACTAGTGTTGTAGCTAAATAAGGACAGGTACACACCTAGTGCAAAAATAAACCGTGAAATATAAAGTGAAATTCACCGTGCTTGTGGTGTGTTTATAAGACATTATGGACATATTTGGAACGAACACATTGGTTGCAAGCATATATGGTATTGAGTGAAATGTAATTTGAGATTACGATTCTGGGATTGGTGTCTTAGGTATTTCTATGACCGGGATATCCACTCCTCCTCCCATTCAGAGGTCAGAGGGAACCCAGTCCTAAAACAAGCAGTTTAGTTTATCTGGTTTGGTCACCTACATCCAGCACCATTCGAACTTCTACGGCACCCCGGGTTCAGCTCACCTCCTTTTTAAGATTTGGTTTAACTTTGGTTTTATAGGAGCGACTACCTTGGACCCTCGTCTGTTTATCAGTAGGTGTGTCGATACGTAAGTAAAGTTACTTTGGACCCTGAAGATCTTAGTATGGGTTCATACACCTTTGAAATCTAGATTGTTTCCAAATATCCAGCAAAAAAAAACACATGAAAACTGTTCTGTCAAACTCAAACTGAATCGGGTTTTCAACAACGTTATTACAACAAAAATACATACTTTACGTTACAATTCGTTTTCCAAATATGGAACCAGCAAAAAAACACATGAAAACTGTTTTGTCAAACTCACAACTAGGTAAATCGGTTTTCCAACAACGTTATTACAACAACGAAACATACTTTACGTTACAATTCGTAAGTGTTGACCTATACAATAATGAATAACGTTACTATTATTTCCTACATAAAGTAAATTCTCATTAGCGAAAGTGTTATTTGATTCAAATCCAGTCCAGGAGCGTAACAGTTATAATTTATTAAATCGGTCCCTGTAAGCTTGAAGAGAGGTATGGACTGGATGTGACATGAGCGTGGTTAGAACGAAAGCGTGCCTTATATCGACCTATTGACCTAAATTATACAGATAAGAGGCACAAAGCGAGCCTAAGGTGAAGCCGTGGCATGGATGTCTGAACTTCAAAGTCAAAGTCAAAGTCAAAAATCATTTATTCTGTTAGACCATTTTAAGCGGCACTTATAAAACGTCAAAATCAAAATTAATTAAAACTAGAAGCAAATGGACCACAATATTTTCATACAAAATGTACGAAAGTGACCATTCATAAATTACATAAAAAAGGCATGGTAGAGGCATGTTTCTTGGTTACCTGTTCTGCTTTAATCAGTAGTCATTCTCTTTAATGGCGCATCGTACTATCTTTTAGAGTTACGCTCTCATTTATTCCCTTTTTCTGCATAATTCACCGCTTTGATGGGCGTAGACATGACACTTAGAAGTGATTTTTTATGTTTAATTCATCAATTTAACTTCACCGCACCTGATGGTAAGCCGAGACAAAGTTCAAGAAGTGACTCGTGGTGCATACTAGTAGAGGGTAAAACAATCTAATTGCAAGAATTAGCTATTATTATATTTTTTTTTTACCACATCTAGCGTCTTTATCTTTGTGTCACTTGTAGCCGTAGGTGCCATAGTACCTAGGCCATTCTGTTAACAGCAATGATTAATGCCACCAAACCATTGGGATGTTTAATTGAAATCCAATTTTGATTTACTACCAGTACATTTAATTGAAAATATTTGCGGGTAACATTTAATTGGTTGGTTTTGTTCGTGTAATATCCACAGTAGACATTTATAATTATATTATGTGTTGTTATAACTAAGTTTTGTATTTATAATGTACTAGCTGACCTATCCCGGCTTCGCCCGTGGCGTATTTCGAACCCCGATGCACCCTTTTTAACTCACATAATATGCTCATAATTTATCAGTTTTCCTAAAATGTATTGAATCTATCTACCGGAATTGTTCACATTTATGATTATTGCTCCACTCCCTTGGGCAGTAGCGTGATGATATTCAGCCTATGACATTCACGGATAATGTGGCTTTCTATTGGTGAAAGAATTCTTAAAATCGGTTCAGTAGATCCCGAGATTACCCCTTACAACTTAACAAATATACAAACACACAAACTTTACTTCTTTATAATATTAGTATATATTTGTAATGAGGCCAGAGGGCAATTGCTTCACAGAAAAAAATATCGAGATTCGGCCTTTTCGTAATTAGACAAAAACCAACTCCAACTGAGTCGTGAAAAGGCTCTAAGAATTACTACTCGTTCACGCTAAGTTTGCCGCTGTCAACTGTCACGCGTTTAGCGTTTTCTCATTCACTCAGTTCTAGTTCCAGTGAGAAAACGCTAAACTGACTTCATTTGACAGCGGCAAACTTAGCGCGAACGGGTAGTACTGTTCCTCACTTTATACATGTGAAAAACCGTTACCCAACCCCGCTTTGATTTAGTAGTTCAGCAATGCCTAATCGTAACTACCAATTCGTACACACAACTACAAGATAAAGTACGCAGCTCACGTAGTCATTATTTAGTTAGACATAGCAAAAATGGGTTCGCCTCAGATCATTAGTGACCGAAACCTGTATCTGATAGACAGGAACGTCTTATTCAAGATAGACTGCATAAATAAGATGCTCAGCAGTAAAATATTAGATGCAAAGGGGAAGCAAAAATGTCGTTGAATTTACATAGCGTTATGGAGCGCTGTCTGAGGCGTAGGAGTATTCGTCATTCGTACGGAATCGCATTTTAGGTTTGCTGTTTCAGGGTGTGCTTTTGTTTATGTAGAATGAAAAGTTTGTTTTATAACTTGAGGTGGTTTGGAAAAAAAACACCTTGTAGAGTGTAAATTGAATAGTTTTTACAAATAATTCTGACTTCAACGATAAATTAAAATGGGAGCACAAGGGAAGTGCTAGGTTCGGTGCCTCTTTCCTTTGCCGCACGTGTCTCCTCCCTCATACAGTCCCGGGTCCTTTAAGCGGGGCGTGAAAAAGCATTTGATGAGGCCGTCAAGCTGAGAGCCACCATTGTGGCACTATCGGTGTTTGCAATGGTGACTCCCATTCCAGAGACTTTGCCTCAGCTTACCATCAGGCGAGGCGAAGTCATGTTGACGTGACCGGCATAAAAAAAAGCTATTAAATAAAAAAATAATAATCATAATCGGTTCTGAGGTAACAAACTTAAAAAAAAAACAGTTGAATTGAGAAGTTGAGAGGGCGTGAAAGCATTTTGATGAGGCCGCCACTGTGGCACTATCGGTGTATGTAGTGGTGACCCTGGTCCTGAAACTTTACTTTTAGCTTACCATCAGGCGAGGTGAAGTCATTTTCTCAAAATAACCTCCTCCTTTTGGAAGTCAGTTAAAATATTCTCACTTGATGCAGTTTATTACACCTTAAACATTTGTGCTACCAAGCATGATTCAAAGTACCTTTCTCAAATTTATTACCACTAATATTTTTATAGCCCTTGACGGTTTTATTTTATAATTTTGTAACACTTACCATTAATTAACTGAAATGCATGAATCTTAACATGCTTAGCACTTTAATTTTCCTACAATGATGTATAACTATTGGTGTTATGATATATTTGCATGATGTCTTAGGACGGAACATTTTTTATAATGTGAATGTGATTGTAGCTAAATGGATTAGGTCTCGGCTTCTCAGAGGTATCGATTTCGAATCCGGCCGGACAGTAACAATATGAATTTTACTTTGGGGAATTTATATGTGCTAATCACATGATTTACCATCTGCTGACGGTGAAGGAAAAACATCGTGAGAAAACCCACATGTCCTATAAAGAAATTCTAGGGACATGTCCGATCCACCAATCCGCATTAGGCCAGCGTGTGTGGATTAAGGTCCAAACCCTCTCAGCTCTCTCGTTAGAGGAGAGGAGACCCGTGCCCAGCAGTGGGACATAAATGGGTTGCTATCAATGAGTGATAATTATATATGCTCTTTTGTCCCAGAGTGGAATGCAGGAAGGGAGAGAGAGAGAGAGGCAGAGGGATTTGAGGGAGGCTTTTGTCCAGCAATGGGACAAGATAAGCTAAATAAAAAAAAAAGTTTGAAGAATATAATTTAGTAGGTACGAAATTTTTTGAACAAATGTATAAATTAGAAATTTCGTGATTATTTTAAAATTATTATATTGTTAGAGGTTTACTGTTTGACTTGTAAGTATGTTCGCGCGCTATTATCTCGCGTTTGGTTGAACCGATTGTGATGTGGTTTTCAGAAAAGTGTTTCTTAGGTACATTCTGGTATATTTAGTTACGTAATATTTAACTGACTTGAAAAAAGAGGTATGTCATATCAATTTTCGTATTTAATTTTTTGATATTTTTAATAATCTTATCTGTTTGTTTGGAGATTTATATTAAAAAAAACATACGTCAGTGCGGCACTACTGAGCTATAGGCTAGTTACTTAAATGCATAAGCTTATACTCGTACTGGAAACTAAGTATTACTCGTAATACCTTTAGACACCTAATTCCCCCATAAATTGAAAAATTTAATGTGTTTTATCAACATTGTAAACGGTTTAGAAGGAAAAGCGCGTATAAATTATTATTAAGAGCTTTTATTATTAAAAAGTGCTTATTAAATAGCTCATTAAAGTGCGTCCAATTATACTTAATAAGTTAACGAGCTTTTAACGACTATTATTGGTTAAAAAATTGATACATAGTAATATTCTATGAAAATTTTGTGCGTGGATCATATATTTTGATATAAAAAATGTGTAATAATTTACTGTATTACTCAGTGTTATTAGACAGAAAGTATGCTTAACTAATTTGTAATATGTGTTCTAGAATGCGGATAAATATATTATTATGTACTTAGATAAGTACATTCTTTCAGGTAAAAACATGCATATTGAACATAGAAATCCCTAGATCTTTGCAAATATATAATTCATGAATAAAAATATTTGCACTGTAGTCTGAACGATTCCTTTTATATGCCGCACCATAAAGACTTGACCACGATGAACTTGACGCGTAACTTGAAGAGGAAAGAGAATACGAATAACGTTTCATTCGCGTTAAGGTACCGATTAATTACAAAGTTTGAAGTCTAACAGAATACCTTACTTGCCCTTTTTTAACGTTCGGTCACGATTCAGTCGCAACCACATTATAATCCCTCCGGGGTAGGCAGAGACAACAGACTGCCATCTGCCTCGGTCCAGGCATACTTCACGCGCTTCCTCTACTGTTATTAAGCCTTTCATGCAATAGTCACAAATCCGCCGGTTTCGAGTGCTTTTGACCTGCCCTTTTTGGAATAACTCCTTAATTTGGTCAGTGTATACTTTAGTGTATATCATGTATATTTAGTGTATATTTTGGATTTTGAAAATTTTGCACAAAAATACTTTTGAACATTAATAATTGTTGAGATAGGAACTGAATTTTGAATATATTTCATTACGAAAAATAGCACTCTTTTAAATTCTATAAAATCTACTCCAATAATAGGAGAAGGGATTTTTAAAAGCCGACTTCAACGGGCTTATTGAGATGGGACTACACAGGAATCACCAGCTATCTAATAAAAATCATCAAAATTGGTTCACCCAGTCGAAAGTTCTGAGGTAACAAACACAAAAATACAGTTGAATTGAGAACTTCCTCTTTTTTGCAGTCGGTTAAAAATAATGCGTACTGTTACGGATCCCAAATGTTGGCAAAAGGGCCGTGTCAGCCCGAACCTCCCTGTCTGGCGTGCAGGCTGGGCAGAGTCAGCAATTTGCACACTCGCAAGTGCATCTGCCATGCAGCGCCAGTCTGGTCCCATCTCTCGTCGCGAACACAACCGTCCTAGTATCTACCAGTTCTCATGTTCCACTGGACTTCCAATGGACACACCATTTAAATTTAGGATTTAATAACTGTTTTCAAACCAATAAACTGTGTATACTCGTACATTCTTTTTTTAAAAAGGGAGTCAGAGTGACTCTCGTAACAATACGATATTTTAACTTTTAAACTTTCGCGTTCCATAACTATTATACGTAAACGGTAAATCCAAAGGTATGTATATACCTTTAACGTGTATCGCGTTAATTCCCGTTTACGTATAACAATACGATATTCTCGTCGAACGCGTAAACCAAAACCGACAGCGCATAAAAATTGCACAGAAACCGCGTAGTCGTCGTTCTCTTTGAAACATCTGTTTTACATATAAAAGAGATTTATGAATAAAGTGGCATGTCAAACGTCAAGTCACAGATGGAATTTAATGGCGGACAACACAATTTAATGTTCGTTTCAAATGTCTAGATTCTAGATCGATAAGTAGGTACGGAGTTGAAAATTGTATTTATTTTTTGAAAACCTTCACTCAATCATGAAGTGAGTGCGTTATTGCTTTGGTATTAAGTATTTATCGTATTTGCGTACGATTTAGAGTTCTAGGTTGTATTTCTGGTTTGGGTAATGTTGCTAGTACAGAAGCGGTTAGAAGAATAAGGAATAAATAAACCGACATCGAACGTATTGAAGCAGGTTTGCTCTGAAATATCGCTGGCCTTTAGCTCGCCTCATCCGTATAATTCAAGACTTAGGAATATACGTTACAGTATGAAGGTATGAAGACTAAAAATGTGTTCTGTAGATACCTAGCAACAGGGTAAATTTATACTACATATTGCTATCTAGACCCCAAATTAAGTAGCTTTTAGCTTGTATTATGATAAATACACAACGAAATATTTGTGATTTTCTCAAAATAGCTAGAAGGTTAACCCTGTATTCCGTGTAAAAAAAGAAAGTCCTGGAATATGTTAACCTTCTGTTCAAAAATTCCAATTTTAAATTTCAATTATCAAATTCCAAAATACATGTAGATTTGAACAGAGCCCACTTTCTCTATATAAAACACCAAAGATTAAGAAGATAGATACATTTATCTATATAGTCACATTCATTTAGATTACAACCGTAATTTTGTTTATCTAGATATTCCCTTACAGACGCTATGGTGCAAGCGAGAAAGTCAAACGTATGGGGGCTATTAAACATTGACAATTATGTCTTAACAGTACAAAAGGGTAAAAGCGTTCTGTTAGTAGGGTGGCTACGACTTCGAGGAAAAAAGGAGTCCTGAAATACTATAAAGTCCATCATAGAATGGATATCGACGATTAATTAGAGGGAATAGGTAGAATCGAATGTCGAAGAAAAATACTTACGCAAAAATTTTTTTGTTAATCATCCATATAATTAAGTAGGTTGAAATATAAGTTAACATAATCGTTTGCTGCCCCATATTATACAAATTATGTATATTACCACCTTGTTTGTGAAATTATTCCAGTTCATCCTAAAAGGTTGTCTGGGCGAAATTGCTTGGCTACCCTTAGTACTTTGCAATAATCTTGATTATATTTATTAATGTGCTAACTATATTTCAAATAGTGCACAAATAAAGTCTTATTTATCTATCTATAAAATATAGTATAAACCTAATTAAAATAATTATGGTACTTGTAGTTAAATTGTAGAAAATTTGTTTTAATGTTTCATTTATTTCTATAAACTTTCATTCCCTGACCATTATATGAAACAACTATAATCATAAATAATGAGAAACTACATTTTCTACTATTTCTTAATTTCCTCCTATTAATTTGTAAATAAACATAAATCATTATTTTATTTGTAGAAATTGATTGGAATCCAGTCCGCAATTATAACAAAGTTATTGTCACACTACTCTTAATACCAGGGCAACCAACTACCGTCTCGCCGCTTTCTACACTACAAAATAATGACCAACAATTAATATTGAGTCTCTTTCAGAATTGACATAAAGATAGGACTAGTCCCAATTACAATAATTCCTATTGTAACCCTTGTGGAAAAGACATTACAGTCGATATTACAAATACACTAACTATCAATTCACGGAATCACACCTTGAAATCAACCCGCAATCTAATTTGAGCTTTATCTTTATCAAATTAAGTTTATTATTCAATGTGCGTCTCAAATAGGCTTTGCATCCGTCGCTTAGGTGTAAAATATACCTACTTTGATACTACAAAATACCTACCAGTATAAACAGGCCCTTTGAATCAAGAAACTCGGAACGAATCTGGTTCAAGTTGTGATGGGTAGCCATAAAAGCGTGTTTTTAATGATTCATGGGAGAAAATAGATGTAAATAATAATATAGTTAGTTATTGTAAATGTTGTTAGTTTTCTAATAGGTACGTGCTTAAGGACTAAAGATGGTAATTAGGAGTCACAGAGATATACTGAAGCGTTATGATGAAGTTTAAGTAAGTTATAGAATTATAATTATATACCTTTAAATTGTCTGGTTTTTTAACCAGTTTGCTTTGACCGGGGTCATAAAATGGTGCATGAGGCAGTCTGTGACCACGGCCAGTGCATCAGTCAAATCAATGATATATTATGTAATAATTTGGTAACATTGATTCCCGTAAACATACCGCCTACTTACCGGTATTATGTTGAAATCCGAAGAGATTCCCGCACGAAAAAAGGGTAATATATTTTTTTTCGTGCGGAAATTCTCACATATACCTTCCTGCGGCTAGCGGGGCAGGTTATGTCGGAGTCAAACCAACTAAATCCGCACACCGTGCACTGTCTAGGGTCTCTAGCGCTTCTTCTTAACATTATGAAACTTCGAACGTTGAAATGCCGTTATGCCTTTCAAGTACAAACTGCATATTTCGATACATACTCGTAAAAGCAAGATAACCCTAT
Organism: Lithosia quadra; assembly: GCA_963576445.1. Taxonomy (NCBI): domain Eukaryota; kingdom Metazoa; phylum Arthropoda; class Insecta; order Lepidoptera; family Erebidae; genus Lithosia; species Lithosia quadra. The sequence continues at coordinate 15,525,842 of OY754880.1, read as the reverse complement.
TATTTATCAGTAATATAAAGTATTAGTTAAAAGTTGCCGCCTATTATGATGCCAAGTTTAATCTAAACAAACTTTTATTTATCATCATGCTAATTAAAACTGGAAGCAAAGATATGCGTAGGAGTATCTTATTATTTTGTATTCGACCTCAGAAAGTGGGGTAATGAGTTTTGCTAGTGGGCGTATAAAAGCGATATGTGGATTATTATTTATTATAGTTGAGTTGGAGATATTAATCCGGTATTGGTGTTTAAGTGTTATTAACGAAGTATTTGGTGTGAAAATTTATTATTGAAATTTTGATTTGTTTGACAGTGACAGGCGTATTCAGGTTTTATTTAATAAATTTAGCGTGGTTGTAACAGTTGCTTGCATAAAGCATCTCAAATGAATCATTGAAATTGATGAATGAACCTATGTATGTTCTGTATTTATACAATAGATGGCGTTGTTAAATGTTTCTGACTCACGCTATGCTTTTGTTACCAAACACTTCAGTAAATTTTTTGCAACTGATACTGGTTTCTGTCAGTGAAGATATTGTTTTAAATATGCATTGATTGGTACATATTCTGTCATGTCATATTGTTTTAGATACAATTTGAAAAATCTCATTTTACCATTTAGCAGATCGAGATATATGGATAAATCCTTCAATTTATGTAGTACTGTGTATTTTTAGGTTTAAACTTTAGGGTTTATACCATAATAAAGGGAATTATTATGAAGCAAAGGAAACAGTAGGCAGAACACAGATATTTTTTTAAATATACCTCGTTTTTTTTTTCTAAATATCAAACGAATCTTCCCACAATAACTAAAACCTATTTGATGTAATCAGTGCCAAAATATAACAATTTTAAATACACAATGAGAGACTTAGTACATAGTAATGACAAGTGAACAATTAAACTTGCATTATTTATGCTATCCATGGGAGCCAACTTGTGAGCGGTTTTTCAACTTCTAATAACAAAAGAATGATATATTTATCGTTTTGTTTTTCCATTTTAATACTACAGTAGCGCAATAGTAGCTGGTATAACTCATGCTCATTAGAATGTTTTCGCGGATTTTTTTCCGAAAACTCTCTCGACACACACATCCATAGGCACACGTCCACAGGCCACGGTGACCGCTTGCCATTAGGTGGGCCGTGTGCTTGTGGTATAAAAAATCGTATAGCAACCGTAACTGACATCTTCCTTCACGTGCTCTCCGAGGCACAAAAGGGTTTTAATCATGTGTTTGAATCTAAGACTGACCCAGACAATATTTATGTCATGTGTCCCTATCTAAGACTTACTTTTTTTTACGTCCGCTTAAATCTTTCACCAGGGAACCCGGGTATACTCTTAGAAGGAACTCCCCAGGATATCCCCAGGATAAATATTGTTTACGATCCAATTCAGCAACTCAGAAACAACTCAAAACCATCCAGAAACATTAAATCATCATTATCATACCAGATGTATGCCGATTACATCCAAGGCCTTCATCTCGGTGCTCAAGGTCCACCTATAAAGAAACCTCAAAAGAGATATGTAACTACTAAAAAGTACAGTTAGATACTGCTTACAAAAAACATATTATACTTGATCCAACAAAAGCCCTTCTGACGATTGTCTAAAACGTTACGAAACGGTATTCCACCGCTACTTACAATTTTGATATTCAATTTGCATTACAACTGGCATTTAACATAGTTCAAATGATTGACCACTGTAATTTGATGTTATTATTAGGTAATTAGAGTTTTTAGTTTCCTCATGCGGTCGTGAACTACAAGTAGGATAGCCAAACGATAAAGAAAATCTAAAGACATTCGTATTTATAGAATAGAATACAAATGGGCATGTAATAGCCAAATCAAGAAAAAGATTTGGAAAACAGACCCTGATCTCCAGAATACAAATTTAGGATAAAACTGAGACTAAACTGTGATGATGATGATGAAAGTAACTAGTTCTTAAAAACATGGTTCTTAAAAAGTTAAAAATAAGACAACTATCCAGATATTATGTTAATCTCCATTTATGTGCCGGTGCATAAATATGTTAATATTTATTTTTAAATGATAGAATATTTTTTCTAATTGTAGTCTTATCTTTTTTTACATTATATTACTGGAAAGAAACGTTACAGAATTTGATGTAATTGCGAATAGTGTTGCATGTTTCTATTTTTATACGTATAAAAAAGTAAATATTACACAACACAACCCAATTTTTTTATTACTTGCATTTAAGTCTGAGCAAAACCAAGACTTATCCTACCAATATATAAATGTTAGTCACCCTACCTACAAAGTCCAAATGAGGTCGCTTAATTCGATTGCTTAGAAATATTTGAATGAGTGTTAATTCTATATTATTTATGGTACACGGTGGGAACTTTAAAAGGTCTGATTGAAACGAATGTACTGTTTCATGTATGTAGGTGTAATATTAAATGCTATAAAAATAATACCAGCGTATTAGCGGCCCACTATTGGGCTTGTGGCCCTTTACATCAAAAAGTATAGGTTCTATTGTTAAACTATAGTGTAAAGTGAGTTCTTTATAGAGTGGCGAAACTGTGTTTAAACATAACATAAACTCACGCCTATATCCCCGAAGGGGTAGGCAGACATTTCGCCAGTTTATGTTTAGGTCCCAATGTAATAGGTGGCGAGCCTATTGCCATTAACCGGGCACTTATTAAACCTGTGTTTAAAATGGGATCTTTTCTTGTCTATATTAGTGTAGTGTCTAGTTGATCAGCAATCTACTTATAAATCTTCAGGACCTCATCTGCAATTTGGTATATCTGCTAATTGATGGGCAGGCGATGGTTTTCTATTCCCAAAGTCCTTATATTTATCTTCAAAACAAGCAATTTCCACTATAAAACAAAGTAGTAAATAAAAGGAAATTGATAATTAAATAATAAATATTCAGTCATACCATAGTCTACCGTCTTTCTTTACGTCAAAATGAATAATAAGAGGTTGTTATTCATATTAATCACGAGTCTATAGCAGTGAAACATAAATCAATAATTCTATTGCACAAATTCCGGTTCAATTTTTCTACCCGATTGCGCTAGCGAGGGTTAAGCTGTATTCATCCCACAAAATCTCATCCCACTTTTGAAATTTCTTAACTCATCCCAGTTTTTATTACACCTTCATCCCACAGTATTTCTATTTAATTTCTTTTCTTGACTCACCGCATTGCATTATTATACAGTACATTAATTTGCTAAGCATGAAGCAGCCTTCCCCTATTGTTTGTGAAAGAGACAGCACGATCCTATTATCATCATGACGGCAACCCTTTTGATTAATTTCAACTTTCGCCACTAGTACCTACCAAAATATCAGTTTATAAACTTTTATATCCGTTGTAACTTTATTGAATAATTTATTAATTTAATTGAATGTTTGACCGTGCTATCTACACTTTTTAGAACTATTTGTAACTCATCTCATCCCAAAATCCACTTTAGTGACTTTAGAATGAATTATGGGATGAAATAAGATGGGATGAGTTTTGATGGGATGAATACGGCATAACCCGCCAGCGAGGGTAATGTTTTTAAGAAGACATTTAACCATAGTTTATGTCAGTAACATTGCTTTTGATAAATTCTAATAAGTGGCTGCATCGGCGTTCTCGATTCGTTCAATTTGTCCACGTCACGGCTGCGGTGTGGTATACTATTTAGAAAATGTTTCTACCTTCGTCGCCACTGCATTTACTGATTTTAATAAGGTTTATTTGTCGTTCAATACTTGTTTTTAATAATCACTAGTAGTCTACCGGGCTTCCTACGGGAATATTTTATTAAAAAAGATTTTTGTTTGCTGCAGTAATCTTTGCGCAAGCGCAAGATATAATTATAAGTTGAAATTACTTTATCGTAATTAGAATAGGTAAGCATAAAAACTTCTGATAATAAAATTTGGTATAGCCAAAGACTATAGATAACTATCGATACTAGACGATAGATATATAAGATAGTTAGGTATCTATAGTCTTTGGTATAGCCAAAGAACCTTTAGCTTACCATCAGGCAAGGTGAAGTCATTATTGACGTAATCGACATAAAAAAAACTTCGATATCTTCAGTAGGCAGGTAGTGGAAGTCAGATAGCAATCGCTTCATGGAAAATATTGAAGTTTGGCAATTTAAGCCGACTTTAAACTGAGTTGCGAAAAAGTTCGGCGAATAAAGACTGCTTATTGTGAGTCAGCAGAATTCGAATTCACCAACTTTTCGCGTTACGACTGTGATTAGAACTCGATGTCAAACTGAATAGAATTCGTTTCGAGTTTCCCTTTCCATTTTAAAGCCAGTCTTCTCAACAGTTTTTTCAATGTATACTATTCTGATAATAAATGTATTTAATGTAAAGCTGAGGGCCACCACTATAGCACTATTGGTGTGGTGACCTCCGGTCCTGAGACTTTACCTCTAGCTTACCATCAGGCGAGGTGGAGTCATGTTGAAGTGTCCAATATAAAGAAGTGACTTGAAGTCTACCTAATACTTGTAATTGCAGTAATTTAATCAGTGGTCCTGAGACTTTACCTTTAGCTTCCCATCAGGCGAGGTGAAGTCATGTTGACGTATCCAATATAAAAAAAAATAAAAAATAAAGTGACTTGAAGTTCACTTAAAAATTGCAGTAATTTAATTAGTCACCAATCAAAATATCTTAGCTCCTTCAACATAACACGCAGTTGCATGCCCATCTCTTTCAAGAACTGCCACACTATAATCAGTCTGTACACGATACTATAATTATAACTAGATTAAAACAAAGCTACTTGATGCTTTCATATCTACAATTAAACGCTCCGTCTCAACCGCCAGCGGAACCGGCTTTATTAAATACCGCTCGATTTGTTCGGTTCGGTGCCTCTTTCCTTTGCCGCACCATCAAAACCTGGAATTCTTTGCCAGCTCACGTATTTCCTTCCTCATACAGTCCCGGGTCCTTTAAGCGGGGCGTGAAAAAGCATTTGATGAGGCCGTCAAGCTGAGAGCCACCATTATGGCACTATCGGTGTTTGCAATGGTGACTCCCATTCTAGAAACTTTGCCTCAGCTTACCATCAGGCGAGGTGAAGTCATGTTGACGTGACCGACATAAAAATAAAAAAAAATATAAATAAAAAATTGTTTGTTTCATAAATTTTTTTATTGTTGTTAGTTGGTTAAGAGTGAGTGAGAGACCGCAACCGGCGTGCGTGTATGAAAACAATTATGAAAGTTGTAGAAGCGAAAGGGGTATGCCAAGATCGTAGCAAGTGGAAAGATGTTGTCTCTGCCTACCCCAATGGGAAAAAGGTGATTTGTATGTATGTATGTATGTATGTATGTATGTATGTATGTATGTATGTATGTTTGTTGATTAGTTGACTGTATTGCAGGAACAATGGTATTCACTGTCTACCCTGGAAAGTGGCGTAACTATAATATATTTATGAGATTCAGTAACGCCACGTTTATTAAACGCGCGATTTCAATGCGATTCAATAGAAAAACCTAAAAATAACTTTTATATTCTGTAAAATCTATTGTAAAAACAAAACCTATGTTTTCGTAAGGTTATTAAACATGCAAAATCACTCGTAGTTTGATACATTAGCAATTAGATTATTTTAGAAAATTCAATTTGAAATCCCTAAAAATAACTTTTGTAACATTTTGACAGATGTTGAAACAAAACGTAGGTACTTACGTTTTCGTGAGGTTTGATTAGATTTCAATTAGAATTTGAAAATTTAACTGTACAAGCGATTGTAAGTTTCTAAATCACGCGTTTCTAAAACGTAATCTTACTGAATAACTCCTGCATTGAGTTATGATTACCTATACGCTCGGCCTAAACAATTCACTTAGATTAGTTTTCAATTAGAATTTGAAAATTTAATTGTACAAGCGATTGTTAGTTTCTAAATCACGCGTTTCTAAAACGTAATCTTACTGAAAAGCGGAGCGGATAATCACAACTTGATGCAGGGGGCATCAAGTTGTGATTATCCGCTCCGCTCGCAAATAGGAAACCGTCTCGAGTTCGGTTCAGCGGCGACTTAGCAATAAAGGAATGGCATAAATTTACATTAATTTTGATACTATCTTGAGTTATAACGAAGTCCACACTTGTCAGCAAATCAACGCTTCTTGTAATCATAACTTGTTAAAGAAAATTGTATGTAATTTTGACTTAATTACATTTTGTTACTAGGTATGTGAATTTTAATGTTTTAACATCTGGGTACGATTATTTACTTTGAACTGAAAATCAAATTCTCGTAATAAAATTTGTTCAACATTTAGTTTCGATCTCGTCTCAATCTACCCGTTTTCAGCCTGCAGTTGAACCGTCTTGGTCTTGGAATCTGTCACGTAAATATGACTTCACCTCGCCTGATGGTAAGCTAAAGGTAAAGTCTCTGGAATGGTAGTCACCATTACAAATACCGATAGTGCCACAAAGCTGGCCGTCAGCTTGACGGCCTCATCAAATGCTTTTTCACGCTCCGCTTAAAGGCCCCGGGACTGTAGGAGGAAGGAAACACGTGAGCTGGTATGGAGTTCCAAGTTTTGATGGTGCGGCAAAGGAAAGATTCATTATTTACTTAGTAGTAAGAAGTTAAAGATGAATATTATCAAAAAATGTATGGAAACTTTGAGGGAAAAATGTACGTTCTGTTTAGATTGCTCGTAGCTTCCACAAATGCCGTATTTCTAAAACTGTTCGAGTAAATAACTTTGTACGAAAACCGTTAACGACATGTTGTACATTCCATTTTCGCATTATCAATGATTCAAACATAATCTCTTACCCGAATAAGGCTTTAAACACAAAATCATTCGCTTTCAAAGTCGGCCGAAAGCATTCCACGTTTCGGCGATTGAGTAATTATGCGTAATGGTCGACGGCTGTTCGGGTAACATCGCCAACATTCGGGCATCCTCGGAGCGAGATCCTCGTTGTTTTTTGTGCGCATGCGACGCTGCGCAAGTGATTTTTAATTAAAATTTAGCACTTTATTACGAAAACTATTTGAACAAGCGTTGGAGAATGTGTAATTATTAAATTTTTGTTTGCATGTTGTCTGACCACAATAATTAAATAAGTACCTATATTAGTTTAAAAAATATTTGATAATTACCTGCCTAACTTAATGTTGTATATTGTGATTATTTCTTTATATCGGTCAGCTTACCATCAGGCGAGGTAAAGTCGTATTGATGACTTTACCTCGCCTGATGGTAAGCTAAAGGTAAAGTCTCCAATTTCTTGAGATTTTATTTTTTTATCAAACAATAATTTTATGTTTCATAAAATATTACAATTATTTATATTTTTTATCCATATAAAAATAAAAACACACCGGTGCCAATAAAATAAAGATTTTTTCCCAATCTGACTATTCAAAGAGGGTCAAATTGCCCAAACAAACAGGTCAAGTTAAATAAAACCGTTTAAAAAGCATTCGAATGCCATATTCAAAAATTCAAAAAAGAACTCTTACTGTAACCAATCGGTGCTATAACATCATCATTTAATAAAACTGACCTCTTCAATGACAACATTCGTTGTTGAATTTTTAAATTTCGAAGAGCGTTGATCGATCAGGGCCCTCACGGTGAGATAACGTTACAAGGCCCAAGCGACATCTCTGGGGTCCAAAGGACCTTTTATTTTGTTTATTCGCCGTTGTCACCTCCCCACGCGGGACTTATCGAGATTTTTCAACTCTTTTTATTTTTAGGGTTCCGTGAATTTTATATCTCTTAAACATAATTACTTGTACTAAATGCAGACCCTCAAATGCACGCCAATCTAAAAGAAACGTTACGGAACAAACGACGCAGCAAGCAAAGATAGCAGTAGTTATTTTTTATATTATGAGTCCGACAATTTTGTACAAATAGCGGCGGCTGTTTGATAAGTAGCAAGGCTGAAGAAGGCCAGAAGATGCCGGTCACCGGCCATTTAGACAGTCCCTACATATATATAGGGACACATAAAAAAAGACATGTATTACTTTAGATTTTCCATTGTACCTAAATACTATTTATTATTTTTATGCCGTAACTTATTTATATTACAAAAAAAATTGATATGTGCAATGGAAAAACTCGGCAGTCGGCAACGCGACTGTGACGTGACGCCTCTGATGTTGCACACGATAAGGTGACCGCTTCCCATTAGGTGAACCGTGTGCTTGCCACCCAAGTCCGTATTACATAGCGACCATCGATTGGTTTCATTTCCATTTCCTTACTTTTACCGTCTACAGTCAGGATTATAACAAATTCTAAATTCAAACCTACAGAACCCTCTCTGCCAAGCGACGCGGACTTAACGTCGCGTTTCATTTTCGATACAATGCCGGTAAGACGTTTATATGGAGTAATTGCTATGAGTTATTTAACTGGCTCGTCGTGGAATTCACGTGTGGCTCTTAAAAGAAACATGTTGCGATATAAGCTGTACATTTTTGAACCAAAAGGCAAAGATTTGTGAAATTAAAAGTGTTTTTTGAATAAAAAGAACGTATAGGTTTGATTGTAGTATGCTAGACTGTGAATACTGTCAGATTGAAAGGAATTTAAAAAAAAAATAACTACGTTACTACCTAACTAAGCTACTAACCGCATCTTAAACCCCACTCATCAGAAATATTTGCCTTTTAACCAACTTCAAAAAAGGAGGCAGTTCTAAATTCATCTATATTTCGACTTAGTAAACCGTTTTTCATGATTCTCTTTTTGTTTTAAAGCCTGTGCTTTCCGTGTGGTCTCATTTCTATTTGGTCGAGTCAAGTAGGTTTTTTGTAAGAATTATCAGATACAAATGTTGTCTGCTGGTTTGTAGTCAAGGTAGAAACAGCTAGACCAATATAATCATTGAAGTATGCGAAAATTTGGGACGGCCCAGAGCCAGATACGATGGACTGGAAAAAAATAGCTGGGATGGACTGGATGCGGAAGGCGGAGAATCGGGTGGTATGGCGTACATTGGGAGAGGCCTATGTACAGCGGTGGACGTCGATAAGCTATTTGATGGATTGATACAAATATTTGCATTGAGTGGAAATCAAACTCGCGTTCTCAGACTTAACTGCTGAATCTTGCTACAGATTCAACAGTTAAGTTTCGCGTCCAACTTATAGTGTATCAAAACTGTTTCTATTTTTAAAATGAAATAATAAAATTGTATCTATGTTAAAACCGACTTCACAAACTAATATTTTTTACTTTTTAGTGTAGGTACAAAAATAGAAAAGTACCTATTTATGAGGTTTATTATGTACAAAGGTAACACAGAATTTTTGCCGTAAATTTGATGATTTCCCCTCGATTTTCTCAAGATCCCAGCATCAGATCCTGGTACCCTGGATATGGGTGGTCCCATATCCAGGGTATCAGGATCCTCTATTGGTGGTGGTCCTCAGAAGTAAGTAGCCTCTTTCAAACAAAAAAAAAATTCAAAATCCATCCATAAATTGGCGCCGCTATCGCGTAACATACATACAAAAAAATAAATATAGCGTAGGTAGATAAGAATTGAGAACCTCCTCCTTTTTTGAAGTCGGTTAATAACTATCTGAATACAATTTACTAAAGAGAATATAGTGAGTTTAATCCTGCTTAAAATCGTATTTGAAAGGCCATCAGAGATTCTTCGGGAGGAGAAAGGTGTGTCACATCTGTAGGATTATCTTTACAGCATCTGTAACCACTAACTAATATGACCACCGATGGATGCTGGGTGAGTTTACCGTTTTAATTGTATATACCTCCGTTAAACCTACTGTGGCGGTGTCATATAAATCTAGTGACGACATCTAGTGACAGCACACTGAAATACTAAAAAACTATTGATTCTGAATCGAGAAATTAAAGTTTTTTTATACCTATCACTTTGATGGTGTGGGATAGAAAAGTACTCTGATTGTTGTTATACAATATCATAACATCATGCAACGTATGCCACGGCCTAAAAGTTGTGTTCGTCTTGCCTGGTTGAAGAATCTTCTGTGTGTCAAAGGAATAGCTAAACGCAAATTACATTCTTCGAGTAGGTAGCTAAAATGTCAGTTTTCAAATTATAAACTTCTTCTGATTATTCAATTGTACATTGAACATTTGAATAATTCTTCTCAATTCTTTATTGTACACCAAACAATACATCAATAATAAAGTTTATAAAGAAGCTAGGTACAGAGGCGAGCTTAACTCAATACGAATTAAACTCGCCTCTGTACGCTTGTACCTACGTTGAAAGACATGAGAACAATTCAAAGTTGGGATATCTTCTATACTTGTCAATAATTTCTATCATTATTTTTTATCAACCTAAGTTTATTGTACATTTTTCTGCTACAAATAATAAAAGACCTATTTCCAACAACCCGGAAGTTTCCCAACCGCACCTTAAACATCGTTTCATACAAATAAACACAGGTAAAGTTGAAATACTCTTCATACAATACAAAATCTAGTGTATCAGCATTGTTACAATAAGAACACGGTCAGGCCCTGCCGTTTCTTGGCATAACATTCGCTATTTATGATTCCTTATCTAAACTAACGGGTTAACTCCGCAGAGCCAGGAAAGTTGAATCAGAATATGATTTAGACGTTATATTTTATGAGCTGAAGGCTTCTCAACGTAGCTAAGTCTACGAAATACTTATAGGATGAGAAGGATAATATTATAGAATTGACGAATCACTCTATATTGACTTGTGAACGAATTTACCAACCGATTGTTTTGATTTTTAACTTTTGACAGCGGGAAACCCTCCCCCCCTACTATGCGGGGTAAGACATGGACACCGTGTTTCCCAAACCCGATGTGGGTTCCAATGAGCTCTTCCAGTTAATCTCACCCTCTCCTTTCCTATCCAAAACTACACGTGCAAGACTAAGGTATCATCCCTACACAGTGGAATCAATTTCATCAAGAACCAAGCGGTTCGGTGCGTCTTTTCTCTGCCGCACCATAAAGACTTAGAACTCTTTACCAGCGCATGGTATTTCCTTCATCTTAGGTATAGTCCCGGGTCCTATAAGCGGGCGTGAAAAGCATTTGTGTTTCCTTCCTCCTACGGTTCCGACTCCTTTAAGCGGGACTAGAAAAAGCATTTAATGAGACCGTCAAGCAGAGGGCCACCACTAGCACTATCGGTGTATGTAGTTAAGTGACCCCCGGTCCTGAAACTTTACCTTTAGCTTACCATCAGGCGAGGTAGTCATGTTGACATGAATGTCTGACATAAAAAAAAATCTACAGTACCAAACATTTGATTGTGTTCAGAAAGCAGTTACATGCTGTATACTTACGATTGTGATAATAGTATTCAGTGAGGTGCAAAACTATATTGCAAAGGTGTATGAGCATTTAAAATGTAATATTTGTGTGGTGTGCGTATAAGAATAGCTGCAACCGTCCATCGGATGGCATCCTCTTTTCTGTATTTACGTTGTAAACGCACGTTTTTATGGGCCCTTACTTCGCTGTTGAAGCCTGTTTTAGTCACAAGCGGAAGCGATTTGAATATTTTACTATAGTCCACAAACGTCTTGAACACTAGAGAAGTAAAATATTTGCCTTGAACTGTAATAGTTTGCACGTCCACAACTGTAGGTAATTGTGTTGATAAATGTCATGTTATGTAAATACATAATATATTAAGCACACCGATTCAAAAGTAGTACCTATTTTATACTTAATATCAATGGAAACAGTATTTTACGTACTAATATAATATTTTAATCATGAATATTCTGTCGTAATATAATTATATCATTAAATAAAGTTCAATAAGTAGTAACTAAATTACTTAATATCAGCATATTTAATGAAACTGATAAACTCCTGAAACTTTACCTTTAGCTTGCCATCAGACGTGGTGAAGTCATGTTGACGTGTCCAATATCTAAGAAATATTTACAGATCAAGCTTTTCTTTCTTTAATTCACTTATTACATACTTTTTAAGCATGTAATTATTGATATGATTATAATTTTTATAACTACACAGAGTTATAAGTGGGTTGCGTGTTTATATGTAATTTGTTAACATGTTAATCCGTCTATTAATGCAATGTAAGCATTAAATTAATTCTGTTGTTTTAGTGGAAGTTTTTGGTTCAGTACTTTTAATTTCTGACAGTAATATATTAAATATACACACAACTTAATGTTACAAGTACATGTAATTACAATTCAGCAAATTATCGCTTAATATTTATTCTTACTACGAAACAATAGCATTCTTCAAATCTTATTAGCATATTTAAATGTTATGATTTGCATATTACAAAGTTGGAGTTATTGCTATGCAAAACAATTAAATTTAGGTAGCAAACATTAAAATAAATACTTTGTCTAGTAAGTACATTTAAATGCGTAGACAGTTATTAAAGCAATAAACAATGTTATTTTAAATAATATAATAATATGTATATTTCATAAGCCTGGTATATGCCAAGATCGTAACAAGTGGAAAGATGTTGTCTTTGCCTTCCCCTATTGGAAGAAGGTGAGATTTGTATGTATGTATGTATGTAGGTATGTATAGTTATGATAATATTATATATTTTTACAAAGAAAAAAGAAGCAAAGAGAAGGCAGTTACTATTAAATAGTTATTGTACTTCAATTGATTTGCATTTTTTCGTATTTAATTATTTAGTGAATTTCTCACTTTTATGCTAAGTGTTTTCCATAGTAGGGTAGCCAGAGCTCACCGTATCCCTCCTTTCCCCACTCCTTCCTAGCCTCCCCACCTCTTCCTAGCCCTCCCCCTTCCCTTCAGGGTAGGCAGCGCGTGTGTGTCACCCTTAGTGTTGCACACGTCCATAGGCCACGGTGACAGCTTCCCATCAGGTGGGCCGTGTGCTTGTCTGCTACCTATGTAGTATAAAAAAAGATACCACACATGAATAGATAAAACTACAATAAGAACACGATACAAGATAGTTCTATCTACTGTCTAATAATTTTACAACTAGCAATTTTAATACAACCAAAACTTGTTTGCAATTATTTATTTCTTGCACTAACACGCTACCGTTTATGACAAAGACACCAGCCCAAAAGCTAGCTACGTTGACATTGTAAAATGGACGTTTAAAGGACTCTATTCCGGCTTTAAACGAATTGAACTACACTTAAATATAAAAGTATATATACCTATTTTATAAGTTACATCCATTCGCCATTCAAAACTATTTCAAATGACGGAAGACATGAAGGAATAGAAATTGAGTTTTGATAAACATGATTTAATGGATTTATAAAATTTATGACTAGCACTAGCCTATGCCCGTGGTTTGCGAGGACGCAGTAATATTAGCGTCCATTGTGAACAAACAGACAAATATACAAACTAACAAACACACAAGAAACAAAGCAAAAAATATATTTGCTATCAAAATTTCATATATTTTTTTAGCCATGATTTTTTTTAAATATCTACAATGTACAGACACAGCTGCCTTACAATTTTATAATAGTATAGAAACTACGTACTTCTAGCCTATAAATAGCCATCTTAGCCAACAATGGACTATAATAAAATTGTCCAGTAGTAACTACATTTAGTTCTACAAATGCATTCTTAAAATAAAATTTAAAAAATACTTCTAAACACTGTATTGCTAAGTCAAAACATAGCTATCAATTAATACTATGATTGTAATCATTGATAAAGAAACTAAGGCAGTCTGCTGCATTGTGCGGGCTTCCGGCGCGTGTACCAGTTACCATCATACACCCAGCTTTCATACAAAACCCAACGTTAGATGGATTTTTTCACAACGTAACCTGCGAGCAAAAGCCGTCCGTGACGATTCTCGCGCCACGCAGTGGATGACCTAAAAGGGTATATCTCAGTTGAAGTTCAGAAACCCTTCGATATGTGGAATGCAAAAAACGAATATAAAATAAATATTTGCTGGCGGTATGTTTGTGAGAATAATTTTAAATAGTGATCTATTAGCATTTGTTTGTGAAAATTTATACAGCACGGGAACGACACGGGAACGAGTTCTCGTGAAAATTACTTTTGTTTACAGCTTACACACAGTACAGCATAGATAACACATTATAAGGGATTTTTAGTTTATCGGGCCCCCCAAGGACCCAAACCAGTAAGCCAGTATTCCTGAAGGAGGATGAGACCGTGGTGTAAACTTTTTGTCCTTCCTCCCCTCCCGTAACCCCGAGCTCCAGAGGGCAATGTTAACGTTTGAGGTCGGTTAAAATACTTTAAAATAGTAGATAATATAAAAATGTAATATCTTACCGATTAATGGCGCTACGATTTTTCAAGTTCAAAATAAAAATATCATGTTTTTGCTCCAACAGGCTTTTATTGCATAAATGTTACTTTTAGGTGCCTATTTTATCAATGAATTATGTCTTAATAAAGTGTGATGTATATTTTTTTTTAGCTAATATACATGATCGAAGCATCGAAACGTATTTTTAACCAAACTTGAACTTGATTTGACCTTAAAAACTATATAAGTATCCATTTCTTAGATATATTCGTGTTTATTTACACGGATAATTCCGTTGGGAGTAAATTTATAACTTAAGTTAAATTTCGTATTTAAATAGGTTTATATTATTGCCTACCTAATGTTATATAATGTGAAAGTTTGTAAAGATGTTTGGATGTTTGCTACTGAATCATGCTTTAACGGCTGAACGGATCTGGCTGAACTTTGGTGCAGAGATAGATAATACTCAGGAATAAAATATAGGCTAACTTTTATCCGGTAATAGGTTCTTATGGGAAGCGGGAACGAGAACAGAATTACATGCGGGTGAAGCCGCGGGTATAGGTAAATATGTGCACTTGGAGCCCGAGGTCCATTTATAGTTTTGACTGATATATCGGCTTTCCTGACCGCTCAACCCTTGAGAAAAGACTGCACCAGAACATCGTCCAGAGTTTTAGCTACACGACTTGCAAGTGAGGTTGGTTCGGAATGAAAAATTACAAATATCGTGTGGTGTAAATGTCTCTGAGCAGCCAGCTACTTGTTATTTTATGTCGAAGTTTCTTTTAAGCTTTACTTAAGTTTCCTACTTAACATTGAGTATTGTGTAGTATATTATGAATGTGTTACGTTAATAGGTTTTAAGTCGAAGTTTTCTCGCTATGAGTAATGGCAGAC
Source organism: Lithosia quadra (assembly GCA_963576445.1). NCBI lineage: Eukaryota > Metazoa > Arthropoda > Insecta > Lepidoptera > Erebidae > Lithosia > Lithosia quadra. The sequence goes on along the minus strand of OY754880.1, from coordinate 15,510,639 downwards.
TGAAAATAAGTAGTAGCTTTGAGAATTATTGATTTTAGTATTCTTTAGTCATTTTAAATACTTATTATTTAAAATGGCTGGTGCCCCGTGGTTTAAATCATGTGGAACTGTTTTCTGGAATTTTTTCTTGATTAAAAAAGTTAAGAAAAATTGTTTTGTTTGAAAAACAAAGGAATAAAATTTGTAAAGTCGTTATTAAGTTATGACGTCACCTAAGGAAACAGGGGTTAATTTTTATACTATAAGGAATTGTCTAATAATATTAGTAGATGGGATATTACCACGTGTGTTTGTTTTGTTGAGTATCTGATAGATATAGCGCCATATTCATGGATGTCAATTAACTAAGATAGTAAGAAGTAAGAAATGACCATGCCAAATTAACTAAAATAGTAATTTAAATGACCAAGCTAATCTAAGATCCTATAGTTAATCATGTTTTAAATCCGAGTTTCAAATTTTAAAAGAGTTAAAAAGGTTTTAAATCACACATTTGCTTTAGACATTAAGCTAAACTTAAAAAAAAAAAGAAAAAATACTACGGAATTGACAACCTCCTTTTTTGAAATCGCTTAAAATCCGAAACAAATGATATCAATACATCAAATAATCGAAAACTTTACATTCTATCGCCTCCAAAACTATCAACGGACGAACACCTACCCACCGAATAACGTGTAAAGGTACGTTATCTGTCTATTTCATATTTGACGTGTAAGATAAATGTGTCAGTCGACGACATTATAACACTTAGCCGTCTTATCTGTACAAGTGGAGACAAAAAAAAGTGACCGCTTGATTTATAAATATAATGTCTTAATTAGCTAAAATAAGATTAATTAGATACATGATCGCGGATGTTTGTGAAACTTCGATCGATAAAATGAGGTTATTAATTGGTTCTGTCAATACTTCATGGGGTTCGATTTCTGTTTTGTGAAAACATTTTGGATTTTAAGAGTTAAAATATTTATTTAATAAACATTTAAAGACAGAATTATGTAATTGAATTGAATTCAATTTAGATTTATGGCGAATCTAGACATTCACCCAGACTTCCGCAGAATCCATAGGCCACGGTAACCGCTTCACATCTGGTGGGCCGTGTACTTGTCTGCCACCTACGTAGTATAAAAAAATCCCGGCGGTAAGGTAGTCAGTGCTCAATTAATTAATTTGTTTGAAAAATTTTTTAGGGCCGATTTTGAACTCATAGGGTAAAAAATTGTAAAGTGGCTATAAATGTAAATAGAGACATTAATAAAAGTCATTTGTTGTTATCGTTTGTGTCCGCATACCTGCTTGCCATAGTCTTGTGAAAACCATTTACATCGCCTGAACGAATCATACCTGAAACAAATATATAAAATATTTATTAGTTTTCTGTAGATAATAATTTGGTATATTTAGTGGCGGCTTAAGGTGTTTGACACCCCATCAATATTTTTGGAGCGAAAGTTATCCTTACTTGCAAACTAGTACACCTACTGATTGACAAACTAGGATTTGGTGCAGTTTTTCCTCCCAGGGTAAGGGGGGGAGGGTGAGGTTTGGCGATGGTAGTCACCCGGTAAAAGCCAAAATATTCCTAAAAGTGAAAGAAGGTATTGGAGAGTCCTTAATACGATAAAATTAAAAACCGCAATTTTTTTTTGAATTAGACACTTCAACATGACTTTACATCGCCTGATGGTAAGCTAAAGGTAAAGTCTCAGGACTGGGGGGGGTCACCACTACACACACCGATAGTGCTACAATGGCGTCCCTCAGCTTGACGGCCTCATAAAATTTTTCAAGACCCGCTTAAAGGACCCGGGACTGTTAGTAGGAGGCAGGAAAAGAAAAAAAAATCGAAAATTTCTATCACGACTAGTATTTCAGTGACTAGTGCCTTCATTCATTTTGCAGTCAATAAACCATTTCTCTGCAAAACTCTTCCTGTTTCGATAACTAGGGCGAGAACGCGTCCTATCTCGCATTAGCTAATAACGCCTAAGTTCACACAATTATCATAATCGGTAGGTTTCGTGATAGGTCAGTGTTGCTCTATAACTAGTTTGATAGCCCGGCGTGGTTCATGGTTATACATCTACTTGTTCGTTCTTCTAATTGTTTGTAAAATACCTGAGTAATGAAAATGAGGCGGGAAATTTATTAGAGCTGTACCCCGCGACATACTTCGTCCCCGTGGCAGGATAAAAATTAATCTATATCCGTCTCTTAGTTCTAAGCTACCTCCCCATTAAGTTTTCAGCTAAATCGGTCCAGCCGTTCACGCGTGATGCCGTGACCGAGGGAAATAGGTATTCATTTTTATAAAATAATACCTATGTATGTATTTACAGAAGAAAATGTATCTAAGTATTCTTATCCGCATTTTAGAACTCATAACACAAGCTTAAGCTATACCTACTTTAGCTAGCGCTGTAGGTATAAATATCGTAGAATATTTATTTAGGTATTGTTTTTTAAAAGGTTTTTTATTCGAAAATGTTTTTTTTTGTTAAATATTCAACTAGAGATCGATAAGGCTTTTTGAGTTAAAAATGACAGTTCATTTTTAAACTCAAACACTATTTTGAGATAATGCTATTATACACCCACATTTCGCTAACAATGCTTTTCATTCCCACGTTATAGGGAGCAAGTCTATTACTGTCAACGGGGTTCTTTTACATAGGATGCATGTTTACTGTCGGATGAAAACCAGCGCAATCCTTTAGCGCGCGTGTACACTGCAAGTACATCGCAACCGCACCGTCAACGCACCACAACCGCCGACAGAGTAGGTACCTACCACCACCGCTTGATTTTGAGTTAGCCATGAACATTATTACGTCTATAGTTACTTGAAGTCAAAATTAGATGATCATTGATCATTTTTATTAAATAGCAAATTAATTAATTTTTTTACAAGATATTCTTGAAAGTTAATTAAAATTTGCTTAGTAATATTCATTCATATTACCTTTTACATTATTCTCTGCAATCATCACTTTGTTTTCACGCTGACGTTTATATCGGTCACATCAATATGAATTCACCTCGCCTTACGGTAAGCTAAAGGTAAAGTCTCAGGAGTAGGGTCACGACTACATACACCTATAGTACCTTAATTGTGGCCCTCAGCTTGACGACCTCATCATAATATTTATATGCTTCTCCACGGCCCGCTTAAAGGACCCGGGACTGTAGAAGGAAGGAAACACGTGAGCTGGTCTATCGAACTAGTTGCGTTGCAGCGGCGTGGCGGCGGCGACATTGCGGCGGCGGTGGTGCGGCTACGATGCGGCTGCGGTGTGTTCGCAGTAGAGCCGTATACTCTCGCGTATAATCACGTTGTACAACACCCACGGGTAGATGTAAAACGGTTCTTGTATTCTACATACTTCACCGGTAAATACGCGACATAATATACTATCATACGTACCTACTATTAAAAGTACATTAAACTCATGCTCTGCGTATACGCATACGTACAGTATGTTGAGAACATAATGTCTTATCAAAACATCGTGTCGTAAAGATAATTCAGATAAGAAAGGGCTTTAAACTTATGTTTGTCAACAGATTTCCTTAAACTTTGTGTATACAATTTTTTTTGTTTGGATTTAAGCTTTAATTCGTGTTTTTCAATATCACGTAGGTACTACCCGTTCGCGCTAAGTTTGCCGCTGCCAACTGTCACGCGTTTAGCGTTGTCTCACTCACTCAGTTCTAGTTCCAGTGAGAAAACGCTATACCGACGTCATTTGACAGTGGCAAACTTAGCGCGAACGGGTGGTAGGTCATTTACCCCGAGGGGACCATCTAAAACTCGTAGATGGCCCATGATTAGCTGGGGTGCGAAGGAAAGGCCTAATGGGCTACCTTACACCCCGGTTGTATCTGTAGACTCAAGATGGTGTGCAGTTTTAGACGGTTCAAGTCCGACATAACATCTGGAGAGAGAAAAACCCCTCCTGTTTATCCGTAGGGATTGCCGCACGAAAAAAAAGGTACGTAAGTTATCTACTTCTTGGTTCCTGTGATGGGATCAATGTCTGTCAGTTAGCCTGTGTGTTTTGCACGCATTGTCTTTATTTATCCTACATTATAATAAAATGGAAGGAAAGTCAAAAATGTACATTAAATATTTTATTAAAAGAATACTTGGGTGTGATCTACAATCGATACCGAAGCCAAAAATATAGTTTTTAGAATTTATGTCTGTTTGTCTGTATGTATGTCCGGGATAAACTCAAAAAGTACTAAATTGGATTTACTTCAAATTTGGCACGAATATTATTAAGAAGTCGGGTCAACACAGGCTACATTTATTATCACGCTATCACCTACGCGGAACGAGCAGTGAACCTTTATTTCTTCAACGCATTCTGTAACAACGTGTAATCTAACGACGCATGTTTGGATGTTGTTATTAAGTTAAAAAACCATGCTATAAGCTAGTTTCACACTATAAGTAAACTTGGTGGCAATACCGACCTCCACGCGGGCGAAGCCGCGAGCGAAAGCTAGTTCTTTTTATATAAACAAATACTTATAATTTAATTGTGTAGAATGTCGTAGAATATTTATTTTATTTATTTATAATTCGAACGGATATCAAATCAAATTTCAAATAATGCAATAAAATGAATTGTATTTGCTTCTAGATTCATTTTCAATAAAACTGCACTATATTCACACGGCCGCCGGTCTACCCGTATAGGTCAGAGGTTTACAAGAATTAGGCCGATTGCACACTACGCTACCGAGCTCAACTTATAGTCGCAGAAACGTTGTGACCACTTTATAGTTTAGTTGGCAGCCAGTGCAACGTGTAAAATGACAGTTAAAGGAAGCGCGTGAAGTATGTGAGGACAGAAGCAGTTGGCGGGCTGTTGTCTCTACCTACCCCGGAGAGAAACAGGCGTGAGCATATGTGTGTTATAAAGAGAGAGATCAATTTTTTTAAGTATGTTTATCTACTTAGGGTAATTTTTGAACCAACTGCACTTTTTTCTGCTTGCGCCTCGCCTGTTGGTAAGCTAAAGGTAAAGTCATAGGACTGGGGTAACCACTATATACACCGGTAGTGCTACAGTACTTATTTGAATTCACGGTATTCAATAGCAAAAAATCTGGAAAAATGCATAAGTTTTTCCCCTATTTTATGATTTACTTAAACAGCTATAGAGAAGTTATTTTCCTATTTTCAATCAATCAATGAATCGAGATTGATTCCAATATTTTTATCTACTACAATCGTGAGCAACTAAAAATTTTTATAGTCTTACATTGTGTTGCGTAGTCTGTGGACCGCCATATTCGAAGTCAAGACCTCCAATGACCAAGTAGATTTCACGCCAATAAGCCTTCGGCGTAAACAATAACGTTTTGAAACGTAAACATACGGAATTATATTCATTTTTATTAGATTTTTGAACTTAGATTTTACTATTGATATAATGAACTAGTTTTATATTGAATTCAAAGGGTCATAGAGTTTATTTAAATAAAGAATCTACCGAAGAGTTTCTAAACGATTATTTTGAAAGATTTAATGATAGTAGAGGAAGCTAGTAGAAGGAGCTGTTGTCTCTGCCTACCCAGAGGGAAAACGGCGTGAATATACGTATAACGTGATGTTATAATAACACAATCACTATAATTTAATGCAAACGTTGAAGCAGTTTTAACTTTTTATATTGTTAAGCTTAGTGCGTGGGACCTACCTAGATATTCGGTGCCTAGGGCAAATATCTAGGTACAAGGACCTAAGACTATAGGAGGAAACATCGAATGAGGGTGATACCTCAGCCTTGCACGTATTGTTCTGCATAGCAAAGAAGAGGATGGGACTACTTGGAAGAGCACATCATGATACTCGTCATGGTAGACTGATACTAAAAGATAATTCTGTAACATTTCGAATTGAATTTTATTAGTAACTAGCGACCCGCCCCGGCTTCGCACGGGTGCAATGCTGATACTAAATTAGCCTTAGTATATGATGCATGTATTATACATATAAACCTTCCTCTTGAATCACTCTATCTATTGGAAAAAACCGCATCAAAATCCGTTGCGTAGTTTTAAAGATTTAAGCGCACATAGGGATATAGGGACAGAAAAGGCGACTTTGTTTTATACTATGTAGTGATAGTGATTAAGTGAAAGGTTTAGTACTTACACCATTCTACATATACCTTTACAGTTGTGTAACCCTTCTGACGTTTATGTAACCGTTTCATACCAAGATAGTGTAGCTGTTAAAGTTACAGTCGATAACTTTAGTCGATTTTATTAGATCGAATAACGACTAATAATAATGGAATAAAATTAAATCGAATGTTATTTGACACCATTGAATTACGTGTAACGTGTCAGATTTCTTTCATTTACAACACAATTTTTTTAAAAGTTGTCCTTCAAAATAGCTGATAATAAATATTCTAGGATATTTTAAACTGAATAATCTAAACCCAGACTACAGTATAATGTCCAACACTGAGCACGTCTTGTGATATGAATACCAAAAACTGGATAAACTTAGGTAGATACATGTAGTTTTTTTTGTTGTACATTCAAACCATAAGAAATGTGCCAATATAAAATATACCGATACATTCTAAGCTATGTATTTTTTTGCAAATTTAACTTACATTATAATTTTTTTATTAGCCTCTAGGAAAATTAAATTTGGCTCAGAAATTATAGACTGGAATAATAAATAAACTAGTAAAAAATTTAATTATTGTTCTAAGAAATTATTGTCCCTATTGTTTTAAGTTTTATTCACGATGGTACAACGCTGGGAAATATATTTTAAGTACCTCAGTTCATAGTTAATAAATTATTTTATCACCTCCAACAAATAGAAGAACAAAATAAGTTTTATTAGTTCACACACTTCACTAATAAAACGAAATCGAATAGTCCACAATTTTATTACTGGAGTGATACAATACCTAGTCGAATAGTCGACTAGTCTTTGCACCACTAGTGCGAATTCCGGACAAGTAAATGAGCGTAATATTTCTAACGCGCCTTTAGTGTCACGCGGTTCGCGTCTTGAGCCGTCAATAGATATATAATAGAGATCGAATTACTCGATTTTATTATCGATATAAGTTTTATTGTTCATCTTACAGTGCTACGAATAAAATTTTATTTCAATTTTCTTTTTTTTTCGTTCCTGGAAATCAAAGTATAGATATTCTATTTTTTTATACCACTTGGGTGGCAGACAAGCACATGGCCCACCTGATGGAAAGCGGTCACCATGGCCTATGAACGTGAGTAACAGAGGGGCGTCCCACTCGCGCTGCCAACCCTGTAAAAACCTTTTAATGCCGTCTTAAAGAACCCAAACCACAGCAGTGAGATTATTCCACAGAATGAAATTCAAAAAATACAACTAACTTTTAATTGTAAATTAGACTAATAGACCAGTGCCGATAGCTATGAAAATGGTAAAAAGTAAAAGAAATTTATAGTAGGATGAAACCTGTTGTAAATGGAAGAGAATATAATAAAAATGATAGGAAAAATAAATTACGGGCGATCTGAGCTCGGGAAGGGGGGAGGGGGGTGAGTTTTAAGGGTAAAAACGGTTTATCTCGATTTCCGGCAAAACTACAAGTTCTATGGAAAAAAGTTAAATGACAAAGTTGTAGGTAATAAAGAGACCTACAACTTTTGTATTTACACTTTTTTCACATAACCTCAAAAAGTATGTGAAAAATTCAAATAATCAAGTTTTTGGTTTTTTATTTTTATCTTAAGCAAAACAAATTTGTTTTCCACGAAATTTGGTGAAAACTTAGCTTTTTATGTCCCAAAGACACTGTAATTTTTTTGATTTGAAATACTCTTTTTTTTCAGCTTATTTTGACTAAATATCGAAAAACCACCCCAATTTTCAATCGAAAAATCTCACGTCAAAATATCAGCTTTTTAAAAAAAGTCAAAGAGTTTTTTGTTCTTTGAAATCTCTTCTTTCTGATAATGTAAAAATATATATACATTGCTATGGTAAATGTTCTCAGAAAATGCAAAGAAGAAAAACTCGAATTCGAAATTAACATTTTTGTATTTAGTCATTTCCTTGTTGAGGTGGGATGAAAAGTTACATGTTGCACTATAACTTCATGGTTGCACTCGAGTGCAAAGATTTTTCACCTTGTGCACTTTTGATTCCCTCGCTAAAGCTCAGGGTTCTATTTTGTGATTATTGTATTTAGTCATTTCCTCATCATTCATTCATGGTTGCACTCGAGTGCAACCATGAAGTTATAGTGCAACATGTAACTTTTCATCCCACCTCAGCGAGGAAATGACTAAATACAAAAATGTTAATTTCGAATTCGAGTTTTTCTTCTTTGCATTTTCTGAGAACATTTACCATAGCAATGTATATATATTTTTACATTATCAGAAAGAAGAGATTTCAAAGAACAAAAAACTCTTTGACTTTTTTTAAAAAGCTGATATTTTGACGTGAGATTTTTCGATTGAAAATTGGGGTGGTTTTTCGATATTTAGTCAAAATAAGCTGAAAAAAAAGAGTATTTCAAATCAAAAAAATTACAGTGTCTTTGGGACATAAAAAGCTAAGTTTTCACCAAATTTCGTGGAAAACAAATTTGTTTTGCTTAAGATAAAAATAAAAAACCAAAAACTTGATTATTTGAATTTTTCACATACTTTTTGAGGTTATGTGAAAAAAGTGTAAATACAAAAGTTGTAGGTCTCTTTATTACCTACAACTTTGTCATTTTAACTTTTTTCCATAGGACTTGTAGTTTTGCCGGAAATCGAGATAAACCGTTTTTACCCTTAAAACTCACCCCCCTCCCCCCTTCCCGAGCTCAGATCGCCCGTAATTTATTTTTCCTATCATTTTTATTATATTCTCTTCCTTTTACAACAGGTTTCATCCTACTATAAATTTATTTTGTCTCAAAGTCTATCGGCACTGGTCTATAAAGATAAACAGACATATGTTACAAACTTTGTAACGGTTATTACAAAACATATTCTGTAACCTACAGAAACAAGCTAGTAAGTATTACAAAATTGTTATTTTAAGTCATATTTGCCCTACGTATTATGTATGAGCCATAGCATAAAGGGCGTCCTTTCCCTTATAATCAAAGAGAAATAACTTCATGTACTTGGTAAGGCTCCAGTTACAGCGATTATAATCCCTGCCAACAATTATGTAACCTACATTAGACAGAAAAATAGTCTAAACAGATCTCCATGCTTCTTTGAAGATGTTATTTATGTAACCCATAAATAACATCTTAGCTTAGTGGATAAACCACTTCTTCTAGCAAAAGATTTTGAAAGACTTAGGTCGCTTCTGGCATAAATGCTTCGTTATGGTATCTGGGTAGTAGGTACCCGAATGGTATTATTATTTTGAAAATTTTATTGTAAGTCAATGAAAATACAATTTTACAGCAGTAATCCTGGATATTATAGTATTTTCATTTAATATACAGTACTGTTTTGGGTGACCTGGAAATCCTTTAGTAGATTAAGGGCCCAGTTCGCCTGTTGTAAGGCAAACCGAGTAATTGAGGCTACTTGGATGCATGGTTGGATGAAGTGGGGGGCTTTGACTGTGGTGCGCCTCTGCAAATGATGGACCACCTCCTAGCATGCTCGCTGTGCCCCAAGTCCTGCAGAATCTGGGTGGTTATCAGTATCGTTGAATTTTGGGCTGCACAACTTGTAATTGATTAATCAGCTTCATTTTTGCCATTGATTCGAAGAAGAACAATAATATAAACATAAATTTAACAAACAAACAAGCACGGTAGATATTCAACTATCATCATCATCATTTTCTGAACCTTTTTCCCAACTCAGTTGGGGTCGGCTTTCCAGTCTAACTGTGATGCGGCTGAACTTCGATATTTTCCGTGGAGCGACTGCCATTTGACCTCCACAACCAATGGTCATTATGACCAATGGCGATATCGAAATATTCAACTATCATAATGGCCATGTAAATCTATAATCCTATAACAAGAATACTCGTATATCTATCTATATCTATATCTATACTAATGTTATAAAGAGGAAAGATTTGTACCTATTTTGGTATGTTTGTAATGAATAGGCTCAAAAAGTACTGGGCCGATTTAAAAATTTTTTTCACCAATAGAATGCTACATTCTTCCAATTTGACATAGGCTATATCGACGGTTAAAAGGCGAATTGATTCAAGCGCCATTTTGAGAACTTTACAGGAGAGCATTTTAAAGTTTATTTTTTAAGAAAAAAAATCACTGTTCCTAAAGTATTTAATAAAAATGAAAAAATCGCCCCAATTAAGAAGCGGTATATTTTTTGCTAATTTATGATTATATTATAACTAATAAAAGGTGTTTTTAAAGCAAGTTAGATGTAACTTGAGCCATTTTGCACAATTCTTTGATCAGGGCAGAAAGGTCTATATACACGATAACGATTTATGTATTCAAAGCAAAATAGTTTATGTGTTCCTTGCTTCTTGAACAGATCAAGGATAAATGATTTAAATCACTTACCCATTTGTCAACTGTTCATGGATACATGATTTAAATCACTTACCTATTTGTCAACTGTTCATGAATAAATGAGTTAAACCACTCACCTAGTTGTAACTGTCCTAGGAGGAATGACTCAAATTACACAGTATTATAATAACTATTTATAGCAAATTGTTTTAATTGCAAGTTTTATTTGAATCTGAATTGAGGAAAATAGCTTAAAGGTAATAAAATAAATTTCACGATGTAGGGAAAGCGAATTAAATGACACATCAATTTTGAGAAAAGTTACTTAAATAGATAAAATTGGTGCACTTTTAAGAACATGAGACTTTTAAAATCGATTTTGTAAAACGTAACAAAGAAAACAACGCTTTACGAATCAACTTTTGTTTTATTTATTCATTTACGTAAAATTAAGTAGGTATCTATAAACATAGGTGACATTTATAACCGCTAATAATCAGTCTTCAAATATATTTTTTTATATAGGACACGTCAAAATGACTTTACCTCGCATGATGGTAAGCTAAAGGCAAAGTCTCAGGACTGGGGTCACCACTACATACAGTGGTAGTGCTACATTGGCGGCCCTCAGCTTGATGGTCCCATCAAATGCTTTTTCACCGCCCGTTTAAAGGCCCCAGGACTATAGGAGGAAGGAAACACATGCGCTGGTAAAGAATTCCAAGTCTTTAAAAGAGGCACCGAACCGCTTGATTCTTGATGAAATTGATTCCACTGTGTGAGGGCGATACCTCAGCCTGACACGTGTAGTTCTGTATAGGAAAGGAGAGGGTGGGACTAATTGGAAGAGCTCATCAGAACACTCGCCATGGTAGAGCCGGTAAAAAACTGCCAAAGATGCAATACGTAGCTGTAGAGGCTCGAGGGTGTTCGTAACCTCAGGACTCCCAATAATACGGACTTAACGTCGCTGCAGTCTGTCGAGAGCATCTAATAAGTACTGTGCAGAGCCATCCCAGAGATGAGCACAGCACTGAGGTGACGGCTATGGGCCGATAATTGTCTAGCTCGGACCGGTCCCCTTTCTTGGGGATCGGCTGTACATTTGCCTCTTTCTAAGCGGGCGGCACTGTACCCGAGGTGTAAGATATGCGGTACAGACGCGTAGGCATTGGAGACAACTCTGCTGCACAATTATGTAGAACCACCGCACGAACACCATCGAGACCACTAGCTTTCCGGACTGCATCGAATCGAATCGAACATCGCGTTGCCTGATATGAATATCAGGCATTGCGTGGTCATAAGTGGGCAGTGTCGGTGGCTGCATGCCGCAATCATCGATTTGGAAATTAGCCGTTAAGAGATTATTATAAATATAATGAGATGCGAACGTAAGCTCGATGAGTTCTAGCCAACAAAGCAAGCCGGGTTTCGAAAAAGCTACGGCACCGTGGACCACATTCATACTGTTCGGCAGATTGTGCAAAAGACCGAGGAGTACAATCAGCCGCTGTGTATGGCTTTTGTGGACTACGAGAAAGCCTTCGACTCCATCGAGACCTGGGCAGTTCTGGATGCTCTGCAATGGTGCCGCGTCGACTGGCGTTATATCGAGGTGATGAGATGTCTGTATGATACTGCCACCATGTCCGTCCAGCTCCAAGACCAGAAGACGAACCGTATTGCACTACAGCACGGAGTACGACAGGGGGATGTCATATCCCCTAAACTATTCGCTAACGCACTGGAGGACGTCTTTGAGACATTGGATTGGACTGGACGGGGAATTAAAACATAAACGGGAGTAACGCATCTCACACCATCGGTTCGCCGACGACATTGTCATAGTTGTGGAGTCGCTGGAGCAGCTGGGCGAGATTCTGCACAGCCTAAATGGAGCCTCTCGATGTATCGGTCTCAGCATGAACTTGGACAAAACCAAGATTATGTTCAACGAAAATGTCAGCCTGGACCGATCGACGTCGAAGGGATGACACTCGAAGTTGTTCAGAAATAAGTCTACCTTGGGCAAGTCAATCAAGCTTGGTAGAAACAACTTCGAGAAAGAAGTCGCCCGAAGGATCCTGTTAGGTTGGGCAGCATTTGGCAAACTGCGTCGGGTTTTCTCCTCACCCTTACCGCAATGCCTCAAATCGAAGGTCTACAACCAGTGCGTCCTACCAGTCATGACTTACGGTGCCGAAACGTGTACACTGATTGTGGGGCTAGTCCACAAATTTAAAGACGTGCAGCGGGCCATGAAGCGAGCTACGCTTGGAATTTCTTTGAAGCACAAAATTCGCAATGAGGTCATCTGACAAAGAACTAAAGTTACCGACATAGCACGCAGAATAAGCAAGCTGAAATGGCAATCAGCTGGCCACATCTGTCGAAGGACCGATGGCTGTTGGAGCAAACGAGTCCTAGAGTGGAGACCACGAGTCGGCAAACAGAAGGTGGGACGCCCCCCAGCCACATGGACCGATGACCTGAAAAGGGTAGCTGGGATGGACTGGATGCGGAAGGCGGAGATTCGGGTGGATGGCGTACATTGGAAGAGGCCTATGTCCAGCAGTGGACGTCGACAGGCTAATTGATTGATTGATAATGAGATATTAATAATTTCAATAAAATCAATAAAAGTACCCTATAGGAAATAAGTGTGATTCGCGCACGAACCGCAAGGAATTGAAATCCAACTTATTCTGGCATCACGTAGTAGACTAAATTGACCTCGAATCCCCGCGCGACACTCGTATTAACGGTCCAAGTGCCTACCCGCGTTACCATTTTATTGCGAGGTGAAAGAAGTAAACTGATTTAAGTATGCCATAAGTTTAATTACTAAATCAATATAAAGGAATGAAACGTACAGATATTTATTTTATGCATAGAGAAAACTGTTCTAAATTGCATAAACACTAAAAATCGGTCAAGGATAATTAGCACAAGTCATATACTTCCATTATACTTATTCAGGCAAGATTGATTCAAGCGACAGAGATAATGTTCAAATGTTCAAGGCAAAATGATTTAAGTTGCATGACATCAATAAATCTGGTTGAAGCAAAATGAATTAACATCCACGTTAAATTATTTAAGATCAAGTAAAACCAATTCAAACGGCAAAACCATTTTATTCCATCCAGGGATTAATGGTTCAAACTACAGATAGTAAGAAAAAACATTTTTTTTGATGGGTCTATATACATGCTTTGAAAAAATCAACCAAAATTGCTACACTTGATACCTCGTAAATAGAAAAGATACCCAAATTCATAATGGAGCCAAGCGCCAAAAAAGTGCTCAGATTAACCTCAAACCCGGCTCAAAAGACGCGGAAAAATTCCACGATTCCAATGATGTATATAACTCAATATCGCCCAAGATGGCGCTTGAATCAATTCGCCTTTTAACCGTCGATATTTCATTTTGAAAAAAATTAGGGATCCTTGGAAAAACTGGAATTTACACCCGGGCGAAGCCGGGTCCCGGGTCGCTAGTGTAGAATATAGCGTTATAACGCTAACACTGGCACCACACGGCTTGCACCGAAATACCATCATCGTGCTTTCTGCAAATGCCGCCGAACGCCGAACAGTCCTAATCTCGATGTGTTAATATTATTTACTACATTGAACTTTCGTCATCGACTGTACAACATTGTGCCTTGCTTGTTATGTCCACTTTTCTTTATATAGAAATATATTTAACTTATTAAGTACAATTAGCAACAAAAGCGGTTGTGAGTTTGATTTACGGGTTTGGTTTAAGGTTATTTTGTTGAAATAAATAAATAAATAATAATAAATAAATACTCTACGACATTCTACACATCGCTCCCTAGACCCAAAGTAAGCTTAGTTTCACTAGCTTGTGTTATGGGTTCTAGAATGCTGATAAACATACTTATATACTTTTTTTTGTAAATACATACTTATTATACATAGAAATGATTGTATGTATGTATGTATGTATGTACGTATGTATGTGTGTATGTGTAACCTGAGGACATCAAGTGATGTTTATTTTTTTTTCATTCATAATTAGCTCCATAGTGTCGATACCCAGTTCTGGTAAGCTAAATTTTTTTTTATCAAAGCTTACCTGAACTGGGTAAATCTGTAAATGTAGTTATTAAATTGAATGTTTATTAGTCAATTACGCTCTAACTACTGAAAGAATCTAGCTGAAATTCGGAAGCCTAAAATAATAGATTCCCACGGGTAGTAGAAAGGGGATCAAAATTCCAGGGGCTCCAGCTAATGAGTACCAAATTTGAAGAGGCCTTACTCTAAATTCGGAAAAACCATGATATTCCTAGCAATATGCACTTATTCGCCCCAGGAGAGACACTTTGGAAGACATGTCACCCAAATATCGACAAACTTCCATCAACAAACATCTATACATTAAAATGGTACACTAATAGTACAACCTTTGCTAATAAAATGGTACGACCAACCTCGTACAGTTCTACACAAAAATGTACCATCCATTTTGAATACGGAGAAAGTTCCCATACACTCGCTCCCATTCACAATAACAAGGTACACTGCGGAACGCAATATTTAACCCACAACTTCGATCTGGGTTCAGACAATGTATGTTTACAACTCGAGAACAATGGTGTATGAACCATTACATTGGCAATTATTGTGTTCCTGAAGAGCGAAGCGAGCATATCTGATAGAATTAGGTATATTTTATGATTAAAGCACGTCCGAACAAAAAACCGCGGTAGCCTAGTGGTATGACTGCTAAGACGAGGTCTCGGGTTCGATCCCAGGTTACCATGGCACACACCAATGACTTTTCGATGCTTTTCGAAGTTATGTGTGTATTTATCGCAGGTTTATAAGTGCTCGGTTTATGGCAATAGGCTCGCCACCTATTACATTGGGACCTAAACATAAACTGGCGAAATGTGGGTGCTAGCACCTCTGCCTACCCCTTCAAGGATATAGGCGTGAGTTTATGTTTTTGTTATGTTATCAGTGATTTTTGAAAATTTCACTATTAAAGTAGTAAAATAGGCGATGACTGCTTACTTTGAAAATCAAAATTTCATCATTTTCAAAGTAAGCCCAGTCCGTTTGATATAGCTGCTTCCGGTTCAAAATAAACGTACACTTGAATAAGTTTTTCAGAATTTCGCCCTTAGGGAGGCAAATAAGTATATTCTATCCCTAGGAGTGAAATTCGTGAGGTTATATGGAAATAGCATTAAATTTCATATACTTGGTACCTACTGGTTAAAAATAAACGTAGACTGACTGTATCAGCACTTTTCTAAGTTCCACTCCTAAGGGGGAAAATAAGGGTATAGTGGTTGTATGGAAGTTCGTTAAATAATATTAATAATAATTGTCTGCCTTTTTATGACTCGATTTATTCGTATATAGGTACTGCACTGTTGAAATACAGGATAGTTTTAGTTAAAGTTGAAATTTGCGGTTTGGGCTGGTCACATCACTGCCGAAGGACCGATGGCCGGTGGAGCAAACGAGTCTTAGAGTGGAGACCGCGAACCGGCAAACGTAAAGTTGGACATCCCCAGCACGATGGACGGACGACCTGAAAAGGGTAACTGGGATAGACTGGATGCGCAAGGCGGAGGATCGGGTGCTATGGCGTACATTGGGAGAAGCCTATGTCCAGCAGTGGTACCACAATATGGCCGCAAGCATGTTTTTTAGGTTTACAGTTAAAACGAGTACTTCGTAAAGAGAAACCTCTCGCAATCACTATTAAGTTCATAAAATAAGAACCTCGGCATTACTAACGTGGAATGGCGTTTAAAATTGTGAATAGAGGCTAATCTTTAAAAGACCTTTCACCAATTTGAGTGTTACTTCTATTATATTGGTTTCATTTGAAACTTGTATGTGTGTTTTGTTTATACAACTTAGGTGGCAGACAAGTACATGGCCCACCTAATGGTAAATGGTCAACCAGGGGCGTCACACTCGCGCTGCCGTCCCTGTGCGTGCGAAGATAAGCTTATATCAGAGGGCCATAATCTTAAAAAAATATGTTCAGGAGTCAATCTTAGTTTAGTATCGATCTCATATCGATCTTCCAAATGTTAAAAAAGGTCTCTTGTAACCAAAAAATCTCTTTTTGATATTTTTTGGTTTGGATTAGACATAATAATGATGAGGCTGTCAAGTTGAGGACCGCCACTGTAGCACTACCGGTATATTTAGTGGTGACCCCAGTCCTGGGACTTTACCTTTAGCTTACCATCAGGCGAGATGAAGTCATTTTGACGTATCCTATAAAAAAAAATTGGGAGATTGACATAAGATCGAGACTAGACTGAGACTCAATTTTTTAACTTTAGTTTCCAATCGCTAACGCACCACATCTTTTTAAATCGTGCAGTAATTTCCCACGGATCATTATAGTGCTAAGCAAATAACTACATTGCTTCAATAAACATCATCGTTGACATCAAAACCGCAAATAGTGGCAACACTCAATATATCCACAGACAAACTAACCGTTCAGTGTTGCCAATTAAATTCTGCAATAAATTCTGCGGCCCGCTACGTCCAGAGATCAAACAAGGAAAGGGTTGTACCACTGACTACATCGATAACTATCTAGTATTAGTATCGATACGCAGGTGCATCACTAACGTGTAAATTTTACGGTACTTCAACATACGTCCTACAACTGGGTGGTATTTTAATAAAATAATAACTGTTCTGAATTATTTTAGAGATATGTTATGTGGTAGCACACCTGTGAACCTTTCTTCATAATAAAGGATGCCTGCATAATTAAAAAAATCACTTAGTTTTAACTCAGCAAAATACATGTACTTACCTATATTTTAGAAGTGTGAATGTGTGTGTTATTATTAATTTATGCTCGCACACACACACAAATACACATACAAACACACACACACAGAGACACATACACACACACACACAAACACACACACACACACACACACACACACACACACACACAAACACACACACACATACACACACTTATTTAAGACTAACAGCTCCTACCCACTTTATAATTATATTCAACCAGATAGCCATCTAGCGTCACTACCCAAGAATTACTATAACGGTCTCCCATCCGCGGTTAGAAATCATATAAAATTACATACGCACGATCAAATAAACAATACACAACAATTATACAACGGACAAACAGACTTCATAACAAGACGTGACATTAGCGAAAACTATGGACATTACTCATTGGACAAAGTGTAAGGCCGGCTACAGTCGTGCGATTAGAGATTACAAGGAATGTCCTTAAAGGCTAGACCGCACTGGGCGACGACGCGAAGCTTCAGTGACGGGACAAGTATTTTTTTTTTTATTTAGAGACAACAAACAGTTACAATATTTATGTATGTAGTACACCAAAGGACAAATCATTCTGTAAACAATATTGCAACTTACTGCGTTATCCACAGATTGATAAATTAGATATCAGAGGGTGCCACTAGATCTTACATAAATATCAATAATAAAAAGAAGAAGAAAACAATTAAAAGATAATTACATTAAAATAAAATTCAAAAAGTAGCGACACTATTAATGTATGCCGTACTTAAACTGCAGTGCCGTGATAGTTTGTGGCAAATTTTGTCCGTCAGTCATTTAACAATGCAACAACAACAACGAAGATGACGAAATTGTACCGCTCTAACGGAAGTGGAACTACGCAACGATGAGTTGGTGAACTTTGATGTACAGTATCGCGTCGCAGAGTTACGCTGCCGCTTAGTGCGTTATGCCTCATACAATTTCTTCCAAAAATATTTTGTCGTTACATGTCGCGTTGCTCTGCTGCCGTGAAGCGTCGTCCAGTGCGGTCCAGCCTTTAAGGAAGCCTTAGTAGCTTAACGGTACTGAGGGCGGCCCACACGGAACCTAGGCTTGTAAATAAGGTTGCCCGCAGTGTAGCGATTAATACTAAAAGTCGTTAGTTAATTTAATTAAATGTATGGTTACATGCGTATATTGCCGTGGATTCAGTTGTTGGAGTGCGAATATTTCAGTGAAATTTATGAGTTGTGTTAATATAAGTTTAGTAAAATTTAATCTTATTACATAGAGGTATTCCATTGACAATTTGATGGATTTGATTTTTGAGGGAAAAAAAATAAATATTAGTTAATTTTAAATATTAGTCAAGTCAGCAAATAAAAACAAATAAAAGCCTAGGAATGCCTCGATAGTGAGTACATCATGCTATATAGTTCCTATGTTTGATTCCCGGATAGGGCATAAATTTTACTAGGTTTCTTAGCCAGTAGAGAGTACTAGAAAAGATTTTGTTTATTTTTTTGTATATTTAAACTGTCATGGTCAATGGATCAACATGGTCAAAACTACATGGTATGGTAAATAACTACTTATTTCATTCCATTAAAACTAATAATAAAATCCACAGGAAAAATGAAAAAAAAAAAAGTATGTTTGATTGGTACTTTTTCATTAAATTATCACGGTCAAACATCGCAAAAACATAACCCATTAATACTGTAATAGTAATGTGCTTCAAAAGTCGCAAGTCGCAGATCCACACTAACACTAAACTAAATGTGCGGGCGAGCGGCGCACTGTCACTGACTGTCGCCTGTAATCATACTCGCGTAGTTGTTTTATTATCAACACTCAAAGCTTCCATCTGCTTTAGAATTATTCTGTAGTGCTGTAGTCTGTAGGAAACATCGTGCATGTATTTATCTCCTTGTTAGTTCTTTTCATGTTTTTTTATAGTGGTCAGAATCATCCTACTAACATTTGATTATAAATGTGAAAGTCCGTGAAGATGTTTATTACTCAATAATATTCTAACGGATCTGGTTGAAATTTGGTACAGGGATAGACTATAGTCCAAAATAATACATCCGCTACTTTTTATCCATGGAATAGATTTCCATTGGAAGCGAGAAAGAGAACAGAATTTGGATAAAAAATGGGAATATCTGGATAAAAATAGCCTGTTACTCAGTTCTAGTTCTAGTGGTGAATTTTTGGAATCGGTTTAGTAATTTTTGAGTTTATCGATTAGATATAAAAATACAAACCTTTCGTCTTTATAATATCACTAAAGATTTGATTTGAAATATGAAAAAGAGAGTAACAATTTAAAACACTCACACCTTTTAAGATATCGGCTCGTTTGGTAAAACTAGAATCTTTAATTTTAAACTTCCTCCACTTAATCGCGTTAATTAAGTTTGATAGAAACGTAATTTACTCCGAGAGAAACATTATGGTTAATGCCGGGACTTAAATATTTTAATACCAACCGTATGTGAAATCAGTCTGTATAAAAAAATCTGACAAATTGAAATGTATATAGTTTTATTGCCTGTTTTCGTCTCTGTCATTGATTCAATTTTGGGCACAGTGTTCAGCTGTCTTAATTAAATATGTCTTTTAGATACATTTTTTAAGATTTTTTGAATGAAATAGATGGTAGATTTTATCATTAGGAAACATCTGACATTAAAAAAATGGTTGTTTTGGCATTTTTAAAACTTATGGATAACCCTGCATGTTAGCAAAAACTATGACTATGATAATTATTAGCCATCACTCCTGAGAATGCGCGATTAGTCACAAGTGGACTATGCATACTGGTCAAAACAGCAATTAATTCAAAGGTTTAATATACTATCATCACGTTAATATCTGAAATTTCTTCTAAGAAAGAAGAATAATATATGTGAAAGTCTGCTTCGTAAAGAAATATATCCTACACTATCAATACGATAGATTCTAAGAACATTTTCCTGGTATTTATCGTTCAAAAAGAAGCACATAGAACACATCAAAGTAGGTACTACTCGATATGTCAAGACTGACGCCTCGAACATTCATAGACCATAACAATTATTTTCAATTGATAAAATACATTTTTAACTAATTTGAACTCTATTACTAACGGTGTACAGGCTATATTATTATATTAGTGTGGTAAAACGTCGATATTAAAATTGTTGATGTAAGATTGACGGCCGGTACCGTTACTCGAGGTCGTGGCACTGCACTGGCCGAAAGCGTTATCGATAATGTGCACATCACTACCTATAGGCACGTTAATGGAATGTAGTTTGAAAAAAGAATTGATGTGATCTGAGTTTAGAAATGTGAAATGGTTTATTTTTATTTGTTCGAATTTTGAAAATTGCTTAGAATTTACCTAATATTCTGTTTTAAGTTGATTGACTGTATTGTCTTGGAGTGGTGGTACTAATTTCCTTCTTATTCTTACGGTAAAGTTCCCACCTAATCGCTTAATAAGGACTCGCAGTAACAATATTACCAGAATATGGTACAAGGATTTAAGCAGTCCTTCATCCCTTACTAAGTAAAGTGGAGTTCGTCTTTTCGTGTTGGAAAAAGGTACGTATCCCGTACCTTTTTTCCATAGATAGCCAGGTATAATATATCATAAATATAACTAATATTTAAATAAGAGGCTTAACTTTGTGAGTTTATAATTATGTTTGGGGTAATCTTCCAAATCAAACCGAACGAACGAGCCAAAAATTTTCCACTATTTGAAAAGTTCATGATCCCCGATGGATATAGGTGTATATAATTATAATGTTTTATAAATTACGATGTCTTGTGCTAAAAATCTCATATAAACCAAAGCAAAGCGAGGTAATAGTGTAACTACATATAAAAAGCTGTCTTTGATCAAAGGTGCCTCCTTCTCAAAAACTTTCTAACCAAACAAATAAACTACATCTAAAATCGCAATGTTGCTAGTATCATAATGTAGAAATAATACTATAATAGCTGTACAGAATAATATCTCTTTAAAAAATATGAATAAGATTAATGACTCCTAAAATCGAATGAATCATTTTGACGAAATAGTGACGTGCATTGATCGATACTAATTCTAATTCGAAATAACTGTTCACAAAAACATTTTTAAGTTTTTACCGTCAAACACTTCCTTCCAACTCATTACATTTTCTAACAATTTTTTTTTCGCATTCGCATGTTGAGAATTTCACCGCGGTCTACAAAAACTATTCCGATCAATTTGAAATAGACTTTCACGCTTTTGTTATATAGTTGTTTTTTGTGTGTGTGAACACTGTGTTTTGAATACCGATACCAATCTTTGGTGGGCAAGGCGGTTATTGAATAGCCGTGAATTGTAGCCGACTCATACACAATTGGCTTGCTTATATTGACACGGCGGGGTGGCCTAGTGATGTGCATATCGATATATTCAGACTAGTTTAAAATATTACTATCTATTCTATTCGACTTTGTGTGAATACGTTATTATGTATTTTATTTATTCATAATTATGTAAATCATTTTGGGTCCCCTCCGACCTTCAAGGCCACTTGGTAAGTTTTTCTTTTCCAGTGTAAGAAGTTTAAATATGCGATTTAAATTGTATAATTCTGTAAAAGTTTAACTTGAATTTCCTGGATGGAGCTGAATACAGGTATCGCTATACCGCAAACATAGCAAATAAGTAGACAGCCCACTTAATGGTAAGAATTAAGCTTACGCTTTTAACATTAGAAGCAAACAATAGTGTGTTGCCACCTGCTGATGAGAAGGGAAAAAGAAAGTGGTAACCAAAAGGGAAATCAACGATCCGTCACAGTTTTTGAAGTTATCCTAATTTTTTCTCACGACTCTAGCCTATGGGTTTCGTATGTGATTTGTCGATTAACTGGTTAATTCTAATATTTGGACACACGTATATCACCCTCTAGCAGGAGGCTGTACTGTCGCTAAAGAGTGGGGAAAAACCTATATTTTTCTATGCTTAAAACTTTTTTATTCCACGATCATTGACACAAGTAGGTATTTTCCTACACAATAAGCGAATAAAAGGGAAGGGATTTAAAATAACTTTTTTATTTATACCATCATTTCACTTCACCCCGCAGTATGGTGTAGCTGGAGGGTGAATTCCAGAAAACATGGCCCACCATTCCAGATGCTGTTGACACCAAAATGGAGGTTCTTACCTCAATGGCGGAATAAGCAGATGTGTTTTCACGCACCACTTAAAAAGCCTGGGATTTTAAGAGGAAGGAAACACATGTGCGGATATATTATCCAGTTCATTATCGTGCGATAAAGAAAGGAAACACTGATATGAAATTATCTACTACTTATAACTATCATTATAAACATTACTCAATGCAGTACTTAGGCATTGAGCAATATAGACATTACTATAATGATGGTTGTAAGTTTTGATAAATTTATACTACTTAAACTAGCTGATGCCAGCGGCTTTTACTTAACCAATTGAAATCAAACATTATGGAATATTTTTATTCTGAACAAGATAAGTATGATTAATAAAAAACCGCATCAAAATCCGTTCGGTACTTTTTACGTCTTTCGCCAGCAAACAAAAGAAAAACAAGAAATCCAAAAAATATTTCTTGAGGTCAGAATCGTTCATTTAGATATATTTTTTAAATAATCTCCAATGTAGATATAGTAGGTACAGATAGATAGATAAAACAATAACTTTGTTCATTAACTCTATATTGATGGTGCATTAAAAATAAAATTTGCCAAAATATAAAACAAAATAAAAATTTCCAAGTAATAAATAGATACTGTGATTCATTTCTAAGTATTCCAAATATTCAATTTAACGTAACGGTCCCATCACTAGCTCCGAATACGATAAGGTACGTGGCAATGACCTCGATAAAACAATTCATCCCATCCTTTCGCTAGTAGATCAATATCAATAACCTTTGGACTCGTTTCAATACATCCAACAGTTTTATTTGGAATAGAAATAATTCAATTACAATAATTTGAGAAAATGCATCGAAAACAAGCAATAGTGCCTGTTTTCGATACATTTTCTCAAATCGATTATATTTCAAGTACTGTTGAAAAATAAGTGTAATGTTTTGAGGTTTTATATGTATAGTTTGCATGTTTTATTCCATTCCATTCTTTACCAGCTCACATGTTTCCTTCCTCCTATAGTCCTTCTTTAAGCGGGGCGTGAAAAAGCATTTGATAAGGCCGTCAAGCTGAGGCCTACCACTGTAGCACTATCGTTGTATGTAGTGGTGACCCCCGATTCTGATACTATAGCTTACCATCAGGCGAGGTGAAGTCTTGTTGACACTTTTTGTTTCTAAGTTATTTGTAACAGCCTTCATAAAACTATAATCACGATGACGTATTTAATTGTAGTCGGTTGGGTGAAAGTCTATAACAATAGGTACTCGTACACTCCCGACTGTGGGACGCTTCGCTGGGAAATTTTCAATTATCAGTCACCATTGTGTTTAAGTGGTCTACGTGGCTATTATACTGTTTATCGGAACTGATTTGCTTTTTATAAAGGGTTTAAGGAATGGATGTCATGTTGTTTTGGTTTATTTGACGCTGATGGTATGGATTGTCATTATTTGGGTCTGTACGTGAAGGTTTTTGAGTTATGATAGTTTTCGAGGCATGGAATGAAAAGGGACAAATCGTCAGTCAATTGTTTTTATAGAGACTACAAAGTGATTGAATAAACTTTTATTATTGATATTAAAATTCTTTCCTCTGGCTTTGTGGCGTATAGCAGTCTCATGCACTACCGCGACGCCACAGAGCCAGAGGAGAGAATTTTAATAACAATAATAAAAGTTTATTAAACTTATATAAAAATCAAAATGGCGGATTTTTGGCAGCAAATTGGTGGGTATTTGCTTTTAAAACGTACCACAGTAGTTTTAGTTTTTTTAATTATTACTTGTTTTCATGTAAATGCCAAATCTACTTAAATAATTTATATTAATAGTCTTATTAATTAAGTTAACAATGCCCATGACACACGGCACTAACAATGATAACTTCAAATGCGTAATAAAGCATAGACAAGGGAATTATAAAATTTATCGCCCATGAAATTTTTAAAACATTCAAATTGTATTCTAAGTTTGAAATTATCATGTTCCACGTTATTCGTTTGTGTACTGATATTGAGGTATGTGAATGAAACAGGATTTACTTATCGCCCCTCACAAGTAAAAATTATTTTATGAATATTAAATTTTGTATAAAATTTATATAATATGTAAGTATTTTATCGACGAAATACTGACTGTATGGGGAAAAAATTAAGACGCAATAATTTTTCCTTTTTTTTAATTTTTCCGACTAGGTACCTATACCTACCTATGTCATACAAACTAAAAAGAGGCGCTGCAGATAGATTTTTGTTCTTAGAGTTCAAAATTTTTCTAAAAAACTGTATATTTTCGACCCACGTTTTGATCTTAGAAGTTTATATTACTACTTTTTTTTTATATTCGGATATTTATGTTTATAACGTATTTAATAATAAAAAAGTTAAAATCGACGAAAAATCTTTACATAAACACACAAAAACTAAACAGTTGTAGGTACAGCTAAGAGCATCCTCATTTTTTGTCGTAAAAAAATTGAAATATAAAAACGAAGAAGATAATAATATCGGAGAGGAGTTATTAAAAACGACAAATAGAATTAATAACACCACTAATAGTAATGATATTTCATTTGTCATTGCCGTATTAGCACTCCGAGCCTCATTATTCAAAAACTATACTCCGCTAAAACGATGAATCTAAAAAATATATGGACGAAATGCGTTAAAGAATACAACTGACGACATTTAGTCAACTCACACACTCCCACATTTAGTCAACTCACACACTCTCATATTAGTCAACTCACACACTCTCACATTTAGTCAGCTACTACACGGCAACCGGCATTCGATTCTGTCAGTTCAAGTTGTAAAAGGAAAAATACAGCATTAAAAGTATCTTTTGTAGTTAAATTATGTAAAAACCGTTAGTAAAAATCTCCTGGAACTACATTACACTCCAATTTGGGTAATATGTTGCAACCCGAAATTCACTCACACATTTACCCGCAGCTAATTTTGTGTCGCAGCCTCGTCTCAACGCTTTTGTGTCCGTAGATTTTATAGGTGTACGGCTAAAACTTGAATTTTATAAAAAAAGCACACTTAAGACGCACATCTTTTCACATTTAAACCATTTACAATCAAAGATGCCGCCGCTACGGAATATAACCACTGTATAATTACTGAGTGAGCGACTCACTATCATATAATATGACGTCACATTTCTCACCATTCACACACACTTCATAATACAAGTTCAATGACCGGACGCTAATCAAAGAATCCGAATGTATCAGAGTGCGACCAAATTCATATTCGCTATTTTTTCGTCTCATCATGGTCGTAATGCGAAACTCCATCAGGCTTTTTACTTCCCAACATAATTTTGAAAACAATTTTCTATCCCATATGATTAAGGCTCATTTTCTGTAAGTATAAAACTATTATTAATGTATTACAAAGCGTAACCTCGTGCGGCCATTTTTGTTGTTCTTTTTTTAAATACTTTTTTTAAGAATCGGACTTATTTAATGGGTGCCTGGATTTTTGGTTCTGAGTGTAATTATTATGACATTTTTATTATTAATCTGAGTCGAAAATAATGTTTTTGAATCAAATAAGTAGGTATGTTTCGTATTTGATTGTTGAAGATAATTTGTCAAAATGATAACTCATGACTTTAATTCTGATTTATGTATACAAAGAAGTGAAATTCGTAACAAAAACGTACAATTACGGCGAGAAACTTGAAATAACTTCCACATAAAAACCTTTCCGACTCTCAGAATTTTGACATGAATATTTAATTCATGTCAAAATTCTGAGAGTCGAACACGAAGATTACAAAAGTCAAGACAGATTTTAATTCAGCAAACAATTCATAATCCAATCTTATTCTTAACAACTGGTATCGTTCGCAAATTGATTAACTTAGCCGGGCCCAAAAAGGTCGAGTTCAGAATCTGGTAACATAAAGATAATTGTTTTGATCCCACCCGAGCTCAAGACACTGACGTTACTAAGGATAATAAACTTCTTATCGATAATTTTATCGATTAATTTTATTTACAATCTGTTTCATCGTATTTTATGTTATGGTTACATCACTATTAATGTCACCGTAATATTCTTTACTGACCTATGCCGGTGTTTCCACCCGCGTGGCAGTCGGTCTTCGCGTTTTTTGGCTATATCTCCGGCTCTATTCAGCCGATTGTTATCGAACATGCGTAAGATTATAAATTTGACCAGGACCTTTCAAACAAATAAACCGCATCAAAATCTGTTCAGTAGTTTTTGCGTTCATCACGCACAAACAGAGAAGAATTCCAAAAAAATATATTTTTGTTTTCAGAATCGTCAGTATAACATAACTCACCTTTTTTAAATTTCTCCAATAAACAGATACAGCTACTTTACAATTTTATATTAGTACCTATAGATTTCGATCCATTCTTTTTTGAATTTCAACTTTACGTCCATCTAAGTAAAAAATATACTTACTTAGTATATTTTTTTCTTTCGCAGACCATTTTCATAATTTACCAATCGCATAACAGTTATAATATAGATACATTAATTTTGAAACGATTCGTTTTAATTGAAACTGAGACTACCGTTCAAAATTAATATAAAATCCATAACTAACGGTGTTTGACGAAACTATCGATAAAAAATGATCGATATATTAGTGTTGGGCTGCTTGATAAATGGATAACCGAAAATTGCATGTCAAAAGGCAACAGGCTGTCTTGTCCGCTTTTACGTTTTAATTCATCGTGTCAAGTTGTATGTAAGGATGCCTGTTAGTCCCATCACCTGAAGGCATTTTTGAAAAAGGAACAATATTTTTTTTTATAATTATTGATTCGAAATGACAAATGCGTTTAGAAGCATTATCGATAGTTTATTATTTTGTGACTATATTTAAATTGCGTTTAGTTATTGTTTTATTTTTTATGTATTTTTTTAAGGATTACAATATTTTAGAAAAATCTGATTCAAATGTCTATATAATTAGTTATAAACTTTAATTAGTTTATAACTAATTAAAGTTGAGTGGAAAGACAAAAATATTGCTTAATAATAAAAAAAATAAAAAAAATTATACGATATTCTAGACGCTCTCTAGACCCAAAGTGTAAACATAGTTTAACTAACTTGTGCTATGGGTTCTAGAATGCGGATAATCATACTTTTTTCTACTTTTTTTTGTAAATACATACATATACACATACAAAACAGGCTTTTAGTTTCAAAACCTTTGTCAATTTATATCCCTCCAGTACCTACTACTTAAAATCTAACCTCAACGTCAATTTAAAGCCACAAGCCAAACCAAACTTATTACCGCTTAAAAATATACCTAAGTATTATTTTAGTTGGAATTCCAAGAATCATCACATCAGGGGGAGAGGAACCGCAATTTACCTGCCCTCCCCTCCTTCCAACCCGTTTGCCCCTCTCCTCTAGAAGTTAATACTTTACGATGCGCGCGCGCAACCGCACCGTCCATTTTTAATTAAAAACGGGATCCGAAAACCTGCGAGTTTTATTTGTAAAAGTTTAATTTTGTACAACTGTTGTTTAAGATAAATTGTTGTAAGGACTTTGAATGAATAATGTTTTAAAATCGTTTTTTTATTTATTTTACTTGTATTAAAACTGACTAGTTATTGTCTGTGGCTTCACTGTTCTCTTTTCCAGGGATAAGATTTGTTGAACCATTAGGAGCGTGATAAAGCTCTCGTAAAAGTCAACAAAATAACCAAAAATAATGATCCAAAGTGATATTATAACTCCACAGGGATAATGGTATATGAACGATTCCGAACACATTTTTTTAAAATACTTATTTGTTTGTTCGCGACGGACGTAAAACTACTGAACGGATTTTGATGCCGTTTTTTTAGGTCTACGTCAGACTTTAAATCTTACGCAGGTTTGATCACAATAGGTTGAGTAACTAGAGCCGGAGATTATTATTCAACCTAGCGTTTATCCCAGTCGTATCCAAAGATTTCACCTCGGAGTCTGGGGTCCGCTTTACCAGTCTTAACTGCAGATTTGGCTGAACCTCGATTTTTTCCGTGAAGCGACTGCCATCTGACCTTCACAACCCAATGGTGACATTAGGCGATATCGAAGCATTGCAGCTAGACTGTTGTTGTTAAAGCCGGAGATTTATAGACCAAAAATGCAAAAACCGATATCTATAGGGGGAACCGCGGGCACAGGTTAATAAAGAATATTACGGTGACAATAGTGATGTTATAACTATAACTTTAACATAGAAATACGATAAAAAAGACTGTAAATAAAATCGATAAAGTAATAATCACAAACGGTTGAGTAGAGCGGTAGATATAGTCCTTGCCTGAGTCTGTGTTTCCGGAAAGCTATAAGTAACCTGGGAGCTTTCAAGTCACGAGTGAATAGGTTCCTTCTAGGCAAGCGTGATTCATCGTAGACCACATCGTCACTTACCATCAGGTGAGATTGAGGTCAAACGTAAGCCTATCATAAATAAAAAAAAAATGCGAAAACCGATTTCAACGCAAGTGAAGCTGTTAGGTATATAGGCTAGTTTATAATATTACTAGGATAGTATTTCAATAATTATAACAGTCAATATACAGTTATACTGTAAAGTTGAATGATGGAATTTCGATCGAACTAGCTCGCGCCTTCAGCCGCCATAGAATTTTATGACTGCGTTTAAAATATATTATTTTTGTTGTTAAAGTACCGCAAAGTGATACTAGCAATAGTAACGGGATGAAACTATTTCTTGCTAGCATACCCGACCCGGATTTGCACGGGAATTTTTAGAAAAAAATACTTCTTAGGTAACCCGATTGTAGCGCTACCAGGTTTGGTAAAGAGTTTCATCGGCTCATTATCTAATACAACTGGCCAATGCTCCCAGCTTCGCCCGAGTAAATGTCAGTTATCACTACCTTTGGACATATCTTCGGTTCTACTTAACCAATTGCAATTAAACGTAGGTACAGCAGATTTTAAGTCTGACCAAGATCTGTCTAAATAATAAATTGTATCAAAATCCATTCAGTAGTTTTTACATTCAGGCTGTTTAGATATTAGTTGCTAAATTACGCTCAAAAAGTTGAACTGATCTGACTGAAATTTGAACAGGATATGTTGGTTTATTCCAACTAGTCCTAATAACAGTTCGATCATCGGACAGTTTGGACAAAAATATTCAAGTAGTTAGATTGAGTTATAGTCTGAAATAACATAATAAGCTCTTTGTCCTTGGAATAGATTCCCATACGAGAAAGTGGCCAATAACTAGTTTTTGAATAAATTTTAATACATTATGTATTTTCTTTACCGAAAGGTTTTTTAAATACGTGACAATAGCCAGTTTAACATAAAACATCCTTATTCATTTATGTTAATACGTTCACCCGATTTACCCTAATGTTCTGTAATCTCAACTCCAAGCAATAAACTTCAACTAGAGACGTACCTACCGATACAATCGACTACAAATATCTATCAATTAGTCGATAACGAGAAACCGACACATCCGCAACACCTGCTAGGTTTATTGAGGTTAGTTAGTTTAATTGTGGTACATCACTAGTTATTATATTCGGTTATAGATAATCGTTTAATAATTTATAATTGTAGGCATCGGTCAAGGGACTGTATAGGAATTTTGTTGTTTTGAAATGTTTGGAAATAAATTCTTATGTGGTCAATTTGATAGTATTTACGTTGTTTAATTGTTCATAAAATTGTTGTGTAGTTATGTTATGTGTATGTTAGACTAGAGGCCCGACCCGACTTCACACGGAAAATTTTGTAAGTTACTTTATCCTGTTTTTTTGAAGTGAAAACTTCTTTAGCGGCGCTGAGCACGTTTTTTGTATGGGTAAAAACTTTCAAACTCGCGTCAGGGTCACGTGATGCTGATCGAAAAAGCGTAAGATCGAGGGGAAGGGAGAGGAACTAGTATCGCCCACTCTTTCTACCGTGCCTGAGTGTGCTGCTCTGTTTAGGCGGCACAGGGCGCTTGCGCGAATGACCGTGTGTGTTTATGTACAGCGTCCCACTCGTATCCAAGGATGGTGACAGCTGATTGCTTGACTGTTGTGTAGTAAATACACTGTTGTGTATTCGTAAATGTGAATAAATAACAACATATAAATTGTCATATTTGTGTACGATAGCGCAATAAATAAACATTGTATTCTACCTCATAAATGATAGTACTTTTATACTTATAATTAAACACAACGTTAATATTGAAGTTTTCACTTCTGCCGGCACTCCTGGAGTGTTTTATATTTATGATGTTAAGCTGAGGTGGAGTCCAAAAAGTAGTGGTCACCATTCCCAAGGTTCCTTAGAATGGTGACCTCTACCCAGACGACCTTGATTCTTCTTCTATTCTTCTATAAGTGGGGCTTTTTCACGCCCCGCTTATAGAACCCGGGACTATAAAAAGAAGGGAACACGTGCGAGGGTAAAGCATTCCACTTCTTTAACGTACAGCTTCTTCCTTATTCCTATAGGTCTAAGCGCGATGTTAAATTCCTTAAGAACTTGGCTATCAAATGCGAAAAGACCTTATAAATCGCAGTTCTAGATAGTGCCAGAGATTTTACATCACCTCGCCTGATGATAAGCTAAAGGTAAAATCTCAAGGATCTCCCCGATCATGGGGGAAGGGTATCAGCGCTTTCGAACATACAAAAAAAATATTCAACTTTCGCATATATAGTAAACAGTATCAATCGTATAAATATAAACAAAATCAATTCATAATTTTAATCAAACTCCAAAAACCATTTACCAATAATTTAGTAAAACTTCATTATATTTCAATCAATCTCAAACCGTTCACTAGAACGAACCTTGAATTCACTTAGCCGACGATTAATTACTAAACTGCCAAATCATTCACTCTCATTCACCAGCTCGTTGGCTAATATCACAAGTTTTCGTACAATCGTTCACATAACTAAACAGATAATGCTCTAGATTTTGAAGTGAATTAGTGCTTACATTTTCTATATCTCGGTAAAGACATGAAAATACTTTGTTACTTGCAAATTGCCGTTTAAAACTAAGTAATCCGAATCTACATAAAGCGGAATTGTTTGTTTGGTTAAACGCCCTAATCTCATAAACGTACACCTAAGGAGTGGAATTTCCTGCCCGAGTCTGGGAATATTCAAGTCACGAGTGAATAGGATCCTTCCAGACAAGCGTGATTCATCGTAGACCACATCGTCACTTACCATTAGGTGAGATAGTGGTCAAACGTTAGCCTATCCTGAATGAAAAAAAAACTATTTAAAAAAATTTCGGTCACGTCAATATGAATTCACTTCGCCGATTTATATAAGGCTTATTAATTTGTTTGTTTGGTTGAACGCCCTAATCTCAGAAACTATTCTTTTTTAACCGCCGCCGCAGACAAGCACATTGCCCATCTGATGGTCACCATAGCCTACCGACCCTGGAGTATCTAGTTAGTACTCCCTCAATTATCTCTATCATAAATTAAGTCCAAAACTGTAACAAACCAACTAAATCACGAATTGGGCACAACCGTCAAGCGGCGTACGCGCAAAAGGAAGCTTGATAACGTTTAATAGTTTCATGTTAAGTTATCTATTTATTAGACATTTAAAGTAAATAGTCACAAAGGCATACAGCAATCAATATTCAATGTATCCTAATATGGTGTGTGTTAATAAAATCGCTCATAGCGTATCAATAGAGTCGTGATTAGGTAAATACTCGTAATATAAATATTTATTAGTGTCCAATAACTAGTATTTAGTATCTTAACTAATATTTTGTATTTACTTGTGTATTGGAGTCGGATAACAGCGGGGTATCCGTATTATACTAATGTTTTAGTGTATAATCA
Source organism: Lithosia quadra (assembly GCA_963576445.1). Lineage (NCBI taxonomy): Eukaryota > Metazoa > Arthropoda > Insecta > Lepidoptera > Erebidae > Lithosia > Lithosia quadra. The sequence goes on along the minus strand of OY754880.1, from coordinate 15,478,311 downwards.
CGCTTGTATTCCCCTGAGGGGATAGGTAGAGCTTTATTAGAGCTAGAGGTGGTAGCTACCTACCTGGTGCAGTAGAATAACTGAGTCATTCCATTCCTTCCTATCGGAAACAGGTAATTATTTTGTAAGAACGCCCATGAGGAAGTGTGTCATTCTTTCCCAGGTTCCCATGGGAAGTAAGAATGAGAATGTGCCAGTGATATCATATAGACATGATTTTTACTAGCCTGGGTCGTGGCATAAGGTCGAAAAATGCAGCAGTAAAATTCGTTTTTCAAAATATATTATATCAGATGCTACGTTGTTAAATTGAACAGCCGATTGTATTGTAAGAACAAAGCTTGTCAGATTGTATAGTGTACAGTATCTAACTTGGTAAGATTTTCGTGTAATGTGGGCCCCACTACTCCAAAATCTTGCCAAGTTAAATGCCGTACACTATACTTGTTTGTGGTAAAGTGCGTCGCATATAAACAAGTATAGTGTATGACATCTAACTTGGCAAGGTTTTGGAGTAGTGGGGCCCACATGACTCGAAAATCTTGCCAAGTTAGATGCCGTACACTATAAGATGTATCCTACTTCCTACTTTTCAATAATTATCCCATTAACTAGTATAATTATTCTAGTATCTGATTAAAAAGGCCTCTCGTTGCAATATTTCGTCCCACTAGAGTTTCCTATCCTGACACTTGACGTTAGCCTACATTCCGAACAGATTTATGTGCGCCTGCGCCGCCTCTGTTACTTTTAGTATAGTTACTAGAGCTATAAAATACAGAAACTGTATGCACGCTTTTATATTTCCGGAAGGGTGGGCAGGTAAGGATGGGATAATTGATATTGGGCAGGTATAATGTTTGGATAATATGGTTAAGAAGGTATTCATGGGGGGGGGGGGGGGGGGGCAAGGGGAAAGGTGAGGAAGTACTCAGACAGTGATGTACACAACGAAAAGGCTAGTGGCTAAGTGGTAATTAAGCAATACCAATATCAGTTCAGTTTGTCATATAGACATATGGCATAATGTTACAGGTTAGTCCTAGTTCTTTGCCGCACCTTCAAAACCTGGAATTCTTCACCAGCTTTACCGGCACTATCGGTGTTTGCAATGGTGACTCCCATTCCAGAGATTTTGCCTTTAGCTTACCATCAGGCGAGGTGATGTCATGTTGACGTGTCCGACATAAAAAAGAGGCACCGAACTGCTTAGTTCTTGGTGAACTTGAGAGACGCGATAACGCAGGTAAAATTTTCTATCAAATTGAAAACCCATATCGAAAAATCAATACTAAGAACGCTATATGTATCGATCATTCCGGGTACATAAACATTAACATCCAAGTAGGGTAACCATACCATTAAGTTGTCCACCATCCGTTAGCAGTATGCTAATCCTTTCTATGATCTGGTCACCAAGCAATCGTTAAGTATATATGATACGGCGATGTGATAGATTCCCTACTAGCCCACTTAAACCATTTCGCTATTTATCAGGCAGTGAGTGATTTATATATTCCTTAGATAATTGGCGCTAGATTAGAACAGGTCTGACTGAATGAGGATGATAGCGGAGCGAGTCTTATTCTGAAGTTATATAGGATTTTGTAGGAAGATGTTAGTGAGATATGACACGACTATGAACAGAAATTTGTAGACAGTCAGTTCTGTTTTGTTTTATACTACGACCGAAATAAGCTGTGCGGGGTAGTACCTTCGCCCTACAGAATACCGCGGCCATAATAACCATCGTGTTGTGTTCCTGCCGCGCCGGTGAGTAGGGTATAGCCATAGCTCACTCACACACACTCTTTCGCCCACCCGTTCCTAGCCCTCTACCCTTCCCTTCAGGGTAGGCAGCGCGTGTGTGACACCCTTAGTGTTGCACACGTTATGAACGTGGTGACCGCTTCCCATCAGGTGGGCCGTGTGCTTGTCTGCCACCTAAGTTGTATAAAAAAATCGGATACTGTCAAAATTCGAATTATAAATCACCACGCTATAATTAAAAGGTGATCAGTAATAAAACATAAGATCTTGAAACTACAGAAGTAAACATAATATTATCTAAGTCGCAAGCAAACATAGCGAGTTATTATTTCCGCTCACAGTATGACCAACGCCGAAGGATTTCAATTGCTGCACAATGGGAAAGTTTAAGTGATTTTCCTAGTAATTTAGTACCTACCGATTTGTTTCAATACAGGTCGTAAAATACAATCGTGGTTTTACACCATTTGGAACTAGGTTACACAGGTAATGATTATACTATTCAAAGATATCTCCTAATCTAAGTACTTAACAAATATCTAAGTATCAATAGTACAAGTTTACAACTAATTCTCAATGGTGCAAATAATTCGTCATTTGCGTCAGCCACGCAGGCGTACCGACCATAGAGTATGCTGCATTGATGCTACCATAAGCAAAATATTATGAAAAAAGTTTGGTTTAGATTTAAACAAACTCTTTAATATAACCTGCCCCGCTGGCCGCGGTGTGCGTATCCATGAGGATTTCCACACGAAAAAAAAAGTAAACTATAAGCAATTGAGGTTGGTTCAGGACTAGAATTATACACAATCTACTAAACTATACCACTTCCCATCAGGTGGGCCATGTGCTTGTCTGCCACCTACGTAGTATGAAAAAACTACGGGCATGTATGCGTTAAATAGGTGCTACAACGAAGTATACTACAGACAGGGGATAGCTAGTCTACACTAATATAATAAAGAGGAAAGATTTGTTTGTTTTTTTGTAACGAATAGGCTCCGAAACTACTGAACCGATTTCAATAATTCTTTCACCTATAGAAAGCTACAATATCTGGGAGTAACATAAGCTATAATTTGTTTTCAAAGAAAATAGGGATCCTTACTAAAACTTCAATGATGTAACCCAAGGTGTATAAAAATTACCTAAAAAAGTGCAGGTTTCTTGGAATCCGAGATCCACGCGGGCGGAGCCGCAGGCAACAGCTAGTAAGCAATAAAAACGGATACATATTAATAATACATACTTTCAAGGTGCAGTGACGACCTCATTAGTCAGTACCGTTCATTCTTCTCACTACTAGAAGGAAATCCATTCATAGACCACTACTATTATAATGGCTTCATTATTTTTTGTCACCGACACTCGTTAAAATGTCTTTGCGACGTTTTTGTTGTAGTACAATCGTGGAACTATAAAACTAACGGACGGAACGCGTTGACGACACTAGAGTCGACCCACTTGCTTATAGATGCAAATATAAATAAGTAAACTAAATAATTATGTACAAGTCAGTCATACATACTAGTTAGCCACTTTACATGGCAATCGTCATTCGGTTTAGACAGTTTAATTTAACGAAAATAAATAAAAAATATACCATGTATTGTCTTATGTAGTGAAATTGTGTAAAAACCATAGTGATAGAAAGAAAAATTTAGGTAACAATAGCAACACAATGGTGTCGATTCTGACATGCAATTTCACTTTAACTTAACTAAAATCTCTAAATTTAAATTTCGATTAGGTACTTATTTCAGAACTATTTTTGGATAAAGTTGAGTGAAAATTCACAACAGAATCGACACCAATATGTACTCAGACGAGTTAAGCTACCGCCATTTTTGTGACACAGGCTCGATTTCAATGCGTTCCTTCCTTAGATTTTATAGGTGGCCATGGCCACAATATGTAGTGTTTGATAAGTGATCTTGTTTGTACATAGTTTTGTACAAAGTTGCACGTTGTATATTTTTTTAATGAATGTTTATTGTATGTTAGTATTTTCACGAGAAATTGTGTTCAACAGATAAACATCTTGTTATGTAGGAACGTCAGTTTTTATAATTTATCTCGGTTAATACAGCAGTTGTGGTTTTTTATTTGAACTATCTATACTAATATGAACCTGACGAGTTTGTATGTTTGACCGGGTTAATCCCAGGAACTACTGCTTCGAATTGAAAAAATCTTTCTGTGTTGGATAGCACATTTATCAAGGAAGGTTGGGATTATACATTACTAGCTGACCCACACCGGCTTCGCCCATGGCGTATTTCGAATCCCGACGTACCCTTTTTAAATCACATAATATGCTCATAATTTATCAGTTTTCCTAAAATGTATGGGAATCTACCGGAATTGTTCACATTTATAATTATTGCTCCGCTCCCTTGGGCAGTAGCGTGATGATATTCAGCCTATGACATTCACGGGTAATGTGGCTTTCTATTGGTGAAAGAATTTTTAAAGTCGGTTCAGTAGATCCCGAGATTACAAACTTTACTTCTTTATAATATTAGTATAGATTAATATCATCTCGCTACTACACAGAAGTGCAAAGCAGTAATCATATGTCGGTGCTGGCGCTATCGCGGTCGTTTGGGATGCGTTGTGATTGGTCAGTGTTCGACATTTAAATTTTTTTTTTTTGGTTTTTAAAATTAGGTAATAGACAATTGATCCTATTATCGAAACTGTGTTCAAAATATTTCGTTCCAAACATAACATAAACTCACCCCTATATCCCCGAAGGGGTATGCAGAGGTGCTAGCACCCACATTTCACCAGTTTATGTTTAGATCCCAATGTAATATGGCGAGCCTATTGCCATTAACCGGGCACTTATAAACCTGCGATAAATAACACATAACTTCGAAAAACATCGAAAAGTTATTGGTGTGTGCCATGGTAAACCTGGGATCGAACCCGAGACCTCGTCTTAGCAGTCCATTACCCAGACCAGGCTACCGCGGTTGTTCCAAAACGACTATAAAACCAATGTGTATAGGTATAGTTTTTCTATGCAAGACTTGTTCGAGTCGAGAAATATGAAATCGACAGTACATCTCGATGTAAATTACATGATCACAGTTAATCTCACAAAGGTCAGGTTTGAATATAGTTTACAATCACTTTCTAATAGATGATTTAGTGCTTAGGCTCTAAATTAACAAGGCCTACACGCTAAACAACGTGTGAATTCCTGCTTAGCGACCCCTACTTTCACTGGTCAGTGTTGCCAAAGTTGGGACTTTCTCCCAAAATTTAGGGAGAAATTTTATTGGGTATTTTTGAGCTTACATTTTTTTAGATAAATATTATGGATATTTTACGTATTTTTGAAATTTTCTTATATTAACACTAACGAATTTGAAAATTAAATGATGCTGGATTAATAAAAAATATTAAAAATAAAAATTATTATAACTCTAGGGTTGTAGAAGAATTTTTTAAATTATATTATTTCGTTGCAATTAAATGGTTGGCAGGGTGATTATTCCTAGTAACTGGCAGTACTTTATCCGGTCTGTTCACTTTCTCGAACTTTCGTTGGATTACGAGATTACACATTGAAATTAAACTAAGGTTTCCACACTTCTCAACAAACATACATAAAACGCAATTATAGTCATATAATTGCGTTTTATGTATGTTTGTTGAGAAGTGTCAATAAACTTTGAAAAACCCGACTGCCTCTGTGGCGTAGCGGTGGTGCATTCGACTGCTACGACTGGGGGTGCGGTATTTGATTTCCACTCTGTGCAAAATAAATTTTATGCTTAGATATGTCTATTTGCATTGAGCTGGGTGTGTATTTACAAAAAAAAATGAATACACTTAAGTATGTTTATCCGCATTCTAGAACCCATAACACAAGCTAGTTAAGCTATGTTTACTTTGGGTCTAGAGAGCGTCGTGTAGAATATCGTAGAATTTTTTCGTCACGAAGGACCCTTCAATTCAAATAAATCGGCAAGTTTTGAAACAATATCTGTCAACCCTACACTAACAGCCGTTGTCAACCCTGCAATCGCTAAGGAACACCAACAGACAGACAGAAATTATTCACCAGTCGTGTTATTGCATAATTTTAACGTTTTTATTTAACAACAATGACATTATGCGCGGGCACTCCGGTGCGGCATTAAAAATGACTCATCATTTTGAAATCATTATGCTCACTTTTTATTTGACAAAAGACATAACAGGTACTACCTATGTATTAAGCGAGGGAAATGCTCTTTGGGCCACCTTACACCCTGGCGTCAGAAGACCCTATACGGCGTGCGGTTTTAGTCGGTAAGAGTCCGACATAACCTGCCCCGCAGGCCGCGGGGTGGGTATCCATGAGGATTTCCGCACGGACGCACCTATGTATTTATTCATATAACCAGCTTTAATGAAAATAATAATTATTGTTTATTTATTTCAAATAACTAAGATCCATTATTTGTTAGTGGGTACAATAAAATAGCGAGCTGAAAATTATGTTCTACTATTTTTTTTATAGGCCCGCGTTTGACTACTATCTCACCTGATGGTAAGTGACGATGTGGTCGACGATGGAGCACGCTTGCCTAGAAGCAACCTGTTCACTCTAAACTTAAAGACTCCGAGGTTATAACTTTGCGGAAACACAGACTCAGGCAGGGCATTCCACTCCTTAGCTGTACGCATAATGAACGTATTGCTAAGATTTTTATTATTATTCCCATTAAACTATGTCACGTTTCCTCTTAGTTTGAGAGGGACGGTAAGAGAGCCCCGGCGAGGGGGGCAACAGTCAGCCGAGGCATTAGGGCGGCTTTTATTATTCTGCATTATTAATTTTTTTGGAATTCGGTTTTTAAATTCTAATTTGGAATTTTATAAAATTTGGTTATAGGATTTTGAATGCGGTTAAACAATGTTTATGTTTATTAAACATACCTTCTTATAACACTAAATTAAAAAATAATTTCTCACTGATTTCTAAATGTAGATGGGTTACAAAGATTGTTAGGTTACAGTAATCCTTTCAACAGTTAGATTAAAGTTATTGACGGGTAAACTTTTTTCAGTCGTGATAGTCATAAATTGAGCGCGGTAAAACGCGGTAAAGTTCACGCGATAGCGGTTGAGGGTTGACGTTTATTGAAAATTGGCGTGAATTATTTATACAATTACTACTAAATGAACGATGGAGTGTTGGTTTCTTTGTCGGTAAAAGAAAAGTTAATATTTTTCATTTCAGTTATTTCTCGGCCGCGCGAGCATGACAGCCCTGATGTTGTACAGTTAATAGGCTACGGTGACCGCTTCCCATCAGGTGGGCCGTGTGCTTTTCTGCAATCTAAGTATCATAAAAAGTGTGGGTAATGATTAACCCTACGCCTACATATAGGTAGTAAAATTAGTTAAATTGTCAAAAATTATAAAAGACTTTTAAGTCTAATTTAAACATTCATGAACAGGACGTGGTACTCGACCTCGAACAGGACTTCAATTCTGTTAAAACAAGCCATTGTCATGAAGTCTCAGCTTCAAAAAATGCCATTTAATTTTGAACTTTATTTTCATGCTTATATAGTCTAATATTAATTGACATTTTGTAGAGCGAACGAAAAAATGTTATGCATTTTTTTTTCATTTCATTTTATACCTATACTTAAACTATATCACGGTAAAGTCTACAATTCAATGCATTTTTTAGAGTTTCAGTGGCATGACAGTGGTTAGCTTTTAGCAGAATCGAGGCCCAGGTCACCGCGCATTCCGAGATTCGCATCCGTGAGTGATGTCTATGTATGCGTTGCTAAAACAGGCATCGTACAAAGTTTCAGCTCTCTATGAGTTGTGTTGAGTTCCAAGAAAGTGGTGAAATCGTATCTGGTAGAAACGCTAGCGATAATACCTCTATTCTCTTATTAGGTAGTTCTGTGAATAAATTTATGTGAAGTTAATTTACTAGTATTTGGAATCTCTGATAAATTTATAGCACTGTTTTGACACTTCTAAATGTCAAAGTTGACATTTCATTGACAGCTATTTAATACCACACTAAATATTTGTAATAACGACTCACGATCACTATTTCCTAACGCCAATCAAAGTGGTTTGTGGGTAAGTAGAACACAAGGACTCGCAATCTCTTCCCGTAAGTGTGGTATAGTCAACATCGGTATTTGCTGAACACATTTCAAGTAACTCTTAAACTTTCAAAAAAAAAGGAAAGTTCACCTCTGAAAATAAAAAAAAAAATTTTTTTGCTTAGAAGTAGGCAACTGAAATGACTATTTTTAACTGTAACCCTTTGGTTGTATTAGGAATGAGTTCAAAATTATTATAAATGTGAAGATCCTTTTGTTTCTTTAGTATTTTGCAACTTCATGAAGCTACTCTACAACAGAACTGACTGTAACACTAAAATCCCAAAAAATTCAAAGCACCGTAAGTGACACTTCTAAATGTCAAAATTTTGACATTGACATTCAGATGACAGCTTTCAAATACAGAGTAAAAATCACAGGCTAAAAACTGTTAGAAGTTTAACCTCCTATCACTCTTTCCAAACGCCAGTAATTATTTCTAAATACAACATATATTTATATTTTAATCCTCCATTCAAAGTTGAATTTATACCATTGCAAAAATGGATAGACCCACTTTTAACTGGTAATACCATCAAGGCTATACAATTATATTATGTATAGCTGTTGCCCGCGGCTCCGCCCGCGTGGATTTCGACTTCCGTTTAAAATTTCTTTTTTCGTGCGAAATACCCTTCGGATACTACCCGTTCAGGAGTAGTTAAGTTCAAACTCAACTACTCCTGATAGCTGACAGCGTGCGGTTTTTATGAGGTCCGAGTCAGCTCGGACCTCATAAAAACCGCACGCCGCCGCCGTCTCAAAGTCTTCACTTGTAAGATTGCTTAGAGTATATCCTGCACTCCCCAGTTGACCCTGGGCCATCTACGGTTTTAAGATGGCCCCCTGACCTCCCGAGCATCGCGCCACTTCACCGACGGTGGGGTGTAGGGTGACAGGCGGCCGTCCTGTCACCCAACCATCGGCGCGTGGACAATCAGCTTGCCCCCCGCTTGCTTCCCACTGACTGTACCCTCTGCTAGTCAGATGGACACATGGGTAGCCTCGGAGCAGCCCTCTAGAGGGCCACTCCCACCCCGGCCAGATTGGCCGCAGGCAGCAGCGTCTAGTGAACTCCAATGCGGGTGACGTAACCTACGACAAACTTATTATTTGCGGTTGGTACAGTTATCGGGTCTAGGGATCGAACCGCAAAATTAAGTTTGTTTTTTATTGTATGTACTTTTCCGGGATAAAAAGTACCCAGTGTGCTGCCCAGGATATTGAAGAATAATTATACCAAGTTTCATTGAAATCGAACCGGTAGTTTTTGCGTGATGCCTGAACAAACAGACAGACAGACAGACAGACAGACAGACAGACAGACAAAAAATTTTTAAATCACACATTTGGGATCGGTGTCGGTCTTATAACACCCCCTGCTACTTATTTTTTTGATATTTTCAATGTACAGAATTTTCACTTCTACAGATTTATTATAAGTATAGATTGTCGGAAAAGAATCATGTCTTAGTGGTCACGACCCATCATAAAAAAGCTAAACGGTTGTTTGACTGTCACTTTTGAACTAGAAAAATAAGTGCATCATGCTTTTAAATTTACAAGTATCATTAAGATAAAGGGGCTAGTGATGTGAAAGAAATCTTCGTCGTTTTTTTTTGCTACTGAGGTAGCAAACGAGCCGTCTAAGTTCTTTATTTGTTTATCGTGGCCGCTAAATCACGGACTATCATTTTAGGATTTATCAATAAGTATCATCATTCTCAAAGCAGTTCCGTTTCAAGTTTGCATTTTAGAGTCTGACATCCTGATGTTAATTGGTATTTTGGATTTTCTGGAATCGACAGCTGTACCTATAACCTTCCAAACGAAAGGAAAGCCTATACCCGAGACGGCGTGGTTTTAGTCGGTTCAAGTTTGATATAATCGCTCTCATTGGCACAGTGGGGAAAAGGGTAGGCAGAATTTTTTATATTTATTCCGACGGATTGACTGCACCCCGCCTAGTGGTAAACTGAGTCACCATTCCCAAGGGATATCCTTAGAATGGTGATCTCTACCCAGATGACCTTGACAGATGCTTTTTCACGCCCCGCTAAAAGAACCCGGGACTATAAGATGTTTAGGCGTTCATACACCTCTGTCTACCTCTTCACGTATATAATGTAGTACCTACTAATGTCAATGAACGTAAGGAATTCGCAAATAACTTAGCTAGTAAGTACTTAGTATGCAGTGTGCGACAGTGCATCCGCCATGTTGTTTTTATGATTACGTAGTTTGTGTTGAGTTAATTTGGTTTCTATTTTTATGAGTATTACTAAAGTATACCGGACACTCGGAGCTGTTATCTGAAGTTGACTACTGGGCAGCTAAGGAGCTGAACAAAGGAGGTAAGCGTATACCGTCGTCAGAGGGTATAAATACAGTTTAATTTAAATTTTCAGTTTGCTTTGAAGTATTAAAAAATCAAGCCTCATTTTCAACTCGACAGGTTTTTACTCGTCGGATTTTCAACTCAACAGACTGTCATGATTATGATATATTATCACAAAGGATATTCTACTCTATCCTACTTCCCAATAATAGGTATTTAATACAAGTGTGAAAGTCTGGAAAAATGTTTGGTTGTTTATAATTGCTTACAATTGCAATTGCACTTAAACGCTGATCAGATTTGGTTGATTTTATCTCTGGAATAGGTTTCAATGCCCGACAAGACGCGTAGATTCACGAGCTTTGAATAATACTTCAAAAGACGTACCTACCTCCTGATGGTTTACCAAATTACTTGCTGAAGTACTTACCTGAAAAAAAAATGAAACATTAAGATTCGAATATAAAACTCTACATAAAATTGTATAATAATAATAATGTTATGCCATAATATTACAAAGTGTTGTCTAGCAGTTGGTATATTTTATAAAATATCTATTTACAAAACACAGATTATTTTTTAACGTATGTTATCCGCAATCTAGAACTCATAACACAAGCTAGTTAAGTTATGCTTAATTTAGGTCTAGATAACGCTTTGTAGAATGTCGTAGAATATTTAATTAATTTATTTTTATTCTAGAAACTCTACTGCAATATTAGTCCTAGAATGCTGACATATGCAGCTACGTAGAAAAACTAACATCAAATGAATACACACGAATATTCACACTAAACGGGAATCAAACCTGTAGCCTCCAATCGAACGCTTAAATAGAGGTCATAAACAATCCTTGGTTACATTTTTGTTTTATTTAAACAACTCCGGATACAAAATAAACATTCGAACTGCATATCTACAATTCATATTAGTAGTTGTTAATTAATCTTCTCGAAGGCGTGGACTGCAAAATGTAGTACCTCTTTGTTCCGAGCCAAGTTTTAAATTTTTAGACTGTGGTCCAAGGCACAAGAGTTACAAAAATACCAACTACAACTGGACAGGATTTAAATGCGGCGAACGATAAGCACTAGTTTTCAAATAAAATCGTCAAAATCAGTTCAACCAGTCGAAAGTTCTGAAATAAACATAAGAAATATAATTTGGAAGGCTATTAAAAATATTATAGTAAACAGCTATTCAGAACAAATTTCACGTACCTAAGTGCAATGGATTTCTTAGCCTTGAGTTTAGCAGTAGAATTACAAGGTCATCCTATTTCTTCCCTTAAGAGTCATTTTTTGTACTACGTCTATACGCCCATTAGATAGTGCACCTGATGGGAAGCGGTCACCGTGGCCTAAATGGACGTGTGCAAAACTAGGGGTTTCGCACTTGTACTGCCGACCCTGTAAAACCTTCTAATGCCCTTCTTGAAGAACCCCATATTGTAGTCATTTGTATCTTTAATTATCTTGTAGTTAATCGATTAATATAATAATAATAACGCATATTAAATTGAATTAAACGCGTTTATATAGAGTCCGACATAACCTGCCCCGCTGGGCGCGGGGTGGGTATCCATGAGGATTTCCGCACGGAAAAAAAAAGGTACATAGCTGAAATCTTGTAACTTGCTCCACACAATACCTTTGCATGCATCTGCAAATCAAATCGCGACCACGCATGCGCGGCTGTAGCAAAGCAAAGCCGGATGTCAACATTAGTATGTCGAGTTTTACATTATGGGGCTGATGGGTTCACAACATACTGTGTTAATTTTTAATTTAAATTCACTACTAACATTGCCACGCCGTTTTATATCGGTTATTGTATTGTGAAGGGCTTTAAGCCTGGAGGGGGAGGGTTGGGAAATTGCCATCTAACCTCCATAACGTAGGTACTCTATTAATAATATAACTATAAATAGATATCTTCCTTCTTGTCCCGAACAACACGCGCAGGTCTTAAGCGTCATCCGCATACGGTGCAGTCCATACCATCGCGAACCAAGCGGTTTGGTGATTCCTTTCTTTGTCGTACGATAAAGAACTGGAATGCTTTACCCTCGCACGTGTTCCTTTCTTCTTATAGTCCCGGGTTCTTTAAGCGGGGCATGAAAAAGCATAATATGTCAAGGGCGTCTGGTTGTAGATCACCATTCTAAGGGCATCCCTTGGTGACCCCTACTTTTAGAACTCCACCTCAGCTTACCATCAGACGGGGTGCAATCAATCCAGTGAACTTTTTTTTATTCATAGGCTTACGTTTGACCTCAATCCCACCTGATGGTAAGTGACGATGTGGTCTACGAAGACTCACGCTTGCCTAGAAGGAACCTATTCACTCGTGACTTGACTCGTAAAAAAAATTAAGGACTGCAACATTGCGACTGAATCGCAACATAGTAGCCACAGTCGCAGCAAAAAGTCGCAGTGTACAACATCTCTAACATAAACACGCTCCGTTTCCTATACCCCACTAACAGGTAGTTATTCATAAAATCACCACATTTTCTTGTGCGGCTAACACCTTGTTATATGGAAGCCAATAATCACCGCACTCGTCACGAACCAGCCTCTTAAAACAATAATATCCATATTTCGTAGCGAATAAGGGAATAACGCGCACGCAGACGCGAATTAGGATGGGGCTATGAAAACCGCGAGTTACAGATACCGGCACGTAAATTGGCCAGACGTGTCATTGCGCAAAGGTCGATTTTTAGATCCTCTTTGAAGTATGAGCGGGTCGCGGGAGACGCGGTTGTTCCGTCACTTGACGGACCAATCAGATGTCTCCGAGAGACGTCTTGTAGCGAATCAACGTTCCGTTCGTTCGTACTTTGAATCATTTGATTGGCTCGAAGTGCACGATGCGCGAACTTACCCCAAATCTGGCCAAGTTACGTGCGTGTATCTGTACAGGGTCAGAGTGCCTATACTGAGTTTTTGCGTTTGCCATTTCACACTCGCTAATGAGCGCGTAAACGAAAATTTGTATAGAATTGGATTAGCGCCGCCTGGTAGCAAAAGCGGGAATCATTTTTCGGTGAGCAAGTAAGGCGCTGCGCAAACGTAGACACTTTTGTTGCCGACACGGCACACCGCCACAGGAAACCGTAGTTGCTGTGTCCCGTATCGACAATCGGACACAGTTGCCGGTTCCCTGTCACCGACACGGCACACCACAAGAAACTGTAGCTGTAGTTGCTGTATCCGGCGGCGGCAATCGGACACAGTAACCGGTCGCTACTTCTGGCCACAATTCGTTGCTTGTTGCAGCGCCTTAGCTCCTAACGTGACACTCCGATTCACTTAACTCAGTGACAACTTCTGTCAAAAAAAATTGTGCAACTCAGTATAGGCACTCTGTTTGACATCCTTAGACACGATGTTCGCTTATCTTTAACTATTAAATCGCAGAAAAAATTTGAAAAGTGAGTTATTGATGACGTTTTGGTAATTTCGGAATTCCAACAAGTGATAATCCATTGTCTGGGACGAACGAACTATTAAGTGTGTACTATATTACAAATAAATAAATGAAAATAAAAAACCGCGCTTTTTTTCTTAACTTCACAACTTTTTTTGTATGACTTCATTGGTCGAGAGGAAAGAAGAGTGAAGAGGCAGTAGAAATAAATTGATACCTACAGAATATTATTTTAAATTACTTAAAATTTGACGGAATAAGTTTCATTTATTTATGCACATATTTCATACAAAACACTACCTTGGAACAGTATTAAATAATATTTTCCATTTACGTAAACTGTGCGATAATACATAATTTATATTTATATTGACACAGAACTACCCACAAGGTATAAAGTATATCCAGTATGCAGTATATTTGCGACATAACATTTTGACACTTACCTACTACTTCTATTAAGTTAAATTGCAGATAAAATGTTAAGTATTCATATATCGTTGTTAGTTCGCTAACCTGTATCACCTTTAAACGATATTGTAGTAGTAACTGAAGCTAGAACTACTCATACATCATCATAACATAAAGTAGCAAAGTGTGGTTTGAAAATGAATTTTAGGTCTGAAGACTCAAGGTGTATTTTTGTTTTTGGATGATTGAGCTGATTGTAATGGTGTACATTTGTTTAATTTTTTATAGTGTTCAAATATGAATATTTAATTAATATTTATGCTGTAAAGACTATAAAATTAATGAAGGAATGCGTGAAAGTCGATATCGAAAGGAAGGTATTGACTGAGAAAAAAAAATAGATATAGGAGTAAATATTTTCTATGCGAAGCTAAGGTAGATGTAATTAATCGATAAATATATCTAAATTACCTTAAATTATACCGTCCTCAATGTATTTCTCTTTTAAATCAAACAACTCGAACACTTGTAATGCCATCATACAGGAAATATGCATAACTACTATGGATCTACAAAACCTATGGATAGAACGTGTTGAATACGAAGCATATCTATGACTATGCGAGGTATGTAGAAACCCAAATTTTGTTGAAATAGGATTCCTGGATATTTTTTCTTGCTGTGACTTCAATACGGTTTTAACACATTTTATTAACCAATACTATTAAACTGCTTAAGATACATTTTTTTTTATTCTTAGCTTACTTTACTTTTTTACTTTAACTGACTGAATCATTTTTTTTTATGTCGGTCACGTCAATATGACTTCACCTCGACTGCTGGGAAACTAAAGTGGAAGTTTCTGGAATGGACGTAAATGACGATTACCGCGTAATGGCTGACTATTGTGTGTGTGTGTGTGTGCGTGTGTGTGTGTATCAGCAAGTGGGCAGCCTCTATGTCGTCAGTTGTATTCTTGGCGTTTCGTCCACAGGTTTTAAAGATACATGTAACTAAGATTACATAGGAATCGCGCAATAGGCCAACGTTGCGTAAGTAGGTACTGAAAGTCTCAACATTACCTAAGCCGTACTTATTTATGTCATTGTTAACTGAATTAATGCTTAAAGTCAAGTCAAATAAGGCTTGCTATTTTGTAATAATGAAAAACTTCATCTGCATTCTATAGCACACTTTTGCTGGTGCTTGTATGCGTAAATCATGTAAATACATTGTATTTTTTCAATAGTTTTGAAATGAATATTCATATATAGAAATATTTGAATATTTAAATGAATATTTAAAGAACATTCATTAGGTATTGAATACAATATTTAGAAATATACAGAAATCAATGTGTTGAGGCGTTTTGTTTCTTGGTCAAATATATTTCAATAACCAAATTTAAGTTATTCAATTTTTTGTGTATATATTATTATAACAATAAAAAAAATATTAAGCTTAAAAATTATAATACGCCTCTTTCAGCTTCATTTTGGTCATAATTTAGATTGAAATTAACTTCATCCAGAATTAAAATTTTGAATGAAAATAAATAAAATATCAAATATCAAAAAATAAAGAAGTATCTAATTCAATTAGTAGATTATACTATATTTATAGGGTTACCAGTTTAGTTGTTCAATATAACCTAACCTTCATCAAATAATAGTTTTTTTTTCTTTCTTTTCTTGCTAAGTAATGAAAACCCTCAGTAAATTTCGCCGCGTATTTCATGGCCACACGTTAAACTTTGTCGGTGCGCTTGATTATCATACAATGGTCACTTGCGATGCAGCCGTGTTGACAGATACGCGTTTCCTGTAACCGAAATGGCCGGCCATTTTGTTTTGCGTTCGCTACAACGAAATGGCGGACGAGGTGTGACTAGGAGTTGCTGTTTTAGCTTATTTTGTAAATTGGTTGTATTTATTGTAATGGTTTCTTGTCTGTGCGTAGGTACAAATTAGTTTCGTTCTATTGCCTAGTATGGTATGGACTTTAACGAATGCTATGGACCCTACTCAATAGAAGGTATACAACAAAGTACCTACGGCCTATGTGGAGTTTTTCAATATAGGTAGGTATTGTTTTGTTACAACGTGTTGATTGAGCATCACAGTCAAAGTCAATGTCAAAGTCAAAGTCAAAGTCAAAGTAAAAAATCATTTATTCTGTATAGATCATTTTAAGCGGCACTTACAAAACGTCAAAATCAAAATTATTTAAAACTAGAAGCAAATGGACCACCGGTTCGAAACGCGGCCCAGACCTGAGAAGACTCCAAGAAACGACCCATAATGGTGGTTCTCAACTTGGCGGCCCTATCAAATGCTTTTTCACACCCCGCTTAAAGGACCTGGTAAAGGAAGGCTTAAAGAAATTTAATGAGTAAGAGAGGATTTATAAATGTTACAAAGTATTGTAGGTACCTACTTCATACATAACAAGAATGATTCAACCACAAAGGAAGTCGCCTATGGAAGCGAGTCCAAGCTTATTATTGTGAAATATCACGATACACTCGTGTAATACCACATCGGACGTGACGCAGGCGCACCATGACTTCGTTACGTCATCACAGGGTTGACGCTCAACAAAAATATTTTGATTTGGTAGAAAACTAATGTAAGCAGTCTAAAAATATAACCTTATTATTAACCAGGATGTCGATTTAAATGGTTCATTTATCCCTAAAGTTTTAGTCCGCCATGTTTGTTGTGTTTTTTTTTTATGTCGGTCACGTCAACATGACTTCACCTCGCCTGACAGTAAGCTGAGGCAAAGTCTCTAGAATGGGAGTGACCATTGCAAACACCGATAGTGCCAAAATGGTGGCTCTCAGCTTGACGGCCTCATCAAATGCTTTTTCACGCCCCGCTTAAAGGACCCGGGACTGTATGAGGAAGGAAATTACTTTGTTGCAACTAAGTGTTCATTTAGTGAAGATTCCGCCCATAACGAGGCCATATTATAAGAATTGAATAGTGAAAAATGAAAATTACATTGCCTAGCTATTTTTTTTTAAGTAGTGTACAATTATCGGGCCCAAGGTCCATACATCTGTGAAACATTCATCATCATTCTCTGAACCTTTTCCCAACTCAGTCGGGGTCGGCTTTCCAGTCTAACTGTGATGCGGCTGAACTTCGATATTTTACGTGGAGCGACTGCCATCTGACCTCCACAACCAATGGCGATATCGATGTTCCAAGTTAGACTGGTTGGACTTTTGAGGGCTCCAACTACCCGTAACGACTGCCATAGATGTTTGTATGGCAACCGGGACCGACGGCTTAACGTGCTCTCCGAGGCACTAATAAACCTGCGATAAATACACACATAACTTCGAAAAGCATCGAAAAGTCATTGGTGTGTGCCATAATGAACCTGGGATCGAACCCGAGATCTCGTCTCAGCAGTCCATTACCCAAACCACTAGGCTACCGCGGTTGTAAACATCTCCTTTTAAATCAATTCGAAATTCCGAATCAAGTTCAAACATTTCGTTACATGCAAACATACACACAAAGCTAATAAAAGCATAATAATGGTATTAGATACTAAATTTAAACCGTAAGCCAACCCTATAACCGCTGTACTCAATTTGATACGGTTTATTAAATAAACCAGGCGGCAAACTGTGAATTGGCGAGCATTGTTCAGTGCGATGTGGAAAACTAAATTATACAACTGAGTTATAATGAGAATTTGAAATTGAACACAAATTAGGTGCATTGCGAGTGTTCGACTCATTTGGTTACGATAATGTAGTGTAGGTGACCAAGAAACTAATGGTCTTGTACCATACTGGCACTATCGTTTAATTATTGAAATCTGTATCCCTGCTAATATTATTCGGCGGCCTCTTTGGCACAGCGGTAGTGAATAGAATATGTTTAATTGCGTTTGTCTGGGTGTTTCTAATATGTAAATTAAAAAAAAGTATGTAAATATGTTTTTCCGCATTCTGGAACCCATAACACAAGCTAGTTAAACTATGCTTACTTTGGGTTTAGGAGGCACTGTGTAGAATGTCGTAGAATAATTTTCATTTATCATTGAGATAGAATTTTATAATTTAATTTAATTTTATAATTTTATTTTACCGCGGTAGCCTAGTGGTTTGGGTAATGGACTGCTGAGACGAGGTCTCGGGTTCGATCCCAGGTTCACCATGGCACACACCAATGACTTTTCGATGCTTTTCGAAGTTATGTGTGTATTTATCGCAGGTTTATTAGTGCCTCGGAGAGCTCGTTAAGCCGTCGGTCCCGGTTGCCATACAAACATCTATGGCAGTCGTTACGGGTAGTTGGAGCCCACAAAAGTCCAACCAGTCTAACTTGGAACTTCGATATCGCCATTGGTCATAATGATCATTGGTTGTGGAGGTCAGATGGCAATCGCATCACAGTTAGACTGGAAAGCCGACCCCAACTGAGTTGGGAAAAGGTTCAGAGAATGAGAATTGAGAGAGAATTTTATTTTCGAAAACACTCCACTTAATTGAAAAATCAAAAAAACCGGCGTATGCTCGCATTGAGAGAGCACCTTAATAACTTAGAATACTGTTCGAAAATGACCAAATAATTTCGGTGTCATTACAGTTTTCCGTTTCGCGAAATGACCACCACAAAAACATTTGAACGCAAAAATGACAGCTAATGTACAAAAAAAGCATTCGGATCGACAAAACTTGATATTTGATTACAACCACCAAGATATCGTTGTAAATTGTTCCAGCGCTATTATGATACAGTTTTTATATTTTTCTTTTTTTATACTACTTGGGTGGCAGACAAGCACACGGCCCACCTGATGGGAAGCGGTCACCGTGGCCTATGAACGTGTGCAACCACTAAGGGTGTCACACACGCGCTGCCTACCCTGAAAGGAAGGGTGGAGGGCTGGGAAGGGGTGGGGAGGCTAGGAAGGGATGGGAGGAGGAGGGGTACATTGAGCTCTTGCTACCCTACTTACCGGCGGAAACACAACTCGATGGTTATTATGGCCGCGGTGTTCTGTAGGGCGGAGGTACTACCCCAGTCGGACAGCTCATTTCGGACGGGAGATACCGTCGTGTCCTACCTCACACCTTAGGTACCTTATCAAAGCTGCTTCTCACTTCATTTATGATATTCTATAACCCTAAGCATTGTATATTCAAAGCATTACAGATCAAAGTATCATTTATAACAAGTCCATCTTGTTATTTCTCAATATGGCTGCTTAGGTAAGAACGTGTAGTCAAAACTTACAACTATTATACTCAGTATTACGTATATGAAATACTTCAACCGTGCAGAATATTAGTATGAATAGTTAATAAATGGAGGTGGTATTCTAAATTCTAAATTCTAAATATTCTAAATATTCTACGACATTCTACACAGCGCCCTCTAGACCCAAAGTAAGCATAGTTTAACTAGCTTGTGTTATGGGTTCTAGAATGCTGATAAACATACTTATATACTTTTTTTTGTAAATACATACTTATTACACATAGAAACACCCAGACCAATGCAAATAGACATATTCATGCATACAAATATTTGCAATGAGCGGGAATCGAACCCACACCCCCTGCGTAGCAGTCGCATGCACTACCGCTACGCCACAGAGGCCGTCATTTCTCTGATATAACAATATATCTACACGCTGTTTCGGGTCTATAGGGACCGGGGTGAAAGATGGCTCATAAGGCACTCTTGCATCCTGGAAATATTACAAGATAAATCTCATGTGGTTTATTTTTCGTCAATATGCTCTCAGGTACTGAAATAGAAGCGAAAGAGTTGGAAAACAAACCTTGAGCTCCAAAATGAAAGCCTTGGATGTGGCCAGAGCTAATTATGATGGTGATAATCCTCTTGCTCACAACTGCATATAGGTATGTACTATGAGGGGCCATGAAGGTCCGTTCAGTCAACGAACAATAAAATTCTAATGATTCGTATCCACAATTAGGGAAAATATGTATTAACTGGTTTCCAATATGTTAAAAATCAATATCTGTCAGTTAATCTAATACGTACGTTAGTTAAGTTAAGTCAACATTATGTTTGTGAAATGTAATTCCATAAGCTTATATAAATTCTTTTTTTTCTTTTATCTTTTTATATTTTATCTCGCCTGATGGTAAGCTGGATGCAAAGTCTCAGGACTGTGATCACCACTAGTTATGACATTAGTATGAACAATAGCTTTTTTTGGACGTCCTAAACTACATAATTATAGTTTATTGTGTCAAAAATAATACGATGAAATGCATAAATACCAGAAGATAGCGAAAATATTAAGTAAACAGAATGCCACATCTAATTCTTCCTTCTCCACGCCAATCTAAAACATACATTATCTATAAATACTAGGTATTTCATAGTATCAACCTGTTTAAACCTGGCATTGTGAGACAAAATATTACATTTTCATCGTTCCTCCATATATTGCTAGGAGACGTATCCCACGGTATTTTATGATCACGACTAGATTTTTGCTTCTCAACTAGTTATAGTTATGCTGTATTTATCGAAACAGTTACGAGGAGGAAGTAAAATACTCTGTTATTAAAATACTCATATTAGTTATAGAATAATATTAATATTTACGTGTCCGATATTTTGGCACTGAATTAACAATGCATTCGTAGGTACGACTTCGGCAATACGGAGTTTATCAAGTTAGTGTACAATCGGATACACAATTTTAAATCAAAAATCTATTCTAGAACATAATAACACAACGAAATCCAGACCCAAACAAAGCACACCTTTGATAGTACATACATACATTATGCTCACGCCTTTTTACCTTGGGGTAAGCAGAGACAACAGCCCGCCATCTACTTCTGTCCTTACATACTTCACGCGCTTTGAATTACCTTTACCTTTGATAGTAAGGTAGGTAATAGGTAGGTACTGCCGTGACTTTAGTAGCTGTGGAAGGATTAGGCGCACAATGCCACAATCTCAAAATGACACATAATAATTTCGCAAAATGCCATATTGTTAAAATGTCATATTCTGAAAACGCCACATCGCAAAATGTCACATTAGCAAAATGCCATTTTCGTAAAATGCCATTTTCACAATTTGCCATGCGTATTTTCATGAATAACCCCACCTAAATGCATTATTTAGATAATATTATTTTTCTACATAGAAACTTTGATGATTATCATACATAGAATAGAAACGCACAAACCAATACCTACTCATAATAATGTAGGTATTCAATATTTGCACGAGTTAATAGGATGTCGAAAAACGTTAATCTATATCGATAGCGTTGTTGGTAATGCCGTGACGACTGATAGAAACGATATTTCGATTGATCTTTCAGTAAATATCATTTCTATCAGTCATCAGTGTCGGCACGGCGATTCTCTTGGTCGATAAACCCTCAATTAAAGAAATGCACTGGCGGTAAAAGAGGCATTCAAATCCCATTTTTTTTAAAATAAAATTAAATAGTTTTTTGAATTCGCTTTACCGATTCGCGATTTTCATTTACCATTTACTTTCATAGTCGTGTAACTACAAGTTTAAACAAAAAAAATTCCCGTTACACCATACCGTTTCACACAGATTACCAGCAAAGTAAACCGTAATGGTTTTATCATTCCATCATTACCATAAACACACTAATAAGTGACCCTCACAATATTAGCAGTGTGTCGTATGTACGTTCACCCTTCTACAATACTACAACATCGCAAAGGCGATTATTATGACAGCCCACAATAAGAAAGAAATACTGCTTCGCTATACCTAACAAAGTTATAATATATAAAACCCACCAAATTACAATAAAGCTTTACTACATATAGATAAGGTTCAATTTTGAGTGCAATAATATTTTTATAAACGCAAATTATGTTTGTACAAAATTGTTGGCACGGTCCAAGTTAACATGAATGATGTTTACGATATGTTTAAGCTTGCAAAATGACAAGTTAAATAAGTGTATTGTGCTACTGACGTCTTGCCAAGGATTATATCAATTAATATTGATCCGTATCGGAAATTAAAAGGTAAAATTGTTATCAATAATTTGTTTCTAGTATAAAATTATAGATTATTACTTAAGAGTTATTAATCAATAATACTAAATGGTTGAATAGTTTATATTGGACTTAAAAGTGTTCTGGATAGATGGAGCTTTGATTACAAACATTTTTTACGGTTTTTTTTAATATAGGTATAGGATACAGCAAATTGTTTTCACTTCGCCTGATGGTAAGCTGAAATATTTATTAGAAAGTTTTAACTATGCAGTAATTATAACTCGCATAAAGTATTTGTGTAGCCGACTGTACAAATAACCATCGATTATTATCGATATTTATTTTTTCTTCAATAACCCCCATTATTATCCACATCAAGTTTTTCACAGCCACAGTGAATTCAATTGCTATCATAGTTAGACTTAATGACATCACGCATTGACAAACCTTGTGCCGATAACCGATTAAATTATACATAATAACACAAACCACTAGCAATTGTCTCGAAAAATCTTAAAGAAAACATATAAAAACCAATTTGAGGCTTGAGAGAAAAAAAAGACGGAAAATTCATTTATTTCTTACGATTGTGGCCCGCCATTACACCACCGACGTACTACGGTTTCCGCCACTATAACTACCTTTTCAGTCTACAAAACTCACACAGAATGTTCAGACACAGAGTCTCATGACTTAAGAAAACTCTCCAACCATTCAATAGCCGAGAAACACGGTGTTCACAAATGGAATACCACCTAATGATAGTCCGGGTTGCGGTTAGACCATTATTAATTCCATCTCGCTCGCACTCAAATAACGGTCGTAAATTAAAGCGAGAGGTGTAATCAGAGATCTGAGAGTACGTGATCTCCATTACACTGAGCTGATGCCTTTTGGAATCTTTTGTTCTTTTTTTCTGGTTTTTAGATTAGTTATACGCGGTTAGGCAAGATTACTAACTCTCGGAACAATTGTGGAATTTTTGGGTTTATGCTAGACATGTTTTGGCCGTGAGAAAGGAATATGCCTAAATTTATTTTTAACGATGTATATTTTATTATTTACTACCTAATTTGTCCCGCCTTTGTACGGAAATATATCGTACAATGGCTTATAACCGACCTGCAGGCATAACTGTAGTCCTTTAATGGCTATAACATCTTCGCAAGTGCTAGTAATATTAGTAGTAGGATGACAATTTTTGAAACTACATCTAACCAAATTCAATTCAATCTGTATTATGGAGTTTGGCTGTGTGAGAAAGAATTGCTCTACAAAACCGAAGTAGCCATACCTTAGCGGGACTCTCACTTTTCTTCTCGACGCCTAGCTAATCAATAGTTATATAGACACTGTAGTGTCAATCAAATCAATCAATCAATTAGCCTATTCGAGTCCACTGCTGGACATAGGCCTTTCTCATACTAACCGATTCTACGCCTTCCGCATCCAGTCTATCCCAGCTACATTTTTAGGTCCATCTGGCTGGCTGGTACAGTGCCCTAAAATTATTTACATATCCCAGCTCTATTCATAGTCTACTCTAAAACAACAATGGTTAAACCCCAACAAATTGACCTTGACTCTTCGGGAAGACCCATGCTGTCAGCCTCATTGCGATGCATGGCACCACTCCTCAAATACCACCAGAAGATTCTCATAGAATACTGATAGCTACGTGATTATTTTTTATGGCATTTTATACTCATGACATTTAACGTTTACGGTGTTTTACAAAAAGATTGAAAAGATAACCCTTGTTAGGTTAGATATTTACTTTATATACACGCCTATGTATCTGTGAAGGGGTTGGTAGAGCTGTTAATAGATCCACATTTTAGCTAGCAATTTTTATGTTAACCTAATATCAAATCACTTTGAGATGTCTACGAAGTACGTTATTAGACATTATCCTGTCACTGCTACAACACGGTTTTTCTTCTGAGGGTAGGCAGAGGCATGCTATTTATTTTCGAACTTTTGACAATTCGTTTCGAATCTATTCCATTGGTAAAAAGTGACTTTCTACCACTTTCTACCATCGGAATAGCATTGTTGCGAAATAGCCTTTGGACAAGTCTCTTTCTACCCTTGAAATCGCTTCGAAGCGTATTGTCGAGAGTCTGATGGTGGAACCATACTTCGCTATTCGCCTGTATTGTATTCGAGGAAATTCTTATATATTTATATAGATGACTCAACCCTTCAAAATTTGTCATAGAAGAGTGACTAAGGCGAATATTCGTGCAAATAGAGGAAATATACTCGAATAAGCCCTCTCCACTTCGATTTATACACGTGAATAAGGAATTGAAATTTTCTAATATCAAACTTCAACCATTAATATGATAAAAATAATATGTCGTCAGCCAATAGGTATACCGAATATAAAAATAATTAAATCAAATTTTATGGATTTAAGTCTCCTATCTATAAAACAATAAAAGTAAATGTGATCAATTTGTGATCTGAATAATGAAATGAAAAGAATGAATTTAGCCATAAATATAGTGTCAATAAACCCACTAGACACCAAATGCCAATAACAACTATATTCTAGACCACATATTATAATCTTCCACACCCATATTGCAGGCATTGACTTCTACATAGTAGAGACAAAAATCTTGACAAAGTAGGACTCTATGCGCAGTACCGGTTTGTAGGCCTCTTTGATGTCATCAACCAATCAGATTATCATATAACTATTTTGACGTTTGTTCCTGATTTTTCTAATGAAGTACAGTCAGCGTCAAAAGTTAATGATGATTACAAATATTTATTATAATAAAGTCCGTAATTTCACTAAGAAATATAAATTTCTTTGCTTAAAAATTTTTTTTTCACAAACTGTGAAAGGTTGTCTATACTTTTGACGCCGACCAACCAATGCTAGATAAATTATTTAGAAAAAAAAATGTCATGGTTCCTGGGTGACGTGAGGCGGGAATGAATTTAGAATTTCGAATTTGGAATAGAAGGAAAGAAACAAGATAAATGAAGAGTTAATCAATTTTGACACCTATCCGTATACACATAGGATGCCTTTTTTTATTATTTAGGTTCATATAATTATGAAAAAGAATTTTGACAAACCCCTCGCTACTTGCCTTACTAACGAGATTTCAAAGTTGTTTTTCTCTTAAAAACTATTTTTCATATTCGATTACTATCGATCGAATACAGTTTATAATTAATAACTTCGTAATTGCATTCCTGTCTGAAATAATAATAATAGGTGTTCCAAAACCTGAACTCGGGTTAAGTCCGTCCGGTAACCACAATTTAAACGTAATCGCAACCATTGGCATCCGACCACACCCGGCTGAAGATACCGTGGAAGATCAATGCGCGGGCGCAACTCATTGATAAGGCTATACGTTCACGTGCGAACTTTTTGCTTCAGTGATATATCGCGGAGACTGAGAATAGATTACCCTGTTTCAATTACGCGTTCCATGTATAAAATGTTTAGAAGCAATGATTTTATATTAAAAGACGTAAGTACATTTTTTTCTAAACCACGTACCGTACACACGGCAATAACGATTGAAAACGGTTATTCAATGATAATTCGCTTCACTCAACGCAAAGGCTCACTAACTAGTGCGATAAAAGCCTGTAGGGCGAGCACGAAATATCCACCGAATAGTAAGCGAATCGCTCGGATTAATTAAGAATGACATTGGACTCTTAGCTACTTAGCAGGGTAGTTGGAGTCCTAAAAAGTCCAATAACAACAGTCTAGCTGCAATGCTTCAGTATCGCCTAATGTTGCCATTGGGTTGTGAAGGTCAGATGGCACGGCTTCACGGAAAATATCGAGGTCCAGCCAAATCCGCAGTTAAGACTGGTGAAGCAGACCCCAGACATCGAGGTGAAAGCTTTGGATGCGACTGGGATTAACGCTTGGTTGAAGAAGTTGAAGAAGATTGGACTCTTAGTCAGTAACAAAATTTCCCAATAAGTAAGAATTGCATGCACTTAATATATATATATTACTTTATATAGGTATAATGGATGTATGTATGTACCTATTTAGGTTACAATTTTAGTATTCAACTCACTTCACAATTGATATCCCAATAAGCCCCACTCCCGCGAAAATAATCGCAGCGATAACCGAATAGTTATTAACGTTATAACAACGTTATTTTATAGTAATTTTACCGTTATTGATATGATAATAAAAACGTTTACTTAATATTTTCACAGTGAAATGCAAAAGTGGTAGCATAAAATTTTCTTATCTAATTTTCATCGTTACCTACGTATAGACAGCAACAAAAATAGCTTAGGTAACATATTAGAATTTTGGAAATGAACTAAAACTAAGAAAAATTAATACTACAGTGAGTTAATTAGATAAACTGACCCTCTAACTAAGGATTACAAATAAGTAAGTATACTCGTATTTTACTAGCCGTTGCCTACGGCTCCACCCGCGCAATATTCTGATCGCTTTACCGCGGCTCTCAGGAACATATTCCTGGAATTAAAAGTACCCTATGTGTTATTCCAGATCTTAGTCCATATTTGTGTCAATTTTCATCCACTTTCGTTTAGCCGTTTTTGCATAAAATAGTAATAAACATCGATACATCCGTAATTATTACCTAGTATTTTCCCCTAACCCCACTAAATTCAAACCCGTTTCACCTCCTTCTCGATCCTCACCCCGACTTTTTAACTACTAAACTACGGTTACCAAATTTTGTTGCTGACTGTACATTTGTAACCTTTTACGAACAGAACGGTAAGTTTATATTTTATACATTAACCTAAGTATTTTCTCTAGAAACAATAAAATTTTACTGTTAACTAATAAAACTGTTAAGGACTATACACAACAGACCCATCTGTTGCCTATATTATTATTAAGAATTTAACGGAGCACTCTATTATATTTGCAGTTACCCGACTGGGAAGGTAGCACTGCAGTGTTTTTGTTATGTAGTTTTTTATACTAATTAGGTGGCAGACAAGCACACTGCCCACCAGATGGTAAGCGGTCACCAAGGCCTTTGTTTTTAAGCGTTAAAACTTCAGTATTATTTTATTGTAAAATCATTGTTAATTATTATTTTAGTTTAGTAGCAAAATAGAAGTTTATAAAAAATACAAAACATCGAGCAGAAAATAAAATACCAATGTTTGAAATCGATTGCAACTTCTTCAGAGATGAAGTCGAGTATTGTTTGAAATCGGTTAGATTGCACATTTGGACATAACTATTTGACAGAAAATTGAACTGTCAAACGCAAAATAACGGCGTGGATTGGACTATAATAATGCCATAAGACAGTTTTAAAATAATCCAACTAGATCAGAAACC
Organism: Lithosia quadra; assembly: GCA_963576445.1. NCBI lineage: Eukaryota > Metazoa > Arthropoda > Insecta > Lepidoptera > Erebidae > Lithosia > Lithosia quadra. The sequence continues at coordinate 15,450,877 of OY754880.1, read as the reverse complement.
AGAATTGCACAAAAAATTATAACCTCATCTTATATTATGTGTGCAAGGCTTTAATTAAAAAGAGGGTGGGGTTATTAAAATAATTACGCACCGCCCCTCGTCCAATGGAATGGCGAGGCGACCGAACCACCCAATTAGGCTGCGAGACATGTCTGGATCATGTGCGCAGGCGACACGGTTTTTGCGCGGCACAACATGGCGGTTGTGACGTCACGGTCGGTTACTTTTTGGGTGTGACGTTTTGGGAACGGTTTTATGAGTAGATTTTTGTAACTATGTAGATTTAAATCTTCACATTTTCCTGGGAATACTCAAGCCACGAGTGAATAGGATCCTTCTAGGCAAGCGTGATTCATCGTAGACTACATCATCACTTACCATCAGGTGAGATAGTGGTCAAATGCAAGAATATCCTGAATAAAAAAAATCATAGCGATTTCTTAGTTGCATTCGAAGTTTCGACTTTTCCGGGAGCGACTGCCGTCTAACCCCTCAACCCTGAGAGGAAAGCCTGCAACAGAATTTATCTGTTGTTTAACAGGTGCACCGAGTTGCAGATGAAGTTGTTAGGACCTACTACTGAGGTAGCAGACAAGCACACGGCTCACCTGATGGGAAGCGGTCACCGTGGCCTATGGACGTGTGCAGCACTAGGGGTTTTATTATGTTAAAAATGATCACCCATCCAAGTACTGACCTTGAAGGATTGCTTAACCTTGCACAATTTAATCATCATTTAGCCACGAGCCCCTCCCTTTAATCATACAACATTCCCATATAATGTACAGACAAGCATAATATTCCAATGTACTTATATAAAATCATTGAGAAAAAGAAACATAAATAATTATTGACAAGCAGATTAAATTGTCAATTAGGTCCACTGACTTGTTTATTACATGTGCGTGTGCGCAAGTCCGTTATGTAAGGAAAAAATCGCAGAGTAGTGGTAGCAGCCAATCAGTTCGTCGTAAAGCGGTCTTTTACAGAAACGAATCATGCATTTACTTATTAACATAACTAATTTGATATAAAATCGGCACTTACCATCAGGTGAGATTGAGGTCAAACGTAAGCCTATCATCAATAAAAAAATAGCTATACCCGTGGCTTGGGCTGGATTTAGATTTTTAAGATTTTAATTCTTTTTTAAATTAGGTTAGCCTGTGTTACTTACGGCTTATAATATTACCTATCTGCTAGTAAAAGTTTCATCAAAGTCGGCGCAGCCGTTCCAGAGATTACCGCTTTCAAACATACAGAACGGTTAATAGACCTCTACATACTACTACTACCACTACTGAAGACAGGCATTATATATTATGTTACATGTATTCTATAAAAATATAATAAAATCGAAGCGTTTGTTTGTACTATAAGGTTTTAATTAAGGGTATACTAGTAATCTCTGAAACAGTTATACTTATTTTGATGGAAGTTGCCGGATGACCTCATTTCGGAATTATTCTAAAAAAAAACTTGAGAGTTGTCAAGGAACACCCGGATGGAACGAAGTTCTTTTCAATTAATTATATATATTTAAATAATATAACCCCACTCCCACTCCCACACAACACAACAGCAGCTAAAAGTGTCGCAACAGTAGCACAAATTTTTGTCGTAAAAGTGTCGTTACTATTTTTGCTCCCAATTTTTTCCGTCTAACCCCTTTTCGCGCGATAAGGAACTTTGTTCCAAAAAAAAAATCTTAAAAAGTAAATAAAACCGGGTGAAGCCGCGGGCACGGCTAGTTAAATATACAAAAGCTTGTCAGATTACTTTTAAATAATACGAGTGTGTTACATCGCATCGAGTTTCAGTGGTTTGTCGCGACCTTTTTACATTTACATCCAATCTTATTGGCATAGACTCTTATCCCGTTGTGATAAAGTTGATTTTTGAACAGTTTCATATTTTGTAACTCGCTGTTAATTTGGTTATTAAGTGTCGGCGGTGATATAGTCTTTCTTGAAGCGAATGTGCATTGACATATGAGTTTTGTTGGTGTGTTTGTAAGCTCATTGGACCCTGGAGTATCTTGTTGGTTATTATTTTCTATAGAGATTAGTGACCTCCTGGGAGTGTATGAAATAGTCTGTGACGCTTGAGGGGGCTATTTCGAATCCAGAGATAGCCCGGGTCAAGTTGGGGTGCGAGGGAAATGCTCTATGGGCCACCTTACACCCTGGTTTCAGACCCTAGACGGCGGCGTGCGGTTTCAGTCGCTAAGAGTCCGACATAACCTGCCCCGACGGCTGACAGGGGTGGTATCCATGGGGATTTCCACACGATAAAAAAGGGTATAATGTTCACTTATACACCTAGTCCCTACATGCTCTCAAACCACGCACCCAATTCCACCCTACGATCCTCTATGACTGCCACTCCCTAATTCTCCCTCAAATCCCCTCAACCCTCCAGAGTGCAATGGAGTAAAAACCGTAGTGACTGCAGTGAGAAAATATTATCCAGGAATCACATTTTAATCAAATTTGGGTAACACATTCATTGCAACCCAAAATTCACTCACACATGGTTAACCGCCGCCATTGTGTGACACAGCCTCGTCTCCAATGCTTTCCGTCCATAGGTTTCTTAGGTGTGAGTATATTTAAAAAAAAAACAGTTCATTTTGAAATTTGAAGCCTCCACATTTGATACTATTGAGAGGTATCTGGCATGCATTTTAACAAAATCAATTGATTTATTAACCCCAATAAATTATCAGCATGGCATAAATTATTTATTTTTTCCTTCGCATATGCGCAATGATTCATAATATCATCGCAAAAGGTTTTATAATTCAACAAAAAAGGTGAAAAATTTCGACATAATAATATTTTAAAATTAGAACGCGGGCGTTGATGTGACAAGAACATGACACTAATTAACGGACACAATTCTGAATAGACCTGTTGAAGTATGACAGCTCTGTGATTCTTAACACCTGGAGATAAGGTTAAAATTTGAATAACACAGCTGCAAATACAGTATCAATAATTTATTAAGTATGCATGAGCCTTTTCCAATGGTAATAAGGTGTAAATTAGAATGCTATATGCATAAAATATGTCGCATCGATACCGTTGACAATGACCACCGATTGAGCGATCCGATCAGCAAGTTATCGATAAAAGATCGAAATCGGAAATCGATTCAAATCGATTCTTCTCGTTATTTCTGACGTTGATTATTGAATATGGGTTGTAGGGCTTCGTACGGTCGTTGACATAATTGTTTAAAGGTTGTTTAAATTTATATTATTGGTCGTCGAAGAAACTTATGTTCAGAATATCGTTTTATACAAATAAGTTCTTAGTTAAGCATAAAACTACCTAAATAAATATAACGACATTTCGACTGTTACGTGGGTTAGATTCCCATTCAATGCAAATATTTGTATGCATGAGTAGATAGGTAGGTATTTATGTAATGTAATAGTTTCTAGTCTGAGACCCACTTTCCTGCTCCTCCTTTTCTTATGGATTGGTTTAACTTGGCTTCTACGGAAGCAAATGCTTTCCGATCCCTAATCCCCAAAAGGGAAACCTAGACCAGAGGTTTTTTCGTAAAATCAGCAGCTATAACATTAAGATCTAAGATCTAAATGGGACCCATATACCGCAACTTAACCTATGTTGGGACTTTTCCTATCGCAGCAGTCGAATACACACCGCTACGCCACAGAGGCCGTCAAAAGAAACATACCTCGTATGTAAATATTAGAAAGAAAGAAAGAAAGAAATCATTTATTATTCTGCGCATTTAAAATATAAGTACAAATGGCAGGTACCACTTACACAAGAAAAAAAATTATTATTAAAATAAAAAGAAACAATAGGCTTATGGCTATTTGAGTACCTACTATATAATTTACCCTGTGCAGGTACCTACCAACACTAAACCCATGGACCCATCTGCAACAGAACTAAGATCGGCTCTCAGCATTAGGCTATTAACAGACTGAAAATTAAAGACAAAACCACAAACATATTCGAAGTTAAGCTTTCAAGTTACTATAAGCCCTTATGCTCCTGCGCATTACCCCACCGATGAAAGCACCCATCGGTTATAGAGGCTTAGCATTAAACGGCGATACTGTAGGTAGCACTTTGAATAATGCTCTGCTAAAGGATTATCTTAAGCAATGACAGTTTCTGAGTGACTGTACTTCCTAGAGCGGCCATCTTGAAATATGATCCATAGTGATGGGTCGATATTTTGTAAATGGATCCGTTTTAAGTTGTATAAATGTTGACTGGGTTTTTCGATTTGATTGCAGATATCGCTACGTTTTATCACACGATTTGGATGTGAAAACGTTTTTTTCATTTGCTTATATAACATGAAAATGGGGTGTTAGTACAAAAATTTTCAGGTCCGTTATAGCAACCCATTTATGTCCCACTGCTAGGCACCGGGTCTCTTCTCCTCTAACGAGAGAGCTGAGAGGGTTTACATCTTAATCCACAAACGCTGTCCTAATGCGGGTTGGTGGATCGGACATGTCCTTAGAATTTCTTCTAGGATATGTGGGTTTCCTCACGATGTTTTTCCTTCACCGTCAGCAGATGGTAAACAATCTCTCCTTTTTAGAGCACTTAGTTGGCAGATAAGCACATGGCCCATTTGATAGGAAGAGGTTGAAAAGGAATAAGTGGACCCATTTTTCTATTTATGTGTGGCAATCCCCACTTGATATCACCCCCAATGGCGATACTTGAACCTACTAAAACCGCACGTCGGTCTTCAGGTCTTCAACCACTGTGGTGTTAAGTAACCTAAGAGGCATTTTCCTCGAACGCCGGCTGACCAAGGTAATCTCCGGCTTCGAGATGTCTTAAGAAGTAAATAACCTTGGATTTTGAGATGAAAGCCTTGGATGCTACCAGGATTAATGCTAAGCTGATAATGATGAGTTACAGCATATTCAAGCGGTACGGAAGTCTATAATTTTGTTATAAATACCTGCTCTAAAGAATTCCTAGGTAATAGGAAAACTATTTGCGATACTTAAATAATTTCCTTCTGACTGGAAATCGTAAAAACTAATAAAGTCTCCTTATGTTGCAATGACTGAGTTCCTCTATAAAATTTGTTTTATATTGAAGGGCGTATAGATGGGCGATGGGCATTAAAAGGTTTTTATAGGGCCGGCATGCGGTAGTGTGAGTATGACGCCCTTTTTTTTTATTGTGCGGAAATCCTCATGGATTCCCACCCCGCAGCCAGCGGGGCAGGTTATGTCGGACTCTTTACCGACTAAAACCGCACGCCGACGCCCTGATGTTGCACACGTCCTACGTTCAGAAGATATTTCTTTAGCATGATATGAAGCTAGCTTATAGCATGGTTTTAACATAATACATAACAACATTCAAATATGAGTCGTTAGATTACACGTTGTTACAGAATGCGTTGAAGAAATAAAGGGTCACTGCTCGTTCCCCGTAGGTGATAGTGTGATAATATGTAGCCTATGTGGTGACCCGACTTCTTGATAATATTCGTGCCAAATTTGAAATAAATCCATGCAGTACTTTTTGAATTTATCCCGGACATACAGACAAACAGACAAAAATTCCAAAAACTACACTTTTGGCTTCGGTATCGATTGTACATCACACCCCAAGTATTCTTTTCAAAAAAAAATTGTTACAGTTTTGACTTTCCTATCATTTTATTATTTACAGATTAATGTACGAAAGGACTCCATAGATATATATTATATAAACAGTAAAACTAGCTGAACAGTTACACATAGAATCTTAAATAAGTCCATCGTCGCCATAACTAAAACTGAACATTGACAATAATAGTTCGAATTCAGTTTATTATTGTCAGTGTGTCGCCTGACCTTTGGCTCATAGATCTGACAGCGAATAACAAGAAATAACATCCACGTAAGGTCCGTTGCAAACGTTCTGTTATACTTGACAGTTAAGACGACAAGTTATGGGTAGATCCACAGAGCTAATATAATATAGAGATGAAACCATATTTACTAGGATAAATGACCAAAAGTGGTACCTATGTGAAAATGCCTGTAGATACCGCCCCCGTCGGTAACCGAGGGTGGTAGTGTCGGAATCGAATCTATTGAAACCATATGTCGATTTTAATATCAATTACCAGGCATTTGCCCAGCATACTGGCTGACCTAAGGCCGTCTTCGATTTCGATAATTTGGGTGACCAAAAGCGGTATAAACCTTTTCGGCAATTGGTTGTAGTACCTACTTGAGTAGGCTATATTTTATTAAAGTAACGGTTTTTTGCAATACCTATGCAAATGTCTTCGTGAACAGAATAACAAAAATTTTAATTCAAAAACTATTATCCTATTCTTGGCAACATTAGTCCCGATTGTATCCATAGTTTGTAATTTCGCTCTCCTATATTATGTCATGATTTGGCTTATCTTTCATCTAACTCCGCCACCTCTAAAAGAAAGCCTGTGCCAGATCCTTCTCCATCTATCATCGGGTGTACCGACTTGAAAGTGAGGTTTTGTGATCCTCTTTGAGGTTTAAAAAACATAATAATATCAGTACAGAAAGTGTAGGGTATATACATTTCAAAGACATCGTAAAAATAAAATAACATAAATTACAGCCACGGAATTTTTAATCAAAGCATACAATCGACCAAAGTTAGTCAATCTGCCCACAATAAATCGCCGATGTAACCGCTCATAACATGTGACTAATAATAAAGGTTCTTGCGTTATCAGTGGTCTAGCAAGCCTCGTCAAGCCACAGTGTATGCAAATCGTCCGCTTATCAAGCCCCCCGCCTAGCTCGACTTATGACGAACAAGCGAATGGTGACTTTACGATATATACTTTACAAATAGCATAGCATGATTCATCTGCAAAGTTTATGTTATGGCTACTCTGTGGGCTGGGGTGTACATGGAGCGTATGACAATAAGCGTGGTTTATTTTAATTTCTGTTAGGCTGCGGTCAGAGTGCAAAATTTTTTGCAAGAACTTGGTAGAAGCGGATAACACAAAAATTTAAATGAAGAAAGGAGAATAACACATTGGTAAACGGGTAATAAAATGCCAGTGACAGTTTAAAGAATTTGATAATTTAATAATATATTGAGTTGAGTGAGACGGAATAGTGGTAGTGTGTCGATAACTGGTACTACTTGAATTTCATATATTTACTTAAAATAAATTTTGTGTAGCTGGAATAAATATTTGAAATTTTGACGAACAAGGGAGCACAATAAAAAAGTATTCAAAATTCGTATTAGATTCATACTTTCAAAGTCCAACCTGGTTAGTAATTGGTTATTGTTAAACGCACTACGTTTGATATAAAGGTTACCCACCCGCTACTCGCTAGCAATCAACCAACAACTTTACTCGTTCACGCTGAGTCTGAACGCATCAATAGATTTCCCGTTTACCAAAACAAACCGTTAACATCAACCATCTATTATCTACAACCTAACAATCATTTCGCACTTCCTGTGCATGTCTGTGCGAGATCCGTACATGTTCCATGCTTGTACAATTAATAAATGCAAAAATACGATATGTTCCATGCATGGATATATGAGCCGATCGTTGTATTAACAATCGGCTGCATTGTTGATGGCCGCCACCCACATGTAACAACTGTAGGATATTATGATAAATAGTGTGGAGGTGGAATAAAAAGTATGCGCATTGACTAGGGATGATAGGAGTAGGCAACAAGCATTTTTTAATGATCGGAAAAAGTGATCATCCAGGACGGAACGTGAACCGAGGGACTGGTCACGAGTCCCTTACAAGGGGATTGCTACGACCAACTGAGCTACCTAGACCCATTCTAGATGCTCGAAAAGTCCCGTCCTGTATGATCACTATTTCTAATCAGAAAATCATTGGGAACAGTTAGCATGCAATTGGTTTAAAATTTCTTTCAACAAGCATTTTGTAATGGGGAAAGTAGGGGTCTACCATGGATGTATGGAGCCCTACCAAAACTTTGGGACCCGACGTTAACTGCAATTCAGTACATCTGCTGATTGACCAATTCTGGTGCAGACTTCCCCTCTACGGTTTGGAAGGTCTAATAGTCGTCACTGGTCACAAAAGCAAATGATATCAGTTTTAAACTTTTTTTAATTCTACTAATCCTACTACCTAATAATAGGTATTTAGTAGTATACTCAATATTTAAAGGAGACCCTGTAGGCGATATTTGAGCTCAATTTCATGGTAAATATTTTTTCAAGAAATTACTAATTTTTCAAGAAATTACCAGAAAATTTACCTCAAATAATAATTTTAATAATGAAACACGCGGAAAGCGCTAGCTATCAAATAAAAAAAAGAATTATCAAAATCGGTTCACCCGGTAGAAAGTTCTGAGGTAAGAAACATAAAAAATACATTCGATTTAGAACCTTTTCATTTTTTGAAGTCAATTTTATAATAATACAGATAGTGATACAATGTTGACGTGCAAATACGGTATGTGACCATATTATTTGATCACGATCACAGAGTATATAACACTTCTAAAATATCACGATACTGAATATAGACCGCCTCTATAACTACATTTACTCACACTGGGTCCGACTGGGGTAGTACCTCCGCCCTACAGAACACCGCGGCCAAAATAACCATCGAGTTGTGTTCCCGCCGGTAAGTAGGGTAGCCAGCGCTCACTGTACCCCTCCTCCTCCCATCCCTTCCTAGCCTCCCCACCCGTTTCCAGCCCTCCCCCCTTCCCTTCAGGGTAGGCAGCGCGTGTGTGACACCCTTGGTGTTGCACACGTTCATAGGCCACGGTGACCGCTTCCCATCAGGTAGGCCGTGTGCTTGTCTGCCACCTGAGTAGTATAAAAAAAACATACCTATTGCTATAACCCTCTTCCACGTATAGGTACTTTTCAAACCGGTACATCTCTAACAGGAGTCGGTAAACGATGCAAGTACATAAATTTTCCATTGGAATGGCGAAGAGACATTACCGATTAGATACATTTTTACGGTATTCCATTATATCGTTTTTTATCTAGCACTAAAGCTTACTTCTAGACTGGACCTGCTTGAAATATGGACCTAACAAGTTAATTATGTCTAAGTCTAGGTGTGACACACTGTTCAAAAGAATCGACAGCCTATACGACTGATACTCACAGTTTGATGCGAAAAAAATGTTTAGTAACTATTTTGTCCGCATTTTTGTGTACAATTTATAAGTTAAGTTATGATTATTTGGGACTAGATTCTTTTATATTTATTAGAGACAGATTTGGATGGAAATATTTATGATTTATCAATGAAAAATTGCTGTATTTAACATCACGGCCAATCGTGTATCTGCAATGTTGCACACATCAATAGGTTACGGTGACCGCTTCCCATCAGGTGGGCCGTGCGCTTTTTTGCCACCTATATAATATACATCTACATAATGTATACTTCTAGAAATACAAAACAATTTGATCACTTTTTACCAAAAGATTACTTGTAATTTTTGTAGTAGTCACAAAGATGATATTGCACGCTGTGCCCATAGAGACAGACATAAAAATTAAATTAAAAATTTAAAAAACCCCCGACTCACAAAAAAGAACAATAAAAAACCTGTAAAAAGTAAAAAAATAACTACATACTTTTAACTAACTAACAGTTTGTCTCGTCAAACACACACACACACACGTCAAACTTATAACACCCCGTTCGGGCTTCCGTCGGGGGTTAAAAATTCATTAAATCAATTATCTAGTCTTAGCACCCCATCGCACTCTCTTATCCCCATCTCACCCCGAACCGTGACACAAATTCATTCCTTCTTCTTATATAGTCCCAGGTTCTTTAAGCAGGTCTCGAAAAGGCATCTGTCAAGGCCGTCTGGGTAGAAGTCATCATTATAAGGGCATCCCTTGGGAATGGTGACCACTACTTTTTGGACTCCACCTCAGCTTACCATCAGGCGGGGTGCAGTTTATGTAGAAGTGATTGATCTTCTGACTTATTGGACAAATTATTGATCTGTATGTCCGTAAAAAAACCAAATGCGCTTAAAAGGTGTTGTAAATTTATAGGTATTTAACATCAAGTTTAGTTATACATCACTTTCATGTTGGAAAAACCGGTATAAATAGCTGAGTGTACATAAATATATCAAAAAAGTTGATCAAATTAATCAAATAGGATACATTTGATCACCCATTTAGCAGCAGTATGTTTTTGTGTATGTATATAAATAAAATAGCGTACGACTTGAGAACCTCCTCCTTTTTTGAAGTCGGTTAAAAAGTTGTATAAATTTCCCGTACAGAGGATATTCAACTCTTCATTTTATTCAATGTAAAGATACACAGGTAAAGGTAAGCAGTAAGCCATTTCGAACAAAACAAATTGAGCTCTAACCACGAGTGAAATTTTCTTTCATTAATTTTCCAACATCTATAATAATAAGGTACTACAACAGAATATGATTACCAGCTTGGCACATCATGATTACAAGTATTTATTACACTTTATTACTTATAAAGACTCCGTTTAACCCCGTTTTTGAGATACATACGGTACTTTGTACTTAGTTGTAAGCCGGTACTAAAGTTGTATGGACAATTTTATGAGTAAACCGCTTTCAGTACATTTTGTGAGCAAATTGATCAACTTTGGTTGCAGTTGAGCAATGCTGAGTGACGTTCAAAATGTCGGTAAGTATTTTATAATGTTTTAGTGCAGTCTGAGAAATAGCTGGGTTGAGGAAAGACCGAGCGAGGAATATCGTGATAAGGGAACGTTGTGGTATGGTTGAAGATGTAGGGACCAAGATAGAGAAAGGTATGCTTAGATGGTTCGGACATGTAGAGAGGATGGATGAAACAGATATATGAGGCAGAGGTGAATGAACAATCCGGTAAAGGCCGACCTAGGCGTACGATCCAGAACGTTTAAGAGGCCGTCAAGAGTACCCGCAACCGACGTGCATGTATGAAAACAATTTTGAAAGTTGAAGAAGCGAGAGGCGTATGCCAAGATCGTAGCAAGTGGAAAGCTGATGTTGTCTCTGCCTACCCCAATGGGACGAAAAGCGTGATTTGTATGTATGTATTATAGTGCATACCAGCGTTCCAGTTTCGCATAGATTCAAATTTCAATGTTCATGTACACAGGTAGAAAACTTATAATATTGAGCTTAACTCAATATTATGAGTTTTCTACCTGTGTAGGTACATGATCTCTATATTATATGTATGTATGTTTTTATTTAAGATCTAACTAACTTAATAAATAAATAACTAACAGAAACCTTTAAACCTTTTTTTAATTAGTATTATTAGTTTTATTTAGTTTAATTTTAATATCGTAATTTTTAATGAGGTAATAAATTTAATGTCCGTTCTTTAAAATCTAAGAGCTCATATTTGCGCGCTTAGCAATGTTTAAAGAATATAATTATATAAATTAGTGTGTTACGAAAATATAAGTAAATTACTTGTAATATTTCAGTAAAGCCGCGCTTTGCAAGCTGTAATATCCTCTTAAGGCCCAAAATGAGTTATATCCCTGCATATATTATTATGCTAACACTTACAAAATAATAACTAAAACTTACGTAAATTCTTAATTTTATTATCTTTTACGCGTTACACCATAAACTTGAACTGGAATGTACCTGCAACAGACACACATACAATATAAATTAAGTGAATCTTTTCCCTATACTTAGTTAATAAATAATTAATTTTACACTTCTGTAAACTATTATGAAATTGTGAAGTAGCTATGTCTGTACATTGGAGATAATAAAAAAAATACTAAACTTGGGTTATTATCTAACGATTCTGAAAAAAAAAAATTTTTTTGAATGAAATTTTTAAGCAATTGCATGCTAACTATTTCAGTCGATCAGGGGGTCAAACCATCCCTGTAAGGGACTGATCACGGGTTCAAGTCTCGTCCTGGATGATAATTTTTTCCGATCAGAAAATCATTGGGAATTTTTTTTTCGAACTCTTGTCTGTTTGTGTGCGATGGGCGGAAAAACTACAGAACAGATTTTGATGCGGTTTTTTGTTTGAAAGGTCTTAGTCAGACTTAAAATCTTGCGCATATTTGATCACAATCGGTTGAGTAGAACCGGAAATATAGTCAAAAAATGCAAAAATCAACGTCGACGCGGGCGAATCTGCGGGTATAGGCTAGTTCTAACATAAGAATAATTACAGTTGCAGTCTATTACCGGTAAATGGACAGTAACTTGACTTTCGAATAATAATAAGGAAATAAAACTAAGAAGTTATGAGTAACTCCAAAAGGAAATATTAGTCAGTAAATTACCGGCAAGTACCTAATTAAACAACGTGAATATCGTAACGCTATTAAAAACGCAACAGTTTGTAAGGATGTATGGATTGGGATGGATGTATGTTTGTTGCTCTTTCACGCAAAAACAGTTGAATGGATCTGGCTAATATTTGGTAAAGAGATAGATTATAATAGCAACACATTTATGTCCCACTGCTAGGCACGGGTCTCTGCTCCTCTAACGAGAGAGCTGAGAGGGTTTGGACCTTAATCTACACACGCTGGCTTACTGCGGGTTGGTGGATCGGACATGTCCTTAGAATTTCTTCTAGGACATGATGTTTTTCCTTCACCGTTAGCAGTTGGTAAATCATTTGATTAGCACATATAAATTCTTGAAAATTAAAATTCACATAGGTAGGTACTGTCCGGCCGGATTCGAACACGATACCTCTGGAATAGAGGCCGTGTCCTTATCCATTCAGCTACCATCGCTTGCAAGAGATAGATTATAGTCTGGAATAACACATAGGCTACTTTTATCCCAGAAATAGCTTCCCATGGATAACGGTGGTAGGAACAGGATTTTGCACGAGCGGAACTGCTATGTAGTTTATAATATTATGCGAAATAATTAAAGTACGTATAAGTAGCAGCCATTTTGTGCGGCGGCCATTTTGGAACATAGAAATTTAAACGTGTCGATGAAATTTTCGTGTCGAATTGGCGCGCCTGCAATTTTCTTAAACGATCGTTCGATGTTGGAATTTAAGCTACTAACCTCATTTTTAAATAATAATGTAACATCAATATGACTTTACCTGATGGTAAGCTAAAGGTAAAATCTCATGAGGGAGGTTACCATTATTTATACCAATCGTATGACAATGGTGGCCCTCAGCTTGACGGCCTTATCAAATGCTTTTCCACGCCCTGTTAAAAGGACCCGGGACTGTAGGAGGAAGGAAATACGTGAGCTGGTAAAGAATTTCAAGTCTATATGGTGTGGCAAAGAAAAGAGGCACGCGATCCTATTCCCAATAATGAAAAGAAATCGCAATATATAAGACGATCTAATAAATAAGTATTTAACGACATTCTACACAACGTTCTCTAGACCCAAAGTAAGCATAGTTTAACTAGCTTGTGTTATGGGTTCTAGAATGCGGATAAGCATACTTATATTTTTTTTTTCAAATACATACATAAATTATACATAGAAATACTCAGAACAATGCAAATAGACAGATTCATGCGTATAAATATTTTCACTGAGCGGGCATCGAACCCCTGTCGTAGCAGTCGAATACACTACCGCTACAACACGTTATTGTATAAGACTACCGGACTCATTATTTAAGAGCAGGATTTCTTCAATCTTAGTCATATCTTTCTTACTTACTTAATAATAACTTTACACTTATCTATGCCGCTTGCGCAGTTGTACATTGTGTACTGATGGCAAAAAAAGTAAAGCAAAATAAAATTATTTTGTATTATTATGTATTGTGTGAGTACGTTTATAGTCTTTTATCTTAATAAAGTTTACATTCCTCTGGTTATACACTATATTCACCCGTTTATTGTCCTTTATATTCCCCCAAAGGTTTGCTGGGAGAAAACTGTACTCATATTTGCAAATAAATAAATGATTGATTAATTAATTGACTGATTGACTGATTGATTGAAAACTCAATATTGAGTTAAGCTTGCCTTTGTACATAAAGTTATATTGTGTTTGATAATCGTTTACTGTGAATAAAGAATTTGTATGCATGTTTAGTAAAATTAATCATAAATTAATTTGGTGACCTCTATGGCATGGTGATAGAGCGTTCGACTATTAAGTCAGAGGTCGGAAGTTTGATTCCCGTTCAGTAAATATTTGTGTGCATGAATACTATGTTTATGTTTTTACAAAAAAGGATCTAATTATGTTTATCCGTATTTTAGAACTCATAACACAAGCAAGTTAAGCTATGCTTACTGTGTAGAATGTAGCTTGAATCGCCTTTAAGCGGGGCGTGTCAAAGCTTTTGATGAGGCCGTCAAGCTGAGGGCCGCCACTGTAGCACTACCGATGTATGTGGTGGTGACACCAGTCTTGAGACTTTGACTTTAGCTTACCATCAGGCGAGGTAAAGTCATTTTGACGTGTCCTATATAAAAAAAATGTAGTAGAATATTTATTTATTATGTTTGTTACAGTATTGTATAGTCTGTTGTTATTGTAATGCGAAAACTAGTTTAAATAAATGATCCATGTAAATTGTAGAGGGCGTGAAAGAGACATCTGTTGTGAATCGTGACTGACCATTTTAGCATTGTTGACAACTATAGTTAAGGCCTTTATATTCCGATTTCACTTATAGCTACCATCAGGCGAGGTGGTCATGTTGAAATTTAGTACAAGTGAAAAAATATTTGAGACTAATTTATTTACTTAAAAATTATGTTTATGTTCAGAATTCAGTATTTTTTAAATATCTACAAATGTACAGACACAGATTCTTTACAATTTTATAATAGTATGATAGATGATTGTAAGTACCTACTCAGATAGTTTTACTCAGGTATTCATTCAAAAAATTAATTATTAATTTTAAAAAAAATATTTATTTTTTGTTACTTCTTAGTATTTATTTTCTATCGTAAACTTAATTTAAAAAAACCAATTAACTTTTATATAATAACAATCAACTTTTATATAATTTGATATAAAAAATTAAGTTCATTAAATTCTAAAACGCTTTTGCCGACCGTACAACCCTTTCCGAGCAGCGTATCTAATTAATTTCCGAAGCACTACGACAGAGGGCACCGTCTGCCATTACCTGGAACGCTCCAGTATGACCATTTATTAATGAATACCTATCTGTGTTGCCAACCGTACATGTCAGAAAATTGCCTACAAAGTACCGTAGTACAGCTTCTAAATGATTTCCGAAGACAATGTCGCTTGACCTCATCTTTATCGCCTGTAAGTATACTGAATATAAATGAATGTTCACAGCTCATAGACCTATAAAACTTACAGATGGAACACATTGAAGATGAGTCACAAAATGGCGGCGGTTAACCATTTTTGAGTGAGTTGCTTCAGCAATACTTTCATTATGCGTACAGCTAAGGAGTGGAACGCTCTACCTGAGTCTGTGTTTCCGGAAAGCTATAACATTTTTTCTTTATTTCCCTGGAAACCCCCATGGATACCCACCCCGCAGCCAGCGGGGCAGGTTATGTCGGACTCTTTCCGACTAAAACCGCACGCCGTCTAGGGTCTTCTGACGCCAGGGTGTAAGGTGGCCCAAAGAGCGAAAAGCTAAACCTGGGAGTCTTTGGGACTCTTTTAAGTCTAGAGTGAATAGGTTGCTTCTAGGTAAGTGTGCTCCATCGTCGACTACATCGTCACTTACCATCAGGTGAGATAGTAATCAAGCGCGGGCCTATCGACTATAAAAAAAAATTTGGATTGCCACGTGTTACCCAAATTTGATTGAAATGTGATTCCTGGATATTTTTTCTCTCTGTCACTGTAGTTTTTACACTATTTTACTACACAAAACCTGATATAATTTTTATTTTTTCGCTTCTTAAACTGAATTGAATATAGTTTGTCACGTAGTGGCTGACTAGTGTGTGCATTGTGTGTACTATACGTATAAGCAAGTAGCCTAACTCTAGTGTCGTCATTGTATTCTTACAATGCGTTTCGTCTATTTTCTTTTTAGGTTCATGGTTCACAATATTAGTGCATGGGAAATTGTGTAGGCACTTTGCTTGGCTTGGTATAGATAGATGCAAAGTTGACGGGACTTGCAGTACTTCCTAGATTTTCTAATATTTCTACGTCTTTACAAGTTTTTTTTATCGTAATGGTATTTTTTATTCATGATAGACTTACGTTTGACCACTATCTCACCTGATGGTAAGTGACGATGTGGTCTACGATGAATCACGCTTGCCTAGAAGGAACCGATTTACTCGTGACTTGAATATTTCTAGGTTATAGCTTTCCAGCAACACAGATTCAGGCAGTAGGCATTATGAGGTATTAAGGAAATCGGGTGATAAATCAATTACTGTCGCATTTTTGAAACAATGGGCCAATATAAAATTGCATTCAAATAGTAAGCATATACCTAGTATTCGTAACGAGAGACTTTTTGTTTTTTTAATACATATTTGATCCACCGGATTTACTGCACTCCCCCTGATGGTAAGCTGAATTGAAGTCCAAAATTCACCCTCAATTCATAAAGAATCACTTTTTTTGATATGAGATCATGACTAAACTGAACTCTGAACATGTTTTTTACGAGAATTGGCCCTTCAGGTATTATAGGGTGTATTATTTTATTTGAGTTAAATTTATTTTTTTAATTTTATTTATGTTAATCTGTTTAAATTTTTTTGTTATGTACCTAATGATTTTATATTTTGTATTTTCATTAATGTATCACAATATGGGTTAATATTGCCTGTTTTTTTAACATTATTGAGGAATAAATTGACTATGAAAAACTTTTAATTAGATCGTCAAAGGATGAAAGTAAAGACTCCTGCGCACACACAATGCACGGTGCGTCGCTCCCGTCCGCGTCCCTTAGATTATACGAATTAAGAAAATTACAGGCCGTGTCCTGACGTGGCGTGTACGAACAAAAAAATAAACATCTTCGTTATAACATTGTGACTAGAATTACCGGATGAAGTAAGAAAATTTTATACGTGTAACTAGCTGCGCATGCGACTTCGCTAGAATGGATTAGAATTTTTAAGGATTTACTTTATTTACGTGGAATTCAAATTATTTTCATCCATTTTATCCATCGTGTTGTTTTCCCGCCGGTAAGTAGGGTAGACAGAGCTCACTGTATCCCTCTTCTCCCCACCTCTTTCTAGCCTCCCCACCTCTTCCTAGCCCTCCCCCTTCTCTTCAGGGTAGGCAGCGCTGGTGTGTCACCCTTAGTGTGTTGCACACGTCCATAGACCACGGTGACTGCTTCCCATCAGGTGGGCCGTGAGCTTGTCTGCCTACCTAC
Organism: Lithosia quadra; assembly: GCA_963576445.1. Classification (NCBI taxonomy): domain Eukaryota; kingdom Metazoa; phylum Arthropoda; class Insecta; order Lepidoptera; family Erebidae; genus Lithosia; species Lithosia quadra. Next base: position 15,433,556 of record OY754880.1, on the reverse strand, counting down.
GTAGTATAGTATTAAGCAAAAGAATTGCCAAATTTACAAGCAATTTTAAAGCATACAGTGTAACTTGTCATTTATCGTTTGATAATTTACTATTTAGTTGAAATTTTACGTCGTAAAATAGGTTGAAACAAATAGAAATCTCGACATATTTAATTTACATAACAGCCATTAATTTTTTAAATATAACAGTAAATTATAATGAAATGACGGAGATCTTGATTCTAAAATCCATGTGAATAGGAAGTTATGACAGCAATATGCACTAAACAGTTTGCTAAAAATTATATTTATGTTAATTTTATTCACCGTTGTAAATAAAACAAAGAAATAAAGTAATAAAACCTGGAAATGTAAAATTTTATTGCGTTATATTAGCATTTATTAGTGTAATTAATTATGAGATATCATTGTAGTCTTACTCTGTAACAAAACTTAATATTAGGTACATCCTGAATCTATGAATACATACAGATAAATAAAATTGAATTTTAAATCAAATCATAATATTGATGTGTCCAATTGAAAAAAAAATTGGTTGAAAGTCTTTTCCCAACGTTTAGTCGAGGTCAATTTTGTTGTCTCTCTGAGACACGGACTGCTCAATATATTAGGAGATCAACTCTAACTGAAGTGACAAATTTTTGATCAAAATTATTGTTAATCAACACAGTTGTATAGTTTTAAAATCTAATCTATCTTATCGAATCAACAAAAGACATGTAATTTTAAACTCTAGGACACGTATTGTTGAATACGACCGCGCCTTAACTTATTCTTTCAACTTTGATTAGATATAAATAGACAATTATTTAAGCGGAACGCGAAAAATTTGTATCAACATTGTGCTGTTTCATCAATGTAAAACTATTATGGCGAGTAAAAAATCTGTAATATTAATTTAATGGTGTTTTTATCAGTTCAATCGACGATTTGTAGTCGGAACAACGCGGCAACGCACAGCTGGTTGTTAAGGCCAAGGTTATACTGAAGCTTATTATTTCGATATCATCTTCAAAATTAGATTAACAGATTTAAAATGTATTGTAACTGGATGTAATCAATAAAACATTAGGTATTTTGCTATTATTATCATTTTAACTATTTAGTATGGTATTTATCATACAAAACTATACTTACTTCGGACTTTCGGATTTCCGAAATAGCTAACCAGTTTTCAAAAATTTTCACTGGCAGATGTCTTATATTATAAATTAAGTGGTAAATTAGGCTCTTTTTGAAATAAAAATAATTACAGCTTCGATCAAAAAAAAAAAAATTAGCTCTAAGTTCACGTGGATAAACTCGCGACTACAAACAATGATTGAAAGACGATTAAAAAGGCAAGAACTTTTAACCCGTCGATAACTTCGCCTTAACATTCAAACGGCGTTTTCTCATTGTATAGATATTGTAAAGAGGTTTTGTATTTTTTTTTTTCGTAACAACCTCTTTGGCTACAAGGCAAGGTCAAGCACATGCAGATGATGTTGATCGATGACATTACGTTTTGAGCATCAAATGTGCGCCTTTTATTTAGCAAGTTTCCGCTTTTGAACTTTCGTATTAACGGACAAGCGAACTGTTTCTTTGACCGAATAGTAATGGATCATTTAGTTGACCGAAATTTAAAACTTGGTTTAGGAAAAGTTATTTAAGAAAAAATTGATTTGGTCATTAAATATGAATATTCATATGTTATTTTTTATTTAATTTCAGTTGAATAGATTTATTCAAATGTTTTATTTTTTTTTTTCAAATTCAGTTATTATTTTTATTGTCTTAGTTTTTTTTATTGAGTTAAGTATCTATCTATCATTAAATAAATTAAATTATATTAAGAAAAAAGCAAGAATTTCCTACAGGCCGAGCAAGCACACTATTGTCTTGCCTCGCAATACTCAGGCACAACTAGCAACCTACCTACCTACTATCCTTGGTATAGTAACGAGTACTGAAAAGTCTAGTAAAAGAAAAAGATTATTCTAGTGCCATACATTACTTACATAATATAATATGTCTAGTAAGTACAAATTATTTATCGAACTCCTAATCAAATGCCTGTGAGCGTGAGGCGATGCGTCACCGCATAGGCTCGAGTTTCGAGCATCGCTCAAATGCCCCGCGGTGCACCCCACGTGTGAAGCACACTTTTGCTCTCATTGTGAACTGTAATCAAGATGTTTGAGAACGGATTTCACCTATAATAATAAACGTGATATTTACTTTTTTTTATAGGACACGTCAATTTGACTTCACCTCGCCTGATGGCAAGCTGAAGGTAAAGTCTCAGGAAAAAGGGTCACCATTACATACACGTACTATGTTAACAATGGTGGCACTCAGCCTGACGGCCTCATCAAAAGAGGATTCTACTAAACCAAGTTAAAACACAACCAAAAAAAACAATATTAGGGCCACCATTATAGCACTACCGGTGTTTGTTATGGTGACTCCCATTCTAGAGATTCTACCTTTAGCTTACCATCAGGCGAGGTGAAGACATAGTGACGTGACCGATATAAAAAAATGTTCATTAATTTCATTGGTCAGACCAATTTAGTTGAACTAACTGTTTACCAACTGAGGTTACTATGATTGCTCTTACTTTAGTATTGAGTAAAATTGTCTTAGTGACACTGTGGTAGTGAATGCTACTGTTGTAAACAAGGTCTTGGGGTCGATCTCTAACCTGGCTCAATCAAAGTCATCATTCCATCGCCCATCATTATCATTTCTACCCCACTTTCCACAGTCTTCGGCATTTCTGTTAATAATTTCTACAGCGACCAAAGCATATAAATGTAGGTGTTTAACATACCTCTGCCTTCTCCTACGGGGTTATACAGTTTGAATATAAAAACGAAATTAATTATTACAGTATGTATGAAGCAAGGTGCTTCAAACGGGTGTTAATAAAGTACATTTATCGCAGATATAAGGAAACTAGTCGAACTAGTTAACATTATACTTATGTTTCCATAATTTTTTAGGGTTCCAGATCTAAAAGGTAGGTACCCAAAAGAATCACATTACAAAGATTGCGCTATTTCCGTCTTTCAGCTGAATCTCATAAGAAACAATAGTTAGATATCAAATTAGTTATTTTGATGTATTACCCACCAAGATTTTTAAGGACAAGCCAATCTTATCTGCTAGCCGTTGCATATGCTGAATAACGATTGAGATACTTGCCTCCCAAAAAAATCACGAATGCCAAGCGAAAAAAGTTGGCAAACCTCGAGTTTGGGGGTGAAAACCTCGAATATAACAATATGGATACTGAAAAAAGTCAAAGGAACGTCAATCTAAAAGATCTTTTACTCAGACACATAGGGTTATTCTTATTATAATGGCACGGAACCCTTTGTATTCGAGTCCGACTCGCACTCAACCAGTTTTTAATTAAATGAACGAACTAATTACTGCAATGCAACATCTATGCGTGTAATTATTTAGAGTTGTTAACATCAGATAAAGTCAAATACTGCGTTTATCACATACTCAAAGTGATGCGATCGTCCATTCAGAGAAGTTTGCGTGTCTAATTATTACACTAAATGAAAATAATTTAAAAATAGAATTTATTAACCGCTGGGAAAAAAAATTCAAAGGAAAATAAAATAAAAAATATGATATTAAACATAAGCCTAATACGAGTCGGACTCGTATACGAAGGGTGCCGTATATACTTACAAGATGTAGGTAAAGCATGTAAAACCAGAGATGCTTTAGTAAGTAAAAAATAAGTTCTACATTTTATAATTCGTTTTTATTAAAGCAGTAATAATACATATACTGTCAAATTTTCAGCTATCTAACATAATAGTTAGACAGTTGAGAGATAGATAAAAGCGGACTCATAATATTAGGGTTCCATTAGTTACTTTCCGGATATGGAACCCTAAAAATAACCATCACTTTTTACAAAAAAGTTATATTGAAAAGAAATAAGAGCATGTAAGTTAGATTTAGCAAAAATAAAATTGCGGGTCATTGCTCGATGGTACAAAATAAAATAATCTTTTTACACTATGATTCGTTCGTCCATAATCATAGGTACAATGACTAAGTAAAATGCAGAAGCATTATTAGACAATGAAGTTAGGTATCTAGCTCATTTAGACATTATATTTTTGATTGACTTCAAAATTGATTTAGTTTTTGTATCGTAATACTTTGGCTTTCAATAGTTATTAAATTTGAGACTTACCTACCTAATATTCAAGTGATATATATAATACCTACTTACTTTTTTCTGTATTCGTGTCAGTAGAGGTGTAATAACTTATTATAGATAGACCGATCAATAAAAAGTGGGCCGAATCTTTGATTGAAACGGCTTAGAGCATGTTTTAAGTCTGTTAACACCCACTTTTTGGCGAAGCTCATTCGCCTCTTGTCCATAGCCATGTATTTTAGAGATTCAACAGTAGTTCCATTCGCTAAATCCATACCATAGATTTATATTGCAATAAAAAAAATCTATAAAATATGGCAAAGAATTCGTTCTTAATCTACAGGAATGAAGCTATATAGGATTATAGTTCAATCACTTTTATACTATTAATACGCTAACTTGAGTCAAGGAATGTCATGGTTATGTCTACTTATCTCCTTTTTAACAGCAGGGTTTATTTCATGCATTTATGTCTACTGCCTTTTCATTTCACAATAAAACAAATCATTATTTATTTCTATCTCTTTTAAAAGCAATTTTATTTTTATATTTAGTCCACCGGATTGACTGCACCCCGTCTGATGGTTTACTAAGGTGGAGTTCGAATAAAAATGTTTAAAAATTACACTGAATATCACTAAAAAGAAAACCACACCTTCAGGTAGATGCCATCTTCCATTTAATATAATGCAAGTTCGTGTTCAAAAAAACTTGCCAGAAGAGATATTTTGCACCTTCAAATCATACCTGAATTAACACGTTCATCTCATTAATGAACGGAAAGGGCTATCACAGTTTCTGGTTCACGATCTTTAGGCACAAACCGAATGCCACGCAATGACTTACTGCACACGTGTATATTAGCTATCTTTGATCTGCTCGCCATAAGTTGCATTTAATACTTTTAATTATAAGAGAAAGACGGTATAATATTAACGTTCAAAAACGAGAATTAAAAGTCATACATGTGTGTTATCTTAAACATATATCATTTTTGTTTTAATTTTTGTTCGTAATAAATATTCTACGACATTCTACACAGCGCTCTCTAGGCCCAAGGTAAGCATAGTTTAACTAAGCTTGTGTTATGACTTCTAGAATGCGGATAAACATAACTTCTATACTTTTTTGTAAATGCATAGATATTATACATAGACCCAGATCGATGCAAATAGACATATTCATGCATACAAATATTTGCACTGAACGGTAATCGAACCCGCGCCCCCTGTCGTAGCAGTTGAATGCACTACCGCTACGCCACAGAGGTCGCGTAACCAACATCTAACTTTGTACTTGGAAACAAAGCATTTCGTAATACAACATCTCTTACCATTTTCTAGCTAATAAACGATTTGAATTTGAATTTGAAACTTTCGCGTAGCATCCATAAGCTTCAGGCAATCCAATAAAGTTAACGTTAAGTATATCTAAACATTTGCCCAAAGTTTCACATTATACCTAACATTGATAAGTACAATTGATTCCTTATTCTTTTGCTAATAAAAAGTGCCAATAATTGGGCCTAATAATACAGTACCTAATAAAGGAACTTAACAACATTAAACAAAATAACATAAGCAGCAACAACCGATCGACGAACTTAATATTTTGCATACAATCACAGTCATTTCAAAGTGAATAAAGGACATTGTGTCCCGACGCCATATTATTAACATATTTACATACATGACAAATAAGATTATAAATCACTTACCTATAAATACCCAAAGGTTACCCTTTACAAACCTTTGAGTACACAATTGAACGTTATTGTAATTAAAATTACCATTCCATTGTGACCAACGTGATTAAATTGTTTAATCATGTTGGTCATAATGTGAACTAAAATGGTCAGGGTTTAAGTGTAAGTAAATTTAATAGACACATGTTTGACCAATATTTTAACTATTGGTAAGTGATGATTTGGTACAGTTCAGAATAACTCATAAGTTACTTTTGTTTAGAAAAAGTTTCCATAAGTTACGGGTAGTGGATCAAAATACTACCCGGGTGAAGCCGTAGACAATAGTTAGTATATAAATAAATATGTAGTTGCAAAAACCATGATTTATTACCATTACATTTTGTACATTTAAGCATGCAATATTGTATTAAGAAACTTGCATTCAAATGAGAATATCAAGCCAGATTGTTTATATTGATACTACAACTGCCATGCTAACACGCAACTGACATAATATATTAAGAACAGTTTCAAAATATTAAGTTAAAACAAGTGTACTTATAGCTATTTCTGAAAGAGGTGAAAAAAAATTTCAAACCCACACAAACTTAGTGCGAGATTCATAGAACGCACTAACACTTTGTACATTGTTGTGCACCTGTATGTGGAATGCTGTGAACCTGGTTGGACAGCCTGAAAAAAGTGGCTGGGATAGACTGGATGCGCAAGACGCTGGTTCATGTGCTATGGCGTTCATTAGGAGAGGTTTACGTCCAGCAGTGATTGATTGATATAACTTGGGAGTCTTCAAGTCAGAGTGAACAGGTTACTTCTAGTCACGCGTGTTCTACCGTCGACCACATCATCACTTACCAACAGGTGAGAGTGTAGTCAAATGCAAGCCTATTCCCAATAAAAAAAAATTACACTTTCGTGGTCCTCACTTTTGACTTTAAACATTTTAAACATTTTATAAAGTAGGTTACTCAAGGAGGTAGGACACGACGGTATCTCCCGTTCGAAATGAGCTGTCCGACTGGGGAAGGACCTCCGCCCTACAGAAGACCGCGGCCATAATAATCATCGTGTTGTGTTCCCACCGGTAAGTAGGGTAGCCAGAGCTCACTGTACCCCTCCTCCCCCTCCCCTTCCTAGCCTCCCCACCCCTTCCCAGCTCTCCTTCTTTCCCTTCAGGGTAGGCAGCGCGTGTGTGACACCTTAGTGTTGCACACGTTCATAGGCCACGGTAACCGCTTCCCATCAGGTGGGCCGTGTGCTTGTCTGCCACCTACGTAGTATAAAAAAGGTAGGTATATAAAGTTAACACTATACACTTTAGACCACATTAAAGTGCGGTCTATGAATCTTGCCCCTAGATACATTACATTGTTAAACCCGTTCAAATACGATTTAATCAATGTCTCAATACAAATGAGGATTAAAATTGATACACAGTCAGTCGCCATTTTATGTGTTTAACTTTTTGTAGTACGACGAGTGACATTACAAAAACTCAGTTGACCATTAGATGACCTTAAATAATAAATTTAATACTTAAAATAATATTTTAACAGATTACAGCCGGAAAAAAAGTTATGGGTACATAATTGTCGTGTAAGGGGATTTGCGAGCATAAACTAGTAAGTTTGTTTTTTGTGTAATTAAGAATTTGGAATGTCTGTTTTTTTGTTTGATTCTTCGGTCTGTGGATAATTTCTTGGTGTGTGAATGATATTTCGAGTTTATTTTTAAGACATTTATTTTATTTGCTTTGTAGACAAAATATGGCTACGGATTTGCGAGCTTTAGATAATCGTTAGTGCAGTAACAAATGTTGCCAAACTCATATCAATCAAGTTTATTTTTATAGTCCCGGGTTCTTTTAGCGAGACGTGAAAAAGCATCTGTCAAGTAGGGTAAGAGGTCACCATTCTAAGGGCATCCTTGGGAATGGTGACCACTACTTTTTGGACTCCGCCTCAGCTTACCGTCAGGCAGGGTGCAGTTGCCACGGGAGACGCTGCTGCCTGCGACCAATCCGGCCGAGGTGGAAGTGGCCTTCTAGAGGGCTGCTCCGTGGCTCTCCACATGTCCCTCTGGCTAGAAGAGGGCATAGTGGGGAGGGAGCGGGGGGCGAGCTGATTGTCTTGAATAATTGACATTAAAATTTATAGGTATTATGAAATTCGGACTTTTGAAAGTCGGAACATTGAAATTCGGGATAAAGTATTTCGGAGTATTTGGATGTTCCCCTATCGGTGTATTTAACCTTTAGTTTACTATTAAGCGAGGTAAAGTCTTATTGATATGACGAATTTGAAAAAAAAAGCAATTTTATTTCTTTGTGATGTTCCACAAAGCGCTTTGCTGACACGTTCATCGTGCGTAGGTACAGCTAAGGAGTGGAATTCTTTGCCTGAGTCTGTGTTTCCGGAAAGCTATAACCTAGGAGTTTTCAAGTCACGAGTGAATAGGTTCCTTCTAGGCAAGCGTGATTCATCGTAGATCACATCGTCACTTACCATCAGGTGAGATTGATGTCAAACGTAAGCCTATCATGAATAAAAAAAAAAAGATAACATATTAAGTTTATTTCCGCAAATCGTATGTTTCTAAGAGGAGCTAAATGAATGATTGTCTGTCTGTGTGTAAATAAATTGATTTTAAGAAGAAGTGGCCCTTCGCTAGAAACAGTAATTGCGACATGTCTGCAGTTGTAGTATTAACTAAGACATTAGCTCGTACAGTCAGCAACAAAAGTAACTTTACAAATTGTAATTTATAGATCACTTAAATCTTTCTTCTTCAACCTAGCGTTAATCCCAGTCGCAACCAAAGCTTTCACCTCGGAGTCTGGGACCGCTTTACTAGTCTTAACTGCGGATTTGGCAGAACCTCGATATTTTCCGTGAAGCGACTGCCATCTGACCTTCACAACCCAATGGAGGCGATATCGAAGCATTGCAGCTAGACCAAATAAATACCAAAACATTTTTATTAAATTTGTCTGTCTGTCTGCCTGTTTGTTTTGAAATGGCTGGACCGATTTTGTCGGGATTTTTACTGCCAGATAACTGATGTGACAAGAAGTAACTAAGGATAATTTATTTAAAGAAATTCAGAGTAAAAAATTAAAAACTTATCTTTTTATACCGGTCACTTCAATATGGCTTCACCTCGCCTGATGGTTACCTTTACATTAACACCATTACATTAGGTACATTAGCAATCTAAAACCACACGTACCAAGTCGCGGGCAACAACTAGTATCGAAATATAATTGCTTTGAGCAAATATTGCTTCGGTTGCTTATGCTCGCGAGCACGAAATGATTTTGAGCAGATTTTAATTGCGTAATTAAATTAAAAAAGCTATTGTAGATGAATTATGTTTTTATAGTAGACATTTGTATTTTTTTTTGTGAAGTTCAATGACGTAAGGCATGTATGAAATTACTTATAAGTGGATTAAATTTGCTATTATGTTATTTTGTTAAGACTACCTACTTAGTTGTGTATTGGTAGCATGTGCATGGTGTGTAAGGTCTCAAGTTCGATTTTTAGGTTGGGTAAAAAACTACCCAAAAGTCGTAATACACAGTTCAGAAAAGTAAAAAAAACACACACACACACACACACACACACACACACACACACACACACACACCACACACACACACACACACACACACACACACACACACACGTACACTATGTTATCCTCGTTTACCCCTATAACACACACACATACACTATACCTACGGCACGATATAATGGCCGGTTTGACGTTTGTCCGCTCATGAAGTTTCGTAGTAATTATTGTGACATTTTTAAAGAGCAAATTGCTGTTCTTTATTGTCAATAGTGACGTACTGTAAGTCATAAAATTTTATCGAATGTAGGTATAATTTTAGGACACAATATTTATTTATTACATTGATTTCTGAATTATATAATGTATATTACTGTCCCACGATCATTTATTTTTTATTTTTATAAGATTATAATTACCTATTGGTGTACTTATTTCACACAACTCGGTATTTGTTTTTCGAAATTCAATTTTTTTTAAATAAAATCTATATAATCGACACTAGGATCACTGGCAAGCACAATTAATACCTCCGGCAAACTTGCGTCAAAACAAAGCAGTTTCGACTTGACGTTGCTTCGAAAAGTACAAACTAGGAGTGCACTGCGATTGCGATATAGTTTAGACCTCCTCGCCTGATGGTAAGCTAAATGGTAAATCTCGCCTGATGGTAAAGTCTCAGGAAGGGATCCCCATTACATACACTAACAGTGATAATTATAATGGTGGCCCTCAACTTACTCTTTTTACGCCTTTTGTTGTGGAATTCGTCGATATGGCCGAACGTACGCAGAGCTGTTCTAAACAGTCAGGCATGTGTGTTCGTTATAGGTACGCCTTCGTAACATTTGGATCGTGAATCTCAAAATGGAAGGTCAATTTTACCTATAACTGTTAGACGAATAGATAACTATAGAAAAATTTGGCGAGACTGGCACAGAAGAAAATAAACTTCACACATTAAAACAGAAAAAAACGAGCAAAACCAGTCGAAGACCATGTGTGTAGCAACTATTTACGGAAGGAGTATCCAACGAGAAAAAAGTTAGTGCAATTACTGAAGGAAGCTGGATTAATATATAGTACTCATTTTCATTCCTAAATCCAATATTCAGTTCGTTCAAATGTATTTAGTAGGTAAAAATTTATATTTTTTACTAAAGTTTTTGAATCAGGTATTGTACTGCTTGCAATAAGAACTTATAGATTTGATTATATTTTTATCGAGAGTAAATTGACATTTCACATCACTATTGTAATGTGTCAAACCGGCCATTATATCGTGCCGCTACTGTACTCATTCTCGTTCCCTCTACAATTAAATCTTCCATAATTAAAAAGATCCTGTATCTACACAAAATATATTCATATTATGTAAATACAAGAGGCCTATCTGCCTTGCCTTACAATAAACAAACGCATGACGACATCTATACACAAATAAATAAAATTCGAGTTTCTGTTTGTAATATTCAAATAACCACTTTTTACTAAGTATATTTGGATTTATACTACAACATTTTTTACAATTTTTGTCTTTCAGTCTGTCTGTTTGTGCCAGCTAATCTCTGAAATGGCTGGACCGATTTTGACGGGACTTTACAGATAGCTGATGTATCTACCAAGGGGTACCTTAGGCCAGCTTAGGCCACTTTGACTTTGGATTATTTATGGTTCTAAACATAAACATACATAGTACATAGATACAAATCACGCCTCTTTCCAATTGAAGTAGGCAGAGACAATATCTTTCCACTTGCTACGATCTTGGCCTACTCCTTTCACTTCTTCAATTTTCATAATTGTTTTCATACAAAGTTCATGTAGTTGCTTCTGGTTAAATAATAAACGTACACGTGAATCGCGGGTTTTCATAATTTCACTCCTAAGGGGGCAAATTAAGGGTAGAGCGATTTTATGGAAGTCCGTTATATGGAAAGTGCTTAAGTTTTGAAGTAAGAAACATGAAATTCAATATTTAAGGCCCGGTGGGCGTTGGTGCACTCGAGTTATAGATTTTTTTAAATAATTTATACCCGGGCATAGCCGGATCACAAGCCGCTAGTCTTAATATTATATAAATCTCGTGTCACAATGTTTGTCCTCAATGGACTCCTAAACCACTTAACCGATTATAATAAAATTTGCACACCATGTGCAGTTCGATCCAACTTGAGAGATAGGATAGTTTTTGAAACGGATTTCGACATCCACGCGGGCGGAGCCGCGGGCAACAGCTAGTATAATATATATTTAAGAACAAAAACAAAGACCACGCTCGACCTATCAACGTTTAATTCAACCAAATACTAGTGAAACAATGGCGTCTTTCATCACACGTCAATATATTTTAAAATCGCATCAATGTACGTCAACGTATCAAAGGCACAACGGAACACGATTGTCTTTGAACAGAATAGCCACAGATAACACATTTGCGCTGTACTCTGTGATACTATATATCATCTGTTACGTTACGCCATAGATTTAAAAAACAAAATGACAGAGACGAGCCGGTTGTCAGAATTGGCGGGAATATTTAAAAAAAGTTTATAGATTTATAGGTTACTTGTTTAGAAATGACTTTGAAAATTGGGATCAGATTTTATATTTAGAATAAGTTTTGCTTTTCAAGTTTTTTATCAAGTTTCTACAAAAAAATGCAATTTTTATACATTTTTTATTTATACTATCTATTAAAAAAAAATCAAGGTAACAGTGTCTGTACATTATATTAGGTTTCTGCAAAAAAATGCAATTTTTACATAATTTCTATCCATATTACTATTACTATATCCATAGTACTTATTATAAAATTGTTAAGTAAGTAGTTGTATCTGTACATTGGAGATATAAAATAATTGGGTTATGTTATGACATGTGATCGATTCTGAACAAAAATTTTATTTTTTTAAATTCTTGTCTTGTTGTCTGTTTGTTCGCGATGGACGCAAAAACTGTTAAACAGATTTTGATGCGGTTTTTTTTTGTAAGATCTTGGGGCAACTTAAAATCTTACGCATGTTTGGTGACCATAGGTTAAGTAGAAGCGGAGATATAGCAAAAAAAAACGCGAAAACCGACGTCTACGTGAGTGGTCACAATCTACTGTTTCTAAATTCTAAATTATTCCTTTCGATTGTTTTTTGATTTATTGATCGATATATACAGATGAACAGAAGTTCCATTTTTAAAATAGGTTACAAAAAAAAGATTAATGCGATTTCGTCATTGTCTATTTGCAGAATAAAAATCATAAGTAGAACAATAAAAATAGATTCAAGTATTGCTTATGCGATCATCCGATCATAAAATGAGATATTTGAATACTTGAAACATAGATTAATATCCATTTTTAATAAATAAATGATTATTTCTCTTAAATATCAGCTGATAAGTAGCAGTTAACACTAATCAACTAATATACCTTGACGAAGTGTAAAAATAAAAAAACACATAATTACGATCACAATTACCTAATAGCAATTTTACATTTATTATTAAAACAGCATACCTAATTCATAACTCGACATAATTTACGATACATTTAATAATTAATAGAAATCATTAATTTATATTTCAATTTATATATTTTTGATCCTCTACTTGTATGGTGGTCTGTGTGTAGGGTCAACGGACCGGCGGAATGCCGCCCCTCCCTGCGCGAGCGCACCATAGAAACATAATTAGTGTTCTCATCTTATCCTCGCGAAGCTGTTGCTATCGTTCACTCGTTCATCCATTGAATATTACGTTAACATTTTATTACCATCACTACACAATTAGCCAGCAATGTACTCGACCTAAATCGATGTAGTTGTTGCTATTTCGTTCTATCTTTCTTGCTGACGTGAACGTAATTAATTAATATCTACTGTATAGAATTTTGTTGTAATCAGCACCTTTTCTGATTTTAATACTCTATTAATAAATTTCGTGTTTATATTATGTTATAAAAGAATTATAATAGGAAATATATTTGGTGTACCTTGGTATTTTTATAATCTTTTACCGCGGTAGCCTAGTGGTTTGGGTAATGGACTGCTGAGACGAGGTCTCGGGTTCGATCTCAGGTTCACCATGGCACACACCAATGACTTTTCGATGCTTTTCGAAGTTACGTGTGTATTTATCGCAGGTTTATTAGTGCCTCGGGGAGCACGTTAAGCCGTCGGTCCCGATTGCCATACAAACATCTATGGCAGTCGTTACGGGTAGTTGGAGCCCACAAAAGTCCAACCAGTCTAACTTGGAACTTCGATATCGCAATTGGTCATAATGACCATTGGATGTGGAGGTCAGATGGCAGTCGCTCTACGGAAAATATCGAAGTTCAGCCGCATCACAGTAAGACTGGAAAGCCGACCCCAACTGAGTTGGGAAAAAGGTGCAGAGAATGATGATGATTTTTATAATCTTTTAGATTAGTTCTTTGAATAGACACATTTTATTGCATAGGTCACCAATATAATAGTAGCTACACACAAGCAGTATATTGCGCAAGTCTTACGCAAGTCTAGACTTGCATAAATGTACTAAAACGTGTTTATTATTTTGATTGGAAGATACTTGCGCGAAATCGTCGCCACACACGTTTTAGAACACTTATAAAAGTCTAGATTTGGATAAGTATACAGGGCCTTTTTTTTTCCGTACGGAAATCCTCATGGATACCCACCCCGCGGCCAGCGGGGCAGGTTATGTCGAACTTTTACCGACTAAAACCGCACGCCGTCTAGGGTCTTCTCAATTCTGTTAAACAAGCCACTGTCATGCCACTGACACTTAAAAAATACCATTTAATTTTGAACATTCCATTTTGAGCAGTCCAGATTATTCGTCAAACATGTAAAATAAATTGCAATATTCTTTACCAGCTCACGTGTTTCCTTCCTCCTACAGTCCCGGGTCCTTTAAGCGGGCGTTAAAAAGCATTTGATGAGGCCGTCAAGCTGAGGGCACCATTATAGCACTATCGATGTTTGTAATGGTGACCCCCATTCCGAAGTCGTTACCTTTAGCTTACCATCAGGCGAGGTGAAGTCATATTGACGAATTAAACAAAATTAGGTTATTTAAATTTCAAACGTTTTATGTTTCATTTTTGAAATTGTTTATTTTTAACCACTTGATCCGGATAAAAATCTCTCTCCGTCTTTCCGTCTTTCGTAGAAAGTAGAAGGGTGAGGTTTAGGTAACGTTTTGGCCACACTTTTTTCTGCGATTTCATTGGTCGAGAGAAAACAAGAAATATGTCTAGGTACGGATGCCATGCTGAGGGGGCTTAAATTTATTCCCATGGAAAGCGTTAACGGGAGCAGATTTACACGCGGGCAACGTCACAGGCAAAAGCTGATATTTCAAAATCACACACCCAAATTTAGTTATACCGAACCAAAAAAAAAGAAGTGTTACAATAAATAAACGACTGTCAGTTCAGTTACCACTGCCAAATGTATGGCGGGTCACAAATCCGTGAAATACACAGCGAACGAAGAATGGCCATTTGTCAAAACCGTGAATAATATCTCTTGAGGTAAGCTCTGGCAAATTTTATTTTTGGCACCAAGCTTAATTTGTACTGTGACTCTTCGGTGAAACATTATTAACCGATGGAACACCCAATGTGGTGACGGTATTTGGGTACCTCTGAATATTATCGTAGGTTGATTGGTGACACAACAAAACGGAAAAGCAATTGTTTTGTTCATCCATACAACATAGTGCCTCGGAGAGCACGTTAAGCCGTCGGTCACGGTTGCCATACAAACATCTATGACAGTCGTTACGGGTAGTTAGAGTCCACAAAAGTCCAACCAGTCAAACTTGGAACTTCGATAATCGCCAGTGGTCATAATGACCATTGGTTGTGGAGGTCAGATGGCAGTCGCTCCACGGAAAATATCGAAGTTCAGCCGCATCACAGTTAGACCGGAAAGCCGACCCCAACTGAGTTGGGAAAAAAGTTCAGAGAATGATGATGATTTAAATAAAAAAGAGGCATTTTCAGTAAAATTGCAGTCTCCTATGCAAGTACCGCGTATAAGCTACAGTGACCGTATACTTGTTTGCTCCATTAGCAGTACAAAAAAGTTCTTGACTACTTTGGTTATAGTCGCGCGCAAGAACAAAAAGACGCTACTGCAAATCGCACACGCCGACATGTAGGAACAATGTGCGCGCACAATTATGCGCAGGAGTTGCCCGGGCACGCGCGAAGTGTCACTGAACGGACGATAGTTTTTATGCCCTATGTGTCACCATCAGGGATATTGCTGGACTCGGGATCGCACGTCATGGTATTACTTAGAATTGGAAACTGATAAGCGCATGAGTCGTAAATATCTACACATCTATGCAAATAATAAAGTTGGAGTGTGTGTTTGTTGCACTAAAATAACCGCTTTTTATTACTGAGTGCATTTAGTTAGATACATACACGGTAAGTATACCTGCTACTTACCGTGTATGTTACCATATATAGTTAAATAACATTTTAAATAATTTTTCTGTATGTCTGTCTGTTTGTTAGTGCAGGATTTTTCTTTGTTCTGTGGTTAGTGCCAACTAATCTCAGAAACGGCTGGAAATGGGTTAGTCTCTGAATGACGAGAGTTTCACTCGTAGGATAGCTGATGTAATCAAGACCCAAGCGGTTCGGTGCCTCTTTTATTTGCCGCACCAAAAATACTTGGAATTCTTTACCAGCGCATGTGTTTCCTTCCTCCTATAGTCGTATAGGTAAAGACCACCATCATAGGGGCATCCCCTGGAAATAGCCACTACATTTTCGACTTCACCGCAGCTTACCATCAGGCGGGTGCAGTCAATCTATGTATATAAAATCATTAAAATGTAGATATGTATCGCTTAATTTGTGCAGGTCAGCTAACCCTTTGAGTCAAGGACAGCAGAGTACAAAATAAACCTACTATTTATCATACCGGCAAAATTCGTGACGGCCATATTAAAGTAGCTGCAGTTGTCTGTCTGTCATTCGAATAGACTTATTTACTGTGACTCAGGAGTTGCTAAGGGAATAAAAATATCATTCTAGATTCGTCTTATGTGTAAGTGGCAGACAAGCACACGGTCCACCTGATGAGAAACGGTCACTGTGATCCATGGACGTGTGTTACACTGGCGTCACACTTGGGCCATCTCGAATCTGGAGATGGCCCGGCTCAAGCCTATGAAATGCTCTATGGGCCCCCTTACACCCCTGACGTTAGAAGACTCTAGATGGCTTGCGGTTTTAGTCGGTAAGAGTCCGACATAACCTGCCCCGCTGGCCGCGGATGCTCGCTCCACTTCCCTATCGGGGGGTCGAGAGGGCCATCTTAAAACCGTAGATGAACCAGAGTCAGCTGGGGTGCGAGGGATATGCCCATTATTTAACCTTATACCCCGGTAATTAAGATCTGAGATTAGTCGGTTCGATCCCGACATAACCACCCCTGATGGCCGACGGGGATGGTATCCATAGGGATATCCGCACAAAAAAAATGCTCAAAGTAAAGTCAAAGTCAAAGTCAAAAATCATTTATTCTGTATAGACCATTTTAAGCGACACTTACAAAACGTCAAAATCAAAGTTATTTAAAACTAGAAGCAAATGGACCACCGACCGGTTCGAAATGTGGCCCAGACCTGAGAAGACTCCGGCAAGAAACTCAGCGGGCTGTTTTTTTTTGGTCTATTGCTACCGGCGCTTATTCATCTTTCCGGGTACAGCACATACATTTATTACTATTATTTGCATTGAGCTACCTCATATTATTATTAATAACATCAATAAAATGTCATATGCCGTTACATTCTACCATTTAATGCCTTTCGGTACCAACGCGCTTGGAAGCGCACGCGACATAACGCGCATTAAATTTTAATAACGTTTTTACAGCGTTCTAAGTGAATATGATATTAAAACTTAATATTTTATTTCCTATTTATAATAACTGTCAACATAATAGGTTAATGTAATCAATCGCCGTAATTAATAGCATTACAAAGAAAGGCTAAATCAAGAGAGGAACCGACTAGCATCTATCTTCTTCTTCAACCTAGCGTTTTATCCCAGTCATATCCAAAGCTTTCACCTCGGAGTCTGGGGTCCGCTTTACCAGTGTTTACTGCGGATTTGGCTGGACCTCGATATTTTCCGTGAAGTGACTGCCATCTGACCTTCACAACCCAATGGTGACATTAGGCGATATTGAAGCATTGCAGCTAGACCATTGTTGACTAGCATCTATCTATCTATACGATTATAATATTGTACAGTAGCGGTGTCTGTAAATTGGAGATATTAAAAAAAAATACTTCGGTTATTTTATATGTATGATGATTCTAAACAAAAAAATATCAGGGATAAGGGGTCACGGGTTCAATTCCCGTCCTAGATGATCACTTTTTCCTATCAAAAATCATTAGGATTAGTTAGCATAATTTAGTATGCTAAATTAAAAATTTCATTGAAAAAAAATTCTTAAAAATTTCATTGAAAAAAAATTCTTAATAATTTCATTGAAATAAAAAAAATTTTTCTTCGGTTTTTTTTTTATACTTGATAGACTCGCGTTTGACCACAATCTCACCGATGATAAGTGATGATGTGATCGACGATGGAGCACGCTTGCCTAGAAGCAACCTATTCACTCTTGACTTTCTTGTCTTTTTGTCTGTTTGTTCATGATGAACGTAGAAGTAACTAAGCACAAGCGTAGCAGAATCGTAGCAAGTGAAAATGTGATGTGGTTTCTGCCTACCCCACTGGGAATAAGGCGTGACTGTAATTTAATGAGTGTAGCTCAGTCACCATAAATATATCGTTATAATATTGGTCGTTGAAAACTTTGTTATACTTATAAGAATACTTTTTTGACATTAATTGTGAGATCCAGATAAGATCGGAATTGAATTTTGAACATTATTTTCATAGTCATAGACTGATATGAGTCGCGGATGATATTAATAGGAAAGCTGGTGCTGGGCAGTGTTGCCACTATATATATATATTTCTTTTATTTTTTATTTCATTATTCTTTTTCAGTTGATTCTGTGTTTGTAAAGCGTGTTTGTTTTATAAATCGTTCAAATATAATAATATTATAATGTTTTGTGTGCTGCAGTGGCCGAAATAAATGTTCTTTTCTTTCTTCTTCTTTCTTCTGTTTTAATACGAGATTTGACGTTAATGTGGTTTGGGTTCTGAAGATCTTGGTAGAGCTTCAAATACCATAAGTAAGTATATAATATCCGTGTACGTACGATTAAATGTCACCATAACATCTAATTATTCATAAGATATGCCAAAATCTAGCTAAATTTATTACTGAAACAGCGGGTGGTAGTTTTTTAAAAGTAATAATATAGAACAACGTAGGGGAGAGGTGGCATGAAAGGGACACGTATTGAAAGGGACAATTCAAATAACTTGTAAATTAAAAACAATTTCCAGTCAGCAATATTTTTGTTGTATGGCAACCTTGACGCAAGTTTATTCGCAGCAAACTTCAAACTTCTGTCATTTCAAACATGGCGGATTCATGAGAGTGTTGTTATAGGGATTGAAAAGTATTTTTTCTGTTATAGTTTCGAAACATCTTATGCAGTGCTGTGAGTTAATTATTTATGTGTGAATCACTTTTTAAGATAGGTTGGGCATCCAGAAATATAAGAACATAAGGTTTGTGAACTTTCATTTAATATTGTTGATTTTGTGGTTATGTTTTTAATTTTTGTATGATATTTATGAAAGGGACACAATAAACAGTTTTGAATGGGACATCCCCTTCATAACTGTTTCTTTCAAGATTGCTATTTTGCACTAGGTTTCTTATATTTTTTTACTTCTTTTTTAGATTAGAAATGTCACATAAGAAGAGAACGGGTGTCGATGCAAAAAAAATAAGAGGCAGTCAATAAAAAAAACTTTATGGAGGCTGTTGATATGGTATAATTCTATTGAAAAATAGTTTTGGTGATGCAGTCTAAGTCTAAAAAGAGATATACCTAATTATATTGTTGATTTTTCTTTAATTTTATATAATAAGTTTAATTTCTTGTGAATTAAAAGGAGACTAAAATTATAAGTGTCTTAAGAAAATCTATTCCATATCCATTTAAATTCATTCTATCTGAGAAAAATGTTTATATTGTTGATTTCTGGTTAGAGTTACATAAAAGTGTTTAAATTATGTTAATTTATTAGATGAAAACAGTAATACTCAAAACGTCAATACATATTTCCTCAAAATAAGGTACTGTCCCTTTCATAAATGACTACGTCCCTTTCAATACAGTAAATTTATGAAAGGGACAAAAGATACATTTTTTTAAGATGCGAAAATAAATGACTAAGAATTGATTAATGACAATTATTGCATTTTATTTCAGTAGTCTAATAATAAACGTTTCCTATGCGACTCCAACCTTTTCCAAATATTTTCTCAATAAGTTACTAGGACCTCAAAATCATAAATGTCCCTTTCATGCCACCTCTCCCCTACTATATTATTGTGTGGGTAGATATTTTATTACGTTTTTGTAACAACTTGACGTTTTAAACGAATCTCAAAATTGAAGAACATAATATTGTTTATATTTGGTAATGCCTCTATATAAAATTTTATCACCTAGTCCGATTTCAGTTTTTTCTTAGGTGAGTCTTCCAGGCGTTTTACCTGACGGCCAGTTCTCTTGATATAATACATCTTGATCTCATGTCGATCTCACAAATGCCAAAAAATATTCTTGTAATTGATAGGAACTGTAATGTGAATTAAAATGTTATTCGTATTCTCTTTCCTCGATAGCTATGTGTCATTGGTCAGGTCACTGAGTCATAGGTCCATTTTGTAAGTGTCGCATTTAATGGTCTATAAAGAATAAATGATTTTCGACTTAGACTTTTGAATTTGACAAGTTTGAAAGTTGTAATATCAAGAGGAGATCGAAACTGATTTTTGAACATATTTTATTACAAGAATTGACCCTCTAGTGATCTATAAGTACACGTATAGAAACTACTATACGCACATACTTATAATTAAAAAAAAAACAAATTTTACTGGACAGGAATTGAACCTGCGACCACTAACTTCTCGACACAGAGGTTGTTTAACTTCTTTTCAAAGGACGTTTGAAAAATATGGGGTTATACCAAGTTATACTTACCAAACGAAATAACTTATGTACCTATACACGTAGTTTACCAATAAAACGACCATTTACAATAAATTAGACACATTAAAACCTGATATTCATATAGATAAGGCTACTCCTTTCTGTGTCAAACTATAAAGATTGTTTTAAGATATTTTATAGCATTTTTATGATCTCACAAAACGTTGATCGCACGATTAGTTGTCAACGACTAAAGGTCACCAAACACTGATATGACCGTGAATATTATTTTAATAGGTTATTATAATAGCAACCCATTTATGTCCCACTGCTGGGCACGAGTCTCCTCTAACGAGAGAGCTGAGAGGGTTTAGACCTTAGTCCACACACGCTGGCCTAATGCGGGTTGGTGGATCGGACATAATACTTAGAATTTCTTCTAGGACATGTGGGTTTCCTCTCGATGTTTTTCCTTCACCGTCAGCAGATGGTAAATCATGTGAATAGCAAATGTAAATTCACAATTGTGTAATCCGCACGATCTTTTCAAAGCAAAAAAATAATAAAAAATAAAAGACTTGGAATTCATTACCAACGCAAGTTTCCTTCCTCCTACAGTCCTTGGTCCTTTAAGCGGGGCGTAAAAAAGTATTTGATGAGGCCGTCAAGCTGAGGACCGCCACTGTAGCACTATTGGTGTATGTAGTGGTGCCCCAGTCCTAAGACATTGCCTTTAGCTTACCATCAGGCGAGGTGAAGTCATTTTAACGTGTCATAATATATTTAAAAAAAGGTCCTAAACGATATTAAAACACCTTTACAATATAATCTATTTTCTTCTCAGCTGTTTTTGTCGGTTAAACCTTTTTAGGCATTATTACAAAATATATTGTATCTACCATTAATTATTATCTAGCGTTAGGTTACCGACAGTGACTGACACGGTAATGAGATAGGTTACAGGACGTCACCCTTAAATAGAAGATTGTGGTGAAATTAACCTGGAAACAGTTAGGATTAATAACTGTTGAGAACAGTGTTTAGGGTAATTATATTTCTGCTGAGTTTCTAAGGTTTACTAGCTTAACTTGGAGGGGTTAACAGAGATACTAGTCATTTCGGTTACTAGTAGTCACAAGAAATAAATACTCACGACCGTAAACTTTTTATGGTATACGCAGTGATGTCTATACTTCCATATTTGGCCTTAATTTACGCTGATCACAAAAAAAGTCTTACAAGTTCTGTATAACCAAGTAAAGTTTCAAGTGAAAAGACTCGAATCGTACAACAACAGGGCCTCGATTCTGCTAAAGACAAACCACTGACACTCTAAAAATGCCATTCAATTGTAGACTTTATTGTTATCAGGTTAAAGTCTACAATTAAATAGCGTTTTAACATTACAGTGGTTTGCCTTTAGCAGAATCGAGGCCCAGGTTACGCATCAACATTGTAACGTACATAAAATATTTGGTGAGGTTTACGCTATCGGTAGCGGGTACGATTACGACCTTAAGTAAATAATTAAAATTTATCGCTAATAATGCACATGGATCGCTGTAG
This sequence comes from Lithosia quadra, assembly GCA_963576445.1. NCBI lineage: Eukaryota > Metazoa > Arthropoda > Insecta > Lepidoptera > Erebidae > Lithosia > Lithosia quadra. The sequence goes on along the minus strand of OY754880.1, from coordinate 15,411,408 downwards.
CCTAGTGGTCTGGGTAATGGACTGCTGAGACGAGGTCTCGGGTTCGATCCCAGGTTCACCATGGCACACACCAATGACTTTTCGATGCTTTTCGAAGTTATGAGTGTATTTATCGCAGGTTTAAAGTGCCCGGTTAATGGCAATAGGCTCGCCACCTATTACATTGGGACCTAAACATAAACTGGCGAAATTTGGGTGCTAGCACCTCTGTCTACCCCTTCGGGGATATAGGCGTGAGTTTATGTTATGTTATGAAAAGCGGTAGTTGTAAGAAATTAACTTGCGTGGCTGAAATTCTATACCGTTTCGGCGGCCCACAAAAATCTATTCCAGGGATCAAAATATCCTAGATTATATAGTATATAGCAGGTTACTATATCGTCATCCTCTGACGCTTTTCCCAACTCAGTTGGCGTCGGCTTTTCGATATAACTACGAAGCGATTGAACTTTGACATTTTCCATGAAGTGACTATCATCTGGCCTCCACAATATATAGGCGGTATCGAAATTCTGTAGTAAGACCAACTGTCGAACTTTTTGGGGCTCCAACTACCCATAACGGCTCGAATGGCATCCGGGACCTAACACGGAAGGGTCTAAATGTGTTGAGAAATGTCACCCATCTTAAAACTGACCTGCGATTATTGTTTAACTTTGCAATATCTTATCCTATTCAGTTACAACTAGCCACGAACCCCTTCACTCATACCTACTGGATATTACTATTCAACTGAATCCCTTCACACAAACTAGAAAAAACTATTCCTACAATCTCTTGTTGCGTACTGTTAAACCTCATCTAGGCCCCTCAGTTTGAAGATTACACACAGATTACCTAACAGTTTTTTTTTTATGTCGGTCACGTCAACATGACTTCACCTCGCCTGATGGTAAGCTGAGGCAAAGTCTCTAGAATGGGAGTCACCATTGAAAACACCGATAGTGCTATAATGGTGGCTCTCAGCTTGACGGCCTCATCAAATGCTTTTTCACGCCCCGCTTAAAGGACCCGGGACTGTATGAGGAAGGAAACACGTGAGCTGGTAAAGTTTCAAGTTAAACAAATTAAAGAATTCGCCCAATCAGTACTTTTAAACCCTTGCTCACAAACCCAAATGATATTACACAATCGCGTAGGTTCATCAACACCGATGATCATTAATAGCAATTTGTGGCAATTAAACGTATGATGTGGCACGACTGGCCCGAGTAGGATATGAGGATAACGAATTTATAATATCCGCTACGTGTTTGAACCAGCCGCTTGATTTAAGGGTAAGCACTACGCGTCTATGATTTCAGGATCGAGCGAGTTGACTATAAACAACATTTAAATATATAAACAACAGAGCAAGTTAAATAATAACACATGAAGTTAACCCAACAATAAAGTAAGTTACATATAACACTTAAACTTAACAGTTTTATAAAAAAAAATTGTTGAAATCGGATTGTACCAACTCGCGCGAACGGGCAAGTTCAAAGCGCGCCAGTTGAGGAATAAATCAAACTTACTATCCAGTTTTCAGTTATTCAAGAATATTGCAATAGGTCACAGATATAAATTTGAATTTATGTGCGTATAAAGGTTAGGTACCTACCTGTGCAAAATTGTTTTTAGTGATAACGCCGCCATTGGTACATTTTATGTTCAAAAATATATTACATGTTGTATCGATTAGTGTACAATGTTTTAGGCCTTACGCCTCGCTCTGCGTCTTCTACAACCTGTGTAATGGTATGTGTTCAGATGAATTGTTTGACATGATGGCCAAATATTATCGCACCGCTCGCCACAGACAGGGAATTTATCCTCACACGTTACATCTGCCAACGTTGTGCACTGTACGGTATGAAAGAAATTTTCATTCCGCATACGTTTAGGCTATGGAATAATTTTCCTGCTGTGGTTTCCCTAGCGACTACAATTACCTATAGGGTTCTTTAAAGGACATTTCCCTAGCGTCTACAATAATTATGGGGTTCTTAAAAAGGACATTAGAAGCTATTTACAGTGTTGGCAGCGCAAGTGTTGCCCCTGGTGTTACAGATGTCCATAGGTCACGGTGACCGCTTCCCATCGGGTGGGGCGTGTGCTTGTCTGCTACTTATGTGGTATATATAAGAAGTTAATTTCTATTCTATTTTAGGTTGTAGAAACGGTTATTGTAAGTTAAGCTTAGTTTGAGTCTAAATGACGATTTGTGTATGTACGTTAACGAATTACGTAATAGAGTGTACTGGAAATTCACTTTAAATACCAACGTTTATTAGTTTTTTTACTACTCAGTTATAATAAATTATAATTACATTTCAGTCTGTAATTAGATAGACATAATAATTAGTTAGATGGATACATAACAAACTGATAATTCAGCCAATAATCTATCCTCTTGGGAGTAGGTACAATTTTGAAAAACGGAAAAACTTATAAATATTTTTTAGTTAGGATAACGAACGAAATATGAAATTTGTACTTTTTATTTTTAAGATGACAGACATTGTAACCGTTCATTTCTTATTTTACACCCTTGAGGTGAAATTTCTTACAAAAATTTGAACATAAAAGGTCTCGACTGCCAAAACTTCAAATTAGTACATTCAACGGTAGTCAGCCAGTCAGGACGAGTAATTAAACCTATATTGTAAATAGATCAGAGATATAAAGAAACACAACAACACAAGCCTTCTTTTAAATCTACATTACACCACGTCAAAACACTCGCTACCAAAAACCCATAGGCCCAAACACTTCGCCTTAACAAAACATAAAAAATATCAAAAACAATTTGGTCGTAAAGAAATCAATCGGGTATGTTACCGTTAACTAACGATCGCAACCAATTTCGTTGGTTCGATTCCCATGAAAGCCATTTTGTTAGTTTCAAAATATTTGAGACTAAGTGGCGTGTCTGAATTGGTAATTTCTGTTTGTAATACTATCTACACATAAGGTATGTATAATCAGTAATTGTGTATCACCATGAAGATCCAAAGTTCAATCCAAACAGTGTGTCTGATTGGTTGATTTTAGATTTTGTAGCTAATAAATAATTTATCTGCTGTGGTTAAGCCTGATTTGCTGTCTTCCATCGCCGCTGTTAGTTAAAAAGTTAAGCGAAATCGTGCCTTATACAAACAACTTCAGACAAAAATACTTTTTTTATGTATTGGATACGTCAACATGACTTCACCTCGCCTGATGGTAAGCTAAAGGTAAAGTCTCAGGAATGAGAGTCACCATTACATACACCGATAGTGCCATAATGTCGGCAAACAGTTAAGCAAATTTTTGGCCATATATCTCTGGTTCTACTTAATCAATTGCAATCAAACAGGGTAGATTTTAAGTCTGACCACTGTCGAACAGAAAAAACTGCATACAAATCTGTTCAGTAGTTTTTGCGTACGATAGCGAACAAAGAGATAAACAGACAATTATATGCACTCAAAATGTCAGGGCATATACCTAAGTAAATAGTTTTATACTCTGGCATTTTGGGCGGATAAATTTAATACCCGAATAAATGGTCAAAATGCCAGGTCATAAAACCATCACTGCTTGTATATTTTTAAAGAGAATTGGCAATAAAGAAAATATATTTTACCTAAATAGACCATTCAATAGATGACACCGCATTCCAGCACGTGTTGATAGGATAAGAAAGGCGATGGAAAGTTCTAATCTAGAAAATACTTACCACTAACCTTTACCGTTAAAAGTTTCTTGTAAAATAACTATATTCTCGAAAGTATTACCGCGGGTGGCCATATTCACATACCTGTAAAGAAATAAGTAAATTAAAAACCTGTTCTGCCATACCTCTAAAAGCAGTAATTAAATTATTCAGTACAATAATTGAAATCATTATCCTTTAAATTTCAAAGAAAATTATATGAATAATGCCTACATTTGCAATCAGACGACTAATTTTAGCTGTTTATGTATCCGGGAATTAACGTGATCACGGCATAATGTACCCACAACCGGTGAAATTTATTACCCTCGGAGTCTTTTCACAATCTTGTCAGTTCGACTTCGATATTTTTCCGTAAACCGACTGCCATCAGACCTCCACAACCTATTAGCGATATCAAAGTGTAGTTAGATCAATGTCCGGACTTTTAGGGCTACAACTACCCGTAACGGCTGCAATAGATGTTTCACAGCAACCGGGAACGGCGCGGCGGCTTAACGTGCTCTCCGAGGTATAGAAAGGTCTTAACCCTTAATAGGGTAAGGGTATATATATTACCACTTTCTGCTTTTCTACAAAATTTGAGATATCTTTAAAATGGAAATATTAAATGTTATTCCTTGATCTCATTATATTTTTTTAGTAAGTTTACTGTCATATTTTTAACACTTCATAAGTTTTCAAAGTCATTTTAGCAATTTACGGTACTGTCAAAGTTGACCCAACGAATTTTGGTGGCAAAAATTGAATATTTTAGTGGTCGAGTGCGGATTTTGTGCAAATTTGTTCTACAATAATTCTTATAAGAGATTTTACGATACAAATTTATAAAATAGGGTATATTTACTTTCGTTTTACGTATTAGCAGCTTTCAGGAACGATTTTTAATACATTTTTCGATATCGTTTTTAAGTGGTAAAATAGTTACCATTGCCCGATTATACTTACTAAAAACCGTAGGTAACTATATATAAAAATCAGTTTGTTTGTTACGGTAAGCCGGGACTCGTGTAAAGTTCACTACTAAAAAGCTTTCATAGATAGTTTACGTAATTTCTTTAGAAGCTGATGGATATACCTAGTCATAAAGTACGAATTTTTTTTTAGTCTATGAATAGAAATCTTACTTGTTTTCAATATTAGTATAGATAACAATAAAAATTAATAAATGAAATAATAAGGTAGCTACATAAATTTATTTAACAAAAAATGTATGACAAACACAGATGAAACCACTAGTCTTAAAATAAAAATGCGCCAGAAGGGGCATTGGTAACAATTTTACCACCACTCCGCAAAATTTTGAAGTTGTAAACGGGCAATGGTATATTATTTACCACCGGAAAAACTACCCCTAAAATGCAACCCCTATAAAAAATTTTTAGAAAAATGAAATCTGTGACCTATTATTAGCCAGGAACCAGTGTTAGTTTGAAGAAAAAGCACTCACAGGCTCGGGCCCTATTAAGGGTTAATGTGTTAGTGAAGGAAAAACATCGTGAGGAAACCCACATGTTCAAGAAAAAATTCTAAGCACGATATGTCCGATCCACCTACCCGCATTCAACCCAACGATCCACCAACCCGCATTAGGCCAGCGGATGTGGATTAAGGTCTAAACCCTCTCAGCTCTCTTGTTAGAGGAGATGAGACCCGTGCCCAGCAGTGGGACATAAATGGGTTGCTATCAATCACGCAGAAATAAATTATAGTCTGGAATAACATATAGGGTACTTTTTGTCCCTGGAATAAGATTCAGTGAATATACCCCTCTTCCTCACAGGGATGTGTCAGATAAAAAGCCGCATGTGCGTCTTTTTTCCAAGTCTTTTTTAAAAACGCTATAATGTATGAAGACCTTTAAGTTATCGGCATAATCCTTATAAAGTTGAATATCCAGTTTTGATGATAATTGACAGTTTTTTTTTTGACATTACGTTTATTACCACTCAATGTTCAGTGAGCATATGCATAACATTACGCTTGCGTCACCTTGAAGGTATACAGTAAGGTATTAAAAAAAATCCATATTACAAAATTTGAAAGTAGCCCTGTCTGTCTGTCACCTTTTTAATAAATAGCACAAAGGGTTTTCACGTAAGTAGAGCGAAAGTGTGTTTTTGTTTGTTACGCTTTCTCGTTGTAACTACTCAGTCATTCAACACACGCTTTGCATACATGGTTGTCTCGGGTGTAGAAAAGGACATGATAAAATTACTCTTCATTCTAAAATGATACTATTGCTTGGATTGCACAGTCAACCAAAACATAGGCTTGCTTACGTATTTTCTTCGGTTTCATTTAAAAAACGCGTACAGGTATCTTTCTCCAGTTGCGAGTGAAATACCTTTTGAGTCCCTTTACACTCCACCATTTAAAGACCCAGTGGCGTGCGGTTTTAGGCGGTTCAAGTCTGGGCCATAACTTGGTATCCGTGGGCCTTTTGTGACCTCTTATATCCTGGCATTTGAAGACCCGTGTTCAAGTCCGGTCGATAACCACCCGTGTCCGTGGAAATTTCTGCATGAAAAAAAAGATACATACCTCTCTGCCCTACTCTGCCTGTATTATATTTTCAATACAATGTAACATTGTTCAGGAAATAAATAAATAAATAAATAAAATTATTATTGTCATACTTACATCACCAGTAAAGATAAAGACACAATCGAAAAATTTTAACATGAAACCAAGTCCATATACAGAACATAGGTACGTTTAAATGTTTGTCAGTAGGTACAATCGCAATCAATAAACACATTACACTTTTTATAATTTGTCAACATGCGCTTGCGCAAAGAGATTTCATTTCAATTAATTTATATGCAAATGGCTTGGACGTGATGTATTTTTTGTTAACAATTTTAATTCTTACGCCTCTAAAAATAGTTAATTTATGTATTCCAGCTGAGTGTACACACGGGGCAGCTCGTAAAATTATTGTAAAGCGACTCCTACGCAAATTAATTTGTCAAGCAACGGTATTCAAGGTTCAGATTTGGATGGGAACTCGTTTATGTCTAAGGATCTTTGGGACTCAAATCAACCTCACTTTTTTGGTATACACGTTGGTCAGACGATGACCTAAAAAGGTAATAGAGACAGACTGTATGCGCATGCGCAAGGCGGAGGATGGGGTGTTAAGGCGTACATTGGGATAGGCCTATGTCCAGCAGTGGACTGCACTAAGCTTGATTAATTGATTGATACGAATAATATTCGGCGACGTACCCGTACGACCTCAAAGTTTGGACCCTTTTTCATCTGAACACAATTTTTTTTTTTGGAATTATTTTCTGTTTGTTTGTTTATTCGCGATGGACGTAAAATGAACGGATTTTAATAGGAATACAAAGTGTTTTGAACACGCGATAACCATATTAAAGAATGTAAATAATTATATGATTACAGGTTTATTTGTGGGCTAGACGTTTTTTAGTTTTTGTGAGACATTTTTTCCTGTATGGCATTATAGACTTGTGTCTTTCAAGCTAATTATAGTTCTAAGATGACGTCATAGTCAGTCAGTCAGTTATTCTCGTTTGCATCAGAGACTTTTAATACATTTGCTTTCTCCTTTTCTCATCTTAATTTTGATTATACGGCATTTATGGGAGCGACTGTTGACTGAGCTGCCAAACACGAAGTTAATGTGGAGTTACTAACATGGCCCGCCTGTTAACGTGTGCTGCATGCACACCGGAGGAAAATAAAATTTGAAAGTAGAAATGCCATCAATACGATAAAAAAAGAAGAATGAGAAAAAAGAAGAAAATTCCTACGATAAAACCTCACGTATACCTACTGCTAGAAAGGATTCAGCGCTGTATGCATTCATCTTTGTGATTGACCAATTATAATTAATATCTGAAGTAGCGAACTTAAGTGTTAATTCTTATCAAAATACAACACAAAATTTCTTCTAATTCGTGGAGACCTAATAATCACTCATTTTGTATATGTATTTTATTGTAACTTGGCTGTTGGTTTCCCAATAATAATCCATCAATCAATCAATAAGCCTATTGCAGCCCACTGCTGGTTATTGGCCTCTCCCAATATACGTAAAAGCACCCGATCCTCCGCCTTGCGCATCCAGTCCATCTCAGCCATCTTTTTCAGGTTTTTTTTCCATATACAGATTCATTTCCAAACCAAAAATGTCTACCAAATGTCGTTAAAATCCTTTCAGTAATAACAATGTCAAAGTATAATTATCAAACGGTTGCTTTTGAACTCGTAATCCCCAGGATATAATTATTCCACTGATGTTTCCCTCTTTTTATTTGACCTCAAACTAGCCTGTCCCACAGTCCTCTGATCTTGGAACCTCAAAATTGTTCTGAAACATGTCATTACAAAGAAATTAGTGGTTTATTATTGTCGAATTATGTTTCCAAGTAGCGTCCGCGCTGGTCCATTTTTTGTGTTAACAAAAAAAAGGTAGATCGGGCGGATAAGCTTGGTGTGGGCGATTAGATTGTAAAGATACAGCAGCTTTTTAGGTGCGTATCTATAGATGCGAAGAATAACTAAAAATCATTAGTATTTGTTGATTTAAAAGCAAACAATTGCAACTACTTTGATTACCGGAAAGCTACAACCTGGGAGTCTTCAAGTCTAGAGTGAATAGGTTACTTCTAGGCAAGCCTGCTCTAGCTTCACCGTCGACGACATCATCATTTACCAACAGGTGAGACTGTGGTCAAACGCAAGCATATTACCAAAAAAAAATTCAGAGAGAATAGAAATATCAGAACCCAATATTCCAATAGGGAACTATGTCTAGACAGATAGACTTTCAGACAGGTTATGAAAGCGAGGCGCCAAAAACTTCTTAAAACTATTAGAATTAACAATAATAATATAGAAAGCGAGCTTTATGTCCGTTTTATGTCGTATGATAGGTCGTATGATAGGTTTTATGTGGTATTATACAAGTCAAAGCAGTTATGTCTTTGCTTCAGGGCATACTCTTATATCCTTATAATGAAATAGTGAAAGTAATGTTGTGAGTCAACATTATTCGTAATTAAACGTTTATAGCTTTAATTAAATGCCACATGTACTTCTCTAGACGTTTCTTACAACACGCTTTTTCACACCAATAAAATAAACATCGCTAATTTTATACTCCGAAAATAATTTGTACTAATATCACACAAAAATTACAACTTATAAAAAAATTACAAATAACAATACACTGACTACCGTCATCACCTTTATTTAAAAAAAGAACTGACCGCTAGACAAAGATGGCGTCGGTTTTTTATAAGTAATTATTGCTTTTTTTCTTTTCGGCCATTATCCATTTGAATCCCTCGGCCTCGTAGTAATGATATGAAACAAAATTATAAGGCTGCGTTTCGGCCACCTATTAACATACCTACCGACGGAGGTATCATTGGAGGTTTCTTGAAATAATGATGTTTCTCCACAATTATCATTTTTTGAATTTGAGAATACTTCGCGCCTTATATTCGTATGTATTTGATAAAATATTTACACTATCTACACAAAAAACAATATCAATAACTGATTTCGTAGAACTAATAACTTTACTTGTTTTATCTTCAATTTTTGTTTCTTTATTGACTTGGATATAATCTTTATCAACACTGAATTTCTTCATCTTAAATTTGATAACAAAAACTAGTAAATAATACAAGAAGTAATACATCCACCGATCTATCACTAAATTCCTAGTCATCATTCATCTCTCTCATTACTCATTAACCATGTTTAAAAAGAATTACAGCTTTGGGCGTTCAATAGAAATATTTTTAGTTTAATTCTAGTGGCAACAAGTATAGTAATCGGTCTTATTCATCGTTGTGATGTTCTAATATAAAAAGTGTGGTGAAGTTATACAACTCGTGAATTATTACCCTAAAAATTTTCTATGTATTTGTTTTTTCTTTTTTATACGAATAACATGTAGCGGAGATGAGAATTCAAGATGAATGTAGTAAAGAATTGACATGATTAGGAATGAATATGTAAGAGAAGATACGGAAGTGGCTACAGAGACAGAAAGAGTGAAAGGAAACTATTCATCTTGGTATTAAATTCTATGAGATGGCATGACAATCATATGCCTAAAATAAACTAAACTGACCAAAATATAAAAACGATAATAAACTAAAATGGTATTAATGGTATAAACTAAGATGATATTGGTATGAATCTTAGTACACGATGGGGTAGAGGATGACCGAAAAAGAATGAATGGATTGTATGAATGATAATATGAAGAGAAAGGTATTAGAAAAGAAACCTGAAGATGTATGAAATAAATACAAACAAGAGGACTTTTACAGAACTAGAATTTGAGAATGAAAGCTCGTCTAGCTATTTGCTTTCGCTACGGATACACAATTGAAATAGACAGTTTTAGAAATGTATTCAAATAAATTCACCTTCCAGAAATCCTGATATATTTACGTGACGCATATTATTTTCTTTCAAGAATTACCCAACGCAAGGCCCAGCATCATTCGTAAATAAAAATTCAGTCGAAGCCCAAAACTTTCATCAACAGATTGGAGACTTAAAAAATTTTGTACTTTTTTTTTCAATTTCGTTACGAAAATTAGAACAGAGATATACAGACAATGACACAGGCAGGCACTATAATTACCCCTCCCTCCTCCTCCTCAGACATGGAGCCAAAATTACCAAGCCTCCCATTAACCACCATCCCGTGCTTATAAAAAGGTACGGAAAGAAAAAAGTTACAACCAATAGCTGACGTTATACTTAATCCAATTCAAATTCAACCTTATCCTTCAAAGTTTAAAATTCATATTTGCTTATCGTTTTACGGTAGTATAGTCATCAGAGAATGACGCAGACATTTTACAACTAAAGGGGATTCGTAAATTTTTTATAGTACGACGGTAGGTATGTGAAATTATAGTTTCATTTATATAGATTTTGATGGTCAATAAAAAACGTTGTTCGTGTTATATAAAGCTTATTCGTTGAAGATTTATGATCAATGCTTGTTTGTGAGTGTGTCGCATGAGCACAAGATTAATCAGACCACCATGCGATTTCCTGTGAACATATCACAGAATTCTGAGATATTATGGCGCCGTATTGTATTCACATTGTTCTATATTAGTTGCTGCCATATATGGGTATGGGTGAGAAAAGTGAAATAGCTCTAATTTACGATTATACTCCATATCGAAAGATTTCATTCCTATACAATCATCATTATCTGCTTACTTTTGTTTCAATTTATCATCATCTTCTCAGTATTAGGTACTAGTTTTATCCAGAGCTTTCACCTCAGAGTCTGAGTCTGTCTCAATATTTGCTACTCTATTTAAATCTCTTCCATACTTTTCTGTCAAAACTTACTTTACTGTCAGTCACTCCTTTTCTTGCCATGTCCGCGCAATCCAACCATCTTTTCTTGGGCTTACCTTACATTTTAATATTTTACTCATGACTCGTAATTTCTATTCTTCAACAAGCATTTAAGATTTATTCTTCACAGTCTTCAAGAAATAAATTTTATGAACATCTTGTGATAAGATAAATATATATCTACTTGAAGCAAATGAATTAAGCACTCCATTACGTAGCTTACATACATACAAATCACGCCTTTTTCCCATTGGGGTAGGCAGAGACATTATCTTTCCACTTGCTACGATCTTGGCATACTCCTTCCGCTTCATCAACTTTCATAAGTGTTTTCATATACGCACGCCGGTTGCGGATACTCTTGATCTGGCCTTTCTCCAACGTCTTGAATCTGATTAGAATATGTATGCCTAGGTGGACCTTCCTTCACCAGGTTCACCCTCGCCTCATAGGTATATCTGTTTCGTCAATCTTCTTTCATCCATCCTCTCTACATGTCCGAACCATCTAAGCATCCCTTTCTCTATCTTGGTCACTACATCGTCGTAGCTCTAGTTAAAGAATTTAACAATATCACCGAGCAATCACAGAAACATGATTCTACAAAACATCTCCAGCTGCCTTATCAATCAGTGAGCAAGAAACAAAACCACTGTTGTAAATAACACATTACACTTAAAAAAAAGAAATCATTTTTATTGCCGCTAATACCCGCCTTGCCAACGAACCCTGTCTCACGTTATGCCGTGTTTATTACAGCATCTGTTACCTTTTTCTCTTATTCGTTTGGAACGTTTTCTGTCTCTTTCTAATCGGAATCATCGTTTCGAGGCAATTATTATATTGATGTACGAATTATATATGAATTCAGCATGTTCATTGGAACTTATTCACTTCGGTTGTGTGCGGTTTAGTTTATGTTACGGTAAGATTTCGTTGTATTTTTGAAGTTTATGTCTTTTTTAATTGATTTCAGTTATTTTGGACCAGTAAATCTTATAAAGCAGTTTCCCTGACTCCATTCTGTTGCTTAGAATTTTCCTTCTGTAAATTTATCGAATATTAGACTTGCCCATTGTCGTTCTATCTAATGATACCTTGCATAAATCGTGTATTGAACATAATTTACAAGAGTCATGCTAGTTACCACTAGATGCTCAAGAAAATTCTGCATACATACAAATCACGCCTTTTTCCCATTAGGGTAGGCAGAGAAAACATCTAAAATTCTACTACTATAATACCTAATATTATAAATATGAAAGTTGGATTGTTAAATGTTTGTTACTCCATCATGATAGAATAGCTTAACGAATTTTGATAAAATTAGGTACAAATAATAATAGTCTAGGATAGCATATTATAGCCTACTGCTTATCCCAGGAATAGGTTGCTGTATAATTATTTTCCAATCTCTTCTACGTTTTTGCTACCTATAATATACATTTTCCTGGTCTTAGATTCTCAAGGGGTATTTATAATTGCTCTTGTTTTATATAGGTATTGACTGAATAGCTCTCAGCTGAATCAAGATAACTTTAAATTAAAATCTTTGATAGGAATTTTATCATAATAAAATTTGTAATTACGCGGTTTTGAATGCCTTCGAGTTTATAAAGATTTCCATTTTATTATAGCTGTTAGGTTTAAAGCATTAACTTCAAAAAACTACTTTTTTAATAGAACCCCGCTATCAATTAATCGCCCTGCCTTGGTTTACCCTAGCGACTGCAATATGGGGTTCTTCAAGAAGGGCGTTAGAAGGTTTTTACGTACTGACGTTGCACACGTCCATAGGCCACGGTGGACGCTTGCCATCAGGTGGACCGTGTACTTATCTTCCACCTAAATGGTATAAGAAAACGTTCCCACTACTGTTTCAAGAATTGACGTCAAAAAGATGTAATTACGTTGCACTATTTTGAAAATAAAGAAAATGAAAAATAAAAAATATTTTTTTTTTTCAATTTGGACCAGTAGTTCCTGAGATTAGCACGTTCAACTAAACAAACAAACTCTTCAACTTTATACCAAAAGAACAGAACAAAATTATTATAAGAGATTTGTACTGAGTCAATCCCGAGAATAAAACGCACCAATTATGATACGATAGTTATAATGCAGGATAATCGTAAAAAGGATTTAATATCTACTAGTAATTATTATGAAAGGGAATGGCCAGGTCGTTTTTCTGATGGCAAGGCGCAATCAAATAATCGCAATAAAGATTTACTCATGTTAATCGACGGATGATTTTATAACAGCCAGCCGCGTACTGGTAGCAAATAATGCTGTATTATTAAGGTACAGTCACCTACAAGTACACAAGTAACTTGATACAATTTTTATTTCCAATGCTATCGTTCGTGAATTTAGTGTTCAATAAGTTCTTCAGTGTTTTATGCTATATTTTTTTCATTTAAATCCGGCTTAAAGATATTTAAAATACATTATTACATTTAAAATAATATCGAACTGTAAAATCTTTTATAAACATATTGACTGAAAAAATCGTTAAAAGAAGGAAAAGTTAAAAAGTGTAAAATAAACAAGTAAAAAATAAAAAAGTATGTATTTAGTTAAAAAGTGTAAAAATTAAAAAGTTAGTTTTTATTTGGTTCACAAAAATAAAATACAATGAAAATTTAATAATATTTATTTTATTGAACTAAAAACCAAACAAAATAAAAAAGTAAGAAAAAAGTAAAAAGAAGGAAAAATTTTTAAAGGATTAAAAAACCTCAATTTTATTTACAAAATTTCCAGTCTATAATGTACCTATACAATAATGGTTCTCACGCATTTACGTTACATTGATACCTTAATAGCATTATAAAATTACTGACATAAACTAATTATGGCTATGAAATTTCGTATTTTATGCACTTTCGAATTTTCAATGAAAACTTCCAAAAAAACTGTGGATGCTTTTTTTAATTAATCATTTTTTTTTACAGCATCATTATAGGCGTCGACTAGCAAATAGCAGGATTTTAGCCCCAGCAGGTTTTTGACTTCGCGTTGCTGAATAAGTACCTTGGTCTTGCTCCTATTACCACCAAATACGACCGACACTTTCCTCACTTGTCCAATAATAAGATGCTAATATTGATCGTGATCTTTTGCGAAACCTTAATTGTAGCTGCCTGCTAAATGGGCTCGCCTACGCCTAATATGGCATGCGTTAGGGGCCAGAGTCACGCCTAGTCGCCTAGGAATTGTCACGGGAATTATGGGCTAGGGGATAAGTGATTATAAGTGTTAACGTGTTTGTGAGGGCGTGGTGGTCGTGCTTTGGAAATTGTTATTGAGAATATGAGAATGGATATAGGTGGATATGTATTTCGTGAAGAAATAATGGATTAATATATCACAATGGATATCTTAGTGTTAATACAATATCTAAGATACTAAAGCTTTGATATTGAGACCTTGAGGTAGCAGGTTTTAACTCTGGAGATTACATAACCGACGGGAACTAAATTTTGATACATATTTTTTATCACTTAATTGGCAGACAAGCAGATAGCCCACCTGATGGAAAGCGATCACCGTGGCCTATGGACGTGTGCAATACCAGGAGTGTCACACTCGCGCTGCTGACCCCGTAAAACCCTTTCAAAGTCCTTTAAGAACCCCATATTGTAGTCGCCAGGGACTTACACTCCGGTAATTAAGACCCAAGACGGCGTGCGGTTTTAGTCGGTTCGATCCCGACATAACCACCCCCGATGGCCAACGGGTATGGTATTCATGGGGATTTCCGCACGATAAAAAAAGGGATAATTATTGGTATAATATAGTGCATTCAAAATCTGGTCATCATTATAACAGTTAATTTTATACTTTATATCCATCGCAATTTAGACGTTTGCTTTTATTTTAGATTCCATAGCACCCTGTTGACAAAAATTATAAATTCGCTCTCTAAATGTAGCTGGTGAAATGTGGGTGCAAATACTTTTCTGTCCATCCCTTCATGGATAAACAGATATGGTATCAAGTACGTATGTATAGTGTTCAACTTCATTATTACTGTAGGAGGAAGGAAACACGTGAGCTGGTAAAGAATTCCAGATCTTTATGGTGCAGAAAAGAAAAGAGGCACTGGACCGCTTAGTTCTTGATGGAATTGAAACCTTTACCCAAGACTTTTATAATTACAAATCATAATATAATAAGAAGCAGAAGCACTATAATTAAGTGAAATGCAATATAAATTCACTGCTTCTGAATCTATTATTAGCGAAGTGTTTTTAAAACATTCTCCATCGGCTTATAACAAGCACAATTTCGTTTACTCTATTATTAGATGCTTTCTTAATGTTATTTCTTTTATTAGAGTACTAAAATACATAACGATTTAATCAGACACTAATACTTTATGTGTTTCATTGAACGCGATCCGAAGCGTAAGGCTGCTTACAGTCGCGCGCCTTCAACTGAGTAGCGTTGCTTCTCTGAAGCTAAGTATGCCAATTCAGTTACCTACTTTTTTAAATAAGTAAAATGGTGATAAGGTATATTGTAAATAAATGGTTTGGCTATGTTGTGACGATCAGTTTTTGTGACTTATATTAAATGATTAAATCATTAAAAAAAACAATGAGTAAAACCAATATAATATTAATTTGTAATTTCGGCTAGTCCTAATATTCTTTAAAATGAAAAACAATCACAACTATGACAAGCGATTACTAGTAATACTTTTATGGTCCCAGGTTCAATTCTTGGCTACTGCACCATATCAGTAATTCAGGTTACTAATATACTTAACTAGACAAGCGATTACTAGTATTTCTGCGACACTACACAGTGCTTTCTAGACCCTAAGTAAGCATAGTTTAACTAGCTTATGTTATGGGTTCTAGAACAAGGATAAACATACTTATAATCTTTTAAATTTATTTTTTTAATGTACAAAAGTAAAAAAAATGTCAAATATTAGTAATAGTGTAAATATATGCCACTACATTTAATCACACACTAACAATATTAGTGGGTAATAAAATTTTAAGTACTACTGCTAGCATTACGATTAGTAGATCATTTGCAACCGGCCTAACCTTACCTCACAATAGCCATAGACCGAATAAGGATGTAATTGGGAATTCTAGGGAAGGCTCGCCTTTACGGGAGCTAACATGTACTCGTGCGTTCATTGCGACAACAACATGCCCCCGGCCTATTTGAACTCCTTTTAGACCTATTTAGACCCCATTGGACCCCATTTAGGGGGTACATTAACTGTATTGAGGAGTATTTACTTGGTTTGTCGGTTTTTAGGATTAATTGGTTTGGATCTCAATGGTAAATCGAAATTATTTTGCTTATGAATTTATTGAGACGTATACATACGGGGATAGGCAGAGGTGTAGAGGAAATTCTCTCTCTTCTTCTCTCTTTCTTTTATACAACTTAGGCGGCAGACAAGCACACGGCCCACCTGATGGGAAGCGGTCACCGTGGTCTATGGACGTGTGCAACACCAGGTGCGTCACACTCGCGCTGCTGACCCTGAAGGAGGGAGTGGGGAATGGGAGAGAGGTTAGGGGTATGCTAATAGTACCCCTCCCTAGAATCCCTTCCGGAGTTCTGTAGGGCGGAGGTACCTATTAACCCAGTTGGACAGTTCATTTCAGACGGGAGATATCGTCGTGTCCTACCTCCCAAAAATTTGATCACAATATATATAGATAAAATACTCGAAAACCGAAGTCCGTGCGAGCGGAGCCTTGGGCATAAGCTAAGTAGTACAAAATAAATAGCTTAGAATTCTAGAAATAGTTTCGCAAACGCACTACAAACAAATTACTTTTTAAAGAAATATTTTTAACCCTTAAATTGATTCTGTCCGTTTCAAAGGACGTAGTGCTTATACGCACACAGATATAAAATATTACACGATACCACATCGCGCGCGCATTTCATTGTGTTTAATAGACTATCTCTTTCACATTTACGCATTTTGTGCGTGCGAAACGGTCAAAGGTCGCTCATAAAACCGATTTGAAAAAGTGCAACAGGAGGGTGTTGTTGCGCTCCAGACAAAAGATTTTGAAAAGGTGATTTTTTTCTTTATTCTGTGCATTCTTTTGTTACATATAATTAAAATACGGTATAATATATTAGATGACATAATTTGTTTCGACAAAATCGAAGTTTTTTATCACTAATTACATCGAAATAAAGTATGTCATTTAAAACGGACTATGCCAATTAGAACTATGGACTAGTGTATTTTTTGTTTGTCCCATATAACGGACCTTGCCAATGAGAACTACGAACTAGTGTGCTTTTGGTTGTCCCATATAACGGACCTTGCCATTAAGTACTACTTACAAATAGTTCACAGATCCAGCATACTCACCATTAAAATAATATTTTTTTGAACCATAAGCTCCTGGCATACCTGGAAACGAACGTCCTCCTCAGTAATCGGCAATATGGGGTCCGCCAGAACCGTTCCACTGGGGATCTTCTTGTGTATGCCACACACATTTGGAGTGAGGCCATCGAGAAACACGAAGAGGCACAGACCCAGTCTCTTCAAGAGGCTATGGTTGAGCGTTTGGACTTGTCCTTGAAGGCTATCTCCGATTGGTGAGACGCTAACTTGGTCAACTTCAACGCAAATAAGACCCAGGCGTGTCTATTATCAGCTAAGCGGAGCCAATTCCAGCCAAACCCTACTTTCCGAGGTGTACCAGTGCCGATAACCGACCACCTTGAGCTTCTTGGCGTGACTCTCACTCCTACCCTCAACTTTGGTCCATACATTGAGGCAAGGGCTCAAGTAGCTGCCAAAAAGCTGGGTATTCTTTCGAAGGTGCGGCAATATTTCACACCGGAACAGCTGCTCAACCTTTACAAAGCGCAAGTTCGATCGTGTATCGACTATTGCTTGCACCTCTGTAACGGCTCAGTAAAATACCACCTTGAAGAACTTGAGTCAATTGAGAGAAGGGCCAAGAGACTCATCAATTGCGAATCGCTGGTTGAGACTAAGCTTCAGAGCTTGAAACATTGGCGTAGAATCGCTAGCCTCTCTGTTTTTTATCGGTTGCACTTCGAGGAATGTGCGCTGGAATTACATGACCTAATTCCTCCAAGCCCCTTTCATCACCGAACGACCAGACGTACGGCAACGCGCCACCGGTACATGGTGGATATCCCACTCATACGCACAAAACGTTTTGGCAGTACGTTCATCTTGCGTACTGCTAAACAGTGGAATACCCTGCCTGAGTTTGTATTTCCGGAAAGCTACAATCTGGGAGTCTTCAAGTCTAGAGTGAATAGGTAATATCTGAATAGGTCTAGGCAAGCGTGCTCCACCGTCGACCACATCATCACTTACCAACAGGTGAGATTGTAGTCAAACGCGAGCCTATTACCAATATGTTAATTACTAAATATTACCTATGGATAAATATTTAATTTCAGAGTTTGGTTTTATGTTTTGTTCATTACATCTAATTTTGTTATATAATTTTAAATGGTTCATAACTGAAACTTGATCTCATTGTTACTTTTATTCTATGTAAGTACTGTTTTTTATTCGATTAGAAAAAAAACATGTTAGGTATGTTTTTGGCAATGTCCGTTTAATGTGACATATATGAGGTCACCGCACAGTAGCCGGAAATGGGCAATGTCCGTTTTAAGTGACGTCTGAGAAAACATATATAAATACATAATTTTCCAAAAATTCTAAAGGATTATTCTTTTCTACCCCTATTACTACCCAAAACGTCACCCAAAATGTAAAAAATCTTTCAGATTCAGTATGTGACAATTTAAGGGTTAAAACAGTAACATGGCCGCAACTGATGCAGAAGGCTTTACGACTGCTACCATATTATTCCAATTGTTCAAACGAAAGTAAACCTTATCGTATAGTAATAAAGGTTACGTGATGTGTAATTCACATTAAATTCAAACCAGCTCGCAGTAAGCTATGTTGACATTTTCCAGTTTTCGTTTTTTCTATTGTAAGAAATTGTTTATTATTTATTATGTTGTGGCTAGGAGAGCAGCGGTGTTGAATTAGTAAAAATATTGGTTCGTAAACCTTCGTGAGTCATGGGGTTACTATACTCTTTGAATATTGTAAGCAATGTTGCCAACTGTTGATGTTCAAAGGCTAAGTTAATTTCCTCGTATCCAGGTAGTACCTACCTATTTTAAAACAATGGGAAATAGTAGTAAAATAATAAAAATTGCCAGCTGTGTAAGTATCTATTGCTTTAACACCGAAAGATTTATAGGTACTTCTTCATATACTACGTAGGTGGCAGACAAGCACACGGCCCACCTGATGGGAAGCGGTCACCGTGGCCTATTATGAACGTGTGCAACTACACTAAGTATGTCACACACGCGCTGCCTACCTTGAAGGGAACGGGCAGGGCTAGGAAGGGGTGAGGGAGGAGGGGTACACAACACGATGGTTATTATGACCGCGGTGTTCTGTAGGGTGTAGGTACTACCCCAGTCATACCCCACCCTGCTCTTTTTGGACGGGAGAGACCGTCGTGTCCTACCTCCATGCTCTGCTGTTATTAATAACCTTTTTTTATATCGGACCCGTAAACATGACTTCACCTCGCCTGATGGCAAGCTAAAGGTAAAGTCTCAGGATCGGTGGTCACCATAACATAAGCCGATAGTGCTAGACCCTCAGTTTGACGGTCTCATCTAATGCTTTTCACACCCCGCTTAAATACCCGGGAGTGTATTCAAGCGGGGGTAGGTGTAAGTAGCGTCTACTACGGGTTCTTCAAGAAGGGCATTAGAAGGTTTTTACAGGGTCGGCAGCGCGAGTGTGACGCCCCTGGTGTTGCACACGTCCATAGGCCACGGTGGACGCTTGCCATCAGGTGGGCCGTGTGCTTGTCTGCCACCTTTTTTTTTCTTTTTTTTTTTTCGTGCGGAAATCCTCGTGGATACCCACCCCGGGCAGGTTATGTCGGACTCTTACCGACTAAAACCGCACGCCGTCTAGGGTCTTCTGACGCCAGGGTGTAAGGTGGCCCAAAGAGCATTTCCCTCGCACCCCGGCTTGACCCGGGTCATCTCCGGATTCGAGATGGCCCCCTCGGGTTTGGGAACCGCGTGGTTCCCGTCATCGCTTGTCTGCCACCTAAGTGGTATAAAAAAAGGTTTTTTTTGACCTTGACTAATTCGCGTTTCTAGCAGCCCCAAGTCGCAGGCGCAACTTTACAGACCACGCCGGGAGTATCGCACTTTATTGTTCCCGTGATTGTTAATATATATTGTTCATTAACTTTGTTTAATTTGTATGGAGCTAAAACAATACTAATTACCTCTATAAGAAATATAACCGCAATATGAGTAAACGAATATGCCAACTTTAGTACCTATACTTATGTGGGTTTAAAGCTTTCGTATAGAAACAGTGCCTTTGTTTTGATTATTTAGTTATTAGTTGCTGGGGCCTTACTCCGAAAAACGAAAATATTCGTATCCGTTGACGTTTTGACCATTTAGCTACCCCGAAAGTGTTTCGTTTCGGATTTCGGATCCGTCTTCGATCGTTTGACTTTGAGGTTGTCGATCGTTATCAGTACACCTCCTACTCCCAAATACATTTGACGTTTTCGCTGTCGTTGTTTGACAAATTGTCCGTTTTCGTTCGATCCGAAACGTTCATGTTCGATTTTCAGAGTAAGGCCCCTGTTTCGTAACATAGTATCGACTTGAATGTACGTCTCCTGCGTCGTCGCCACACATACTCTCCCACACCTCCCCTTCTGATACCTATCCAAATTACTAGAGCTCACTGTACCCCTCCTCCCCCTCCCCTTCCTAGCCTCCCCACCCCTTCCCAGCTCTCCCCCTATCCCTTTAGGGTAGGAAGCGCGTGTGTGACACCCTTAGTGTTGCACACGTTCATAGGCCACGGTGACCGCTTCCCATCAGGTGGGCCGTGTGCTTGTCTGCCACCTACGTAGTATAAAAAAAGAAACTAACTTTTAAACTTTCGCGTTCCAGGATTATAACTCACGGACTCGACGGCGGAGGGCGTGCGCAGCTGAGACAGTCAGCCTGTGACCACGGCCGGTGTAACCTGGTCGAAACGTCAGGCATTCCAAAGGTATATATATACCTATACCATGATCGCGTTAATTCCCGTTTACATATTATTAAAACCTATCCAAATTCCCGTCGACATCGTGAGTGTGACATCCCTTTTGTTGCACACGTCCATAGGCCATGAAATAAATATATCTACAACATATCATAAAAGTAAGAGAATGCTAGACCACATAACACTAGTATCCGTCGACATCGATGGTCCGATTCACACTATGACAGTTAAGTAATATTGAAATTATACTGCTTTAAGAGTTTGTGGTAAGGCCCCAGTTGTGTAAAAAGGAAGAAAATAACTATAATCTAACAAATCCTTTTCCGATGAATCATTAATCGAATCGATTCGATACAACAGAATCGATCGAATAGTATTACAGCTATTAACATTACCTTTTAATTTGCAACCCTTTTGTGTCATTAAGTTTAATCTCCTTTTAGTGAAACATTTAATTAGCCTGCTTTTTTTCGCAAACTTTAAATGTTTAAGTACTTAAAATTATTTATGACTGGTAATAAACCTGTGTAATGACATCGATACGCCGAACTTAGAGGATCGGAAACATTAATTTGTTTATAAAAAACTTCTTAAAAAATGTGAAAGACAGTAAATTCCTGGTATATCAATAAAATTTGCCTGATATTACATAATTTCTGAACCGTAAAGCGGTTTTCGAATGACACTGGATTAGGTACTTGTTCATTTTTGTATTCAATTCCAAATGTGAAATACCGAAAGCTTATCTTAAATATAAATCTCGTGTCACAATGTTTGTCCTCAATGGACTCCTAAACCACTTAACCGATTATAATAAAATTCGCACACCATGTGCAGTTCGATCCAACTTAAGAGATAGGATAGTTTTTGAAACGGATTTCGACATCCACGCGGGCGGAGCCGCGGGCAATAGCTAGTATTATTATATTTCGTACGGGGGGTTTGCACTAATGTCAGACTTAAAATTCTGCCGTATATTTGATTGCAATTAGTTTAGGCCCATTGTCCAGGTAACCGCACGTAGTAGAACTGGAGATTATGATCAAAAAATTTTAAGCGCCCTCCGAGCGGGCTTGTGTTTAAGATTGTCAAAGTAGTGGTGGAAGGAACTGTATACACCAAATTTGAAGATTCACCCTTAACGAACGAAATTTATCAAAACCCAATAGAATGGTTCGAAAACAATCGAAGCGCAAACAAAGAAAATTTTTAAAAAATCAATGCAGACAGTCTCATGAATATTTATAAAAACCAGTTCCCCACAACTGTGAATATCGAAAAAGAGTACAGCAGTAATACTTTTAAAGCTGGATTGAATTTCACATTATTTATTTATGAGCTGCGTGTGAATCATAAAAATTCCAATTAGGAGGACTGATTTGATTTATTTGCTCGCTTTTCGGTGCAGATGGATAGATCGGGAGCAAAATCCAGGTGAGTCTACTTCACTGGTATAGCCACATTGTGGGGTGACCGCCAGGCAACGTAAATATCAAAATGTCTGGCCATGCCACCTTCATCGAGCCCGGGTACAAGGGGTAGCCCCAGGAGGTGCGGGCGTGTCGTCTTTTTTTTCTATATTGGATACGTCAACATGACTTCACCTCGCCTGATAGGAAGCTAAATGCAAAGTCTCAGGATCTGTTATCACCACTACATACACCGATAGTGCTATCGTGGTGCTTACGACGTGGTAGCTTGACGACCTCATCAAATGATTTTTCACGCCCCGGTAAAAGAACATGGGGCTGTAAGAATTCCAAGTCTTTATGGTGCGGCAAAGAAAAGAGGCACCGAACCACTTGGTTCTTGATGGAATTGTTGAAAATTACGTGCGTGTTAATTGTCTTACTGTCATGGATACCCAAAGCCCTGTGAAGTGGAGAAGTAAAAGTCGGAAACTGGTTCCCGGACTCTATCTAAGCCATCTATTTATATACATAATTAAAATATTTCGCATAGAAAATAGCTTCAGAGCAAAAAAATACAGACTCTACAGTAAGCCCATTCTTTTTTAGTTTACCTCAATCTAAACTCATGACAATTCGTACCTACTTATGACTATTTTATGGGAGGTCAAGACACAACCATTGATATAAACGGGTGGATCTCGGAGGCATTGTAGGGGACATAAAACCAAGATTTATTATGGTGCTAGTCTTACGATTTGCGCCACCTAGCCCCTAAACTCCATAAAACAGCTATCACCGGGATAGGAATGCTGTTCATACTGCTACTTTATTTAATCGACCCACTTTTCGGTGTTGCAACAAACAAAGAAACTGTTAACACATTTTGCTTTTACATTTTTATTAATGAACTTCAGAATTCTATGCGGAAAACCCGCGTGAAAAACCGCTCCCATTCTTGTGACCCACAGGAACCTATTACCCCAATCTTTCCCCTGTCTCTCTGACCGTCACGCCAGCATTTATTTCTTACTTAGAATGTGTTCTTTTAGCTATATTATAATAGCAACCCATTTATATCCCCTGCTGGGCACAGGTCTCCTCTCCTCTAACGAGAGAGCTGAGAGAGTTTAGTCTTAATCCACATACTGGCCTAATGCGGGTTGGTGAATCGGACATGTCCTTAGAATTTCTTCTAGGATATGTGGGTTTCCTCACGATGTTTTTGCTTCACCGTCAGCAGATGATAAATCATAAGATTAACATATATAAATGTCTGGCCGCATTCGAACTCGACCCCTCTGTGTAGAGGCCACGTCCTTATTCATTCAGCTACCACCATTTCAGCTATTAATCATTATTTTTCTCTCTTTATTATTTAAACGATTACTTATATTCTAATTTCATCATTATCATTTCTTAATAAGCTTGAACATTTCATTCCAACGTGGCTTAGACGCTAGCCATCAGCTTAAAGCGAGTTACAGGGTAAACACACTCTGACATTTGGCTCGCAATCGGCTAGCCGATCGACTGAATACATTAGACTTAATAAAGGGAACAGGGTTCTTTTCATTAGCAAGCTACGTGATATCTTGATGGACCTGAAACCTTAGGGCTGGCAGACTTGCTACTGGAATGCTCAGGAATTTCATAGCATTCTTTAGCAAATTGCCCGATTTTGTTTTTTTAAGAAACAGGTTTTTATGGTCCTGCAATCCTTGCTTGCAAGTTGGTACACCTGTTAAATAACGCCTGGTGCCTGGTGAATAAGGCTGTAAATAGAAATGTTAAAATATGGCATCACTACTTATGAAACATAAATAGATCTGTAGGCCTACTAGTGTTTCAGAAATAAATAAATAAATCCACTAGTGAGTTGTGGAAACGGGAATAGGAATAGAATAACAATTTCAAGGCTGTACTAATAGAAATAAATTTTAAAAACTATTCCTGATAGCACAACTAGTTGTGCATACGTGGTCGGTCTATGAGGAAACCCTGCCATTCGCAGGATAAGTGCGTTTCATGGTACCGAATTGCGCGAAATTTCGATCCGCAATTGCGTTTGTACGTTTGGTAGTAGGCCTACTGATACCAACGCTCATAAATTAAGTAAGAAGATAAACTGTCGAGACGTGACAATAAATAAACTTCAGTAAAAGTTGCTCTTGCCTTAAACAGTTCGATGACCGAGTAGGTAACTTCGTTAACTATAAGCCTGATATAGTAATATCAAGTGTTATCTTTGAATGTGTACGCAGTGATTGTGAAATAATACTGATAGACCTATCGTACCTTCAGTAGAACAAGGGGACTATACTATCAAGTATTGCATTGCAATTTTTTTTTATACTACGTAGGTGACAGACAAGCACACCTGATGGGTTTGCCACCTACCTACCTATAAAAACACAATTTTTTTATTAGTTTTTTGATTGACCAGTTAGCGCACCTGGGTGAATTTGTTCAAGATTTTTGGATATGTAATGTGTGTAAAAATTATATTCTAACTCCTCCAATTTACTTCTGATTATTTTCGATGCGGGTTCCAAGACAGTTCAAGGTTCCCAGGGACTTCCCAAGTGTCATTCGGTGTGTTCGTGATTCACTATTTTGATCCTGGTGTACCTACAAGAGTTGCAGTAGTGGGAATGAGGGTGGGATTAATTCCGTAAAAATGTAACTAAGTAAAACAAAAATTAGATTTTTGTAATTTCACCTTTTGACAACCCTACTGTCTAAGACTACTGGCGCTACCCGGAATGGTCGCAACTGATCGACGTCTCCTCCTTAGTTTTTTCTTACTAATTAGTTTAATGAGGTGTCCTGTATTTACGTAAAGACAAATGAATGTTTTTTTATTAATTGATTTTTGTTTCGAAAACAATAGAACGGCTGTCCTTTTGTCACGAAAACGTGTTAAACAATTTCAGGCATGATTTTTTATACTACTTAGGTGGCAGATAATTTGTAACTCCCTATCTTCATTTTATTCACATCTATCAAATATCAAAAGTTTGCTGAAAGAAAACTCAACATTGAGTTAAGCTAGCCTTTAATCCATTTGGATATCTGTATTTCCAGAAAGCTATAACCTGGGAGTCAAATTGAAATCACACGTTTTCAAAACTTATCTTTACTGTATCAGTTTCAAATACTTATTATACGTAAACGGGACTTAACGCGATACACGTTAAAGGTATATACATACCTTTGGATGCCTGACGTTTCGACCAGGTTACACCGGCCGTGGTCACAGGCTGACTGTTTCAGCCGTGCACGCCCTCCGTCGCCGAGTCCGTGAGGTAGCGGGTTCTTCTTCTACCCGCACATTTTCGACATTTTTTATATTTTCTTGTCTCCAGGTACCGTCACATACCACACTCACAGTGTCCCTATTATCTGTGCAAACGCCTTGGTGTCTATCCGACCGCGCAGAAAAGCGAGGTAGCAAGTTTTTAATCACTGGATTCCATGTCGCAGATAACTTGAAACCGTCTTCCCGATTGAAATTTTTGTACTTCTTGATTTCAATCGCTTCACGTACAGCTCTTGAATAGAAGTGACGTTCGGTGGAGAGGACTTGCGTATTGTGAAATTCAATCCAGTGATTCGTGCCCGCTTCTAAAAGATGTTCTGCAATCGCTGATTTGCTCGTCCGGCGGTTCTTTACAGCTGCAATGTGTTCTTTGACCCTATCAGCAATGGTCCGCTTTGTTTGGCCTATATACGAACTACCGCAGCTGCAATCCACCTTGTAGACCCCTGGCGTCTGAAGCGGTAAGACATCCTTCGGTGTGCCCACGATGTTGTTTACTTTAATGCCTGGTGTGTAAACTGTCGGGATGGAGTACTTTTTTAGCACGGTGCCGATCTTATCCGTTATTCCCCTGACATAAGGCATATACGCTGGCTGTCTGCTTACCTTTGGATGCCCCCGCCCCAATGTTTGCTGCTTCCGTCTTCCGTTCACAACAGTTTCAAATAGACGTAGCTTGGAGAGACTAGTCACTACTACATTTTCATTTGTAAATACCTATTCACTTCCATCATTCTTTTTTTTTACTCGAACCGGCTAAAACCGCACTCCATCTTAGGTCTTCTGATGCCTAAGTATAACATGAACCCATAACCTGTCTTCTTCACATTCGGCTAACAGAAAGCCATATCAGATTTCAGGAATGCCTCCTCTAGCTTAGAAACTCAAGGATATTCATATGGCCCTGTACACCTGGTCGTAATTTTTAAATACAAATTAGCGCACAAGCACACGACCCACCTTAAAGGAAGCGGTACTCGATTGAATTTGAATGCAAAAGAAAAGTTAGTATACAATTTGCTTAGTTAAGCAATTAGTACGTAATTTCTTGGCTTCAGTGAAGAGACCGCGGGAGTATTGGAACTAATTTAGTTATAAATTGTCTATTTGCAAGCATTCTGGTGGATGACAATCTTTGACTGATACTGCTGCATGCCAAGTGGTACCGTTATGCGTTCGGCGGAATAGAAACTGTGCCCGTAGACAAATGTCAGTGTATTCCGTAGCGTAAATCGCAATCGAATAGAAACGATTAGGTCGACCAATCACATCCAAGCTCGTCGCCGGCGTACGATGCGCGCGCCGCGGCGGAGTCACGAGAGGCCCCCGAAGACAAGTGTCATAGCGTAAATCGCTATCGTTTCGAATAGATTAGGTCAACCAATCACATCCAAGCTCGTCGCCGGCGTACGATGCGCGCGCCGCGGCGAAATCACGAGCTAGAGTGTGATTGGTCGACTTAAACGTTTCTATTCGATACGATTCGATCGAATAGAATAATTTTTCCACTTGGCTACGGGCACTGGAGTGTGATTGGTCGACCTAAACGTTTCTATTCGATACGATTCAATAGCGATTTAGACTTTTGCCACTTGGCTACGGGCACTGCGATCGTATTTCGAAGTCGATTCACGCTTAGAATTTACTAGAAGAATTAGATAATTGAATTTTCAAATATAATTAGTAGGTGCTTTTTTATTAGGTCAGCTGCGGGGCGAGGGTAAGCAAGACGGCGTGCGGTTTTAGTCGGCTCAATCCTACATAACCACCCCCGCTGGTAGGGATCCGTGGGGATTACCGCTCGATAAAAAATAAAAAAGGTACCTACTTTTATATTTTTTTAAATGAATTATCGCGGATTGTGATTAAAGTGACTTGGCAGAAACCTTCATCTAACAGAATACGGTATACTGTCATGTGTTTAGTTCGTCAGTCTATCAATTGACTGCACCCACTCGATGGTAAGAAACCAGGATGAAGTCCACAAGATACGGACCACGGGTGATGTACCCCTCCTTGCCCCACACCTTCCTAGCCTCCTCGCCCCTTCCCAGCCCTCCCATATCCCTTCAGGGTAGGCAGCGCGTGTGTGACACCCTTAGTGTTACACACGTCCATAGGCCACGGTGACCGCTTCCCATCAGGGCCTCGATTCTGCTAAAGATAAACCACTATAATACCACTGACACTCTAAAAATGCCATTTAATTGTAGACTTTACCTTTATACAGTTAAAGTCTAAAATCAAATGAAAAGAATTCATTTAACTTTTTCATTCGCTCTACAAAATATCATTTGACTTTAGACTTTAACCTGATAACAATAAAGTTTACAATTAAATGGCAGTTTTTGGAGTGTCAGTGGTAAATCAGTGGTTTGTCTTTAGCAGAATCGAGGCCCAGGTGGGCCGTGTGCTAGTCTGCTACCTACGTAGTATAAAAAAAAAATTTGGTAACCGCGTTTCGCTCTCCTCTTCTTTCGCTTCATTTACCTATTTAGCTTTAACAGTAGCCAGTGCTATCTTACTTCTTAACCGCGAGGGGGAAACCTGCATCAAAGCTTCGTTTGTGAATCAGCAAGATATTAGGATTTAAGAATACGTAGACCTAGACTAGTAATAGGACCATAAGTAATTAGTTACCTTAGGTCTTAGGCTATAGAAGCTTGCAACACCAGGAGTGTGATTTCTGTATTGCCAACCTACAATATTTTCTTCTGAGAACCGAACAACTAATATATTCAAGATAACTTATCTACATTCAAAACCAGGAGCCTAAACAAAAAACAGTCTAAGACAAATCTGATAAAAATAAAAGCAATAATACTTAAGTACAGACAGCAAAACAGTAGACAAAGTTTGCAACAACTGCAATCCCCAACCAAAAATCGGATAATTGGATCGGAATTCACTGTAGAACATACACGTATATAGAATCGAGTTTTTACTCGCGTATTTGGTAGTATCATAATTTCTTGTCGAGTTTTATGTTGTTTTTATTTCTTAAGACTCGTCGGCCTTTTTTGATACCCGCCAAGATAATTCCTACCTCGAACGGCATTCGGAATAAATGCTGGCTACTTATTTTGCTGGCTGTATGAATACTCTGTATGCGTTATGTAACAGTATGATGTTTTTTTGGTCAGAATTCCATATTTTGTGCAGTAATGGGGTGTTATAAAGCATTTTTATGAATTAAATTCCTTTTGTGTCGTGTGTCGATGTGTGGTGATCTTTTGTTGTCTATATGTGACTATAAAGGACTAAAAGGGCGGGTCCAGTTTTGATACGACTTATGTTCGCGATGAATTGAAATTATGCCAATATTGTAAGTCGAACACATCTCCATTGTTACTTTATTAAATGACGCCATTGACTGGGTTTGCTTTGTGTTAAAAGGTCATAGGTTCATTCTGTTGGAGGAGTAATACTGTAATATTTATATTTATAGAGCATTGACTTGAGTTATTTGAGTAGTTAGTCTTTGATTCGACAGATTTGACAGAATTATAGTTTGGTTTGGTTATTCGTTGCAGAGATTGCCTAATTCAAACAGATTGAAAGACAGACAGACAACTTTAAAATAAATGTTTTTTAATACATCGTATATACCTACACTCATAATTGCATTTACTTAAAACTTGTTATTTTAATATAACAGACACTTCAATTTTATTTATTTGTATAGGTAGATTAAAAAGAACGAAATACTCAAAATGTTTCAAAGAATTTGATCTCAATATGAGCGACGATTTCTCCGAAACGGTTAAGCATTTCTGGGTAGCCAATTAACATACATTTATAGGTGTAAGTGGAATGTTTAAGGGTGTATGTAATTAGGATGTTATAATAGGATTCTACTTTTTATGAGTCAATAACTCAAACGAAATATTTGCAATAGGGACACATTAATAATTATTACAAAACATATTATTTTGGAATAATTTGAGTAATAAGGGTGTAAAACAACCCTGAGTGGATAGGGAACAAACGATTTTGAAAAAATATTTGTGTTTTTTTTGGAATATCTATGTCTGTTTGTTCGCGATAAACGCAAAAATTACCAAACGGATTTGATATAGTTTTTCTTTAAGAAAGATACTTAAAATCTGCCGTATATTTGATAGCAATTGGTTAAGTAGAACCGGTGATTATGATGACCAAAAAACTGTAGTCAACCTTCGCGCGGCCGGAGCCGGGAGCTTTGACTAGTTATTAATAATTTTATTTACCTATCGAAGTTTATTTTCCGTTATTACGTAATATACAATTAAGTGCCTACGTTATTTAACTCTTTCAGTCTTGGTGGTTAGTGTCACTAACCACCTATTCTCGATTTTTTATTTTTATATGCATGCTATCTAGCGACAACCCGTTAAATTATCACAAAAGTTCGAACTCTAAATTAACAAGATTCAATCGATTGGCGGTATATTGAATGAATGATAGTTCACTTTCGTCGAGTTGAATTTTGTGGTAACGTACTTTTCTTCGCGTGTTCGATAAAAAAAACTGTGAATTGGGTAAGTAAGTGGTTTTCTTTATTGTTTATCATGCAATGTATTCTCAAATATATATTTAGAAATATGAGACATAGATATATTATTACTTTTATGTTTTCGCTGTGTATTGACATCGAAACTTTAGTGGTTAGTAAACTAACCACCGTGACTGTTGTGGATTTATGGTCATAGACTAAATTAAATTTATACAGGTACATTATGTGTCGTTTTCGTATTTGTTACATTATGTCACGCTAGCTGAGAAACAAAGAAATCGCAAAATACTTGTTGGAAGATAGGTATTCCTTCAGGTAACGAGAGTATGCAGCAATCAGCATGTTGACTCTGAAAGAATTCAGACGAAGCGTATACCAGGGTCTACTGGCTCCCAGGAGACGCTGCTGCCTGTGGCCAATCCAGCCGAGGTGGGAGTGGCCCTCTAGAGGGCTGCTTCGAGGCTCTCCACGTATCCCTTTGACTAGCAGAGGGCACAATGG
The DNA here is from genome assembly GCA_963576445.1 of Lithosia quadra. Taxonomy (NCBI): domain Eukaryota; kingdom Metazoa; phylum Arthropoda; class Insecta; order Lepidoptera; family Erebidae; genus Lithosia; species Lithosia quadra. Next base: position 15,380,490 of record OY754880.1, on the reverse strand, counting down.
GGAGTGAGTGGGGGGCGAGCTGATTGTCTGCGCGCCGACGGTTGGGTGCCATGACGGCCACCTGTCACCCTACACCCCACTGTCAGCGAAGTGGCGCGATGCTCGCCTTCCCTTTTGGGGGGTCGAGGGGGCCATCTTAAAATCGTAGATGGCCCAGGGTTAGCTGGGGTGCGAGGGATATGCCTATTAGGTAACCTTACACCCCGGTAATTAAGACCCCAGGCGGCGTGCGGTTATAGTCGGTTTGATCCCGACATAACCATCCCCGATGGCCGATGGGGGTGGTATCCGCATGGATCCCGTCCCCGACATCCCGTCGGCCACATATTCTCGGGAATCCCCATGGATTTCCGAGAATATGTCAGAAACAAACATAGGCCCGAATCAGTAACCAGCGTCTGTAGTTCTGTGGCGTCTTCTCCAGGATCGGAGCATTTATAAAACGTCACAAGCCTACAGTCCCTGAAGAAATTTGTCTAGAATGCAGTCGTCATTAACCTGAGAGAAGCACTTCGAGAAGATGCTGTAAATGTAGCACTAAAGTATCTCTAATGCGTACTATGGCAGTGCAATACGTGTAAATTGCCCCTTGCCCCCTGCCTCAGAAAAAATATTTTTTTCAGATTTCCATAAAAAGTAATTTTTACGTTAGTTTTACCTTTGTAAAAGCTCTTTATAACATATAATATACTAATAATGTTCATGATTCATCATAGTTTTCTTTGTATCAACAGTCATGGTGGTTAGTGTTGCTAACCACCTTATTCCTCGAAAGCCTTATTAGCTAAATTTTTTTTTTCTATTTTATGTGATAATTTAGTCGTATATAATGCTAAAACTAAAACTTAAATGTTTAAAATATTCTTAATATAAAAGCGTGACTGAAAGAGTTAAGAGTTATGACATTATGTAACGAATTAAAAAACAATATAAGAATAATTCTGCATTTTATAATCATTGTTTTACTGATAAAACAAAGTTGTTTTAGCTTCTTTACATTTTTATTATCTCGGCAAGATAGTTTTTATGCAAAACAGTTACACAATCGTCTATGATCAGCCACAATACATTGGAATTACAATAAAGAACTGAATATGGAAGCCATGTCTATACAAAAGAATATTATTAATATTAGTGATATTTTTTATCAACCTGTATATATTATTTTACATTCTTTTTTGTTATATTGGCTGTACATGTTGGGCCAATGTTTGACCAATAGCTGCCACAGTTTATTCAAACTTTTATTCAAACAATTATATTATCCGGGTCATCCCAGTTGTATCCAAAGCTTACATTTTGGAGCCCGGAGTCCGTTCTCCTACTGCTTATTTGATTTATCTTGAATTTTACGAGAGCACCTGTAGACGGCATATATTTATGACCCTCAAACATCGAGAGGAAAACATGCGCTAGAGTTTTCTCCGCAAATCAGAAATAATAACTTTTTATATACCTAGGTTCTAGAATTCGGATAAACATACTTAAATACATTTTTTAGTTAATACTTAAGGAAATACTCAGACTAAATCATAGCATATACAAATCTTTGCATGGAATCCAACCCACTTTTTTATACTACGTAGGTGGCAGACAAGCACACGGCCCACCTGATGGGAAGTGGCCACCGTGGCCTATAGACGTGTGCAACACTAAGGGTGTCAAACACGCGCTGCCTACCCTGAAGGGAAGGGGGGAGGGCGCACTACCTCTCAGCATTGAATTGAATAAAATTAAATCATTAAGCAATTAACACGATCTGCTAATCGTAACTCGCAATTGATTATTTCAACATTCCAAGAATTCACAAACCACGATTACCGCTTATCATCAGGTAACAATAAAACCTTATCCAAAACTTATCTCCCATATAACGTCATTCAACGTCTCTACCAAACCCTTTGTTCATTGTCCTTTAGCACTAAAATTTCGCGAACCCGAAAACCGCCTGTCACCTCCTGTCTCCGAAACTAACATACCATTGTCTTTAGACCCATTCACGTACTGCATTTTACATATCTTCAATAGACTTCAGTTGAAATTTCAACTCTATTTCAAGTGCGATAAGGTTCAAATTGAATCATGAGCTGTTGTACTTAAGTCTTTTTATTGGGGGGTATGGCAGTATTTATGTCGTGTATGGACGTTTTTGTCTGTCAGGTTGGCCTATTTATTGCCAACCGAATAGGAATTGATAATTTGAAGCGTTTTGTTAAGGTTTATCTATTGGGAGGTAATATGGAGTGGTGAGTTTTTGTTGAAGGAAATTTATCGGCGGTATAACTGTGATACTTGAAGTTACGAACTTAAAAACTATGGACGGAGCGCGTTGAAGAATAAAACTGGCTACACTAGAGTTGGTACACTTGATTTTACGAACAAGTCAGCATTAAGTGACAAACGTTATTCGATTTAGTTAGTTTAAGTTAGTTTAGGTAGTGAAAAAATTACAGCATGTCTTGTGTACTGACATTGTGTAAAACCACGGTGACAGCATAAAAAAATATCCAGGAATTTCAATCAAAGGAGATGTTTCACAAAAATGTATGGACCTTGGGTCCGATAATTTCTGTACACTACTTAGAAAAAAAATGGCTAGGTTTAAATTAACCGGATAGCAGCGCCTCCCACTCGCCACAGGAGACGCTGCTGCCTGCGGCCAATCCGGCCGGGGTGGGAGTGGCCCTCTAGAGGGCTGCTTCGAGGCTCTCCACGTGTCCCTCTGACTAGCAGAGGGCACAGTGGGGAGCGAGCGGGGGGCGAGCCGACGGTTGGGTGACAGGACGGCCGCCTGTCACCCTACACCCCACCGTCGGCGACGTGGCGCGATGCAGGAGCGTTACACTCGCACTGCCTACACTAGGGAGATTGGGAGGCGAGGATTGGGGGAGGTGGGATTGGGTGGGGTCTTAAACACTGTACATAATTTATATTTATTCTAAACGTCAACGTTGGATTTTGACCACCCTTCGCCTCCGTCTGCTTAGCGCCTAAAAGTTCGCATGACAACAGATGCATAATTCACCGCCATGTTTTTTTTTTCATTCAACCAAGCGTATCATTTCAATTAAAATGTATTCTCATCGCATAGTTATAACATTCGATTGTCCACGCATGTTCGGCAATAAAACATAAATTTCGTTGCACAGATTCATTATGGAGCCATTTATTTTGTGTCACAGATTATATTATAGAGTAAATTTTAATGAGAGAATTGAATTTCAATTTAGTAAGCCATAAATAAGTATGGAATTTGATATCTTTCTAACTGGTCTATATAGTTTACTGTACGTGTTGAACTGGGCGTGGGTTCAATTCCCGCTTAGTGCAAATAAATATTTATGCATGAAAATGTCTACTTGCATTGATCTGGGTGTTTTCTGTATAATATACATATAATGTATTTACAAAAAAAAAGGTTTATAAGTAAGTATGTTTATCCGCATTCTAGAACCCATAAGACAAGCTAGTTCAGCTATGCTTAGCGAGACCACTGTGTAGAAAGTGGTAGATTTTTTTATATTCCATCGTGTTGTGTTCCCGCCGGTAAGTACGGTAGCCAGAGCTCACTGTATCCCACCTCCCTCTACCCCTTCCTAGCTTCCCTACCCCTTCCTAACCACCCCCTCTTGCCTTCAGGGTAAGCAGCGTGTGTGTGACACCCCTAATAGGCCATGGTGACCGCTTCATATCAGGCAGGCCGTGTGCTTGTCTGCCACCTACGCAGTATAACAAAAAATACAGACAATAAATAAAATAAACATTATTACTATCTCACGATAACAACAAATAAACAAACAACACTTAACCGCAAGCCCATTCTTAAAGAACAACAATAAATCACTTCAAACTTTACAACGTATCAAATTTCCGCCACCCAACACCAAAAACCTTATTAACCTTACAGTTTTAAGTTAAATTTATGCAATTAACCCTTGAATAAAGCCCTACGTCGATATATCACGAGTGGAGCAACGGTAGCTGTACTCACTGGGAGTCGAACCGCGTACCCGATAGCCTTAGGTCATCCGATAGGATCGCATCGGGACATTCGCCAACAGTATTCAGTTAATTGTGAGTTGCTTTAATTGACACTGTTGTTTCTGATCTCTGATTGTTCTGTTTTCGTTCGATTTTGTGGAAGATGGAAGAATGTTTTGTTGTTCTTATTTTGAATTTAAATTTTTGTTTGCAATGTGATTTTGTTTTTGTTTTACCTATACTTTTTGTTTGGGTTACTAGATTTTGTATGAAAATAGGTGACAATTTTGTTTGCAATACTTACTATTTTTTTGTGTCATACTACCTAAGAATTATGTTACTTGTGATATTAACAAAATAAAATTTTACTAAATACAGTAAAGTAATCAAAAATTAATGTTTAAAAGGGGCCTTGGGCCCGATAAATTGTACACTACTTATAAAAATTGCTAGACAATGTAGTTATCATTTTTCACTATTCAATTCTTATAATATTGCTTCTTAATTATGGGCGAAATCTTACTAAATAAACACTTTCTTACAACACAACAAACATGGCGGACTAAAACTATAAAAATGTACTCATATTTTATTAATTTATGCCCTTGAATTTCGGAGACGAATAAATATAATTGAATTTTTGCCAATAACCCGTATTATTTCTCTTTTTTTCTGTATTGTGTACAATTAGGAGGCCCAAAATGAAACATCTCCTATGTTCTTTGGTCCCTGTACCTAAGTTGTATTAAAACGGGAGTTTCCCCTTCGGGACCGGTCGCTTAGTTGGTTGACGTTTCCTTAGAGGTCCAAATACCATCTGGATATCGCTTTCCATTGATTCAAATTTGTATGGGAAAACCAGAGAGAAGTGTATAAATTGATTGCTTTCGTGATAGAAGATTATTTTGTATCACTGACACAGGACGGAATTAATAAACTTTTTTTTAAGTTTTCAACGCGTATAAATATCTACCTATGTTACATATTACAAATGACATAATTAATAGCTATGAATATTATTAAAATGAATTACTTCCAATGGTTAATAATATTTGCGTATATTTCCAAAATTAAAGTAGCCTAACTTACTCCTTGTTACAATGCTATCTGTAGGCTATCAGCTAATTAAAGTTCCGTCAAAATCGAACCAGCTATTTCAGAAATTAGCCAGAACAAACAAACAGACAAAAATTAACATTGTGTAACATCAGACACTTGCACTGCTGAGGAGTTTATAGAGGGTTGAAGTTGGGATTGGGGAAACGATGGGTTGGATGAGGTTGGGAGAGGGGTGGAGCTCTGGCTACCCTACTTACCGGCGGGAAAACAACACGATGGTTATTATGGCCGCGGTGTTCTGTAGGGTGGAGGTACTACCTCAGTCGGACGGCTCAATACAGACGGGTGATACCCTTGTGTTCTACCTCTGTATGTCTGTACGTATAGGACCATGGGTCACTTCCTTATTTCGTTTACTTGTTAGTACTTAATAAAGTCTACGGTATATTTACCACGTTGCCATATAAATGGCGTAGTTAATTTATTTCACGTCATAATAATTTCAATAGTAGCGTTTTAATGCCATTGCCTTTCAATCTTGCTGTTCACGTCGAATTGATTTTATATCATACAAGTGAACAGTTAATTTATAATAGGTAGGCCTATGAAAATGTGATTGGAATGCGTTGAAGAAGGAAGTGACTGAGGAGATGACACCAGCGCTGACAAGAATGTATGGAGGAGAATCACAAACATATATTGCGCCGATGCCAAATAATTGGGATATGGGCAGGGATATGATGATCAGGTATTCTTTTATCGAAAGTACCTCTGTCTGTCTGTCTGTTACGCTTTCACGCCTGAACCGCTGAACCGATTTTGATGAAATTTGGTATAGAGGTAGATTAGATTAGACCTCGAGACATAGGCTATGTTGGGTCGCGATAACCGACATCCACGCGGGCGTAGCCGCGGGCAAAAGCTATGTTATATACTAGCTAAAATTTTGTATATCCCCATTACAGAGTAACCAAATTTAAAAAAAACGAATACGAATCAAATAGATTTCAATTTACAAATGATAGTAGTCAAAACTTCAGCATTGGATACACATAAGGTATCGTACCATATAAATATAATCACGATTATAATCACGATTGAACTCCGACATCTAATGAAATAATGATCCATTTAAAACATATCTTGTAGAACATGTCCAGTACAGAACAACTTAGGTTATCCACTGGCATAAAGTTATAAATAATTTCTTATGAATAAATAAATGTACTACTTTTAAAAAAATGTCCGGTTGTAATACCATAATAGATTGATATTTCATCGACTTGCCAGATTCAGCAGTAAATACTTATGTCAAAGAAATAGAGTCGTATTTCGCACGTATATCAGTTCAAGAGTATATTAAAAATAATTTATGAAGATACATAGACATATTATTCAGATTAAAAATTCTACAATATGGTCAGAAGGATATACAGAATCAGATTGGCGTAGAAAAAAAAATAACAGGTTTTTTCGAACGAAAAGAATGTTTGGAGTATTTATTATTTACACACCGCGATGTTGTATAAAAACCTCATAATCGGACAATTTGATAATTGTCTATATTAATTATTCAACGGAAATATTTGGACGATCTCCGCACTTATTTAAAACTTTTTAATTATCAACATTAATATCTGTTATTATACATACTAATTAGTATCAATAATAGTATATAAAAGACTACAAAAAAAGCCTGTCGAGTTTCTTGCCGGAGTTTTCTCCAGATGGGCTGTATTGCAAACCGGTAGTCAATATAATGAACATCAGTAAGGTAATCTATTATTCAGTCAGCATTGTGTTAGTGATAATAATAATAATGGCATAACCTCCTCTACCAACCTCTCCTAAGTATGATGGCTTATTATTGCTAAGCTTCTATTGGTAACTAAGCCTTCTTCAAAAGAAAATATACAAAATAAAATAAACAAATAATAAAATATATTAAATAGCTATTGCCCGCGGCTCCGCCCGCGTGGATTTCGAATTCCTTAATTTTTTGAAAACAAATTATAGCCTATGTTCCTTCCAGATATTGTAGCTTTCTATAGGTAAAAGAATTATTGAAATCGGTCCAGTAGTTTCGGAGCCTATTCGAGACAAACAAACAATCAAACCTTTCCTCTTTATAATATTAGTATAGATAAACGATGTTAGACATTAACTTACTAAAACAATCGTATTGTTAAGTACAGAATTTTAGATTAACATGGTCATCTAATTACTATTAAAATAGTTTTCGGTTAATGTATCAATAAATATTATGATTATTTAAAATACAATTGTGACTTTTAATTTCTGATCTTTTTTTATATTTAGTCCGCCGGTTTGACTGCACCCGCCTAATGGTAAGCTGAGATGCCGTCCTAAAAGTAGTGGTTACCATTCCCAAGGGATGCCCCTAAAATAATGACCTCCATCGGTCAGCCGCTGTAGACAAGTGTCACAGCGTAAATCGCTAAGCAAACGAATAGATTAAGTCGACCAATCACTTTCAAGCTCGTCTCCGGCGTACGAAGCGCGCGCCGCGGCGGAATCACGAGCTGGAGTGTGATTGGTTGACCTAATCTATTCTATTCCTTAGCAATTTAGACTTTTAACATTTTTTAAAGCTTTTTCACGCCCCGCTTAAAGAGCCCGGGATTTTAAGAGGAATCCTTTTCATTTTCCAAGTTTCTCTAGCGATCCCTTATTATAAGGACCTACTCGTTTTACACTATACAAGTAATGTTGTATGCTGTATTGTAATGAATCACTTTTTATTATCTTTGGACCGGCTTATAATTTATTAGTTAACTAGACTAGTTGATTGGGTCGCATAGTTTCCACTGCACTTGCGGCCTAGAATATCTATTAAGGGTTTATTTTCATTATTCAGTGAATCTAATTAAGTACAGTATGTTTGAATTGACAATCGCAAAAAAAGGCGTCATAATTTCTGATGTCAATATAGAAGGTATATTTCTTAATTAGGCACTTAAGTGGCGTAGCGGAGTACCTACATGCGACTACTATAATAGGGGACGCGTGTTCGATTCTTGCGAGTGCAAATATTTGTACATAAGTCAATTAGGAATAAATCGTAATTTGGTTTTGCGTCCATCGCGAACAAAAAGACAAGAATATCAAACTAAATAATTTTTTGTCCTCACAATCATTCATAATACATAACCCAAGTTTCTTTTTCATATTTACAATAAACAGACAGTTACTTTACAATCTGGTATTTATATTAAAAGTCTGAGAAAATATTCGTGTCCGATCATTATATTTTTAAAACATACCGTTTCCATTCTCATGATTGCTCAATTCGTAATTACTTGTACGATTCAAAAAGATGTTAATCGTTTTATTGTCGACCACTTATTGCTGTTATAGCCTCTAGTAAATGCAATGGTAGGTAGGTACTTCGTTTGGCTGTTAAAAACCCATCACTTTTACAACGACTTCAATATTCTTATATTATTGACCTGTTTTGTACTATGTTGTACCTAAGTACTAAAATAAGTAGTATAGAATAATTCAATGGTTTTTACTTCTTCTCTCGTATCGATGTTGCCACTTACGGAACGGATATCGTTCTTCGAAAAGGCTTACTAAACCCCCCTTTTTTCCGTGCGGAAATCCTCATGGATGTACCCACCCCACGGCCAGCCGGGTAGGTTATGTCGCTAGACGCTAGACGGTGTGCGGTTTTAGTCGGTAAGAGTCCGCTCTTGCCGACTAAAACCGCACACCGTCTAGGGTCTTTTGACGCCAGGTTGTAACGTGGCCCATAGAGCATTTCTCTCGCACACCGGCTTTACTACACCTCCCCTGGGTACCCATAGGCTACGGTAACCGCTTATCTAAAAAAATAGCAGCCATATAGATGACACCAATTGGAGGCATTATTGTAAGATTTACCTGCTTTTAGATATTTTAAATTATTAAGCAATGTAGAGACTTAATTGTAATCAGAAATGTTATCAGAAATTTATAATAAGTACCTAAATTATTAAATGTTCCTACCCACCGCACTATAAAATAGTATTAATATTTAAGTCATTACTGTTTTGTTTTTCAAAATTAGTTCCGCAACTTCAAATGTATTAGACATTTTCACAAAAGTCTAAAATTACAAAGTGACTGTAACATAGGAACAATATGGTTTTAGTTAGCAATACCAAAACAGGCCACCTCACAATGCAAAATAAACTTTTCAATACTATAATGTTTTTATTTTAATACAAACTTCTGTGAAAATTTGCCCGATTTGTTGACTTTTATAATGACTGTTCTGATCTCTTGAGCAGTAGCTTGATGATACATAGGATACTTACCTTCTTTGATAAATAGCTTATCAAACTGGAAAAAAAATAGATTCGAACCAGTAGTACATTTTTTTCGTGTGGAAATCCCGCCCCCTCCCCCCAGTTTTGTTGGATTTTGAACCGACTAAAACCGCACGCCGTCATGGGTTACAGCCATTTTCTTGAGCTTTCTAACTTTTATAATATTTATATGAAAAAATCTACGTCCTGTATCGCTTGGTAACCGAACCCAGGACTGCAAACTCACTCTACTGCACCACTTATTTCAATTTCATTATGTTGAAGTCATGAAAATGTTTATTACATGATAATAAACCTAGGAACTTTTTATAGTTGCAAATATTGCCATGCGCAATTTATGCATAGCAAAAAGAATGAAAAATAAATAAACAACTCATGTTCCATTTATTGCAAACGTCAGTCATTTTATGGGTAATATTATCTTTATAGGTTTTTACCGGGTTGGAGGCTGCTTCAGTAAAACAATGTTTTTGAAACGCACGATTCAAAAACTTACTGTCGCTTGTATAATTAAATTTTTAAAATCTAATTGAAAATGAATCAAACTATGAATGATTTTGAAGGTTTAATAACCTCAAAAATTTGTTCTTCTTTTGTTAGTAACAATAAAATTGATTGATGATTGAAATATTTTTTTTTTTATGTAGGACACTTCAAAAGGACTTCACCTCACCTGATGGTAAGCTAAAGGTAAAGTCTCAGGATTAACAACAACAAAACCTAACTAAAACGTCGGTTTTTCTACCAGATCTTACGAAATACAAAAGTTATTATTAAGATTATCCATCGAATCGAATTAAAATCTCGCGTTTTGTAAGCGTGGCATTACGGAATCTGACTTCTGAGTTGAATTATTAACTATATCAGTAATATTAAGCCAATACTTTAGATTATTAAAGTCAAAGAGTACATTCAAAGTCAGCATTATGTATTATTATTGTGAATAAATGCAAGATAAGTTTTTGCTTCCAAATGTAATTAATCCTTTTTATGCGATTATGTCTGTATACGAGAGCAAATGAAAATGTTAACATCTATATTAGCTATAGCGGCAGTTAAAGTTTTAACGATAGAGCTATTTATGCAGGTTTTAACCGATGTCAAAAAGGGGTTTACAGTTTGAGCCTGTATGTTTGTCCTCGATTATCTCGCGTTGGGTAGAACTGATTTTGATGCGGTTTTTAGGAAAATGTTTGTTATATTCTGTAAAAAGTTTTAGTATCTATACTAGTTGATTCTATTTTATTTACAAGCTTTTGTTTAGTTTCGTCTGTCCGGTTGTCTGTTATCAAATCAACGTTGTCTGTAATCAAATCTTGCAAGCCATTTTTCGACCACTTCTGGTTATCCGATGGTGCTGAAATTTGGCATACTTATTTAAGTCCCATGACAATGCAATATTGTAAATAATAAAAGCTTGTTTTTAAAAAGGTTTTGTTTAAACAGCATTGTTTTGTAAAATAAATTATAAAAATAAAAATGACATTATATTATTTCACGTATAAATCTTTTGTTCCAGTTAAGTTTTTTGCGTTTGAGTCCGAGATTAATTTATTATTTCTGATTGATATTCATTAACTTTTTTGAGAGCAATTCCCTTCTGTATCCGTTGTTTAGCAGGTGTACAGACTTGAGGTGGACTTGGGCTTCAAAGATCTGCATGAAGCCTTCCAATCAAATACGTTTTAAAATCCAAGATTCAAATATATAAAATTGGTAATAAAGTATATTGATAGTCATGAGTGAACTACAAATGTGTCAAAACATAACTCAAAAATAAAACATTTATCGCAAATAATAAAACATAATCACATCTCGACACATCCGTTGTTATTTTATAATTTAGTAGCTATGGCAGTAAAATTTCCCAACACCAAAACTTTGATTGACAAATACATTTCGGATATGTTAGTGATTTGATGATTCTCTTCATAAAACAACCAAAAATCAACACTATTCTATTAAAAGACTTAAGGTTCAATTTCAATTGTACCTCCAATGGCATTCTAATATGTAATAACTATAAAATTATTCCAATACAAAACTACTTGGCGAAAGGTAGACCGTATCACGTGGCGGTCGGAATCTTAATACTATTTTTGCTTGCAATGAAAACTGCTCCTTATTTCTATGTCATAGGAAGACTAAAATCAATTGCGTGGGAATTTCATTAAAGCTTATTGAAGCTTCAATGGAAACTCTACCTTATTTTTTGTTTGGTAAAGTAGGAATTTGAATGTAGTGTTTTAGTCGGGGATATCAAGTTTCTTTCTCACTTCGTCAGGTGTCGCTGGCGGCGTGGCTTTGTTTTGCTCAGTTTTGTTCTACGGAGTGTGAACTTAAGGCTGGGAGGAAACGTTCAACAGAATAACCCTTGTATTTTTTTTAATACAAATGTATGAAAGGGGTGTTTGAGTTTATGCATTGTTTTGTTTGATTTTTGTCTGAGTGAAAGTTTGGTACGATGACCGGATTATGGAGGCAGACAGCTGTCCTTCCTGTCACACTGGTTCCGTGAAAGTGATATAAATTACTAGATATCACTAATAGTTAAGTTGGAGGTTGCAGGTTCGATTCTGCTTTGTGCAAATTTTGTATGCATTAATGTGTCTTATCTATTACAATGGTTTGAGTGTTTGTACCTACTTCTATTATTATCATGTCAAATCATCATCATTCTCTGAACCTTTTTCCCAACTCAGTTGGGGTCGGCTTACCAGTCTAACTGTGATGCGGCTGAACTTCGATGATGACATGATAATGATTATTATCATGTCAAATGTCACAAAGAAATTAATAGATTGCTACTTCTCAAAATCACTTCATCATTATTACTGCGTTTCATTTTGAAACCCGGAATCCTATTCTTTCTGTTGATTTTAGGTTTCACTAGAGGGACTTCCTAATACCCAGAGGAATGCATACCAGAAAAAATTTCGCTTATCAACCGAATATCTTAGTGGAGTCCAATAAATCCCACTTTTAACATTTTTATCGATCAAGATTTTAGTATCGGTTTAGTATCGATTTAGTGTCGATTTAATATCGATTCAAAAACCGTTTTCCGTCCCCCCATTTCCCACGAAACCACCATCGTGACAATCTTATATAACATGTTATGTAACACGTTATACATCATCGATCATCGTGGTTATCGAATGTTATCTGATCCGTGATACGCTGGTGTTAAATACTACCCATTGTGACAGTTTAACTTTGGGCATTAGGATCGTGGGTCGGTGGTACAGACAGCAAACAAAACTAGATAACTTTTTGGGATGCAATTGTTTTATTGATTTATTAACCCTTTTGAGTCAAATAAGATTGTTTATTAATGTTTTTATAACTTAGAAACTGTAGTGGAGATATTCCAATTTACTGTGGAACAAATTAGTCAAATATCATGGTATGTGCTACTCTGAGAGCTAGAGATCGAGACTTACAAAAATTACAGAAATACAACTTTCAGTGTGTTAAAATAAATCATAATTATTTTATTCATGAAACTAGTTTTCAAAGATTATCGTCGCTTCATACTGTGTTAACTTAAAATTACTTTGTTAGTTTGAGGTTGAGTTGAACAATAGGTACTTAAAAAGAAATCGGAAAGCAAGTGCCTTGACCCTGAAATAATTTAAAAAAAATCAGGGGGAAATAAAATCCTTTCAAAAATTATATGCCTAGATATCTACGTCTGCTAGCTTATAAACAGAGTAAAAATAAATCTGCCAAACATCATTTGAATTTAGAACTTCTTACTTTCTTTTGTGAAAATTGTGAATCTTTTGAAAAAGCTATTCACAATTTTCACAAAAGAAACGCAAACTTAAAATCAATTCCAAATTACAAACCCTATTTGATTTAACAAACATTCTTTAACTTTTTATGCTATCGGTACATCAAGCATTCAAGTTTTAATCCACGCTCCGTGTAAAGTATTTCAACACGGCCGTCTAGCTGGTCGGACGACATACGATCTCTCTCTCCACCCTGTAGTGTAAGAGTGGGATAGAAGACATCGCACGGGCTCAAAGAAGGCAAGTCTTATTAACATGAAGAGAATGAGTGTGGAGTAATGCATTCTATTGATAAGGTGTAATCCTAATCAAAAAATAACTGGCCGGCTGACTCATCGGCTGTCGTATTCAAATTTTGATAGAAATGGATAGAAAGTTCAGTTTTCCGATTAGAAATTTATTAGGAAGTAGAGCAGATTAGATGCATTGCCATCCGTAGTAGTGAAAATTCTTCTATCTTTATATCGACGGTAAAAAGAAAAAACACATTAAGCTACATTTTTTGAATTTTACAGGAGAGCCAATCAAAGTTAAATTTTTTCGAAAAAAAATCATAAAAAAGTCGGATTTAGGAAAATCAGCGAAAAAACAGTTTCTTAATTTTTTAAGTACTTTCATTCTACTGTACCTACGTGTGTATGTCACTGAACTCCTCCTAAACGTGTGGACTGATTTAAATGATTTTATTTATATGTGTTTGGGCGGCACCCTTTTTTTTATCGTGCGGAAATCCCCATGGATACCACCCCCATCGGCCATCGGGGATGGTTATATCCGGATCGAACCGACTAAAACCGCACGCCGTCTCGGGCCTTAATTAAAGTTAAAATGTATAAAATACCTTACATGTAGAGTTGCACCAAATATTCTGTTATTTACCTGAAAAAAAAAAAACAAAAATTAATTAGGTAAGTATACATTTCACGGGTTATTTTGCACTCTATGCAAAATAATTGTATTATTCTAAATCAGTTTAACTTTAGGGCGTATGGGGTTCAAAAAGGGCCTGAGCTAATCTCGCCAGGTATTGCTGGATGAGGCACTAGCGCAGGCTTTCCTCTCAGGGTTGTAGTCAGATTGCAGTCACTCCTGTAAATTCCCATAGCAGAGCGGATTCCAACCTCCAAATTGTAAGCTCAATGGAATCAATCGAATCAAAAGACAATGAAAGAGTAGGTTTTTTCTTATACTACGTAGGTAGGAAGACAAGCACACGGCCCACCTGATGGGAAGCGGTCATCGTGGCTTATGTTCGTGTGCAACACTAAGGGTGACACACATACGCTGCTTACCCTGAAGGGGAGGGGGAGGTCTAGGAAGAGGTGGGGAGAGGAGGGATACAGTGAGCTCTGGCTACCCTACTTACCGGCGGGAACACAACACGATGTTTATTATGACCGCGGTCTTCTGCAGGGCGGAGGTACTACCCCAGTCGGACAGCTCATTTTGGACGGGAAATACCGACCTACCTTTTTGAACGATGACGTCACAAAAATAAATGACAAAAATGTCACACCGCTTACTGATACATAAGGCACATCTCAATCTCCAACTCGTGACAAAGTCATTACGCTTAAAAAGAAAAAACATATACAGCACGATTTTATACCGGAAGATAAGCAAACTTGTGTTATTTTGGAATGAAATTTAATTTAATCAAGAATGCTACTACTTTGTTGAATCCACAGAATAAAAAAGCATCTGCAAGTTGGGGCAGGGTTGCGTCACCACAAGGTTAAGTCTATACTTAACCTATAAGTCTATACTTAAATATGTTACTATTAACATTTAACCCTAAACTTCAATGGACTAAATTGAAATGAAACTACACTGAAAGTGCAAGCTATCAAATAAAAAAAGAATCATCAAAAATGATTCACCCAGTCGAAAGGTATGAGGTACATAACCGTATTTTGAAGTCGGTTAAAAAAAGCATCTAGAACATAATAGTATGTAATACCACTGACAATTTGAAAAATGCCATTTAATTGTAGACTTTATTTTTATCAAGTTAAAGTCTAAAATCAAATGATATTTTGTAGAGTGAATGAAAAAGCTAAACGAATTCTTTTCATTTGATTTTAGACTTTAACTGTATAACGGTAAAGTCTACAATTAAATAGCATTTTTAGAGTGTCAGTGGTATTACAGTGGTTTGTCTTTAGCAGAATCGAGGCCCAGAACGACTGCTACAACTGTGGTAGCGGGTTCGATTTCCGCTCAGTGCAAATATTTGTATGCATGAATATGTCTATTTGCATTAGTCTGGCTATTTCTATGTATAATAATATACCTATGTATTTACAGAAAAAAAAGTATATAAAGTATGTTTATCCGCATTTTAGAACCCATAACACAAGCTAGTTAAACTATGCTTACTTTGGGACTAGAGAGCGCTGTGTAGATTATCGTAGAATTAATTTTATTTATCTATACCAATATTATAAAGAGGTAAAGTTTGTGTGTTTGTTAAATTGCAAGGGGTAATCTCGGGATCTAAAGAACCGATTTTAAAAATTCTTTCACCAATAGAAAGCCAAGTCATTCATGAGTATCATAGGCTATACCTATATATATTTTATTGGAAAACTGGAATTTACACCCGGGCGAAGCCGGGTCCCGGGTCGCTAGTTCATTTATATAAATTAATAAATACTTACCAATTAATGATAACGTACATAATTATATCTTATATAAACAAATATAAGTAAATCATATTTCACATTGCCGCTGGAATTTTAATTGCCCACGGTATTATTAATCAATAAAAATGCTCCTGTAATAATTATATTATTAACTTAACTTAATATGCGTCGTTAAAGTTCATTTGCACTTTATAGCCCAGCCGCTTAAGCTCACAACCAGTTGTGTGATATGCTTAATACAATTACTAGGCATGCCCGCGGCTAATACTAGGCTATATGTATACCTACTAGCGGACCGGACATACGTTGTCCTGGATACCGACTGCAGCGCCATCTGCCGGGCTGATTTGTCAGTCTAAGCCATCCTGGGTGCCACCCAAACTCATACAAAAAAATCATTCAAATCGGTTTATACACACGCAGGTACAGTAGAATTTATTTAATAAAGACAAACACAATCTTACTACGTTAGTACATTATATTAGTATTATTATACATACATACATACATACATACATAGTCACGCCTTTTTCCCATTGTGATAGGCAGAGACAACATCTTTTCACTTGCTACGATCTTGGCATACTCCTTTCAACTTCAACTTTCATAATTGTTTTCACACACGCACGCCGGTTGCGGATACTCTTGACCCGGCCTTTCTCCAAAACGTCCTGGATCTGATTAGAATATGTACGCCTAGGACAGCCTTTACCAGGTTGCCAATTCACCCTCTCCTCATAATAATATACCTAGGTATCTGTTTCGTCTAATAATAAGTCGTTAGGGAGATCGAGGAGGCCATCTTTAAACGGTAGATGGCCTGGGGTCAGCTGGGTACGTGAGATATGCCTAATAGTTCAAGAAATTCGATGTGAATAAATGAATTGATGGATTGATTGATAACCTTACATACCTACCGGTACATAAGACCCTAGATGGCGTACGGTTTTAGTCGGTTCGATTCCGACATAACCACCCGTAGCCGACGGGGTTAGTATTCAAAGGGATTTCTGCACGATAAAAAAGGTATAGGTATACTTATCAAATAGTCTTATTTTCTTTTAAAATATTAATAATTTCAAAATTAAAAGTTTCAGTGCATTAACGTTTTGTGCAAAAAAGACGCTAGTCACATATACGAAAAAAATGATCATAAAGGATCATTATACTTTTAGTACCTATAAAAATGTACCACAAAAATAAAACCACTTGTCTTTCACACGTAATTAGTAGAAAAGTAAACTATAAATTTAATTATTAATGATATAGTGCTGTAATTAGTAATGCTAATAATGAAATTATTACTATAAACTTTTTCAGACTTTTTTAATGACCATTTAATGATCATGACCAGCAAAGACCGTAATTTAGACCATACTTGAAAGGGGACTGACTAATTCCGAACATTATTATGTACTCTGTAGTCTATGCAACTGTCATGACTGGACTCCTGCGCATGAGTGCGTCTTGATTTATAACTTCATTATATATTTTTATATTTTTGCAAAATAAAAAAAAATCACATGATTTTAATTAGTAACGTGAACTGTTTGCTTCATTATTGGAACATTGCATTTAATTACCGTGAGACATCATTAAAATGGTTAAAATTACTGATTGTTCCGTTTTTTTAAACTAGTTACTGGCCGCAGCTTTACCCGTATAGAATTATGTGCTCATAAGAACATAATCAAGAAATTTTAAGCAGAAAACAAATAATTAATTTAATTGTATAAAAAATGTATTTTACATCATCATTCTCTGAACCTTTTCCCAACTCAGTTGGGGTCGGCTTTCCAGTCTAACTGTGATGCGGCTGAACTTCGATATTTTACGTGGAGCGACTGCCATCTGACCTCCACAACCAATGGCGATATCGAAGTTCCAAGTTAGACTGGTTGGACTTTTGAGGGCTCCAACTACCCGTAACGACTGCCATAGATGTTTGTATGGCAACCGGGACCGACGGCTTAACGTGCTCTCCGAGGCACTAATAAACCTGCGATAAATACACACATAACTTCGAAAAGCATCGAGAAGTCATTGGTGTGTGCCATAGTAAACCTGGGATCGAACCCGAGACTTCGTCTCAGCAGTCCAAACATAAAAACACAGGCAAATACATTTTTTTATACAACATAGGTGGCAGACAAGTACACGGCCCACCTGATGGGAAGCGGTCACCGTGGTCTATGGACGTTTACAATGCAACACTAAGGGTGTCACACACGCGCTGCCTACCCTGAAGAGAAGGGAGGAGGGTTATAGCTTAAGAGAATATTGTATTTCCCGTTTATAATATTTATCCCTGCCTGATACATTTAGCTGTAAGAGTTTGTTTTAATAACAAACATCCAAATATTTACACAAATTTTCGCATTTATTATTATTTAGTAAGATGTGAAATTACTTACTGCTAGCCTGCATGTGCAGACACTACACGGCGTATGCATTTTAGAACGTTTTATATAAGGAAATTAATTTGGTTTAAAAAAATTGCCATAATGAAAATCCAAAAAATCGAGTTTAAAACCCTTTTATTTTTAAACCTAACTAGTGACGTGTCACGTAGCGTCGCAATATCAAAAGCCGGTGTTACTTTCCATATTAGATATTTCTCAACGCAATTTACTTTTACTCATAACTCTGTCGATAATGTCACATCCCTAAAAACTCGAGTTGAAAAACTAACTAGTAACAAAAATGACAAGTAGTAGTACTGTTTCCTTCGCACAAGGTTCAGTGTCCGTTCTTAATTATAATAATATCAACCAGTTTCTGCTCACTCTGCTAAAATGTTAGATTAAAAAGTTTGTTTGGGTAATTGAGAACTTTATTTATGAACCATATAAAAATATTACGAGCAGTTAATCAGTAGCCGCTTATTGATCACAAATATGCGATAAAATATAAATCAAGGTGTTTTAGTGATGTAGACGTATTCACATAATACGAGTTATCGATATCGACTAAACGAAAGCAATAGTTGGCCAGTAATAATTTTGGATATTAAAAAAATTGAAGTCGTAAAAATTGTTGATTAAAATGGTAATCGTTTTTTATTTGGTTTAATGAAGAAGTAATTGTTCTACCTACTCGTAACTAGTATTATGGATATGAAAGTAACTTTGTCTATCTGTCTGTTACCTTTTTAAGTATGGACTGAATTTGGCATACACCTGCAGTGGGTCTACCATAATTATGCTAAAGCGTGTTTTGGGCCACAATCATGATTTAAATCTGATTTAGCTGGTGTATCTGTATAGCTCTATTCACTTTTCTCTAGATCATTACCAAAAATCAAACACTTATCATGACTAAGATAATACCTACGTATTACCTAATCAGATACAATATTTTAGTACGAATCCAAAAATCGACTAAACGCATTTGTACATCACTACAATACATTTCTCAATACTAATTAGTTTCAGTGATATCATTGAAGAAATTTTGGTAGATTGATCAATAACATGTTTCTATCATAACTACTACAATTAGTAACCTTTTAAAAAACCGTTATAAGTTTTCATCAGAGTGGTGTTGTACTTTGATCGGACCGATACCAGTTACAATTAATTGATGGGTTAAATTTTATTTCTTTGGGTATAATAATTAATAATAACGATATGAGAGTTGTTGTTGCTTCCGGATATCTACATGTCTCTATGTTAATTTCATTCTTTTAAACATTTATTCGTTTCCAAACTGTTAATTTTTCAACGATGCTATACGTTTTTTAATACCCATCTCTGTAACACTATGACTATTGAACATTTTTTTTATATTGTATGTATGAGGTCTTCAGGAGCCATCTTCATGCCTGAGCACCTGTTCATTGATGTGCGAAGGTCTGGTTTTCTTCAAAAAGCGGACCCCGGGCTCCGAGTTGAAAACTTCAGATACCACCGGCATCATGCTAAGATGATGACTTTTTTTTAAACAGTTTTATTTAACTCGTCCTGTTTGTTTGGGTCAAATCTAGTAATTGAAATTTGACCCCCTTTCAGTTTTCTGATTTGTCTGATATTTGGCAGAAGTCTTTAGTTCTGATGACAATACAATTTTAAACTGTTTAACTTAAAAAATATTTTTTTATAATTTATTTTAAGTATTTTTGTAACCGATTATTCCCTCTTTAATTAGCAACCCGCAGTTTAAATCTTACATCTTTTCTCCCTTTTTTTTCTTTCTTTTTTATACAAATTAACTACCCGATGGGAAGCAGTCACCTTGGCTTATCTATACTAATATTATAAAGAGGAAAGATTTGTTTTTTTGTTTTTTTGTTTTTTTGTTTTTTTGTTTGTAACGAATAGGCTCCGAAACTACTGGACCGATTTCAATAATTCTTTCACCAATAGAAAGCTACATTATCTGTGAGTAACATAGGCTATAATTTATCTCCAAAAAATTTAGGGATCCTTACTAAAACTTCAATAATGTAACCCAAGGTGTAAAAAAATGACCTAAACAAATTACTTACATCGCGTGCGCTGCGAAAACTATTGAAGATAGAACAAAATAATGTACTGTGGAAATGTATAACATAAAATGGTCTACAAAAAAGTCCGCGATAGCATATGTCTACCTAATAAGGGTAGCCCACAGTAACCGTTTTTATCTTTACAAATTACAAAAAAATCATGTGTCATTTTCAAAGCTAATTTTAACAATACAGTATTATTTCTTATCCAATTAAATACGTTAGATACGTTGTACGTTTAATGTTGATCAAAATTGCCATTCACGCTATATAATTATCATAAATAGTTTAAGAGTTATCGCAATATGAAAAATAATGCGCGGCGAAATAAATGCAAGTTGAAATGCGGACGTAAATCAGACCAATATTACTTCGGGACATCATAGGTACGTAGGTAGGTATCTAAACTGTGCTCAAAATAATTATGCTCTATACACGCAGTACAGTTTTCTTGGGTGCCTTTGAGGATAGCACGGGCTGCTACAGCACTGGACGAGCTCAAATTCACCAATCATGGGCAACATCCATTCGCGCCAGGACGTCGTTTGTCTCGCGAATTATACCTATCTAAGATTATGTTTCCTGAGGTATATCTTTGTATTCCCATCCAAATAAATTATTGAAATCGGACTTCAGAGGAGGGGATTGGAGAGATGGGGTGGGGGGTTGTGAGCTCTGGTTCCCCTTCTTACCGGCAGCGGGAACACAACACAATGTCTATTATGACTGCGGTCTTCTGTACCCCCTGTCACCCCATCCCCTCTTTTCCGGGGTTCGGTACGGACATCATGCTTTTTTTTATACCACTTAGGTGGCAGACGAGCACACGGCCCACCTATATGACCTATGCACCTATGGACGTGCGCAACACCAGGGGCGTCACACTCGCGCTGCCGACCCTGCAATATGCTTCTAATGCCCTTCATGAAGAACCCCATATTTAGCCGCCAGGGAAAACCACTGCAGAGAGATCGTTCCACAGCCTAGGCGTGCGCGGAATGAAATTTCTTTCAAACCTTACAGTACGCACTGCAGGCGGATGCAACGTGTGGGGATGAATTCCCTGTCTGTGGCGAGCGGTGCGATGATAGAAAGTAGCTATAGGCTAATGCCATGCCATCCCAGGGTCAACTGGGGGGGTGCGGGCCGGAACCTCCACGTGGTGCACCTGGGCAACGGAAGCGAGCAGCGCCTCCCACTCGCCACGGGAGACGCTGCTGCCTGCGGCCAATCCGGCCGGGGTGGGAGTGGCCCTCTAGAGGGCTGCTCCGAGGCTCTCCACGTGTCCCTCTGACTAGCAGATGGCACAGTGGGGAGCGAGCGGGCGGGGGGCGAGCTGATTGTCTGCGCGCCGACGGTTGGGTGACAGGACGGCCTCCTGTCACCCTACACCCCACCGTCGGAGAAGTGACGCGATGCTCGCCCCACCCCCCCTTTCGGGGGGTCGAGGGGGCCATCTTAAAACCGTAGATGGCCCGGGGTCGGCTGGGGTGCGAGGGATATACCCATTGGATAAACTTACACCCCGGTTACTAAGGCCCGAGACCGCGTGCGGTTTTAGTCGGTTCGATCCCGACATAACCACCCCTGATGGCCGACGGGGGTGGTATCCATGGGGATTTCCGCACGATAAAAAAAAAAGGGTCAACTGGGGAGCGCGGGATATGCTCTAAGTAATCTTACACCCCGGCAACTGAAGACTTGAGACGGCAGCGTGCGGTTTTTATCAGGTCTGAGTGAGACTTAACCGCGCCTGCTGGCTGACAGGGATGATATATGAAGGAACTTCCGCACGAAAAAGGAATTTGAAACAGAATTCGAAATCCACGCGGGCGGAGCCGCGGGCAACCAGCTAGTAGCTTATATACTTACTATGTAAGTACTTAACAAAATCTTACAAAAAAAAACCAACTTCACCTTGACCAAATTTAAAGTGTTACTTTGTGACCTAAATTAACAAAGATTTTTGTTATACTACCTGCTTAAGTGGCACACAAGTATACGGCACACCTGATGGAAAGCGGTCACCGTGACCTATGAACGTGTGCAACACCATGGGGTTCACACTCGCGCTGCCGATCCTGAAAGGTGGAAGGGAACTAGTAGGGGAGAATGGATGGGCTCTGAAATTACATTAAGTAGTTGAAGAATGTCTACTCGTTCAACTAGCAATAAAAATGTGTAGAAAATTCATTCACCTACTGAATAATGACGTCATCAAATGCAAATTACAATTAATCCTCTGTCATGTCATATGAACAGAGAATTCCGACGTCAAAAGATATTAAGTACAAAACGGATTCAAGCGAAAATAGGTTCTAATTATAGTGCACTAGAGATGAATATTAAATATCTCAAGAAATAAGCTACAGGAGGAATGTAGAAGCTATCGATCGTTTTTGCTAATACATACAAAAGAATCTTTATAGTACACGATTTTAATGTCCTTTGATAGCAACTCATTTATGTCCCACTGCTGGGCACGGGTCTCCTTTCCTCTAACGAGAGAGCTGAGAGAGTTCAGACCTTAATCCACACACGCTGGCCTAATGCGAGTTGATGGATCGGACATATCCTTAGAATTTCTTCTAGGATAGGTATGTGGGTTTCCTCACGATGTTTTTCCTTCACCGTCAGCAGATGATAAATCATGTGAGTATACGAGTAAATTCCACAAAGTGAAATTAACATAGGTTTAGTCCGGCCAGATTCGAACTCGATACCTCTGAGAAGAGGCCGCGTCCTTATCCAGTCAGCTACCATCGTTTTTAAGATATATTATAGTTATCATAAATTAACAAGTTTTAACTTTCCTATACAGAACAACACGTGCAAGGTTGAGATATCACCCTTAGCCGTGCAAACAATTCCATCAAGAACTAAACGGTTCAGTACCTCTTTTTTTTGCCGCACCATAAAGACCTAGAATTCTTTACCAGCCCACGTGTTTCTTTCCTCCTACAGTCCCGGGTCCTTTAAGCGGGACGTGAAAAAGCATTTGACAAGGCCGTCAAGTTGAGGGCCACCATTATGGCACTGTCAGTGTATGTAATGGGGACCCCCTTCCTGAGTCTTTGCCTTTAGCTTACCATCAGGCGAGGTGAAGTCATATTGACGTGACCGACATAAAAAAAACAAGTAAGTATACTGTTAACAAATAATCAGCCGTTGTTAACGATTTATAAACGTGTAAAGCTCATTTCAACACATTTGTTATCTATAAAACCTTTCAACTTATGCTGTATCTTTTCGCTATAAACCATAAAACTTATATCAAACCACGAAACGATTAAAGTCACATATAAAATAAATACAAACACGAAATCGTGTCGTAATCGTGTCGAAATATGTAAAGTGACGAGCATTTCGTTAAGATGCGCTGTAAAAAAAGTAATATGTGGGATCCAACATCGAGCAACTTTTGCAAAGTTTGAAACGTATGCTTATGAAAATAAGGTTTAATTTCCTTTGGATGGTAGGCCGAATGTTTTAATAGAGCCTTGTAGAATTCCATGCGCGTTTGGATCCCAATTTTTTCGATTATTACGAATCGCGCGAAAGTCCAATCGCTTTGTGCTTATTAAAAAATTACTCCTTAAATTTTTTTATTTTGCATTTTATACATACAAATCACACTTTTTTTTTCATTGAGGTAGGCAGAGACAACATCTTTCCACTTGCTACGATCTTTACATATACCTTTCGCTTCTTAAACTTATTAATTGTCTTGATACATGCACGTCGGTTGCGGGTACTCTTGACCTAGCCTTTCTCTAAATCGTTTTGGATTTGTTTGCCTTTTATAACACTTTCATGGTCACCATTCTAAGGGCATCCCTTGGAAATGGTGACCACTACTTTTTGGACTCCACCTCAGCTTAACATTAGGCGATAATAATAACTAAATATAAAAAAGTGACTAAGCCAGAGCTCGCAACTCCCCCTTCCCACCTCCCCAATCCCTCCCTGTAACTCCCCAATCCCTTCCTCTAACTCCCCCCCCCCTGCAAACTTCTCAACACCACTCCCCTCCAGGATCGGCAGCGCGAGTGTGACACCATCTTGACTTTTACGGGAGCAACTGTTGTCTGACCTTTTCACCTTGTCCGTTACTTAGCAGGTGTATCGGCAGTTATTTGAGATCTTAGTAATAACCCCGTACTTCCAAAAGTGTTATCAAAACTACACCTGTTAAACTAACCGAAGCTTGAACCGATTAACATTAACGTATTTTAAACTGTGACCATGGACCTATAAAACTTATGGACAGAAAGCGTTAAAGATGAGACTGTGTCACAAAAATAATAAATTAAGTAAAAAATATAATACCCAAACTTTTATGCACTAAAAGCGGCTATGTTGAATTTTCTTTTTCTTTTACAATGAACTATATTCTACATACGAGTACATATTGCGGTAGTTGTGGGTAAATACGTACCTAAGCCGCCATTTTATAACGACGGCCATCTTGGATTTACAATGATACAGAATAAATTTACTTGTATCGTCACCAGAACTAAAGATATGTGCCAAATATCAGAACAATCCATCCACAGGAAGGGGGTCAATTTTCAATTAGGTACTTACTAGATTTGACCCAAACAAAAAGGTCAAGTTAAATAAAAGCGTTGAATAATAATAATAATGATGGCAGCTAACAATGTGTGAGTAAATTTTGGGTTTCAATGCGTTACCTAATTGAAATGCATGTCTTGTGTAGTTAATAACTAAAACACTACAAGACATGCTGTATTTTCAATATTTTCACTACTTAAACAGAATGAATCGAATGGCGTTTGCCGCATAGTGACTGACTAGTATGTAAATGTGTGCGTGCAGATTTATACGTATAAGCATGGGAGCCGACTACTATAGTGTTATCAACGCGCTCCGTCCATTTTTTTTAAGTTCATGAATGTGACCACAAGTAGCAGCAACCGCCAGCGACATCTTTAATGGCAAAATTTATAACATCCGTTTATAATATGCAATCAATTAACATTAATTAAGAACTATACAAATAAATAAATCCTAGTTTTCTGGTTTAGCATAAGTCAATGAACGCTACTTATTAACATTTAAACCAATAAAATTAATAATCCAGTATGGCTAAGATTCGATTATTAAGATGTACTTTAAGCATTGAAGTTATGAGAAAATATGCTAGAACTTTAAACTAGCTTGTAATATGGGTTCTAGAATGTGGGTAAACATACTAAGAAATATATTTCTGTGTAAATACATAGGTAGGATATTCCTTGCCTATACCCGCGGTTTCATCCGCATGGACCGCATGGATGGTTTTCACGTATTTTGACTATTTATATATCCGGTTTTTCTCAACCGATTTTGATCAAACATGCGCTAAACTATACATATAAATATCGATTGATTAGCCGGCAAAAAAACACAACCGTGGAAAAAAAATGTTCAAAAAAATAGTGTTATTAAACAGTTTTATTTAACTCTACCTGTTTGTTTGGGTCAAATCTAGTAATTGAAATTTGAACCCCTTTCAGTTGTCTGATTTGTCTGGTATGTGGAAGAAGTCTTTAGTTCTGATGACAATAGGTACAATTTAAAACTGTCTAACTTAAAAAACATTTTTTCATAATTTATTTTGACAATACAAACGGTCATTATATTAATTTTATTTATAAAAATCTGTAAATATACATGAAAAATCCGATCTCTAATCCCTAAGCAATCATAGAAAAATATTTTGAAATACCGATGGAATAGGTATTATACTCGATAGGATAAAGTCCAAACTTATATATCTCTCTCTTATCTATACTATTATTATATCGCACACCCCGTACAACAAAGGAGTATATACACATATGCAATTTTTTTTTTATTTCGCCAATCGATATAAAATACTTCGACACATGTTCTATATTTTTTTCGTAATTTTCCTTACAAAACTAAGAAAATGGTTAAGAAAAAACACAAAAGCTACTTCCTTAAGAAATTTCATAATTAACTGGCAAAAAAAACGTAAATATAATTGCTCGATGCATAATTTATTCAAACCATTAACAATATGTACGTAATCGCAATCCAGTCTTTATTGCTCAGGCCAAATTAAAAGATGTGCACTCGTAAGTTTACTTACTCCTTTATTGCACGATATATTTTTGAATAAATTTTTCGTAACTTCACTTAAGCGTCACTGTTAAACTTATTCTGAAACGTATGTGTACTCAATCCTTTATAATTTTATAGATTATCGTGGATATTGGCTGTCGCCACCAAGTCTTTTTAAGCCGAGGGGCTGCCCGTACTGACTTTCAATGTCTATTCCTTGGTAAACAGTGGTAGGTAGTAGATAGTTCTGTCAAACCCTTCAAGGTTCCTTACAGTTCCGTGCATCGCGACAGAAAGTCGTTTTCGTTGTTTTTTGGTGATGTGGGTAAAGGTACGGTCTCTGCACTTTTCCTTTCGCAAAGGAGGTAAGACACGACGGTATCTCCCATCCGAAATGAGCAGTCCAACTGAGTACCATCCTCCATCAGGTGGGCCGTGTGCTTGTCTGCCACCTACGTAATATAAAAAAAAGTTGTGCCAACGGGAATATGCTCTTTCTTTTTTTGAGCGAAAACTCCCTCTAGCTTCACTTCACCGGAGCCAACGTTGAGGTAGGCATGTCGGACTTCAACCGATTAAAATCACAAGGTCTATCGCAATATTGGCCTGGGTGATCGAGGAATCTGGTGTGTCCTAAGTAGTAAGAATATCCCAGAGACCCCGACCGGTTCCAGCCGCCAGCACTGCCGACACCGACATGTTATTAGGAATCTAAATCTGCTTCAAAGATATTTTCATCCATCTAGGCCTGCCCTACGCTTGATTACCCAAGTCGTTCTTTCCATTCCATCTAACGGAATTGGGATCGCTGCACCTCGATTTCTCTTGTGGCAGACCTCAAACCTTTATGCACAGGAAGTATCCTGTAAATAATGTCGAAATATGCTGCCTGAATTTTTAAATTTGCTTGCATTTATTTGATTTTTTCATAGCTTCAAGACGTGCACACCTAAATATTTCATGCTAGTTTCGACTTAATTTCTCCACGCCTACCTACATAATGATATATTTTTGTGTGGTGGCTAACTACATACTCAGGTATTATAGATTTTTTTCTACATTTGTACTATACCTTGCTTTACACCAAATTAGATGATTTTATATCAACGGAAAGTACTCTTTAGATGCATTTAATTCCTTATATAGCATCGTCTTCTAACATAATATATCTTCAGCACGAACCAATTGATGCCTCTATGTGTTCCTGAGAAAGAGGCCTTGACAGACGGACAGAAGGACAACAAAGAGGTCCTATAAGAGTTGTTTTTTCCTAATAAGGTATATAAACCCTAAAAATAAATATATATTCTCTTTGTCTTTTAGCAATAAGAAACAAAGTATATTACCTACTCTATGGAAATTTAGACAAAGTCACTTTTAGTTCAAAAAATCCAAAAAATCATAGATCATGAAAATCTGTTCAGCCGTTCTTGAGTTCTAACAAAAGCACGTTTTTGAAACATTTTTAGGGCTTTAGGGTTTGAATTTTAAAAAACCCTTTCTTAGTACACCCATACGCATCAAAACACAGACATTCTGCTAATTTCAAGTCTCTACGACCAGCGGTTTAGGCTGTGCGTTGTCTCTAGGTCAGTCAGGACTTTGAGTTTTAGGCAATGATATTGATTTTAGGTACCTATAAAATGTATTGATTATTGTAGGTACCTGATTAATTGACGTGCTATAGTATAATTATTATGTAAAAGTTACTTACCACAGTTTTAAAGACCGTTGCGTGCCATTCTGATTTTGTTATGGTTTAAATGAGGGTTCCAGAGCTATGGTTGTGAAAATATAATAATAAGAATTCATATTTTTCGTTTTGTAACTTTCATAGATGTAAGAAATTACTTATAGTTAGCGAAATAAGTACAAAATAAAGAATTATTAAAAAATATCTATACTTCTGTACTAATATTATAAAGAGGTAAAGTTTGTGTGTTTCTTAAATTGTAAGGGGTAATCTCGGGATCTACTGAACCGATTTTAAAAATTCTTTCACCAATAGAAAGCCACGTCATTCGTGAGTGTCATAGGCTATATATTTTATTGGAAAACTGGAATTTACACCCAGCGAAGCCGGGTCCCGGGTCGCTAGTATATTATAAAGAGGTAAAGTTTGTGTGTTTGTATATTTGTTAAATTGTAAAGGGTTATCTCGGGATCTACTGAACCGATTTTAAAAATTCTTTCACCAATAGAAAGCCACGTCATTCGTGAGTGTCATAGTCTATATTTTATTGGAAAACTGGAATTTACACCCGGGCGAAGCCGGGTCTCGGGTTTCTAGTAATATATATTTATAATCTCGTTGTATTCCTGCAATTAATCACCAAACTCTTTTTGATATATTGTACAGTAGTTGTAAAATCATAACAAATTAGATACCCACAATTCTCAAACTAAAATGTAAAGTTATTTTTTGTTATTATGAAAATATAAGAAAATATGTATTACTCTGTAAAATATTTCTCCGTGCAATAAATGAGTGTGTCACATACATTAAAAAACCTTAATAAATTATCACTGCAATAAACACTTATATAAACTTACTCATTATTTATTTTCAAAAATACACGTGCTATAAGTACTTAAAACTAAAAGCTCCGAGGTTATATCACGAGGAAAAATAAGCAATAAAAGCGTATGTACACATAAGATCCATGTTTTGTTTATACCTAAACAGCAAAAAAGGTGTATGTTTATTTACCAACAGTTATTTAAGAAAAACCCTAATACAATAAATAGGTAATTGTTAATTTTCCCTGTACTATGAAAATAGTAAGTGTATCTTTAATTTCAGTAAATACATATTAAAGAGCTCATTTTGAGGCTTCTTATGATATATGATACAAAGTACTATCATTATTAGTTCAGGCAATATTCCAGAAACAAACTGTTTTTTGGCTCTCCTGTAAAGTTGGTGTTTTCCAGATACGCCTTTGTTGTACGGGGTGTGCGATATAATTAAAGTGGCTGTGTCTGTACATTGGAAATATTTAAAAAAATTGGTTTGGGTTGTTACCTAAGTACCTAATGAACGAATCTGAACACGAAAATATTTTTTTTTAATTCTTGTCTGTTTGTCTGTTTATGTGCGTTGGACGCCAATACTACTGAACGGTTTTTTGGTTGAAAGGTCTTGGCCAGACTTAGACTTTTAGCCATGTTTGGTCAAAATCGGTTGAGTAGAAACGGAGATAGGTATACTCAAAAAACGTGAAATCCGACATCTAGACGGGCAGAGCCGCGGGCATGCGCTGGTATATAATACAGATCTGTGTCTAATCCCCCATAACTTAACCAACACCTCTATTCAAAGATAAGGTAACTTTATAAAATACATTCTTTTCACGATCCACAGATAAATAGATAAAAGTAGAATTTAAAATATGTTAATTTATCAGAAATTTTCAAAGTGAAAGCATGTACTTGCATGTAAGGGTGGGGTCGCAGTACCCGAGGTCATTCATCGCGACCTTACATAGTGTCAACTGATTCGTAGCTAACATAAAAAGAACTCTAAGAATATATATTTGAACTCCTATGTGATGGGAGCGTGAGGTCAATTAAACTGGATGGTCGAGGCGCCTATTGAAATAGGTTCCTTTTAAATGGAGTTTGGCTTTGGAGTGGCTTAAGATAACAGATTTAAGCGTTTTAATTAAAGTAGACAAGACTTTTTATTACCTTTTTATTTAACTAAGCCAAATGTTCGCTGTACTAATATTATTGTATAGGTACCTATTAAGAAAGGTACAGCACTCCAGACAAGCTCAAGTAGCTTATGGTTTGCTTTCTAATTAGAAAAACTGTATGTTGTGAATGTAAATAAATAAATAAATAAAAAAAACTTATTTACGAGTTACTAAGACTGATTTACAAAATTTCAGACATTTTTTTTTAATACCAAGCTAATTGTATAGCTTTTATCGCCGGCTTTGAGGGGACCGATTCAAGAAATTACATAACGAAAATAAGAAACCTGACACCCCCATTGCCGCACAAGTTTCAACCTTATTTCAAGTATAGTATGGCACGCGTACAACTTTATAAATAGGTAGTTAGTATTCGCATACTTGGAATTAAGGTAGGTATTGAACAGTTAATCTATGCTTAATGAATAAAATGGTATACAATAGCTTAACCGCGGCAGTCTCTAAGTGCCACACGTATTTTTTTTTATATTACCTACTTCTATAAAAGTACTCTACCTACACGAGACATTTGAAAAACTATTTATTAAAAATTAAAGTAAAACTACTTTATGCCATTAAGCTAATATGGATAACAATTATAATGATAATGATACATTACTCGTTAATAAACCTCTCATAACATGCCCAGCTAATTGAGATATTATATAACCTGGATACAATCTGGAAGTATTCAAGTCTAGAGTGAACAGGTTACTTCTAGGCAAGCGTGCTCCACCGTCGAACACATCATCACTTACCAACAAGTGAGATTTGCGGTCGATTGTGGACATGCTAATAAAAATGAGATTAAAGAATTGAGAATGTGCATGATCTCCTATTTCTAAAATCGCTATCCGCTCCGTTTGTGACTTGTACCACCAAATCTATTTCCAATAATATTATGTTAATATGTGTTTATGCGTTGTTGACTGGTAATATTATTTTCAAATTCTATTGTGTGACATTTTTTTGTTTTAGTTCCAGTAGCACTAAAATGAGTAAGAGATGTCAACACTGAAATTGCAAATTTCTGAAGGAAAACTTTAGCAGTTATACCCCAATCAGGTGGGCCGTGTCCTTGTCTGCTACCTAAGTTTTATAAAAATTTGTGGAGATAAGAGGATTGAGCTCTGGCTACCCTAATTACTGCTAACACAATAACGATGATTATTATGGCCGCGGTTTCCTGTAGGGTGGAGGTACTACCCTAGTCGGACAGCTCAGTTCGGACGAGAGATAGATTCGTGTCCTACCTCTTTTAACCGCAGATATAATGTGACTTACAATTTCTATTGTTATACTAGCTGTCTCGGCGAACTTCGTACCGCCATATTTTCCACCCGCGTGCAATTCCGTTCCCATTCCTGTTCCCGTTCCCATTCCCATTACTATTCCCATTCCTATTCCTATTCTCATTCCCATTCCCATTCCTACTACTACCTACTACTACTAAATACTAATCCCGTAACGTAAACATAAACTTCTCTCTCATAATAGAAAAAGTTTGTACTTATGAGAAAAAGAAAAGTTACTTTCTGAAATTTTCTGTACAACTGTTTTATTATTTTTTTTCGTAAGAACCTTCTCCCGATAATAACAAACACAACAAAAAAAGAATTAGTGAAATCGGTAGAGCCGTTGGTGAGTTATGCGCTTACCAACACATTTTGCGATTCATTTTTATATTATAGATATGTTATATATTATTAACATTCAAATTGTCCAAAATAAAAAGTAGTATCGAACAGAAACAAAGCCGGGCAATATTTAATTGCGATACTTAACACTGAGTTATGCGCGCGCATACAGAGAGTGCTACAGATAAAGTGTGATATACGCATAGTGTGGCGAGTACATTGCGTCGAAATGTAGACTGAAGAATGCGTAGACAGTAGAATATACAGGAAAAAAAGGAATAAAATGAAATGAACGTTTATTGTACACTATTCAAAATTGCAAGCAACAGTAGCTTAGTCGTTAAGAAGTCGGATCGAGTGATGCTGAGTTCGAACCCTGACTATTACATTATTGTTGTAAAACCACTTTTAACAGAAAGCTTAGCTGGGGGGCTAGGGAGAGTATTAGATATTTTGGTTACAAATATTTTTTATAAAATATGAGTAATTGATATGTACCTAAAACACAATTGCAATAATGTACCTATCAACAAAATAACGGGTTTATGAATTTAAGTACCTAGTTAATCCGATCTAAGTTAGACCTTAATCTTAATTTTAAAACATTATCTTACGTTACAATATACGTCAGACATGTTTATTACCTAACAATAAAAAAATAGTTCACATAGAATATACTGTTCAGAAAATCTTTTAGCACATCTATATTACCTGTCTATAATTTATGAGCTCTACGTAATCCTCTCTAAGAGTCTAGACCCAGTGTAAAATGTGACCGTAGGCGTCCAAATAACAAGATTTAGTCCTTTAAACGACAACTATTGTAAGTATATCGCGGTATTCGATGGGATCTGAATGTTTCTGGATCTCTGGATTATCTGAGTAGGGTGGTGCGGATAGCCGTACACACGGGCTGCAAGAATGGCCAACATGCGTTCAAGATTACATTGTTGTGTTGTATAGACAGGTTACATTCGAATAGTAAGCGAATTGTATTCGAAATGAAAGATTGGTGATATTCAATATATTTTATGTTACAATGCTATATCGTAATTCGGTGTTTGACCAATCACCTTTATTTGTGCATCAATAATATCGAGTTTGCACATCAATATCATCAATTTTATTGACGGATCGAAATGTATATTATGTAGGCTGTCTCTAGTCTCTCGTTACGAATACTACGCTTACTATTTGAATATAATTTAATGATATACCATAGCTTTAGAGCCAAAATCAAAGTCATCTGCAGCCAGACCACCTACTAATTGACTGATGAGGCTCTAGCACAGTTTGTCCTCTAGAAATTGAGGATAAGGCGGCAGACACTTCCGTAAAAGCAAAAATATAAGGTCGAATACGGCAATTCAATCGCAGGGTGAAGATGGCGAGACAACAAATTGCAATGAATATTAATTTAAACTAAGAAATTCATACATTTATTATACCTATGTGTAATTATGTAAATTATACCGTAATAAAATAAAGCCGTTTGCTAATAGCCCATACCAGTGCTCACCACGTCACTACCTAATTTTAGCACCTCCACTGTCCATTTTAATCTTGTCCTCTATAATATCTATTATTAATATCTTTATTTAAAAATATGAATAAAGTTTTTATAAAAATAATAGCTGATGCCTGCAGCTCGGACATCGGTTATCGTTTTTGGACATATATCTCCGGTTCTACTTAACCAATTACAATCAAATACGGCAGATTCAAAATCTGACTAAGATCTTTTACTTTTACTTTTTCTTAGACTGTCTATGTATGTGCCGCTTCAATTGTCTACTTGACTTTAACCAACTTCTCTTTTTCATCTTTTTCAGTAGCGAGATGAAAGGGAATGCCATCTGACTCCTCAATTCAGAGAAACTCACCCACAAATCAGCAGGTACCACGGTTTACAGGTGAAATTGACTGGTGGCCAAAGGTCTTGGTGGCATCTTTTATTATATTTTTATTTAGGTATATAAAAACAATATTACATCAATCATGGTACACCTTTTAATCCCACATTGGTTTATCTAGGATATGAGTGTAATAAAATACAACATTTATAATAATTCAAGTCACACAACTACAAAATAAATCAACCAACAAGTCAACCAACTTGTTGTCAATCCTATAGTGCAGTATGCTACATCCACGTTTGAAAATAAGTCTCGTCTACATGTGCGAAGTAACAACGGCCAGTACATGCTACACTTCGGCCTAACGACGCATTTGTTCTAATATCCTTTTTTCCCTAAAATGGTTTTCCCTAGCGACTACAATATGGGGTTCTTCAAGAAGGGCATTAGAAGGTTTTTGCGGGGTCGGCAGCGCGAATGTGATGCCCCTGGTGTTGCACGCATCCCTAGGCCACGGTGACCGCTTCCCATCAGGTGGGCCGTATGCTTGCCTGCCACCTAAGTGGTATAAAATAAAAATAAAAATTCCTACAACTAACACGAACCACATAAATATTATACACAATACTTAATTTCCTTTATACAGATTTGGTGGTATAACCTTGTACCAAGCGGTTCGGTGCCTCTTTTCTTTACCACACCATAAGGACTTAGAATTATTTACCAACGCATCTCTTTCCTTCCTCCTACAGTCTCAAGTTTCATAAGCGGGGCGAGAAAAAGCATTAATGAGGCCGTCAAGCTGAGGGAAACCAATATAGCACTATCGGTGTTTGTAATGGTGACCTCTGTACTTTACCTTTAGCTTACTATAAGGCGTTATAATATTATATTCACCTATCTACAGATACCGGCACGTAAATTGGCCAGACGCGTCATATGCGCAAAGGTCGATTTTTAGGTCCCCTTTGAGGTATGAGCGGGTCGCGGGAGACGCGGTTGCGCCGTCGCGGTCATATGATTGGTCCGTCTAGTGACGTCACTTGACGGACCAATCAGATGTCTCCGAGAGACGTCTTGTAGCGAATCAACGTTCCGTTCGTTCATACTTTGAATCATTTGATTGGCTCAAAGTGCATGATGCGCGAACTACTCCAAAACCTGGCCAAGCTACGTGCCGGCATCTGTATCTTCAATGCGTTGCCCTATAGATGATATAATAATAGGTACATTAAGTACTATTATAATATTATATACATTCTGTGATATAGGTACAATGTACTCGCATACATACATTCTCTGAACCTTTTTCTCAACTCAGTTGAGGTCGGCTTTCCAGTCTAACTGTGATGCGGCTGAACTTCGATATTTTCCGTGGAGCGACTACCATCTGACCTCCACAACCAATGGTCATTATGACCAATGGCGATATCCAAGTTCCAAGTTAGACTAGTTGGACTTTTGTGGGCTCCACCACCCGTAACGACTGCCATAGATGTTTGTATGGCAACCGGGACCGACGGCTTAACGTGCTCTCCGAGGCACTAATAAACCTGCGATAAATACACACATAACTTCGAAAAGCATCGAAAAGTCATTGGTGTGTGCCATGGTGTACCTGGGATCGAACCCGAGACCTCGTCTCAGCAGTCCATTACCCAAACCACTAGGCTACCGCGTTATATTACAATGTACTCTCAATGTACTCGCATAATAAGTTTTTATTTTTATTCACATACCTACATTGCTGTTTCGTATTTATTTTCAGTGATGTAAAGCTGTTGATTTCAAAAACATTTATGTGTACGATAGACAATAACCATGATTAGTGTTTGTACAATGATACGTCTTGCTTGCAAGAGTAAATCCGTCACCCAGTGTTCAGGGTTGCCAGTATTGTGAAACAAACGAACGGACCCTGCGAGGGAGTGGAATGCCCTGCCTGAGTCTGTATTTTCGTTAAGCTATGTATAAGACAGAGGTCGGCATCACTGCCTAAATCTTGGAAGATAATATTTTGTTGACCATTATGTAAATTTTTGAGAAAGGTGATTGAAAGTGTTCGGGTTCATAGCTGGTTTCTAGTATCTTCCATACTTGTTTAAAACATGATTACTCCAAAATTCAATAATAGGAGAAGAAAAGTTTGCCGACCACTGGTATAGGATCTCACCATAGAACGGCGTAGGTGGCGAGTGGCACGATAAAAAAGTGGCTCTCAGGCGAGTTTACTACTTTTTGGATCTCTAGTGGTCGACTGGCATGATTAGTTTTATGATACCGTGCCACTTAACTACTTGCAGAATAGGTAGTGGTCAAGTGGCATGAACTACTCGCGATTGTTAAAATCGTAACAGTTATCCAGATTTGTTCCTTTTTGTTCCGTCTATAATGTGTACATGATAATGATAACAGATCACTATTCGTGCGGGATCTATTTATGTTTGCACAACATGAAATAAAGAGGCATTTACAGTTTTATGTATCTAATCACAGATTTATTGAAACAAAATATCACAGTTTGATTGTAATTTATATCTATTAGATTTTTTTTCCCGTGGAATAGTCAGCACCATCTATTCAACCAATTGAGATTAAATAATTAACAAAATTAATTTCTTCTATGTGCTGCAAAACTCAAAATAAAAAGAATTGATTTTTTTTAAAGGAACTGTATACTGATATCCTGGTAATGAATCAGAAATTGATCATTAGATGGGAATATAAAATAAATCTTTTTTGAAGTCTGTTAAAAAAATATAAAATCAAATATTGCTACATTTTTCAATACAGTGTCCAATACTAATTCAATACAGTGTCCAACATTTTCATAAGTCGGCATTTGTTTGACCATATTAAACCCAGTGCTATTAAATTCTTCTACAACCTCGGCGTAGGAATATAGATGGGATGGGAGTAGTTTCTTGTCTCGCTCGCTCTATACATTTCTTTAGTTTTTTTGTTACCTCATTTCTTACTTCATTCGCCTGACACTTATGTATTTCCTGTTTAATGACTAGATTCCTATTACTCACCATTGATGCATTGCATGTTTTCCTTTTAGAACAACGCCATACTATTTGTTAATTAGAATTTATTCGCTGTTTTGTGTATCTGTAGCCATTATAAAGAAGAAGTTCACCACCTCTTTGGGAAGATACAATAGTGAAACTAGGATCATAATTATTACTTACAGACAATAATGAAGGAGTATCAGTCATTTCTGCAAAAACATTAATAATGTTTTGTTAGTTGATAGAACAACAGTAAATAGGTATAATTTACAATCAACCACAATTAAAAGTTTGTTTAGGTATTGAAAATGATTCTTACCTTGTGTTTTAAACGACCCGTAACCCTAGTAAGTATAATTAGTAACAAAATATTGATATTACTAAAGTAATAATAATATCACGAGGAATAATAAGAAAACGTTAAAATAATGTTTAACACTTGTGAATCGGCAAGTATGTCTCGTCACTTACGCCTATGAATTATGTACCCAGTCAAAATAATATTATTAAACTACCTTCAATCAATTTTTAATCGTCCATGTTACAGATTTACTTCATAGATGGCATTGGTAGTCCTGGTTGTTATTACATTTATGATAATAAGTTTCATGTAGAAATAAATGTGAATATAACTGGGATCTAGCTTCATACATAACATATCATCACGCCTGTAATCCCCGAAAGGGAAGGCAGAGGTGTATTTATTACACCCACGTCTCGCCAGTTGTGGGTGTGGGATCTATTTATGTTGTGCAAACATAAATAGATCCCGCACGAATAGTGATCTGTTATCATTATCATGTACACAATATAGACGGAACAAAAAGGAACAAATCTGGATAACTGTTACGATTTTAACAATCGCGAGTAGTTCATGCCACTTGACCACTACCTATTCTGCAAGTAGTTAAGTGGCACGGTATCATAAAACTAACCATGCCAGTCGACCACTAGAGATCCAAAAAGTAGTAAACTCGCCTGAGAGCCACTTTTTTATCGTGCCACTCGCCACCTACGCCAATAGAATTTTCAAGTCAAGAGTGAATAGGTTACTTCTAGGCAAGCATGCTCCATCGTCGACCACATCATCACATCAGGTGAAATAGTGGTGAAAAGCGTCAAAAAATTTTTAACAATTCCGTGTTTTAAACAGGGCGTGAAGCGTCAAGTTGAGAACGACCATTTTACAATTTACCATTATAGCTATCTATAATGGCACGATACTTTCGTTAGATTATACTTAAAGTTTATAACCATCTAGTGAGGTGAAGACATTTTGACGAGACTTGATCTTAAAAAACAGGAAATTCTATTCTTTTTTAATTATAAGTGGCAGATAATGGCAGTCGCTCCACGGAAAATGTCGAAGTTCAGCCGCATCACAGTTAGACTGGAAAGCCGACCCCAACTGAGTTGGGAAAAGGTTCAGAGAATGATGAAGTGGCAGATAAGCGCACGGCTGACCTGATGGGAAGCTTTCACCGTGGCATATGGACATGTGCATTTTGGGTGAAATGGCCTGCAAAGGTGAGGCTGATCACCCGTCCGGCAACCGGCGTCCCCAAAGTAAATAATAAAAATAGACATGTGCAACAACAGAGGCGCCATACTGGAGAAGGAGGTTGTAAGGAATTGGGGAGGGGAAATGTGAGGGGAAATGAGATATTTTCTGTACTGACAACGCAGGAGAGTTATATTTAGGAAAGCTTTATCCTAATGTGTGATACTCGCAAAAACTTTCAACATCCTATATTTTATAATTTTTTATTCCCATTCCCCACAACCCTGTCAGTAACTAGACGATTTGAGTTACAACGCATTCAACTAACAAGCTAGATAGTTATACAAAGCCTTATACAGGGTGTTGTGGTCGCACTTATGTTTTCACGCATTATACCATCCTGTATCCTGTTAGTGGACAACTTATTGAATTCATCAGTAAGATAAAATTTAGGATGGGTCACGATGTTTCGCCTTACTTGGAAAAGAATAGACTGAATTTTGATGATCTGTTTTCAATGCGGTGATCTTTTCACTGATTTGGTGTAGCAGTAGCCAATATTGTTGCCGAGCTATCGATGGTACTCAGAACGAGGCAATACTATTGATTGAGTGCAATACTATCGATAGTAGGTATATTGCTCAGGAAGAGTAAACTATCGATAGTATCGGTACTATCGATATTATTGATAGTTCCTGACTATCGTAACACGTAGCCCACCTGATGGGAAGCGGATTTTGCAGCACTAGGAGGGTCATACTCACCCTGCCGACCGTGGAGAGGCTAGTTTAACTCCGAAGCGGCTGGATTTCGATATTTTCCGCTAAAGGTCCTCTTTTTTGGTACCCGTACGACCTCCAAAATAAAAATTAGAAAAAAATGCCCGTACGACCTCTTTTTTAGAACCCGTTAGACCTCAAAAATCATAAGTACTAAATATGACGTATTTTAGTACGTCAAAGGTACATTTGACAGTCGCTTGACGAAAAATATAAAAGTTAACCTGCGTGCTCTCATATTTAAAGAAAACATCAAGTACGCTATTACATAGAATAATAAAAGATAGAAAACTACGCCTTTTGTACTCAAATTAGCATTTCAATTTAACAAACACATCAAACTCAAAGAGCCACAATCAAATCTACGGCCGTAAATTTTCTAAAACACCATTTCCAATAATGCAGTTGCATCACTATTGTAGCAGTGATGCGACATTCTTGAGCGTTTATCGATAAATAACTCGATTATTGCATAAATAACAATCGATAAACAAAACAGACAACGAGGCAGGCATTACACCTACGTGGTAACGGCACTGGTGTTATGAGGGAAGGGGCTTTGCAAGAATCATTGTCTTGTCCAGTACAGTTAATACATTAGCCTGCGCTTGCGCACAAACGCAAAAAGCGGTAATAGCTGCGCTGTGTCCAGCCGTTTCATAATTGTGATGGTCTCTGTGCAATTTGTTCGATGATTATGAATATTTTGTAATACACACATAGCCTTATCTTTCCGGGGTAGGCAGAGACAATAATATATCCAAACATCTGATACTTTTTTACACACTTTATAAGCTATCTCAATGTTTTAATTTTGTTACGGTTTTTTTAAATGTCTTTCATATTTTTTTATTTGTGTGGCCTACGAACTTCAATTGAATCAAAAGTCAAAAGTCAGAAATCATTTATTCTGTATAGACCACTGAACGGCACTTACAAAATGTCAAATTTAAAACTAGATAGGCAAATGGACCACCGGATCAAAACGTGGCCCAGACCTGAGAAGACTCCAGTAAATAACTCAGCGGGTTGTTTTATTTTGTCATTAACAATCAATTCCTTCATCTAAATACAGTTTTATGATTGAGTAACATAGTTGTCTGCATAATCTAGAATGAAGCTTGATAGACCATTTTTTAATGTAAAGAATAATCGAATTAATAAGCCGTTATAGTAAAGAGATGTAGATGAAAAGTGCTCGAAGGAACAAAATCGACATGTGGGTTCCACACGCGACGACGACGCGACGTAGGTATCCCTTTGTAAACATGAACGTTTTATGTTTTAGTAAAACATTTTACATATTTCTTGAACGAGACGTGTTTATTACTTAGGTTGAAATAGGCTTTACTAATATCGTATTTCAGATAACAACCAACATTATTATCTTACAAGTTTCTCAAAGTGCTACACAAGTGTTTAATTATTTCAAGGAAACCCAACATTGTTCGAATCCTTAATAATATTCCCGTGTCATATTTCACACTCCACATCTTTACTCAACACCTAGCAATGCGCCATCTCTATTAAAACTTACAAAGGACACAAATTCACAAAACTATAAAACC
This sequence comes from Lithosia quadra, assembly GCA_963576445.1. NCBI lineage: Eukaryota > Metazoa > Arthropoda > Insecta > Lepidoptera > Erebidae > Lithosia > Lithosia quadra. The sequence goes on along the minus strand of OY754880.1, from coordinate 15,340,045 downwards.
CCTTTTTACTCCCAACCACATACATAATGCAAAAAATGTAAAGCTCAACAACACACGTATTAAAATTCGCATCGACGCGACCCAACAAAACTAATGAGAAACGAGAAAAACATTTACCGCGCGAATGTCGCTAAATCCATTAGGAACTGCAGTACCAAGGAATCGAACCCAGTTTTATGCATTCATATTTCCACGTTTATTTGGTATAGCCAATTAGTATGATCATAAAATCAACTCCGCTTTTACGGGAGGTCCCTTTATCGTGGACATACGGAGACGTAATGCGCCGAGCCGAACGTTTATGATAGGTGCCTTGCATAGGTGAAATACATTTTAAAATATGCGTATTGAGATGATTAATTTGTTTCCTATTAGTATATAGTATACAAATTTCTAGAAGTTTTTAGATGTAATGACTTAGTATGTATGAATTATAAATAAATAAATAAATAAATAAATAAAAGATTAGAGGAATAACAATGTCGTTTGCAGTTCAATTGACACAATAAATTACTGATTTGATTATATATTGTGAGCCGACTATAATGAAATGATTTATAAAATATTATACAAATTTACTGTATAGTATACACTCGCGTATTTTTCTCTTTAAAATGGTCGCTAGGTATAAACAACTTTTATAAACACGTGAAAGCTGGAAAACATCATTCAAATAGGTACTTGAGTACATTCTCAACCATAACTCAAGAACACAAGCGTTACACCAGCTATAAATTTTGTTACCTCCCTCAAAGCCTTGCACACAGACACAAACCTTACTATTTTCTAGAAAATCTTGCTCTTTGATTGTTGCAATAAAACAATTTTATGTTTAACTTTACATATATGTAGGTATATTTAAATCAACTGCAGAGACCAAGATGCGGGTGCCAATGACGTCAACTTTTATGCGAGGCAAATAGGAGGGGTTTGACATTCTCCTGTGCCATAAAAGGCACACCTGGTCCCTTGGTCTTCCTGATATGATTGGCGAAGACATGAAGCTTGAAGCAGTTACCGCACGTCAAAAAAATACATACATTATCCAAATTTTCACGTACATGCCCATTCTTCACAATATGCATTCTGTACATACAAAAGTTCGTCAAAATAATTGTTCGTATATTTCCAAATTGTGATCAGTGCCATGCTTATTACTTGTTCGCATAAAATAAGGTCCGTATTGTTAAACGGCTAAGTGCAATCCGTAGCCCAGTTGATTTTAATTAGTTTTTTGATTGATTTATGAGACCCTTTCTTTTTGAGGTCAGTTATTTTTGAACATTTTTAAAGTACACTAAAACGTTCCGGTCAATTATGTTTCGAGTATCTCCTGCCCTGAAGGTAGATTGGACTGTGGGGTATAAAATCTTATTATATTCATCAAAATTTTATGTTAAGTACAATACTATTATATTTTATAGTTTCTGGTTTGCAGCCAATATTGTTAGTAATTTTATAGGTATCCGACGACCAGAGGCTTTAGCACAAACTCTTAAAGCAGTGTTATTTCAATATTACTTAACTTTCATGATGTGAATCGGACTCAGTAAAGTGTTACCCGTTATTATTTATGACGTATTCTATGTCTTGTAAATCTACTAACAAATTTAATGAAATGAATATATCCACAACATAGGAACCATAAAAGTAAGAGATTGCTAGACCACATATCACAAGTATCCGTCGACGTCGATGGTCCGATTCACACTATGAAAGTTAAGTAATATTGAAATTATACTGCTTTAAGAGTTTGTAGTAGGACCCCTGGTATAGCGATATAGTAAAGGAGGTAGGACACGACGGGATCTCCCGTCCGAAATGAGGTGTCCGACTGGGGTAGTACTTCCGCCCTACAGAACACCGCGGCCATAATAACCATCGTGTTGTGTTCCCGCCGGTAAGTAGGGTAGCCAGAGCTCACTGTACTCCTCCTCCCCCCACCCCTTCCTAGCCTGCCTGCCTCTTCCCAGCCCTCCCCCCTTCCCATAAGGGTAGGCAACGCGTGTGTGACACCATTAGTGTTGCACACGTTCATGGGCCACGGTGACCGCTTCCCATCAGGTGGCCGTGTACTTGTCTGCCACCTACGTAGTATAAAAAAAATAGCGGTAGAGAATTCGATTGCTTGCTTTTGTCGTTTGCTTGTACATCGTAATTCCAAAGCAATACATTTCTAATGTATTGCTTTGGAATACATTAGAAATGTATATTATAGTAGTAGAATGGTAATGTAGATGTTTGATATAAAACGCTCAGAAGCAAAGCTCCCAGCTGCTAAGCCTGACCCCAAACGGTATCAAGCTAACGGAATGAACAATATAGTGCTAAAATATGCAGCACTAAACGTCTATAGACGCTGAGCTATCAAACTGCATACTTAACTTATAACCTTTATTACGAGTTTTATTATCCTTTAGGCTCCCGTTGATTGCGAATTTTTGTCGACATAACTTTTTGTCATTTAGTCAAAAGTGCAATGAAAACTATACTGAGAGCGGTCATTATGGTGACATGATAATACGGTGACAAATAGTTGCAGCGGCAGGCAACGTGACTGGCACTCGCCCTGTATAGTGCACGGCATCTAAAAGATTTTAGACTAGTGTGCACTACTCCAAAACCTTACCAAGTTAGATGCCGTACACTATACTTGTATATGGAAAAATGCGTCGCATAAAACTAGTATAGTGTACGGCATTTAACTTGGCAAGGTTTTGGAGTAGCGGAGCCACACTACTCCAAAATCTTGCCAAGTTAGATGCCATGCACTATACATTACTATCTACAATGGACAGCGGAGAAGACCGCGGCCAGAGCTCACAAGCCCCCCTCCCCCCTCCCAGAACCCCCACCCCCAAACTCAACAACACCCTCTCCTCCAAGATCGGAACCGTGAGTGTGACGCCCTTGATGTTGCACACGTTCCATAGGTCACGGTGACCGCTTCACATCAGATGGGTCATATGCTTGTCTTATATTATAAAATGTCTTGTATTATAAAAAACAACTGTTTCAAAAGTACAAAAGTATGAAAATATGTACCTATTATCGTCTGTTCTTCTGTGCTTGGACGAAACATATGTCACTTATTTTGACGATATAAGTAATAGTACAGCTTTTATTATTGAATCTATGTAATATGTAAATATTATGCGCATGATTAGAAGCTATATTTAGTTTGGGTCTAAACAGCGCTGTGTAATTATGTCCTAAAGTGTTGATTTTGCAGAAGATTAAAGTCTAGACTAACCCATAAGCGGCAATATCAATAAAAATAGCACACAACTGCTTTAATAATAAAGAATAGAAAATATATTGTATTATATCTAAATTATTGAAAGCAGATGCGATCGAAACCACTTATTATGAAGGTATTTTTACACAATCAATTAAGAGCACTGGTTTTTAATATATTCCAAATAATATTGATCACCTATTTAGTTTTGAAATGAGTGCAAATCACATATTTTTGCATCGCCTTATAGACTGTTTTATATCTGTAACTGCATATTTGTATAACAGGTACACTACTAACCGCGGTAGCCTAGTGGTTTGGGTAATGGACTGCTGAGACGAGGTCTCAGGTTTATAAGTGCCCAGTTAATGGCAATAGGCTCTCCACCTGTTACATTGGGACCTAAACATAAACTGGCGAAATGTGGGCTAGCACCTCTGCCTACCACTTCGGGGATATAGGCATGAGTTTATTTTATGTTATGTTATGTTATGTACACTAAGACCTCTACGAGACCGAAAACTAGTATAAAATAAACACATAATATCAGGCGATAACCACATAACTCACATAATATCGGCAAGGGACACTAATATCCATTAATTTAAGCAGAAGAGGCGACGTGGTACGCTCGTAAGATTGGTTTAAAGCGACAAGCAGCGAACTCGAGTCAGTATAATTTCAACTTTATAATCTTAATATGACAAACTGTGAAATTCCCTTTAACATTATTTAAGTATTTTTGGATATTAATACATATTTTAGTGAGTATTACGGTGCACGGTAACAGTTACGAAGCGATATTACAATTTTAATTATGTTCCAGTATTTTTAATAATAATAATAAGATAATTTGTTAAATAAATAGTGATCTTCTATACAAATAAATACTATCTGTCTGTTGATAAGATAATATCTGCTGATTTTGACGGAGCTTTCACAGACCGGTAAGGCGTAACATCGGCCATTGTCATTTTAGAAAAAGAATTAGGATTCTACGTAAAAAATTAATCTCTGAAATCTAAATCTAGGTTATGAAGGGTGAGCTCTGGCTACCCTACTTGCCGTCGGGAACATAATTGTTATTATGGCCATGGACTTCTGTAGGGCGGAAGTAGTACCCCAGTCGGACTGCTCCGGTCAGACGGGATTTCTTTTTATACTACGTGGATGGCAGACAAGCACACGGCCCACCTGATGGGAAGCGGTCACTGTGGCCTATATACGTGTGCAACACTAAGGGCTAGGAAGGTGACGGGAGCCTAGGATGAGTTGGGGGGAGGAGGATAGGATGGGGATAAGGAAATACCGACGTGTCCTACCTCCTTATACCGTTTTCTGCGCACCTATAGTACCTACTTGGTTGAGAATTTTCGCCGGGCAATTATACCACATCAGCCATACTCACGCTTTGCTAACTCTAACCCATTCTTTAAACAAGTACACTAAACTGAACAAGTACTTTTGTTTATGGTTTAACTCGGGAGTTTTAAATGACAACCGGATATGCCGTTATATCCTTTTTTGGCGTGTGGCAACCCATGCGGATGTTGCCTCATAGATAGTGGTGGCACGTGGGTGTACGCTCCCGGCCTATGTGACACTAGGTTTTTTATTATATACTAGCTTCCGCCCGCGGCTTCGCCCGCGTGGAGGTCGGTATCGCCACCAAGTCTATTTTAATAAAACAACTCTCCACTCCACTCACTCCTTCACTCTCCACTCTCCACTCCGATCTCTACTCCACTCTACATTCCACTCTTCATTACACTCTCCACTCCAATCGTCTAACCAATACCTTTCTAATAAAAAAACCCCATCGAAAGTCGATAATTATTGCGATGGACATAAAAAAGCTACTTAACGAATTTTGATGCGGTTTATTTATTAGAAAGGTCTTGCTTAGACTTAAAATTTACCCAATGTTTGGTTGTAATTGGCTAACTGGAGATATAACCAAAAACAAAAGATCTACCGTTTTGTTCGTGCGGAAATCCCCATGGATACCACCCCCGTCGGCCATCGGGGGTGGTTATGTCGGGATCGAACCGACCAAAACCGCACGCCAGAGCGGGCCTTAATTTTATTACCGGGGTGTAAGGTTACCCAATAGGCATATCTCTCGCACCCAGCTGACCCCGGGCCATCTACGGTTTTAAGACGGCCCCCTCGAACCCCCGGAAGGGGGGATGGGGCGAGCATCAGGCCACTTCGAAGACGGTGGGGTGTAGGGTGACAGGCGGCCGTCCTGTCACCCAACCGTCGCCACGCAGACAATCAGCTCGCCCCCCGCTCGCTCCCCACTGTGCCCTCTGCTAATCAGAGGGACACGTGGAGAGCCTCGGAGCAGCCCGCTAGAGGGCCACTCCCACCCCGGCCGTATTGGCCGCAGGCAGCAGCGTCTCTCGTGGTGAGTAGGAGGCGCTGCTCGCCTCCGTTGCCCGGGCGCACCACGTGAAAGTTCCGGCCCGCACCCAAAATGAAGACCTACCTGAAACGACGCGTGGGCGGAGCCGCGGGCATCAGCTTGTATAAAAAGTGGCCTTTTTCCGTGCGGCGGGGCAGGTTATGTCGGACTCTTACCGACTAAAACCATACGCCGTCTAGGGTCTTCTGATGCTAGGGTGTAAGGTGGCCTATAGAGAATTTCCCTTGCACCCCGACTTTGAATAAAAAGTAGCCTGTATAATGTTGTCCTGTAAGCGATGGTAGCTGAATGGATAAAGACGCGGCCTCTTCGCATAGGTATCAAGTTCGAATCCGGCCGGACAGTAACCAATGTGAATTTCACTTTGTGGAATTTATAAGTATTATGCTAATCATATGATTTACCATCTGCTGACGGTAAAGGAAAAACATCTTGAGGAAACCCACATGTCTTAGAAGAAATTAGACCATCGTGTGTGGATTAAGGTCTAAACCCTCTCAGCACTCTCGTTAGAGGAGAGGAGACCCGTGCTCAGCAGTGGGACATAAATGGGTTGATATTTTTATGTTGTCCAGAAGTATGAACTATAAATCGTACTAAGTTTGATCATAATCTCTCCAGTAGTTTTTATCCATGCGTGCACATACAGATAGACAGACAGACAGAAAGACAAAAAAAATTACTGATTGCATTTTTACCATTGGTATTGATCACCAATCATCCCCGAATAGGTAGTTATTTTGTAAATATTTCAATGTACAGAATTTACCTCTCAACAGTTTTATTGACGTAACCTACAACAAACTTATTATTTGCGGTTGGTACAGTGATCGGGTCTACGGATCGAACCGCAAAATTAAGTTTGTTTTTTATTGTATATATTATCGGTCAAGTTACTTATATTGTGAAGCTAGATTATAGCATGGTGAACATAATAACAACATTCAAATATGCGCCTTTAGATTACACGTTGTTACAGAATGCGTTGTAGATATAAATGTTCACTGCTCGTTCCCCGTAGGTGGTAGCGTGATAATAAGTAGCCTATGTGTTGACCCGACTTCTTAATAATATTCTTGCCAAATTTGAAGTAAATCCGTGCAGTACTTTTTGAGTTTATCCCGGACATACATACAGACAAACAGACAAACAGACAAACAGACAAAAATTCTAAAAACTATATTTTTGGCTTCGGTATCGATTGTAGATCACACCCCAAGTATTCTTTTAAAAAAATATTCAATGTACAGTTTTGACTTTCCTACCATTTTATTATATGTATAGATTATTTGGATAACAATTACATTGTCTATGAGAGCTTGGAATACAAATAAGTTTTAATTTAAAAAAATGAAATACGTAATTTTATACTACTTAGATATCAGACAAGCGCACGGCCCACCTGATGGGAAGCGGTCACCGAGCCTATTGATGTGTACAACATCAAAGATGTCAAAATCGTGATGCCGACCTTGGAGGGAGGGAGTTGAGGAGTTTGGGAGGGGTTGTAGGGGAGGATTGGGGAGATGAGAGGGGGGGGGAGGTTGTGAGCTTTGGCTACCCTACTCACTTTTTTACTTATAATAAAAAAGAACATCTCAGATATTAATTCCCAATATCGTAAATAAAACTAAAAACATGAATAGCAATACATTCGTCCGTAAATTACATTAACATCAATATTAGTTAAACCGAAAAGGAACAAAGAAAAATTAACATGAAAAATCCATTAATCCGTATGACAAACTCGTATGATAGGTATGTAGGTACTATAAATATCGAATTCAGAAATCTTGCACAAAACTATAATATAAGTTGAAACTAATAAACAAATTTCTTAAAAGTTGCTCTCCATAATCTATTGCAGCTTCAGCTAAGATTCCCGTCGCTACAGGGGTCTTAAGAATGTGAGCCATTAAGGTAGCGAATAAATATTTGCTTCTTTGAAATTGCAGTTATTTACGAGTGAAACACTGTAAGTTCTCGCGCACCACAAGAACTTATTCTAGGGATAAAATAAACCTTATAAGACAAGAGATAATAATCTATCTCTATGCTGAATTTTATTCAGATCCGTACAGCTATTTCTAGTGTTGCAACGCGAGTGTGATGTCCCTGGTGTTGCACATATCCATAGGCCATGGCAACCGCTTACCATCGGGTGGTCCGTGTGCTTGTCTGCCACCTAATTGGTATACCAAAAACTATTTTTGGGTGAAAGTGTAATTACCATTAATTTATCCATCTACCCATCAAAGTTTCACTTTTAAAATAAAAACAGGATTCTAAATGGAAGTATTAAATCACATAGAAGCATTTGAGAAATCAAATTTATGCATAGCGTGATGGTGTAGTGGAGCAATTACTTCTAAAATGTAAAAGTAGAAAGTGATTGATTGGGGTGGTATTTTTGGTGGATATATTCTCTGAACCTTTTCCCAACTCAGTTGGGGTCGGCTTTCCAGTCTAACTGTGATGCGGCTGAACTTCGATATTTTCCGTGGAGCGACTGCCTTACTGTGGAGCCTCCTCTCCTCTAACGAGAGAGCTGAGAGGGTTTAGACTCATGATAAAACTAGAAAATCGGATTATCTTCATCCAAAACCTGTCGCAATTACAAGTAAATATTTTTTTAATATCGGTCACGTCAATATGACTTCACCTCGTCTGATGGTAAGGTATGAAAGCTTCATTGCAGTTATGTGCTATTGAGATAATTATTTACATCTTTTTTCTAACTAGATTTATTTGCACCTACACTTTCTAAATCAACCAATTCTATCCTACAGAAACAGTACTTTTGCTGGATGAAAGATATTCGGTATCTTTTTCTTTATCTTTTGACGTTTATTGTTCAATTAAGTAGTTAAGACGTGAAGTAGTAATAAACAAACGTACTTTCATATTCAAATATTAGTCAGGCATTTTAACAAACGCAATTTAAAACGGAAACTTTACGCAGCATTTTTTAAGCGCTAACCCACTAGATCCCCTATGCGATGTTAATTATTACTAACCAAGGCCCCATAAGCTCCCTTTTCGAGACTATGTACATGTATGTATTTGGAATTCATTCTAATTACTTAATCAATTGCAAACTTGGAAATAAACCAAAAAAATATCCCGCTGAGTTTCTTGCCGGAGTCTTCTCAGATCTGAACCGCGTTTCGAACCGGTGTGGTCCATTTGTTTCTAGTTTTAAATACCTATTTTTATTTTGATGTTCCGTGAGTGCCGCTTAAAATGGTCTATACAGAATAAATGACTTTTAACATTGACTAGTAATTATTATTTATACATATTTTTGGACATCTAATCGTTAGAACGCTAACCTCATAGCCACACAATAACGGTCCATTCAATTTATGACTGTATCAGCAAGCGACGACTCCGCTAATTGGTGCGTGTTCGATCCCTGGTTAGTGCATGTGCAGTTATTAGGCTACATGATAAACGTGTGATAAACGATTGAGAGATGATCAAAGCTTCATAATATTTGTCATCTCGGGGCTGTTTGTGCTTTACGCGATGATAACATGGACTAACTTTTGAACTTTCGCGTTCCATGATTATACTAAAATGTTAACGGGAATTCAAAGGTATGTATATACCTATACCATGATCGTGTTAATTCCCGTTGATATTTTAGATAACATGGACTGTTTAGATTAATAATAGCAACCCATTTATGTCCCACTGCTGAGCACGAGCCTCCTCTCCTCTAAAGAGAGAGCTGAGAGGGTTTAGACCTTAATCCACTCACGCTGGCCTTATGCGGGTTGATGGATTGGACATGTCCTTAGAATACCTTCTAGGATTATGTGGGTTTCCTCACGATGTTTTTCCTTCACCGTCAGCAGATGGTAAAACATGTGATTAGCACACACACAACCCCTCCTAGCCTCCCCACTCCTTCCTAGCCCCTTCCCCTTCCCTTCAGGATAGGCAGTGCGTGTGTGACACTCTTAGTGTTGCACAGGTCCATTAGGCCACAGTGACCGCTTCCCATCTGGTGGGCGCGTGCTTGCCTGCCACCTACGTAGTATAAAAAAAAACTTGCAACACATACAGACAAATTCTCAGACAATCAATACAGCGATTATTTAATAGTTTCACAGTAATTTACGGTTTACATCTCTCCTGTGACTGCCTAAGTGTACACGCTAACGAAGCAGGTAAATCCAGGCAAACTCTATTAAAAACCAACTTAAATTTACTTCCATAAAACGTTTAAACACCTATCAACTTAAAAATAGAGTTTATATTCCTTTGGCAAGTATTTGTCGGAGTGTGCATAATGTTATCGAGATCAATAGTTCATGATACACTGGTCTGTTTCATCTTAAATCTCATTCTACACGTTTATTAGGATTTCTGCAGCGTTTGCGCAAACCGGAACTCGTTTACAGCTTCTTACCAGTTTTGTGCGCATAATAATATGTGATAGCGATGAAAGAGATAGTAAATTACGGTATTTCGCGTTCAAATTTGTATCCAGACTGGGGAGTACCTTTATATTGATGACCTTTGTGTAGACCCGGTAGAGCATTCGGCTGTTAAGTCAGAGAATATGCGTTCAAATCAGTGGAATATAATGAATGTAGGACACGATGGTATCTCCCGGCCCAACTGAGCAGTCCGACTGGGGTGGTACCTCCGCCCTAAAGAAAACCATGGCCATATTAATAACCATCGTGTTGTGTTAACGGCGGTAAGTAAGACAGCCAGAGCTCACTGGAGGTTGTGTGAATCTCTATCCCATTCGTTAGCTATTCCAAAGAATTGGCAACATAGTCCTTTTTTCTAAGTCGTTTGTAAAAGTTTTAAAAGGGTTGTAATTATAATTAAGTCTTTCGCCGTATAAGCAAAGCCCTTGAAACTTAATTATACATTTCGTGAAAGACCCATTTTGTAGTTTAGTTATATGTGAAGTTTTGCTGAATTTGTATATTTTAGTGTGCAATTAAATGGTCTTAAGAGTTTTGGTTGGAACTAGTTTAGTTGTGGTCCGTGGCCCAGTTTCATTTTTAGCATAATATGTGAAACTGTTTATCTATTTACAATATGGATGTCGCCCTACGTAAATGAACATTTAAACTAGATAGAACGGTTTCATTCGGCCAAATCTCGTCATGAAAATATGTTCAAAATTCAGTATTAGTCTTGTCCTGATCTCATGTGAACCTCTCGATAATACATTTATATTCTTTTACATGCCTAATTGTCAAAAATATCTTTTTGACATCTGACAGATCGACCAAGAGGTCGAGAGTTGAGACTAGACTGAAACTGAATTTTTAACATATTTTTATGACAAGAATTGGCCTCTAATATTTCAGTTGGTACTTTTAACAATTTAACTCTTAGACTTCCAGTTTTTACAATTTACACCAAAATAAAGATGCTTTTAAAAATTAGTTGTAACCGAAATTCCTAGTATTTTCCTAATCTCCTCCTTCTAAGCTGAATTGTTTGCATCAGGGGTAGGCACACGTTGGTAATCTAATACCAAGGTGCGAACCCAAGATCTCTCGATCGTAAAGCCGATTCCTTAACCACTAAGTGATAAATAAAGTAAGTGAGTTCCTGTGAATTCCAAGAATCATGTTTAACACAGGAATTCGTATTTGTAACATAAATCATTTTGCGTAGATGTTTTGGTATTACGCTTGGTCTAAGTAAATAAGTGGACGAATGTACAGGTGGCGATTTAACAAGACACACGTCATTGAAGATGCTGGAGACAAAGCTTATTGTTTTTAAATGTCGGATTGTCCGGGACAACTCTAAAAGAAAAACCTGCAACAGTCTTATCCGTTGTTTAGCAGGTGCACTGACTTGTAGATGAAACTTGGCCTTAATTGGTAGGGCCCCGTACGGGGGTGGTAGTGGCCCTTTAGAGGACTGCTCCGAGGCTCTACACGTGTCCCTCTGACTAAGCAGAGGGCACAGTAGGGAGCGAGCGGGGAGCGAGCTGATTGTCTGCACGCCGACGGTTGAATGACAGAATGAAAAAAAATTAAAAAACCGTAGATGGCCCAGGGTTAGCTGGGGTGCGAGGGATATGCCTATTGGGTAACCTTACACCCCGGTAATTAAGACCTGAGATGGCGTGCGGTTTTAGTCGGTTCGATCCCGACCGATGGGGATAATATCCATGGGGATTTCCGCACGATACAAAAGGGCCCCGTACGGATATAAAGTCTGGGAAAATCTGGGATCAGACTATAGATATACTTTCTCTCTTCTCCTTGTCATTTAAACCGCGCCTTCTCTAGACTTGGACCACTACGACCACAAGAATATACACCAGAGCGGCACAACGCGGTGCAATTGCAGATGCACCGCAAATGATTTCCTAAATTGTTTCAGACTCCAAGTCTGAATACAATGTTACCTTATTTAAAGTTTATGTTTCAAGAGCGTTTTAAGTACACAGCCAGATGTCGAAGCTAACTCCATAAGCCGTGTACGCACGTACAAACAAAGGAGATGTTTTATTTTGGGCCCCCTAATTGTACACAATACAGAGAAATAATACCGGTTATTGGAAAAAAAACAATTATATTTATTCGCCTCTGAAATTCAAGGGCATAAATTAATAAAATATGAGTACATTCTTATAGTTTTAGTCCGCCATGTTTGTTATGTTGCAATAAAGTGTTTATTTAGTTACATTCCACCCATAATACGAAGCAATATTATAAGAATTGAATAGGGAAAAATTAAAACTACATTGCCTAGCTATTTTTTTAAGTAGTGTACAATTATTGGGCCCAAGGTCCATTTGTGAAACATTTGTTGCGTTGTATGATACGCAACAACTTTGTTCGCACGTCTGTACCAGTAACGAACACCATACAAACATTCTTTTCCTACATGTTCGCGGCGATCCTCTATGTAAGTTCAGTATGGACGGTATTCGAATAGCTTCAATAAATGTTACGTAACAAAACTGTAATGTCCACTTATTTCTTATGATTTCAAGTCTAAAAGTAATGTATTTTGCTTCCGTTTTTTGTACAACACTGTTTCCTATCATCTAGAACTTTCCATTACTTCTAAATCGATCACTTCTAACGGCGCCGCCACGCCATGGCTATTGAATTCACGACTGTTGCGCGCTAACTCGCGTCGAACTAGGTATGTTTTTTTTATACTACTTAGGTGGCAGACAAGCACACGGCCCACCAGATGGAAAGCGGTCACCATGGCCTATGAACGTGTGCAACACTAAGAGTGTCACACACGCGCTGCCTACCCTGAAGGGAAGGGGGAGGGCTCGTGTTCGATTACTAGTATGCCGTCCATACGTACAAACCAAATGTTCATGTTTTATGTTTGTGTTCACTATATTCGTGTTCGTATGTACACGGCTTTAGACTTTATTTTTATCACTTGAAGGCGGGGCAAGTATCGTAGCTTTACATATCTAAATTAAAATCTGAGTTCCAGATGAATCTTATTTACCTACTATAGCACCCACACTGTAAAGCAAACTACTAAATGAAGATCCTGCGCCTTTTGGACCAGTAATATAATTATCGATAAGTCCCTCTTTGCCCCACAACAGTAACCTCACGATACCTGTTAATTTTTCGATAAACTTAAATCGCAACTTATGATTACTAGTGATGGGGTATTACAATATATTTATCGATGTTATCAAAGATAAGAAGTTGGTCGGTGCTTTAGTAAATGTAGCTTAATCGTATTAAGAGCGGACGAAGTCTATTCGTTATATGGCCATATGCATTGGCAACCAAATCATATTAGTGTATGCTAATCCTAACCGGTTGTTGGCTGTAATTTATAGAATCACACGCGTTAGGGCTGTGAAACGACTTGTTAAAAAGTAATTTTAAAAATGTTTTCTGAAATATAAAAATTCGATTATGTAATCAAAGGTTAAAATCAGTAACTGTTGACGTGTAAGTCGGTCATATATAGTCGTTTGGCATCACAATAAAATAATAAATTCCAATAAAAGCAAAAGTGCTGACCGTTTTATTGTTCTTTCCAATTGAATTAAATACGATATATTGCCTACATACAAGACCGTATTATACCACCTACTCCTACCCAATTACACATTTAACACCCCACTAAAACTTAACCGGGAATGAGTTACAATCCACTACAACGAAAAAAAAAAACAAAATAAATCCTTCATCACTTGTCAGCTACTAACGCCAATTAAAACGAGCTAGTGTTGGCCCAATGATATCGATAAAAAGATACACGCCTCTCGCTCTGACATAACACGATGCGACTAGCGTAGAAGCATTACTAAGTTTCCCTTTTAAGCGGCAACCAACAGTGTCAAGTTACCGGTTTGACAAAAAAAAAACAGTTTCCAGATTAGCAATTACTATATACGATGCGAAGCTGGATAAAGGATGCCTCCCAGTATTATGTGAAGTTGATGCTAAAAGCCAGTGCAATTAAAAATGAACCTAAATAGTCAAATGGATCCGACAGACATTTTGATGGCGGCAATAATAATTTTATTTTTACGATCAGCTCGGCTAAGTTTTGTGTTAATATGACGTGTTGTTGAGCGGGTTTCTTTTAATAATAAAGAAAGCCTTGCAATGGTTTTAGATTCAATCATGAGCAAATCGTTGATATATTCTTTAATTGGTTATACTGAAATGCTTATTTGCTACAGATATGCTACTTATATTTTTTGTTATGATGGTCAATACTAAGAATCCGTTTTTGCGTTAAGTTTCAGACCTGATGCATATCTTTGACTTCCTGTTAAATGTTTAAAAAACTTACTTAATATTTCGTTAATCCGGCTTTTTAATACCTAAAATATTACTGGTACGGTAGGTTGAAATTCAAATACTAGGAAACACAATGCAAAAATTTATTTTGAATATTTTTATGTCAAAATTATGACATCATAATAAATAAATAGGATACATAATTATAATTTATGACAATGTCACACTTTGAGTGAAATAATGAACACATTTGGAATCATCTTATATTATTATGTATTTAAATTTCAATTAATTAGGTGAATAAAAAACTTTAAGAAAACGCTTAGTGCCAGATATATTATTTTAAAAGTGTCATCTTTGTTTCATTTCCTAAGTAATGTTATTAGTTGTCGAGTTAAAATTAAAAGACATTGTCTCGCAAAAAATCTATTAATGTATAACTTCGTAGGCACATAAACGCTTAGTTTTATCGTGATTAGAAACATGGCTATAGAAGCCTACACGATAAAACCAAAAAACTATTAATTTCATATGTATAGATTAAGCATAAAATATCGATAAAACGTAAATCAAGTTTTTGCAAGCATTATTCGAAGCATCTATTTTTTTAATGTAAATACAGAAGGTAATTAAGTTGTCTTTTAGACGCTAGGTGACTTTTAGCATCAAGATAGTTATTATTCTAATATATAGACGGATAATGTTACGATTGAAGTGCTGATGTCAAATATTGTATCATAACCAACACTAATGCCATCCCGACGAATAAAGTCATAACTTAAAATATCATTTGAAATGTCAAAACAGACGCGACAAGTATTATCAGTTTTATGCGTGAGTGTTTTGCCTAACAAAAATTCGATTGGTCGTAAAAGAATCAATTTAATCAACACATATGTCTAAAATATAATTTATTTAACGCATATCAGGGTAGTCAGCATCAGCTCAGATGGTAATGCCTCAATTTGATTTGTGATCTCCTTAACATAATTTTATTAAGTTGAGATTTGCATAAATGTATATTTAGATACGTCAGAAGTAGATGCCTTAGTCATGTTTACGACTAGCTATGCCCGCAAATGTATCCGCTTGAATTTAATCCGTTTTATTTTTTGCGCGTGATCATGTATTTTGTTCTAAATAAAAGTAACCCAATAATATATCTTATTTACCAGTGGAAACCCTTTCAAAATCGGACCTGCCGTTGAAACAAACAGAAAAACGAAGAGAAGAAGTTTTGTTATAGGTATGTAGTCATACCCACATTATGCATTTATTTAAAATCAGTTATTTTAATATCACAAACAGACATTTTAACTTTATTTATTTATATAGATTTATTTCTATTATTTTATCTCTAAGCTCTTTAAATAGTTCGAATCTTGTGTCGTGTCATAAAATCTTTTTAAGGAAATCAGTTTGTTACGTCACTATTGCGCGCGGTCCAACCACTTTATTACACACTAATCAATTTTGAGTATAGTTTTATGACGGATTCAAGTTGTCTCGTGATAATAAATTAAATATCGCTATATATTTGACCACACAGATCTACTCGTAAAAATGTGCTGTAAAGACATATATATATATATTATAGTCATTTTCACTCCGGAGTAGGCAGAGGCAACAGCCCGCCATCTGCTTCTGTCGTTACATACTTTACGAGCTTCTCTGCTGTCATTAAACCTTTCATGCAAGCCCACACCGGTATCGTGGTCTTGACTTGCCATTTTATCAACACATTTTTAATTTGATCAGTGTACTTTTTGCAAGATTAACTTTGCCTCAAAGACGAGCATAATTATTGCTAAAATAAACATTAGTCTACTTACTGACCTAGCTGACCCTTACCTACTGTGATGGGTAACTGCCTAGAATATTCGCATACTTCGCATGAGAATTTTCTAAAAATTAATCCTATAACCCGACTGTAGTGTCACATATTCCGACGAATACCGTACTATGTCTAAAACCTTAGCGTAAATAATGCGTGATGAAAAGTATCTAAGTCAGTGTGTAAAGAGCTAGTAACACTCACCACCCTGGGAATTATAAATAATTAAGTAGGTACTTATATAAAAAATAAACAGCAGGAAAAACCACAAACCAAAGCATGTATTATAAAAAAATCATAATGGTATAACAAACGGGTACCCGTACAAATTTATCGACTTTATAATTGATAATTTTATATTCATAGGTCGTTAGAATATACGATATCTAATACATTAGATTGATAGATCTAGATTTGGCGTAGAAGTTTTGAATATTATACTTGGTTTATGCTTATAAACGGCGTATTTTAGAGATATGCTATTGTTCTACGGGGTTCTGCCAAATAACGGACGAAATTTTAGCACAAATTTTTCTTTCGATATTCTTAGTGAAGTAACACTGTCATCTTACCTTCACAATCTACTGGATCATAGTTCGGTGTTGAGATAAGGTACTGGTGGTACAAATTTGTCACAAAATTTGGCCGGATAGGTACCACCGTGCACAATTACGAAAAACCCTCCATAGTAATCCAATTTCGGTTGAATTGCGTTCAGGGGTCAGCAGGAGCATAAGCCGGGCAGGGGGGATTGTGGTCGCAGCACTAGTGGGACCGGTGGGTGTCACGCGGTGCTGCGACGACTGTGACGACAATTCTCTTTTGATGAGGCCGTCAAGCTGAGTGCCACCATTGTTAACATGGTACGTGTATTTAATGGTGACCATCTTTCCTGAGACTTTACCGACAGCTTACCATCAGGCGAAGTGAAGTCAAACTGACGTGTCCTATATATAGAAAAAGGCTGTCGTACTTTTAATGGCTAAAACTACCCAAAACGTATGCTGTAGGTGTTTGTGTCATAAATGGTCACCTATCCTAACACTGACCTGACTAGTAATACTGAACCTAGCAATATTCTAACCTCCTTGGTCACCACTTAGCCACGAGCCCCTCAAATGTGGATATTTTAAATTTCATCTCATATATTTGGTCGGTAGTTATGGCAAAATATTCGCATCTAAATTATCATGAATATTCGTATAAATTATGCTGAATATTCGCATGCAAATTTTTTGCTATAGTTTTGAATGAATTTTACTTAAAATGATGTATATATATTAGCCTTTTAGCTAAGTTTCAGAATATAATAGTTTTAGCTGAATTCTATAGATTTAGGTTATAGATTAAGTAAGATTTAGGTGTCTGGCTTTCAGCAAAACAAAGCGACAAAGAGAAGCATATAACTGCAGGAAAGCGGTTACCGTTGCTTGCAAATAGATGCATACAAATATTTATACTTAACAAGAACCTTCTTAGCCTCCTCACCCGTCCCTAGCCCTCCCCCCTTTCCCTTCAGGGTAGGCAGCGCATGTGTGACACCTTTAGTGTTGCACACGTCCATAGGCCACGGTGACTGCTTCCCATCAGGTGGGCCGTGTGCTTGTCTGCTACCTACGTAGTATACAAAATCAAAGCTGTAACCTCCAATATGGTAGGTAGTTGAATTCTTTGGCCTGTAATTTTTTTTAAATTCAAAATGCAATAAAATCATATAAATTTCTGTATTTTTGTAATAAAAACTAGGGAGGCCCTATTTATCGTAATCCGATTGTCTGACTCGAGAAGTGACAACACTACATTGATATAACATTCCATCTATAACACTGTTTAGTGTTCCGTCTATTCAATAATTCATAATTTGAAGACGTGTTAAGACTGGCATTAACACTTCAACAGCATAGTACAAACAAACAAACAATCAGACAAATGTCTGTTAAGATCGTAACATATTTAGCATACGTTACGTCAAATGGTATGGGATGGAATCACAAAAGAACATGGCACGAGGCGTCATTAGTGTGGAATGTGAGAAGTGTCGTTGTAGAATAAATTTACGGAACTAGAACTATTCGTGAGTGTTGCCATGTATAAATCGCTTAAAGAGATAAAACTGTTTATTGTACAGCTTCCTAACGCTATTCACTTAATTATCAATTTACTTTATGTTTAAAGCATAATATTCTGAACTAAATAATGTCATTTGGTTTGAATAAGAAAACAACATTAGACACACATAGGTACAACAAAATCAATTTTATAATTACGTATATTATACTCACGCATGTATATTTGTAAAAGGAAAGACAGAGACATACCTATTTATAGACACATTTGGCTACTTTTGTACTATACCATCAAAAAGGAATATTTTTTTAGATCGCATGTTACAAGGAATTTAACAAAAAGCTCAATAAAGCTTCTCGAAACTTGAATTCATTCCTTTATTTGGGACTCAAAGTCCGAGATAAAGGAGTTCACCTATAACGAAAGTGTTTGAGTTCACAAACCTTGTTTTAATAAAAACACTCCTAACCTTTCACTGAAAATTGTTCCATAAAATCAATTTAACAAAATTCAATCATGTAACGTAAGCTAAAAATGTTAAAAATTTATTATTCCGAACACATAAAAGTCCCCAAAAGGTACGATACACACTTTTTGTTTTGTCTTTCGGCGTATTAGAGGACTAAAGTGCCTGACCAGTTTAAACCGAACTCTATTTCGAGATATTTCTTTACAAAACTCTTTGATTGACGGATAATCTTTGGGGTCTATTTCATTGGTTATTAGTATTAATATAGAGGCTAATATAATACTGTTTGTCCAAGTGTTTCTATGGCAGTCTCTTAGTAAATACAGTTTTGAGAGTAACATTTGCTTTGAAATATGTTTCATTCACGGTTCTTTAGAAACTGGAATTTATTTCTGAGTCAGTCAAGTTGCCATAGAACTTACCATTTTGACTTAAGTTGGGATCCTATTTCAAGTGGATATAAAATACCGTAATAATAAAAACAAAAAAAAGGGAAGGGCATTCTCTAAGGGTAGTAGTAGGTATATAGAATTTCTTCTAGGACATGTGGGTTTCCTCACGATGTTTTCCTTCACCGTCACATATAAATTGCACAAAGTGAAATTCACATTGGTGCTGTCCGGCCGGATTCGAACTAAGTACCTCTGAGTAGAGACCGCGTCCTTATCCATTCAGCTACCATCAATTTTTTATATTATAGATAGGGTATATGACGACCCAAATAATAGAGTTGTAGGACAGCTGACCCCGGGCTTTAGGAAACAAGCTTTGTATGCTACCGGTATTCACATTGAACTAAAGAAGGAGACTCTAAAACTCGTTTGACAATCGATATCGATAAAAGATCAACACTAGTCGGCACTAGACTAACCTAACATCTTTTATTATCATTAAACATTTAATGTATGAAGTTTGCAAACACACCGCAAATTATCTAATCTCTCGCTAAAAGACTACAGCATTTTTATTTATTAAACATTCATCCGAAATTTTACGATGAGTAATTTAGGACGTCTACACACTTATAGACTTAAAAAAAATGAAGGCCGACTTAATTCGTTGAGAAAAAACACTCGCATACGTTGACATACAGGAAATTGATTTAATTAATAAAAGAAATGAAATATATCTTTGATTAAAAAAGTTTCAAGTCTTTAAGTGTGTTACTAATCAATTCGGCTTCTAGTATATATGTTTACATCACAAGGATTTCAACATGGTATCTAATTCAATCTCCTTATATCCGAATATAGAATTAAAGGTCACTTTCAGACATCTTTTTTCTTATTTATATTTGGGAAACAGCCAGGTTATGATAAAATACACATACGAATAAGTGACAGAGAGCCGACTATGGTCTGCACGAATAGTCTTAATTAAGTTTCTAAGGCCTAATTAGTCAGTTGGTACTATTCAAAAATAGGAAAGTGTTAAATTAGGTTCTTTTGGGAAAGTTTGCTGGAAGAGAACTCATTTTGAGGTAAATTTGGTCGTTTTGTGTACAATTAAGTATTGAATGAAAAAATAAAAACACTAAAACCACGATATTGGAGGATGTCAGCTTATTCAAGAATTATACGTATAAATTAAATCATAAAATGAGTTTCAAAAATTTGTAGTATAGTGTAAAGTCAGCCTAAGAACCATTTTCTCTAAGTGATGTCATTTAACTGATCTGAAATATCGATAAAGGATGCTTGATTTTAGACTGATCATTTACTTATATTCCTTTTTTTTTCTCTAATAAATGGTAGCCACTTCCAACGTGGGTTTTCGTTATAAAAATAATCATCGATTAACAGAAAACAATTTAAAAATTTAGATAAGTTTTTATTATCTACGTCTAAGTTTTGAGTTTTAGCATCCGTGTTCATTCATACGATGTTTTTGAACAAATAACACTTTTTGGGATTCCTATTTTAAAATTTATTTAGACGGTAACGATGACGTGGTTGCATTTATGTCAACTGTCACTTGACTGACAGCTAGTGTTTTTTTTTAACTATTGGCATTGTAAACAATTATAAGACCAACAAAAAAGTGGATTACTACTTAAATAGAGCCAAATAATGGCAAAATAACTATCAAAATATGGGAAGTAGGAACAAAGCTGCCACCAGTCTTTATAACCTTACGAATACTCAGCCTACAGCTACGTAATATCCTTATTCCCACATACAAATACTTTCGAACCAACTCTAAACTTAACAAAAGTAATTAATTCTATTTGGATATTAGAATTCTGATAACGTCTGACACATCAATAAAAGCTCTTAAGAATTATGAGTAATAAGGAATAAAGAAAATAATAAACTTCGAAAATGGTATGACAAAAACGTGACATAAAAACTAAACAAAGTTTTTTCAATAAAAACTTAAATGACTCGCGCACGCGTACAGAATACGAAAATACAAACCATTTTTTCAACCCTGCCTTGTTCACCTTTGTAGTTTCGAAGGATATCAAAAATTCTCTAGGATCTCGAAATTACCTGCAAAAAAGAGACAAGATATTAATTTCTATGTTATAAGATGCAATAACTTATATCTGATATTTTTAACAGATACTATCTTTGCCAATGGATATGTATTATAATTATGTTTCAATTGCGAATATTAACATTAGATGCTCTACTTAAGTTTTTTATGTATTCTATAAAAATTAGTAAATCTAAATGTGTTTATAGAATAGATAGAGATCAGATTGATGGTATTGAATAAATACGGGACCCGACTATTAATCTGATATATCGTATCTTCGTTGAGAAGAGAGAAAGAGAGAGCGCTCTACAATATCGAAACAAGCCAATGTTAGTGCATCTCACTTTTTTCCCCGATGTGCCAAAGGAGAAGCCTGAGTTACTGTAGTTTTGCTTCAGACAATAAGTCAAGACACACACTAAACGTTGACAACAACTACTAAAATCATAAATGTGCAAGTTCGTGAAAATGTTTGTTACTCAATCACATTCAAACTGCTGAATGAATTTGGCTGAAATTTGGTACAAGGATACATTATAGTTTGAATTAACACTGACTACTTTTTGTATCCCTGGAGAAGGTTACCATGGGTTTCAAGAACCGGACCAGAATTGCACACTTGGCATCAACTAGTACTTATAAGACTCATAACTCATTTCAATTTACGGTTTTAATAGTGTACCTACATAACTACAGAGGGCCTACAAGTGCAGTAAGGTATATAATTATCTATCACTAGCTACCAGATAAAATGTACAGTTTCTTTCAAAGAATATTTAGTGGGTTACGAAAGTGACATTTCACCCTAGACTCTCAAAAAGATTTTGACAAATTTTTGGAAAGCGGCTGGCTATGTCATCACCATGTCGGAATTCTCATACTAGTCGTAGTGGTGAACACACGAGCTGAGATGAACGTGGGTGATAAATGCCAAGATACGGCTTACTGGGAACTGTGTTAGGGAGCGGTGGTCTGAGGCATAAGATGAAGCGGAAAATAAAGCAGGAAGTGGATACTCAGATAGTATGAGACTTCTTAAGATAGATGTTCTCGATTTCGAAGCAATGCTAAGCAGATTCTTATGGTATAATTACGGAATTAATGTTATTATAACTTTCATTTAGTTGAATACACATACATACACCAATATTCTGAATTTCAGGCATGACAGGGACTGTGATTAAGGCGAACTAAACTGCTTTCCCATGTAAAGTTATGAAGTTATTTTACTCAATGAATCACATTGAATCATACTCATATTCACACACATACTTAAAAACAGTTTAGTTTTTGAATTGAGTCATACTTTCAAGGGTAAATCCTGCCTGACTCTTCAAATGACAAGAATTTCAGAATTTCAAGTACTCATTTACAAGTAAGTAATCAACCTTAATCATCGATACATAACTGAAAAAGGGTCAACAATCCATTTCTGCTAAAACAGAACTCCATTTAAATTGTACTCTTACCAGTCTCGATTGTTTACAAAATCGCTATCGCTATCTCTTATAGCTTGAAATCACCAAAAAAGCTTTGTTTTAATAAAAATATTTCGGAGACACGACGCGTCGCTGCGCAGGCGTCTCCTGTGAATAACTCACGGACGAAGACGTGGGAGGGTTAGTTAGAGTACTTACAAGTATACGGTTTTTTAACCACCATTGTATAAAATAGGTATACGTATTTTCCTTTACAATGACATTTGAATTTCTGAGAATATGGGATTTAGATGATGGGATAAATTTTAAATTTGCCATTTATGTGATACAAGCTGCTGCTGCGGGAGGAATTTGGGGTATTTTGAGACTAAAAGATAAAACTAATATACCATGAAAGAGAAGGGTACAAAGGGAATATCACTAGTATGAAAAATTTGGAAGTATAAAATAACGAATTGCGAAGTTTGAACTAAACACACTTAAAATTGGACTAAAATTCAGATATATTTCGATTCTAGTAATGTGACAAACTTTACAAAAAAATTACAGAGATAAATATGTGCGTACTCTAAAGCCAATAATTTAATTTAAAAATGCTATTTTCCGTTTGCGTAGGGACCGTCTAGATATTAATTTAGGTCACAAAGTAATACTTCTGAATGTCAATATTAATACTTTTATATTTACAGCCAGTTTCACAAGACAGCCAATGAGCAGCCAATGAGAAGAGAATCTGGCATTAAACCCGATTTTCACATCACTATGACTCACAAAGCCATCCACACAAGCTTAGAAACTAAACCACTTTTAATTAGAGCTGCACAAGCAATGTCCACCAGTGGGATGCGTTAAAACAGTTTTTATTACGGACCCCATCCCGTATTTAGAGTCTTAAGTGTTAATGGTTGAATCAACATAACTGGCTACTGTTGGGTTTTAAACCTGCATAGCAGAGCGGAGGGATTTATTTTACCGTACGTTTTGTACACGGTAGGTCTTTATAAGAAGGTGATTGTGACTAATCTTCACTACATAATATAAAACAAAGTCGCCTTTTCTGTCCCTATATCCCTATGTGCGCTTAAATCTTTAAAACTACGCAACGGATTTTGATGCGGTTTTTTCCAATAGATAGAGTGATTCAAGAGGAAGGTTTATATGTATAATACATGCAGAAATAGTATCAGCATTGCACCCGTGCGAAGCCGGGGCGGGTCGCTAGTACTGTATAAACGTAAAATATAATTGAGGAAGGGAATTGCGCACAAAACTAGCAGATAGAACCCGAACTCTGAAATTGTAAAAAAAAGAAAAAAAAAGAATGCTGATAATAAAAATTGTAACAATTTTTTTTCTACAGCTTAGGTGGCAGACAAGTACACGACCCACCTAATGGGAAGAATTACCGATGCAGAAACAGGATCCGTATTTCAAGCTGATTTTTTTTAATAGGACACGTCAAAATGACTTCACCTCGCCTGATGGTAAGCTAAAGGTAAAGTCTTAGGATCGGAGTCACCACTGAATATTGCATTCAGGCAATACACTTGTATAAATTGGAGAAAAAAATTTGATTTCTTTTTTCTTATAATCATCATTATCATCATCATCTCATCATTATTGTCTGTCACTTTATCAGTCGCGTCCCAAGTTTACACTTTAGAGGTATGTTGGTTTTTTCAGGAGTGACTGCCTTCTAACCCCCCAACCCTGAGAGGAGGCACTGCACTAGAGATTCATACATTGTTTAACCAGTGAACTGACTTACAGGTGATGGTTGTTTTTAATAGGGCCCTGTATACTACTAGTGGACATACACTCCGTAAAAAGTGTCCAGTTAAAAGCAATCGTCTTGCTTCTATTACGTGCGACATATATTAATGCGTGCGTTTTCACTTCGTGTATAAGACTGGCCTTCCTATTTGTTTTATGGTATTATCTTAGCTCAACTAATAGCGTGAATTACATCGGCAATCCCGCGCCCCCGACGTTTACAGATACACGCACACATGCGCTCGCGCACACGGTAACAATTAGCACTTACAAATTTAAAACTTTACTGGAATGAAATTCAATTCTCGGGTTTTAGTTGGAGAAAGTTTTATCTGAGTGTGGAATTATTTATATCTACCTTAATTATTCTTTTTCCAAAATTAAAATATGTCTTTGTTATGCCTTATAATATTACCTATCTGCCAGTGAAACTCCCATTGATATCAGTCCAGCCGTGTCAGATGTAACCTCATTCAAACGGACAAATACTGACAGACAATTTTTTTTTATTTGCTATTTGACACTTTTAAACTACAGATGGCCTTTCTGGTAGTGCATTCTACTGCTACGTCAGGTGGCATGAGTTCGATTCCCACTCAATGTATTGTCTATTTGCATTGGTTTCTATGTTTCTATGTATATAAAGATATGTCTTTACAATAAAAAAATATAAATCTGCTGTTTATCCATATTCTAGAAGCCATAACACAAGCTAGTTAAACTAAGCCTACTTTGAGTTTAGAGAGCGCTGTGTAGAATGTCGTAGAGTATATTTATTTCTTTCTTCGCCAGATGCGTATTCAGAATATCGATGTTAAATTCAAAGGTTTTCAATAAATTTCATACTTTACAACCTTGCCATATTGTAGCATAGTGTACAAAGTATTGTATGAGTCCGCAAGTTGTCTCCCGTTTATTTACACCAGCGTTTAGCCTCTAAACTTCAACATGACGTCACCAAACTAAATATTTATGAAGTAAACATAAGCCTAGTTCACACCTGATACAGATTTTGTACTCAAAGTAAAGCAGTCTAGAATACCTGTTACTAGGTATAATGAATTCAAAACTAGTTTCTGTGTAAAGTCTAAGTACCTATACAAAATGATTGAGATTTCTTTTATACTGGTCACTTCAATATGACTTCAACTCGTCTGATGGTAAGTTAAAGATATTAGGTAGTTAAGATAGGTTTCGGTTTTTAGTTTAGTAGTTAGTTAGCTTACCATCAGGCGAGGTGAAGTTATATTACGGTACTAATATATTATACAAATTGTCTCGTGCGTAATCCTCACGGATACCAATCTCTCTGAGCTCGGACTTGCACCGACTTAAACCGCACACAGTCTCCGGTCTCCGAACGTACCTATAAGATGACCCAGTAGGCAATTCCCTCGCACCTCGGTAAAAATGAGTTACCTGACCACGACCAAGTTATTAAAATTCTCTTAAACATTACGTCTTTAACTTTTACTTTAAACTTAATTGTCAAACACCGCGAGTGTACACTAACCTTAACAACAACAAAGATATCATTGTATGCTAGATAAGTAATGACTGGAACCAGTGCTTGCTTGTATTTGCCTAAGCACCGACTTAATATTGTACCGCGTTTCGCACGACACCTTGAGAAGGTAATTTATTACTCCCATTCTATGTAGTTACTACAAAAACTTAGTAACAAATTATTTCCGAAAGGCTTTTAAGTCGCCGAAAAATGGCCGCTGTACCTATAAAACTCTTTATTAGGTATATTGGTTACTTTATGATGAGCTAAAGGTAAAGTCTCAGGAATGGGGGTCACCATTACATATTAATTCACCTATAATTAGCAGTCCGACTGGGGTAGTAGGTATCTCCGCCCTTCAGAACACCGCGGCCATAATAACCATCGTGTTGTGTTCCCGCCGATAAATAGGGGAACCAGAGCTCACTGTACCCCTCCTACCCACCACCTTATCGGCAGCGCGTGTGTGATACCCTTAGTGTCGCAATACACAAGTATTCATACACTTTACGACAAGAAATTTTTTTTTATGTTAGTAAAGTCTCGGGACCAAGGGTCACCACTACATACACCGATAGTGCTACAGTCGTGGTCCTCAGCTTGACGGCTTTATCAAATGCTTTTCACGCTCCGTTTTAAGGACCCGGGACTGTAGGAGTAAGGAAACATATATTATGCGCTGGTAAAGAATCCAAGTCTTTATGGTGCTGCAAAGAAAAGAGGCATCTAACTGCTTGGTTCTTGATGAAATTGATTGCACTGTATCACCTATACATCAGCTTGGCACGTTTAGTTTTGTATAGATTTAGATACAAATTAAACTCTAAAAACAATACTTTTACTGTGACTTTTTACATTACTTTAAAAGTAAAAACTTTTTGCAACGTAGAGATTGAAATCAAAACAACGGAACGCAGTCACAGTGAACGAAGCTCTCGAGCCCAAACATTTCGCCATACTTTAAAAAAAAATAACTTTAAAAAGCGAATGTGGCGGTCGTCTATAACCCCGAAACTCGTGCATGCATCACGAGGCGGAGGCGACGCGAGGAATTCCGAACGAGCCGAATTCGAGTTGTCGGCTCGCAGCGCCTGTCGACGCCATCTGGCTACTAGGGATGTGACATCACTCACGATAACATATTGGAATATTAATTTAGCATTTTATAGAATCACACAGTTAATAGTAGTTCTTAATAGTAAGTACATCAAAAGTAAAATAGAAATAAATATTTGAAGTAGGTATGGGTATATACAATGGCCTTGTAGGTTATTTGCTTTCGAATCGTTCAGTAAATGATTTGAAGCATGAATGAGCAGTTATTAGTTATTGAAGTTTTTGGTATTTCACTATTTAATGATTTACCTAAAAATAAAAGCACTGTTTTGTTATATTCAACATTGACTATGTTTCAGATAACATATTATTTCTCTTAATTAATTAAAACTTTGTATGATATAAATTATGTCATCCAATCTTGTTTAGCCTAAATAATATAGTAGGTATTATTTCGAATAATTGTGTAACACATTAAAAATGAATATGCATCTAAATAACGTTATTAATTCAATAAACTTGTATTGTGAGCTACTCAACGCACATTGAAATGCATATATTTCAACACATAATATCTAGAAAAAATATTACAAGAAAAAATACTGGTTTTTGTACAAAAAAACTTATTTACCAAAATTAATTCAAACGATCTTCCCTATAAGAATCGTTTAAACTTTAGCATTTATTAACATTATTAACAATGAATCACCGGTCATTAGACTAACAGATTCTTATAATAAATTCTTTTAAAGACTTTCATAGATGTAGGAATCCTTTAATTTATATCAATTAAATATTCATTCACTGTCCACTGAATTAATAATAATCTATACATTAATGTACCTAAAACTAAACATGGGTTTATTTGAACTAGGATAATTATTTAGGTAAATTTTATACGCTCAAATGTATTCGAATACATGACAAATGTAAACACGATTTCAATTATGTATATTTATACCATCATTTACATTATTTAATATTAAATACAGTCCTTATCTACCTAAATTTGTTAGCTTTAACTTTGATCAGATTTATAAGATTTCTAACTATAATATTAAATTGGCAATACTATAATAAATCTTAACAAAATCCAAGAATCCATCGACACTTTCCAGCACTATCAAAAGCGCGGCAATATAGCCATCCTCCATCCCTATCACACCCATTCCGAACATTTTCTATCTAACTCGCACACCGACTACCTTATTTAAATAAGAGTGAGTGTGGTTATTCCGAGCACCCCGTTAGATTTCAGGCTCTATCTTTATCAGGTTAGGGTAGTTTTTGGATTGGAGGGTGCTTTAAAACGTAAAAAACCTGAGGAGGCAGGTTACGAAGCGAACGCGGTTTGCTGGAAGACACTTGACTCAAAGGAGAGCTTTGGCCGGAAATATGGTCCAATTTTTGATTGAACCCTGGCCTTGATAAACGTTATCCTTTACACTGCTAGACTGTGCTGTATGTAGCAAAAAAAAATTGGATCGACAACCTCAAATCGACCAACAATGCAGAACTTTTTGTAGCTGTTAAGCTACTCCTAATTATTATAATTATTAATATTAAGTAAGCAATTACCTATGTCCAGCATGTTGATGCAATCTATAGTGCACGGCATCTAACTTGGCAAGATTTTGGAGTACCTGGTGTGGGTTTCTATGCGACGCATTTTGCCACAAACAAGTATAGTGTACGGCATCTAACTTGGTAAGGTTATGGAGTAGTGGGGCCCACACTACTCTAAAATCTTGCCAAGTTAGATGCCGTGCACAAGGTTTTATATACCCTGACACTAACACTTCAAGCATTATTTATGCCCAAAATTTAAACCGCCCAATTAATGCCCTAGGCTAGGCATTAATTGGGCGGATTGAATAAATGCCCAGTTAATGCCCAAAGTCACAGGGCAATAAAATATAGGCTATAATCGAACTGTTAGTAGGACTAGTTGGAATAAACCGTAGGTATATTATGTGTAAATAACGATGGTCTGACTTAAAAAGTTATATAAAACGGAGTAGAGTTCTTAGTACTATAAAGAGATTGGATATTCTATCAAAAGGAAGCATATTATCGATTCGAACAAGTTCTAATACCGTTATTATGACGTAGTGAACGACGGCTGGAAACCTGTCACTGACAGAGCGATCTACGCGCAGTTGCCACAGATAAGTCGCCTGATCCCGGCAAGAACATTCTTCAATAACAACCCGATATAAATTCTATTATTTAGATCTAAGTTATGGGTCTATTGAAACATTTTATTCTACTTCCTATTATAAATGGGAAATATTTTTTTTTATGTTACGTAGGTGGCAGACAAACACACCGCCCACCTGATGGGAAGCGGTCACCGTGGCCTATGGACGTGTGCAACTCTAAGGGTGTCACACACGCGCTGCGTACCCTGAAGGGAAGGAGGGAGGGCTAGGAAGGGGATGGGATGCTAGGATGGATGGGGCTACCCTACTTACCGCTGGGAACACAATACGATGGTTATTATAGCCGCGGTGTTCTGTAGGGCGGAGGTACCTACTGCCCCAGTCGGACAGCTCATTTTGGATGGGAGATACCGTCGTGTCCTACCTACTTTTTTTTCGACATGTCAACATGACTTTACCTCGCCTGATGGTAAGGTAAAGGTTAATCTCAGTAGTGGGGGTCACTAATACATACACCGATAGTGCTATAATGGTAGCCTTAAGGATTTTAACGTTACCTCATACATACAAATCTATTCAGGCATTTAAAAGTTATGGCTGATATAAAAATAGTTACAAAGCATAAGCCCCTCAAACTTACACGCAAACAAAAATAGAAATTCGGGTGGTCAGTTGTAACTTAACTTTTGACCACCCGAAAACAACACACTAAAGGCTATTTTCATTAAAGTTAATGAAAGAGTCGAGCATTTAACAAATATTATCATCTCAAAGCTTAGTTGTAAAACGATTAAGATAAGAAAAGGGCTTATCTGAGCCGGAAATTTTAAAAAAAAATGTGTATTCAGCTACCGTTGTAACTGTCAAAATGGTAGAACACATTAAGTGGCATCTATCTTTACCCTTTCTTCTTATAGTGAGGAAGAATTCCATTGTTATCTGGGTAAGTCGATCTCCTGCTACCGATTTACGGTATTTAAAATCTAGTGGTAGTGAATTCAATGGGGCAAGCACGAATTTTCTTTTGAATCGAGTTCGTAATGTATGCGGCAAAAATTTTATGAGATTTGTACAGTGCCTTTAACGTTCGATAAAACACTACAAATCGTATACAATTTTTGCTTTTTTTTTTATTCATGATAGGCTTACGTTTGACCTCAATTTCACCTGATGGTATGTGACGATGTGGTCTACGATGAATCACGCTTGCCTAGAAGGGACCTATTCACTCGTGATTTGAAAACTTCCAGGTTATAGCTTTCCGGAAACACAGACTCAGGCAAGGAATTCCACTCCTTAGCTGTACGCATTTGCTATCGCTGGGGTGTGTCATAATACTTTGGATCTTGACAACTCAGTGTGTATTCTTCATCTTATAATCCTATGCATTCGCCTACATAAAAAATTAAAATCTATATAAATAAAAATTAATCACGGAAATGTATGTACGCGCATAACTTTTAAACGACTGCACCAAATTGGATAATTCTTTTTTTTGTGTTCATGTTATTATTAGAACAAGTTTTGTGTGAAACAAAATGTTTCAAAAGTCCTCGGGTATAGTGCAACTAGCTAACCCGGCAAACGTCGATTTGCATTTTAAGGGTGAACAACCCTTATCACTTAGGGGTATGGAAAATAGATAATAGCCGATCCTCAGACCTACTGAATACGCATATAAAATTTGGTAAAAATCGGTAAAGCCGCTTCGGAGGAGTACGGTAACTAACATTGTGACATGGAAATTTTATAAATAGCACCGGAGTATGCAACTAGTATAAATATTAAATTTTTATAATCATAATCTACAATGTTGAAACTAATCCAACCGCTTTTGCTTCCACTGCTGAACAATACCCTTGAAACAAAAAAGGACATTTTCGGCCGAAGAACTCGGATTGTCGGCCGAGTTTGTGTGTGTAGGCACTAAGGGTAACCCGACACTGCGGTCGGTTAGTAAACGATTCGTCGCCTAGCAGTAAGCTGACTCCTACATCGTGTCAGTAGGTTACAGGGAAATGGGTACAGTTTCCTACAGTAATATGATAACTTAGACATTCGTAGAGTAAATCGTGGTTCAAAACAAGGGTATAATTAACAGGAATACCAGTGCTGCTAAACTCTCTTTTATACATAAATTCATTAGTTGTAATGTGTAGAGCTCTGCCTACCTTTATAGAGTTATATTTAGGTAGAGAAGAGAAAAAAAAACTTGGTAAACTATTTGGTATTTATAGTGTATAGTGGTCTGGGTAATGGACTGCTGAGACGAGGTCTCGGGTTCGATCCCAGGTTCACCATGGCACACACCAATGACTTTTCGATGCTTTTCGAAGTTATGTGTGTATTTATCGCAGGTTTATAAGTGCCCGGTTAATGGCAATAGGCTATCGCCACCTATTGGGACCTAAACATAAACTGGTGAAATGTGGTTGCTAGCACCTCTGCCTACTCCTTCGGGGATATAGGCGTGAGTTTATATTGTGTAAACTATTTAAAAATTGTTGTTGTGGTCATCATTTTCAGGGCATGCGCCCCGAATGGTGATCTCTACCCAGACGTCCTCGACAGATTTTTTTTCTTGGCCCGCTTAAAGATATACAAATAATTTAGTAAGCCAAGTAGCGAGTGATAGCTAGTGCATTATAACGGTACTATTTTGATTAATTTCTGTGCTCCCAGTCTAAGTAAATGCGTTTGCGTCGCGAAGTGGTGAATTAATGATGCTTTCTGTAAGTTTGAGATAATGGTGTTTATTTATGAAGTGGCTACTGAGTCTAGTTGAGCTTATATATTTAACTTTACCGGTAGTGGTGGCGAACAGATTTGAACTAGCACTGACAGGGTTGGTTATGGTCATAAAGAAATATATTTTTTTGTATGTATTTATAGGTATGTACATACAAAAAAAAATCTGCATGGACTTCACCTCAACTTGCCATCAGGCGGGGTGCAGTCAATCAGGCGGACGAAATATAAAAAAAATACCGATTATAATGGTATTAACTACTAAATAGTTAGTAAATAAAACGCGTGAGGTATGTAAAGATAGAAACAGATGGCGAGCTGTTGTCTTTGCCTACCCCGGAGGGAAAAAAGCGTGAGCATTATATATAATGTACTATTAATTTAGTTAGAAAAGCGTCGGAAGTTCAGTGGTTAAGAAGTTGGTCTTACGATTGAGAAGTTCTGAGTTCGAATCCTAGTCATTACACTACCAAAGTGAACCTAATATCAAAACAATTTGGTTTAGTTAAAGGGGTTATCAGAAATACTCATAATTTCATTTACTAGAAAATACATACTTATAAAAACACCCCGACAAATAATGCATCACACAAATGTTTGCACTGGGCGGGAATCGAACCCGCGAACTCTGACTTAGTAGGTACTCGAACGCTCTACCGCTTGGCCACAGAGGTCGTCTAAAATCTAATATAAGCTATTAGTACTATTAGTAAACTTACACTAAAGTTCACACTAACACCTATAAATTGTAAGTGTTAGTGTAGCTTATAAGTTATAAGCTATTCCCCATTAAAGTCTTGAATGTGCATTTATTCTAACTAAGGCTAATTTTATAGCTAGAAAATAAATCATCATATAACATCCTGTACCTACGTATAATAATGTGTAGTTTTATGACGATGAGTTCCATAGGTAACGGTATTGTATAGGTAAAGGAAATGTTACTTGTACTTAGGTAACCTTTTTTTTTTTATTATTATCGTGCGGAAATCCCCATGGATACCACCCCCGTCGGCCATCGGGGGTGGTTATGTCGGGATCGAACCGACTAAAACCGCACGCCGTCTCGGGCCTTAGTAAACCGGGGTGTAAGGTTACCCAATGGGCATATCCCTCGCACCCCAGCTGACCCCGGGCCATCTACGGTTTTAAGATGGCCCCCTCGATCCCCCGAAAGGGGGGGTGGGGCGAGCATCGCGCCACTTCGTTGACGGTGGGGTGTAGGGTGACAGGAGGCCGTCCTGTCACCCAACCGTCGGCGCGCAGACAATCAGCTCGCCCCCCGCTCGCTCCCCACTGTGCCATCTGCTAGTCAGAGGGACACGTGGAGAGCCTCGGAGCAGCCCTCTAGAGGGCCACTCCCACCCAAGGCTGCTACACATAGTGCGGCGGTCATGCGAGCGGCTGAACCGCCGGCATAAGCCGCGCATAGCTGCTAAGTATCATTCTGATTGAGGCAATCATGTAGAACGCATGACAGCGTTTGCGTAATACTAATGTTCTTTGGGTTTCTGAGAATGACATATGAAGATAAAAACACACACCTATCACTCGAATGCCGGGAACGAACTAACGCCGGCACCCTGCGCAACCCACGGGCACACCCCGGCGGCTTCTTTGTGCGGCAAAGGCGACGGCTTAGTAAGCCGCCGAGTTAGAGGCGGCTTGACCGGCGGCTTACCCGGCGGTACTGCCGCCGGCACTGTGTGTAGCAGCCTTAAAGGTATGATACAATTTAATTGCCCGATCAAATTGGCTAATAAAATTGTTAGAATCAATAAATTGTATAATTGAAATACCCAATCAGATTGGCCAGTTTATGTGTAATTTTAATTTATTACGTAATTTTAGTTTCAAATCTGATGCCTCTGCCGAACAAATGCATGTAGATATCTCTTGGCAAGAAACAAATAAGTTATTAATTTAAAAAATACTTGTTTCCAACTATTTTTCTAGATAGTGCAAAACAAATCAAATGAGCCCAAACATGACGAGTTTATCTTGGTTAGTTCAGAAGTTCCTATGACCACTTACCGTCGCCATCTTTACAGCATTTACAAATCAGCCCGGTAGAGGGCGCTGGAGTCGGTATCCAGGACAGCGTCTGTCAGGTCCGCTTTTTTAGTATAATAACTAGCTTCCACCCGCGGCTTCGCCCGCGTGGGGGTCTGCATCAGCTCCAAGTTTACTTATAGTGTGAAGCTAGTTTATAGCATGGTTTTTTAACATAATAACACCATTCAAATATGCGTCGTTAGATAACACGTTGTTTCAAAATGCGTTGAAGAAATAAAGGTTCATTGCTCATTCCCCGTAGGTGATAGCGTAATAATATGTAGCCTATGTATTGATCCGACTTCTTAATAATATGCGTGCCAAATTTGAAATAAATCCATGCAGTAATTTTTGAGTTTATCCCGGACATACATACAGACAAACAGACAAAAATTCTAAAAACTATATCTTTAGCTTCGGTATCGATTGTAGATCACGCCCCAAGTATCCTTTAAAAAAAATATTCAATGTACAGTTTTGAATTTCCTACCATTTTATTATAATTATTATGTATAGATAGTTGTAAAAGACACCTCTGCTTACCCCATCAGAAATTCACAGTCGACAGTATATTTCTTTATGTAAATGTTAATGCATTGAGAATCGTATTTACAAGTATATTGTTCAGAAAACCACAGTTATTTTCTGACAAGTAAAGCAACTAGATATCTCGCCACTTACCATGGGTCATGCAAATGAAAGTACCTATGCTCTCCTACTAGTAAATATTACTGCAGTGAAATGGGTACGCCTACGCCTAGCACTGAATTATTTAGCTCTGCTTGACAATCGCGTTTAAGAATTTAGTTATTGAATGTCTTTGCTTTCTAACTTAGGACTTATTTATGTGACGCGGAAAGCCTAGTGTATTGAAAATATTGTCGGTAGGAACTGCTAGGCATGGATTTATTTATTTTTATGCATTTATTTATGTGATTCCCTAGTGTCGGATAAGATGACTAAGAGATAGATTTGTTCTCCGTAAAGAAGTGTTGGCGACATGAGGTTAATTTTCTATTACGTGGGAACAATATTGTAATATTTGGCATTAATTCCATTTTATCGTAAATAGGTAAGTCCTAAACATATTTATTTTTAAGTACTGCAGTTGATACACAAAATAATAGAGAAGTGAGAACGAAAATATTGCTGACGAATATTATATTGGATATAAATACGTAGGTATATGACTACTTCTAAAGTACTGAAGGCGTGAATTAGATGTATGTACTTTTTATATCACTTAAGTGGCAGACAAGCACACTGCCCACCTGATGGAAAGCGGTCACCGTGACATTACACTCACGCTGTCAACCCTATATACCCTTCTTGTAGAGCCCCGTAGAGCGTATGTATAAACTTATCTGTTTGTTTCATGGTGTTTCACGTAAAAAACTACCTGGCTAGATATTTTGTATATTATGCGTAGAATACGATGAATAAGTACTTCATAGGCTATTTTTAACTTTAATAGATTTCTGTAGGTCACGAAAATACATCAATATTACACTTGCTGTGAGCCACAGTTAATGTTTATAACATTATGTTACGTACAAGCCAAAGCTTTGGTGGTCTTTCGGCATTTGCAACCAAATATCAAAGGGTCCATTTAAAAAAAACCCTCAAAAAAGATCTAAAGCGTGGTCATAAGAAACCATACTAGCACAAGCCATTCAACTGTGAATTCACAAAACAACGCGTTGGATAAATTAAACGAAGCTACAAGGGAACCGAAAAATTTCAAACAGAAAAAAAACGGTCCTTGTAATATTGTATTACTGTGCCACAGAACTAATAAAGAATAGAAGTGTTATCGTTAATATTTTCTACCGGTAACGATATCACCACTTTCTTGCAACTATATCAAATCTCATACAGAACTTAAGCTTAAACTTTTATGGAGGCAAGAGACGATTGTATCTCGCGTCTATACTAAGCAGTTCGACTGGGGTAGTACCTCCGCCCTACAGAAGACCGCGGCAATAATAACCAGACAGCCAGAGCTCACAACCCCCTCCCCGTCTCTCCAATCACATCTCCCCCCTAAACTCCTCAACGCCTCTACCCTTCAGGGTCGGCAGCGCGAGTGTGACACATCGGTGCATCGGTCGCTTCTCATCAGGTGGGCCGTGTGCTTGTTTGTCACCTAAGTAGTATAAGAAAACAAAAAAAAAACCCTTTCAATATCAGTTTGGCGACGCACACATAGACATCGCTCGTGGATGCGAATCTCGGAATGCGTGTACCTGTACGAATTTAGTAGGTACCATCCGTTAGTAGATGTTAAATTAGATGATAATTAAACTAATGTCGGTTCAGACGCAAAGGCGCCTTAGCTTTAAACACGTATACCACTTCTATACCTATTATTATTTCTGTGGTTGAAGCTAAGTTATACAGGATGAATTGAATTTGTAAATATGTAATTCCTTCATATCGTGTAGAATTAACAAAGCAAATGAAAAAAATATTAATTAATTATATCCAAAAAATGCCTATAGACATTTTACGGTCACAATTTTGAACTATTATTGCTTTTACACATCATTAAAATAACTTCTACATTAAGTTATTTCAAATATTTATATCGTAAAAGTAATAGCAATTATTTAAGTTTTAAATAACACAATTATACAGTATGAATTTAAATTGATGTGCGTGGAATTAAGGAATTAAACGTTTAATTTTTGAAGTTTCTGTAATTCCTCAATTTGGAAGGTATTTTTAAATGCCTTACTATAAGTATATTATTTAGACATAATTTTATTTCCTTTCTCCTACAGTCCCGGGTCCTTTAATTGGGGCGTGAAAAAGTGTTTGATGAGGCCGTCAAGCTGAGGGCCACCATTGTAGCACTATCGGTGTACCTATGTGATAACTCCCATGTCTAAGACTTTGCCTTATCCTCAGGAGAGGTGATATTGATGTGTCCAATATAAAAAAAAGAGTTTTGACTGATGATAGATCCTTCAAAAATGACGTTAATTATTGTTTTTATCATAATTACACTTCATAAAAGCGTTTTTCCGCTAAAGGTAAAGTCTCAGGAAGAGGGTCCCATTACATACACCGATAGTGCCATAACGGTGGCCTTCAACTTGATGGTCTCATCAAATGCTTTTTCACGGCCTGCTTAAAGGACACTTAAAGCAATGATATTGAGAAATAACATATCTACATAATCTTAACCCAAGAACATTGGCCTAAAATACATAACCTCACGTATGACTTGCCATATTTTTGACTCAAATACATATACGGCCTAGAAATAGCGGTAGTTTTTAACATAATCATCTCAAATCATATATTTAATGTCGATAAAGTATAGGGTATATGGAACGAATAGATATAATTGCGTCGAAAGTTTCCGATGTAGGCTTTCTAAGCTCAATTGCGGGTTAGCGCGCACACGTATGAACGGGCGCGGATACCGGCGACTATAACTCATTAATACTTATTACAATAATACGCGATACGCGCAAGAAGCTTCAATTTGTTTTAAATATGGGGTATGATGTTAACGGGAATATACGCGACTAGCTGACCCACCCCGGCTTCGCCCGTGGCGTATTTCGAACCCCGATGCACCCTTTTTAACCCACATAATATGCTCATAATTAATCAGTTTTCTAAATATTTATGGGAATCTACCGGAATTGTTCACATTTATGATTATTTCTCCGCTCCCTTGGGCAGTAGCGTGATGATATCCAGCCTATGACATTCGCGGATAATGTGGCTTTCTATTGGTAAAAGAATTTTTAAAATCGGTTCAGTAGATCCCGAGATTAGGTGCCCCTTACAATTTAACAAATATACAAACACACAAACTTTACTTCTTTATAATATTAGTATAGATATAGATTATGATATAAATACGAGTTATACAGTGTGTTTTATTTAACTGATAAATCGAGAAATACGAATCCATAATAAAAACCAATTAGCTCTTTTATTGCAAGCGCAATTTTGGCATACTCAATTTTTTATTCGAAATGCTCTCCATAAAAATGAGTCATTTTAATCATTTTTTTAATGCGGCTCGATCCAATTTCATGTTTATGAAAGTAATTTAATACTGGTGTATGTAGTGGTGACCCCAGTTCTGTGACTCTGCCTTTAGCTTACCATCGGGCGAGGTAAAGTCATTTTGATGTGTCAGTATTAAACCCAGTCAAAATTAAACTCGCTACTAACCGCACTATACACCCACCCTTATTTCAATCGAACACATAAATAATATCATACTCAGTACAATGACAACAGTATAGTAGAAAGTAGTGTTAAATATTAACTATGTCGTCGGACTAGGCTGTCTGTACATTCCCTAGTTGATACCAACTGGTCTGCACTATATTTAAGACATAGCGACAAGACGGCAACTAAATGTTGCTCGTTTGTAACAACCTATACTATCTTTTTGCAACCAAAATTGTGTAGAAGTGAAGAATATTTTCTTAGACAGATTTATACGAGTATTTACCTACCTATATGAAATAATTTACATTC
Source organism: Lithosia quadra (assembly GCA_963576445.1). Taxonomy (NCBI): domain Eukaryota; kingdom Metazoa; phylum Arthropoda; class Insecta; order Lepidoptera; family Erebidae; genus Lithosia; species Lithosia quadra. The sequence continues at coordinate 15,301,547 of OY754880.1, read as the reverse complement.
AAATTTTTAATTTTATATGTGGCTTACTATTTTTTTTTAAATAGACTTAAAATAATCTAGCAAAATCTATAATTTCACTACAATTATTGACTGATTAATCATTATCTATCAACAATATCCAGAAGAGCCACTTTAGAGCCGTGCATCGGCTATAAAAATGTGGAATAATTTTTATAGCCGATGCACGGCTCCAAAGTGGATCATATCCAGATAATATATGCCTTTATCAAATTTTAGCCAGATTTGTAGAGCCGTTTCAGCGTAATTAAGTAACAAACATCTTTAAACTTTCACAGATTGTTGAAATAGATTGAAGGACAGTAAATTGTATTATATTAAACATTACTTAATATCCATGAAATTACACTCACAAAAGTTACCACCAACTTTTAATCTCTACTTTGTTGTCGTACTATCGCCCGTCTGTTACAAGTCCAACCCCATTGACAATAGGCTCTATGTAGTATTCTAGTTACATTTTCACGGTCTATGAATGCTTTAGAATTACTCTTGAGCTAGATCAGGTTAATTTATTAGCAGCATTGTGGTGTTAAAGGCATTCGTGTTGTGAACTTGGAACTGACAACGGATAGCGCTCACTGAGATATTGGGCAAAACAGTACTGTACTTTCTGTATATTTTTTCTATACTACTTAGGTGGCAGATAAGCTACTCCGTTCACACAGACCGGCTCGGAGAGGAGAGCAGATTCTTATTACGTTGAAAATAGAGTTTTTAGTAGGTATTTGTAGCAAGGTTTATTTTTGCATCTGCACTGCTTTTGTCATTATGAAAATAATTTGTCAGTGTGTAAAGAAGAATGCGCGCCGATGCTCTCCGAGCCAGTCTGTGTGAACGGACCCTTAGGTGGCAGATAAGCACATGGCACACCTGATGGAAAGTGGTCACCGTGGTCTATGAACATGTGTAACACCAGGAGCGTCACACTCGCGCTGAAGACTCTATACGCCTGGATATCAGTGTTGTTAGTTTGACTGCAATGTTAGAAATCACGTGTTTGGTTCCCGCCCTGTGCAAATATTTATATGCAAAATAAGTGTATTTGCTTTAGGTTAGATTTATTTCTATACATATTAGGTATAAAAATATGTCCATTATAGACTCGTAGTCACACCACATTATCACATCAGAAGAATATGTAATGCGTTGCTAGTGAAAGGTTTTTAGGGTCACCTTACAACCGCGGCGCTTAAAAACCTGATAGGTATGGTGTAAAAAACATGTTCATTTTGCATCGAGCAGGAACCGAATTCACAACCCCTGATATAGCAATCAGTCGTACCAGTCGCCACATAAATGAAAAAGGCTCTACTGATCCAACTTCGGTAATTAACATCTAGAAAATAAATCTCTCAACTTAATACCCCGTAGAAGTTTCTTACACCAAAACACACACCTAATATTTCTTCATAAGTGAACAGGAAGGTAGCCACACACATGGCGCAGAAGGGGGTAACTGTAAAGTCTGGAACTCGGTCGTATCTTGGATCGCTCGCACAATAGCCGCATGTCCGTTCAGTTGCGTACTTATGCACGGCGCCCGTCGGCTATGTAACTGTACACGGTTCACTTCTATTTAATATATTGCTATTATTATTTTCTTGGTTTACTTTGCAATGCGTTTGTTAGGGAATTTGTAAGTAGATATACCAATATTATACTGTTAACGGGAATTAGCGCGATTCTAGTATCTTTATGAATGCCTGCGGCTTCGCCCGCGTGGAAGTCGGTATCGCCACCAATTAAACGACTCTCCACTCCACTCTCCACTCCGTTCTACACTTCACTCGCCACTCCACTCCACTCTATTCTCCACTACACTCCACTCTCCACTCCAAAAATAAAGGATAAAAATATTCTATATCCGTCTCCTGGTTCTAAACTCCCTCCCTACTAATTTTCAGCCAAATTGGTTCAGCCGTTCTTGAGTTATAAACAGTGTAACTAACTATTCAACTGATTGTGAGTAACCAAGACCTTTCAATCAAAAACGCATCGAAATCCGTTCAGTAATTTTTGCGTCCATTGCGAGCATATTTAAAAAAATGTGTTTAGACTCGTTCATTTAACACTACCCAAGGCTTCTTATAAACTATCTCCAATGTACAAACACAGCTACTTTACAAATTTTAAAATAGTTTAGATTATATTGCTATTTTAACATGTAGGTAACTGTTTCTGTTCTAGATAAATAAAATAAATTATGAACAAAATCCGCAGTATGTAGGCACTGGGAGTGCGCGTGCGACGATTTAGCGGTAACCCCGCGTGGCTGGGATGCGCCGCATGCCTGCGATACTAGCCGAGCTCACACTTCACCGTTATAACTTTGCTTCTATGCTATTAGTGTGACTCAAGTACGCAGGTTCAATTATCAATATTGTAAGCTGAAATGTATAGAGTTAGCTTTATTTTTCATGCGGAATTCCCTACGGATACCACTGTGGCTAGCGGAGCAGGTTATGTTGGAGTCAAAACGACTAAAACCACAACCACACCATCTCGAGTCTCAATTACCGGGGTGTAAGGTTACCCAATAGACATATCCCTTGCACCCCGGTTTGACCTGAGCCATCTCCAGATTCGAAATGGTCCTTTCGGGTTTGGGAACCAAGGTGCTCCCGTCACACCCCCGGAATAAGCCCTCAGCCTACTTCTGCTAGGGTGACAGGCGGCTCCACCCGTCTCCCCCAGACCTGCGCTCATGGAGGACGGAGTATCTTCTTCTTCTTCAACATAGCGTTAATCCCAGTCGTGTCCAAACCTCGGAATCTGGACCCCAGACTCTGAGCTGAAAGCTTTACCAGTCTTAACTGCGGATTTGGCTGGACCTTGGTATTTTCCGTGAAGCGACTGCCATCTGACCTTCATAACCCAATGGTGACATTAGGCGATATCGAAGCATTGCAGCTAGACCGTTGTTGTTGGACTTTTTAGGGCTCCAACTACCCGTAACGACTGCCATAGACGTTTGCATGGCAACCGGGACCAACGACGGTTTAACGTGCTCGACGAGTATCATTATATCAAATTTCAGCCAGATCTGTTAAGCAGTTTTTGCGTGAAAAACTTTCTTCACGTTACATCAAACTTTTAATTTGTTAATTTTGTCGCTGACTGTACCTACTACAAGAATAAAATCAGATAGTGCGACCGACCTACGCAACTTCCTACATACTTCTGGATAATGGCGACAAAATCTTAGCTGTAAAATTATGGCTATAGGGTAACCCCCTGGCCCTTTACTAAATTAAAATGTCATTTTTGACTTTCCGGGGACAAAGACCTTCGGGAGCCAAGACAACCTCATCTACCAGCTGATACACCTGCAGATTAACGGATGAGGCTTAACCTCTCGGGATTGAAAGGTCCAACGGCAGTCCCATAGAACAGAAGTTTCCAAGATAAGCAAAATCAATAGTTTTTTTACCCAACTGCGCGACGCAAAGGAGTGGTAATGTGTTTATCAGCCTATATATTATTGTAGGTTTGTTATTCTTATTCCTTTGAAGCACTATACAGACCAAATGCCTGGGTGATTTTTATGATTCACACGTCAATCGATTCCTCTTAAAAGACACATAACAACTGAACAGTCGGGATCCATTATTCGACAGCCAGTCTAATTTTTCAATCGATGTGGTGGTGGTGGTTTCTAGACCACCGGACATCTAAGTGCTTATTTTTTTCTTTTCAGTTTTGTAAGCAATCGGGTTTTTTTTCAATAATGAATACTAGCAACCGAAATTACAAGTTTTTAGATTAGAAGAATATCAAAAGAGGTATTTTTTTTTACAAGCATACGTTTTTTGAGATTTGGGAGATCAACATGAGATCGAGACTGGACTGAGACTGAATTTTGAATATAATTTTATCACGAGAATTATGTCTTCAGGCGAGTGATATGTCTGCTCACCACCTAAGTAGCCAATTATACTGTCTTAATGTTTTTTTATATAGGGCACGTCAAAATGACTTCACCTCGCCTGATGGTAAGCTAAAGGTAAAGTCTCAGGACTGGAGTCACCACTACATACACCGGTAGTGCTACAGTGGCGGCCCTCCGCTTGACGGCCTCATCAAATGCTTTTTCACGCCCCGCTTAAAGGCCCCGGGATTATAGGATTAAAATAGTATACTACTAATTATTACAAAATGTGAAAATTAGTCATCTTCACTAACTTTCACATTTGTAATATTAGTAGTTATAGTTTAGTATAGTTTGTTATTCAATCACACTCCAACGACTAAACATATCTAGCTGAACTTTGATACAGGTATAGATTACAATCTAATATAACACATAGGCCACTGTCCCAATGTTAATCTTAAATAGGCTACTCAAAATTAGCATATTATAGTACACGCAAGAAATTTTAATATTAGGCCACGTCCACACGAGCTGAATACCGCGGAAGTTGACGTCACGTCGCTGGTTTTATTAACTGTTCTATTCAGAAACTCCTTAATTATTTACCCCATGCTTTATAGCTGGGCTAAAGATAAATTGTACAGATAGTATTATGATGTTAGATAGATGAGCTGTGCTCGATAGATGGTCAATGCACGTGTTTCGTTCGCTTTGATTACTATCATAGTTGTGCCTTCCTTTAGCGACCTCTATGGATTAGTTGTGAAACGTTCGACTGTTGGCAAAGGTTGCGGGTTTTGATTCCCGTTCAATGCAAACATTTGTGTACATGAATATGAATATTTGTATTGATTTAGCTCTTTCAATGAATATTATTTTTATGTCGGTCACATCAATATGACTTCACCTTGCCTGATGGTATATGCTAAAGATAAAGTCTCTGGCATGGGAGTCACCATTGCAAATACCGATAGTACCACAATGGTAGCCCTCAGCTTGACGGCCTCATCTTTTCAACGGCTTTTTGATTTAGGAAGTATGTTTAACCGCATTCTAGAAACCATAATCTTACAGTACAGTGTGAATAGCAATAGCAGGATGTAATATATAGCTCAAGATGTGATATATATTACATCCCATAGTCAAAAGCCGGCTTTATAGTAATAAAAAATATATCGAAAATATTACTAGCGATATTATTTCATGCGATAAATTTTTACACTATAGAAATTCTTAAGTTTGGTACAGACATTTTAGTGTTCATAAAGGCATCGTCTGAATGGAACTGGCAACCTACGCAGTGGTTGACGCGCAGTATTTTTCACAACCCAAGAATAAAAAATTCGCAAACCACAAGTCCAAATTACTAAAAAGCAATAAAATTCATGTTTCTTAAAGTAGGCAATGTGAAAAAGCATTCTGCATTTCTATTTATGAAGAATATTTTACCTTTCGCCCACGTGAATTTCTGTTCCCGTTCTAGCTTCCCATGGGAATCTATTCCTGCGATAAATGGTAGTTTATGTGTTGTTCCTGACTATAATCTTTTCCTGTAGCAAATTCTACCCAGATCTGTTTAGCTGTTATAGCGTAATTGAGTAACAAACATCTAAATGTCTTTGTAAACTTTCACATTTATAATATTAGTAGTAGGTAGGTTAGTAGGAAGGGTGCATAATTCTGTTTATATTTTATTTTAGTCTGAGTAATGGTACCTAATTAGTTGGGAATTATTGCGAATGCAGTAACGCCAAGTGTAGAGATACTTTGTTAACATGTGCCAACCCCCTAATTACATTTTTTGCAAAATAAATTAATGAACATAACATAACATAACATAAACTCACGCCTATATCCCCAAAGGCTAAAGGTAAAGTCTCAGGAAGGGGATCCCGTGCACCGACAGTATCATAATGGTGGCCCGCAACTTGTTATCCCCCGTCTACGCTCGGAGAACCAGCCCGCCCCTCGCCTGCTCCCCACTGTGCCCTCTGCTAGTTAGAGGGACACGTGGAGAGCCTCCGAACAGTCTTCAAAAGAGTCACTCCTGCTTCAGCCGGTATTTGCTGTGACAGCAAATGCCGTCTTCCCTGATAAGTGGGAGATGCTGCCGTCTTCCCTGATAAGTGGGAGATGCTGCCGTCTCCATTGAAGGTTCCGGCCCGTACCCAGTTTCATTCTGATCTACTTTTCCTTCACTAAATGTAAACTCACTAGCTGTGCTCAGCGGTTTCACCCGCCGTACCTACTCAATTCTATAGGTACGTCGTATCACCGACCACTTGCATCTTTATATTTTTTTTCTTATTGCTCTACTTCTAAAGCTCTTAGCATGATGTTATATAGCTTATTACCTTCCTCAAGAACTGGACTGTCAAATAATGCAAAAGGATTTTTTTCTCTTTTTCTTATTGCTCTACTTTTAAGGCTCTTAGCGTGATAATATAAAGCTTATACCTAAGATTTAGGCTATCCAATTCAAAAAGAATTTTTCAAATTACTCGAGTAGTTTCAGAGATAAACGCGTACAAACAAACATACTCTTCAACTTTTAGTTAGCATACATTGGAGTAAAGAAACTATGCCAAGATTATTATATTTTCTTAGCGAATTGGGCTATCGAATGCTAAAATATTTTTTCTGTTTTTATATTGCTTTACTTTTAAGGTTTTTAGCTTGATAATATATAGCTTATACACAAGGTTTAGGCTATCAAATGCAAAAAGAATTTTCAAAATTTCTCAAGTTGTTTCAGAGATAAACGCGTACAAACAAACATACTCTTCAGCTTTTAGTTAGTATAGATTTGAGTAAAGAAACTATGCCAAGATTATTATATTTTCTTAGCGAGTCTTTGCTTTTAAATTCCCATGCGGCAATGGTAACACAGAAAAATGAATAGGTGATTAATTAAGTACCTATATAAGATATTCACACAAACACGGTTTGGTGAGAACTCAACAAATTTCTTTCTGCATTGATAAACTGTTTGGGTCGCGGTCAACGGATGCTATCGTAAATATAAATTTGTATTTTTTATTATCATATCCGTTCTAGTTTGTATTTGTAGCATCAGGTCAGGTCAGTTGGCAGAGCATCCCGAAAGTATTGGTGTTACCGGTTTGACAAGCAATTTTTTGTAGCATGATGATAGCAACCTATTTATGTCACACTGCTGGGCACAGGTAGCCTAGTGGTTTGGGTAATGGACTGCTGAGACGAGGTCTCTGGTTCGATCCCAGGTTCACCATGGCACACACCAATGACTTTTCGATGCTTTTCGAAGTTATGTGTGTATTTATCGCAGGTTTATTAGTGCCTCGGAGAGCACGTTAAGCCGTCGGTCCCGGTTGCCATGCAAACATCTATGGCAGTCGTTACGGGTAGTTGGAGCCCACAAAAGTCCAACCAGTCTAACTTGGAACTTCGATATCGCCATTGGTCATAATGACCATTGGTTGTGGAGGTCAGATGGTAGTCACTCCACAAAAAATATCGAAATTCAGCCGCATCACAGTTGGACTGGAAAGTCGACCCCAACTGAGTTAGGAAATAGGTTCAGAGAATAATGACTGCTGGGCACAGGTTTCCAATTCTCTAACGAGAGAGCTGAAAGGGCTTAGACCTTAATCCACACACGCTGGCCTAATGCGGGTTGGTGGATCGGACATGTCCTTAGAATTTCTTCTAGAACGTGTGGGAAATCAGATTAAGAATATGATAGCTTAGGCTTACAATTAAATACAAGTGCAAGCTATAGATTTAAGTAATCGATTGAAAAAAATATTTTATATGTAAACACGGTGACGGCTTCCCATCAGGTGGGCTGTATACTTGTCTGCCACCTAAGTGGTAGGTATAAAAATATTTGAAGATATAAGCTCATGTAGACATAAAAGGGAGAGTAATAAATAAGACAGATGTCACATTTTAGATAACATTCGAACCCAAGCATAGGTACTATGTAGCCATTTATGTAAATTATATAACATTAAACAACATATAACCGGCTAATATACTAATTTTCGTAACGGAGAAGCGCTCTCTACATTTTGAAACGCTTTTTTTATACAACGTAGGTAGCAGACAAACACACGGCCCACTGGAAGCGGTCACACTGGCCTATGGACGTGTGCAACACTAAGGGTGTCACACACGCGCTGCCTACCCTGAAGGGAAAGAAGAAGGGCTAGGAAGGGGTGGGTAGGCTAGGAAGGGGGGAGGAGGGGTACCTACAGTGAGCTCTGTATTTTCGATATTTTCGATGAAGCGACTGCCATCTGACCTTCACAACCCAATGGTGACATTAAGCGATCGAAGCATTGCAGCTAGACCGTTGTTGTTGAACTTTTTAGGGCTCCAATTACCCGTAACGACTGCCATACATGTTTGTATGGCAACCGGGACCGACGGCTTAACGTGCTCTCCGAGGCACGACCAGAATGCAAATACCCATATTCATGCATACAAATATTTGCACTGAGCGGGGATCGAACCCGCGCCTCCTGCGCAGCGATCGCGTTCACTACCGCTACGCCACAGAGGCTGTATATTATGTTGAATAACTTCGAGACATCGATAGGTAATTAGTATGAAACACACACTATTCAGCAAGTATCTACGCTCAATCTACGGTAAGAATATGTGACGGAGATTACAATCAAGATTAACCGATTAAACTCGGTTTACAGCAGTAATACTCACACGATTTTCACACGCGAACCGTTTGGAAAATAATATTAATAGGTTCTGTTTTTTTTAATGCAATAAGTTTTTTTATAGTATGGTAAACTTAATATTAAGCAGTTTTTGACGTCAAAAAGATGTAATTACGTTGCACTATTTTGAAAATAAAGAAAATAAATATAAATAAAGTCAATAGGCTCGCGTTTTGACCACAATATCACCTGATGGTAAGTGGTGATGTGGTCGACGATGGAGCACGCTTGCCTAGAAGCAACCTATTCACTCTTGATTGAAAGACTCCCAGGTTATAGCTATCCGGAAATTCTCTTCTTAAATTCTCTTAATAATTTAGAATAATGAGAAAAACGGACATGTATTTTTTTTTCACCGAAAGTATTTTCCCTGTTTAATCTCCCTAGGACGTAATAGCAACCCATTTATGTCCCACTACTGGGCACGGGTCTCCTCTCGTCTAACGAGAGAGCTGAGATGGTTTAGACCTTAATCCACACACGCTGGCTTATGCGGGTTAGTAGATCGGACATGTCCTTCGAATTCCTTACAATGTGTTTCCTTCACCGTAAGCAGATGGTAAATCATGTGATTAGCACACATAAATTCCATAAAGTGAAATTCACATTGGTACTGTCTGGCCGGATTCGAACTCGATACCTCTAAGAAGAGGCCGCGTCCTTATCCATTCAGCTACCATCGCATCTTAGGGCGTGATTTAAAAAAAATTGCTTATATAGGTATTATTCCAGAATCTAAGCTACAAAATGGAGGTATTTACATCAAAATCTATTCAATACCTAGATAGTAATTGGATTCCAGATTGACATGGCATGTGTTTTCTTCCTGCTATAGTCCCGGGGCCTTTAAGCGGGGCGTGAAAAAGCATTTGATGAGGCCGTCAAGCGGAGGGCCGCCACTGTAGCACTACCGGTGTATGTGGTGGTGACCCCAGTCCTGAGACTTTGCCTTTCGCTTACCATCAGGCGAGGTGGAGTCATTTTGACGTGTCTATATAAAAAAAAACATGGTCTTTTAAATCGCTGATTAAATAGTTAACGGGATATTAACCATGTTTGCTTATAATAATCAGTAGTTACGGAGAACGCGGTAGCAAACATTCACACACTCATTTTCTCATTTATATCTAATAATAGTACGATTATTAATTTGCATCATGCTGTTTCATTTTATATCATTTCCGGTAAAAAAAATAAATTAAACATATAAGGTATATTTCCTTCAGTGCTATAACGGTACATGGCTAATTACAGCTGCTTGTGTGATTAGTACCTAATAATAAATAAAATAGGAATTAAATGTTATTGGTTACCTTGAAGAAATTTTCTTGATTATAATATATATCGTCCTGTATGTAGTAGGTACAGTCGACGACAAATATTCGAATTTATCTCGGCTCTTTCTTTTACATTTATTTATTAAAAATTCTAATTAATCTTGGCCCTTAACCTTTCATAAATAAATAAACAAAACATGAAAAAAACTAAGTTTTTAAAACTACGTCTACTACACAAAATTATGTGTTATTTTTCCTTTTTTTACTTACTTTTTTACGTTACATAAATACATAAATAATTATATACAACAATAAAAAGAACTACAAAAAAACGTCATCATTTTCCTTTATTGGGGTTTCAAATATTTTAGTGTAAATCAACTTCTGTCGTTGACTGTACAGCTTCAATTTTCCGTTGACTGTACTACTAAATTTTATGGGTCCTAATGAGAATGCTACATTACCCCTGAGTAGCATAGGCTTCTTTTGTCCGGATATTCCCATGAAATCAAAGACTTTCCTGTCCTCTTAATGGCAGTTGATTTCCATACCTAAACTAAATAGTATCATAATATTTTTAAATTGTCGGTATTAAGGTAACCGCTTCCTATCAGGCCTAATTCAATAAAATTACGTTTTATAAACATGTGATTTCAAAGCTTATAAAAACTTATAGATATTAATTTTTCAGAATCTAATTGAAAACGAATCAAACTATGACTGATTTAATAACCTCACGAAAGCGTAGGTATATTTTATTTTGACAAATCATACCAAATTACAAAGCTTTTTTCCACTTCTTTTATCTTTAATCGAATTGAAATCACACGTTTTTAAACGTGACGTTACTGAACCCGGCGCTAGGTAGGTAAGTGGAGATTAAAACACGAAACCTAATAGAAAATGATACAAATTAGGTAGGTACCAGTGAATCTAGAAGTTTAAAAACTTCTCAAAATGTACATTTTGTTTTGACAGATCATACTAAACATCAAAACTTCTTATAATTTTTTTCCCTTGAATTGAAATCACACGTTTTAAAAACGTTGCGTTACTGAATCGCGCCCGAGATTTGAGAAGGCCCAAATAAATATTTAAAAACAAAGGCACGAGTTAATTGGATTTTACACTAAAACCTAATTGGTTGTTTTTTTTTTAAATTACTATCAATGTCACAATAGGTAATGCATCATGGGTGGTGCGGACAATGGCGGCCGACCGACAGCGTATTAACCAATGTACTTTTTTCTTGAGTTGTAATACATTTGTACCGCAATATTGTTCGTTCTAGAGAATAAAAAAGGTAATTGTGTTTTTAATGGGTTATGTCTGCGCTGGAAATCTAATCTAGGTGTTATCGAGTGAGGGTTATACTGTTTTTTGACTATAATTTTAATAATAAGTGAAATATAGCTTTTTATAATACTTAGGTGGCAGACGAGTAAAAGGTCTAGCTGATGGAAAGCGGTTACCGTGGCCTGTAAATATGTGCAATATCAGGGGTTTTACACTCGGGTTGTCAACCCTGTAAAAACTTTCCAATCTTGAAAAACCTCGATGAAGATTAAATTCTAAAAAAATACAAGACCAATCTTAAAAAATATGTTCAAAATTTAGTCTCAATCTAATCTCAACCTCATATCAATCTCCAAAATGTCAAAAAAAGGTATTCATTTAACCAAATAACCTACAACTGCTCTCTACTATTCCCTCTGCTAGCCAGAGGGACACATGGAGAGCCTCTAAATAGCCCTTTAGTGTGGAGGTTAATAAAATTGATACCTAGTTTATATAGTACAATTGACATAGGTTCTTCAACCTAGCGTTAATCCCAGTCACATCCAAAGCTTTCACCTCGAAGTCTGGGGTCCGCTACCTGGTGTAGCGGACCCCAGACTTAGCTGCGGATTTGGCTGGACCTCGATATTTTCCGTGAAGCGACTGCCATCTGACCTTTACAATCCAATGGTAACATTAGGCGATATCGAAGCATTGCAGCTAGACTGTTGTTGTTGAACTTTTTTTAGGGCTCAAACTACCCGTACGAGTGCCATAGGTAAATTGACATAGGTAAATATTGAAAATGGTAAAACCTAGTAGAAGCTGGTAAAAGCATTCAACATTCACATTTCTAAGCAAAAAGCTGAGGTAGATTCAAAATGGTGGCAATGATTTATGGCTTTATAGACGCGTGCGCATAATAACGACATATAAGGGTAGAGCAAAGAAACTTATTAAGACTTGAGTGCTCTAAGCTAAATAATGTAAAGTAAGTATATTAAGTATTCTATTTATGGAGGTAGGGCACGACGGTATCTCCCGTCCGACTGGGATACTACCTTCGCCCTACATAAGACCGCGGTCGAAATTAGATCGGAACTGAATTTTGAACATATTTTACTACCAGGGCTGACCCTCAGGAGAGCAGACCCCAGGTTCAAAGGTGCAAGCTTTGGATACAACTATTATCTACCTACTGTACTATTTCAATAAATTTTAAATAAATAAAAAAATATTCCTAGTAAATTTATTCCTAGTAAATGTATTCCTAGTAAATTTATTCATAGTAAATGTATTCCTAGTAAATTTATTCCTAGTAAGTTTAATCCTAGTAAATTTAATCCTAGTAAGTATATTTATTCCTATGCCTTCTCCACTTAACACAAAAATGATGTTTCTATCAATCGCGGCAAGCAAAAAAAAAAAACAAAACAAAATTATGCACGTAACAACCAAAGAAACGTCCACAGGTAATAAGCGACAATCCACGTCGTTATTCTAGATAATCACGCGAATAACTGCCAAGAAAACTCGCGTTAACGAGACGGTTTAGAAAAAATATATTTGCCATATCAAAGAGGGCTTTCTACATAGATGCACGAAGAATGCTAACTTTAATTGTGGAGAAACGTAAAGTAGGTAATAACATCAACCATTCCGCAAAAGGCTTAGGAAAATGTTACTTGTGTGACACAGATTCGAGAATTATGGATGTGGTATACTGTTTTATTGGTATGCACTTAGAATGATGTTGTTAATCTGTTTTTTTTGTATAAACTATTTATTTATTATTGTTTATGATAAGATGTTTATTTATATATAAAGAGTTAGGTAATAAAAATGATGATTAAAAAATTATTGAAATGTGAGGACTTTGGAATTCTTTATGATGTGTCTAACGTTACTCTACTAAGACGAGAATTTTAGTTATCTTGAATGTACCCAGGTAGCTCAGATGGTCAAAGAGCTCTTCCTAAAAATAAATTGGTCGTGGGTTCAGTTTTCCGATTTAAATTTACAGAAAAAAATATTAATCAGTACTGATAATATACTGATATTAATCAGTAGATTTTATCCCTACCTACCACATCCATTTTTCACATTCAGTCACAGCACTACTTAATGATTTTAGAAACTTAACTGTGCACTTATGCGACAAAACACATTTTAAGTTCATTGCATGGTCAAAATTCATTATAAATTTTAGTTCCTACGTCCCGTTCTAAATTCGATATTCAAAACTCATTCCCGCCTCATCCCAGGAATGGTTCAATAAAATTCGAAATTCAAAACTCATTCCCGCCTTACCCCCCTACCCTTTCTGAGAATAAGTTTTGAATTTCGAATTAACACATTTTTTTATAAAATGCTTGTCTAGTATGTACACTTTACACATAGAATTTCAATATTACCTAACAATAGAAAAAAGAAAACAAACGTTTTGAATTTAGAATTCCGAAGCAAACCATAGATAAAGTTATTATCCAATAAGATTGTTCAAAATGGCCACTTAGACAGAACGCCGACATCTTTATAGCAAATTGTTCAATCTATGACAATCATTAGCTATTTTATAATATATGACAATCTTCCATAAAAGAAACTGGGGACATTTTCTAATCTATAAAAACAGAAACCGCTTACCGGCGACTGGATTGACACATCAATACGAGCGGCAAGGGGACGGCAAATTACTTAGAATACCATATACGTCTTGGCTAGTCTATCCTGCGTGATACAACACAATACCTACCTACATTAGCTCTATGAAATAATCATCTATTCTTATTAGAATAAAGGACTTTTTAGAAAAAATACAAAGTAGGTAATCTAGTAGCTTGCAAGAGTCTTGAATTGAAGAGTCTTGGGGCCGATTTTGATAAAAACTAGAAATCCACCGTTGGATTTTTTAAAAATCAATACACCTGACCAGGAATCAAACTCATGATTTTGAAAAAAAACACAACCTATCTTATTAGGTACACTATTCGATGGTGCTGCCAATAGGTAAGGAACAAATTCTGAGAAATAACAACATTAATTTTTAATTTTAATTTTCCTTTTTCCTTTTTGGAGTTTGAAGGTAAAAAAATAACTACTGTTTAAAAATGCGCAACCCGAATACCTATTTATTGTAACACTTCGTTACTGCTCCCGAAGTTATCCGAAGTTACCCGAAAAATGCCGAGGCATCTCCGCTAATGGTGTATTTCTGTTCGGACATCATAAATGTATAAAAGATGTTATACCTCAACCCTGTGGTAAAAAAACTACCCTTTTGTCCGTATTGAGAACGCATTAACACATTCAGATGTATAGACGGTGGGTTGGATGTAAGTTTTTGTCATAGGAAAACAAAGAATATTATTAAAATCGGTACATACCTACTATGTTATTTAAACAAGTTTAAAAAAGAATTGTAAGTCTGTGCCGATATTGCCATGGCAGATATTAAAAGAAATTACCTACATTATCAACGAACGATACACATACCGTTCTAAATTTAAAATTAAACTTTTTAACTCAATATGTCATACACATAGAGTTAGAGTAGGTATCCAACCGCTACTCAGCTATACGGTGCTCATTCCGCTGTTTCCTCCTCAGTGCAAATGTCTGTATTTATCTGCATTCTAGAACTCATATTATTAACTAGGTAGGCTTAGTTTAGATACCGATGGCTCCATGTAATAATTATGTCTTAGAAAAAATATTTAATTTTATTAAAGAACTGAAATAAATATTGTGAAAACATTTTTATTTAATTTGAAATTCGAATTAAATACGTACCTATAGAGGTTCACTTAACAAAAAAGGTATTCATTCGGTCATTAACCACATCTCCATAGACAAAGCAGATTGAATACTTTTCCAAATTGAAAATACAGGTAAAAGAGATTCTACAACCATATCCCATGACGAATACCCCAATTGAAAAAAAAACTGCCGCCATTTTTAAATGTGCGCGAAATTGTAAAGCAATGATGAAGTAGATTTAGAATCGACTTTTAATTTGTGAATGAGAAACAGCTTGAAAATTATAATAACAAGAATGTTCTATTTAACAGACAGCGGATATAAATGGCCGATTCAAGTAATAGATTCAGGATAACACTTTGACAGAATTGATTGCAATAGATTACAAAGTTACGAGCTGGCACTCTGGCCACTCACTTTGGCCTACTTGTATTCAGCTTTTAATATAAATGACCATAAAAAAGTAATTTATATCGGCTTCTGTTTCTTTACAATATTAACATAGTTGACTGCAATGCGGTTGTATAAAAATGTAAAAATAATTACTGTAGGTAGATACCTATTTAGAAAGAAGATTAATTGTGAGATTAAAATAGTTGCTTGTTTCGTTTCACCTCTAACGAAACTGATAGGTAGCTAGTATGCCAATTGTCTTGATTCTTTTTGGATTAAAAAAAATGTTGTTCTTAATTTGAATGTAACTTTTTTTTTATTAAGCTACAGATGCGTTTCGATTGAAACTTTAGAATTCTACCAATTAAAAAAAACAACTGTCATGTAAAAATCTATATTGTTTATGGTAATAATAAATTCGTCTAACTACCTATAGATAATTAGATTATTACTGATTATTACATTCCATCGTGTTACGTTTGTCTATTCGTCTTGCATTTAAATTTCTGTATTCTTTTATCCTCAATATACATATACATAACTACATAAACGTAAAACTAATGACTATACTAAGCCCTCCAGCGTAACCCTGACCAAAATTATAAACACACACACACGCGCGCACAAACGGGTCAAAACACCATCCGTCACACATCCAAAACAAAAATGGTCTAACTTGACGATTTTATAATAATACCGAAAGGGGATCTACGGCATAACTACGAAAAAAAACTTTATTCCTCTATCCGTCTGGCCCTACGCCCATCGTATTTTTATTACGGTCTACCACACCGCTGTTATTTGAAACCCTACCTTGATTTAAACCTGTAGAGTTTATTTTCCTTTAATCAGGTCCTGGTACACTAAGGCAGTAATCTCTGAGCTTCATCAATTATCTTCAGCCAGAGTTAATTACTTTTATAGAGCGGCCGTACATTTTTTTAGGATTCCGTGGTTACTATGTAACTATACACACCATCTACGATAGTCGATGCTTCGTTTTGAAATAGAATAGGTGTTTTAAGAATGCTTGATGCTGATTTTCTATGTTGTTTATACCTAAATTAGATATGGCAGAAGGTTATTATAGATTTAGAAACATCCTTATTAGATAACCAATAAAGATTTAAAGAAAGAAAAAAAAAGGATTTACAAAAAAAAATACAACATTTGAATTTTTTTTTGTAAATCCTTTTTTTAAAAAAAGAAAAATTCCTCTCTATAAAGGGTTTACTAGAAGAAAAACCACCCATACGATTCGTCTTCTCTACATAGTCTAGTCAGTTTTCCCTAGCGTCTAAAATATGGTTCTAGAAAAGAGCATTTGAAGATTTTTATATGGTCGACAGCGCGTATGACGCCCCTTTTTTTTTTTTTTTTTTTTTTATCGTGCGGAAATCCCCATGGATACCACCCCCGTCGGCCATCGGGGGTGGTTATGTCGGGATCGAACCGACTAAAACCGCACGCCGTCTCGGGCCTTAGTAACCGGGGTGTAAGGTTACCCAATGGGCATATCCCTCGCACCCCAGCTGACCTTGGGCCATCTACGGTTTTAAGATGGCCCCCTCGACCCCCCGAAAGGGGGGGTGGGGCGAGCATCGCGCCACTTCACTGACGGCGGGGTGTAGGGTGACAGGAGGCCGTCCTGTCACCCAACCGTCGGCGCGCAGACAATCAGCTCGCCCCCCGCTCGCTCCCCACTGTGCCATCTGCTAGTCAGAGGGACACGTGGAGAGCCTAGGAGCAGCCCTCTAGAGGGCCACTCCCACCCCGGCCGGATTGGCCGCAGGCAGCAGCGTCTCCCGTGGCGAGTGGGAGGCGCTGCTCGCCTCCGTTGCCCAGGTGCACCACGTGGAGGTTCCGGCCCGCACCCGCGCGTATGACGCCCCTGGTGTTGCACACGTCTATATAGGTCACGGTAACAGCTTACCATCAGGTGGGTCATATGCTTGTCTACCACCTAAGAGAATAGAATTGAACAGAACCTTGAATGAGTTCTACGGACTCACGTAAACTATTTTAAACCCTTGGAAATCGCTTTTGAAGTGGCTTACAAATTACTTCTCAGAACTCATTTAATCAATGCGACCTATCATAGGTATCGTTTTTGCTTTATAACCATCTAGTTTGATTTTATTTTTGTATTTTATAGCACTAGGGTAGTATACAAGCACGCGGTTCAGAGTATGGTGGGCAGTTTTCATGAGCAATGAAAGTTGTAATATCAGAGGGATTAGGTATAATAAGTACGTGAGTTGGTATGGAATGGAGGGAACACAGAAAATTGGGAGGAATTTGTGACTTTCATAAGTCGTACAGTCAGCAACAAAAAATTGCTGAACACTTTCAATGTTGTTAACAAATAATCATACTTACCTACCTACTAATATTATTCATGTGAAAGTTAGTGACGAACAAGAACAAGAGTAACAAACATTCTCATGCATATATCCTCCATATATGCATGAGAATGTTTGTTACTCTTTCACGCAAAAATTACTGAACGGATCAGTTTGAAAAATTACACCAAAATAGATTTATGGTCTGGAATTTAGCATAAGCTACTTTTTGTCCTGGGAATAGGATTCTGTGGGCTATGAAAATGTATGCGTACCGCGGGCAATAACTAGTGTTAAACAATAATTACTGCATTATGATAACCCGCTAAAGCAAGAATTAATTATCAATAAGACCTTGACGTAAATCGCATATTCAACATTAGGGATTGTCAAAGTGAATAGCGCCATTTTATCGATCAAATAAAATGAAGCCGTTTACCTGAAGCAGTAAACCCGATCAAATTGTTGGTTACGACTATAATTATCAGTTCATTACGATTCCACCGGTGGGTGCGGGTTCTCAGAAGGACCGTGATTCACTGACTCATTTCAATGTCATACCAAGGTATAAAGTACTGTAGCTAAACCAAAAATTTTAATGAAAACCGAATTAGTTATCAATAAACTGCGTACGCTTACTGCTAAGGAGTGGAGTGCCCTTGATATTATGTCTAGAAGGAGGTAGGACACGACGGTATCTCCCGTCCGAAATGAGCTGTCCGACTGGGGTAGTACCTCCGCCCTACAGAAGACCACCATGTTGTGTTCCCGCCGGTAAGTAGGGTCGCCAGAGCTCACTGTATCCCTCCTCCCCCCACCCTTACCTAGCCCTCCACATTCATCTCAAATCCAAAATACAATTCAAGATACCTTGATGGGTATACTCCTAGTGCGTTTGACCTCGAACCTTATACCGCCAGTAAAGCACCATCATCAAGCAATTAATGACGCCTAGTCATCTAAAAAACAATTAATTATCGTTTTACTAGTAAATATGACGTGTCATAACAGCTTACGGATGAAACGCGAGAAGTGCTTCGATATTGCGCGTACACATGCGATCCATGCATATCATATCATCGCTAAATAGAGGTTCTCAAACTTTTGTTAGTGACTATGACTAGAATATAGTTGACAGTCATTCAATCGATTAATTAATTACCATATTGTAGTTCACTACTGGATATAAAATCTTTCCTAATGTGTGGCATAGTACCCGATCCATTCACCCATCTCTCATTCTACCGAAGGTAAGACAAAGATGGCCATAGATTATAATCTTGTCAAACTTGATTAGTAATTTTTTGTAACAACAGAATTGATTTATAAACTGCAGCAAGAACTACGATAAATTACAACCCATATTCTATGAACCTATTTGAAAATCACTTACTTGTACAAAAATCTCGTACATGCACAAAAACCGCTTATACTTATGAACGTTTAAGCAAAAAAACATGTCAAATACTGAAACTATTTGCAACAAAAATGTTGAGAACCACAGTTTCACATGAATATGGAGAACGCGGAAGGCAAGGTCAAAAAGTTAGCCACCG
Organism: Lithosia quadra; assembly: GCA_963576445.1. Lineage (NCBI taxonomy): Eukaryota > Metazoa > Arthropoda > Insecta > Lepidoptera > Erebidae > Lithosia > Lithosia quadra. The sequence continues at coordinate 15,282,332 of OY754880.1, read as the reverse complement.
GTTATGAACACGCACTTTTAAATTATTAGCGTTTCGGGTTCTAAGCTATGGACGCCATGGGTGATCTACAATGTAGCGGTTACACATGCAATGGTTTGAAATATGATGTGTTAGTCAGTGTCCATTTTATAATTATTATGAAACTTAAAAACTATTAAAAATGACAGCATAATATGTGTGCATTCTCGGTTGAACAGAGAACAAGAAAGCTAATATTTTAGTGTTTTAACCGATTTAAAAAGGACTGAAGAAGCTTTTTATTGTACCGATTTTGATGCATTTTATGCAATTCTGAAGAAGGTTTATAGTACACTATAACACGTTAAAAAGGGAGGTAAGTTAGTTCTATTTTTGTATTAAAATTATTAGACATACCTACGGATAAGAAATCAATTTTTTTAAGGAAGTCCGGTTTGTATCCAAAATTAGTAATTTGGAGCTGGAAGTTAGTGTTATATTTTGTTTCGGTTTCAAAGTTACAGAAGCAACTGCTATTTGACTCTATTAGAAGAAAACAAAACCTGCGATAGAGCCCCGTTCCTCAATTGGAAAGTTTGAAGTTGGTTTGGGTTCTAAAGACTTTTATGAAGCCCAATAAGGAAAACGTTTCTTCCATTTTCATTCAAAATACGAAATCTCCTGTGTAAAAACGGCTGATCATTTTGCATAACTTAGTCTTAACAAATTCTCGCAAAACTACAGTTGACCTCTACGATATAATATATCATTCATTCAAAATATTCCTTCAAAATACGTATCACAACAATATTCGTCTATAAAGTGTACACAATAGCGATGAAGTACCAACTTAAATTACACAGTCAATGATAATACATTTTCGGAATGAAATAGAAAAAAACTGTTTCTGTCTGGCGCCAATGTCTTTTAAGTACCTGCCCGTGGAGTTCGTGGACAGAGGCTCCCAAAGTTCGGTAATAGAGCACAAAAATTACCCCAATCTAAATTATTCTTACTTCTTGTCTGTACATGGACTTATTTTAGACTTTAATATTTAGTGTGATAGAACAGCATCGACCAGTATAGTTATTTTTAAGAGCTGTGGAATTTTTAGAAGATTATTTAATAAATAATTGTAACTCGTACAAAATATTGCATAGTTTAAGATTTGGTATACTTTTTTATAATATGGATACGAACATTACAACCTCAAAACCTATGAAAATACATAAAATTCTTATCAAAAATATTATTATTTTCCATTCAATTAATCAATCATCCAATCATTCATACTTCAAAAGCTGACACTAATTCCGGATTCCGTATTTCGAAATGGTTTAAAAGATTTTTTAAATTATATTCTAAGATTTATTGTAGCTTAAGTTTATAACGCAATAATCTCTGCTTGACATTGGATTTAAACGTTTTGAAATAAGTTTCAAAAACGCAGACACCAAACATGTACAAAAATAAATAACAACATTATTTTTGTACACAAATAATATAAAGTTTGAGAATCACAGCATCTAACTGCCCTACCTGTACAATTCAGTTACCCAAATCGTGGTGCAATAATTGCCATTATTACTGGCAAGAGTGCCAGGTAGAGGACTATTGTTACCGCATACCGACTGGTCCCATTATTATTATGATTAGATTCGCTCCGGTCCTCAAGATGATTTCAAAGAAAGTTTGGACCGAGACGTGTCGTGTGAATCCAAAAGATAATTGATATCAATTCGTATGTACCTACTATAAAAGTGGTTTCGTAATTTTGATGTACCATTCCCAGCCACTCCCTTTTTCTTATCAAAACTTACGTCATAATATACTTCTGGGTTCTTTAGGTAGAGCGTGAAGAGGCATTCCGATGAAGCCGTCAAGCTGAGGGGCACCATTGCAGCAATATCAGTGTCTTTAATGGTTTCCCGCCCTTTCACTTCACGCCCTTGGCGTTGCACACGTCCATAGGCCACGGTGACCGCTTCCCATCAGGTGGGCCGTGTGCTTGTCTGCCACCAAAGTGGTATAAAAAAAACCCCAAGACTTTAGCTTTAGCTTACCAGGAAGTGAGGTATAGTATAATTGACGTGACCAAATGTAAATACAGTCTTAGCAGTAAAATTATAAATACAAAAAATACAGCAGATCGGATAGGCCCCTTTCTGATTCTGAAACCTTTTTTCCTTATGACGACAGTATACTTAGGCAGTAGAGTATAATTTCCTAACACGAAAGGGCCGACGAGATTACAGTAAGGATACCAAAGTTTTTGGATAGATCGTGTACGTCTCTGAAAACCAGCGCTGTCCGCTTGCACTACAACGCGGAGGCGGCCTTTATTCTGCTTAGCTATTTTTGATACATTGCCATAGTTAAATATGCATAATGTTGTAATTTCTTATTTGATAAGCTGTGTATAATTTTGTATAGGTAAGCTGGGCTGAATAAAAATATTTATTTTTCTTTCTTTCTTTCTTTCTTTTACTTTGCTACTACATCATATTGCTTATTTGTGCTGGGAGAAGCGTAATTATTCATTTTCTTTTAGGGTATATAAAACTTACCAAATTATATTTAAAGCTTTCTCCTACTATCTCAGATAAGTACTAATTGTTGAGCATACCTGTGAACAAAAATAAAATTCATTAGTTAGTTTCAATTAGGTGTAAATGTTGAGGCAAGAAATGAACTGTTTGATATATTGATTGTGAGAGTTCTGAATACCCTTTATTATAGTTCTGAAATCCCCACGGGTACCGTCCCTATGGTCAGCGAGGGGTTATGACGAACTTGAACCGACTAATACCGCAGGTCAGCTCGGGTCTTCCGATATCGGGGGGTAAGGTTACTTAAGACTCTTGCACCCCGACTGACAATTGGCCCTACAATTTCTGGTTTTGAGATATCCTCCTCGAATTTCGGAACCACGTTATCACCAACAAATAATTTTCTGTCATCATCCTGGGCTATCGGTACTGCTGCTCTTTATTGCCATTTAAATACAGTGTATAAATCATTTAATCCAGCATATCCCTAATATAAAGGTCGGGTTACAAGCTTCAAAAGCAGCGTGTTATTACTAACACATAAACCGAGAAAGAAACAAATAAACTTAACCCTAATTTAAGCAAGTAGATCGCAACCACAACTAGTCTGCAATAACAGGTTGTAAAACATCCCATAAAACTTTGTTTTAACGCAGCTAACGGGTTAAAATAACGCTAAAGTACTATTAGGGCCAGGTTAGACATAAATAAGGCTGCCATATGACATAGTTGCTATCTTTAATGACAGGTTTGGGGTGCATATAAATATGTAGGTACACCATTGGTGGGTTTACTGCCGAAGGTTTTACGATTGGAGTCGACGGTGGATGGAAAATAACTAGGTATGTATATGCAATTATACAATGAACTCGAGTTTAAGTATAATTATAGTTTAGTTTAAGCTGATGAGGTGAGCTTTACTGAGAAAGGAGAGATGTGGGATCAATTCTCGTGTCAGTCAGAGGCGAAAAAACGAGCAAAAATTAACTATAGTGCACGGCATCTAACTTGGTAAGATTTTGGAGTAGTATGGGCCCCACTACTCCAAAACCTTGCCAAGTTAGATGCCGTACACTATACTTGTTTCTGTGCGACGCATTTTGACACAAACAAGTATAGTGTACGGCATCCAACTTGGCAAGGTTTTGGAGTAGTGGGCCCACACCTACTCCAGAATCTTGCCAAGTTAGATGCCGTGCTCTATAACTGATACATATTTATTCATGGACTCGGATTCACCGCAAGTGTTGGTTACCGAAATGTCAATAAACGCCAATATGATAATTATTAGCTATTTTCTAGTTCACCGTGTACAGATGGATAAACAATTTATTTTATTGAAAGGGACTGGGACCTGACTGTTGTAGCAACCCTAGACCCAAAAGTATCACATCTTTGATATAATTTCCGCAAAATCTAGTTGTAATAGAAGTACCTAATTGGTGAATTTTTTGATGGAATTCGGGCACAGACTGATATTCATACAATTAATTTAACCTATAAGAAAAAGGAATGATTGTCCAAGTTTAATTGGGATTTCTGGTTTGTCGATTATTAAATATATAATTGGATTTAGTCAAGTATAAAGTGTAGCAACTATTTTTACCTTCACTCAAAAATAATTGCTTTCTGTACAATAATGTAGTATTGAATATACATTCCATACATCTTGGAATATGTTCCATTAAATTTTCCATTAATAACATAAAAAGCTGTAAGTCTATGACGTACGTATATAGGTTACTGTCTTCTCATCCCAGGCGAAGGTATGTACGATAATTTGCCCACCATTGTGTCATAGGGTTGTCTCACGCTAGAAAAACGTCTTATAAAGAATCACATAAAAAATATCGTAATTCCGATTTCGATTTTCAAAATTATTGGAATGGATCGCAGTGCAGGATACACGAGGAAGAAAGCTATTGGATAGCTTAAATTTTATAGTTTTCATAGTCATTCAAGTGCAATATAGTTAAATTCTCAGTATTAAATCAAGTTCAGTACATTATATACTGTATTTACTTCCGTCTTCTCTCGAGTTTATGTCGATGTGATTTAGGGTCGTGGTATTACATATAGCCTTACAGTACTTGGTTAAACTAATAAAATGACACACACTCAGTGGTATATTAAACGTGAATAAATAATAATAATAATTTAGTGTGATTTTTAGAGGTGGACAAACGTAAATAATATATAAACATAATAATAATTTTATTAATATTTGATTTAATAGCAAATAATTCACTAACTTATTGCTTGTATTCTCAGCATTCTCTGAACCTTTTCCCAACTCAGTTGGGGTCGGCTTTCCAGTCTAACTGTGATGCGGCTGAACTTCGATATTTTACGAGGAGCGACTGCCATCTGACCTCCACAACCAATGGCGATATCGAAGTTCCAAGTTAGACTGGTTGGACTTTTGAGGGCTCCAACTACCCGTAACGACTGCCATAGATGTTTGTATGTCAACCGGGACCGACGGCTTAACGTGCTCTCCGAGGCACTAATAAATCATTAATCAAAAAACTTTGCATTTTTTTTAATATCAACATAGAACCACCTGCTTTTTAATTCGGTTAAGTAGAAGAAATACTAAATGTATATACATAAGTAGATAATAATAATATTATTTCTTTATTTTGAAACACAGCCCTAAAATTCTAAATCCAACCATCCCATTTACTTTTGACAACCCTAAGTATAAAGACTAGTGATTAATGACCGCATAGCGTTTCGACGCATAAAAGAAATTATCAAAAATGCGTCTATTATTTTATACTTAGCCGTTACAATATATTTTTTATTCGTCTTAGAATTTTAGATATTAAATGCACATCATACATGTTGGAATCGTAAAGATTTCTCATCCTATTTTACTTTTTTTATTTTGTTACCTATTACTGAAGGCAAGCCAGATAAAACATATATCATGTCGACAGCATACTCTGTTGCTGTAACGAGTTTCATTCGTATTAATATATTTAATAAATTGAGGTTACTATTTTGTAATACTTAGGTAGCAAACGAGTTGATATGTAGGGTTGTAGAACCTCCAAACTAACCTCACTTTTGAACTGTGTTTAGGTTTTCTTCAAGAGGTGGCTTAGATAGCAACCGCTCCTGTAAAAGTTAACCTCAAACAAATTAATAGTAGATGGGGAGTGTGACTCTAGGCTTCAAGGTGCACATTTGAGGCATATTAATGCTCTATGGGCCACCTTACATCCTGGCGTCAGAAGACCCTAAATGGCATGCGGTTTTAGTCGGTAAGAGTCCCAGATAACCTGAGGTAATCCACGAGGATTTCCGCACGGAAAAAAGAAGGAGAAGCATTTTGATGTTATAGAGATTACTAATCCAACTCATTTATTTCTCGTCCATCACTCTATTAATGACTGAACATCATATCAAATTGTAGCAAAAAATACTTAATCTTGATAAACTGTGCCTATAAGTCCCTAACCCTTAAGGTCATAATGAAATTAAAGTAACGTGCCTTCATCTCCGCGAGAATAGAACACAATGACTGCTATCTCTTTCCAACACACAGCTTAGTATATCTACCTACTTGGTACCCTAACTGTGTATGCGTTCAGCACTTAGTGTAGCTGCTACAGAATTTAAAACTCTATTCTGAAAGTCCTACAGACTATTTTCCTATAGAAAATAAACCTCACTTGCAACGTACGTCATTGACTTGGATAGTTCTGAAGAATAACTTGACACCATGTTTTATAAGGATTGGGTATTCCACAATACCAGGTTAAAAACATATCCTTTCCTATATAGATAAACACGTGTAGTGCTCAAATGTCACTACCATAATAATGAAAGCAATTTTATGTTGTACTAAACGCTTCGCTTCGCCGCAACATAAAGACATGGAATCCATAATAATATTATAATTGCAAAGGTAACTCGGTCTGTTTGTTACACTTTCACGCCTAAACCACTGAAACGAATTTAATAAAATTTGGTTCTGGCTACCCTACTTACCGGCGGGAACACAACTCAAGGTTATTATGGCCGCGGTCGTCTGTAAGGCGGAGGTACTACCCCAGTCGGACAGCTCATTTTGGACGGGAGATACCGTCGTGTCCTGCCTCCATGAAACCTACTAACCTGCAGATGATACAACTACTGGCTTGGTCTTGTCTTAGGGAGACTCTAAAAGATCTCACTTATGAATACAATATGTGCAATAATCTTAGAAAAGATTAACATCAAGATACACTTAAGGGTCCCAATAACCTCGCTTGTCAATCAGCCATACAACTCTATTACAAACCAGTCTAATAAGACCACTTATTGGTACACAGATGTTGCTAAATAAACCGCCTGGGGGCTCTATGTGAGCTGGTTGCGCACAGTAGCTGTAATTACGAGCTATAAGTGTTAATTTAATGTGTGGGTCTGTATTGTCTTTGAAGGTTTAAACTGGTTGGCATTTAGATTACATGAATATCTTTTAGAGGTAGGCCATACGTTCACTGCCTCGGTGGTGCAAATTTAACGAGTTTGACAGTTGTGAATCGATTCCCGTTGAGTACTGTGTATTTAGGTTTAACTTAACTCTCATTTTACCAGCCCCGGCTATAAATAAACTGCCAAATATAGAAAACTGCTAAAGATAGAAAACTGCCAAAGATAGAAAACTGCTAAATATAAAACTGCCAAAGATAGAAAACTGCCAATGATAGAACTGCCAAAGATAGAAAACTGCCAAAGATAGATATGAATTATAGTAAAAAGCATTGCCAAACTGAGAGTGAACCTTGGGTTCCAAAAATCTGATGAGGACATCAAGCTAAGGGCCTTTATAGCATTTTTTGTATTTTGTATTCTAGATCTTTAAATATGACCTTCATTCCTGAGACTTCGCCTCTAACTTACCTTCAATCCAGGTAAAAACATTAACGAGCCCAACATAAAAAAAAATCCCACGAAATTTTCTAGTGTGAAACCGGGGGTGGTTAGCTAGTTTTATAAAAAAAGAGTTATATAGAGTGACCAACAGTCTATATAGAGCCGATCTGAATCATTCTAGAAGCACCACGGTAATTGGCGTAGAGCATTCAACGGACTTTACATAGCGTTAGATCGTTGCTTACTTGGCTTATCTTAATCCGGCTCGGTCTTAGCTCTACGCCCACTGCTACTGTCAAGAGTAGGGTGTCCATGCAAACTGTACAAATTCGCGAAACATAATGTTTCATCTAATCATTGCAGATTGAAAAAATCACCCTGTATGTCTCTTTTTAAACTACTTGGTGGCAGACAGGTACACGATCCACCTGATGGGTAGTGGTTACCGTAGTCTATAGACATGAGCAACACTAGAATCATTACACTCGACACCCCGGTAATTAAGTTAGGAGACTGCGTGCGATTTCAGTTAGTTTGATTCCGACATAACCACCTCCGATGGCCGACGGGGGTGGCATCCGTAGGGATTGCTGATTTGATATAATCGCTAGGGAAAATCACAGCGGGGAGGTCATTCCACAATTTGAGCATACGTGGAATTATGATTCTTTCACCTCAATGTCTATGGTAACCGGTACAATAATGAAAATAAATTATATTTTTTATCAAATTAACCATTTATTCTATACTTCAGAATTCTAAATTCAAATTACTGACTGATGATAATGTACCTATCTTAAATTAGTATGTAACTTCAAATATTTAAAACAAATAAAGTAACAATATTTTTTTCACATAAAACCTCACCAAGTAGAAAAAAACAAATGCTACACCGGATGTCAATATTTGAAGCGTTAACTTGTCACTTCCGGTGTATAATAGTACCTCTGTGTTTGAAATTAGAACAAGAGTATCTTTGTGGTGATTAGTTGGGTAGATTTATCTTATTTTTTTGGTGTTGGACGAGAGATAACAGTAGCTGTGTTTTTGCGGATGTAGTGGAGATTTTTGACGGCATTAAATTTTCATTATTATAATGATTTTAGCGTTGTTCTCGGCTCCTCCTTATCTACCCACCCCATGATATTACTACTTGTCTTCTGTTTTATTTTGACTTATGTGACGTTTATGGAAACATGTACTGTTTAATCTCCTAACCCTAAGAGAAAAGCCTGCTCATCATCAAAACCTCATCCATCAATGGCTGTACTGACTTGCAGGTGTGGTTGGCTCGAAGGTATTAGTGAGGTACCAAAGACTTACTTCCTTATTTGGAGTCAATATAATGATTCAGTGTATAGAGGATGCATGATGCTGTGCTACTAGGCAACTCCTACCTCAAGCCAATTAAAGCAATTTATTTCAATACGTTAAAGAATCTTGTCCCAAAAACAAAATATCAATTATATGGTCACCCTAACTCCCTAAGCACTTGCACCTAAAGTTTTACAATCTGCCAATTTATTATCATTTTTATCCACTGTAACTCATACCTTATTTGTAGAAGGACAAAGTTTAAATTCCTATGAAATAAAACTGCAGCTATGATTATCTAAATTATGATGTCAATACCGTTGTCCGGAGCAATTTGGCATTGCCAAACGCTGCTCGGCTTTGAGATAAGAACTTGGTACATATATCTAGTGGAGTAGTTGTTTGTGAACACAATAATAGGTTTTATGTACGTAGGTGAGGCCCTGATACCATTAATTGTACTAATCTGGATAATTCCATTTCATAACATGCATGGATGTATTTAAAGAAAAATATCTAAGTATGCCACCTTATAGATCGACTCGGTGCAGCGTAGCGTGTTGCTCGCTTTCCAAGGGCAAAACTGGGACTCAAACCCGAACGGTCTTCAAAGCCTTAGGTCAACTGGGGTGCGAAGGAAATTAAAAATACTTTCATTTATAAAATATATTTCATTCACTTAGTAGTTTAACAGCTGGTCTACTTTTTAATGTTGACCATAATACATGTGGATAAGAGGACCTAATTTCCAATTTCGTTTTTTTTTTATATCACGTCAATATGGCTTCACCTCGCCTGATGGTAAGCTAAAATCAACACCTCAACAGTTCACAAAACAACACAAAATAAATTAATAAAATCCATTAAAATTAGAACTATTTCTATTACGAATATTCGCGTAAACTTTCGAAAAAATCATACCTCAATCTCGTCTCCCATCTAAGCGATTCAAAAAGGTCATTGCCCACTGCGATGCAATTTCAATCCATTACTTTTTACCCTCATACGAGAGCATTCCCTACACATAAACTGAAGAGAAGCCTAATCACGATACAGTCATCAATCGGGAAGCATAGTAATATATTTTAATTAACAGTATCGTGGGCGCGAGTGATTGAGAGCCTTCACTGTGACAAAAAAGACGCACAGTGCGGCCGAACCCTTAACGAGTACTTCAAACACTACTGTGTGTCTGTGAGTACGTTTATCTGTTTGTTAGTGTGGGATCTTTTACGCACGGTCGATGGTGGTCTGAGGTCCGCAAACTAGATAGTAGGGGTGAGCCACTGTCGATAGGTGAGTTATCGAAGGTTCTATAAAGATATCGAAACTTCGAGACGATTGATACGAGGAGTAGAAACTTTGATAACTCATAGGTATTATTATAGAATCGCTGAAAGAATGCGTTCCTGACAGGTTGTGAGCGAAAGGGCGATGTAACTTTGAACTGGTGTATAATTTACGGCAAAATTTTAAATATCGTTTATTGACCTTATTAACGAGTGATAACATTAAAAATATAATTACTGTGCCAATTTACAATACACAGATTAATTTTGGGCTAAAATGATTAACAATTAATTAATTAAAAATATAAAATCAATAGTTTTTAAAAGTCATACCACGTCCAACACGTCAAACTGCGCTGTTTCAAGTTTATGTCAAATGTTCGCTTTCATAGTGATGAGACAAAATAACAAGGCAATTGTAACCGCATATTTTAGTAATCTTGATAATAATAATCTGTTGGTTGAAAAATATAAAATAGAACGTTATAATTTTGTAATAATGTAATTTTGTAATAAGCCCCTACCCAAGCTAATAGAAAGATTGAATCATATTTTTATGATGAATGAAATGAATATGATTTTTTTTATTATTTCAGGTAATAACCCATCATTACAATTAATAATCACATAAAATTAAATAAGAATGAAACAAAATTAAAAATTAAAAATTGGAAAAACAAATAGGGCAGATAGATAGCCAAATTAGAATAAAATTAAAATTAAAATGGAATCACGTTGTCACAATATTGCTGACTGTGATTATTATTATGTTATTGTAAGTCGGGAACAGGTTTAGAGAACGGTTCTAGGTACAAGTTATTTATTGTACATAACTAGTCATGAAGAATTGACATGTGTCAGGAACGCATAGTCTCAGCGGCCAAACTGTAGATGTGTTAGAAAAATTATGGCCTAGAAATCGATAAAAAAATATTGAAATTTGAAATTTTGAAAAGTTGTCGGCCAAGCCACAATAAAAATGATATAAAATAAAATATTCAGTTCATTGGAATAATTAGCCGCACAAGGGACTTCATAAATAGATTAACAGAAAAACTATAATCCCGTCTTAGAAGTTACCTATAAACCATACAATATTTACGCTACATGTGGACAACACTAAAATATCTTAAATCGAAAAATGTGTTTCTTTAATGAGCTTTTCAGATTCGATAGATTGTCTAACCGGGCAACTAACATTGCCTAACATTTATCCGTCACTAAAACTTCTGATATTTCTGACTCGATATTCAAATCAATATTCAACTTTTTACCGATAATATCGAAATCTTATTTAGATGTCGATATATCGATAAAAAGTTGAAGATCGAGTGCCATCACTACGTATACTTAAAGATGCGTTGTAATTGGTCTAACTGATATACTTCTACTTGAACTGATTTACTTTGTAGAATGTGTTTTATATCCTTGCACCTGCATGATCCTAAGGGGTAGGCAGTACTGTTTGAATACACTCCAAGGAGGCTATGGTAACGGCGATTAGTTTCATTAGGAATATCGTGCTTTTTGATGCAAAATACTATAAATAAATAAATAAATATTCTACGATATTGTACGCGATAGACTGGATGCGCAAGGCGGAGGATCGGATGCTATGGCGAGCATTGGGAGAGGCCTATGTCCAGCAGGACTGCAATAGGCTAATTGATGATGATGATGATAATGATGATGATGATTGTACGCAAAACTATCTAGACCCAAAGTATATAAGCATAGTTTAACTAGCTTATATTATGGGTTCTAGAATATGAATTCAAGATTTTTTTGCGACAAAGAGAACTCAAATGACTTCAAATTGACAATTACCCGTTAGTATGTAAAAACAACATTTTACATTCAAACGAGTAGCCTGTGATAGTCATGCGCACAATGGATACAAATCAGCTGATCAATAACGCATGCGAGCTGCGTACGCGCACCGCAAACAAATGTACGAATACTCGCACACTATACAATGACGAAGTGAGAATTCGGTTCAATGAAAGTTATTTTATAGGTATTTTTTTAAATATGGAAGCTATTTAATCCTTTTTTAATTCTAGAAGGTAGACAGAGCAAATTTCCGGAGTAATTGTATTTTTTCTCTATGATATCATTCATTTGATGCCGATGTTCTATTATATTTACAAAAAAAAGTATGGCTCACAACTGCACCATTTTGACTATATTATATTTTGAAAGACCTAGCGGTTTTTGCGCAATAAAAGCGAATCTATATCGGTGATAAATCGGTCCAGCCGGAACTAGTGCAAAATCATAGATGTTAAGAGTATTATTTTGAGTTTCACGCAATTAAGTAAAAAATTATTACTTTTAGTGTACATTATAATACGTACAGTCAGCGCCAAAGGTTGGTTAACAAATTCTAATTTATTGATCACCTTTAGCTCTAAGACCTTTAATATAACAAAAAACAAGACATATAAAACATAAGCTTTGTCCTCTGGAGATTATAAAAATATATAAAAATTAATGACTGACCTATGTATTCCAATTTAAAAGGGATTTGTAAATATTTTAGTGTTAATCGACTTTTGGCGCTGACTGTACTTATCTTATTACGTAATACCTTAGACAAATAACGCTCTTTGCGTACTCCTATATACCAGGATCAACTGTTAGGACTCACGGATACTAGAGAAAATTGACCAATTTTGTAATAAAATTTAGTTTTACATAGATACAGGGTTTTGATATTACACAGCCGCAATGTCAGAATGGTCTGAGCTGCAAATGAACGTACCAGTTGGCACTCGCCGGGGCCGCTTCGCTTAACAAACATTGCAAAAAGACAGGCGAGACAAAGCGGTGGACGGCAGAGGTATATTTATGATTTCACGGTATCTTGGCCCGTCATCGCTAGTTTGTCAGATTCATACGAAGAAGTGGAGATGGCTGTTTATCCTGGAGTGTAGATAATGGTACGAAAAGCTAGGAATACTTGAGCTATTTCTTTCTTAAAATACGAAAAGCTAGGAATACTTCAACTATTTCTTTCTTAAAATACGAAAGCTAGGAATACTTGAACTATTTCTTTCTTAAAATACGAAAGCTAGGAATACTTTTTTTTCATACTACGTAGGTGGCAGACAAGCACACGGCCCACCTGATGGGAAGCGGTCACCGTGACCTATGGACGTGTGCAACACTAAAGGTGTCACCACACGCGCTGCCTACCCTGAAGGGAAGGGGGCAGGGCGAACCGATGGTATTTGGAGTGTTTCGACTGTGTCAATTTTTTTTTAATTTGTTATGTAAAAAAAGCCTAAAAAAAATTATTTTGACTTTTTTTTGTCCGACTTCAAGCAGGTTTTCAATGCGACAGATTTTTTTTTTCAGATAGATTCGACATATAGAAGAAAGAATAATTGTTACCTCAGAACTTTCGACTGCGTGAACCGATTTTGATATTTTTTTTGAAAGCTGGTGCTTTCTTTGTTGTCTAATCACATCGGTTTTTATAATAATTTATTGGTATAAATACCAAATAAAGAAATTTTAACTTTGACTTTTGAGTCTCCACTCTTTCGTTCTAAAAAGTTTTTTCCTTTAAAAAAAAGGTACCTATTTTCGTAACCAAACGAATACCGTTTTTGATATTGAAACTTTTGATATTTTTTACGAGAACAGGCTTTCTGAACTTATCTAAATCAAGTTAAACCAAGTCGACCAACTTAACTTTCCATTTCGCGAACAATGAATGCCGTATCCATTTTGTTTTCATGCGTGTTTATATTAGCATAGTCAGCGTAGGCACGAGCGGAGCTACGCGGAGATATAGTGCTAGTGTAGCAGACAGAATGTGAAGTGCGGTGTTTCACTAAAATACTTGGTTCAACAAGTATAATGAACCATCGTCACATACACACACACACACACAGAGAGAGAGAGAGAGAGAGAGAGAGAGAGAGAGAGAGAGAGAGGGGGGGGGATATTACTACTGCATTTTATCCTTGTACATTATTATTACTGCATTTAAATTAAGAAACTCCCGAGAAAATCATATGAATGCTGCATTTTTGCTTACAATTTTACTAACTTCCATAAGATTTTCCTAAATTTTTTTCTAACCAAAAGTTAGATACGTGTCTCTTCGATAAAAACAGGAATTCGGAAAAATTTCGATTACTGCATTTATAATTACGACGGCAGTATTACTATAATATTTAATAGAATTATTATGAAGCAATTATAAGAAAACCGTTACGGTCGGGAATTGCCACGGATAGGTACCTAAGCCTAGTAGGTACATAGCTACATGTGAGAGAATAGAATGAAATCTCATGGTGTCTCGTCACATCAGCTTTAATGACCGGGGTATAGCGCTAAAAACCTATCATTTAATTTTATTACTATTATTGAAATGAAAGGAAATCAATTACGACATCATTTTCCACATAAGCGTCATTCACCATTTAAGGAAATTTAATTACTATCAATGAATCTTCGTTATAATTTTTTCAATTCACCACAGAAGTTGATGGTTTATTAATAATGTACTTATTTGGGCATCACAGTCATTTTGTACGTTGTCCCCAATGGCATCCAAGGCATAGTCAGTGCTTGTTCACGTTCGCTTTCATTTTATACGCTTTTATGGAATCGACAGCCATTAGAAACCCCTATAGAAAACTTTAACCTCTACCTCAATGAAGTTTTAAAGCAATAGAATGCTAACTTTTCTCAATGATTTTTGATCGGATATCCTGAAAGTTCGGTTTTTTCAATCAAAAATCATTAAAAAAAAATTAATACTATTATGAAATTATAAATTAGCTGTACAGTAGTTTAAATTAGTACATTGTAGTTATTTAAAAAAACGACTTTTTTATATTGATCACGTCAATAAGACTTCACCTCGCTTGATGGTAAGCCAAAGGTAAAGTCTCAGGAATAAGGGTTACCATTACATACACCGATAGTGCCATAATGGTGGCACTCAACTTGACGGCCTCAACAAATGCTTTTTCAAGCCCCGCTTAAAGGATCCGGGACTGTAGGAGGAAGGAAACACGTGAGCTGGTAAAGAATTCCAGGTCTTTATGGTGCGGCAAAGAAAAGAGACACCGAACCGCTCAGTTCTATAAGGAACTGTTTGCACGGTATGAGGGTAATATCTCAGCCTTGCACGTGTTGTGCAAGGAAAAGAATAAATGAGCAATTCTCAACACAAGAACATTTCTTTTTTTTATTCTTGAGATAGTGTTTTACGATAGCATACTCAAGTTAGTTTTTAGTAACAAAGTATTAACTCGCGTTTCACATTCCAACTGCAACATACAGACACATACATTTACATATATCGATTACAATGTAACAAACAAAGATTAAAAGGGTGTAAATAGTTCTACAAAAAAAGAATATTAGCATTCTGTATCTACAATACTATTGTGACCACCCGGCGGGCATTACTTGTTTTACTGACGCATACGAACCTGAACTCATACACTGTAGGCATTCATAAAAAGAATAGTTTTATTTATTTAATGTTTCGTTTTTTTATATATATATGACCCACCCCGGCTTCGCCCGTGGCGTATTTCGAACCCCGATGCACCCTTTTTAACTCACATAATATGCTCAGAATTTATCAGTTTTCCTAAAATGTATGGGAATCTACCGGAATTGTTCACATTTATGATTATTGCTCCGCTCTCTTGGGCAGTAGCGTGATGATATTCAGCCTATGACATTCACGGATAATGTGGCTTTCTATTGGTGAAAGACTTTTTAAAATCGGTTCAGTAGATCCGGAGATTATCCCTTACAATTTAACAAATATACAAACACAAACTTTACTTCTTTATAATATTAGTATAGATATACCTAGGAGTATATAGCTGAAGGTAAAGTCTCAGGAGTGAGGGTCACCGCTGCAAAAACCGATAGTGCTATAATGGTGGCCCTCAGCTTATCGGCCTCATCAAATGCTTTTTCACACCCCGGGCCCGGCCCGGGACTTAAAACAAAACTACCCTCATTTTAGGGTAAGTATCTATAGCTAGCAATACTGAATAAAGAGGGAAGTTGTAACTACCTTAAGTTTATGTTCAAATACCGTTAGCCAGTCGTTTCAACTGGTCAGTGTTCAGTGGAATTAAACACAATCTCGAGAGCTTTAATGCCATTCTAGGTACTTAATTATTTTTATAGCGTAATTGATTCTTACAGGTGCATATATAATTATATAACACTGTATTTTACTTAATAGCAACCCATTAATGTCCCACTGCTGGGCACGGGTCTCCTCTTCTAACAAGAGAGCTGAGAGAGGTTTAGGCCTTAATCCACACACGCTGGGTTTTGAAGGTCAGATGGCAGTTCACGGAAAATATCGAGGTCCAGCCAAATCCGCAGTTAAGACTGGTAAAGCGGACCCCAGACTCCCGAGGGGAAAGCTTTGGATGCGACTGGGATTAACGCTAGGTTGAAGAAGTATAGAAGTTAACGCCAAACAACTTTGGCTATTGAATTTCAAAATTGAAAAACGTAAAAGTAAAATTGGTAAGTATGCTAGGCGAATGGCTTTTGTTGCCGACTGTACCTACTAAATTTAATGCAAAATTTACAATCTAACAAAATAATAGTAGGTACTTACATAAATAAATTACGTAACATAATAATAATCATTAATCGGTGTGTTCGAACAATCGTTGAATTTGTACTATATAGCGGAATTTATTACTTTGCCCCTGTAACAAACTAGAACCGTTAACGCATACGATTTTAAACTATATTCCTGTTTAATAAAGTAAGTATTTGTTTGAGATGCGTTAAATATATTTACTGTTATTTTGGACATTGTATGCTAAACAGCTGAGGGTAGACATTAATGATGTTTTGCAATTTATGACATTACTGTTTATGCATTGTTTTAAGAAAAAAAATGTTTCATTTTAAGTAGATATTTTTATATTTTTAATTATATGGTATGTGGGGTATATCCGTTGTGAACCATTCATACAAACACACGCTTACATATTGATGGTATTTATATTTTTTAATATACTTATGACTGTACAATTACATAGGGTTAGGCAGAGGTGTTTTAGTTCCCGTATCTTCGGTTTATTGTTTTGATGAGTCTACAGAAAAATTTTGTAAAGTCTATGCTATTTTCAGAATTTCTTTATAAAAACCCAATACCTATACACACACATATCATACTTCCGACCAATGCAAATAAACAAATTCATATACTGAACAGGGATCGAACCCGCAACCTCTAACTCAGCAATCGAAGGCAACTTCCACGCCATATAGGCAGTGTTTAATAAACTAATTGTAAATATAGGTCACCATTGCAATCAACTACGTTTAACTAAACAGTAATTTACTTACAATTGTTATAGCGCAATACTGTCGTGGGAAATGTCAGGAATTTGACTTTATAATACCAACGAAACAGCTATGTCAAATGAATTATTTAGTTTAGGTAATGACTTGTAATAATAAATACCTAATAATAGCAACCCATTAATGTCCCACTGCTGGGCACGGGTCTCCTCTCCTCTAACGAGAGAGCTGAGAGGGTTTAGACCTTAATTCACACACGCTGGCCTAATGCGGGTTGGTGGATCGGATATGTCCTTAGAATTTCTTCTAGTAGGTATATGTGGATTTCCTCACGATGTTTTTCCTTGAGCAGATGGTAAATCATGTAATTAGCACATATAAATTCCTCAAAGTGAAATTCACATTGGTACTGTCCGGCGGGATTCGAACTCGATACCTCTGAATAGAGGCCGCGTCCTTAACCATTCAGCTACCATCGCTTCACAAGCGCACGGCCCACCTAATAGAATATCTATATCAACTATGATATATATCGTAAGATGCGTACAGCTAAGGAGTGGAATTACCTGCCCGAGTCTGTGTTTCCGGAAAGCTATAACCTGGGAATATTCAAGTCACGAGTGAATAGGATCCTTCTAGGCAAGCGTGATTCATCGTAGACCATATCGTCACTTACCATCAGGTGAGATAGTGGTCAAACGTAAGCCTATCTTAAATTTTAAAAAAAAGATAGATTATACTATGTAAGGAAATATATCTAGGTGAAAAACGGACTTGTAACAACATTTCACAGTCCTGTTTATCAAATATGGAGCAATAATTCATTAACTTTCACTACTTGTATAAAAAGGCGAGCCATCTAGGAGGCTGCGTCGTGTTAGCTAACGGCTAAATAATCGAGATGACAGATAAGAACGGTCTTACTATCAGTGACCTATATTGGGAGACAGCGGACGTCAAACTTTGCGGTACAGATTTTCTATTTCTAAATATTCTACAACATAATGCATAGCGCTCTCTTTTTACTTTTTATATGTAGGAGGCAGACAAGTACATGACCCACCTGATGGGACGCGGTCACCTCGACACATGAACGTGTGCAATTTTTGTCTGTTTGTTCGTCATGGACGCAAAAATGTATTTTGGTGAACTTTTTTGTTTGAAATAACACGGGTCAAGCCGTGGTGCGAGGGAAATGGTCTATAGGCCACCTTAACCCTGGCGTCAGAAGACCCTAGACGGATATCTATAAGGATTTCCGTACGGAAAAAAAAGGTCTTGACCAAACTTAAAAATCTTACGCATGTTTTATCACAATCGGTTGAGTAGAACCGGAGTTATAGTAAAAAATGCGAATACCGACGTCCACACAGGCGGAGCCGTGGGCATAGTTTAGTCAAAGACATATATATGAAACAGATAAACCCATGTTGCACTCACCTGTACATGCTGTAGCAACTTACGTAATAAGTACTATCAAGAACAAAATCTAACGATTGATCAATAAATATTTTCATTACCTCCACAATATAATTTATCTATTAATCTTAAACTTTGAGAGTCGTTGTCCAGCATTCACAAGTGAACCCCGGGGTCACTGCGATAGAGATCTACCCACGGGAGGTATGCTATCGATCCTCATAATTAATTTTGAACCTGTAATATCGCTACCGAAGGAATCTACAATTGGCATTCAATTGGCGAAAATTACTCAAATTCTCGTGTTTTGCGAGAATAATGTTTTATGTATATCTTGATAAGTTTTGCCTTTGTGTGGTACTGTCATGTCTAAAGGCGTGGCAATATTATGGTATTTAAATGTAATGAGCTTTTTAAACTCAAGCAACACAATATATAGCTTATATATCTATCGAGGATAATTTAAGATACCTACATACAAAAGGAGTGGAAGAAATTTTCCAATAAGTGCATTGGTCCCGAATTACCCAAAATAGATGAACAATCTTACAAAATTCGGCCTCTCTCTTTATAATATTAGTATAGAAATACAGATCTAAACTTAAACTAAGCCTGCATAACTAATAATGTGGATTCTATAATGCCGATGTATATCCATTTGCCATATCCATTCAATTTTATTTTTTTGTAAGCTGGAAAATTTGTAAATATGGATAAGTGTATTTGTGCGAAATGTTTGTTACTCTTTCACATAAAAATGGCTGAACGGATCTAAATGAAATTTAGCACAGAGATAGATTATAGTCTTGAATAGCATATAACCTACTTTTTAAACCGAAATTAGGTTTCTGTGGATCGCGGCATGCAAGTAACAGCTAGTTACATAAAATTATTATGAAAATTCCGCGTTCACACTTGAGTCTCGTTTAATAAACGTCAAACTTCAGTGTATAGGAGCGCATCCAATACTTTAATCTACGTTATCCACTATCCACTAATAAAAAAAAACAATATCACAGGTCTGGCCAACATGGGCCTTAATTACAGATCACAGAATCAAGCTTTAAAGGAATAAGCACTCTATCTTGTTACAGCTAGAGTTAAGAATTGATTGAGTATAATCTCGTGTGTAATAAGCTTTCTAAAAAAATATATTCGACGGGTGTAACAGGGAATGTGGATCGCTCGTGAGAGGGCACTAAATCGAAATGTGTAGCTAATGCTTGGTGTTATGAAAAATTTTGAGCTTTTGATGATAAACTAGGCCATTCTCTTGAAGATAATAATCAATTCTTTAATCTCGATTTATTTAGTTTTGGCCCTGTTCCAAATTTACAATATTCCCGCCCTTGTGTAGGTAAGAACGCGTTTGAAGATGAATTAAATGTTACGCACTCTCTCTAGACTGCTCTAGACCCTAAGTAAGTTTAAATAGCTTGTGTAATGGGTTTTAGAATGTGGTTAAACATACTTATATAGTTTTTTTTGTAAATACATATGGTATTATAGCTAGAATTACCCAGACCAATGCAAATAGACATATTCATGCATAAAAATATTTGAACTGAGCGGGAATCGAACCCACGCCCCCTGTCGTAGCAGTCGAATGCACTACCGCTATGCCGCAGAGGCTGTCAAACTATATTATTACATTATCTTTTAATCACATTATTTTTTTTAATTGTAATTTATCTAGTTGGTTCTAAATTCGAAATTCAAAAATTTGTCCCGCCTCACCGTGACAATTTTTTTTTTCTAAACAGCTGGAGTATTAGTTACATAGAAGTCAATGCTTAAAGCCTATATTTAATTTTTAAATCAAACCAATTTGGCGGTGTAAAAAAAAACACCGTCAGTTTTTATTACCTAGCTCTTCCTCACTGGTTCTATCTATGCCTAAAAAATTAATGATTAACTAAATTAATCTAATGTTAGTATAAAAACTACAAAATAGTTACACTAACTACAGGAAATTAAAACAAAATTTAATCACTTATAATTTAATAGTCTCATTAAAATCAAAAGAGAGTCACAACACGTATTGGGCTATAAAACACTCGAGTGCCTATACCACCGGCTGATAATTGACCTCAATGCCTATTTTACCTCAAAACATTAACTTTGACGGACGCAGAACAAGCAATTAACAGTCTAAGACAAATTGAAGATGCTTATCTATGGTAACCTGAATTCGCGAGAGAATTTATGTACAGTTAGACATGCTTTTAAATTCTGACTTATACGTATCATTTCCTCATTAAATCTACTTAATTAACAACGTTTTAGAAAACCTTTACATACATCACTATACCCTTTATTCATAAAAAGCATGGTCCCGGGTCCTTTAAGCGGGGCGTAAAAAAGCATTTGATGAAGCCGTCAAGCTGAGGGTCACTACTGTAGCACTATCGGTGTATGTTGTGGTGACCCCTTATCCTGAGACTTTACCTTCAGCTTACCATCAGGCGAGGTGAATTCATATTGACGTGGCCAATATAAAAAAATGTTTACACGTTTATTTAATCACAGTAAAATTCAAGATGGAGTGGTCGTTCTAAGTTCGAATTTCGGCGGGCAAAATCCTGCAGTTTTTATTTGGAATGCAACTCAGTGATATAATTAGTATTACGGTAAACATAAAAAGGCAATGCAAAATACTCAATAAGACGTAAAATTCATAATTTATAACGTCAATTGATAATATCCATACTAATAATTCAGGGAAAGTAGCCGCACTTAAAAATACATCGCTAAAATAAGTTCGTCACTAATTAAAACAAACCTCAAACAAAAATGAGCTTTATCACGTTCATAATAAAGTTGATTAGTTATGTGAGCGTAATGCAAAGAGATGTTGGTACTAAAGTTTTGCATACTAATGACGCTTCTTGATTTGGAACATCAAGGAAACCAGAAATTTACCGTAATGTCGTAAACCGTTGACGCTACCATTCGACTCGATAACACAACATTTAGAATTAATAGGCTTCAATTTTAAACACTGATAAAAAAGTAATTGGTTATAACTAACCCACTACTGCTTTTAGCGAGATTTTATCTATGGTAGAGTATGCAACAGATAGGTAATGAAGATAGGGCAAAATGGGTTCCCACACCCTAGGGGGCCATCTCGCAGATGGCCCTGGATCAGCCGGGGGTATGAAAAATATGCGTTATACCCTAAAGTCTGAAGACCCGAAACGGTTTTAGTCGGTTTGAATTTTACATAACAAACCCCCAATGGCCGTGGGGATAAAAAATATACCATTCTTGGAATACGTGGAGTTTCTGGTCGATTCAAAATCTTCAGGGTCTAAGCCAACTTGATCTGCAAGCCGATTAGCACAATACTGACGGACATGGTGACGTAAGCTTTTCAGGAGGTCATATAAATTAAGCTTAGGTAATTTGTATTGCAGAAATAATATTCAAACAAGATTTCTTATGCAGGCACCATATTGAAAAAAAAATCTGAGAAAACTTAGTGTTCAACTTTTGGCGGAAACATATTAATCTACTATTTATTATAACAAAGAATAGCGTTACGCCTACTTAACTTAAAAAAAAAACAATTCGATGGTCATTCAAAAAATTAAGCAGACCAGCCATATTTTACTGCCTATTCTCATAAATAACGCCTTTGTCATCACAAAAATATATAAACGTATTTAATTTTTGATTTATACTGTAACTTAAACTTTTATTGCATATACTACATACCTTATTTAATATCCATATTTTACATTACAAAAGTCTAAATTAGAATTTATCATTTTGACAGTACGATAAATCATAAGTGAGGAATATAGACAATAAAAATTGTATGCCACAGATACAAAAAAAATAAACTTGGAAAGCAAAAACTAGTCAGTCTGTGGTCTGGTCTGTAGTCAATCTCCTGTTGCGAAACTTACGATCCTGCAAAGTTGCTCTCTAGATGTTTTTTGTCCATTCTTACCCATTTACAGACAAGAATAATGTTTATTTATTAGCTTGTAAGTATAACTCGACGTCTATTAGCCATGAGACTTGCTTTCTTAAACAGAGACGATTTTTTTTTTTTTATTGGACACTTCAACATAACTTCACCTCGCCTGATGGAAAGCTAAAGGCAAAGTTTAAGGATTGGGGGTCACCACTACATACACCGATTGTAGTACAGTGGTGGCCCTCAGCTTGACGGTCTCATCAAATGCTTTTTCACGCCCCGTTTAAAGGACCCGGGACTACGAGTATAATAAGAGGAAGGAAACACGTGAGTTAGTAAAGAATTCTAAGTAGCATAATCGATAAGACGCAGTTCGCAAACATGAATGGAAACCTAAGGGCGAAAGGCGTTGAAAGTGTGTCACAAAAATGGCCGCGGCTAACCATGTATGAGTGAATTTTAAATTGTAAATTTTGATTAAAATGTGATTCCTGGATATTTTTTCTCGCTTCCACTAAGGTTTTTACACCATTTAACTATGCAAGTCATGCATAGGTATTTTTACTATAGCATAAAGTATGTAACCGCGGTAGCCTAGTGGTTTGGGTAATGGACTGCTGAGACGAGGTCTCGGGTTCGATCCCAGGTTTACTATGGCACACACCAATGACCTTTCGATGCTTTTCGAAGTTATGTGTGTATTTATCGCAGGTTTATTAGTGCCTCGGAGAGCACGTTAAGCCGTCGGTCCCGGTTGCCATACAAACATCTATGGCAGTCGTTACGGGTAGTTGGAGCCCTCAAAAGTCCAACCAGTTTAACTTGGAACTTCGATATCGCCATTGGTTGTGGAGGTCAGATGGCAGTCGCTCCACGGAAAATATCGTAGTTCAGCCGCATCACAATTAGACTGGAAAGCCGACCCCAACTGAGTTGGGAAAAAAGGTTCAGAGAATGACATAAAGTATGTAACCATGTGTTTAACCATCGTGTTGTGTTATATAAGTAGGGAAGCCAGAGCTCACTTTACCCTCCCTCTCCTCTCCCCTTCCTAGCCCTCCCCCCCCCCCTTCTCTTCAGGGTAAACAGCGCGTGTGTGACACCCAGTGTTGCAAATGTACACGTCCATAGGCCGCGGTGACCGCTTCCCATCAGGTGGGCCGTATACTTGTCTGCCACCTAAGTAGTATAAAAAATGTAAAGACAGAAACAAATGGCGGGCTGTTGTCTCTACCTACCCCAGAGTGAAAAAAGTTGTAAGAACCTCATTGTAACCATCCTCAAAGAAGAAAAAAAAAACAAAAATTAATTCTGCATTCAACAGTTTAATAAACACCTCCGTTTTTATAAACAAAGGGGTCATTGTATAAAGAAACCTGCCTTATCTTAGAAATTCTATTGCCATTTATAGTCATGTCCATTTAAATTAGTTCATGGATAAAAGGAACCAGCACATGACTTAAACTCCTTAAACGTCCAGGACAGGATAGTTGAAATATACGCGTTTGAACAAACAAGTTTACTTTACGGTTGGTAACAGCTAATAAAGGCACTGAAGATTTCCGGGACACCGAAATAAAAAAAATAGGTAGCTTAAGTATTATTCCAGATTATAATCTATTCCTGTACCAAATTTCAGCCAGATCCGTCCAGGGCCTCGATTCTGCTACAGGCAAACCACTGTAATACCACTGACACTCTAAAAAGCACTATTTAATTATAGACTTTACCGCTATACAGTTAAAGTCTAAAATCAAAAGAAAAGAATTCATTTAACTTCTTAATTCGCTCAACAAAATATCATTTAATTTTAGACTTTAAACTGATAACAATAAAGTCTACAATTAAATGGCATTTTTAAGAGTATCAGTGGTATGACAGTGGTTTGCCTTTAGCAGAATCGAGGCCCAGTTGTTAGACAATGATAGAGCAACAAACATCCAAACATCTTTCATATCTTCCAATCGACTTTAACATTTAGTTATAATTTTAGTGAGAAATAGGATAAATAAAAATCAGAATTTTTACAACATACAGGTATATAACCACCATCGCATAACTTAAAAAAAAACATTTCACAACTCTTAAATATGTCACTGGAATCCAACACCTGTTCCAGTAGCCAGTGGCAATAAATAAAACTGATTCATAGATAAAAGAACTACGAACTCAAAAGTTCAGCTGATATCATAGGAACCCGAGAATAAATTCACTAAAACACAACCCGTTTTGTCAAATAAATAAAAGAACCTGTTAACAAGTATGACGACAAACTCGAAATCTTTATTATATATCCAAACAGACGCGCTCCTAACACCGAAATAAATAAAAAAACAGTTTTGCTGTCCCGCCAAATTTTAAGAATATTTTTTTAAGCTAGCAACCTTATTCTTAATTCTTATTGACAGCCACAGCGGCCAATGTCGTTCGTAATTCGAAATGATCTTATTTGGGTCAGTTAAAGGGGCAACGATCCCTATCTTAATCCTTTTATTTTTAAATCGTCGACTTATTCATTTGCATATTATCAATCCTATAATCTAAGAAGGTAGGGCAACAATCCAATGAAATATTCGCCGATGAAATGCTAAAGTATATCGACCCATAGATGTTATCTGTTACGAAAAATGTTTGCACAATGCTAAACGTTTTGATAGGACTTGAGTAAAGAACGTTTATTAGTGATGTGAATAAAAAAACTGTATTTGGTTATAATATCTCAGATATTCTCAAAACACATGATATTTTGGAATTATAGTTTTTAGAAGAACAGTCCTTGAGTTTAGAACCTCTAAGGCTTGATTTTATTTATAAGTACCAGTTTGTTCACTAATTATAGCTACTGTGTTTACGTAAACCTAAATAAATAAATAATGCAATTGTAATTGCATCAGATGCAGATAATATTGCTTACAAAGCTTCTCTAAACATATAAAAAGCTAATAATATACAATTATTGTTAAATTGTTTACAAAATAGGCAGGTATTTAAAGGATCTGACATAACAATTTGTATTCACAACTTGACTTTACCTTCATGAATAAATCATTATCTACTTATTCAGTTCAATTTTTAAAAAAAAATCCCTACACAAAACTGCAAAACATTGACAACTTATTAAAAACTTTTTTTTACAGAGAGGCAATTATTTTTCTTGTTATTTCAGATATAGTACAGCATTTTAAATTTGCCTCTGTCTTTAATTATAACTTTTAATCATAGTCGCTCTGCTCTTGAATAAACTATTAATTCAAATTGTATTCTTGTTCGTAGAACGCCTACCGTTAGTGTTGCCCCAAAAATAATACCCGACAGTTTCCGAAGACAAAATCGTATGCATGCAACATGGTGTACCTGACTTTTTAAACTTTTTTTAATCGATTCGTTTTGTATCGATATCTTTTGTGATTGTTGGTTGCGTTGAATCGATGCGAAATTTATGATTTAATTGCTTGTTGCCAGTTTTAGCGGGTTCAAGGAACTCGGAATGTTTCGTAATCATAATGGTTGCGTTGTATGGTAGCGGGGGTTTTGAATATCGCATTGAGCTTGGTTTTCTTCCCGCTGTTTAATGAACATAATTATCTCCGATTCAGATTAGAAACAGGTAAACTTGTATTAAATGGGATAAAAGTTTTAATGGTTTTAGTTGGACTAATTTAGTTTTTGTAATATGGTTCAACTCCCGGATTTATTTCTAATTCATTTTGATGGTAAGACAGTTTACACTACTCTTCTATAGAATAACCGCCCGTTAATGCCCAAAATTCCAGAGTTAATGCTCTGGAATATTGTCATTACTAGAAACTCTGCTGATTATTTTTGTGTATAGAAGTACAGTATTGAGGAATATAAGTAGGATTAGCTCCAAAAAAAATTCAAAAAAGTTTATAGGTAGGTATGGGAAACAAGATTGCACTTGGAACAGAAAAAAAAAATGAACAGTGAACTCCTGTGCATGTGTTGGTGTTGCAAGGAAAGAAAATGTAACCACTAAAATATATCATACGAAACAAAATAGGTATGATAGATACAAAAATAGATCTAAAAATAAGTCCATATTAGAACGTGAAAATAAATCATATATCCGTCGAAAAATAAAACCACAGAATATTTCCAATCTTTCAACGTAAGCAATAACATTAGCATAATAAACAAATCTATCACCATTTTTATGATTTACACGGATTTAATGTAGGAAGAAAACTGCACGGATTTATGTTCAAACGATTATATTTCCTAGAACACATTTTAAATGACATACGTAAAGCTTGCATCGTAAATAGGTACATGCAGAGAGGTCTGAGGGATTTAGGCTGTGGTCTAAGTGACAGGCGGATAGCGGAGCAAGTGACGTTAGCTATTTAATTATGTACTAACCAAGATCTTCGAGGTCCAGAGCAACCTCAACTGCTACTAATTACTAATTAACAGACGAGTTTTTGGCAAACGTGCAAACTTTTAATGTAGATAAGTTATGGACGTATAAGACTTACTAAGTAACGGAATACGTTGAAGAATACAACTGACGACAATTAAGAGTCAGCCAGCTTGCTTATACTCTCACACACTAGTTGTGACAGCAAGAAAAAAAATCCAGGAATAACATTTGAATCAAATTTTAGAATACCCACATTGCAATCCACTCACAATGGTAACTGCCGGCATCAACTTATTTTAGATAAACCCTTAATTTGCGGTATCCGCTCTAAATTAGCACTCGGACCACATCCCTAAGATGAGGAAATTCTAAAATATATTGAATCAGGATATAGCAATATAAGAGGCATTTATAGCAAATTTATAGTTCTATTCATTTCAGGGTATATTATCTTTTATGTTTTCTTTTTGTTTGGTAATTCTGCCTGAATATTCCTTTGGTTCGAAGAAACTTAATTTGCTTTCTACGTGAATGTACCTACCTAGTTATTTTAGTAATGAATAGAGGTAAGTAACTACTGGCACGGTTATACCACATAATATATAATAGTACTAACATATATACATCGAAAAGTTCCTATATATACACGGACAATTCAAAAATGACATGTTTCTATTATAATAGTTGATGCGATATATTTACCATGTTTGTTTGTTGTATTGCACTAGCAACAGTGCTGAAATAACAAATACTTAACATAACTATTTAGGTAATTTTGACAATTGAATTGATTCGAATTATTATTTTGACATTATAAATTGAATTATTATTTTGACAATATTAATTTAATTTTGACATTAATGGAATTATTACTTTGACATTATTAATTGCCTTATTATTTTGACATCATGAATTGAATAATAACATTTCCTATTATTATTTTGAAATGATAAATTGGAGGTATTTAATTTTTAATCATTAGTAGTGTGTGAGAATTGTTATTTAGTTTTGAAGCATGAGGCATTATAAGTGAAATTGTTAAGTATAAATGTGTTGCTACTCTGTCGCATTATGTTTACCTGTAATGACATAGTATGTATGAAAATAAATAAATAAATAAATAAACAAACATGATATAATATATCCCGTCAAATATTATAATAATAATTTTAATGACCATGTTTATTTAAAATCTGGTACCCAATAATCAGTTTTTTATTAAATTATTGGCTTTATATTTACCATTGCATGCACATAATTTTTTTAATTTTTTATCTTTTTTTTGTAAGACGAATAAGTTACATTACAAAAAAATAAAGACATGTGCATTGGACAATCTAAATCCAACTTTCATTAAAAAATGTGCACGCTGTCCCTACGCACATTACAGTCATGTCTAACAAAGCCATATTTTTTATTAAATTTTTGGCATTACAATTACAGTAAAACTTAATTTAAATATAAATCTCAAATATTGCATTTTCATTCGGAGCATTATCTTCAGAGGTATGTCATTAAAATAAAAATGGCGGTTCAAATTCCTCTTAATCCCTTAGTCATCTTTTGATACCCACGAGCTGCCGAATGTCGTTTTGGATGTTACACGTGTCCAATCTTATAAAGAGTAAAGTTTTTCTTATTCAAAATCGTTTTAAACTGGGCATAGAGCTATTTTCACACATAATATTTGATTCTAATAGCTAGAGATTTCTTATTTGAGACAGTAAGAAAATAAGTAGAAAAATATGTTTTAAAAGTACCTACCTATATAAAAAAATTTGATATATCCATAATACCCTTGGTGTTCTGTGTTCCCGGCGGTTAGTAGGGTAACCAGAGCTCACCTTCCTACCCCCCCCCCCCCAACTCCTCAACGCCCCTACCCTTCAGGGTCGGTAGCGCGAGTGTTACACCCCTGATGTGGCACACGTCTAAAGGCCACGGTGACCACTTCCCATCAGGTGGGCCGTGTGCTTGTCTGACGTCTAAAACCAACCGATTGCACAGTTAAACCTCAGAAAACTTATAAATAACTTTCGAAGAAAACCATTGCGAGATTTATCGCTTTTGTGTCCAGTCGTAACTTATTTGATATTCAGTATCTCGCCGATATTGTTTCGCTAAGTTTTATCACCGTGGAATAGAACCCGGGACTTGTTAGTTTATGTTGCCCAGCTATCGGGACCGACAATGTAGTGTGCACTCACGAACAGATAATGTCGAATTCGACTTTCTTATGTTTATTGGTTGAACGCTGATTAAATGAGGTTTTAGTCTGTATAGAGTACTATCCTATACTTAGTTGAAATATATTTCTTAGCTGTGTTTTTTTTATAGCCTATGGGCTCGCGTCGACGATGTAGCATGCTTGCCTAAAAGCAACCTATTCACTCTTTTATTCACTCTTGAGTTTATTTATTATTTTTTCTTTCCTGAGACCTTTAGCTTGCCATCAGGTGAGGTGAAGTCATTTTGACGTGACCGATTTAAAAAAAAACAGTCTGCCAATTGATTGCAACCCGCTGGTTTTTTAATAAATTTTAAAAAAAAATGCACTGTTTGACCTCTATGTTTGTATGGTTGTTTGTTGTTATGGTATCTCACGTTTGGTTAAACCGATTTTGATGCGGTTTTCAAAAAAAAATAGGTTCTGGAGAAGATTTTAGTATACTTAACCGATTTAAAAAGGCAGATAAGTTGGTTAATCTTTGAATGAAAGTTTTTTAAAAATGCTAAGGTGAAGTAGAGAAGACTAAGGCTTTATGTTAGAGGCTGATGATCCTAAAATAGTGGTGCCTACGCTTAAAGAAGTTAAAGGAAAAGAAAAAATAGTATAAAGCCATAAAAACTACATCTGCTTAAATTTCATCTGTATAGAAATATCATTAATAAAGTTTAACTAAAAAGTCATTCAAGTATTTCCAACAATTAATGAGCAAATTTCTCAGCTCGCAAGCAAGCACTGCCGACATTGTAAAACCACATCACGTCGTCAAATAACACCAAAGGTACCATTAGATAAAAAAAAAATATAGTTCTCAAATTAAAATTCCTTTAACCCAGGGCTGCCATTCTCATTACGCGCACCGGTCATAGGCAGTCTCCATCCATCATTACTAACACATCCCTATAATTTCCCTCTCCTCGCCCACCTCACACTCACTCCCGCGCATCGCTTTTATTAAAACTTAAAAGAAGACGTCCAAAAATGAGCTTCAACATAATACCTCTTATATTTTAAACAGCTGTTTTATTTCAGTTCAGAAATCGAGAATTAATGATGATGAAAATATTCTCGTACCGAATTTTGATTACCTGTGACAAAAGTTTTTTTTTTACTCTGTGATTGCTAACTAAAGTACAGACTACAAAAGATGTGGACAATACAAAAAAATATACGTCGTATTGTAATATCGATTACAAACTCAGAAAATATCACCCGCACCTTTGTCAGGTAGTAAACGTGGAAAGGAATTTGAGAGAAAAAATATTCTACTCAATTTACTGCTTCATACCAAGCTCCAATGTTGCACGATCGTCGTGTGCATATTTACTTGAAACCCCAAGCCACATCAATGCAAAAATTAATTACACGACTCCAACATTGAATAGGCTATCGTGCTACGAATTTATTATAACTTACAAGTGTAGGTATAAAACTTAAAATTCTCCTCTGCATTAATCTTTGGGCTGCATAAATGCCTATATGGTTTTGTACCGTGTGCAATGAATAAATTATAAGCGAAGGTAAAGACAATATTAAAGAAAAAAGATAAAATGAGCTGTTTATCCTGCTTAAGTACGAATTATTGAAATGGTTATCGACAATCAAAAGTGATGGGCGCAAAGACTATTATTTGTGGCCATTTTGATTTCCATGATATTAATATAACATCAAGTTAATGTATTTTGTGTATAAATATTTGTAACCCAGATTAATTAACATGCTACTGAAAAAAAATGATGTACAGACATCACTCTGGTTTTTTTTACACCACTTAGGTGGCAGACAAGCACACGGCCCACCTGATGGGAAGCGGACACCGTGGCCTATGGACGTGCAACATCAGGGGTGTCACACTCGCGCTGCCGACCTGCAAAAACCTTTTAATGCCCTTCTTGAAAAACCAGATATAGTAGCCGCCAGGTTGCCATACGAACATCTATGCAGTCGTTATAGGTAGATGGGGCCATAAAAGTTCGACAACTGATCTAATTACAGAACTTCAGTACCGGCAATGAGTTATGAAGGTCAGATGGCAGTCGCTTCACGAAAAATATATCGCGCTGCGTAGTTACTGAAAAGCAGACCTCAAGTAAGGAAAAAGCACGTAGAATGATAACATCATATTATTTTCATCATAAAATCAACTTCAAATCATGATGAGACGTCCATTGCCGTTCGGCATAACATTTCTTAAGAAGCATGACGGTTATAAACGTCACTGCTTCATAACACACGACTTGTACAAACGTCGAGCAGCGATAACCATCAAAGTTTGCACAAAGGTTCTGAACATGATATAATTTGAATTCACAGCGTGTGTCGTATTAATACACTTATTATTTAGCTATAAAAGACCTTTTACATGTATTGTTTATATGAATTGCCTGACCGTATTGGTATATGACATACGATTAACAACCTGGGGCCTGATTCAGTTAAAAATTTCTAATACGTGTGATTTCAAAGCTTATGAAATCTTTTAAATATTAGGATTTAAATATTCTAATTGAATAAGTCAAAAGCAATGATATTTCATTTAATATCATTGGGTTAAAGTATTGAAAACCTCACGAAAGCAAAGTAGACTTTATTTTGACAAGCCATACCAAATAATATAGTTTTTAGTGTTCATTTTTAATTCCAACCGAATTGAAATCACGCGTTTTAAAAAAGTGGCGTAACTGAATTAGTTTTGGGCGCCTGTTTTAATTCAACCGCTTGGAATTTCTGTTGATTTATTCAAATATTTAGATGCGTTGTGGACGTGCCTTGACGTTCTAATGTGAATATATTTTACAATGAACTTTAGCCAAGTATACTCGTGTTTGTGTTAGAGGAAATATACAAAAACTATCACTTTTATAGATTTAGTTCGGCAAATTAAACGTCCAGTGAAACTTGAACCCGTGGCCAGTTCCATAAAGAAGTTACTCTAACCAACGGAGTTAACTGAACACGTAGGTACCTACTAGATTATTCAAAACTCTCCGTAATGTCAACTTTATCTGAGCTAGGCAGATATCTGATGTAACAAGTAGTAACTTAAACTACTTTAATTTTGGAAAAAGAATTAGGATTTCGAGTAAAAAATTAGGTAGAACCAAGACTTGGAACTCTTTACCAGCGCAAGTGTTTCCTTCCTCCTATAGTCCCTATAAGCGGGGCGTGAAAAAGCATTTGATGAGGCCGTCAAGCTGAGTGCCACCATCCTTAGCACTACCGTTGTATGAAGTGGCGACTACCCGGCCTTGAGACTGTACCTTTAGCTTACCATCAGACGAGGTGAAGTCATGTTGACATGTCCAAACTGAACAGGGGCATTATTCTGTTTGACATTGATTTCTAATCACAGTCGAAACGTGAGAACCAGTTAGAACAACCTAAATGTGTCGGCTAATACGAACGTGGATGGTTACGGTACGATTTGTCAAACAGAATAAGGCCCCTGAACGAAGTCGCAGGCACAATTAATTTTAAATATGCCTATTTCATCGTATTTATCCAAAGGGAATTTACACTTATAGTCATTCCACTCCTTATTTTTGCGTTTGACAGCAGTTTTAGAATGTAACTGTTGCATCAATCCTACAAGTAAACTTGGAAATGCGTGACCAAGAAATTATATAAACTGGCGTATCATATGTATCTACCCTATTTATAACTCATTACCAAAATTAAAATGCTTTAATTGTTTTGGTTGATTTAAAATTTACGATTATTTGCTCACTCAATGAAAACGGCTACACTCTACCATGTCTAGTGTTGGGATCGAATGAAATCGCTGCAAATTACGAATCTAAAATAATCGTTCAAACTTACTTACATTTACGTCAACACAAAAGTTGTTGTAACATGTAAGCTTTGTTTTTATAGTGTATTATGGATTCTTGTACGTGTTTTCAATGGCTAATCATCTCATCAAAATATTTAAGTTGTGTTGTGTAGGGTAATAGTTTTCATTAATATTATACGTAGGTACGAAAAGCACTGAGCCCACTCGTCTTCGACGGCCTTTTGAAACGCAGCCACAGCTTCTTCGGCATCCATAAAACGTTTATCTCGGTATTTTCTTCCTTTTTCGGAAATAAATAAAAATCGCAAGGTGTGAGGTCAGGGCTATTATACGGCGGGTGACCCAGTAATTCCGCAAATTGTTTTTACCATGACAAAACAATGGAGTCTAAACTCGATAGGCTTATCTTATTGGCGTAAACCCATGACAGATGATCGGTATGAACAGCCTATAAGTGTCGTCGAATAATTGATACATTCAGGAGGAGGAGGATGGAGGTAAAAAGTACTGAACGGGGTTTGATGCGGTTTTTTTTATTAGAAAGGTCTTGGTTAGACTCAAAATCTTACGCATATTTGATCACAATCGGCTCATTAGAACATGCGATATGGTAAAAAAACGCGCAAATCGACGTCCACGCGGGCGGAGCCGCGGGCAACAGTTAGTACAGAATATAAATGATTTTTGACTTTGATTTTGACTTTGACATTGTACACGAAAAATGAATGTTTATTACAAAACATAAAATTTTGTAGGAAGATCCAATAATAGCCATTATTTAATATTATCATTATTATAAAAATAAAAATATTTTTAACAGATTTTATTGCGAATTATTTTATTCAATTATACGTCTGGCACGCAAAAGAAGTATAAAAATTTGAATATCGAGCAGAAATAAAATAAATTGAAGTTTGAAATCGATTGCAACTTCTTCAGAGACTAAGTCGATTATTGTTTGAAATCGGTCAGGTTACGCATTTGGACATAACTATTTGACAGAAAATTGAAATGTCAAACGCAAAATAAAGGAGTGGATTGACTATAATTTAAAAAACGAACATGTCAGCAGGTACCAACATTGAAAAAAAAAGGAAAACCGCACAGTAAACTGTTTATCGTAGTAAAGATTTCCGATATGCAAATGTGAATGATCCCACCTCAATTAACGACCAGCAATGAGGGGATTATGCGATATCACAAGCCCGCCTTATCGATATTTTTAATCGAAACAATATCGATATTTTTATTCGATGTAATCATCAATGAGTGAAGTATGTAAAGTAAGGGATAGTGTTGGGACCAGTAGAATGTTGTAAACTGCAATATTCGAAGTTCAATAGTTTTAAAGTTTACGTACATACACACATTAAATAGGAGTGTTAATTATAGATAAATTCGTATCTTTATACGGATTTTATCTTTAACTCGTTTAGATGACTAAAATATCAATAACAACCACCATCATTATTACAAAATAATCGAGATTATAAGAGGGAAACAGGTGTGTAAATGAAAAAGATAACTTTTCATTTATTTAGGAATGAAATATGTTAATGCAAAGACACATGAAGGAAAATTCTCCATTGCATCCGATATGCGATTGCATTGCGTGCAATTGTTGGAAATGGGCACACACGTTCGTCCCATATTATGTAGAACAGGGGTTGGCAAAGTCTGGAACGTGAGCCGGATCCGGACCGCGAGGGGTCAAACCTCGGACCGCCAAATATATTAAATATGGGAATATCTGAAGTATTTTTTAGAAGATTTTCTTCTTCTATTAAAGAATCTTCGACGCGTTCCGTCCGTTTGGTTTTATCCGTCCATGATTGCAACGCTTTCAATTCGATTCGTTCGATCGATTCGTTAATAAGTTAGTGACGTTCCGGTTGTATCTTTTAGATACAAGTATAACGAAAATAAGATAAAATGGTTTGGATTAAAATTGAAATTAGCATAAAATTAAAATGGTCAATGTAATACCGTTGTAGTATATCTATACTTCATGTGTCTATATATCTATATATAAAAGAAAGTCATGTTAGTTACACTATTTAATAACTCAAGAACAGCTGAACCGATTTGGCTGAAAATTGGTAGGAAGGTAGCTTAGAACTAGGAGACGGACATTTTATCCTGCAACGGGGACGAAGTATGCCACGGGTGAACCACGGGGAACAGCTAGTTAGAGAAACCTATTTAAAAAAATACTTGGGTTATGTTATTTGAACGATACTGAACACGAAAATATTTTTTTCGAAATTCTTGTCTGTTTGTCTGTTTGTGCGCGATGGACACAAAAACTACTGAACAGATTTTGATGCAATTTTTTGTTTAAAAGATCTTACGCATGTTTGATCACAATCGGTTACAATCTGTAGAACTGGAGATAATATCCTAGTAAAAAATAATAATAACTTATACCAGAACTTATGTAAATAAACATCGCGGTTTTTGCACTTACAACTGCTAACCTAAATTTCTTAAAAGCCACACTTTTACCGGTATATTCGTAAGGATATCGTAATAAACACTCCATTTAATTCTCCAATGACATTATGATGAATTACATTTTTAATTAACTCGCCATTCAACTTTCTCGCAATAATTATGTACAAACAAGATATGCCTTACTTAATGCTTAATGGCTACCGTAATAAAATTTGTTTATGCTTCGGGAAGTAGTTTTATGAGATGAAAATAATAACCTATGCGATGTTTATCTACCTGCCTTGTTATGTGCCATGCGTATGCATGCAACTGTAACATACCTGTTCTTCCTCTAGGGGTGGTCTCGCTAAAACGAGTATTTTTATTCGCAATTAACAATTTAAGTATTAGTTTTACAGTTTTAACTAGTTGATACTCGCGGTTTCGCGCGAATATCTTGTTATTGCAACTTTTGGTCATATCGCCGCTGATCAAAGCCTTTCTAATATAAATAACCGCATGATAAAATCTGTTTAGTAGTTTTTACGTTTATCGTTAACAAGCAGACAAAATTTCCAAAAACAAAAACATTTTTGTGTTCAGGATCGTTATGTAAAAATATTTTTAGGCATTTTTAATTCTGTTCATGTCGAAAGACAAATTATTAATTTTACGTCGATAATAAATGTAAAAATATTAATTTAAACTAGTATTTTTATGATAAAAATACAAAAACTAAAGTTATTGCAAAAAGTTTTTTTACTGTCAGATAAGACTCTATAATTTATGATTCCTTAAACACAGCCAATGTTTGACCAACACAGCCTCATTGTGATTTGGTTATGAATAGTTATGATTAATTCTACCTATTTATTACCGTATGTAATGCCTGTACCATACACTTATGACTCAGTGTTATAAGCATGAAAAAATGCTTGATTCAAAGATATTATTTTAACAAAAAAAAAAGGTAGTCCGAAAATGGTCATGTCTATCAATGTCTATGGTATACTTACTATTATAAATATTGTAAAGTAGCTGTACATTGTATATATTTAAAAAAAACTGTGTGTATTAAATAATTGTGAAAAATTCTTGCCGGTTTGTGCGCGGTGGACGCAAAAACTAGGTACTGAAGGATTTTGATGCTTGTTTATTTTATATGAAAGGTCTTATTTAGACTTAAAACCTTACGTACCTAAATTTACGATTAGTAGAACCAGAGATATAGTAAAAAAAGGCGAAATCCTACAGCCACGCAGTCATAGACTATTATAAAATGTATTACCTGTATAAAACATTTTTATTATAAACTAGCTGTTGCCCGCGGCTCCGCCCGCGTGGATGTCGAAATCCGTTTCAAAAACTATCCTATCTCTCAAGTTGGATCGAACTGCACATGGTGTGCGAATTTTATTATAATCGGTTAAGTGGTTTAGGAGTCCATTGAGGACAAACATTGTGACACGAGATTTATATATATTAAGATAGGTATTTATACCTATATACAAAATGTAGGTACTTCGAAGTAGCCAAACCAGCCGATAGAGATTTTAATTATTCAGGTTTAGAAAGTTAAAAAAAAACTGGACACTGGCGCCACACCATTAATAATTGGCGAAATTGCGGTGATTTTACTGTAGAAGCCATTAAAAATACCGGTCAAGTACGAGTCGGATTCGCGTACCAAGGGTTCCTTTCAGAACTGGATTTAGTGATAAAACTATTGACCTAGGTTGCGATCAGTCACAAATGCAAATTGACGATCCCCACGCAGGTATCATACGTGTAAGTAGTTAGCGTCAAGAGAGATGATAATTTAGATTTACCATAAAGACCTGGAATTCTGTACCACGTGTTTCCTTCCTCCTACAGTCCCGGGTTCTTTAAGCGGGGGGTGAAAAAGCATTTGATGAGTCCGTCAAGCTGAGGGCCACCATTATGGCACTGTCGATGGTTGTAATGATGACCCCCATTCCAGAGACTTTACCTTTAACTTACCATCAGGCGAGGTGAAGTCATATTGACGCGTCCATTATAAAAAATTTTTTTTTTTAATCGTACTGATATAACCCAAGATTTTTTTTTATTTCTCTAATGTATAGACACAGCTCCGTTACAATTTTATAATAATAATAGGTCTGTTATAAAACCGATAGTACAAACAAAATTTGTAATGTAAAGTGCTCTCTTGGCATCAAATAGGCTTTTTAAGTTAGGCGATTTAAATATACCTTGGAATTCAACGACCCACTGTAAGCGCACATGATACAAAATATACCATTTGTATAATGGGAGTATTAAACTGACATACATTTCATAATAAATAACATTAGGTACATATACGAACAAACTATCTCATAAAAAACAAGAATTCATAATAAGAAGTAAGATAAAACAAATCGCTCATCGTACCACTAAGCTCGCTACCTTAGGCCCAGCTCAAACCGCTGGAGGTGCGGCGGAGAGTATTCTTAAGTCAACAATTTAATATGAACCTTAACGAACTTGATATACGGTCGATAATTGCATATCAAGAAAAAACCGCGCGCGTCGCTCGGAGCGCGGGCGGCTTTATTCTTGATATACAATTATTGACCGTATATCAAGACAGTTAAGGTTCATATTAAATGGTTGAATTAAAATGCGCTCCGCCGCGTCTCGCTCGGTGTGCGCTACCTTACAGCCCCAAGCATCAAGTAATCAGACGCCCCGCAGATCAATGTCGCGTAATATTTTTTTAATAATCGATACTTCATTTGTTCTCATCGATAAAAAAGCCGATGACAGAGAGACAATACGAATATTGCGTTTTATTGCTTTTGAAAAATACCTCGATATTTTAAAATTGAAAAATTACTCAGTGTTTTAACAAACGTCACCAATGATGCCTTTTCGGGCATTTATCAGGCATTTATATTATTTATGCCAAAAATGACTGGGCGAGGCGTAGTCATAAATCATTTTCCACAAAAAGTTTCCACAAAGGTAGTAATCTATAAAACATACTTAAGTAAAACTTATCTGTAAATCATCAAAAACAAAAATCTAGGCAATAATACATACTTAGAGTGTACCATAAATTGATTGCAATAAAAAAAAGTTTATGCTCCACATGCGACCGCCTTGGTCGGCGGCTACATAGACACCAGTAGGACAACTTTTTTCAAAATGGCCGCCGTCTTTTCCCGCCCTGCAGATGCTGACAACATTGGACACGGCCCGCCACGTGCGAACTCGTGTAAATGATGCGTTAGGACTCGGGATTTATAGGTATGTTCCATCATTTTATTGTTCAATTCGTGCTACCGGGCAATATGAGTTTATTTTCTCGACAACGCAACGTATGGGTCAGATAACATCATGCATGAAACTGTTATTCTTATGTTATTTATAAATTGATTTCGATTTATGTTTTACTGTCGTTACTTTTGTTATGAAAAAATACTAGCTATTTAATAATCGGGATGGGGATAAAAGTGATGAAAAAAAGTTAAAAAGCTAATTGCTTAGTAAATCCAATGACTTCTTTAAATACTAGGAGACTAAGAAGTGTTTGGAACAAAAAAAATAGTATTACGAAAGAGCACATGAGTTGTAATTATTACAATTTTTGATGCCTTTCACACAGATAGCATTACAAAAAAAGCGCCCACTAAATAGGTTTAAAAAAAACTACTTAGCTCATAAAAATTTATCTAGTCTATGCATTCTGTTCCAAATTCGAAATTCAAAACTCATTCCTGCCTTATCCAACCACTATTACTACAGACGCTATCGGTCTTATTACAAAACACGGACTAAAGTCAGGTTTAAACCCAGACTATGAAGTCCAGGCTTAATTTTAAGACCAAGGTTTAAACTTCTTCTTATTACAAAAACAGAATAATCCGTGGACTACTTAGGCCATGGTTTAAATCTTGGCCTAATAACAACCACAGATTACTCTAAACTTTTGTTCGTTCATTGTGATATCATTCGGTCGCAACGTTCCGTTTTCTCAGAAAGCAAAAATTTTCTGAAATCGTTAATAAATATTAATTACTAAAAAATGGTGAAAAAAATATTTACAACATTATAATTACTAAATTTAAAGTCATGAACGATAGTTGGACTTTATTTTATAGTAAAATATCATTATCATGCCTTTAGCAATCATTGTTATAATATTGGACGATCTATGATGAACGTTAAATGAAGCGTAGTTTTTCGGAGCCCGCGCGTTGTTCAATTTTTTTTTTAAATTTTTATACCCACTTTTGAATCATTTCAATACCCGTACTAACTTTTACGTTTCCAGTGGTTTAAACTTTTAAATTTGAATTAAATAATGGAAGGAGAAAAGAAAAAGAGGGGCGAAAATTGGACTGCCGAGGAAAAAGTAAGCCAAAATATGATGTATTTTGGTATTTTCCACAAATCAAATCAAAATGACAAGTTTGACGTTTTATTTTCGTGGTTTAGATACTTAGACCAACGTTAAACTAGGTGTCACGCAGGTTTATCTTTAGACCAGAGATAGTCCCAGGTTTAGTACTAAAACGCGTTTTGTAATAACATTTTCGTTAAACCATGGTCTAAAGACGTTTTAAACCTGGGTTTAAAGTTAGTCCGTGTTTTGTAATAAGACCGTATAAGTTTTTATAATAAAGTTCTTAGTAGGTAAATTAAGAGTTACCAACTAATCCTATATGGTTAGACTTAAGACATGACTGGATTTCCACTCGTAATCTTGTAATAGCATACGACTTGTCATCACAGCTACTTTGAACAAATTACTGCATTTAATTCTAGCGATTTATTTGATAAAACTTTCGCGGATGTATTGGTGCCCAAGATACCTAAGTGTGTTCTACATTTGCTACCCTACTTATGTATAACATTATAAGTGATCAACCGCAGGCTATCTCCATAATAAATGCAAAAATGATTACCTTTTGAGTTTTGTGGCAACGACGACGTGATTAGGCCATTTTGCATGGATCTAACTACTCTATGACTAGATATTTTGTGAAAAAAAAATGTGCCATAGTTTCTAGGTGAGGCGAGAATTAATTTCAAATTTGGAACGGGACGCAGAAACTAGATAAGTGTGTTAGTGAATTTTGGTACCTATTCGTACAGGCATAGCGTGTATTTTTGTAATGTGTTAGTTATTTATTTATTTACTCACAGAAGTGTATCATCAGATTTTGATCTAGCTTTCATTCCGTACTATATTTACAAAACCACTAATTCCGTTTAACTAAACCGAGTTTTTATGTTTGAATCTTGTCGCAATTTTAATTGAATTAAACTCGTTCAACTTTCTCGATAAAATCCAGTTTTAGATACCATGCGTCGCCTTCATTATCGCCGCCGCTAACTTAGAGACCGCAGCCTAAGTGAGATAGATAGATAGAATCATAGACACACCACATACCGGTCTAATAGGTGACAGTGACCTCGAAAGACAGAGATAGCACATGGCAAAAATTAATAACCGCACACGCATGATAGAAAGAGACAAACTAATTAGTTCTTTATCTAACCTTACGCATGGCTTTTCACGTTCAGTTATGTGTTATGATTATATTATGACTATCGAATTTCCCGCAAAAGCTTCTTGATACGTAAAGAACTTCATATATATTTTACACTTTTTTCCGTCTGGGGTAAGCAGAATCATCAGCTTGCCATCTGCTTCTATAGTTACTCACTTAACGAGTTTCCTTTACTATCAACCACCGAAAGATTAAAATTTCTTAAAAAAATATCTAAATGACATTGATAACTGTATCAAAATCCGTTAGCAGACAAACAGAAAAAAAAATTCTACGACATTCATTCGACATTCACAGCGTTATTTAGACCTAAAGTAAGCTTAGCTTAACTGGCTTGTGTTATGGGTTCCAGAATGCGGATAAACGTTTTTTTTTTGTAAATACATACATCGTAGCAATCGTAGCAAGTGGAAAGATGTTGTCTCTGGCTGCCCCAATTGCAAAGGTCGTGATTTATATAATATATGTATATGTATTTACGTAATAATTAAGATAACAAAATCATTTATTTCCATTAAAAACGAAGGTAAGGTATTTCAATAGAAATATAAAAAGAGTCGTTAAAAAGGAAATATGTAGGTATGTTTTTATTAATCTGTGGCAAAAAAGGCCCACAAATAAAAACGCTCTTCCTGTTTTCGTCAATAATTTATATTAATGAACTAATTACGGAGGTAAACAGGTTATATATTTCAATTGAAATAGGACATAACGATTCTCATAGCCCTATTATATTGTACACAAAAAATATTTTTGTAGTACTGTGGGAATATTTTGATGCTAGAAAAAACCTATATTTTATTTACTAATCTATTCCCGCGGCTCTGCCCGGGTGGGGATTCGCGGTTTTGACGGTAGGTACCTCCTGTTCTACTGAAGCGATTATGATCAAACATGCGTAAGATTTTAAATTCCAAATTCCAAATTCAAACGGGCGAATCTTGAATTGCCCTACCGCCTCTTAATTTCGTCTTAGTCATAGTTACTTAAAACATTTTGATTGAACATTTGAACGAATTATAACGGTTTACAAAACATAACTGTAATTTATTTTATTAAGTGAATAGATAAAGGTGTAAGTCTCAACACAGACGAGCTAATCTTAAAATATAAATTATTACTTAAATAATATAATGGCAGACGTAGTGACAGCTTACTACCCTATGCCTTTAAAAGAGGTCTATTATTATGTACTTATCGAACACACAAGTAAATTACATGTCACATACAAATTCCTACTCTAAAATTATTAGCATAAGGTTTCATTCAAAAAACATTACCGTCAGTCGTGATCGCTGGAATACCAAGATTTTGAATTTTAAATCCAGAACTTTATTTTTTTTATAAACAGGAATGCACTGGTAAACGACAGCGCTGAGCCGACTATAATATACCTTGGTAATCGCATATTTGTATAAATAGTTTTGCAATATAGCTTTTTGAAAATGGCGGGTACGTTCCATGACTATTTCTTTATAGATAAAATCATAAAGTATACATTTTTAATTCAATTAGGTAGATACTTACTATCCAGGCCAGCTTGTATTCTTGTTATTACATTTTACCCAACCTTTTTATGAATTACTAGCCTATAGGTACACGCTGCTCCGCTCGTGTGGATGTCGGT
Source organism: Lithosia quadra (assembly GCA_963576445.1). NCBI lineage: Eukaryota > Metazoa > Arthropoda > Insecta > Lepidoptera > Erebidae > Lithosia > Lithosia quadra. Next base: position 15,239,685 of record OY754880.1, on the reverse strand, counting down.
TTTCGAGTTATTTAACTAAGTATATCTCCGGTTCTGCTCAACCGATTGTGATCAATTTTTTACCAAAAAAACGCTTCAAAATCCGTTCAATAGTTCTTGCGTCAGATACCTGAGACAAGAAATTGAAAAAAAAAAATGTGTTCAGAATCGTTCGTATAACATGACCATAGTCTTTTATGTACTGAGTAAATTAATAAGCCAATACACGTACTGTCGATTAAACAAGTCTAAATTATTCATGTAGACAATTTCAGTGACCATTCTGAATATTCATTAGTTTTGCAATTAATCGGTACTTACTACACGTGCGCTATAAGTTGAGACCTGACCGCTATGACGCGCCATAGCGGTCAGGTCTCAACTTATAGCGCACGTGTAGTACATGCATATACGTTCGCATTCTATATTTGACTTAAAAAAAATTTGACATAACGGGAAAAACAAGACATTGTCATTTTTATTTCTAGTCGTTTCTACCTACCATTATTATCTCGGTGTATTATAAATATTATTATATATAATATGTATAATATCGCATAAATATTTCTTCACTCACTTCGTGTTTAATTTATAGAAATGGTAAGTTTGAAACTAACTTATGCAGGACTGAAATAAGTAAACTCGAGGACTTCGACTCCCTGGAGCCCTATAAACCGGTGCTGAGACCAGGCCTATAATATATAAAAAATAGTGTATATAGAAATGTAAAAAAAATATATAAAAAATAGTGGCCAATCGGCGTCGGGTACACCACCCAGACGCCGATTGGCCACTATTTTTTATATATTTTTTTTGATATTTAAAAATGAAATTCATAATGTTCAATGTAAAATAAAGAAAATAATAATAAATATTACATAAATATCTTAAAGATCGTTTTAAATTATATTATTTTCTTAACGTAGCTTAGAAAAAACTGTAGAATTGTCGGCCTGCCAACCAGAAAAAAATAATAGTGTCATTACTTAAATATTTTGTATTAACACTTCTGAGTTTTTTATGTAATGTTAATAAAGATCGCTTAAATAAAGGCCAGGAATAATTATGTTGTACTGGGTTGACAAGTCTGCCTGTTTCTTCGTGGTTACTACTTTTTATATTTTAAAAACATTATTAAGTACTTGTATTTATTGAAAATATTGTACGTATTTTAATTGGCTTCTGAATAAATGATTTCTTTTTTTTCTTTAAAAAATAATTTCTGAATATAGTGGTTATATATTATTATAGTCATTATAATATAGTGGTCTGAATATAGTTCTGAAAATAATATAATTACTTTGGTTAAATACCAAAATATTTATTAAAATAAATATTTTGAGTACACCCAAAGTATGCAAAACTTTATATTATGGTAGCCACACACATTCCAATATACTTATACCATATAATAAAATATGACTGCTAGTGCGTTTAAACACGTTTCTAAAATTTAATATCTAATTTTAAATAGCCAAGTACTATTTTTTTATCATAATAACCAAATAAAATTTAATATCGAGATTCAATATTTCGTCGTAAAAAGTGAAGTTGTTTTTTACACGTAATACGTTTTAATGGCTAATATGGAATCTAGAATCTAAAATAAAACAGAATTCAAATCCTTTGGAGTGTATTCAACTTCTAAATAGGTGTACCTGCCATAAAAGTCCAATTATTTTATTATTGCCTGTAAATGGACCTCATTATAATTAATTTTATTTAAGACCTGTTCTCGCAAGTAAAAAAAAGTTAAGGGGATCCGGCAGAACTTTAAATATTCTCGTTGAAATTTTCTAGCGAGTTTGTCTATTACCAATGACTGCTCTATATAGAGATTACTGTATCGAACAAATAACATCGCAAATCCAGAGGATCAATTCGCGTAATAAAATATTTTCAAAATTCAATTCCGATCTCATCGTCAAGATCTCATAAAAGTCAAAAACTTATTAAACAATTGAGCCTTAGTACTTTTTTAATAGGTACCTAATAACTATTAAAATTCCTCTTAACTCCACTAGCTAATATGCTAAATTGATTGTGTTAGAAATGGGTTTCTGTCGATAAGTAGTGTAATTGACCAGAATTCGAACCGATCGATCGATTCGATCGTAAGATCGCCTTCTTAACCACTGAACCAGGAATTTAATTTGAATTAATTTTTAAACCTATCTATAATTGATGGTCATAATTGTACTTACACCTTTTCTTAATACCATCGATATGTCAACTACAAAAAATGGTGCAAAGGCGATGGCCTTTGCGACACTAACGCACTAACTAAAATCAACTAATACATTGGGAAAAAATAAAATTACAAAAAAATAAAAGCAATAAAAACCATTCACAAAAATGCAATAAGACATTGTTTTTGAAACAATAAGAGAAACAGTTTCAAAAAATGAATACAATTAATTAAAAAACGAACAACATGGTGAAACGGTACGAGAACTTAATTCTCGTTTAGGTACATTCTTCTCGAGATAATTTACAGCACATTTAAATGGTGTATTCATTAAAATCAACGGGGGACATCGAGAACGGTTTAATGCGTCAACATCTTATAGGTATTCTGGTTTATAATGTGCCTATGTTAACATTGGCTGTTCAGTGACATGTTCCAGTGACATGTTAAGGGTACCTAGTGAGTATTTAAAATTGTAATATCATTTTATTAAAACACTAATAATTTATTAATTAACTCACAAAAAAAACCATTTTTTTTATTTGCGGAAATGCGGTAGAACAAGATGCTACTTACATTATTTATTTTTTTAACTTTTTGAATGTTTTAGTTGTATGGTAAGTATGTAAATATTAATATTACATACCTAATACTAAATACCTACCTATATTAAATTGGAAAACTTATTAAAATTGACACATCAGAATAGAACTTCCATTATTATAGGTACTTTTAATACTTTGATTACTCAAGAAAAAGCGCAAAGATGTTTTTTTTTATACTTCCTAGGTAGCAGACAAGCACATCAGAAGTGTCACACTCGCGCTGCCGACCTTGGAGAGGGGATTAAGGAGTTTGAGCGTGGTTGGCTACCCTACTTACCGCCGGGAACACAACACGATGGTTATTATGGCCGCGATCTTCTGTAGGGCGGAGGTACTACCCCAGTTGGACTGCTCAGTTCGGACGGGAGACACCATCGTGTCCTACCTATAGGTCCATCGTCTATTGTCTGCATTTTTTTAAATTCTAAAGCACAATAAAGCTTATTTTCACAATGCAGTTTCTCGCCAGGATTAAACCCGGTAAACGACCATGTACAACATACTATAGAGCCATTTCTATGATAAATACCGGCGTTAACACTGGTTCATTGCGGTGAAACCGGACCGTATGGAAACCGTCTTGTGATTATACATAACAAGCTCCGCTCATTTCGATGCCTTCGTTCAAGTAATTGCATTAAAAAAGGTTTTAATTATTGCACTTCACTGCGATAAACTTCAAATAGTTCAGTCTGTACGCTATATTCATTTAAAACTTCTTTATGTGCGAAATGGCCACACGCAATAATTTTACTGGCGACCATTAAACTCATTGATATTTTTGAAGTCTTAAAGTTTTTATTTTAAATTAGTCGAGGCCCGTGCCTCCGGCCGCGTTGATGTCGTTTTTTGACTTTCTACTCAACCGATTTTGATCAAACATGCCTAAGATTATAAGTGTGATCAAGACCTTTCAATGAAAAAAAATCGCATCGAAATCCGTTTGATAGTTTTTACGTACATCGCACACAAACTGACAAGGATTCCAAAAAATATACTTTCGTGTTCAGAATCGTTCATATAACATAAACCATAAACCAAGTTTTTTTTTTAAATATCGCCAATGTACAGATACAGCTACCTTACAATTTTATTATAGTATCTATAGAAGTCTATAGTCTTCAGTGAGTCCAATAAAAATTAAGATAAGACGACATGAACTTAATCATTTTAAGTTATGATAATATAAATTGCCTATGAGTAACTTTAGAATAAAAAACACATTAATCTGATTATGGTATAGGTTTTTGTGTAACTGGCTAATACAATAATTTGGAATAGACTAAGACTGGCTACTCACACACCAGGCGCAGGGGTAATCTAGGGTGTAAGAGTGGGGATGACCCTTAATTGCTACCTTAAATGTGATGTGTGTAGGCAAGCAGCGACAATTTTCTATATTTTTTTTATATTTAGTCCACCGGATTGACGGATCTAGATTGTCCCTGCTTGCCGCACTACGCACTGTTATAATGCGCCGTTATATACTTTATTCGCACGAATATTCGCCTGAGTCGGTCTTATAAGACGAATTGTGGATTTCGTCGGATACAGTATAGGCGAATAGCGAATAGCAAAATGTGGTTCCGCCATAACATATCGAAAAATTTGACTTAATTACAATTTTTAATATTTTCATCGAATATCACTATCCCTCATCCATGAATGATTAAAAGATATTTAAGATTTTCACTGTAAATTATTTTAATGCGTACTTAATCGAAGCAACAATTAATTCTCCGTAAGAATTAACGTTTTTAGAACTAATTATATTTTTCTCGCGTGAGAATCTAAAAAGACTTGCGAGACTAACTTGTCTTCACTTTAATTGACGATAAAATTGACGATGTGTTTCATAATGATCATAATTATTATAATAATTAACTATAAAATAATAATCGTGTCTCACACTGATAACGTTTGCGTGTCAATTAAAAAAAAAAGAAAACATTTTAACCCTTTTTTTTATAAATTAAATTATTAAATCTCTTAAGCAAGTAAGGCGGTACCTAAGTAAATCGAAAAATACAGACATTATATTATGCTGTTTTTATACAAATACATATATTATTTATTTTGAATACCTACATAGATGGCGTTAAAAAAATAAAACTTTAAAAAAATAAAAGCTGTCAAAATTACGCGCCAGTTTTGAAATAAAGGTATTCGCCATTCGGCCTAATGCCATTGACTTCAAACTAGTCTGGAAATCTTTCTTTTAGAAGTTTAGTGTAATAAATTAATTCTGTTACATAATTAGCGGTCTCGCGTGACTGAGAACCATAAGAGAACTTGTCTTCGACTGTTTAGCAACTATTTAAGTTTTGCCCGACCGATTTATAGAGAGCCACTTAGTTTTAATATAGACTGAATACAGATAATCACATAACTAATAAATATTTAGCTATAGATAATGTAACCCTTGACTTGATTATTCGGCAAATATGTTTTATGCCAATTAAGTCAATTGAATGCCTATTTAAAATGTTAATTGTAATTTATGTTCACCACACATAATACGAAGTACCTACCTACAGAACCTACAGATAAAAAATCGTAATGTCATTAATTACAGATTATGATATCGACAGATTTTTTTTTTTTTTTTTTTTTTCGTTTATTTGCCAAGAACATTGGTACATAAGAAAGGATTAAGCGTAAAAAATATAACACACATCGCATAATAATCACATTAAAACATATTATTTATAATATTGATGGTACCTACTCCTCCTAAACCTCGCATTGATGCTGTATTTACTTAAATAGGAATGATTACGGAAAGGTTTCCATAATCCAACATGGCCGCGGTTATTGTCACAAATCGGTTTGAACGCAAGCTTATAGAATAGCTTTGGTTAATTGCCTTGCACGTGTATATGACAGAAGAGGGTGAAATTAGTTGGAATAGCGCATCAGAACACTCACCATGATAGAGGCGATAAAATACCTATTAATAAAATTAGGACTCCCAATAATACAGACCGCACGTAATGCAACGTGAGTACCTAATTTCAACAAAACTAATTTTACCCACTTTTTTTCCTACTTTGGCAAGTAGTTTATGAATGCCAGTGTCAAGTAATTTGATGAATCAATTTAGAATAATTACGAATGCAGTATTATGTTGCAGCCAGCGTTTTCGTCATTGAGTCACAGTCAAGGTCAGTCAATAGTCAAATCAGTCTTCCTTCATAGTCTTACCCCAGTAAAATAGTGAAGACTTAACTAGAGGCTTCTATGGAGTTTTGGAATCAACGTTGAAAAGCACAATTCACGGTAATATACCACTTTCCCAAACTCCTGCACGTTGTCATGTCATCCACCGTTTTTACAATAATAACTACATTTTGTACTAATTTTAGAAAATTATAATAATGCCCTGATGTGTCTTTTTCTGCGTTGGCACCAAATTTCCCCTTTACCCACTTATTTTGCTTTAATGCAATAAAAAAGTAAAAGTGAATTTTAATAAAGCAAAGACTGCAAGTCAAAGTTCATTTGTCTGCCTTTAGCGGCACTTAACCTCTATTAAAAGCGAAACACACAGAACTTTGTTCGTATAACTAAATAACAATCGGGGAGTCGTGAGATCGTGACAGTGCGCAGGTGACGAAAAATCTTACAATTCAATTGTGTGTTCGGTACTACTTTGAATTCGCGGTCCTAAACACTTACATTCAATATTAAATTGAATTGTTATAGCTTGCAAGAATTACAACTATTTGTAATTCAATATTGTAGGAATTTTAAGAGAATATTACACTTTAAAAAAATTTGTATTAATTCTGCGTACATTTGGACACTAACTAACAATTAAACAATGATAACTTTATAATTTTTCACGCTATCTTTCTTTATTTCTTTCGTCAAGACATGAAACCATAAATATCTTAACCCCCGTGATTATGGCTGCTGAAAAGCAACCGAATCGTCGGTAACAGTCGGTATAAATAATTAAAAATTATTCGACCTAAAAGTTTTCATTTTCTACAGCTACTTCTTAACGATTGTAACAGCTGAAATCATTTATTTCCATTTTTAAACTGTGATATAACCATAGAGTAGAAATACCTACTTAAAGAGAGGCAACAGTATACGCCAGAATGCCTTTTGAAATTCATTCCTTAGACCCGGGAGCGGGCAGCTTCGAACTTCCACTGTTTAATTTTCAATTTAGATCGCAATTCGCGATCCGGCTCGGCGCACGCCCAAACTCACATCAGTCGACCAGACAGATTTATGTACAACCACTTATAAGTATACGTGGAATATATTAAAAGAAATTAACTCGTGTAAGTTACGAGCAAGCCTTTTTCAAGATAAGAGTTAATGAAAATTGAGTTTTTTTTACTCAACAAATTCGTCAAGCGCGGGTGTGGTCAGCTAAGATAAACGAAATTGATCTGTCCGTTGTAACTAATTGGACCCGAGTTTGCGGAGTACGTACACTGGTTTATTGTTCCAGTTTTTATACACAGTATTCATATTTTATAACGTAAGCGCATTAAGAAAATCATCGAAGTTAAGTTGAAATGCGATCTATAAACGATCACATAATAATGCAATTCTAGTATCGTTTGAGTTTGTAAATGGGCTTTTAAGACAGAAAATGTAATAATATATAATACCATAGACTTCACGTTTATACATAATACATTTTGTGCCATAGTTGTGAAAAGACTCAGACTCACACTCAAGCTCTCCAATCGTATCTTAAATTATATCGAAGTGATTGTCTTTTCCTTTCGAAGATAAATTTTCAAATCAAACTCAACCCGTTATCAACCCTTTAAGACTCCATCAGAATTCACCACAATTTTCTAAAACTACTTTCCAAATAGGTTGTAATTCATATCCATATGTCCGACTTTACTGATATGGGTAGTAAGTGGCAAATCACATGGAATCATCATCTGGCATTTGGCATTTCACCGACGTATAATGCGAATACCGTATTACAACTCTGCCAATTTGTTATGCAAAAATTGTACTTTCACTTATGATTTTTTTTTATCTATGGTTGACTTTTAGCGGTATTTCAGTGATATTGAATGCACTGACAGTTCTGACAGTTAATGTACTTTCGTTTTATCTGTTGCCTAACGCTATGATTTGTTTTTTTGTTAGATTTAAATCGTCTGATGAACGTTCTGTTTTGTGTGTTATTTCTTGATGCATCTTAACATTTGACCTATCGGATATTATAATAGTCAAATGAATAAAATATTCTGTTCTTTTTTTAGTTTAGGATTAGTATTTTTTTTCTGAAAGGACTGTCAAGAAAAAAAAAGCTTCGATAAAAATTTTGTAAGTCTGTTCAAATCATCGTGAATGGAATTATTAATGTCTGCATATAATTATGAATACTATAAATCTTTTTGAATAATAAATCTTTTTGGTTACTTTGAACTATACAAAGCAAATAATTCGATAAGTTCGATGTAATGGATAACGTTGATTAATGTATGCAAATCTTAATTTACTCTACTGACCGGGGTTACACAGTAAAAATGTAGCATTACGTTATAGTGAGCGTTACATTACACCCCGTAACACCAATCAGTAGGCAGCTTTATATCAACTCATAAGTACCACTTTTATTAAGATTAAATAAAAATACTGACTCACCTTTAAAATGCAGCTGCCGACAGCTTCACTCTCCGACACGGTGACGTTGTAGAAAGACTGGTCGAAAATCGGCTCGTTGTCGTTCACATCTAACACTGTCACTATCAAAGGCACTGTTGACGACAAAGGAGGATTGCCCCTATCCTGGGCCACCACCGTCAATTGAGGCATTGGATTCGTCTCACAATCAACCCTAGCTTTCGTCGTCACTAACCCTGACCGCTCATCAATCACAAACCAATCTGACTGAGGAGTTGGCAACAAAGAATAACGTATTTCAGAATTTTCTCCTTCATCAGCATCGATTGCCGATACTTGGACAACAGGCGTTCCAGGCGCTGCGGCCTCAGGAACACTTGCTTTGTACTCGGGCTCAGGAAAAACTGGCGCGTTATCATTTACGTCAGTTACTCGAAGACTAATGATCCTAGACGCGTGAAGAGGCGGCGAGCCTTTATCAGTAGCTACCACGTTCAATGTATAAGACGAACGAGCCTCACGATCCAATGGTAACGCGACAACCACCAAATAAATTATGTTGTCGTGAGTCCGCAAGTCGAAATGGCCGTCTCCGCCGCTCAATGTAACGTTTACATTCGCGTATTCGGTTTTAGAATCCGGATCGTGGACCGATATTCGAGCCACGAACTCGTCTAACTGCGCTGATTCTGATATTTTTGGCGTTGCATCGTCACTTAGGAATATGACATCAATCGTGGGTTGGTTATCATTTACATCAGTAACCCTTATTGATACGAATGCAGTTGTTTCCAAAGGCTGTGCGCCTTTATCTCTCGCTACAACAACTAACTCATGTAACTCTTTAGTTTCAAAATCTAACGCTTTATTTACAATAATTTCACCAGTTTCCGGATCGATTTTGAACATATTTTCTTTATCACTCTGTCTTCTATTTATAGAATATTCTATTACACCGTTTTCACCAGTATCTGAGTCGGTTGCAAACACTTTTAGAACTGGAGTACCGACCGTGGCATTTTCCGGAATAGTAGCAGAGTAAACACTTTCAGCGAACACTGGAGGATTATCATTCACGTCTAAAATTGTAATATTCACAGTCATAGTACCTCTAAGTGGTGGGGTACCACCGTCTAACGCTTCTATAACTAGCTGATAATGGTCAGTCGTCTCCCTGTCGAGGAAGCCATTAATTTGTAGGTCCAAATAAAGGACCCCATCTCTTTCCCTATGGGAAGACAATCTGAACGCATTATCAGTATTTCCAGATACAATATTGTATCTTTGCGTATTGAACGCTCCTAGATCCTGATCTTTGGCAGGGTTTAACTTCCTTTTCACGTCTCTGGGAGTATTCTCAGAGAATTCAACGTTCATTACGGGCGTGGGGAAGGTGGGGGCATTATCGTTCTCGTCTAGTACGCGAACTACGACGCGGATATTGTCTCCGCTAGCAGGGATGGCGACAAGCGCGTAGTGGTCTCTATTTTCTCTGTCTAGAGGTACTCTTGTTCTGATTTCTCCCGTGTGAGGGTCTATTCTAAGGTCGTCGTTGACAGCACTGCCAGGGACGGGGACGATCGTGTAGGGTGGTGCGGCGTCAGGGAGCTCGTCGCCGAGATGTCCGACGAGGGTAGCAGCGCGGGCGTTCTCTCTGACGGTGAACTCTCGCACGTGCTCCGCCGCCGCGGTCGCGACCAAGAGGCAGGTGATCACGCGCAACATCGCGCGTTCTTCTCACTCACCGCACACACATTGTCACTTACACCTGGAACACATAAAGTTCGTGTAAACTCATTTATATATATTGCCTACCAAGTATCTTTACAATAAAGGTAAAGTGAAGAATATTGACATACAGACTATTATCGGTGTTCTTATTCTCACGCGCCTAAGAATAGGTATTGTTTGAATAATCGATTCATGGAAAACGGTAGTAAAATATTTAGTATTTCTTCTTAATAGTTAACTCATTGATTTTACGACATTCTCTATGCTACCATATATTGCACAAATAAAACTAACACTCATTATTCCTACCGTCATACAGACAATAAAATTGTATAAACACATACAACATGTTGAACAAGAAATTTAGATAATCAATCATTGTTGGAAAATGGATAAAAGACTTAAATTATAGTACAAGGAAACTGGAAAACTATAACGTTGATATAATTGTAATTGCTTGTCTGCCACCTACGTAACGTAGTATAAAAAGAAAAAAATACAAAGTATGTATATAATGTACAAGTATATAACTATACTTATATTCTTGTACCTACGTAGTTATATAATACTTGTACATAATTATTTATATACATATAATGTACAAGTATATAACTACCTTCACTATCGTCTCAACCTAACTTGATTATTATATTAAAAACGTCTGCAGTAGGATAACGACCTCTAGTCATGCGAACTTCTGTTTTGCTTTCGCTTACCGTTATACCTTTTTCTTTTATTGCAACAACAATATCTTCTACAGACAAATCTATCTATATTTCTATATAGTCAATAATAAGCCGTACCTACTTTTCCATCCCTGTACCAGTACAACAAATTCAATGAAATTGAGAGAGAAGCGAATAGCGAAGTGGATATGCCTATGAAGGTGCATTTTTTTGTTGTTTAACTAGCCTATAACTGCAGCTCCACCTGCGTGGACTTCGGTTTTTTTTTACTATATCTCCTGTTCTACTCAACCGATTGTGATCAAACATGCATAAGGTTTTAAATCTGACCAAGACCTTGCGTCCATCGCACATAAAAAGAATTTAAAAAAATATATTTCTGTGAACAGACTCGTTCATAGATATAACCTAACCCAATATTTTTTTATATCTCCAATATACAGTCCCAGTTACTTTACAATTTGATAATAGTATAGAGTAGGTATAGATAGATGCTTATTGTTGTAATTTTTTTATGAAAGATAATTCTCTGGTGAGAGCCTGGAACACAAACGAGACTAAATAGCAAGGTGATGATGATGATTATAAAACACATTTATGTAAAAATAAGTACATTCCAACCAAACTATAACTATTTAAAAATTTAACTACAGGACAGTTCTAAGCCATCCATTCCAAATAACACACGATCTATTTACTTAAACCGCCAAGACAAATAGTTGTGCTTTAATAATATTATTACTGAGAGGAGTGTTGTCTTTGTTGAAAGCTTCTCTTACTTTCAAAGGGCCAGGTAGTAGCTACAGGTAAAGCCGAAGGGTAGCCTTGTGGCGTGGCCAAATAAGATCACGATTCCCAATACCTTGAATGCGGTTAATTTTAGTTTTGGTTATAACGAAAACGTCCTATGGGTACGTTTAATTTTAAATCAGTTTAAATCAGATCCCAGTGCAGAGACTTTACCTTTAGCTTACCATCAGGCGAGGTGAATTCATTTTGACGTATGACGTAAAAAAAGTATGTTCGGTAATGACAAACAGAGTGTCAATTATTCTAGTAACAAAATATGTTCAAAATTCTGTTCCGACCTCATTTCGAACTCACAATGTCCAACTTGACGCCTAAAGAGGAAAGAGAATACTGATTACGTTTCATTGGCATTACAATACCTATGAATTACAAAATCTTTAGTCCAGCAGAATACCTACCTTACATTTTATAATATTGTATGTTGAAAACTTTAGTACAAGTTATTTATTGATTTTATTTATTTAAGTTTATGTACACACGCATTTTTAATTAGAATTAGAAAAATCGAGTACAGAGGTTCTGCTTATTTCTCAAAGAAATTTCTTCCAGCAGACCTTTTTTACTTTTTAAAACATTTGTGAGATCGTAATGAGATCGGAACTGAATTTTGCACATATTTTATTACGAGAATTGATCCTCTGATGTGGTGGTTTACTTGCTAATCAACTTTTTTATTGCATTTTAGGTGTAGATCAACATAATATTTTTCAATTAAGAATACATTTAAAAATATTTGATGCCAATAATTTGCAATCAATAATTAAGTAATCTGTATCTGCTCCAATATTTAATACACAATATAACTCAACATTTTAAGTTATATATTATTCTAATATTACGAAAAATTTGCATAATATACGAATTATTGTATTGATTATGGAATTAATGTATGCCAATGTGATATTTGATAATAGTCCAGAAACTTGCATAATATTATAGTAGGTATACCTACCTACATTACGCTAAAATGTCAACTATTGACATAAAATGTTAAAAAACTATGAACACCGGCGAAGATAAATAGAAAGAATAAGGTTATTCGCTTCTAAGAAATAACAGCCACAAATCAATATTGCAAGGGCGAGTGTAGACATGAAAAAACTTAAACTTTATAACAATAACAAATTTCAAAAAATTCTAAGGAAGTTTAAAAAATATGAACTGAAGGTTATTCCCATAGATAAATTTTGTCTTGATATCAATTTATAAACATACATTTTAGGGTTGGTTCACATATAACGGAGGATCCGTCGCGAATTATTGTCGGTTGCGTAACGCCAGAACAGAAGTGCAAAGTGCAAGTGCGAACGGATTTGGATGCGGCTTTTTTTGTTTGAAAGGTCTTAGTCAGGCTCAAAAAAGTCATATATATACCATTAAACGGCTTTTACAAAACGTCAAAATCAAAATTTTAAGCTATATATGCAAATGGACCACCGGTTTGAAACGCGGCAAGACACATAGAATCTTAGGCATGTTTGATCAAAATCGATTGAGTAAAACCGGAGATATATTCAAAAAACGTGAAAACCAACATCCACTCGGGCGAAGCCGCGGGCGTAGGCTAGTTGAGGAAGAATAATGTAACAATTATAACCAAGTGCGATGTACTAACATCATTAAAAGCCAGTTATGGTTAAGCGTGGAACGTACTCGTACCTTACTGGAAAACATTTCTCTAACCATTTTTGACTGAACCCTTGGTTTTGCGAATGTCTGGTCAACCTTCCATAAAAGGTGTACTAGCTAACGGATATATCTCAATCATTCTGCACATGTTTGAATATTTAAACCATAGACACAACTATAATTGCCGCTTCGTTTTTATCTGAAACATCTGACGTGGGATCCTTACTTTTTTTGAGGTAGGGAGAACTCACAGCTGCCATTATTAAGATAGTAATGACTTTAATGACAGTAATGACTTTAATGACAGTAATGACTTTAATGACAGTAATGACAGTAATGACAATAGTGACAGTAATGACAAGTGACACATGACACTGTTTTTTTTTAATCGAGTAGTTAATTAGGTACCTACTCGGTTTGCCTATTATATTCGTAGTAGGTAAACTGCGAGCTTTAGCAGTTAAACATATCATTATGATTAAAATTAATTTAATTTCTGCAGCCTTTCCATATTCAAAATTCATTCCCGGCTCACCCAGGAACCGAAAACAATGTTATTTTCTTTATATAACTTGTTTGGTACCTATTATAGAAGTCAATGTGCTAAGTAAATACGCAAATGTGATTCAGTAGTTAAAATTAAACAGAATTAAAATTCGTAAATGTGTTAAAGACCTAATGATTATGTTTCTGCGATACATGATCAATTTAATTTGCACTTTATAGACAACTTAAAAAACAAAGTTGATTTTATTATTATTTATTTATGGCTTTAACTTGTTGAATTAATGCGCTACTCACAAACTCACAACATTAATAAATAGGAAAGGTAGTGAGTTGTCGACGTTGTATATGTCAGGTACATCAACGTCTCATTAAGAACTTAATTATGTTTTATATAACAAGAAAGCATAAATTAAGAATAGTTTTTTCTACAAAAAGAACATTAGTAACCTAACTTAATAATATTACTCAGGATTCGAATTCGGGACTTCTTAATCGTAAAGCCGCCTCATTAACCACTAAGCTAACGTCAATTGGTTACTTTTGTCATTCAATAACATCAAAAACTGTCAAATGTTAGATGTCTCTTATAGTTAATATTAATTATATTATTCTATATTATGGGAATGTATATTATTAATTATATTTTTCATATGATTGGGCAACAAACAAACAGACTTTTGCATTTATAATGTTGGTTGGGATACGTAGATATACTTACAATATCATTATCTTACGCCCAGACTCAACTCAACAGACTCCGTTAATAGTTCTATACTTATCCTTACTTAACAACTCGTAAGTATTTAAAACAAGTTATAAAGAGAAAATATAAACTTAATAAATGGCTTGGCATACTTAATAAAAGTTCACTTTACAATAAAACTGTCAACGTAGGTACATCTTAAATAGCTACACCTATATGCACTTTGAGAAGAGATTATAAAGATGTATTAAAATAGATTGTAAGATTAGATGCCTTTATTGGATAAAGTAGATCTAAATTATTAAGAATGAAATCGTAACTATTGAAGGTAGTTTAGACGTAGAACGAATGAGTACTGAACGAATGACATACCAAGTATGTATGGCACGTGTAAGTGGGCAGGTAGACAAGGATGGACTTCGTAGAAAATACACTAACCAAATTGATGATGTATTGAAAAATAAAAAGACCAAAAAGCACTCGAAACCGATCACCTACGTGAAATGTTCAACGACCGAATGAATGAATGATAATTAAATTTGCTCGAAATACGGTACAATTTACAATGACAGTTGAGGAAGCTCATGAAGTATGTAAGGACAGAAGCAAATGACGGGCTGTTGTCTCTGCCTACCCCAGAGAAACTAAGCGTTAGTTTGGAATTACTAAGTGTTAAATTCTATTCAAGATATTACCTATCTTCGTTCCAAATTCATTGAGTAGTTTCAACTTGATAAAGTAACGTACATACTAAGTCACATACACCACACACACACACTCAACCTTTCACATTCATATTAAAAAAACTAAAAAGAACTATACTTGTAGACCTATTTATAATTGACCTTTTTTACTTTTATACATATTTATCGTAAGCAAGCAGTTTTCTATCACTGGCCGATAGCCGCGCTACATTAATCTCATCGAAACGGATTTACTACTCAACAATTCAGCATACATGCACTCGTGCGCATGTTTTAAGGCGGCTTTTCTCGGTAGGTGTGATTTTCGTAGTACACAGTTTTGAAATTTACGTAGTTCGGCAGGTTTGGTCGGCAGCGTGTGACGCCCCTGGTGTTGCAGACACGTCCATAGGCCATGGTAACCGCTTCCCATCAGGTGGACCGTGTGCTTGTCTGCCACTTAAGTAATATTTAAAAAAACATGGATCAGCCTGTACCAACAGTGTTTATGCCCTTGATGTATATATTAATTACTACGGTTTATTAATTATATAGGGCAATTTCTCATAAGGTACGCAACGCAGTAAGTATGTGTCTAAAATAATATCGCCATTTCTATTAAAATCAGACGTCAGCCATCGTGTTAACAAGTAATGTGAGAGAAATAAAATATATGTTTTTAATTCAAACTTTTTTTTTATGTCGGTCACGTCAACATGACCTCGCCTAATGGTAAGCTGAAGGCAAAGTCTCTGAAATGGGAGTCATCATTGCAAACACCGATAGTGCCACAATTGTGGCTCTCTTTTCACTGATTTCAAAGGACTAATCCCACCCTCATTCCCACTTTTGTTACTCCTGTCCAGGATCAAGAGTTACCCACGAACACACCGAGTAATGACATTCGAGACTGTATTGTATTAAAGCGTAGATAAGTTCGTAGCTTAGATTATAAAACAGACTGTGGAAAGCAATTAATTTCCAATGCGAGGCTACCTGTAGAAAGCCGCCTTTATACAGGTTCACAAGTACAGCATAACCTGAGCGGCCGAAGCTAGTTTAACCAGCCGACGACGGCTCATAAAAACTAAGTTTTAATGACGTTGAAGCTTCAAAATGTAGATGAACCGTACTTTGCACATATCTTGCATTACACATTAAAGTACTTCATTTATTTTATTAGTGTAGCTGCTATTGTGGTATTTTAATAGTGAAAGATTGTACCTATATCATCGTGAGGTTGAGTTTTTCAATCTGATTTTATTGATTTTCAATTCAAATATAGAATGTGTATGTGTAAGAAATTATTAATTAATAAATAGATTGATAAGTAAATTCATTCATAGAATATCTTTGAAAAAAAAATGTAATTTAATCAATTTAATTTCGAATTAATTAAAATATGTAATTTAAATGATTAAAATATTTTTTGTAAGCTTGAAAATTCTTCATTTTTCTTACTTTTCTAATAAAATCTCACATTATTAAAAAAGGTACACAAGTAGGTATATAAAAATACTTTATCATTAAACATTAAGCTCAAAAGGCTTTTATTGTTATTAAACCTAAAGATAAAACGAAAGCAAGTGATTTCTAAACGAATTAGAGGCTGGAATGCTGCGTACGCGCCGGCCGCGCGGCGGCGGACATCAAAAATTCCGAATTTCGTGCCCCAACACCGACTATGCGAGAATGAGTTATACCTCTCAGAGAAAGGACGATTTAATTTCAACTATGCACTTTTTTGAAACACCCTCAAGTGCGAAACACCTACAACGCTAAGAATTTTAGATTGGACCTAATTGTGTCTATTATTATTGTAGAATATTTCTTTCTTTCTATTTAACATAACACATATTAATTACATAAAGTGTATAATTTACAAAATGAAGTGTATATTATACAAAATGAAGTGTATAATGAACAGTGAAAAACTGTATATTGAGAGATTTTATATTATGATTACTAGCCGTCTTATTCCCATGGGAACCTATTCCCAGGTTAAAAGTAGTCTATGTGCTAATCATGACTATAATCTATATTGTGCTTCATTTCATCCAGATCCGTTCAGATGTTTTTACGGAAATGAGTAACCAACATCCAGGCCTCCATCAATCTATTACAGAAATTATATGACGCATGTATGGGAATATTTATATCAGTTAGTGTTTTAATTTATTTATTTTTAATAAATAATCTATATACAATTATTACAAATCTTAATAATATACAAAGTATTTTGCTTAAACACTTACTTCACGTTAGTAATATTAATAATAAAATATTATATCACAAAGAAAAAAACTTAAGGTACCTAACTTATAAGAATACCATAGCAATACAAGGCTGTCGTTGCAATTAAATTCTAAGTGTTGGGTGAAAGGCTTGGGTGCTGGTGGATCGTTCAGGTATATTATAACTGATTATTACACTCGTAAACACATCTGAACAATGATCGTTTAGTCGTAAACCTACACATAAACCTGGTTTTCTATTCATAAATGATTGTTATCATTAGTCGTATTCAATAATGCCTAGGATTTGTGAGCTATGCAGAAGAATTTCACACAGTACACCCATAACATAATTTTGTTCAAGTTCTGAACGAAATTATAACAAATTTCTACATTATTATTAATTTTGATACTACCTAATTAACCTTTTTATCATAAGTTTTTCTTTATGAATTTCGTAATCAGGTTTCAACCACAGTTTTGTACCACAACACATTTAATATCAATTTATTGCAAAAAAAAATTGTAATATCGTAATTTCAAAACAATAAAAAATATTGTAATTGGTCTATGTGGCAAAATAATTATCGTTGAACCAACAAAAAAAATCCCCGACGGAATGAGAACCTTTCTTTAATTGTATTTTTAACCGGCTTAATTCATTTTTTAGCTGTTTATATATCTGTCAAGTTATCGAAGTCACAAAAAACAATGACATCTACGAGTGATCATAATATGCACATAATAGAATGCTATTATTATATGCAATCATAAATGAGACATCATTATCGTTATTAAAAGTAAAGAGCAGAAAAACATTATTATTTATCGTTTCACAATGTATAACGAACTAATCTTATTATAGACTAGCTTATACCCTCGGCTCCGCCCGCATGGACGTCGTTATTCACACTTTTTAAATTCCTTTTTATGTTTTTTTTTAATCTACAAAATATCTAAATGCATTTTCCATTTATGTATTTTTTTGGTGTGCGCAGTAAAGTTTATTGAGCGTGATTTATTATCAAATATCCAAATATCTTCACAAACTTTCACATTTATAATATTATAGGAAGAAGTAGGATAGGTATACCCAGTCCAATGCAAATAGACATATTATTAGGTACATACAAAATATACGCGTTACCGTTAATCAAAGTATTATTAATTAAATCCGTTACTAAAATTTACTATAGTTAATTTCACACACACATAGGTCTAAGTTCTGTTAATTAGACCTGCTAAAATTCTAAGGTTTAACTACAGAACTTCGATATTGGCATGAATTATAATTTTACTACTATTAGAAACGCGAAAGTTTGTTATAAATGTATAGATGTAAACTACTTAACGGATCTGGCTAAAATTTGGTACAGAGCTGTCCCTATATAGCAATTATAGTCTGGAATAATACAGACTACTTTTTATCCCTAGTATAAGTTCCCATGGGAAGCGAGCACGTGAATAGAATTGCACGTGTGTTCAAAAGCATTCATTTAACATAACCCAAGTCTTTTTTTAATACCTCCAAGGTAAAAACACAATTAATTTACAATTTTTATTATTATATAAAAATGCATGAAAAATACCGAAGTACACCGCTTAGAAGTTAGACTAAAAAGCCAACTTCAACTTAGTTGGGAAAAGGTTTGCAGGATGACTCAAATTTTTATGATCCGTATTATTTATTGTTTTTTTTTTTTTTGTCAAATTGCGAGATTTCTTTTGCTTTTTGTTATTTTTATTGTAAACGCTAAAAAATATTTATTCTGTAGGTTTGTAGCTAGCAATATTGTTGATCATAGTACAATTTATAACTTTGTTTTTAGTCTGTAAGTCTACCTGAAACGAATAAATAAATGTGCTGCGATGAAAATGTTAGTAAACGTGTGTTTTAATGTAATTAAGGTAATAAGGAAGTATTAACGTTTTTACGTTGAGCTTATTTGCAAAAATCCGTTAATGTATGTGTTCGTGGAAGTTTCGCGGATGCTGTGGATTTCACTTAGAGATCTTGCAATTTTGATTTAATGTTATTACATAATTGTAATGGCCAACAGCTGCTTTATTTGGCACTGTGTTATATTTCCTAGTATTTATTCACTTATTTATTACTAGCTGATACCTCGGCTTCACCCGTGTGAATTTCGGTTGTCGTTTTTTGGTCATATCTCCGGTTCTACTCAACCAATTGCAATCAAATATACTATATAATAGGTACGTCAAATTTTAAGTCTGTCAAATAACTTGCTAATATAACAGTTCAAAATATTTTGCGTACATTACGAACATTACAAATTAACAGATAAACAGAAAATATTTTCGAAAAATATAGGTACTTTTGTGTTCAAAATCGTTCACATAATCCAATATGAGTATTTTTTTGAAATATCTCCAATATACAGACTCAACTAATTTGAAATTTTATGATAGTAAGGTACGAAAATTATTAGGGGAAATATTTACATCCACATTGTATTGAGTGGCAGTATCTTGGATGCAATCAATCAATCAATTAGCCTGGCCTATTAATGTCCACTGTTGGACACTTCTCCGCCTTGCGCATCCGAGTCCGATGGTAATTATAAATTGATAATTAATAATCTGGGGATTAAGTATTAATAATTCTTTACATCTCTAAAATTGATAATCTGTTAACATTTTCGCACATTTTATTAATTTATTGGGTCTAAAGATATAAAAATGTTGTTTGTATAAGCCGGCGAGCTTGCATAAAGGTTTTCGATAGTAGCTCAAACTATGAAGTGTTAGAACAGAAGCAGATAGCGGTTTGTTATCTCTACTTACCCTATAGGGAGAAAATTGCTTGAGTGAATAATAATAATCTATCTAAATTATTATTATAAAATTGTAAATCAGTTTAGTAGTAATTAATAAAAAAGAAGTAGTTAAGTTTTACGAACGATTCCGAACACGCATAAAATTCTATTCCCATGCCCGCTTCCCATTGGAACCTATTTGAGGGATAAAAAGTAGTCTGTATTATTCCAGACAATAATTTACTATTAGGATAGCCCTGTAACAAATTTCAGCCAGATATTTTCAGTGGCTTTTACGCGTACAGAAATATTCACAAACTTTGGTTTATTATAATTCTAGACACGGCGAGCAAAAACAACTTAAGTCAATTTTTGGTAAAAATTGATTATCTCAGCATACACATATTTTATACATTTTTCCCGGTGGAAAAAAAATATAGGAGGTCTAAATCTTCCAGAAACAATTTCATATACAACGTAAGCTAAACCACGGTCTGTAAAACTTATGTGACAAACAAAAATTGACTTATGTTTTTTTTAGCTTACAAGCCTAAAATAGTTGTTCCTAGGTTTATAGTTCATATAATATGTTATCCCTATAGGTTTATCAGTCCTTTACTACTCAAACCAACAAACCCATTCTCAATGATAAAACCAATGTTCAATGAATAGTATTCGGTAATTTAGTCACGTATGGAGCTTAGATGGGTCGAGAATGCCCAAAACAGATTACTAATGCAAATCTTATGGGATATATGCGTGCCATACAGGCACCATAGAAAAGTTTGCTGCGCCTGCGATAGTGCATTCGAATCTGACTGGATTTTGGTGCAGGGACAAGATTATGGACTGGAAAAATACTATTTTTTCCCGTGTTCCCCCCATAAGAAGTGAAAACGGGAATAAAATTCTACACATTGTGAAACGACTCCAGCTAGTTCTTATTCGATTCCTGGTTAGTGCAAATATTTGTATGCATGAATATGTCTATTTGCATTGGTTTGAGTGTTTTTATGTATAATATGTATGTATTTACAAAAAAAACTATCTAAGCATGTTTATCCGTATTCTAGAACACAAGCTAGTTAAATTATACTTACTTTGGGTCTAGATAGCGCTGTGTAGAGTATCATAGAATATTTGTTATTATTATTTTCGTAGAATATTTATTACGGACTATAAGCTCAGATTATTGACTTATACTACTTTTTTAACAAAACGATAAGAGTATCCTGAAGGTCTGAAATCACGTATTTACTACTTAGGTAATTATACTTAGGGACCGTCGAAGTGATGTTATAGTTATTAATACTCTATGTAGAGTTGCACTCTACGTATACCGAGAGCTTTCTAAGATTATTCGAATTATAATTTATCTCTGTCTACCTCTTTATCTATAAACAAGCGTGAGTATAAATGATTTCAAACACAATAAAATTTTTAAATTATTCTCGTATAAAGCGAACCTACCAAGGCTTACTTTTTTCTTACTCATTAAATTAGTTTCTTTATTCGAAACGAAATTACCGTCTCTATAGTAGAGCTGTATAGTGTTAATAATATAATCAAAGCTACAAATGCAAATTATAATGACTATATAATGACTTTGGGTCTATGGAGCCCCGCTATGATTTTCGAGGCCAAGTCTGTACACCTGCAAGCCGCTACACCTGTTGATTGATAGACTCTTGCGCAGGTTTTTTTCTCTATATTGGATTATATGACAATCATTCCCCTAAAAGTCAAAATATAGAGCAGGAGAGCTTCAAAGCTTAAGTTTAAGATGAAACCGGGATGAAAAGACTCGTATCATCATCAATCAAAAACTAGTAACGGGATGACTAGTAAAACGCAAGCAGTGCCGCAGGCAAGGTATAGTTATAATACTCTATGTAGAGTCGGGTTAACCTACGCTTACCGAGAGCTTTCTAAGATTATTCGAATATACGCACTATGCTAGAGATCTCTTAGTAGATATAGTTTTTTAAACTGATAGAGTTTTAAAATGTATAGAATGTAATAAAAACTTAATGCCACTGTTTATTTATAGGTGATTCAAGTCTATCCTATAAAATCTACTCTTGATAGAGCACGCTATAAACACGTTAGCAAGAGAATAAGAACACACAAAAAAAATAGTCCTGTTACCTTATTAAATAGTCACTTTACCTTCCAAAATAGTCACTTTAACTTGTATAAACTCTACATAGAGACAAATATTTAGTAGTAAAGCCACATTTACCTCCAAAATCTTTTACACACACTATCACTTAAGACCATACCGTTATAACTTTTTAATACACACGCGGGTTTTTTTTTTAATTATTGCAAAAATCACTACACTGCAATCCGGAATTCACAAGACAAACAAAATAACGTGTTTTTTTTACGTGCGGGGTGGTCTGCGCGCGCGCATGTGAGCTCTACGGAGGCTCGGATGGCACTGGCGAGGGACGCCGGGAGGGAGGGGGGGGGGAGGTTCTTGAAACAGGTTGCGCTCAACCGTTTTGAGCGCCAATTTCTACGTTCTTTAGTTTCAACGATTGATACTTTAAATGTTGATAGATGTAAGGTAGAGTTGGTAGAGTCTGGGTTATGTTTTATTGGGGGAAGAAATATTTTTGAGATGATTTTTTTTTTTACCGACTTAAAAAAGAGGTTGTTTGACCTGTAAATTTGTATGTATGTTTGCCCGATGTCTCGCGTTTAGTTAAACCGATTTTGATGCGGTTTTCAGAAAATCGTTTTACATGGAGCAGGTATTAATACACTTAACCGACTTAAACTAAGGGATAAGTTAATTTTATTTTTGTATCTGATTTAAAATGATTTTAATATGGGTATTGGGAAATAATCATAATGTAGAGTCAATGGTTCTTAATACCTATAAGTATTTGAATGATTCCATAGTATCGGGTAAAAGCTTTTGCATACATCATGCATTGATATAATAGCTTCCTATCAGGTGGGCCCTGAGCTTGTTTGCCACCTAAGTTGTATAAAAAAGAGCTATAATATCAACTAGCGTAATCTGGAAAGGTGGTTTGTATCACCTGGACTTCACCCTAGCTTCTTACCATCCAGCCGGGTGCAGTCATTTAACACAGACAGTTTTAAAAACAAACCTTAGGTGTTCATTCTAGCATTAGCGGTATCTGTATTGATGATACTCATTCCTGATACTTCAGCTTACCATCAGGCGAGGTGAAGTCGAAATATATGACATTGATGTGACCGATAACAAAAAAGAAAGGAGAAGCTTGTGTGTCAGCCTTGGACTTTAGTAAGCTTTGGATGTGACTGAATTTGGCTCTCAGATATAGAATAAATCAAATGAATAGCTTATTATCTTATTTCAAAATTAATATATTTTGTAGCGCACCGCGTTGATGTCTTTTGTTCGACAAATAAACTCCACAGTTACTAGGAGGCTTAGAGTATGATATGAAGATGTAAAACGCCTTACTAAGTGTAAACTGTAAGCACATGTGTGAACACGGCTGATATTTTTGCTGAAATCACTTTCATAAAAGTATTTCACAAAATAATGTCACTTACTTAGTTTTTATTGCGGCCAACCGATCGTCAAGTGTCAAATAAAAACTGTTGATAGTACCTGCACTGTATGTATACTCTAAGCTAGAAAGTTCTATCTAATGGTGGTAGTAGAGTTTGAAGGTTACAAAGATTTTTAGGGTTCCGTACCCAAAGGGCCAAAGGAAAAGGCTACCCTTCTTCCGCCCGCTGCATCAACCAGGCATTTTCTCCTGCGTTGTCAGCACAGAAACTCTCTTAACCTTCCTCCCCCCAACCCCTTCCTAGCCACCCCCCCCCCCATCCCTTTTAGCCCCCAACTTCTTCCTATCTTACCCCTCCAGCTACCCCTTCCTAGCCTCATCCCCTTCTTGGCCAGCAGCGCGAGTGTGACGCCCCTGGTATTGCACACGTTTGTACACCAAAGTGACCGCATCCCAGCAGTTGTGCTTGTCTACCACCTAGTGATATAAAAAGCTATAGTCTGTTTGATCCAGAGTGAGACATCAGGTGTGGTCGCAAATTGAGGGCGCAGATAACCGCTTATCATGAAATGGGCTGTATTCTGGTACGCCACTTTACAAGTATTTAAAACACACGTTTATGTGCCAGTCGTAAGGTCAATGTTTATCCACTTAGTATATAATGCACGCATGCATTTATAATGATATGATAATACAAAGTTTAAAACAATCGGTGTATGTCAGTAGTGGTGACCCCGGTCCTGAGACTTTACCTTTAGCTTACCATCAGGCGAGGTGAAGTTATTTTGACGTATCCTATATAAAAAAAAGCCATGATACACGTATATGGTCGTGGTAATAAAAATACCGCTATAAAAATATTTCAGAACACTCGCCATGGTAGAGCTGGTAAAAAACTGCCAAAGATGCAATATCTCTACGTACCCTAACCCCAGAGCTGTAGAGGCTCGAGGGTGTTCGTAACCTCAGGACTCCCAATAATACGGACTGCACGTCGCTGCAACCTGTCGAGAGCATCTAATAGTTACTGTGCAGAGCCATCCCAGAGATGAGAACAGTATTCCACCCCGGAACGGATTTGTGTCTTGTACAAAAGACACCGCTGCTCCGGCGTGAAAAACCGCCTCACCCTGTTCAGGACTCCGAGTTTACGCGACACCGTTTTAAGCTCTCGATGTAGTTTTTGTTATTTAGCTTCTTCTACTTTATTGTCATAATCTTAATATATATAAATCTCGTGTCACAATGTTTGTCCTCAATGGACTCCTAAACCACTTAACCGATTATAATAAAATTCGCACACCATGTGCAGTTCGATCCAACTTGAGAGATAGGATAGTTTTTGAAACGGATTTCGACATCCACGCGGGCGGAGCCGCGGGCAACAGCTAGTGTTAATATATATTGCTATTTACCACCTAAAATCCTCAGCCGTGCCGATACCGATAATGGGCGCCGGTGCCCTCTGCTAGTCAGAGGGACACTTAGAGATTACAGAAAGACGCATACTGACTTCAGTTGAATCTAAATAGCGCTGTTTTATGTAGTAAAATATCTACTAGAGTCAGACAACTATGTTTGGCCTGTCTGCAATACGCAAGCTTGCCAAATCGATCATAAATAACCAGTACACGTCCAAACACGACATCAAACCGACCACCATGATGGACATATCGCCGCCATCTTGACTATGAATGTGTATCTAATCAATAATGACTCGTAAAAATACTTACTGATTTTTTTGATTTAGAATATTTTAATCAAAATTTATTTCTACAGGTCGCAAAGTAACGCTTATGAACGTGTCTAAATGTGTCACACATGCGCTGCCTACCCTGAAGGGAAGGGGGAGGGCTAGGAGGGGGGGGGGGGACAGTGAGCTCTGGCTACCCACGATAGTTATTATGGCCGCGGTGTTCTGTAGGGCGGAGGTACTTCCCCAGCCGGACAGCTCATTTCGGACGGGAGATTCTGATACCGTCGTGTCTTACCACGATATAGTTTCGAATAGTAGGTAATAGTATATTATGAATAGATTATGGATATGGATTCACAAACTGACTATTGTTGGTTTTTTTTTTATATACGACTTAGGTAGCAGACAAGCACATGGCCCACCTGATGGGACGGGTGCAACATCAGGAACGTCACACTCGCGGTACCGACCCTAGAGGGAGGGGGGAATAGCCTAATAAAGAAGATAATATTATGGCCGAGGCGTTCTATAGGGCGGAGGTAGGTACTACTCCAGTCGGACTGCTCTGTTGGGACGGCAAATACCATCGTGTCCTACCTCCAAAATCCACCTGATATAAATACCTATGGAATCCAGAAATCTCTGAAATAAATCAAAAGAAAACAGCTAAAAGATTACTTTTTGCAACAAACATCGGGCAAATACTTAACGCCACTCATCAGAATATTTTAATTTTGCTCGTAAAAAAAGTGTCGCGTCAAATTCCAATATGGAATGTTTGTAATAAACACTCTTAGAACATCAAAACCAGCCAGTGTCCCATAGACAAAAACTGTTAGTCGTAAAACTTTCTGAGTAATCTTGTATTTTGTATTAAAAATATGCATAAATTAATTATTTTCACATCATCTGCCTAGCATCCCACATCAGTTCATAATTTTATTTCGTACCTATTGACTTTTATGGGCTAGTACTTTTACACGCGGCAAAAGTAAGCAACGCCATCTAGCGAAAATAATTTAACATTTTCTATAGTTTTAATGTTTTACATTTCACATCCTTAACCTTGCTGTAAGCTAAGAGCCTCTGTTGTTTAGCATGTGCATCAACTAGCTGATGGGGTATGAGGATGGCTTGGCCTGTGTAGGTCTTTTTAGGGCGCCATTTTCCCTTAGGTAAACCAACATTGCCACACAAACCCTTAATTTTCTTTATAATACTTTTTTTTTTAATATTTATGGTACCTAGATGTTTTTAAAAATGGAAGGGTTAAATATAACAACAGTTGTGGAGACTGTGGTAAAATGTGAGCCTATTAACAATAAAAATGATAAAATTCAATAAAAGACGAAATTTACACATAATAGGAATATTTAATCAATATCCTTATAAAATAGAATTAATTTACTTAGATAAACACCTGTAGCAAAGAGTTCATACTACTATAATTTTTCAAGACATAGGTACTTACCTAATAAAAAATTTAACAATTAATATTTTATGGGAAAGAAATATTCATAAAACTTTTGCCTTGAATGTGTAGGCATTTAAAAATATTTAAAGGTATAATTATTGCATTATTATGACAAAAGACTTATATTCAGACGTTACAATTATCTCTGCCATTTCTACACTGCTCCTGTGCAAGTAACAAAAAAAAAGGAAGGCAAGCGACAATAGAAAATGGGTAGATGATATAAAAATAGTTGGAGGCAGGAGATCAAAGACATATTGACCACATCATTACTTACCAGCAGGTGTGATAGTAGTTTAAGGTGGGCCCTATCAATATTTTTTATACAACTTTAGTGGCAGACAAGCACCGTGTAGTAAGCGGTCACAATAATTAAAAAATAAGCTACAATTTACCACTCATAAACATACATACAAAGTTGACATCAATCAAACAAACTCCCATCAAACACATACATTATCGAAACATCAAGTTAGATAACAATTTAATTAAAATTAAAATTAAGAGGTATATTAGGCCAGTACTCAGGTTTCTCTTTGTCACAGTTCTCTATAAATTGCGATAATATTGCTGTCTCTAATGCACCTATCCGTTGCCAATTGCTTCCATACAAACTTCGGAGTTTTTCGTCGTTATCTACCATGATTTTAACTGGTGTGGCTTCCATTTGTTTGACTAATTCGTCCTCAGTATTTTGCTGAGCTTTCAAACGCTCTTTTTCGAGTTTAGCATCCTCTTTATACTTCGCATTTTGCATCAAGAACTGTATAAACTCCTCGCTCACTTCAAGGTCTTCGCCAGCGTCCTCATCTTCTGAACTGATACATTCATCAGGGGTTTCAATATCTGTATTATCGCGTTCTTTAGTTACTGGTAAAGAACCACTCACGTAATTTTTACGAATAATATCGTGTAGTAGTTTATTTTCGTACTCCAAAGCTGTAGCTTTAGATTTCCAAAACGCGACTTGCTGTTTCAATTGCCAGGTTGCTGCGTTAGTAAAGTTCTCTGCCCAAGACGACATAGTGATAGTCGTGAAGTTTGGTCGTACAGAATCTTTCTTTATAGTTTTTCGTTTGTTCCCTTTTCGTTTTTTCTTATTGGGTTTCTTTCGACGATTGCGAGGGTTAGTTTGAAATGTTTTGGAGATTTCGTCGTCAGGTGTTTGAGAATTTTGTGAAAACATTGTACGACGGACACTGACACTATTGACAAATTGACATTGCTATTGACAGACAGTTCAGATACACTTGACACTACTTGACATTCTTGACAGTGACGTTTTTTTTTTTTTTTTTTTTATTCAGAATAGGCTTACGTTTGACCACTATCTCACCTGATGGTAAGTGACGATGCGGTCTACGATGAATCACGCTTGCCTAGAAGGAACCTATTCACTCGTGACTTGAATATTCCCAGGTTATAGCTTTCCGGAAACACAGACTCGGGCAGGGAATTCCACTCCTTAGCTGTACGCATGATGAATGTATCCGCAAAGCGTTTCGTGCGTATGAGTGGAATATCCACCATAAAGCGGTGCCGCGTCGCTGTTCGTCTGGTCGTTCGTTGATGAAAAGGGCTTGGGGGTATCAAGTTGTGCAATTCCAGAGCGCACTCTCCGAAATGTATCCGATAGAACACCGTGACAGTTATCAATCGGGATTCGGGGGGTGTCAGGTGTTATTCTCTCTCCAACCAACCACCAAAGCAAAGTGCATTATAAGTACCTAGGTCTTACATTAGCTTCAGATATTTTTTTTGTAAAACATGTTGTAAGTTAACTATTTAATATACATACCATAATTTTATATATTTCCATTTTATTTACAAAATACAAATGCAAACACTCACAATACAACGCAATCTGAAGACGAATTTTCGGAAAATCAGAGCGGTACAAAATCTAAACTGGCAACTCAAACTGGGTGACTATTTGAAAATTAAATATTTGTTTTTTTATCCTGTCACACAGCAGATATCGATGAGTTCGATGACACAAAAATAAATAATGTTGTTGTAAATAAATAGATAAGTAATCAAAATAATTAAATAATTTTGAAATAATATATGAAATGGATTACAAAACTCGATGCCGTACTTGTCTGGGCAGTGAGAAAGAAATGCGCAGTATACGTTCTAGCGTAAGAATAGCCGGGGAAGTGGTACATCTCTCCGATATTTTACAGAATTTTTACAATTATAAGGTAAATAAACATTTTTATAATTCCTGTATCGTTTTCTTTTCAGTTGATCGCATCATCTTAAGAAGTAAAGTACACATTGTTTAATTTCCTATTGTATAAAATGCTAAATTGGAACCCAGTTATTGTATTGCAAACGAACTCACTCAAATCAAAATCTTTGTTTGGCCTTCTTGGAACTTTTATTCCGAAACTCTAGAAGCTAAATAGTTTAAGTATTTCACTATCCTAAGTTTGTCTGGAGATTCATAGTAAGAAGCTTTTTTGCAGGTGACGCCAGATCCAACATATCCTGAGAATATTTGTATCAACTGTGTTCATCAACTCACTATAACATATTCTTTCAAAGTCCTTATAGAAAACAGTTCAAAAACCCTGCTGAACAATTTAAATAATGTAGAATCGACCAGCGACAATTATGACTGCAATTTCGAGTCCGATGATCAAAAACCAAATTTACACACAAAAGTTAAAAAAAGAAAAGTTAAAAAGATTGAAACCATAGAAGATGAAATGAGATTACTGTTTTGTGTAGAATGCAAAGCAGAGTTCCAATCAACTAAGTCTCTTAACGAACATTGTACTAACCATCATCCAACAAAATCGGATGTAGGCAGAGATTGTGAATATTGTAATGAGAAATTTGAAGATTTCCGTTCTCTAGTCTTGCACCGAAAGCTTCACATTAAACCGTACCTGTGTGAAAATTGCTGGGAAGGTTTCTACAGTGGAGAGGAACTAAACTCGCACTCGTGCCAACCAAATATAGATAATAAAGAGAAAAATAAGTCTGAAAGAGTATTACGTCAGTGCGATCAATGCGGGAAGTCGTATCCCCCTGGTTATATAAGAATACACATGTTAACGCACAGTAATGAACGTCCATACAGCTGTAAATATTGTCCAAAGAAATTTAAAGTACCTGGCGGACTGCACTCGCACATACTATGGAACCATAAACGTACAAGAAACCATAAATGTGAGGTATGCAATGCAACATTCATATCGTCAAGTTCACGAAGTTCTCATATAAGGAAGAATCATTTGAAAGAAAAGAAATATGCCTGCGACAGTTGTGGGAAACGTTTCTTTTCAAAATCAGAGCTCCAAAGACATTCGTTAACACACACTGGTGTGAAAAATTTCCACTGCCATCTATGTGATAAATCTTACCAAACTAGATACGGACTAAATGTCCATTTGAAGTCTCATTCGCAGATTAATGCAAATGTATTGGATTTGTGAATTTAAGTACAAAATATATTACCTGATCTCATCTATTTAAAACATTAGTTTGTATAATAATATAATATATCTTGAAAAAAATCATGATTTCATTTTCGAACTTTTAAAGAACTTGCTACATCCAAAAGTAGTTAGCAGACCAATTGTTTTCCTTTGACCTCTTCTCCTCATTCGAGCGCCAATCCTGTTTGCATCAAAGTTCTATATATACTCTTCTTTTTACTTCTGGTCCATTCTTTTTACTTCTACTTTTCATAATTTAGTTTGTTGGCTTTTATGTGACTATCATCCAAGCCTATGCCAAAGCCTGGTCAAACAACAAAGGCTTGAACCCCAACAATATTGAACTGTGTATCCATAGAGTCATCATCATCTCAGTGTTGTTCATCTCAGATTACATTGAGCTCAAAGGCTGCTACAGGAGAGTATTGAAATAAAACTCATATTAGGTACAGGTACATACAGAAACTTTAATAAAACTATGAATACAATTTTACAATAAAAGTTCAGAAGGATCACAACACAATATTTATGTTAAAATAATGTCACGGAGTGGAATTCACAATTACTTAAGATATACATAGGTAGTATAGTTCACTTGGTAGTAGGCCCCAGTTGGGCACCAAAACTTTCCTGAAGCATGGTACTATATCATTAGTAATCATAAATTTTAAAATAAAAGCAAACATAGTTCAACTCAGTGTTATAGTTTATCGTAAAACAAAATTTACATTTAAAAAAATACAATATTTTATAATAAAATAATTGACATGTAAAACAGTAGTTACTACACATATTTCGATAGCATGAAACTCTAAGCACCATGTTTAAGGCAAGAACTGTCTGTTATACAGTTTTAAGAGTTCTAAGTTGTGTTATAAAGAATGAGTCAAAGTGCTGTAGTGAATATTTCAATCTTACACTTAATATACAGCTACATAAAGTTGGCAATGTGTTAGCAACAAAGTGTTGATATAATAGTGCCATCAACAAAATGTTGACATAGGTAATAGTGTCATCAACAAAATTTCGATGACTAAGTGTTGGCAAAAAAGTGTCGGCCACATAGAGTTGCGGAGTTATACTGAAAATACAGTAACAACATTGGTAAAAACTTGATTTAACAAATGTACAAGTTTGCAACTCGATCTGTAGGCATTTTACATTAAATTTATAGTAATAACTGGTGAAGATTTTGGTTTTTTTAACTTAGGTGTGCAAGCATTTCTGACAGGAATTTATGGGCAGGCAGATTATCAAGAGATTTTTCGATTTTTTTAACATGTTTCATTATTTTCCTAATTACCCATATTTTTGGCCAAATTTATTCCTACACCACTGAGTAAAAGCTTCATTCACTGGTTTTAAAAAGGAAAATTCTTTCCATTGCCTTTTTTCATGTATAGGCATACTCGTATGCAGGATGCAGACAAATCAGAAAGAATTTATATTTCCTAGACCTCTACCTGCACCAATCCACTCATGTATTTTTTTTTATATACAAAAATTATTATTTTGCAATAATTCACAAGTATTTCAAATGTACAATGGCACTTCAGATTGAAACTGGCAACACCAAAATTAAACAAACCTTTTTAATGGCACAGAAGCCCCAATAGCCATGCCAAAAATTAAAAAAAAAAAACTAAAAATTACCTAAATTAATTTATTTTAATTTAATAATAAACATTGAATTAATTTGGTGTGGTATTGACGAATACTGTTTTATAGAGGAGAATTAATAATATTGTCACCTGCTGTAAGAAATATGGCAGATTTTTATTGAATGGGTAATATTATGATACATTTCTAAATTACAAGTCTTATAAATCGTGATGAAGTCTAGTCTGCGAACTGATGAACACCAATATGTAACAAATATAGTAAAAAATACACCACAAAATAATAAATATTTAGGGATTTTTGTAATTCTGAAAAGATAATGTTAAGTTACCTACATAAATAATTTTTCACGTTGACCGACGACGTTATGAATAAATATGATGCGATGTATCATTTTTACTGGTTGGTTTTGTTCATAACGTAACCTTTTTATTAATAGATTGTAATATTCGAGTTAGTTGGTTACACAACATACAATTTTATGAAATGATAATATAGGTAAGTAATTTCAATCACAAATTATGTGTTAATTTAATTTAGAAGCAGTGACAAATCCCTAAATAAATTATTTAAGCGCTGTATAGGTTAAGCTAGTGTAGGTAATGATCTCATTAAAAAAATTACATTTCACATGATGGACTTCAAGAGATTAACAAGACTTGAAATTCGTATGAAATTCACAAATTCAATAAAATTTTAATCCAAACCAATAATGCATTACGAAATTTGAGATTGAAATACTAATAATTCAATGAATGTTTAAATAAAACAAATTTTATGACATTTAAAAATGGAATCGTCATTAATTCATTTTTTGAATTAAAATCACAAAAATTAGTTCCAAGAATTTTACTCCCCATAAAGTTATCTAATGTTATTATCACAATCTACCAAAGATTTTTTATAATTCTAATTACTAATAATAGTAAAAAAAGATTTTGCCATCATATCAATTTATGTCAATATAATTTGCATACATGTAGGCGAGTTTCTTTTTAATATTTTTATTTTGATGTTGGATTCAGATAGGTTACAAAAAGGTAAGGTGCACACCACTGAATATCGCGTTCGGCAGTGCTATCGAAATGGGCTATGACTTTTCAGCTGATTTACGTGTATAATAGGAGGTGGGATCGAAAACCAAAAGGTCATAAGTTAAAAAAAAATAGAAACCAAACTTACACCAATTTGTCAAGCGTGATTTATAAAAATACAAAAAATATCACTTTATTTGCAGTCTGTGACGTATAATATATGTAAGTATGTACACGCATTGTAGCTATGTTAGTAGCGCCCATACTGTTTTTGTTACTATTTGTATTTGTAATCCATTATATTCGAGCGTATCCTGGAATAGAAAAATATATAATTTAATATTTATGGCAACACTTATACGCTATATGACTACGTTATTTCGTATTATATATGCGAAGTTGCAAGCTTTCTACGGCAGCTTATTTTTAATTACAATTTTGTGCGTTTAAATAGCGGATAGCAGTGTACATCATTTTCACACGACTAAATTTTTTAGCGATCTTTTTTATAACAGCTGAATAATAAGGAATGCAGGTAATCCTTAGTTGATTCTAAATTTAAAATATCTTGTAAGTTTAAAACACAGGTGACATAATCTATTCTAATGTAACCTAAATAATAAAATGGTGCCTCATATTTTCAACCTTAAATATTATGCACTTAATATCAAATAAAATATAACCAAAATTATTAGCCAGGGTGCCTTCGGATACGGAAATCTGCCCCGGAGCCAGCGGGGCAAGTTATGACACGTGCACCGTCTAGGGTCTTCTGACGCTGGGGTGTAAGGTGGCCCAGAGAGCATTTCCCTCGCACCCCGCAGCCAAAGGACCTCGATAAAAATTGAAGCTTTGGTCTATCAAATTATGCTTACGAAGGCCACAAAAAATACAGTAACGGCATTAATGTCTAGGTGTCGAAATTGCAATAGCTCTTTGAAGCAATTTGAAACTGTAATCTACTTTGTAACTGGGATAGCCCAATACCACAAGAATATAAAACACTACGAGTGTAGGAATGAATCTCTAGCAAGCTCACAATTTTTTTATAGTCGATAGATCCGCGTTTGACCACTATCTCACCTGCCTCTTAGCACGGTGTCCGTAGACATTATGTCTTCTTTCCTCTCGAATAATGAAATCTCAGAAGAGGGGTGAAGTTTCGGTCACATGACAACTTTTTTCTGCGATTTCATTGGTTGAAAGAAAATAAGACATGAATGTGTCTACGGACGCCATGCTGAGTGTGATAGTAAGTGCTGATGTGGTGTGTTATTGCTGTATGTTTGAGTTTAAGTATTTTAAACAGCATTTTCTCTAAGAAATATGAAAGATTGCTCAATCAAAATAATTTTCCTTCCTCATACAGTCCCGGGGCCTTTAAGCGGGGCGTGAAAAAGCATTTGATGAGGCCGTCAAGCTGAGGGCCGCAACTGTAGCACTACCGATGTATGTAGTGGTGACCCTAGTCCTGAGACTTTACCTTTAGCTTACCATCAGGCGAGGTAAAGTCATTTTGACGTGTCTTATATAGAAAAAAAACTTAAAATACTCAAAATAAATCATAAAATATGTTTATAATTCATTAATTGCCAGTATTTGTAGGGCGACAGCGAGAGAATCCATTCCATACTCGCAAAATTTTATTCCTATGGCAACACTGCAATCTAAACGCATATATAAACATCAATCACCGTCTTAAAAATGCATTTCTAATCCTATTTGATACATAACTTCTTCCATGTCCGGCCCGAACATGGCTGCACTGTCGGTCGTACCATTTGCCTTCTCTCCTGACGTGGTGGGACTAGGATCCTCCTCCTCAGAGTGCGTGGAGGTGGATACGGCGACTGTGGGTATACCCAGGATGATACGTATCGGGTCTGTGAGGTGGGCGGCTGATATCAGCTGGTGGTATATACCCTCGGCTGTGCTGAGTATTTTGTCTACGTCTAGACACATTGATAAGTCGTTTACGTGCTGGAAATTAAAAATAAAAGATTAAAGCCGCGTTTCCACTGACGCAGAGCGGGGCGGAGAGGAGCGGTGAAAAGTGGTCAGTGTTTCCACTAAAGCGGAGCTGCGCGGAGAGGAGCGGTGAAGAGGGGTAAAAAGTGTTCAGTGTTTTCACTGAAGCAGAGCGGAATGGAGCGAAGCGGAGCATACTTTTGGAATCGTGCATTTTTGTGCTCAGTTATATTCAATCTGCCGGCCCGCTGTCCTCCGCTCCGCACCGCATCGCCTCGCTGTATTTTTATAATGAATATCCGCTCAGCTCTGTTCCAGCTCGCTCGTGCTGTTTCCATTGAAGCGGAGCGGAAATTTCGAGCATAGAGATTGGTCAATTCGTGCACCGCTAAGCTCCTCTTCGCTCCGCTCCGCGTCAGTGGAAACGCGGCCTAATGTCGACTAGATATGGGCCCTGTCGCTTAGGGCATTAATCGAGCATTTATTCTTTATTCAACTTAATACTGACAAAGTGCATTTTAATTAAAAAAAAACTGCATCATTATCCGTTTAGTAGTTTTTGCGTTCATCGCGAAAAAACAGAAAAGAATTCCAAAAAATGTTTTGTGGTTAAAATATATATTTTTAATGCTATCTACAAAGTTTCGTATAAAAGATCGCTTCTATAAAAATACTTACCTTCAAAATTTCAGTAAAGCCATAATCTTTACTGATCAGAATATCTTTTTCTGCATCGAGTATGGCAACACATATTAACAGATGGAAGTTCGTACATGGCAACCCTGTCCATAACACTTCCCATAGCCTGTAAAATAAGAAAGCAAATATTAGTATGCATGAAATGAATTTTTATTTAGATTTGCATTATTCCAGGTGTTTCTGTGTATTTCCCAAATATCAGATACAGGGTGAATTTTTCAAAAGGGATTGGATGGCCAAATCCGAAACTATAAGGAATAGCGAAAAATGCTCAAAGGAGTCACGAGCCCGATTTTGATGAAACTTAAAACCTCATCATTAGATTTTTGAAAAACCAATAAAGCTAGCTAAGAATCGAACCCGTTGATTTTGAAAAAAAAAACACACCCTTTATTATTACACCATACGATAGTGTCGCTGTTAAGGAACAAATTCTGCGAAGTAATGATATACGGCAAATTTAAGGAAAATTTGGAATTTAATAAAATTCATGTTTCATGTACCTATTTGTTTCGTTCGAAATCCCAGAAAAGATCGTAACTATTCCGTGTTTTGAATTATACTCAGAATGATTATAATGAATTGATGTTTTTTTTAAACAAGATGGAGCTCCAGTCCGTAATAGCCGTAAAAAAGATTTTGATTCAGCAGTTTGACGATAATTTTATTGCAAGGCATGGTCCTGTGCCTTGGCCAGCGAGATCCGTGGATCTTACTCCCTTAGATTACTTTCTCTGGGGGTATGTCAAAAACGAAATTTACAAAGACACATAAATATGATACAGAGATACAGATGACTTGAAACGTTCTTTGGAGAATATTCTAAACGGAATCAATAACATTGTAATATTGAATGCAGAACGATCCTTGAGGTCTCAAATCCAGCTATGTATTGAAAACAATGGTCTACATTTTGAACAATTACTTAATCATTTAATGTAAGAAAAATAAAATGTATTTTGTTAAAACCGCAAACTAAAGGAAAGAGCTCATCTCTTTCCTTTAGTTTGCGGTATGTCATTACTTCCCAGAATAAGAACCTTAATAGCAACACTATCGTATGGTGAAATAATATAGGGTGTTTTTTTTTTTCAAAACCAACAGGTTCGATTCCTAGCTAGGATATTTGGTTTTTCAAAAATCTAATGATGAGGTTTTAAGTTTCATCAAAATCGAGCTCGTAACTCCTTTGAGCATTTTTCGCTATTCCTTATAGTTTCGGATTTGGCCATCCAAGCCCTTTTGAAAAATTCACCCTGTATACCCAAATATTTATATTATCCACATTCTAGAACCCATAACTAAAGCTAGTTAAGCTATGTTTATTTATTTATTTACTAGCAGATTCCCACGGCTTTCCCCCTTTTTTTATCGTGCGGAAATCCTTATGTATACCACCCCCGTCAACCATCAGGGGTGGTTATGTCGGGATCGAACCGACTAAAACCGCACGCCCTCTCGGGTGTTAATTACCGGGGTGTAAGGTTACCTAATAGGCATATCCCTCGCACCCTAGCTGATCCTGGGTCATCTACGGTTA
Source organism: Lithosia quadra (assembly GCA_963576445.1). Classification (NCBI taxonomy): domain Eukaryota; kingdom Metazoa; phylum Arthropoda; class Insecta; order Lepidoptera; family Erebidae; genus Lithosia; species Lithosia quadra. Next base: position 15,202,542 of record OY754880.1, on the reverse strand, counting down.
TAAAATGGCCTCCCTCGACCCCCCGAAAGAGGGGTGTAAAGTGACAGGCCTGTCGGCGCGTGGACAATCAGCTCGCCTCGCTAGCTGTACGCGTTATAAACGTATTGCTGTTACCTCATGATATCCCTATGCGAGAATTCCCTCTTGAACCAGACGAGCAGCCATCGGAAGCAGAAGTACATATTCCCAGAGTCCTTCTGCGAGAGGTGGTGTGCCAGCTCGGGGCTCGCGAACGTCAGCAGCTGTTGTAGCTGTGACAGTTGGTGCTTCATACCCGCCTGGTCCATATCGAAGTTCGACGCCTAGGGGAGGTAAACAACTTAGTGAGGGGTCAGAAACTTGAAAATGGCAGTGATAACTCTTAACGGTGTAATGATTGAAGCAGATTTTTTTTGGTCGTCTCTGCCTACCCTGCCTGCTATGAGGTACCAGTACTTTGTTTATGCTCGAGAGGGCCATCTTAGGGTGGCCCTCTAGAGGGCTGCTCGGAAGCTCTCCACGTGTCCCTCCGACTAGTAAAAAGCCCAGTGGAAAATGGCGGCATTACGAGCGTTTTCCGAGCGTGCAAGGGGGAGGTGGGGCTGTCACCCTTCTATGGACCCCGCGCTATACTCACTCGCTCTCGATGCTCGCTCCTCCCGTGGACTGGCCACGGGAGGAGCGAGCATCGCATAGCGGGGTTCAAGGGGGCCATCTTGAAATCATAGATGGCCCATGGTCAACTGAGATGAAAGGGCAATGAATCTGATTTTTATCAGATCTGGAAACAGTCAACTTCAGCAAGAATCGGTTTGTTTACCGTGTCTTAAAACCGAATGTATGCTGTGACCTCATTCATTGAAATACTGTTGCCACTAAGTCGAATCCTGCAAAAAACCGATCCGATGAGGATAAGATCCGGCAAAACGTGGCTCCGTGTGAATGTAGGATAAGACTGCGTACGGCAGTCGGTTCAAATCGGACATATCCCCTGATGTGAGATTTACCCCGACTGTGAGATTTTGGCACGGAAAAAAAGGGGTAAAACCTGTCTTTAAAATTAACATGATATCCATGGGGATAATCGCACAAAACAAAAAATACAAAAATTACTTTTTTTAAAGTATTAAATATGAAAAAATACTCACAATTTTATCCATAAATCCAACAAAACACCAAAAACTGTCCACTTCGTTCCCTAGCAGGAGTAATAGAGGCGCTAGTATATCGCTCATGCCTTGCACGTATCCTAAATCAAAGTTGTACATGACGTATGTCAACAGGATGTCCTGTAAGATTATCAAGTTGGGATTGTTGTCTCCGGCGAAGAATGGGTGAGTCCTGTCTGTCCGGTTAACGTCTTTCTCTACAAGGCTTTTGCGGTCTCTGTATTCTGAAAACCTGTAAGTTTTTTTTATTAGCGTTACCACGAGGCTTTGACGGTAAAGTATTTAAACAGTTCTATGTAGTTTTTCTTATACTAGCTAGGTGGCAGACAAGCACACGGCCCACCTGATGGTAAGTGGTCACCGTGGCGTCACACTCGCGCTGCCGACCCTTTAGGGGAGGGTTGGGGATATGGGGGGGGGGGGTTGGAGATGGGATTGGGGAACTATTACTTACCGGGAACACAACACGATGGTTATTATAGCGGAGGTACTACCCCAGTCGGACTGCTCAGTTTGGACGGGAGATACCGTCGTGTCCTATTGCGGAAGACTACTGCCTAAACTAGGCTTCAAAAAATTTCTAATAATATTTCAATCAAAATTTATACTGCTATAAAATTGTAAAGTTGTTGTGTCTGTACATTGGAGATATTTAAAAGAAAATACTTGGGTTACATTAAGTATAATATATGAACGATTCTGAACACAAAAATATTTTTCTTTTTTAGGAATTCTGGTCTTATTGTGTTTTCCCGATGGACGTTAAAACAATTAAACAGATTTGGCTGCGATTTTTTAAATGTCTTGGACAGACTTAAAATCTTAAAAATGTTTAATCACAATCGGTTGATCTAATCAATTATTCCCCGTAGTGAGGTACTAGTCACGGGTTCAAATCCCTTGCAGAACATTGACTTTATCCAAAAAAAAATTCAACAGTTCAAGACAGACTTACCTAGCCTCTTGACCCTCAGTCATGGACCTCCACTGCAGTTTCATGGTGAAGTACTCCTCAGTCCTCTTTTTGTGCAAAGCCTTCAACTCTGCATGCGTCATATGCCATGGGTAATAATCTAATAGGTATTTCCATACTGAAGGTCGTATTGAATGTGCAACACCCTAAAAAAAATAAGCTTCTATTAATTATTTAAAAAAAAACAAGCTTTTACCAAATAATATTCCATTCATACCTACAAAAATAAAATCGATTGTTATTATAGACAACGGATAAGTGAAAGTAAATGAAAGATTAAAAAAACACCCAACATCATTTCTTTTAAGCAATTGTTTTTTTTTTTTTCAAAATTTTGAATCCCATAATACGAAGGTAAATTTGTACTAGCATCCGCAAGTTTTCGGTAGTATAGTGGTAAGTATCCCCGCCTGTCACGCGGGAGACCGGGGTTCGATTCCCCGCCGGAGAGATTCTTTTTGGATTTTATTTTCAAATCAACATTTTGTAAATTCATCATTTTGCTAATTCAACATTGCAGTCAAGATGGATTTATTTAATCTTGTTAACAACTAACTTCTACGTCAGCAATTTTGTATGAAAACAGTACTACTTACACCTCTAAATATAAGCTGCTTCACTCCTTCCACTTCCGTTACCCTGCCCTCTGTGTCTTGAAGCCCCTCCCATTTCTCAGTTGAAAGTGGTGTGCCTCTGTAAGAATACAAAAATTATAAATTAATTAACAGGTTATTAAAGGCATGCTTAGATGGTTCGGACATGTAGAGAGGATGGATGAAAGAAGATTGACGAAACAGATATTAATATGAGACGAGGGTGAATGGGCAATCCGGTAAAGGCCGACCTAGGCGTACATATTCTAATCAGATCCAGGACGTTTTGGAGAAAGGCCAGGTCAAGAGTACCCGCAACCGGCGGGCGTGTATGAAAACAATTATGAAAGTTGAAGAAGCGAAAGAAGTATGCTAAGATCGTAGCAAGTGGAAAGATGTTGTATCTGCCTACCCAATGGGAAAAATGATTTGTATGTATGATTGAACGACAATATTATAATCATCCTCAAAACGATTTCCTAGTTATCCAAAGTTTGCACTCTCCTGCCATTTTCAGGCGACTCTCTTACAATTTCACGCGGCTCTCCTACAATTTTCAGTGACTCTCCTACAATTTCAGGCGATTTTAAAACGTATTGCTACTAAAAATTCCCTTGCACAATATTGCACTTGACATTTGATTTTTGTAATAAGGTGATATTTTGTATTAATTTAAGTTAATAAGTTGATTATTTATTTTTAATTTTTAAATTTGATAAGTTAATTAATTGGACTGTACTACTTGATGACATAGGTAAATTTGTACACCACTTATGGTAGGACATAGCGCACTTAACATAATCTTAAGACCATTATAACTAACCTATGATCCACGAAATAAATAATTATGAATTATGAATTATGAATTATGCACGACTCGGGCATCAAACCCGGAACTTTAATATCAGCACTCGCTATAAAAGTTTAACAACACTTACTATCAGTATAGCAATAAATAGCTTTATCGGTCTGACCTATCATGAACATGTGTGATGATAACCGATCCACCAACAGCTGTTCTCTTTGTATTATAATATCAATGACTCATTGCCTGAATCATCTCTCGTATTTATTCTTAAGGGGAAAATTTATAAAACCATGATAAGACCTTTTTTTAATCGTGCGGAAATCCCCATGGATACCACCCCCGTCGGCCATTGGGGGTGGTAGTCGAAAACAACCGACTAAAACCGCACGCCGTCTCGGGTCTGATTACCGGGGTGTAAGGTTACCCAATAGGGCCGTCTTGTATGGATCGTCATGTCTGGCCTTGAAAGTGACAGATGAATAAATAAATTACGAAAAATTTAATGAAAGGGGTCAATTTTAAATTACTAGATTTGACCCAAACAAACAGGCCTAAGTCCGACATAACCACCCCGCTACTGAGCAGAGGAGTATCCGAGGGATTTCCGTGCGAAAAAAAGGTATTATAATGCGAATGAAAATATGTTTTTCGTATTCTGTTTCCTCTCTAAGTATGTGTCAAGCAAGTGAGATATTGGTGAAATCAGAACTATACGTATATTGCGAAAGAAGAGTTATAATACACTAGCTGCCCCACATAATATTACTAACTCACATAATATGGTCATAATTTATCAGTTGTCCTAAAATGTATGGGAATCTACCGGAATTGTTCACATTTATTATTATTGCTCCGCTCCCTTGGGCAGTAGCGTGATGATATTCAGCCTATGACATTCACGGATAATGTAGCTTTCTATTGGTGAAAGAATTTTTTAAATCGGTTCATTAGATCCCGAAATTACCCCTTACAATTTAACAAATAATTATACAAACACACAAACTTTACTTCTGTCATCATTCTCTGAACCCTTTTCCCAACTCAGTTGGGGTCGGCTTTCCAGCCTAACTGTGATACGGCTGAACTTCGATATTTTCCGTGGAGCGACTGCCATCTGACCTCCACAACCAATGGTCATTATGACCAATGGCGATATCGAACTTCCAAGTTAGACTGGCTGGACTTTTATGGGCTCCAACTACCCGTAACGACTGCCATAAATGTTTGTATGGCAACCGGGACCGACGGCTTAACGTACTCTCCTAATAAACCTGCGATAAATACACACATAAATTCGAAAAGCATCGAAAAGTCATTGGTGTGTGCCCGAAACCTCGTCTCAGCAGTCCATTACCCAAACCAGGGTAATAAAAAATAATAAAAAACGCTTAGGCTGTGGAACGATCTCCCTGCAGTGGTTTTCCCTGGCGGCTACAATATGGGTTCTTCAAGAAGGGCATTAGAAGGTTTTTGCAGGGTCGGCAGCGCGAGTGTGACGCCCCTGGTGTTGCACGCGTCCATAGGCCACGGTAACCGCTTTGCATCAGTGTGGGCCGTGTGCTTGTCTGCCACCTAAGTGGTATAAAAAAAAAAAAACTCACCTGGGTATGCTCGGCCTGGGCGGTAACGTCGGCTTGACGCTGACAACCTCATACTCATCGCTCCTGGTAACCGTCGTGGCCTCATCCATACCACTGATACTCTTGCTCAGAAGGTCGGCTACCTCTTCGGAAACATCGCGCTTGCCATTCATTCCTTCATTGCCGTAGTATACTGAAATTAAAACAGGAAGATTAGGCTGTGGAATGATCTCCCTGCCGTGGCTTTCCCTAGCGACTACAATATGGGGTTCTTCAAGAAGGGCATTAGGAGGTTTTTGCGGGAGTGTGATGTCCCTGGTGTTACACGCGTCCGTAGGCCAGGTGACTGCTCCCCATCAGGTGGGCCATGTGCTTGTCTGCCACCTAAGAAGTATAAAAAAATGGTATAAAAAAAGGTCATTGTTTAATTCGAATCGTACAACTTTCTGGTTGTATGGGATCTTTCATGAGCATCCTAGTGCTAATAGGGGCGGTAAAAGTTATGGTCATAGTTTGGTTTATATTGGATTGTACAGGAGCGACTGCCGTCCGACCACCATCCCACCCATCCATCATCCACCGACTTCCGATTAATTTTATTAATAGGGCGACAAGTCTAGCAATTCTAGGGCCGTATTCTGAAATGATACCCATAAAATATGACTTGAAACTTGTTTTCTAACACTTGCATATTATTATAATTACATGTTACATATTATTATAATCTGTACTTAAAACCAGTCTCAAGTCGTGATTTATGTTTTTTTTCGCGCGTAAATCCCCGTGGCCAGCGGAGACGGTTATGTCGGACTTGAACTGACTAAAACCGCACACCGTCTCGGACCTTCAAACGCCGGAGTGTGTGACCCAAAATGCATTTCCCTCACACTGGCTGACTCAGGGCTATCTCCGGCTACAAGATGGCTCCCTTAGGGATCAAGATTCATGGCTGAGTATCATTGTGGAATACGGACCCTAATCTACAAAAAACTTTTTTTAAATCGGACACCAAAAAAGGATATAATTCCTGTAAATCTACTTTTAATATTAACCACATATTGCCGATATACAGGGTGAGTTGTAATAGATTCAATTTTTTTTTGAAGTGAAAACTTCTTTAGCGGCGCTGAGCACTTTTTTTGTATGGGTAAAAACTTTCAAACTCGCGTCAGGGTCACGTGATGCTGATCGAAAAAGCGTAAGATCGAGGGGAAGGGAGAGGAACTAGTATCTCCCACTCTTTCTACCGTGCCTGAGTGTGCTGCTCTGTTTAGGCGGCACAGGGCGCTTGCGCGAATGACCGTGTGTGTTTATGTACAGCGTCCCACGCGTATCCAAGGATGGTGACAGCTGATTGCTTGACTTTTGTGTAGTAAATACACTGTTGTGTATTCGTAAATGTGAATAAATAACAACATATAAATTGTCATATTTGTGTACGATAGCGCAATAAATAAACATTGTATTCTACCTCATAAATGATAGTACTTTTATACTTATAATTAAACACAACGTTAATATTGAAGTATTCACTTCTGCCGGCACTCCCGGAGTGCTTTTTTTTTTAATTTAAGCACAGCACGCGATTTGTGGCAAAGGACAACCAGTCACAAATTTTGTTCAGTAGCCACAGATTAATAGTTATGTACTACGCACAGATAAGACACTCTCTGAACACTAAATTGTAGGAGTTTGGGTGGCCATACCATTAATCCGCTAGGGGCGCTAGTGAGCTACATCAAGTGCAGTCCATGCTCATATTTTTACTTAATATCGATATCGATGAAATAGTGATGTGTGTGATGTCGATATTTCAATCCATTTTTCGCTATTATTTATACTTTATTTGGTACCTACTAGGAACTGAATGAAACAAGCGTTAATTTTTATTATCTCTATATTTTCTGCCCTTTTTGTATTTTTCAAATGCTAACTTCTGAATTTTATTGGAATTATCCAGTCCTGACTCACTTTGGACTGTTCCACCCAAAACGAGATTAATTCTACGGCACCAATTGAAAATTTGCAACCGTGTTGTAAATTTAAAAAATCTATCTTTGTTCTTTGTGGGTTGAACAGCCCAACCATTTCAAATCTCTTTCTTTGAAAAATTCAGCTTTAATATTCCGGGTTATGCAAGTTTTGATGCAGTTATATTTTAAGTATATATTTGTTATATTTATTAATTCAGAAAATGCTACAATAAACCGTGTACATATTAGGATACTTTAGGTTTATAATGTTTCAACATTTTTCTTTCCCTAAAAGATGTTAATTCGTGGACATTTTGTTAATTAATTGGTCGTCATTGTCTTCTTACATTCTAAGCATTTTAGCTCTCTACACAACTTATTAATAATGAAACCTACTGTAAAACCTCTGGCATTACATTAAATTTTTTCTTTTATTAAATTATGCTAAGGTACAGATTCTGAAGTTGTGGGTGGTATGGATATTGCAGCATTGCAGCAGAAAGAAACCCCTCTGGACAAAAGAGTTTCTCTAATTCCTAATTGGCTTTCTTAGGTAGTGACCTAATTACATAAGGTAGGTACGCTTTTTAATTTTTGTGACCCCTTATTATGTAAAACATATTTTGTGCTTCTTAAATTCCTAATGGCATTAGCCCAAAATGTTGCATGTGATGATGTCAATGTCACAGGGCCTCTTAACTTGCCAGATGCTCTCCATCCTCTCGATCCATCACAGCTATCAAATGATGTATCGAAGAAATCAACAGCATCTGCATTCTCAGCATCATTTCCAATAGTCTTGTTGACCAAGCTTCCAAGTGTATGTTGTCCTATAAATAGAATATTGAAATAAGAATGATTATTGTCTATTTTGATATCCTAATGATTAATTTTAGTACCTAATTGAAAATACCAATAATTGTTGGCATTATGGTCTACCTTATGCAAAATGGTTACTAGAAAACCATGTTGCATAAGATAGACTTTACGCTATGGGGTTACGTTACAAGATTGTTTTTGTGCCTGGTATTTATATTGTGCCTATCACAAAGTCTTGGAAATTGTGAAATATTTTTCCGGGTAGGCAACACAAGTGTGTCACCCCTGGTATCGCATATGTATCCTTGTCTGCTACCTAAGTGGTTTAAAAAACAATGCTTGTTTGTTACTTAATTTTCAATAACAATTAAAAGTGAAAAAAATCCGCCTGTATACCTGTTATTGTAGTACTTTTTTTTGATTTAGAGGGCAACGCACAGTTTGATATAATGATGGAAGGCAAGGCATAGTCTTGTTCAGCAACACATGTTAATTTGCGCATTTTTGCAGGTTGCGGGTAAGTAACATCCAATGACAGCCTTTTGGTATATGTGTGATCTAACATTGCTGGCTTTTTCACATAAGTGTGATCATCATCTGAAATATAACATTGCAGTAACAATTATAACAATCAGTGGGTGCTTTAATTTGTTATAGCCAACAATATAGAAATTCTAAAAAGTATTAGTACAGGAAGTAGGACGGTACAGTGTGGAACAGTGTTAAAAGTTATCAAACCACAAACCTGGCATTTTCACAGGACGTTTTGGTATTCCGGATGTGATTTCATCTTCTGTTATTAGAGTGGGGCAAGCCTTGTAATGTCTTTTCTTGCCAGTAAGATATCTTTTTTCAAAGTGTCTTGAACAAATCTTCCTTTTTATTAGTTGCTGTGATGTCAAATGCACAAGTCCAGGGCAATATGGTGCGAGCTGATTGAGCCACATTTGTTGTAGTGTTTGATTCCGAGGCAATTGAAACAAAGTTTCATCGTACTTGGTCTTCCGACACGACGGTACACAACATTCAATGAACGGCATATTCAAAGTAAAACAAAAATATTAGCCTATAAATTATTTGTATTAACACTTCACTCAATCAACTTTCACTATGTATTTTAGAAGACTTTTCTTCGTATGAAGATAGTTTGAGACGTTTGAATATTTGTATCGGACAACGGTAGTATCAGTAACCACAACCAATGAACGTTTTCTTCTTTTTATTATTGCCTACAGCTGCAGCATAATCACCGCAATAACATAACAAAACAATAACCACTGAACGTTAAGTGACAGACGTCAGACTATATGTGTCAATGTCAGTGTAAAATTTAAAACCAATATGGCAGCCATGGCAGCTTAGCTCACTAGCGGCCTCTGTAGGTGTTTCGTCATGGCCCCCCAAACTCTTCCGTAAAGCGTAGACAGAGAAATTCTCTGTCTACGCCGTGAAGTAATGTCGTGTCGTGTCAGTAGCTATCAATCACTTCACAAGGCAACACGCGTTAGTTGTACACACATTTTAGAAGAATAATTGTTTATACCACAATACATAAAATCAACAGAAAGTGCCTCGCAACTACAGCTTGTTTGTTACAATACCGTCAATATTTTTCAACATAGCAAAGTCAAATTCAAAGTCAAAAATCATTTATTCTGTATAGACCATTTTAAGCGGAACTTACAAAACGTCAAAATTATAAATATTTAAAACTAGAAGCAAATGCACCACACCGGTTCGAAACGCGGCCCAGACCTGAGAAGACTCCGGCAAGAAACTCAGCGGGCTGTTTTTTTTTTGGTCCATTTACAATAATTGCCTTAGTTGCCAAACACTATTTGACGGATTGTATCGCGATTTATTTAGTGTTATTTTACTATTTACACTTCGACGCTTCGCTTGCGTTCCAGCAGCCATAGTCACGGAATCGCTATAAATTTCCTTCAAAATAGTTTTCAATTTCTTTTTTTACTCGCGTAAACATTTGAAAATATAATTTTTGAAATAATAACCAATCACATCGCCGTTTTCTGTGTAGTCATTGTTTATATGAGAGTTTGACGGTACGTACTAGTTACTATAACAAAATTATAGGCACATCCTGTAGATTATTTATTACGTAGCTTATATAATTACCGTGAGACGATTTTCGAGTAATAGCGGAATGTACGTCGGTGTGTTAGCACTAATTCACTTAAACAATCGTTAATAAGTTTGCTGTAACCGGCACGACATTGGCAAGTTAGCGTCAAGGTCGCTGACTTTATGAATGGTTTCGTAAATAAACAAAAATGCCGATAGGTACAGAAATCAGAGTAGAGGGCCTTTTTTTTCATTCCGTGCGGAAATTCTCATGGATACCCCTTCCGCGCGGCCAGCGGGGCTGGTTATGTCGGACTCTCCGCACGCCGACTAGGGTTTTCTGACGCTAGGGTGTAAGGTGGCCCATAGAGCATTTCCCTCGCACCCCGGCTTGACCCGGGCCATCTCCGGATTCGAGATGGCCTCCTCAGGTTTGGGAACCACGGTGTCTACATTTTTCAGCGCAGTCTAGAATAGTGATACGAGAAATATAATAAACGAAAATGTGAATATAAATAAACTTCTGCCAACCCCTTTGAGAATATAAATATAAATAAAATAAAGATTAAATATACCATCAAAATATTCAAAGCAACAATGCGATAATTTAAAAGATTGTGAAACTTGATTTATTCAAGTTTTTTTTGATTACAGAGGCCACTCTTGCGCAGTGGGTGAATGCGAAGTCAGTCGTGAGTAAAATTTTACAAATGCACAAAAATAATATGTGAACTTCTACGTAAACAGTGTGTAGCGTAGGCTATTAGGATGGCACTTGACGGGAATTCCGTCGCGGAACTTCTGCGTCGGAATAGCAATACACGCTATTGCAGATATGTTGTCTCTACTTATCCCAAAGGGTATGTGGTAGCTTTTCTTAATTCTATAGAGCCACAAGTACACATAATGCTAAACTCATAACCCTTTACGACCAGCCACAGTCGAGTAAAATATATATTTCCTTTAAACGGGGCGTAAAAATCATTTGATAAGGCCGTCAAGCTGAGGGCCACCATTGGCCATCAATCTATATAATCGTGCCTCCATACCTGAGACTTTACCTTTAGCTTACCATCAGGCGCGATGAAGTCATATTGACGTGAATATAAAATAAAAGAAACATGTAATACAAAATTCTTACCTATATCAGTGAGTTTCGAAAATGCTTCCATAGTAGTCTCATACGGTCTTTGCTTGAAATTTGACACCAAACTCCACACAACATCTGTCGTATTCTCCGTAAAGATGTCCAGCTCGGCGAAGGACCTGTTTAGCACTTGCGATTCTTTATTCGGCTCAACTACAACATAGGTGTTCCTGTCATGTCTAGTTTTCGCCGTCTTCACATGATTCTTTAAATTCGCGACGAATATTTCGGCGTTCCCGTGTTGAAAGTAAAAAGTGGTTTGCCATACTCCTGGTTTTGTGGAAAATTGCATTTGTTGGTTGTTGCGGGTTACTCTGAAAGTCTTCAACTCTGCGAGAGGTATTTTGATGATGCGGGCGCGTGCTGTGGCATAGTCTGATGTGATGTTGCCGCTGAGGGTCCGTTGGCGGCGACCTGGTGGGAGAATGGTGAATTCATTTACTGTTATACATTTATATAAAAGCGATGGTAGCTTAATCGATAAGGACGCGGCTTCTACTCAGAGGTATCAAGTTCGAATCCGGCCGGACAGTATGTGAATTTCACTTTGTGGAATTTATAATGTGCTAATTACATAAACGATGAAGAAAAAATATCGTGAGGAAATCCACATGTCCTAGAAGAAATTCTAAGGGCATGTCTGATCCACCAACCCGCGTGAGACCAGCGTGTGTGGATTAAGGTCTAAACCCTCTCAGCTCTCTCGTTAGAGGAGAGGAGACCTGTGCGCAGCAGTGGGACATAAATGGGTTGCTATTAAATCTAATTTCAGTAGTGCTTTTGTTGTTTATACGAACACAAACCCCCAGTTACATCCAAAACTTTTGGTATTTAAGAGGTCTACCGCGTTTTTTTTTTCATAAAGCTTAGTAAGTATTGAAATCAGTGCGTCACATCACTGACTTGTTTGCGTGGCGGCTGAGCCTCTAGGGGCACCATCTGAAAACCAGCGCTTTGCATACCCCGGTGTGCGAAGCATTTATGCTGAGATTGTGGCCCATTTGAGTGCGTAAGATGTGCATTGGATGTATGTATCATTCTCTGAACCTTTTCCCAACTCGATTGGGGTCGACTTTCCAGTCTCGTGGAGCGACTGCCATCTGACCTCCACAACCAATGGCGATATCGAAGTTCCAAGTTAGACTGGTTGGACTTTTGAGGGCTCCAACTACCCGTAACGACTGCCATAGATGTTTGTATGGCAACCGGGACCGACGGCTTAACGTGCTCTCCGAGGCACTAAGCATTGGATGTATGTATATGATATATATATTTATTTATTATTTTTTGATCCTCTGTACGGGTACTTTCTGACTTCCCAAGCTCGAGAGGAAAGCCGTAAGTCAGCAGGTGTAGCAAAAATATATGGCAGCAACAATAAGTGGCGCATTGTTGCTGGTCAAGTAGTGATCATTTGCGATACCAAAAGTTTTCTTCTATACAGTCCAGTAGATAAACATCGAATTTGAATACAACAGCGTAAACACAATCAAATGAAGAATCTTTTGCAATTTTCATGTTTAAAAAACGATGACTATTGAAATGGTTGAAATAAAAAACGCCGGAATCAGACATTTTAGCGGCCTTGAATTCCAGATATACTCAAAGTATAATATAACAAAGCTGGACTTAGCGCCTGGGCTCTTTAATGCGTCTAGTATGTAGTGGCCAGTGATCCTGGTCTATAGGAACTACAGTACTGGGAATAAGTAGATTTCAAGATGGTTTATCTTGCCCCGGGACTTCCCAAGTGTGATGACTCAGTGTGTTTGTGGGTACTAATGTTGATCTTGGTGTACAGGAGCTACACTAGTGGGAATGATGGTGGGATTAGAGTGGGCAATTCTTCTGTGAATCTATGTAAAAGCCACAGATTTGGCTTACACAACACTGTTCTACTAAACCGTAACCAACGGACAAGAACGGATAATCTACAGCAAGAACAAATGTTTTTTTTTTTAATTATGAAGTCTATTGTCTCTGCCAATGGATGATCTACAAATAATGATATCAAAACCCTAACAGCATAGGACAGACAGAAAACTTACAAAAATATTTGACAAGCGTAACAAATTTTTTTTTAAACGAAGACTGCTGCTCCTCTCCGACCCCAAGCAATAAATCATCAACACAAATACCTTTAGCGTAAGACATCGATATACCAATAGTGTTGACGACGGCCCACTCCTGGTCCTGTGTATCGGAGTCAATGGTGATCAGGTCGTTGGGTCTCCACTCAATGCTCTTCTCATCATGGTTCTGCACAATGCACAGCATACCAATGCCGTGAAGGTCGGTGACTGCTCTCCCAAGGCACGCCTTGAGGAGGACGCCATCTTGAGTGAACAGGTCCTGGAATTATTTCAAATTTTAAGGTATGTGTTTCGGGACAACACCGTGATTGCTGGGCAATCCCATATCCTAGGGGAAACGGATGAAATGGCCCACCAAGGTGTGGCTGATCACCTGCCCAGCAGCGGGCATCTCCGTAGGAAACAATAATAAGGTATGTGTAGCAGTTTTTACTGCTTTCCATCAGGTGGGCCATGTGCTTGTCTGCCACATAAGTGGTATATAAAAAAAGCAGTAGAGTGTTCCGTTGCTAAGTCAGATGTTTTGGATGCAATACTGGCTTCAAACCGAACTGACTGAAACTATGACTAGCTACTTATATTGTTGGAACACATTTCTCTTGCTGTTACTATTCATCATGGTAGGTATAATAGGCATATCACACAGCTGTTATACCATGAAAAGATAAGGCAAAGTGTCATTATATAAAATTTCACACCTCATTTTATAGTGTGAACTCAAAAATCTAATATTTTGAGTTATGCACACAATCATATTCCTTATCTGTATACCTATCAACCAATGTCTCTATGGATTCCAATAGATTCAGGTGATTTATCTATACTTATAAGAAAACTGTAGATGTCAATACTGTACATTTTATGTACCTATTTACAAAATAACTATTACATTTTTCAAATTGCATTCATTTTTCAAATTTTTAAATAATTATTTTCCATATTATTATAGATAGCAATGTGGATTTAACATAATGTTATTTCAAATCACAAATTCGTGGTGAGTTGATGGAGTGGTATGTAAATTTCCCATACACATGTATTGGAAAATGAAATAGGTACCAAGCCACCAACTCACTGTAAGTAAGTCATTCGGTTTTTCAGCATTCCTGTCAAATTTGATTTCGTGTAATAATTATGCTGTTCTGTTCGCCAGTTCCTCAACTGTGCAACGAGTTTAATACGCTTCAATTCAATTGAGCGTACAAGTTTAGTCATAAATTACTACCAAGGATGAGCGCTTATTTTCAGGAGTAAAAAACATTGTTCTGACGCAATACTAAGCTTGTCCTTGAAAAATATATGTAAATGCCTTATTGTTTACTAATAAAACGTTAAATATCTTATGTGAGCAAAGGTCATGATGAAAACAAAGAATAAATAACTTACTTTACACTGTTCAGGAATATCTTCCACAGAACTGGATCCCGACATTTCCGGCACAAAGTATGCTTATAATACGAAATAAACCGAATAGCACAGAACTGCGTTCAATATTTAGAGCTACGCCATATTCGTGAAGACTTTCCTGTTCAAAATAAATAAATAGTAGTACAACACCAACACCTGACTTCACACTTCACAATGGATGACTGAGTAGTATTGCCAACCCCAAGAAACAAAAATATATTTATAATGATTAATAATAATAATTTATACCGGTCTACTTTTTATCTCTTTTTATAGAGATCCAACAGTATTTTTTAAGATATTTTTAACATAATCGACTATTTTATTGTGACCGTAAATTTTGACATAATAACATAATAAGTATAAAAGTATAAGTTTTTATACGGTCAGCGGGAAGTACATAAGGAAATTTCTAATGTTCTTGGCGGGAACCGTAGACCGCGTAGACAGAGAATTCTCTGTCTACGGCGGGAACAGATCACAGGAACAGATGAAAAGAAATTCCATTTGAAATGACAAAAAATCCCACAGAGCCTGGAGAGCCATTACAAAAAAAGTTTTAAGAATCTCCATCGATCCTGATGTACCTGTGCTACAAAAAATATTCGGGGTCAAAGGTCAAAATTTGAGTGTTTTTTGAATTAATGTGGAAAACGATAAGTTTTATCAAAAAAACTTCAAACCAAAGTTGTAGATAAAAATTCTGTACAAAAATGGATATTTAAATATTTAGTTATATTATAGCCAAGTTATAGCATATATTTAGCGCCTGCCAAGTTTTATATAGCAAATTAGTAATGTGCGTTGCGTTAGGACCATGGGTGTACGTGTACATCACACTCATCACAGAATTGAACTGCTCCTCTACACAAAGATGGTAGGTATCTGCCAGCAGTGTACCTCAGTGTACCCTAAATAAAATCCGGTGTACTTCTTTCATTGAGATTATAATAGTAGGTACAATATGTATTGTGTACACCACACCAGCCATCCTAAAGTTAAAACTGTGGGTGTACATACATTACATGTCATACATTATATAATACATAGGTACATCTATATACCTACTATCTATACCAGAAGCACAGTCTCAAGAACTTTCCCTGGCCAGAGCTCGAACCCGCGAGCTCAGGATCGTAATGTATGTCCATCATCGTAGCTACTAAACTATTGTTCTATGGCTGAACCGAAGACGGAAATGAACTTCCGATTAGCTTTATGCCTCATCCAGTAACGCCAATGCCTATTCATACGCACTACAAAACATGGGTGTGGTTAAAAAAAAAACAAGATAAGTTAGATAGTTTATTTAAACAGGATCCATTATTTTAAAAGACACGATATTTTTTCAATACAAATCTAAGTACCTAGTTTAATTTTATATGCTTGTATAATAATTTATATCCACTCATTAATTTTATGTTAAATATCCATTTTTTTTTCTGAGAAAAAATATTCTTTCATTAACATCCGTCAGTCTTTTGAACAATGGCAAGTGGCAATGCCAAGGGGATTATGTAAATTAGATAACAGGTAAGTAAGACAGGTAATAGGGGGCAGTAGCAGTAAGTATACTTAATATTGGTAGCAGTTAGCAGTAGTAGCAGTAGCAGAAGTAGTAGTAAGTATACTTAATATTAAGGGTAAGAACTGTTAATTTGTTTGTTTGAATGCGCTAATCACTGGAACTAAGTACTAGTTCGTATATACTGTGGCGATAGTCGATACAATAGGTGCCACGCCCGCGCCACTGGGGCGAAGCACAACACGCATGGCAGACGGCGGGGAACTGTTTGTTTGCATTCTGTAATCTCTGGAATGGCTGGGCCGATTTTGACGGAGCTTTCATTGACCTAACATTATAAGGCATAACATAGGCTACTTTTATTTAGAAAAAAAATTAGGGTTCCATACACAAAAAAATTAAAATCTGAATCCACGCGGACGACGACGTCGCGGCATAGCAACAGATAAATTTTAAATACCTGCCTTCATTCAACATTTTTTTGTACCGTTTTCAGTCATAAATTAAACATTTTTTAAAACAAAAATTTAAAAGATTTATATGTATTTTTGCCTGCTATTCACTTTTCAGTGTCTTTTTTTAACAATAAGTAAGTAGTTTTTCTATGTTTCTACGTTTGTACATTGTACAAGGTTGATGTATATCTATTTAAAACTAAACTGGTACCTACAACAATTAACTTCTCAAGAGTCAGTTACACTCGAGAGCAATGAATCCGGGTCACTTAAAGAATCCTAAAAATCTCGGAAACTAAAAATGCTAGGTTAATGCAATAAATTGTATTTAATAGACAATGTAATACTCCTTAAATGAAGGTATTAAAACTTCTTAGTTATTGTAAAGTTATATCATAAAAAAATCAAATTTGAAAAAGGGCCACTTTCGAAGATGGAACTACGAAATTACAGCATTTGGTTTTGCTTTTGTTTGTAATCTGTCATTTATGTGGGTACATAAACCATGTTGATAGTGCTCTATATTCATTATTCAAGCTGAAATTATGTCGCTTACGCCTGAAGAATGCACCAGAATACTTACAATGCTGGAAACCGGCCGGAGTCAGCGCGATACAGCCAGGACTGTCGGTGTGTCGCTGTCAACAGTACAAAGAGTTCTCCGACGTTACGAAGAAACTGGTTCTAACCTACGCAGACCAGGAACGGGCAGAACCAGGTGTACCACAGCACGAGAAGACCGATACTTGGTGAACACCATGCTTCGAAATCGCTTTCTCACAGGAACTGAACTCACCAATCAGTTTCGACGCCTCGGAGGAAGTAACCCAAGTGCATGGACAGTAAGACGTCGGCTTGCTGAATCTAACTTAAAACCCCTTAGACCTGCAAACGGCCCTAAACTGGAGCGTGGGCATCGTATTTCGAGACTAAGATATGCCCAGAGCCACGTAAATTGGAGTATTGAAGATTGGTCAAAAGTTATGTTCTCCGACGAATCAAAATTTATGCTCTACAAGCACGATGGAAGACACAGAGTGTATCGAAGACCAGGGGAAAGATTCAAGCAAGCATGCATCGAAGAAAAAGTAGCCTACGGTGGTGGGTCTGTACTTGTGTGGGCCGGAATTTCTTCTGAAAGTCGCACAGAGCTGGTGATCATAGAAAACGGCTCTTTAACTAGCGTAAGATATGTGGAAGAAATCCTCAATGATCACGTTGGTCCATTTATGGTCAATTTAGGTGAGGATGCTATATTTATGCATGACAATGCCCGACCTCATACAGGTAGGATTGTGAATGACTACCTTCAAGAGATGAACATTACTCGTGTGGAGTGGCCAGCGCGCAGCCCGGATATCAACCCGATCGAGCATGCTTGGGACGAGCTAGGCAGATGCGTAAAACAACGAAACCCTCCCCCAATCACGCTTCGTGAGCTCAAAATTGCTCTCACAGAGGAATGGGAGAATATTCCCCAAAATCGTATAAGGAACTTGGTGTACAGCATGCCAAACCGCGTAAACGCAGTAATGGAAGCACGAGGAGGCAATACGAAGTATTAAAATTCAAGAAAATCGTAATAAAGTTCAAAAATTTCATGTTTCCTATTTTTGTTTTAAGGAGAGATCAGCAGTTTTTTTCTTTATGTAATTTTGTGTTAATAAAATGTATGGTGACTCATATTTTTTTTACTTTCATTTAAGGAGTATTACATTGTCTATTAAATACAATTTATTGCATTAACCTATCATTTTTAGTTTCCGAGATTTTTAACATTCTTTAAGTGACCCGGATTCATTGCTCTCGAGTGTATTTATAATGAAAACTTTTCGGCACTTCAGTCTCTACGTACCAACTTATAAATACGCGTTTACGATATAATAAATAGTTTTTTTTAATGTAATGAATTTTATTTCTTAAAAAAATGAAGACTATCTCGAAAGTGACATATTTTTAAGAAATATTATTATACATATAGTTTTATGCGCACTTAAGATAAGTGACTTGGTGAAATAGTTTCAGGTATTTTATATTCTTTGTCCTTTGTTATATTATTTAAATAGTAAACATCCAGGCATAACTTGAACCCGCGTCCAATCCCTTACAGGGGGAATATTCTAAACAACTAAATTATCTGGACCTTCCTAGATATTTGAAATTAATACTATATTACGGCTTAAGGCGCCGTTGGAGCCATATAGGTAAGTCCCACAATTCTTGCGAACTAGGAGGGGTAGGTACAGTGAGCTCTGGCTACCCTACTTACCGGCGGGAACACAACACGATGGTTAAAATGGCCGCGGTCTTCTGTAGGGCGGAGGTACTACCCCAGTCGGACAGCTCATTTGGGACGGGAGATACCGTCTCGTGTCCTACCTCCATTCAAGTATAATTTAAGTGGTATGTGCTTATACTTAATACTATGGAAGTGACGGAAAGGATGTGTCCAGTTAACTGAGTTGGCCAGGGTGGTCCCCCTGTAACGGACAAGTCACAGGTTCAAGCCCCGTTCTGGATGTTTCCGATCTAAATCATTGAAGAAGAATGTCCCATTGAATAATAGTACCTACCTATATTTGTTCATGCAGGATGAATATCCTGCAACGTTTATTCTCACGGCTCAACCCGAGGATGGTACAGCCACTGGTAGCCATGCTGCAATTTCTGTTCCACTCGATCGACGAGCTCGAACTCGATGCCCGGGACTTCCCACAACAAGCGGCAGTTTATGGTTTGTTATTTTTTGTTTTAATTTAAATCATTCATACATTCTACAAAGCGCCATACAAGCATCCGGGGTGCGAGGGAAATGCCCTATGAGCCATCTTACGGCGGCGTGCGGTTTTAGTAAGAGTTCGACATTACCTGACTCGTAGACCGCAGGAGGAGTCCATGATGGTTGATGTTGATGTGGGTTTCCATTCCAGATGGTCAAGAGTTCGACTTTATAGTGATAGGAGCGGGATCAGCTGGCTGCGTACTCGCTAACAGACTCACAGAGGTCTCTGGGTGGAATGTGCTACTTATAGAAGCTGGTGGGAATCCATCTATAACCTCCAAAGTGAGTAAAACACGCCATAATTATATATTATATCCCCACCTCCCCAGATATCTCTGAAGATCCTATTGACTTGCGGGAAAGATGATTATGATGGCGTAGCATCTTTTTATTCTATACTACCGGTTAAAAGATTTCACCCTGTATTTATTTAATTGTATCTGTATTCTCACTTTCATTTCAGTATCCAGGACTTTATACATTATTGCATTATTCTTCGTCAGACTGGAACTATTACACAGTCAATGATCAATATTCGAGCCAAACGCTCAAAAACAAGAGAGTTCACCTAACTAGGGGCAAAATGCTTGGCGGGTCCAGTGGCGCAAACTACATGTATTACGTAAGAGGCAACAAGAAAGATTATGAGGATTGGGTGGAACAAGGCAACGAAGGGTGGGATTGGAATACCGTGTTACAATACTTCAAGAAAAGCGAACGACTCAATGACGAAAACATTACCAGAAATGACAAAGGTTATTATCACAACACTAAAGGATACTTGGGAGTATCAACATTTAATTGGAAGAAAAGAACGGACGATTATTTAAAAGCCTTTGAAGAAAATGGCCATAAATTAATACAAGATTATAATGGAGAGGAGCAATTAGGATACGCTACTCCTTTCTTCACAATAGATAATGGTGTTCGTCAACATACGGCTGCAGCTTTCCTCGAGCCTATCAAAGAAAGAAAAAACCTCTTCGTACTAAAACAAACTTTAGCTAGAAAGATATTGTTTAGTGAAGATATGAAAGTTATTGGAGTCGAGGTACAGCTACCAAATAAAAAAATAATAAATCTTATCGGAAGAAAGGAAATAATTTTATCAGCCGGTGCTATCAACAGTCCTCAGTTGCTGATGTTGTCTGGAATAGGACCTGAAGAGCATTTGCGGCAAGTAGGTGTCAATGTGTTGCTGGATTCCCCAAATGTTGGTGGTAACTTACAAGATCACCCCGTCGTTCCTGTAGCTATAGCGGTCGAGGAAGATCCTACATCAATCATAGACAATATTGATATTTTTATGAATAGTAATCAATTTCCGTCGCCAACTTTCATTGGTCATGTAGCTATGGATAAAACTGTAACCGTCCCTGATTACCAAATGACTGTAATCCCTGTAGCAGTTTACTCGCCTGTTATAAAAGTGCAGTGTAGTCATATAATGAGAGTAGATGACCAAGTATGTGATGCTTTATTTGAAGCTAATAAAAACAGGAAAATTTTATACGCAGGTTCCACTGCACTACATCCAGAATCTCGAGGTAAAATAAGATTGAACAGCAGTAATCCCGAAGATAGTCCTTTAATTTATAATGGATATTTTTCTGACGAAAGGGATTTAGAAAATCATGCTCGGTATATCGAGGACTACTTGACTGTGTTAAATACAACGTACTTTAGGAGTATAAATGCTGAAGTTATTGATATGAAGATCCCTCAATGCGAGTCTATACCGTTTAGTAGCCACGCGTACTGGAAATGCTTTGCCTTGAATACAGTGACTACTCTGTGGCATCCTGCAGGAACGTGTGCTATGGCTCCAGACGGAAAAGGTGTCGTAGACGAAAGGTTAAGGGTGAGAGGGGTATCGGGACTTCGTGTGGTAGATGCTAGTATAATGCCAACCATAGTAAGTGGAAACTTGAACGCGCCCACGATTATGATAGCAGAAAAAGCCTCCGATATGATCAAGGAAGATAATGGAATAAATGTATGTGTTGGATTTTAAAGCTATGTAATACCTAATTGTACCTGTATTCGCAATTAAATGATACGTTCTTTCCACTTGAACCCCCCGCTTAAACCCCCTGGGGGGTCCATGGACACTCACTATTTCACTTGAAACCCCCTGGGGGGTCCATGGACACTTACTATTACACTTGAACCCCTTGAAACACTTGAATCTAGGGGATCAAGAATAATAATAAAATTGTATCGTTGAATTAGTGGAATAACAGTATTTACCTATATTGTGTACCTATATTAAGAATCTCATAATTTTATATATTACTTATATCAACTTATTCAAGCGGGGAGTTCAAACGGAAAGAACGATAAATGATTATGGTTTGATTTATTCTTTTTAGATGGTCTGTGAAGAAACTCTTCCCTCCTCTATATACCTACCTATGCCAAATAAATGATAATTTAATACAATTGTACGGAAACTATATTGAGGAAATGGTCAAAATACTTCCTGTGCTTAGTCATACATAATTATACGTAGGTAGCGTGTATGCCGCTCGCCTTGACAGACCTACAGACAGTATCTGAAGCTTGGAAATGAAAATTGGTATAAAACTGTGATATTATAATAAAAGTATGAGCCACCCTTAAGTCTAAGCTGACGCGAGAAATTTAAACATCCCTTAATGGGGGGTACTGGATTCCGTACAGGTTACCGTGCATACCGAGATTAGATGTGAGTGTGTCTATAGATGTATGCATGGTTCAAACAGGCATTAAATGGAGTTTAGGTTCGGTTTTTGCATTTGCTAAAAGTGACGACATCGTATCTAGTAGGGATGCTAGCGATAACATTTCTATTTTGTCGTCTGTTCCGTGGGTTCTTCATCTCGTGTTTGGGAGGTTATGATAGATTAATAGAAAGGAGGAAAGCGCAAGCTTATTTATGGACGGCCTGACTGGTTACACTGTTTAGGGTCTGGGGCCTTAGGTACTACGAGCTCTTAATTGCAATGCAATATGCGAATGTCACGAGAGATGAAGCTATGCACCGTTTATGGGCAGCCTTTGTGGCGTAGCGGCATAGTGCGTGACTGCTACGAAAGGCGCAGCCGCGAGTGCCGCGAGTTTCAGTGCCGCTGCTGGCTCATGTCATTATACTTTGTGATGTGACCAAAGACGATGATAGTTATCATCGTCTTTGTTTGTGACAAACATTTGGAACAAATTGGAACAAACATCGCCATTTCAGAGATTACCTCGTTGAAACAGTCAGACCTAATTATTTCAAAAAGAGCATCTGTAGGTAGGTACCTATGTACCTACTTACATTTAAAATTCATTATATTAGGAAATTTGTACTTAATGCAATGCATACCGACTTATAGTTTGTAAAATGTATTTGTTATTAAACTTAATGTCTTGATTAACCAACTGTGGCGAAGTCGAAAGGGTTATAATGTTTTACCTGTAGGTATGTGTGTATGTTTGTCCATCCCTATGTTTCCATCTTCACTCATCAATAGTTGAAACGATTTTGGTGTCGTCGTTATACTCGTAGTGCGTAAATGTCACATCACATCACAACTGTGTAAATAAAACAATCTTTTTTTGAGTTTTTTATTTTTAGAAATAAATTAACCACTTATATTTAATCCATTATCTTCCTTGATCATATCGGACGCTTTTTCTGCTATCATAATCGTGGGCGCGTTCAAATTTCCACTTATTATGGTTGGCATTATACTAGCATCTACCACACGAAGGCCTGATACTCCTCTCATTCTTAATCTTTCGTCCACCACACCTTTTCCTAATGGACCCATAGCACATGTTCCTGCAGGATGCCAAAGAGTAGTTACTGCATTCAGGGCAAAGCATTTCCAGTATGCATGAGTACCAAACGATGCATATTTGCATTGAGGAAAGGTTATTTCTATAAGCTCGGCATTTATATTTCTAAAGTACGTTGTATTTATTATAGTCAAATAGTCTTCGATATACCGAGCGTGATTTTCTAAATCTATTTTATCGGAATAATAACCATTGTAAATTAAAGGTTGATCTTCGGGATTATTGCTTTTTAATCTAATTTTTCCTTTAGATGCTGGGTGCAATATAGTTGTAGCTGCAATCAGAATATTCCTCTTTTTGTTAACATCAAACAGATTTTCACATAATTGAGTCTGAAGTCGAAAATAATGAATACATAATATTTTTAAAAGAGGTGCGTTAATTGATACAGGTAGAATTGTTGTTTGGTAATCAGGGACGGTATGAGTTTTGTTCATAGCTACGTGACCCAGGATACATGGAACTGGAAATTTATCTAGATTCAGCAATACATCTAAATTGTCTATAACTAATGATGGATCTTTCTCGACTGCTACAGGTACAGGGACCATTGGATGATCTTGTAAGTTACCGCCAACATTTGGAGAGTCCAACAACACCTTTACACCTACATCCTGCAAGTGTTCTTTGGGTCCGATTCCAGATAACATCAGTACTTGAGGACTGTTGATAGCACCAGCTGATAAAATTATTTCCTTTCTGCCGAAAATTTTTACTATTCTTCTATTAGGTAACTGTACTTGGACTCCGATAGCTTTCATATCTTCATTAAATAATATTTTTCTAGCTAAAGTCTTTTTTAGTACGAAGAGATTTTTTCTATCTTTGGCAGGTTCAAGAAAAGCTGCAGCGGTGTGCTGTCGGACCCCTTCGTCGATTGTATATTGAGGTAAGAAGTATCCTAATTGTTCGTCTCCGTTAGCATCATCTATTAGTTTGTGTCCGTTCTGTTGAAAGGCTTCTAAATATTGTTTGGATTTTTTCTTCCAAAGTGGTCTTGTGACTCCTAAATACCCTTCAGTACTATGATAATTGCCTTTGTCGTATTTGGTAGAAGTAGCATCATTGAGACGTTCGCTTTTCTTAAAGTAATGTAGAACTGTATTCCAATCCCATCCTTCGTTACCTTGTTCGACCCAATCCTCATAATCTTTCTTGTTGCCTCTAATGTAGTACATGAAGTTCGCTCCACTAGATCCGCCAAGCATTTTGCCTCTTGTTAAGTGGACGCTTTTCTTCACGTACGCTTGACTCGTATAACCATCATTCACAGTGTAATAATTCCAATCCGATGATGTATAGTCGACGAATAGAAACAGTCCTGGGTACTGAAATGGAAACAACAAAATGTTGGTACTTTGAATCATATGCCTACTCGTCCTGACTATAGTTGTTAGACATGAATAGACTAGACACCGTAAAGCATGTACCTAACTATTTGTATTTATTTTCGTTTTATTACAACCCAAGAAAAAGTTAACCCCAATTGAACAACTGTTAACTAAACTATATTCCTAAATAGATAGATCAGAAAATGTGAACATCCAGGACGGAACTTGAGCCAGCGACCAGTTCCTCACAGGGGGAATACTAGACACGTCCTAGATATTCAAAATTCTTCGATTTTTTAGGGCTTAGGGCACTAGTGAAACCACAGACAACCTTTGTGGCGTAGCGGTAGTGAACGCAGCCGCTGCGCAGGAGGCGCGGGTTCGATCCCCGCACAGTGCAAATAGTTCTATGCATGAATATGAGTATTTGCATTGGTCTGTTCGTGCCTCGAAGAGCACATTAAGCCGTCGGACCCGGTTGCTATATAAACATCTATGGCAGTCGTTACGGGTAGTTGGAGCCCTAAAAAGTCTAACAACAACTGTCTAGCTGCAATGCTTCGATATCGCCTAATATCACCATTGGGTTATGAAGGTCAGATGGCAGTCGCTTCACGGAAAATATCGAGGTCCAGCCAAATCCGCAGTTAAGACTGGTAAAGCGGACCCCAGACTCCGAGGTGAAAGCTTTGGATGCGACTGGAATTAACGCTAGGTTGAAGTTGAAGAAGTTAACTAAGTATAATATATGAATGGGATATGATCTTAAACGTTTTTATAGGGCTAATCAATTTTTTCGTGTAGTCATAATTAAAATTAGCAAAATAAGCTTCATGCTTAGTGGTATACAGATGGTTCTATAGACGGCCAAAGCAAACCTATGCTTCGTACCTAACATAGGTACCTACTTTTGTTGCTTAGACACCTAGTGATGCAGTTGTCTAAATTCAATTAAGCTACTTACTTTTGAAGCGAAGGGTGGATTTCCTCCAGCTTCTATAAGTAGCACATTCCACCCAGAGACCTCGGTGAGTCTGTTAGCGAGTACGCAGCCAGCTGATCCTGCTCCTATTACTATGAAGTCGAATTCTTGACCATCTGGAATGGAAATAATGTGCAATGAAGATTTGGTAGAAAATCAATTTATACTGACCACCGAATCACTGCCAAACTCGATGCTCGATTGGTATCCATGGGGACTGCTTTTTGGAATGGCAACCGGAACTCAAATCGAAACGAACTAGCCGAATTTTACAATGTTTTTTTTTTTTTTATATTCAGTCCGTCTATTGACTTAACCCCGCTGGATGGTAAGAAGCAAGGGCAAAGTCCAGACGAGTTGTTTTTATTATCTTACTCGGTTATCACATCACCTAGCCGCAAGTCCCTTCGTGGACTCTGAAAACAACACGCTCCTTTTTGGGTAGTCGTGTAGTAAGGATTAAAAACGAACCGTAAACTTGCGCTTGTTGAGGGAAGTCCCGGGCATCTAGTTCTAGGTCATCTATCAAGCGGAAGAAGAACTGCACCAAGTTTACAATTAGCTGCGCTGTCCTCGCGTTGAACAGTGAGAAGATGTGCGTTAGAATATTCATCCTGCTTGACAAAAAGAAAGAGAGAAATAGTAAATTGTTTACGGGCAGAAAGAGGTAGAAAGTCAATTACAAACAAGGGTGTAATTTGAGGTCCGATGCGCAGCGGAAGGTCTTCTTAGAGCTTCTCCAGAAAGGGCGAAATCGCCGCGAATCATTTCGAGCGAATTCATTCGCGGCGTATCGAGATACTAGGCGCCAATACATCACGTCCACAAGCATCGCGCGAATTCAAAATACGCGCGTAAATCGCGTGCACTACGCTAGACTCTCGACTCGCGCGTGATTCGCGCGAGTCGAGATACTAGTGGCGCCTTGTTGCGCCCAGTTAACGCGCGAACTCCAGAGCGAATGCACGTATTCAGGGCAATGGAGCGCCAAAATTTCCCCAAATGCTCGCGCGTTCTTACGCTCTTTCTGGGCGCAACGGTCGCGCGTCACACGCGCGAGGGAAACGCGGCGATTTCGCCCTTTCTGGACAAGCTCTTAGGATGGCCCGGGCCACATCTTATATTACAAGTGCCGTTTTAATGATCGAGGTATGCGAAATTGAAACCACTTACGCGGTAAACAACCATGCCCACTTGTTGGGCAGCGGTCACCATGGCGTTTGGATTATGCAATCAGGGTCTGGGGTCATCACATTAACGCTACCAACCTTGTAAGGACCTTCTAATATTGGCGAGAAGGAGGGAAAGTTAACTTACATTATCGTAAATAATATAAAATAATAAATAACATTTACCTTTATAAAAAAATGTTACAAGTTCACACACATAAAAAAATAACTAAATTCAATAAATAGTTTTTATGTTTTTTTCCATTACCACCGAATTACGTACGCATACCGGTAGTCGATTCTCTAGGGCTACAGCTGTTACCACAGAGACTTGAAGTCTGAACAATACTTACTAACAACTTATTTCTGGGAAGGCAAACAAACAACTGTCTTTAATATTATTAATTAAATAACATAGTGGAAGGAAGTCACGCATATCTACGAGTAATTAAAAACAACCTTCGTAATAATTATCCTACTATGTGTTATATAAAATTATGACCTAATTACTAAGGTGACTTCAAGTCATTGAAATGACCACAGTGTTAACGAGCGTTTAAAATTTCAGCTGAAAAAAAAGAAAAAAAGTTAAAAAAAAAACACTAAGAGCGGTACTTTCTCGGGCAAACATTATCTTACATAACTCTGTCTAGCATAATGACTTTGAACCCGCCCTTGTTAGAGCGGGTACACATTAGGCGCTTTCAAACGCGCGCTTTGCTAACGCGCGTTTTAAGAGTTAACGCTCACCGAACGCAACGCCGAGCGCCTATGTGTACCCGCTCTTATTCAAAAGTTTTCAATTTTTTTTATTATTAAGTACCTATATCTACCCTATTTTAATTTTGTTAATTTTAACATTTACATATTTTTTCAATTAATTGCAGGTACAAAGTCATAGTAGTTAATTAGTCTCAATTTCTCTTTAATTTAATTAGTTATTTATTTGATTAACAATATCATTTTATTTTTAAAACGTAGGTAATTATAGTATTTCTAATTTTTGGATTGGATAAATGAAATGACATGCATGTTCTGTGTTTTGTATTTATGTGTTTAAATTGAGATTATTTGAGAGGTACGCCAGCTTGCAAGGCTGGATCCTGAAGATCTTGGTGGGTCTCTAGGGCTTTTTCATTGCCATGCATGACATGCGCCTGCGTGAGGGCCGGGCACGATGCGAGCTGCTCACCGCACCCAGAGTAGATAAATAGGTAGCTCTTTGTACAGCTTGCGTGCGTGTGGCGCGCATGACAATAAAAACATGTAGGTATGATAGATATGTATTGTAGGTATAGTGCACGGCATCTTCTAACTTGGCAAGGTTTTGGAGTAGTGGGCCCACACTACCTACTCCAAAATCTTACCAAGTTAGATGCCGTGCACTATACAATAGTTTGCGGGCGGCACGGCACGCATTCGTGCCCGTCTCGCACGCGGGCGCAAACATGCACAGTAATGAAATAGCCCTTACAGATACTAGGATTTTCAATTTACCTTATAGATTTTTTTTTTTAAAGAACATTAGACTTCGTCATTCACAAATAAATTAAAATACCTAATAACGAACCATGATTTTTATTTTGCAAATTGACTACATGTTGAATGTATTTCAAACAAGTTACAATCAAAATATTCTTATGCGAAGGTTTTTGAATGTTAAGGTAAAAATGATAATAAGTACAAGTTTATTAAAATATATATTCTGCACGGAACCAGGAAAAGTCTAATCGCCAATAGGCAGCAGTTATGAATAATTTTAATGGTCATAATCGTGAACCTAAAACACCATGGACGGAATGCGTTGAACAATATTATACAACTTTGCTGACGACACTAGAGTCGGCCCACTTTCGTATGCGTATAAGTCGGCACGCACACAATACACACTAGTGACCAGAGTCCTAGTACCTAGTCAGACACTAGTCACTTTCTGATAAGGTTCATGGTTAAAACAAGCTACTGAAGCTATTGTCATGCTACTCGACACTTCAAAAAAATACTATTTAATTTTGGGCTTTACTGTCATCAGTCTAAAGTCTAAAATTGAATAATAACTTTAGAAGCGAATGAAAAAGTTTAATGAATTTTAATTTGATTTTAGACTATAACTGTACAACGGTAAAGTCTACAATTAAATAGCATGTTTTAGTTTAGAGTGTCAGTGGCATGACAGTGGTTTTCCTTTAGCAGAATCGAGGCCCAGTTTAACTAGCAAATAAAAAAGCAAATCTTGAAATCCAAAATTCACTCACACATGGTTAGATTGGTTCATGGGATTGCATTGGTTAGCCACCGTTTATGACCGTTTCAACGCTTTCCGTTCTTACGTAGGTTTTATTGTTTCATGGTCATAATTAATATTATTATTGTTACGTTAATTAGAAACAGGTTATATAATTCATTCTATTTTTTGTTTAGCTTTCGTCAACTGTGACCGGACCAGTTTTTTTAATGGGTATAATTTGTAAACTGGTTGGGTTTTTAACACACCATAGTAACACCATAATAGGTAATTAAATTTTTAATCCGACTTTTTTAAACCACTTCGAAAAAGGAGGCGGTTCGGATCTGGATTTTTCTGTGGACATTAGACAGGCGAATTTGCAAAATTGGCCGCATACCTACTACTGAACGGATTTTGATGCGGTTTTGGTCAGACTTAAAATCTTTTGCATAGGTATTTGATCACAATCGGTTCAATAGGACCGGAAACGTAATCAAAAAACGCGAAAACCGACGTCCACGCGGGTGGAACCGCAGCATAGGCTAGTCTGTAATGAATTTAAATGTGAAATAATATCGTGGAATATTAATGGGTCAATCTAAAAGCTGTTTAAGATTATACAAACGAGTTATTTAAACTAAATATCGTCATGAGTATCGGTTTTTCCCACAGAACAAAGAAGTTTTTCCGGATCAGCTGTAATGTTTCGCAAGCATACCTACCTACATTAGTACTATTAATTCTCGCTCTCTCTTTTCGACGAAGCCCTTAGGAGTCTACTTAGTTAGAAATCGTCCCTCTTGGCTTTCCCATGGGTAAGCTCCGACAATATGGTAGAAGTGAAGAAGCCCTCAGTAGCTAAAGATCGCCTTTGAGCTCTGGTACAACTGTAGTACAACTATGTAGTTCAACTAGTTGTACAAACGATACACTGCCAATAAGCAGTTGTACTAGTTACCAGGCCACCTTGTTGAAGGGTTATTTGTTTAACTATGCTAATGTATACTGGTCACTGGCAGTACCTATTTTTTGTTTTTTATACTACTTAGGTGGCAGACAAGCACACGGCCCACCTAAGTTGTTGAGTTGGTAGCGATAATCGAGATACGCTGAATTTCATCTAAAATATTGTCTAACGTGTTTAATTAAAATCCTTCCAAGCAAACTTGAAGCTCGCCCGTGTGGTTAGTTTGAATCGACTTGCAAATTCGTTAAAAAACATTTTTATAACCGGATCATTGGTTATCATTACTTTCCGATTACAATCTTCTATGAAGGTCGTTTTGTTTTAGACAAGTCTAACTGGCTTCCGTCATAGGTGATATATGAAAATTTAAGGTGGGTCTACGCTAGGCGAGCCGAGCACGAGCGAAGCACACGCGGCATCGTCGTTCGCGGCGTCAAGTATGACGTACAACGAATCTACAACAATCACTGTCCTCGAAATTCCTTTGTGTTCCTTTGTGTTCCTTTGTGATAAACCTGAAAAAAGGCGGAACGCAGCAGAGCACGAACGAAATGCTCACAGCGCGCTCGTTCGAGGCTTGTAAGTTGGTCCACACTTAGACGAATTGTGTGCTTCGCTTGTACTACTCGGTTCGCCTGGCGTAGACCCACCTTAACGGTGATAGGAATTCAGTTGGTGTTTGAACTCAGTATGATCAGTTCGGACCTTCAGTCTAAGCGGTGACGATCAATAGCTTTGAAGTAGTTGAAATCAATAATTGATACAGTTTCAAGTTCAAATATTTTTTTAATAATTATTTTTTTTATTACGGTACTGAGCGGTGACGATTTTACAACCAAGCTTTGAAGAATTTGAAATCAATCGATACTTTTAAATTCAAATACTTATTTTTTATTTTATTTTTTTAATTCGAGGTGCTTACAAGTGTAATGTTGTTACTGATGTGTGAAACTTATTCTTTCAAAGTTTTAATTTACTGTAACTAAAGTTTGAAAAGCTGGATTTTGATATCTGAGAGAGAGGAATCTGAGGTAGGTAAATATTTTTATTATTATTTAAACAAAAATGCAAGTTTTAAAATAATCATACATACCTACCTGGAAGAAAAAAAGCGCTACCAATAGAATTTTATTGACATTAATGGGTACTTAAATTTACGACTCTCTCGTTTGAGAAACTTGTTATAAGTAATTTAGGTATAAATCATCGTACTCATTTTAGCGTTGTGCCATTGTTGGCTTTCATCTCGAAGCCTAAAAAAATTGGTTAGTAGATATATCGATAACGATAGGTTCGTTATCCATAGGTTTTTTAGAGCTTTTTAGTAGATTTTGCGTAGAGAACGATCGGGCATTGAACAAACTTACTTAACCTTTTTTCCTCGACACAAGTAATCTTGTGCGTAGGATTTTTTTATACCACGTAGGTGGCATCAAGCCCACCCACCTGATGGGAAGCGGTCACCGTGACCTATGGACGTGTGCAACACCAAGGGTATTACCGGAGCATAAGTTAGGAAGTCAGATTGTAGTCACTGTGGTAGATTTTGAGATAAGCCAAATTAAGAGAAACAGTACGGGAGCGGACTCGAGCTCCAAAGTGCAAGCTTTAGATTAAGCCGAGACTAGCCATCTGATGATGATCATGATCTTAATGATTTTTGATCGGAAAAAGTGATCATCCAGGACGAGACTCGAACCCGTGACCCACCTCCGTTGCCCGAGTGTATAGAGGTTCCGACCCATGACACCCTAACTCGCCTTCGTAGGTACCTAAATATCTTTTTGTTTATGTAAGATTAGAATAGAACTCAGAATAGAATTTTATGTGTACGATATTTTTTATTGTTATGAATATGGTGATGATGATTTGGTATTACTTCACAGAATGAACATTCTAGAACACCTCTTGTCACTGGTCGACGTGAGGGCTATACTGCCGCTGGTAACCCTACTGCAGTTCCTTTTTCAATCCTTAGACGAGTTGGAATTCGATGCTCGGGACTTCCCACAACAAGCAAACGTTTATGGTTAGTGGCTGTTTTTTTTTAATTTTGGATGTAGGTATGTGGCCTCATCCTGCAAGCCGGTATATCTTCTGATTGATGCTTTAAAAAGTTATGATAATATTATCAATTATCAAAAGAGTGTAGGTACTTTTGGGGTCGGCAGCGCGAGTGTGACGCCCCTGGTTTTGCACGCGTCCATAGGCCACGGTAACCGCTTTCCATCAGTGTGGGCCGTGTGCTTGTCTGCCACCTAAGTGGTATAAAAAAAAAAAAAAAAAAAAAAACTTCCTTAGGAAAGGCTGCGTAAAATTTTTAATTCTATTTCCATTCCAGATGGTCAAGTTTTTGACTTCATAGTAATAGGAGCGGGATCAGCTGGCTGCGTACTCGCTAACAGACTCACCGAGGTCTCTGGGTGGAATGTGCTACTTATAGAAGCTGGTGGGAATCCGCCTACAACCTCAAAAGTGAGTAAGCAAAATTAATTCGCAAGATTTACATGCATTCATTTGGTAATTGTACCTCCCATCAAGTCAACAGGAAAATAATCTCAGGGGGAGGAACCCCAGAGGAATTTACATCAGCAGCTCTACTAACTCCTTCTCCTTTTTTTAATGTGCGGAAATCCTCATGGATACCCGAGGCAGGTTATGTCGGACTCTTATCGACTAAAACCGCATGCCATCTTGGGTCTTAATGGGGATTGTTTATTTTTTTTTAATTGTTATAAAATGAAAACCATTTCGAGGAATAGGCTTACTGATCACTACCTATTACTTAGAAATGATAAAAAATCAAGGATTATTAGTATTTCAGGCTATATATAAATAACCTTTATTTAACCTTCAAATGACGTCATATTAGGCGAGATGGAATGAATGCCTTAGCTTTAAATATGAACATAGAGAAAATTTTTGTGACATTTAAAGGTACAAATGTCATAAACGTCAAACACACAATAATAAACATAAACATAACCTCACTCAAACTCAATCCTTGCGGCGTTTCTTTTCTTTTATTTCGATTCGATTGCAGCAGCCATTATACACATAAACAACGTTTATAAGAAGAATAACCTCAATCTGATCAATCATAACATCGTCAAACTCAAGAGTGATTTCGACTGTTTAATTTGGATTATTTTATTAACTGCTATTAACAATGGTATACAGAAAGTGCTTTGTTCCTACTTGCAAGAACGATACTAATAATAGTCCAGACAAAATTTTTGTTCGTATTCGAGAAGACTTGCGAGAAAAGTGGTGTCGTGAAGTCAAGGCGGAATATTTTAAGGTTTACACAATGTATTGTTGTGAAGACCATTTAGAGGTAAGGATTTCGAGATTAGGTTACCTATGGATACTGTTTTTATTCTCATGGCCTGCCATTAATAGTTACAATAATTTGTTTGTTTATTGTAGCCCTCGGAAGATTTAACAAACTATTACCAGTGTAAATTAATGCATCAAGAACCCAGGCTAAAAAGTACGGCTTCACTACGCAATATCACCCAGGATACAAGAGAAGATTCATCAGTATTACAGAAGTTACTGTTACAACCTGCAAGCACCAGTAACCCATTGAAAAGAAAATGTGAGGAGATTATGATGCCTAGTACATCTGGTGCAATGACGCCTAGTACATCTACGTGTTCTACATTACCAATAAAGGTATAATATCTTAATAATCTATGTCTTACGCCTTTATTTCGTCGTATAAAACAGAAACAACAGCCTGCCATCTGCTTCTTGTCCTTACATATGAAACAAGCTTCCTCTACTGTTATTAAACCTTTCATGCAATCATACCTACTTGTTTTGACTGCATTTACATTTTAATTTGATCAGTACAAATGCACTCTGCATTCAAAAACCTGCAAATGTACTGCAGTAGGTACATTAGACATGAATTACTCCGGACAGCAACTTTTTATTATTACATTTAAGTGTAATAAGTAGTTGTGTGTTTTTAGACCATAAGAA
This sequence comes from Lithosia quadra, assembly GCA_963576445.1. Lineage (NCBI taxonomy): Eukaryota > Metazoa > Arthropoda > Insecta > Lepidoptera > Erebidae > Lithosia > Lithosia quadra. The sequence goes on along the minus strand of OY754880.1, from coordinate 15,168,666 downwards.
GCAGTTTGGATAGGTCTTTTGATGTTCTATTATTACACTGCCCTAATAAACTTATTTTATTATTTTTCAGATAAATGCTGCAACCCAGTGTGAAATACAGATGGTAGACAAAAGCACAAACTATAAAATTAGAAAACATGCTACTAATGTTACTACAGTTGATGTGCAGTCTTCACAAGAAACATCTTCAGGAGCTACCCCTTCTTTATTTGGTTGTACCTACGTCAGAGACAGAGGAATCCACAGTATGTGATTCTAGTAGCAATATGTTTAAAAGCAGGAAAATCATGTTAGACATAATTTTAAACAAGCCAAAGATGTATTTGGGTTTACCTAAACAATATTTTTGGCTTATAGATTATATTGTTGAAAAAAACACACAAAAAATGGAATCGCTTCAACTTATTATAACATTACTAAAAATAAAGCAAAATGACTCTTTAGAGAGAATAAGTGATCACTTTAATATATCCAGATCAAAGTTATCATCAATGATATTAACTGGCATTGAAGCATTGGGTAACTTTTTTCAAAATTTTGTTTTTTGTCCACAACCCAAACAAATAAAAGAAAATTTACCGTTAGTTTTCAAAATAAGATATTCAGATGTACAGATGATTATTGATTGCTTTGAAATTCAAATTTCTAAACCCTCCAATCCCCTGAAGCAAGCTCAGACCTGGTCGCAGTATAAAAACTGTAATACAGTAAAATATTTAATAGGCTGCACTCCTAATGGGTTCATAAGTTTTATATCAAAAGGTTATGGAGGTAGAATCTCTGACAAAGCCATTGTGGAAAAAAGTCAGTTATTAAATGCATTAAATCCGAACTCTGTCATCTTAGCTGATAGAGGATTTAAAGAAATAGAGTCTCTATTAAATACACATGGCATGAAACTTTTAAGGCCACCAAGTGTATTTTCAGGTATTAAACAAACCACTTCTGAAGCACTTGAGAGTAAAGTGATTGCAAGCTTAAGAGTACATGTTGAAAGGGTTATCAGACGTGTGAGAGAGTATGCTCTACTGAAACCTCACTCCGTTGTAAACTATAAATATGTACCATATTTGGATGAAATTGTTTTAATTGTTTGTGGGCTAATTAATTTACAAGGGGAAATAATAAAGAGTTATTAAAATATAACAGTATTTTATTTTAATATAAATACCTACACATTCTACACAGTGCTATCTACACCGTGCTATCTACACCTAAAGCACAGCTTATTTTGCTTGTATTATGGATGGGTTTTAGATTGAGTACAAACATACTTACATAGTTCTTTTTGTAAATATATACACATTCTACATAGAAATGCAAATATAGATATTCATGCACATAAATATTTGCACCGCACAAGAATCGAAAACGTCACCTCTGACTTAGCTGTTGAATGTTTCACTTTGTCACTTATTTAGCACTTTTCAGGAGTTTTGGAAATACATATAAACTCCAAAAATTTTCTGCCTGCTTTATTTTATTCTTAATAAATACGTCATCATAATCCACCCAAACAACATGAATATTTTGGGAAGTTTCAAATAATGGATCCGCAACACAGAACAATCCTTTCTTCTTTTTGCAAGCCAACATTTGACACAATATCTGTGTCTTGAATTTTTCAGTGACTTCATCATTTTTAATATAAGTTAGGACAGCTTTCTCTGACGTTGGACATTTTACTTCTACTACAAAGTCCTCCCCTACTCCATCAGGCGATGCTCCCAAAATTCCATTAATCAGAGTAAATCCAGACTTTTCTATTCTTAGGTTTAATTTTTCCTCTACTGCTTGGAGTACTCTACTTTCCAATCTCTTTCCCCGTTGTATGGCTTTAGTTTCGGGAACTTTGTATCCGCCTAATATCTGTTGAACTAAAGCTCCATCTGTACTGCAATGGGCAGCTTCATATAGTTTAGAAGCTGTTAACCTTCCCTGACGTATACTGTGCCAATACTTACTTTCAGCTTGGTTGACTGTTTTTGTACTGATTTCTTGAATGACATCATTGTTAAAAATATTATCTAAATATTTTGTGAAGTTATCATAATCATGCACAGTTTCATGACTAACAAATGCTAACATGATGTCGAAGATATTCTTTGAATTCGATTGGTTTCCTTGTGTAAATTTTAAAATTAGCGAGTTACTTAAATTTCTACTTCCACATTCTTCTTGAAATTCACGTAGAACAGTACTAGATTTTGGAATCAGTTTCGGAATCTTAGCTTTCGGAAATATTTCTTTGCTAAGAACATGTTCTTTACTGGCACTAGAAAGCGTTGGTTTGATCCAATAACATTCAACCGCAGTTGATGAAGGTTCTGAACTTTTCTTTGCTAGCCAGAAAAGGAGTAGAAGCGAATGTTTGCAACCACCTGTAAAGAAAGAGATATTGTTATAAGATCACTACTAGTTATTGTTATAGGTATGTATATATATTATGTAATATCAAACTGCCTTTTTAGGTTTTACAAATAGGTACCTGCAGATGCTGCACAGTCTTCACAGGCTGCATGAGTAATGGTATTGGTCTGTTCGTCAATTTTACATGTGACCGTGTATAGTTTTTGACATATTCTATGCTCAGGAACTACTTTGGCAGTAACTACACAATCACTTCCTGTTCGTTTTACTTTAACATATCCCACAGCGGTGTTGATATAAGAATCTCGAGATGACCTAAAACACAGAGAAGAGACACTTTGTCATTAGAAAGTAGATAGATAGGTACTTATTACATTTCCTTACAATACAAGTCAACAGTTTAAAAAACAAATAATGATATGAAACACAAATGCAGTGATAATCACTTAATAATAGTTAAGAACGAGTTGGTACCCTAGATACCAAAGTAAAAAATAAACTTACATTAAAATCTTTGCTCCTCTTATTTCAGCCACGTTATGCTGGTTGCTCGTAGTTACATATTCTAGTATCATGATATTTTCAACTTTCGGAAGGTTCCGTGAGTCTGCTTTGATAAAAACATCACTCATGGTGTTTGTTTAGTTGTATGTAGTAATATGAGACTTTATTTTATCAGGTGTAAGGTCGAAAGTTTGCAACAAAGAGAATACAATAGTTACTACGTTTGCAAAAGCGCAAGCGCAAGGATGGTAATCCAATGCAATCCAATATTATGTCAGCTCAGCAATGTGTGATTTTTAAAGAGGTTATGTTATTAGGGCTTTGCTCTTGAGACAAAAAAAAACCGGAAAAATCTCCGGAGATTATAGCCGTATAGCTGATCATAACTTAAATGAATAAATCACCGGTAATTTATTCATTTAAGTTATCAATCTAAAGGAAATAATAGTAATGTAAGACATTTCAAATAATAAAAATTTTGACGGATATGAGCTGACTTTGGTTGAAGGTTAAAGAAACGTTACATTCGTTACTGGCCAATTTCTATACCATGTTTTATAAATAATTGGCGTAGAATAAAGTATATTTATAACAAAAATTATCGAAAAGTATCGCCGGATATTCTCCGCAGATTTTTGGAAACCGGTGAAAAATTTCCGGAGACTAAAATCGTCTCCGAAGCAAAGCCCTAGGCTATGTTTTTTTTTTATGATTGACATTTTTGACAACTGACAGCATTGATACAATTTTTAATTGTTAAAATTGAAGCAAAGGCACAATATTTCTATGCCATCAATGACGTCATCGCACTTGAAGGATTAAGATTTTTAAATATTTAATTTAAAAAGAAATACGATGAATATAACAAAAATATTCAAATTAGTTTGTTATATTGCTCTATATTTTCAAGATTTAAAATAAAAAAGTAAGGTAATTTATTTTGGTCAATCCCCATTACCGGGGTGTAAGATTATCTAATGGGAATATCCCTCGACCAGCTGACCCTGGGCCATCTACGGTTTTAAGATGGCCCCATTGACCTCCCAAAGAGGGGTGTGGGGTGAGCATCACTCCACTTGAAGATTCTAAGGTGGTAAAGAAAGAAAGAAAGAAATCATTTATTATTCTGCGCATTAAAATATAAATACAAAATATGGCAGGTACCACTTACACAAGAAAATAAAATAAAAAGAAACAATATACTATTTGAGTAGGTACCTACTATAGAATTTACCCTGTGCAGGCACCTACCTACACTAAACCCATGGACCCAACTGCAACAGAACAAAGGTCGCCTCTCAGCATTATGCTGCCCGCTAATATCCGGTACTAGGGGAAAGGTGTACAAAATGATCCCCCTAAGGGAAAATGCCTGCTGTGTCAAAAATATTAAACCTATAGTAACCATTTAAGAAATTTTAGTTAAACCATTTAGTTATACATATACTAGCAAACCACAATTTTGTAATTTATTTACGTTTTCCAATTAATTAGACATTTTTCAGAAGTTTACTAAAGGATCATTTTGTACACCTGGGTGTACAAAATGATCCCAAGGGTAGGGGTTAAATGATCCTGGGGATCATTTTACCCTCCCAGTTTTAATAAAATATTTGTGTATTATAATCATATCTATTACCAAAAGGAGCATTAATAGGAACAAAAATATTATTATTTTTAACAATAATTATTTATTACAGCCTTCTTATGGAGTTATTATTCTATAATCATAATCATCACAGTCTGAGATCCACATTCTCTATAACAATATATGAATTATATAGGTAGTTTAACTAAAAGCTTTTTGTTATCTTCTAGTAATCTTCTTCTAATTATATTCTAATATAACTAAGAAAAAAGTCTTCTAATTAGACATCCTCACTCCAGTATTGTCGAGTATTTTTTCTATAGTAGGTACCTAATTACGTGCTATGATCTGTAAAAGAATAGAGACTCATATACTCGTAGGAGAAAGACATAAGGATTTATTGATTGAGAATACACAACACAAGAATTAAGTATCCATTCACTACTCCACACTTCACACTCCACTCCACTGCACTCTCCACTTCGCTCTCCACTCCACTCTCTACTCCACTCTTGAGTCCACTCTCCACTGCACTATTTACTCTACTGGTCTCCACTCGTCTAACCAAGACCTATCTAATGAAAAAACCGCATCAAAATCCGTTCAGTAGTTTTTACGTCCATCGAGATCAGCGATGGACGTCTTGCTTAGACTCAAAATTTACCGTATTTGGTTGTAACTGGTTAAGTAGAACCGGAAATATGACCAAAAACGAAGCGTGGGCGAAGCCACGGGTATCAGTTGGTATAAACAGTCACTATATTATTATGTTGCCCAGAACTATGAACTATAATCGTACCAAGTTTGATTAAAATCCCTCCAGTAGTTTTTGATCATTCGTGCGCATACAGACAGACAGACAGAAAGACAAAAAAATTGCATTTTTATGGATCACCAATTATCCCCCAATAGCTATTTTCCTCCCCCCAATAGAATTGACCTCTCTACAGTTTTATTATAAGTACCTACCTATATAGAAGAAGATATAGAAACAACAGGGCAACTAATACCAAAAAAATACCATAATACAATGCAGTGGATTTAACTGTACTGGCAACATTATGAAATTTATGATGCTGAATGTGGCATTATAGATAATATTATACTTATACTAGGTACTAAGTATAAATTATAGTAAGTAGGTATCCCAATATATTAAATCATATATTGTATCCTTCTATTTTTGTAAACTGACAAAATGTTGTAGGTAAAATGATCCCTGGGATCATTTTATACCCACAATGAGTAATCATTTGACCCCAATCGTATTATTTCGAAAACTTCGTAAAAATAACCTGAAACAGCTATCATATTGAGAACCAACACCTGTTCAAAATGTTATTGAAATGCCATAGAAACCGTTAATAAAACAGCTATTTTCCAAATCACAATAAATTAGCAGCAATTTAATATTAATATTCAGCCTAACTTAGATCGAGCACACTGATTTTCTTTTTTTTATCAATTTACTTACCAATAGTGATCACACCGCCATGAAACTTCGCCGAACAACTGAGCGGGATGCGGGGAATACGTTTTTGGCGATTTTAAACAGATGGCACTAGTGATTTGTTTTAAACAGTTGGGAATCATTTGACCTCAAGGGATCGTTTTGTACACCTTTCCCCTAATATCCGTTTAAATATTCTTTACTTTCTATTTCAGTATCCTGGACTACTTCCATTAGTTGATTATTCTTCATCAGATTGGAACTATTATACTGTGAATGATGGATATTCTAGTCAAGCACTCAAGAAGAAGAGCATTCATCTAACAAGAGGCAAAATGCTTGGCGGGTCCAGTGGTGCAAACTACATGTACTACGTAAGAGGCAACAAGAAAGATTACGACGATTGGGTGGAGCAAGGCAACGAAGGGTGGGATTGGTATACAGCGTTACATTACTTCAAGAAAAGCGAACGACTCAATGACTTAACCATCGCCAAATACGACAAAGGTTATTACCACAACACTGAAGGATATTTAGGAATTACAAGACCACTTTGGAAGAAAAAAACTGAACAGTATTTACGAGCTTTCCAACAAAATGGACACAAACTAATGTACGACACTAACGGAGATGAACAATTAGGATATTCCTTACCTCAATATACAATCGATGATGGTGTTCGTCAACACACTGCAACAGCTTTTCTCGAACCTGCCAAAGATAGACAAAATCTCTTCGTATTAAAAAATACGTTAGCTAGAAAAATATTAGTCAATAATTATAAGAAAGCTATTGGAGTCGAGGTACAGTTACCAAATAAAAGAATAATAAAGCTTTTCGGAAATAGGGAAATAATTTTATCAGCTGGTGCTATCAACAGTCCTCAACTACTGATGTTGTCTGGAATAGGACTTAGAGAGCATTTGCAGAGAAAGGGTATCGATGTGTTGCTAGATTCTCCAAATGTCGGCAGTAACTTACAAGACCATCCTGTGGTTCATGTTGCTATAGGGATCGAGAAAGATTCTTCATCAATCAAAGACAATTTAGACATTTTAATGAACGCAAACCAATTCCCGTCACCATCTTTGATGGGCCATGCAACTGTGAATAAAAGTCTGACTGTACCTGACTACCAAACCACTGTATTCCCTCTGGCAGTTTACTCACCTGTCTTGACTGTACAATGTGGTCATGTTTTTCGATTTGATGACCGAGTATGTGACGCTTTGTCCGAAGCCAGCAAAAAGAGAAAAATTTTGTACACAATTTTATCTTTATTGCACCCAGAATCTAGAGGAAAAGTTAGATTGAAAAGCAGTAACCCCGAAGACAGTCCCTTAATTTACAACGGATATTATTCTGACAAACGAGATATAGAGAATCACGCCAGGTATGTTGAAGACTACATCAGCGTAATAAATACACCATATTTCAGAAGTATAAATGCTGAAGTTATTGATATGAAGATCCCTCAATGCGAATACTTGCCATTTGGAAGTCACGCGTATTGGAAATGCTTTGTCTTGAATATAGCAACTACTCAGTGGCATCCTTCAGGGACTTGTGCTATGGCCCCAGATGGAAGAGGTGTGGTAGACGAAAGGTTAAGGGTAAGAGGGCTGTGGGGTCTTCGTGTGGTAGATGCTAGTATAATGCCAACCATAATAAGTGGGAATTTGAACGCGCCTACGATTATGATAGCAGAAAAAGCATCCGATATGATTAAGGAAGATAATGGAATAAATATATTTATATAAATGATTTTTTCATTGCTCAAACCTTCGATATCTTTAAAATTATGCCAGGTAGGGAATGAGGGAAGCGAGATCTAACGTATACAGTGATGAGTTGATGCCATGCGATTTTGGGCATTAATCAGTTGTTTATTCATTTACCTACCCAAAATACCAGGGCATACACCAATCACTGGCCATAAATTGGGCAACCAGACACCAGTATGTATTAGTAAGAAAGAGTGATAATGATAACCATCGGCTGCCTTCTGTGATAATGGTAGTGTAAAATTAGTCCTGTGAGTTGAGTCAGGCCATTGGTTGATTGTTGAATAAATTATAGTGCGTCTAATTTCTCCGAACGGGTAATTCAATTTACAAGTATTATTTTATTTACAATATATAAATTATTGTACTTACATTTACTATAGTACATATACAAGTACTTAGTGTTAGTTATAAAAACTCCTTTTTTGGTTAGTCGAGAATGGAGATAGCTGCATTTCATAATCTATAAAATATTGCCGTGGTGATAGCAGAATAAAACTTATCCTATGAGTCTGTAATGTGATGAGTACATTTAATCAAACGTTTTTAATATTCGTGTTTAGGCTATAAAGTCTGATATTCATGGTAGATAAATAAATAAAATAAAGTATATTTTATTTTTATTCTGTGGTTTGGTTTGTGACTCTGTTGTGTTGTTGAATTTGACTTTAATAAGCTGTCAAAGTTAAAATACTGTAGCTATTTTCGCGATAAAATTTGTATAAAAATAAAGATTGAGTTTGTTTACATACTATATTTATTAATCTACATGAACTTTCAACAGTAGATTTAATTCTTGTTTAAAAGTCATTCGTGAAGCTATTCGATACAATGACTAATCTAGATGTGAGTATTCATTTCATTCTAATGCACTCGTAAACATATTTTTGCATGAATGTGTTTATGAGAAATGTTTGCAGATATTATACATGATACAAAATATATTACTTGCGATATAGTATTGTATAGTTTCGTTACGATATTTTTAATTCAACTTTAGGCTTACAACGTAACAAAAACATCTGACCTATACAAACCGTTACCTAAAAGTGTCATTATGCTTGAGTTTTTAATAAACTGCAATTTATATGAAACTTCTATTGTGAATTATTAAAAAATCAAAAATATTCTGTATGTTCTCAGATTTTTATTTTACTTCAAGTAATGGAATAAATAAAAAAGTAAGCAGAGTCTTTTAGCAGTTTTTAGGTTTTTGTCAAATCTAATTTTATTTTTTAGGTCAGTAACAGTAGTAGCACTGACAGCAGCTCAGGATCTACATCGGACTCCAGCAGTAGTGGTAGTTCCTCAACCAGTTCAGGATCTGGCTCCAGTAGCTCAGATTCCGAATCATCGACTTCGGAAACTCCAGTAACCACAGCGCTTATCCCTCTACCCAAATCACCAACGAAACCCGAAGAGGCTAAGAAGAAAGAGGAGCCCAAGCCACGTAGACCATCAAAAGTGAAAGTTTCATCTTCAAGCGATGATGACGCACCTAAGCCTGCTAGTCCCAAGACATTGGCACCTAGACGGCGTTGTTCTGCTAAACCGAAATCAGCAGCTGCAGTACTCGTTAGAGGTAAAACGGCACAAAAAGTGTCTGCTGGGGCAAAAACCCCTAAACCAACACCGAAAATTGCTTCTAAACCAACACCTAAAACAGAATCAGGTACATTGAAAAAGAAAAGCATATTCTCACCCGATAACAGTTCTGAATCTGAAACTGAAAGTAAGTCTTCTAGTGCGAACAATAAAAGCCCTAAAACATCGCCTAGACCCAAGAGGGGTTCTAGGAAATCTAGTGATGAAAAAGATAATTCTCCTACAACTGGTGATAATGATGATTCGAAGGATTCCAAAGATTCGAAATACTCTAAAGATTCCAAAGACTCAAAGGACTCAAAATTCTCAAAAGACTCGAAAGATTCGAAGGATTCAAAAGACTCAAAGGTTTCAAAGGACTCAAAAGACTCCAAGGACTCAAAAGATTCTAGAGATACAAAAGATAATGTGAAACGTAAAAATGGTAATAGGCCAAACGGACCACCTCCGAAGAAAACGATTGAAACCAAAAGTGCCTCTTCGTGTTCTTCCAGTCAATCCTCTGTGGAGTCCGTATCTTCAGACAGTGATAGTGAGCCCACAATAAAGAAGGAGCCAGTTAAAACCGGAAAAACCAAACCTCCTGCAGTTATTCCAAAAGTAAGTCATAACTTCTGTATTATATTGTCTTGTTATCTAATATCTTTAATTTTTTATTATTGTTAACAGGCAAGCAGTCGTTACGACTGATAATGCCCGTATCCAGCTTTCCTTATTCTGATTCAGTTACCAGTTTTAAACAAGGTCTTGTAATAAGGGGTAACCATATTGTTGTCAGGCAGGTGTATTTTTTACCAATGAGAATTAAAAAAAAATAATACCCAAATAACATCTCACTACCTTGCAAAAACCGCGCCAGGACACGCAAAAACCTCGCCAGGACGTGGAGTTGCGGACAACAGCCCGAGAAACCATACCATCTTACTACCTTTTAATTAAATCAATAAATGACGAACAGTACTAACTTATAATTTCAGCAAGAAAATAAAAGTGGAGACTCCGGTGACTCGGCCGTAGCAACCATGCCTAGGAAACTGACCAGGTCACTCTCAGCCAGAGTGTCCAGGCTAGCCACTATATCAAGACCTGCGCATACTGACACAGATTCAGAAGTTGATGAGAAAAATATAGATAATAAGAAGTAAGTGAATCTCTTATTCTAAAATGTTAAAAAGAACAATAAAAAACTTTAAAATATTTAATCACTAGATGTGAACACATCAGCTAGCAGCTGCTCGTTTACGACAAAAACAAATAAATAAATAAAATTTGTTATTATGTGACTAAAATTTTTAATAAGTATGTGACTAAAATTTGTTACTATGTGACTAAAACTTGTTACTATGTGACTAAAATTTGTTACTATGTGACTAAAATTTGTTAGTATGTGACTAAAATTTGTTGTGTAAAACTAATAAATTGAATAAACATAATCAGTTTAGTATGAACTGAAAATTTCGAATTTATTACTACGTTAGCCTTAGCCATCATGGGTATAACATCTAAAGTAACATACCACAAAAACTTCATTTGCGAGATTCATTTTAGTTCTCTACTTAAGCACTAGATGGCGTTTAGTGTAGTGAAAAATAACCGTACTAACATAACATCACCCAAACAATAATAAAAAAAGGTGTATGATTAACAAACTAACAAACATTAAAACAGTAGTAAAATGTCTCATGTCACCTGTAACTTCATTTTCCTCAAGAAAATTGAAGAGAATCTTTTGCAGTAGCGTCAAAGACTCCAAGAAGACTATAAAAGGGCGCGTGGCCCCGTCCTGGTCGCCTGTAGCGATGCCCACGCCCTCTGAACCTGCGCAACGAAGGTGTCCTGTACGGGGCTGCGATTCTTCTGGCCATCTCGGTAAGATAAACTATTTTTGTAATGTAATTTGATAGCAATTAGATATTTTAAATAATAATATACACTTCTCGTCAGAAAAATCGAAAATTTTTAGTTTATATGATGGACCAAGAGCCCGTGAACCCCAGACTTTCGTTATTTTATAAAAGCTGAAAGTTTGTCAGTGCATGCTCCCAATACAGGTAAGAACGATGGCCCATAATGAAGTTCGGGTCATAGTGGCTTCGGCAGATACACGGTACTAAAGTGTAGCAAGCGCAAGGCAGTGGGTGCGAGTGAGACGGCATCAGCTCTATTGCGACCCCTCACTGCGCATATTATGGATATATAAAATTGGAATTCTTATTCCAATTTTAGGTTTATTGCGATCCCTCACTGCGCATGTATTGGCATTATATAAATGTAATTATAATTCCAATACATGGGCTGTGAAGGATCGCAATCGACCTGACTCGCCATGTCACTCACACCCACTGCCCTGCGCTCGCTCCTACAGCTACCCTTTAGTACCGTGTATCTGCTAAAGCCACTATGACCCGAACTTCATAATGGGCCATCGTTCTTACCTGTATTGGGAGCATGCGCTGACAAACTTTCAGCTTTTATAAAATAACGAAGGTCTGGGGTTCACGGGCTCTTGCTCTATGATAAATCTGTCCTATAATAATTTAATTTTGTGTCCTAACTATTTTAATCTGAATTTAGAACATTGACATTATAATTTGAAAACCTCTATTCACTATTGAACAACATTTGACAATATTCTTAAACATACACATTCACCTGATCTTCAACCTAGCGTTAATCCCAGTCGCATCCAAAGCTTTCACCTCGGAGTCTGGTGTCCGCTTTACCAGTCTTAACTGCGGATTTGGCTGGACCTCGATATTTTCCGTGAAGCGACTGCCATCTGACCTTCACAACCCAATGGAGTGCGTCGCGGGCATTTTGACCGTCCCGCGCCTCCGTCTACTTATCGCCTAAATGTTTCATCCGTTTTCCCTTGTCAGGCGGTACGGCTTCTCGCCACGTGACGTGGGACGCGTGTCCAATGTACCACAACGTGACAGCCCTATCGTGTGTTGCGGCCAACGAAGAACGCGCTTCCGCGGCAGAAGCGAGGCGTAAGGCGCTGCGATTGTTGCATGCAAGGCCGCGGCATCAGCCTACTATAGAACAAAGGGCTTATCAACTCAAAGTGAAGGTACCACAAACTTATATTTGTTAGTTTTGAAGACCGCACTCCATCGTCGACCGCATGATCATTTACCATCAGGTGAGATAGTGATCAGGCGGGCATATCGACCTCTGTGGCGTAGCGGTAGTGCATGCGACTGCTACGCAGGGGGCGCGGGTTCGATTCCCGCTCAGTGCAAATATTTGTATCCACGAATATGTCTATTTGCATTGGTCTGGGTGTTCCTATGTATAATAAGTAGGTATGTATTTACAAAAAAAAAGTATATAAGTATGTTTATAAGCATTCTAGAACCCATAACACAAGCTAGTTAAACTATGCTTACTTTGGGTCTAGAGGGCGCTGTGTAGAATGTCGTAGAATATTTATTTATTTATTTATTTAACCAATAAAAAAAATGCTTCTTCAATACTTGCTTATTAACCGATTAGGCAGTTGCATACATAAGAATACTAGATACTACTCTAGGCTAAATTGCTTGTGTTAGGAGTATTCGTAGCCAGAATTTGAATCTGGGACCTCTCAATTGTAAGTCCAACTCCCTAAGCACTAAGCAACCAGTGCGTTTTTGTTTAAATAACAGTATTACCTAACTAAACATGTTGAAGTATTAATAAAATAATTATCTCAACAGGATATGCGTTCAAAATGGAAAGGCAGCCAAGAACTGCGAGAAAAGCTAGCAGCATCAGGTAATGAGGAGACGAATGAGGACAGAGAACCGATCCTGGAAGGGTTTGCACCTGATTATGACCTGAAGTTGTTCCGGGAGGCACAGGCGTTGGCCGCTATTAAAATAGAGGAGGAATTGAGTGACATACCCACTGATAAAGGCACCAGGTAAGATATTAAAATATGTTCCTATATAAGGGCTCCCGCACACGGGCCACCGGCCACAACCACAAAACGCCACCACTGGCATATTTCCTGTAATTTTCATACATTTTATATGGACTCGCCGCACACGGTTGGCGCCGGTGGCGGCCATACGCTACAAATCGTCGCAGCTTGCTTCTTGTGGCTCGCACCGGCCATTAAACGCCGACACAAAAAGCCGCCACACGCCTCGCGCGATTATCGAAATGTTCGTTGCATTTGTGTACATTCGTTAATGGATGGATGTATCCAATAACTACGGTTTCGTCTTCTACGACGACGTCTTTTTGTCAAAAGTAGCACAATTAAACCTTCTTCGTCAGAGTCCATTATGATAGGTACTGCATGCCTGGGTTAAAAAAAGTAGCAACCACCGACCGCAAGTGTCGACCATCGGCCACAAGTGGCTGTCGCGCGCTTCAGCTACTTTTGTGGCCGTTTCTTGCCTCTTGTGGCGGCGTTTGTGGCTGTCGCGTGTGGCCCGTGTGCGGCTACACTAATTCATACTATTTTTATATGACACTTAGTGGCAAACCAGCCTATGGACCACCTGATAGGAAGCTGTTACAAATATTTGCACTATGCGGGGGATTTTTAATTTATTGACATATTATTGTTCCAGGTTCGTAGTGATGGGTAAATTCATGATGGAGGTGTGGTACCAGTCTCCTTACCCCGGGGACGCGGCGAGGGTCCCGCGGCTGTTCGTGTGCGAGTTCTGCCTCAACCATCACAAGACTGCCACGGGGGCTGCCCGGCACAAGGTCAAGTGTGTGTGGAGACACCCGCCTGGGGATGAGGTCAGTTGAGACAAATATTCGATAAACTCTATTTAATGGTGGAACCATACTTCGCTATTCGCCTATAATGTATTCGATGAAATTCTTATAGACGACTAAACCCTTCACAGTTCGTCATATAAGAGCGACTAAGGCGAATATTCGTGCGAGTGAAGTTCACGTGTATACACGAATAATCTTTCCCCACTTCGTTGTATACACGTGAATAAAGGCGAATAGCAAAGTGTGGTTCCGCCATTAAATACCTAGCTACATTATGAAGCTAGCCTAAATTGTTAACAATAACATAATTTTTTAGTTACCAAAGTAAGAATTATATTAAGTTTTCGTGACTCAGCAAAAACACCTGTCCTCCTTCCAATCATTTATTTAACATTTGACAGTTTAATTTACTATAATCTGCGACTACTAACCACTACTTACTGGTGTCGATTCTGTTGTGCAATTTCACTAACCTTAACTAAAATCTCTAGATTTAAATTTAAATTTAATCTCGATTTACTTATTTCAGGACTATTTTAACCCATTAAATATTACCACGGCCTGCACCTAATTATTTTTGCCATCGACGTTTGAATTGGCTTTAAAGTCAATATAATTAGAGATTTTACTTAATTTTAGTGAAAATGCACAACAAAACACCAATATTCCAATTTTTTACGCTTAGTATATTTCCACAAAAATAATAAACGCAATAATAGTCAACGTAAATGCTAATAAATGGAACCGATTACTGCGATTCAATAAATAACATTTACTGTGAATACATTCGATCCCAACACTAGATGCGATAAAATGTAACTGTTTTTGTTGAGCCAGTGAATTATCGCATATTTCAATTTAAACGAGATATTTAAAGCATTTTAATGTTGAAAAGGGTAGACACATATAATTTGCCATTTGTTTGTATGTTTTTTGGCCGCAAATTTAAAAGTTTATTTTTACAATTAATGCTACAGTTACATTCTGAAACCGCTATCAAAGAGTATAGTCCCATTTTTTATGACGAAAGTACCTTAATTATTATGGGCCTTATATTTTCCCACTCATACACACAAAAAGTTTTGGCAGTACGTTCATCGTGCGTACTGCTAAATAGTGAAATACCCTGCCTGAGTCTGTATTTCCGGAAAGCTACAACCTGGGAGTCTTCAAGTCTAGAGTGAATAGATTACTTCTAGGCAAGCGTGCTCCATCGTCGACCACATCATCACTTACCAACAGGTGAGATTGTGGTCAAACGCGAGCCTATTACCAATAAAAAAAAGACTATATACCCACCTTACCCTACAGGTATACAGAAAAGACAATCTGTCTGTATGGCAAGTGGACGGTCGGAAGCACAAGCAGTACTGCCAGCAGTTGTGCCTGTTGGCCAAGTTCTTCCTGGACCACAAGACGCTGTACTATGACGTCGAGCCGTTCCTGTTCTATGTGATGACCAGTGCCGACCATGAGGGGTGCCATATCGTTGGCTACTTCAGCAAGGTAAGTTATTTGAAAGAAAGAATGAGAAAATATTTATAAAATAAGTAGCTTCACATTTTATTTTTAAAAAATTACTGAGTGTCACAGGTACACAACTCAGCATAATGTTGGGTTGTACCGAACACTGATTTTCAGTTGCAACCCACCTAAAGATACCGCGGCAAGTAAATTGGCCAAACGCGTCATTTTAGGCGATTTTTAGGTCCCCTTTGAGGTATGAGCGGGTCGCGGGAGACGCGGTTGCGCCGTCGCGGACATATGATTGGTCCGTCAAGTGTAAAAAAAGATGTCTCCGAGAGACGTCTTGTAGCGAATCAACGTTCCGTTCGTTCGTACTTTGAATCATTTGATTGGCTCAAAGTGCACGATGCGCGAACTTACCCCAAACCTGGCCATGTTACGTGTCTGTATCTGCCACTGTAACTCAGGAGATAATACTCATGTCATTATTATTTGCGGTTGGGACGCCGGACTGCCGGACGGGTGATCAGCCTTGGCTTGAAGGCCATTTCACCCAAACACTCATGTCACGTGAATAAAGGTGAATAGCGAAGTGAGGTTCCACCATAAAAAAACTCGTGTTATGTGAACGATACTGAACATAATTTTACAATTTCTGCCACACATTATTTTTTAGTTATGGATTACTCTTTTTAAATTATTATTATTATTTTAAATTTGGTATTGAATTATTATTCTAAAATTATGGCTTTGTACGCTTTCTTCTTTCTATGATGTTTTAGTACGCATGTGCATGTGAGTAAATATGGATTGTTTACAAATAATATTACTATACTGTCGCCTTGGGAAATCCTGTAAAGACAAGTGTCTGTAAGAAATTAATAAATAAATAAATAAAAATAAATAAAATAAAAAATTTTTGTTTGCGCGATGTACGCAAAAACTACTGAACGGATCAGACTTAAAATCTTGCGCATGTTTGATCACAAACGGTTGGGTAGAACCGAAGATATTGTCAATGAATCCGAAAACCGACGTCCAGGCGAGCGGAGCGAAACCGCATCAAAATCCGTTTTGTAGGTTTTGCGTCTATCGCGAACAAGCAGATAAACAGACAATAATTCCAAAAAATAATTGTGTTCCCAATCGTTCATATAACATAACCCAAGTATTTTTTTTTAAATATTTTCAATGTCTAGACACACCTACTTCACCAAAAAATAAATGTTCCGGGATGAATTATAAAAAAAAAACGAGAAAAGCAAGGTGTAACTCGCACAAAAAAACACAGCTGTGATTTACACCATCCTGTAAACAAAGCCAGACGGCATGCATGTATAATTTATCTCGTAGACGTCTGAGAATAGACCGTCTGCGGTATCGGAGCGTGGCGTAGCGATCCGTAGCATCGTCTACGGTATCTATAGTCGATCTTTGTGTAGAAACTGTCTGCCATCTTACAAGTGCAATATTTCACAAAGGTTATGATGTTATTATAGTTAAAAATATTTTACCACCCCTTTGGGTGGGTATCGTACAAGACGAGGGATAAGATTTTTCAATAGTTTGATGGCCTCTGTGGCGCAGTGGTAGAGCATTCGACTGCTGAGTTGCAGGTCGTGGATTCGATTCCTGCTCCGTGCAAATATTTGTATAAATGTGTATTTGCAGTGGTCTATCTATGCGACGCATTTTGCCACAAACAAGTATAGTGTACAGCTTCTAACTTGGCAAGGTTTTGGATTAGTAGGGCCCACACTACTCCAAAATCTTGCAAGTTAGATGCCAAAACACGTCAAAATGACTTTACCTCGCCTGATGGTAAGCTAAAGGCACAGGACTGGGGTCAACACCACATACACCGGTAGTGCTGCAGTGGCGGCCCTCAGCTAATACGTATCAATATCACAAAATTCAAAATGTTGCCGACTTTACAAAACCATAATTATGTAGTACAAATATCGTACTACATACTACCGAGTGTAGGACCTCGTACTATGCCCGCCATTCAACGGCGTCGCGTCAGCTGTGAGGTCAACGACCTGCCGGGGGTGAGACTAGGTAGAAAGGGTGCGACACGCCCCCACTTCCTCCCGAAATGCACCCCCTTTCGGCGTGAGTGTGAGTACTGCAATACATGAAAATTAAAGCAGCTTATTAATATTTGGTAGGCTATGTTGGTATTCATAGTAGGGTGGGTTTAGACTGTACGTTCATTCATTGATTTGCAATCAATTATGGGAATGAGTAATGTGTTTATGTCTGGTTGTTTTTATTCTATAACTAGTTGTACCCCGCGGCTTTGCTCGTGACATACTTCGTCCCCTTATCTTTTTAATACATGCCTGTAATTTTTAGTTTTGCAATAAGGTATGGAAATTTGTCCGATTTCTTGATATATACAGGGTGAATTTTTCAAAAGGGATTGGATGGCCAAATCCGAAACTATAAGGAATAGCGAAAAATGGTCAAAGGAGTCACGAGCCCGATTTTCATGAAACTTAAGACCTCATCATTAGATTTTTGAAAAACCAATACTCCTAGCTAGGAATCGAACCTGTTGATTTTGAAAAAAAAACACACCCTATAGGTATTATTACACCATACGATAGTGTTGCTTTTAAGGATCTTATTCTGGGAAGTAATGACATACCGCAAACTAAAGGAAAGAGCTCATTTTTAACAAAATACATTTTATTTTTCTTACATTAACTGATTAATTGTTCCAAAATGTAGACCATTGTTTTCAATATGTACATAGCTGGATTTGAGACCTCAAGGAACGTACTAAATTCAATATTAGAATGTTATTGATTCCGTTTAGAATATTCTTCAAAGAACGTTACAAGTCATCAATTGTATCTCTGTATCATATGTGTCTTTGTAAATTTCGTTTTTGACATACCCCCAGAGAAAGTAACCTAAGGGAGTAAGATCCAGGGATCTCGCTGGCAAGGCACAGGATCATGCCTTGTAATAAAATTGTCGTCAAACTGCTGAATCAAAATCTCTTTTATGCCTATTATGGGCTGGAGCTCAATCTTGTTTAAAAAATAACATCAATCATTACAATCATTCTAAGTATAATTTTAAAACACGGAATGGTTACAATGTTTTCTGGGATTTCGAACGAAACAAATAGATACATGAAACATGAATTTTATTAAATTTCAAATTTTCCTTAAATTTGCCGTATATCATTACTTCGCAGAATTTGTTTCTTAACAGCGACACTATCGTATGGTGTAATAATATAGGATGTGTTTTTTTTTTCAAAATCGACGGGTTCGATTCTCAGCTAGGTTTATTGGTTTTCCAAAAATCTAATGATGAGGTTTTAAGTTTCATCAAAATCGGGCTCGTGACTCCTTTGACCATTTTTCGCTATTCCTTATAGTTTCGGATTTGGCCATCCAATCCCTTTTGAAAAATTCACCCTGTATATTGTATTGTATTTTTTTTGTATTGTATTTATTTATTCATTAACAATTTTTACATTGTGTTTGAACATCGTTTGTACATAGTTGCTACTCCGCTCCCTTGGGTAGTAGCGTAATGATATACGCTTTGATACGACATACGGACTATACCTTTCCAGGTTAAACAGACTATGCGACACAAAAATAGTTTACAATTAAATTTGTACCAGTCGTTTCTGAGATTAGCACGTTCAACCAAACAAACAAACTCTTCAGCTTTTTAATATTAGTCCCGACCCAACTTCACTTACGAGCCGATATACCTATATTGGTTATGAAGGAGGCTCTGATGCAGTCTTTCTTTTCTGCGGGGGAGGGAGGGGGATCAAGCGATAGTTATTCCCATAAAAGCTGTATATACCAAAAGGAGAAGAACTAAGCATGCGCTCAACTCCACTCAGATACTCGTATGTAGACAACATTATGTTTAAAGTAACAATGTGTGAAATTTCCTGTTAAACTAAGATTCACTTGTGTTAGGAGTTCACTCACAAGGCTCCTAATAAGAATTCAAATTATATGTCCCCGGTAGACAGAGTCGCACCCATTTTTGGCACATATAGGTGAGTATTTTGTGTGAGATACTGTGGTGGGATGTGTATGAAGGAATGATTGTTGGGTGTGTGTGAGAAGGGAGTTGTTTTGTGAGTGTGTGTGTGTGTTGTAGGTGATTTTTTCTTTTGACTCCTTATCTATTTCTACTAATACTATAAACGCGAAAGGATTTTTGTTAGTTTTTCACACAAATAATGGCTGAACGGACTTGAAATTTGGTACAGGTATAAATTATTGTCTGAAATAACACATAGGTTTTCCCCTGGATTGGGAAGCAGGATCGGTCACAGAATTACACGCGGGTAAAGCTACAGGCATAAAAATTGCTGACATCAAAATAATTTTAACTGTAAACCCAATTCGCTATTTCAAACATCGAATCAAATCTCAAGCGCGATATGTTTCCAATTCGTATTACAAATATATTTCACTCGTAACAAACGCTTGAGACAGACATCCCACTTCCTATATAAACCCACAGACCTGTGTGGGATCGGAGGGGCGAATACATGGACGTTTAAAACATATGGATGGAACGCGGTGATGAAAACAACCGACGACACTTACCATCAGAGCCTCGATTCTGTTAAAACAAGCCACTGTCATACCACTGACACTTAAAAAATACCGTTAAATTAGTATAATTAATTAATTAATTAATGAAATTAATTAGTATAAAATTAAATTATATTTTGTAGACATAACATAACATAAACTCACGCCTATATCCCCGAAGGGGTAGGCAGAGGTGCTAGCACCCACATTTCGCCAGTTTATGTTTAGGTCCCAATGTAATAGGTGGCGAGCGAATGAATAAGTTTAATGAATTCGTTCCATTTGATTTCAGACTTTAACTGTATAACAGTAAGTCTATTTTTAGAGATTCAGTTAGCCGCCACTATTTTTGTGACACAGTCTCGTCTTCAACGAGCTCTGTCCATAGTAGGTTTATATGTTCATGGGCGAATATTTAAGAAGGGAGTACTTTGACAGACGATATATTGCTTTACACGGGCCTTATGAAACTTCGAATTTTGTTTGAAGTACTTTGTAGGAAGCGTTGCCTTCTTTGATGAATCTAAAAGGCGTTTATAAGCCGGCTTTTGACTATGGGATATAATATAGTATATATTACTAATATTATAGCACAGTGTGAACGGTCTCGTACAAAATGTATGACGAACGAAAGAAATTTATATCTCAAGATGTATTATATTGCATAGGCAAAAACCGGCTTTATATTTGAGTTTTTAGGGTGAAGTTATGGAAAATAACAAATGAAAGGTTACGTTTTTCAAAAAAAGAAAAAATTTTTTTACAATGTAAATAATTTTTCTAATTTATTCTATATATTCCGATCTTCATCCAAGAAAAGCATAGCTCAACAAACTTGATACTGGTTCTAGAATGCGGATAGAACTACTTAAATACATATGCTGTAATACATATTTATGAATACAAATATTTGCTCTGAGAATCGAACTCGCTACCTCTGACTTAGTAGTCGAACGCTATAGAGGTCGTCAAATATGTGTTCATCACGTGGTAGCAAATGAGGTTGACTTGAGGTCCGAAGAACCTCCTTAAACGTGAACGCGAACGTTACATAATTAGCTATAGAATGATGATTTTATCCATCGTCAAAAACTACTCTTTATATCCGATAATTGAGTCCAAATCTTATTACAACATAACATAGAGTTGATTTTCCCATTTACTGTATTTCACTATTGAAACTTTACATACTATACAAATTAATTTAATCCTTATTACTAGCCCTTTAAGGTTTCATTTACATTGAATGTAGTTTAAACCGATTCGTACAGTCTACGCCAGTTGTAGCATCGTAGGTAACGTAAATACGTGACGTAGCTCGTAGACGGTCTACGGCGTAGCGTAATAGTGGCGCGTCGCTGTATTGATGTAAATGCATATTTTGTACGGAGCTTTCACACTATGCTACAACCTTATTTTTTCTTTTGACGTGGAGTACGAGCCTTTTGCGTGAAATTTAATTTGGGTTTGATACAGAAATTGCATTTAGTTGTAGTATTTTAGTTGAGAATTTGATAAGTTGTTAATTGTTTAGTGATAGTTGTTATAGATAATAAGGGAGATCCCTTGTCTATGTATTATATTTACAAAAATAAACATAAATAATATAAATGATTAAATAATTTAGGACAAACTTAACAACATTAATATTTCAAAAAAATAGCATTTTTTTAGAAATATTAATTAACTATCTGATACCCGCGGCTTCACACACGCGCTTTTATTTTGTTACTTTTTGGTCATATCTCCGGTTCTCCTTATTGCAATTTTTAGATCTGACCAAAACCGTATCATAATCCGTTCAGTAGTTTTTGCGTTCATCTCGATCAAACAGACTCATCTACCTGCCCTTGTCCCAATTATTTGGGGTCGGCGCAACATGTATTTTTCCTCCATTCATTCCTGGCAGATGTCATCTCTTCGGTTATCCCCTTCCTTGCCATATCCTCTTTCACGCACTCCATCCATCTTTTCTTAGGCCTACCTCTACCCTTAAAGCCCTCCACATTCATACTTAGAACCTTTTTAACAACATTGCTTTCATCTCTTCTCATAACATGTCCATACCACGACAATCGCTCGCTTCTCAATTTTTCATTTATTGGTGCAACTTTCAAACTTCCTCTAATGTACTCATTCCTTATTCTGTCCATTCTTGTCACACCACACATCCATCTTAACATTCGCATCTCCGCTACATGTAGTTGTCTTTCTTCCTTCGCTTTCAAAGCCAAGCATGACGACCCATACAGGGCGGCAGGTCTGATAATGGTTTTATAAATTTTCCCCTTAAGCTTAAGGGGAAACTGCGGGTCACATATCGTAGCCTTGACCTGCCGCCATTTCATCCAACCTGTGTCAATCCTGTGCTTCACTGCACGATCAATTTCCCCATCGGCCTGAATAAGAGACCCGAGGTATCGAAAATTGGAGCAGACTGGTAGTGGTGCACCATCAAGCACCATGGGTGTAAGACTGGAGAGACCGCCGAAATCAGAGAACATGTACTCGGTTTTGGTTCTGCTGATTTTCAAGCCTACACTCTCCAGTCTACATCGCCATTTCTCCAATCTACTCTGGACGTCAAGCCCGTCTTCACCGACGAGCACAATATCATCGGCAAACAGCATACACCAGGGGGTCTCCTCCTGTAGATCCGATGTCAAAGCATCCATTATCAACAGGAAGAGATAGGGGCTTAGCGCCGAACCCTGATGCAGGCCTACCGCTACACTGAACTCGTCGGTGTTGCCGGCAGCGGATCGTACATAGGTTCTTGATCGACAGTACATCGCACAGATCAACTCTATATACTTCCCAGGCACACCTTTCTCTTTCAGGGCCCACCACAAAACCGTTCTGGGTACCCGGTCATACGCCTTCTCCAGATCCACAAACACCATGTGCAAGTTTTTATGTGCTCGCCTATATTTCTCACCCAGTTGGCGGAGGGCAAAAATGGCGTCTGTGGTCCCACGACCAGGCATGAACCCAAATTGGTTTTGGGTAATCTCGCTTTCTTCACGCACACGTTTCTCTATCACCTTCTCCCAAACTTTCATACTATGCGACATGAGCTTTATTCCTCGATAGTTGCCGCAGTCCTGCACATCACCCTTATTTTTATAGATGGGCACTAGTGAACTATTGCACCATTCATCAGGGATCGTCACCTCATACAACAACTTATTGAAGAACAAAGTCAGCCACCAACATCCATTTTCTTCCAATATCTTCCACACTTCTACTGGAATGCCGTCGGGCCCTACAGCTTTCCCATTCTTCATGCTCCGTACTGCCTTCCTTACTTCGTCTCTATCAATCTCCTTCACTACACCTACATTCACTTGTACCTCTTTTAAATTCCCACTCCATACATTCTCTTCATTCATAAGTCTTTCAAAATAAGCCTTCCATCGATTTCTTACATTATCTTCTTTTACTAAGACTGTGCCGTTTTCATCTTTTATACATCGCACTTGTCTTACATCTCTCGTTCTTTCTTCTCTGGCTTTGGCTAAGCGGTAGATTTCTTTTTGGCCCTTTGGTCCATCAAGAGCATTATATATTTGTTCTTGGGCCTGAGTTCTAGCTATAGCTACCGCTTTTTTGGCCTTTTTGTTCCATTCATTATACCTCCTCTTTTTTACTTCTTTATCACTATCATTTCCTTTTTCTTTCTGCCATTCTTTAAAAGCATTCTTCTTTTCTTTTATAACCTTTTGTACCTCTTCATTCCACCACCATGTATCCTTATCAAAAGCACCTTTGCCTTTCGTTTCTCCAAACACTTCTTTTGCTACTTTCCTGATGCAACTCGCCATTTCATTCCAACATTCATTCACTGATTTATTCGCCATATCTTTCATTTCTATCATTTTATTCACCACTTTCTCCCTAAATTTGCTTGCATACTCTTTCTTCTCTATCAACCTCCATTTAATCCGAGGTGGGGGCCGGTGTTTACCTTATTGCACATCGACTTTGGTTTTTAGGTCTAATATTAGCACTCTATGTTGTTTCACTACCCCTTCACCCGGCAGCACCTTGCAGTCTTTGACACAGACCAATTTACTCCGTCGGATAAGGAAGTAATCGATCTGTGTCAAGTGAATACCACTTTTGTATGTGATGAGGTGCGGATCTCGTTTTTGAAACCATGTATTCACGATGGCCAGGTTAAGGGAGGACGCAACTTGCAATAGGTTTTCCCCATCGCTATTCCGAGTGCCGTATCCCCATCCTCCATGCACACTTTCAAAGTCATCATTTACTCTTCCTACATGTCCATTAAAATCACCTCCTATACATATTTCCTCACTATCTGGTACACTCATCAAAACTATATCAAACTCTTCCCAAAACTTCTCTTTCTCTCTGTCATCGCAACCACTTTGTGGTGCATACACGCTAATCACATTCAGAATCATACTCTCCCATACCACTTTCACAAGAATTATCCTATCGTTCACTCTTTTTACATCCGTCACGCATTCTTTCAAGTTACCATCTAGCACTATACCCACTCCATTCCTTTTTCCATCACTTCCACTGTAATATAATTTATATCCTTCACCAATCTCTCTAGCGCTTGCACCCTTCCACTTAGTCTCTTGCAAACAGGCCAAATTTATTCTTCTTCTTCTAAACACATCCGCTAATTCTCTTGCTTTCCCAGTCATACTACCAACATTCCAACTTGCATACCTCAGTTTTACATCTCTAGTGCTAATCAAACAGACTACCATTCCATAAAAAAAATAGATTTGTGTTCAGAATAGTTCGTTTCAAATAACCCAAGTATTTTTTTAAATGTCTTCTATGTACAGACACAACTTTATATACGTAGGTATAGAAATCAACTAACACATTATGTACCTACTCAAACCTATATTTCCCACGGGATACATAAAAGTATCTAAGTATGTTTATCCGCATTCTAAAAGCCATAACACAAGCTAGTTAAACTATGCTTACTTTGGGTCTAGACAGCGCTGTATAGAATGTCGTAGAAAAAAAAACACTTTCCTTAACAAATTTTCGATCAATCCCCAAACTGTTAAAGAAACTAAAATTAAGCACCCAATTAAAAACACCCTTTATAGAAAGCACCAACTTCTAGAACAATTAATAACACCCTCACTAATACAGAACTCTCCAGACAAAACGTAGACTGATCGATAGTATATTAAGAGCCGGGTTCACTAACACATAACTGATGGTTTAAAAAAACAGGCGATTAAGTTAAATTCTAAATACTCATTGGAGGGATTCTTTGTTATCAGCGGGGAGACCAAATCTTGCGTTGTCAGCCAAGAAACTCTCAACCTGGAGACAATTGACCCTTTGAGAGTCAACAGCGCGAGTGTGACTCCTCTGGTGTTGCACACGTCCAGACCACGGTGACAGCTTTCCATCAGGTAGGCCGTATGCTTGTCTCCCACCCAAGTAGTATAACCCTTTCCTTCAGGGTAAGCAGCGCGTGTGTGACACCCTTAGTGTTGCACACGTCCATAGGCCACGGTGACCGTTTACCATCAGGTGGGCCGTGTGCTTGTCTGCCACCTACGTAGTATAAAAAAAAACAAAAAATAATGTTTTTTTGGCAGTACATTGATTATGCATCCTGCTATTTTAAGAGTGGAATGCGCTGCCTGAGTCTGTGTTTCCGGTAATACCTGGTATATCTTCAAGTATAGAATGAACAGGTTACTTCTAGGCAAGCGTGTCTACCGTCGACCACATCATCACTTCACCAACAGGTGGGATTGTGGTCAAACGCAAAACTATTACCAATAAAAAAAATTGCAAACAAATTGTTCAAGTAAACTGCAAAAAGACGCATAACGGTTAAACTAAAGTTAAATAAATAACGGCCAGTTACAAAACTGACGATTCAATTATCATCGGTGAACACAAGCCTTTGTCTATAAAGTCTGTAAACTGTCACCATGAACCTAAAAAACCTCCGGACGGAAAGCGTTGAAAACAAAAATGTCACAAGAATGACGGCGGCTAATCATGTGTGAGTAAATTTTGGGTTGCACTGTGATTCCTGGATTTTTTTTCTTGCTGTCACTACGGTTTTTACACCATTTCAATTTTCACTACACAAGACAAATACTGTATTTTTATTTGGCGCTACTTAAACTGACTGAAATTACTTTTGCCGCGTTGACTGACTATAGTGTGTGCGTACCGATTTGTACGTATTCAAAGTCAAAAATTATTTATTTCGTATAGACCATTAAACGACATTTACAAAACGTCAAAAATTAAAAATATTTAAGACTAGATAAGCAAATGGAGCATCGGTTCGAAACGTGGCTTAGACCTGAGAAGACTCCGGCTAGAAACTTTTTTGACTTTTTTATTTTTTGGTCCATTTACAATCATTTTCTTAATCTTATTATTGGTTTAAGTAACATAGTTGCGCTAACAGTTCATTTCCAAACTTGTTTATCATCTAAATAATCTTGAATTTTGTATTAGCCTTTTTGTAGATGTTTGACCGATTCTAGTATTGTCAGTTGTATTGTACAACGCGTCGCGTCTATAGTTTTTTTTAGGTTCACGATTGTCACATCTTATGTACGTAAGACGTCTGTCCGGAGGAGCGGGGTCGTTCACCCCATACCCGGACACATCAAGGCACGTACCTACAAACGATTTATCGCGTATTGTTGTCTAGACAGTTTTGTGTGCGTTTTTGGGGGGCGCAGTCTGGGTGCGAGTTAATTTTTGGGGTGTAATTGTGTATTCGAATTTGTATATTGTACAGTCAGCTTCAAATGTCTATGATCATTTTCAGATTTTCAATAGTATTTTTTTGCAAAGTGACTTATATGGTTCTTAATGAAAATGATGTTTAATTTCTTAGTTGGCTCTATTGAATTACATTTAAACTTTGATTACAATATAATGGTGTCGATTCTGTCGCGCAATTTCACTATACTTAACTAAAATCTCTAAATTTAAATTTCGATTTTACCCCGTTTTGCATATTTCAGAACTTTTTAAACCATTAAATATTACTATGGCCTGCACCTCATTGTTTTTGCCAATTTTGGAAACAAAACGTTTGAATTGGCTTTAAAATCAACATAACATTCAGAGAGAATCGACATCAATGAACCATTTTCATGCGAATTTTTAAGTTTGACATCTGTACAATGATAGATTTTTGCCGCTGACTGTACCTACCTGGATTTGGTGAATTATGATTAATGTTTTTGTGTAAAACGGTAGGATATTGGTTAAATTAGAATTTAAGTTGGAAAGTTACGTAAGTTTGTTGGTCTGTATTTCTGTACGTTTGGTTTGGCTCGGCTTGTATGTACCTAACTGACGTTATAAGGCGTATTTAGGCTGCTTTTATTTCAGAATTAAGTGTGCCGGCACTTAGACCGCGTTAATTTTTTTTGCGCGGTAACCTAATTGTCGAAATCTTACGCATTGTAATAAACGAAAGTCCCGTTCAAATCGACTCAGCCGCTGTACCAGAGATTACTTATTACAAACAGGCAAAAAGACAGACAGACAAAAATGTATAGTTGCCCAACCAGAAAGCTCGTTGGGCGTTACAAAATAAAAGGGTTTCGTTTCGTAACGTAACATTTCACGTAACGTGTGTGGTATAGGTTATGGTTTACAGAACGTCGGTGATTTGCTACTTTGAAGTTTGATCCCCTAATGTTACGCTTGCGTTAACAGCTAGGGTTGTGTCTCAACTCTGCAACCTGTAAAAAAAAACTATTTTTTGTCTCGTTTTCTCTGGCGTGGCATCGTGGATTCAATTTCCGTTCAGTGCAAATAGTGACACATATTTTTTAATAATAATAGGCGTTCGGCACAAGCCTGATTATTAGTATTGGTAATATTGTTACATAGTTACTTTACAAGTAGGTACCTACTGTAGCCCTGTAAAAAATTCAGTCAGATTAATTAAGTCATGTAAACATGATTGAGTAATAAACATCTTCACAAAATTTCACATTTATAATATTAAGACATAGGTACTATGTACTTACGTACTTATTATGTGCATGTTACTGACAATTATCTATATAAAAAATGTATATAGAAACCATAACACAAGCTATTTAAACTATACTTACTTTGGGTCTAAATAACGCTTTGTAGAATGTCGCAATTTTTTTTACAATTAATAACTCGTGACAGCCCTGCAGGGTGACAATTTAGCGATGCAAACATCGACCAACAGTAGACGTCTAGACGACGGGTCCTCACTGTTCCTAACGTTATTGCGGGCATTCATTACGTATCGTTCCCGCCAGCCATAAACCGGGAATAGAACGCGGGATTTTTGACTAATATTTTGTTTGCTCATCCATCAGGCAGTCATGTTGACGTGTCCAATGATAGCAACCCATTTATGTCCCACTGCTGGGCACAGTTCTCCTCTCCTCTAACGAGAGAGTTGAGAGGGTTTAGACCTTAATATGATTTCTCTCAAATTTCTTCTAGGACATGATTGTGGATTTCCTCACGATGTTTTTCCTTCACCGTCAGCAGATGGTAAATCATGTGATTAGCACATATAAATTCCACAAAGTGAAATTCACATTAGTACTGTTCGGCCGGATTCGAACTCGATACCTCTGAGTAGAGGCCACGTCCATATCCATTCAGCTACCATCGCGTCGCTGTCCGTGTCCTATATATTAAAAAAAAAACTATTTCGTCTGTTGTCTGCGACGGTAGCAAATGTATAAAGGACTAGCCTATGCCCGCGATTCGGTTCGTGTGCATATCGGATTTTACGTTTTTTAACCGACGTGAAAAAAGGAGGAGGTTCTAAATTCGACTGTATTTTTTATGTTTGTTACCTCAGAATTTTCGATTGCGTGAACCGATTTTGATGATTCTTTTTTTATTTGATAGATGGCACTTGTCACGTGGACCTATTTAAATTTGGTCCCGTTGAACTCGGTTTTGTTTTTACTACATCTCCATTTCTACTCAACCGATTATGATCAAACATGCATAAGATTTTAAGTGTAACCAAGATCCTTCAAACAAAAAAACCGAGTAAACGTACATTTAGTAGTTTTTGCGTCCATCCAAACAGACAAGAATTAAATAAATATTTCTATGTTCAGATTTGAAGTACTCTCTGTTTAGCTGTTCGTTCACGATGGACGCCAAAACTGGGCCTCGATTCCGCTAAAGGCAAACCACTGTAATACCACTGACACTCTGAAAATGCTATTTATTTGTAGACTTTACCATTATACAGTTAAAGTCTAAAATCAAATGAAAAGAATTCATTTAACTTTTTCATTCGCTCTACAAGATATGATTTGACTTTAACCTAATAACAATACAATCTACAATTAAATGGCATTTTTAGAGTGTCTGTGGTATTTCAGTGTTTTGTCTTTAGCAGAATCGGGCCCTTGCTGAAAGGATTTTGATGTAGCCTATGTCCTTTTCATACATAGGTGTAAAATTTCCGTCAAAGCCGTCCATACGTTCTCGACCCAGCAACAATCGTATAAACTTTCGCAAGAACCTGATTTTATTACTATCCAACCGCAAATAGAACTTTCAATCTAGACAGACCTTTGTTTATTTACTAGAAACTATAATAATAAATCCTCATAATATTTACTCAGAGGTCACAGTTTATTTTTAACGTTTCTGTAACCTCCCCCCGCCCTTTCGACGCGCCGTCTCCCCCCCCCTACCCCCTACAGTTCGTCGACCTGATGCTGCAGACAGGACGAGGGTTCGTCTGGATTTAAGGCACTTCCATCTTCAAAGTTTAACTTAAAATGTGCATTACTTACGGCAAATTGTCTGGGATTTGATTCTTAACTGAATCATTTGTGTTATGGAGACGTGCCTTATTTATATGAGTGTGAGTGTGTGTGTGTTAGTGTGTTTATTTTTGGCATGTCTGTACGTAACTACAGGGGTTCTAGGATATTAGTGAGACTCTACATGATACGGATTGCACGTCGCTGCAATCTGTCGAGAGCGTTTAGTAAGTACCCATTGTGTGTGTCTCGTCGTCATCATGTTTTTTTATATTGTTTATTAGTGACCCGGGACCCGGCTTCGCCCGGGTGTAGGTGTGGGTGTTCCAGTTTTCCAATCAAATATATAGCCTATGACACTCACGAATGACGTGGCTTTCTATTGGTGAAAGAATTTTTAAAATCGGTTCAGTAGATCCCGAGATTACCCCTTACAATTTAACAAACACACAAACTCTACCTCTTTATAATATTAGTATAGATTTATTAATTTATTTATCATAAATTATAACTACCATTACAGGCTACCCAATGCGATAGCTAGCACTTAATTACGTCCTATAACTTATTACGTATAATGATGACCTTGTTAATGCTTAGAATGTTAGTACTTAAAGTGGTTTAGATGTGATAACTTCAGAGTTTGAGGTCTTGAATTTTTGTTTAACTTTGTATAGTCGCCCTTGGTATTTACGTTAGTACTATTATATATTCTGTGGTATTAGCTTGATACTAAGGACCCTTTATAAAAATTAAATGTATGCTCTAAAGAATATAAAAGGGGCGAATACGGAACAAAACTTTACAAAAATACTTTTACCAAGATCTACCATTTCCGTTCAATATACCGCGTACAGAACAACAAACAAACCGACATGCGAACCAACATGCGTCAGCGCACACCTACGTCATACGCGTTTATTTTTAAACTTGGAACCACGATACTAGCCTACATGGCCAGTATTTATAGGCTGTATGACGTGGTGTTGCGAGCCAATAAAATAAAACGTGAACCTGTGGCACATTTTTTTTAATATTTTTGAAGTGATAACTTTTTTTAGTCGCTTTGGTAGAGGAAAGTGTTAAGGTGGGTACTGACTAGCGTTATGAGGTGTAATGTAACATGTAACAAAGCAATGAATTCATGAATTCAGCAAAAAGTAGGCAACGAGCTGCTTGTATGGCAAAATGGATTTAGTATATTTATGTAATTTATACTTCTGTACTAATATTATAAAGCTGTAGAGTTTGTTTGTTTGGTTGGTCGAAAGCGCTAATCTCAGGAACCACTATATCGAATTTCAAAATTCGAATGAAAAATAAATTTTTGTGCTGGCTGGCCCGTTTATCGAGGAAGGTTAAAGTCATCAACACGTAGGAGAGCGGAGCAGTACCTAATAATAAAATGTGAACAATCGGGCTAATTTCCATACATTATTGTAGAATTAATAAATAACGGGCATGTATGGGGTGGTAAATGGGTGCCACGGGGGCGAAATATGCTACGGGCGGGTACAGCCCGGGGCACAGTTGGCTTTATAATAAAAGATTTTTTTAAACTACTTAGGTGGCAGATCTCTAAGTAAAACTAATTAAAATGAATTGTCCACAGGAAAAGAACTCATTTCTGAACTACAACGTATCGTGCATACTCACGTTGCCACCGTATCAAAGAAAAGGCTTCGGCAGACTGCTCATCGACTTCAGTAAGTACAACTCCATTCTACTGACAGAGGCTTTTACAGTCTCTTTAAATTGTCACTTTTCAGATCCCTTCGTCATACAGTCTGCGACTCTAATAATATTCGAGTAATGGCTATTAGAAAATGGTGGCCAGGCATTTTTGTTGCCTGATTCTTGTCTTTTTTTATATACTACGTAGGTGGCAGACAAGCACACGGTTCACCTGATGGGAAGCGGTCACTGTGGCCTATGGACGTGTGCAACACTAAGGGTGTCACACGCGCTGCCTACCCTGAAGGGAAGGTGGGAGGGCTTGGAAGGGGTGGGGAGGCTAGGAAGGGGTGGGAGAGGAGGGGTACAGTGAGCTCTGGCTACCCTACTTACCTTTCTCTCTGGCTTTGTGATTTTTGTTGTCTGATTCTTGTCTCACTGGTGGTAAATTATCAACACAAAAGAAATCGTCTAACACGGTCAAGCCGTTCTCAAGTTTTGCTGTTAGCAACAGTAACAGACAATCACATAAATCAAAAACATACACAAAAACATGCAGTGTTTTTGTGTGTGTCTCTGATTAATACATAAATCAGTAACTTCACAGTTACACGTAATTAACTCAAACCTTAAGACAGTTGGCGCACATATAAAATCCATACTTAAAGTATCTGTCTGTCTGTTACGCTTTCACACCTAAACTACTGAACAGATTTTGATAATATTTGATTCAGACATAGACTAAAGCCAGGGAAAGTATACACCTTGTATTGCGAATGGGGGGGGGGGGGGGCAGGAGGGATTTTTAGGGGATGAAACTTTGTATGAAAGTTTGTCATTATCGAAAACTTTCAAATACTTAGGTACTTCAATAGTTCCAACCTGTGAGGTAGAAAATATGGGATAATTATGTCGTATAGATGTCTACGCACGATAACCAACATCCACACAAGCAGAGCCGCGTGCAACAGCCAGTCAAAATTAAAATAAAAGATAGAAATTTAAATGGCACTATTAACTTTGCCCGCACCCCTTATTAGATAGACATAAATTGCAAACAACTTCACCTCTAGCGGTTGTCCGATGAACTCGGCGAATAGCCGCGCGTGCCAATGTCACGGCAATGTGACAACGCCCTTATAATTACATGAATGAGGCCGCAATGTCAACTGTATTAGCACTGGAATAAACTTTGACTTTTGTAGTTAGGGATTGTAGTTCATTTGTGAAATTATCTTTATAGAGAGACAGCTAGTGTCTCCCGCGGCTTCGTCCGTGACATACTAACGACCCGGATTATAGCGTCATCAGCTTGGTATTTACGTAAAATATACCATAAGGCGATAAACAGATGGAGGTGCGGTGCGGTCAAAATGACCGCGACGCACTCTTATTATTACTATCATTAGATTGCATTTAGCCCGCGTATGTTTGACAAGCGACATAAGCTGTTACGCGGACAAATGCAACCTTAAGATCGTATAAATAAGAGTGCGTCGCGGTCATTTTGACCGCCTCGCCCCGCCTTCTGCTTATCGCCTAAATAAACATAAACTCGCTGCTTCTCGATTGCATGCAAGCCATTGTGGTATTGATGTTTAGGGAAATATCAATAGCACCATGGGTATTGGTATTTAGGGAAATATCCACTCAGACGTTCAAGCAAGAAAGTAAGCAAGCACAAAATAGCCGACTATTTGTGCTTGCTTGATTCTACTACTTAAATTTTTGATCATAATTTTTTTTCTCATACCCGGTGCCCGCGACTCCACCCGCATGAATGTCAGTCATCGCAACTTTGGACCTTGTACTCATCAATTGCAATCAAACATACGGCAGATTTTAAGTCTGACCAAGACCGTCTAACAAAAAAACCTGATCGAAATCCGTTTAGTAGCTTTTGGCTCCATCGCGAAGAAACAAACAGACAGACAATAATATATTACAATTTTTATAATAGTATAGATTGCAACACCACCAAACAATTCGGTACCCCAACACCTGTACGGTCAACACGTTAGGTTTGTTTTGTACCCGAGGGAGGCGCGGGTCGTCGCGACGGGGCCGTCGACCCGACCTCGATCGATGCAGTGCAGTATAGATCGGTCTGCCGTCTAGACTCCCCCCTCAGGCTTGGGGGGATGGCGGACCCGCCGTGAGACGTAAATAGGGCTGCTGCGATATAACTAACCTAGGATAAGCTGGTGCGTGTGTGTGCAATTTGTACGTTCGGCCCGCGATGAGGGAAGGGGAAATTGGGGATTCGTGGTTTGGTAATATAACGTGTTTTAAGTTTTAGCGTTTTGTTTAGTATGATTTGATTGTGTTATAGACTAGCTTATGCCCGCGGTTCCGTCGTTGTTTTTTTTTTATATAGGACACGTCAAAATGACTTAACCTCGCCTGATGGTAAGCTAAAGGCAGTCTCAGGACTAGGGTCACCAATACATACACTAGTAGTGCTACAGTGGCGGCCCTCAGCTTGACGGCCTCATCAAATGCTTTTTCGTGTGTGTGGACATTGTTTTTGACAATATCTTCGGTTCTACTCAACCGATTGTGATCAAACTTGCGTAAGATTTTAATTCTGATCAAGAGCTTTCAAACAAAAAAATTAATTCAGTAGTTTTGTGTCCATCGCGGGCATACAGACAAACAAACAAGAATTTAAAAAAAATGTTTAGAATCGTTCATATAACATAACCCAAGTTTTTTAAATATCTCCAATGTATAGACAAGGCTACTTTACAATTATCTAACATAGACGATGAATGGATTTTTTAAAATTTAAATTTGATAAAAAAAATAGTTTGAGCATCATGATTTAGTAGCTGTATAACCACACAATTAGTAGGTAATATTGTAATAATTAGTAATTAACTTAGATGAGAATTTTTATTAAAGAAATAAATTATTTCATTGCAAAAAAGTGTGGGATGTTTCTAATTATTTACGGAATTGTAGGTACTTGTTTTATAGGCGTGACTGTACAAAATTAATAAGCCCAAAAAAAAATTATATGAAACTTTAAATGAAATTTAGATTATTAATTATAAAGATAATGGTCTTAAATAAAAGTGAATAGTTAAAAATTCAATAACGGCTTAATATTTTTTATGTTTTTTTGGATCATCATCTCAAAGCATTTTACACAAGATTTGTCTGCGGGAGTCGCTTTTGGTTTTGTATTCTGTGAGGCTAGGCCACTTGTACTCTCAATATACTTAAGTTCAATCCAAACAGATCACAACTTCAAAAGTATCATCACTTCGCAAATTGTGCCGGTCCATGAATACTGGGAAAAAACCCTCCAATCTTTAAATTCGCTGCCCTGCTACTAAAAAGGCTGAGGTATCACCCTCACACAGTGGAATCAATTTCATCAAGAACCAAGCGGTTCGGTGCCTCTTTTATTTGCCGCACCATAAAGACTTGGAATTCTTTACCATCGCATGTGTTTCCTTCCTCCTATAGTCTCGGGCCTTTAAGCGGGGCGTAAAAAAGAATTTGATGAGGCCGTCAAGCTGAGGGCCGCCACTGTAGCACTACTTTGCCTTTAGCTTACCATCAGGCGAGGTAAAGTCATTTTGATGCGTCCTATAAAAAAAAATTCACTGTCAAATTTCCATCCCATTCCAATGAGCATTGCCAGTACTTAGCCTAACGTATCCCAGAAACTTGGGTAATATTTACACGCTTTCAACTCGTATCCAGTGTTGATTTCATGTGAATGACTCATATAAAGCAAACTATTTAATATAATGTTGCAACATTCGCACCTCGTTCGACTTAGTATTTCATTATTTTCTAACTCAACAAGTGTTTTTATGTGCATTTAGTAGAGTATTGTTAGATTTTAAATAGCTATTTGAAGGCAAATAGCATAATTAGTTCCATCATTCACAGTTTTAAAAATTTTAATCTTTTATCGCTACGTAAATAGCCTGTCGACTTGCGGTTTTATCTTATATCAGAATTAATTAAGTATGTATATATAGAATTTGGTGTATGAGGCTTCATCAAGATCTTTGGGGCACAAGCCAACTTCAAGCCGTTACCTACACTAAAGCCTCGATTCTGTTCAAATAAGACACTAAAATGTCATTTAATTGTAGACTTTACTTGTATACTATTTAAATCTAAAATAAAATATGGCCGCGGTGTTCTGTAGGGCCGAGGTCGGAGCAGTCGGACTGCTCTATCCTACCTACTGCACTAATGGATAGACCAATGTTATACTATTCAGGCTTAATGACTTCACTTATACATTATTTCTTCAACCTAGCGTTAATCCCAGTCGCATCCAAAGCTTTCACCTCGGAGTCTGGGGTCCTCTTTACCAGTCTTAACTGCGGATTTGGCTGGACTTCAATATTTTCCGTGAAGCGACTGCCATCTGACCTTCACAACCCAATGGTAACATTAGGGGATATCGAAGCATTGCAGCTAGACCGTTGTTGTTGGACTTTTTAGGACTCCCAACTACCTGTGACGACTGTCATAGATGTTTTTATGGCAACCGGGACCGACGGCTTAACGTGCTTTCCGACTTCACTAATACATTAAAACCAATATTTTTTTCTCCATCAGGTTACCTCCTAACAAAGGAAGAAGGCAAGGTTGGCTCTCCAGAAACTCCACTATCAGATCTTGGTCTGATATCATACCGGTCTTACTGGAAGGAGGCCTTGCTCAAGAGACTGTGTTCAGCCCCTGGTCCTACGTTATGCATAAGAGACTTAAGTAAAGACTTAGCGATTGCGTCCTCGGACATCGTATCAACGCTGCAGGAGAGGGGGCTGATGAAGTATTGGAAAGGGAAACATATTGTGCTGAAGAAACAGGTACGCTTTTTTTATTTCAATTTTGATTCTGTTCCGTTTCTTTTCTTTTCTTTGCTTATTTATTTACTAGCTGTTGCCCGCGGCTCCGCTCGCGTGGAAGTCGCTTATTGCGTCCACTCCCACTCCCTGCTCCCACTCCCGCTCCTGCTCCCACTCCCGCTCCAGCTACCACTCCCACTTGCACCCTCGCTCCCGCTCCCACTCCCACCCACACACCCACTCCCACGCTCACTCCCACTCCCACGCACACTCCCACTCCCACACACACTCCCACTCCCACGTACACTCCCACTCCCATGCACACTCCCACTCCCACTCCCACACACACTCCCACTCCCACGCACACTCCCACTCCCATGCACACTCCCACTCCCACTTCCACTTCCACCCCCGCTCCCACGCCCGCTCCCACCTCCACCCTAGCTCCCACTTCCACCCCCACTCCCACTCCCACTCCCATAAACCTATTTCTGATGATAACTAATCTAAACTCAAAATGTAATATTTTTGTTAATAAATACAAAAAAAACTCAAAATCCCTATAACTAATAACACCACACTATCCACTAATCTTACTTGAACACCACTGCACAAACTTATTATTAGCGGTTGGTGTAGTAATCGGGTCTAGGAATTGAACCGCAAAATTAAATTTGTCTTTTATTGTATGTACTTTTCCGGGATAAAAAGTATTCAGTGTGCTGCCCAGGATATTGAAGAATAATTATATCAAGTTTCATCGTAATCGGACCGGTAGTTTTTGCGTGATGCCTGAACAAACAGACAGACAGACAGACAGACAAAAATTTTTTTAATCACATATTTGGGTTCGGTGTCGGTCTAGTAACACCCCCTGCTATTTATTTTTTTGATATTTTCAATGTACAGAATTATCACTTCTACAGATTTATTATAAGTATAGATTTATGTACACACACAATGATGCAATTTCTTTTCTTTTTAAGCTATTGTATAGCTTTTATTGCGGGCTTTGAGGGGGCCAGTCAAGAAATTCCGTCACGAAAATAAAAAACTTAACACCCCCCATTGTCGCACAAGTTTCAACCTTATTTCAAGTATAGTAACAATCATTTATGATTAAAATTGAGTGACTTTTGACATAATTGGATGATTGAACGGAACGTTTCCTTTTCTTTTCTCTTCTTTACTTTTCTTTTTCTTTTCTTTTCTTCTCTTTTCTTTTCTTTTCTTTTCTTTTCTTTTCTTTTCTTTTCTTTTCTTTTCTTTTCTTTTTTCTTTTCTTTCTTTTCTTTTCTTTGCTTATTTATTTATATACAAACACAATGATACAATTTCTTTTCTTTTGAAGCTATTGTATAGCTTTAATTGCGGGCTTTGAGGGGGCCAGTCAAGAAATTCCGTCACGAAAATAAAAAAACTTTGAGTGACCTTTGACATAATTGAATGATTGAACGGAACGTTTCATTTTCTTTACTTTTCTTTTTCCTGTCTTTTCTTTTCTTTTCTTTTGTTTACGATTCTATTCTATTCTTCTTCTATCCAATCGCGATAAAAATATAAGAGCTATGCTTGATCTGTATCCAGTGTTTAATTTGACACGTCACGTGTTCTAAAAGTTTGAACGGACGGAACCATAGAAAGGTTGAGAAAGACGCTGGTGGACGATAAGATGACGGTGCGTTATAGAATCGAGTACGGTGGGTAAAACCGCGGGTTACCGCTAGTAATGTATATGATGCAAATATACTTTGCTAAAAGGTTGACAGACGGATTGGCTCTGTCAACAATTGGCATGCACTACCGACTCCGATTTCATTGTTGTATCTTTGCATAAACTTTCACTCATAATGTTGATTAATTTTATTTAGATTGAAAGAAAAATATCCATAAGTTTTCTTGCACTTTGAAATGAAACGGTTTAAACATGTAGTTTTATGATTCGTCCCGGTAGTTTTTGAAATAAATCTTTATAATATTAGTACTTACATAATAGAAAATAGGTTAACTGGCGGACCTATGGTGTTTGTCCCACGTTTACCGCCAAAAACTCGTAACTGCGCATCTAGAGTACATTGCCAAGATTTGCTTAGATCCCGAAAGTTCATGAGGCAACTCTTTATAATATTAGTATAGATGAAAGGTTAAAAAGAAGAAAAAAAAATCTGACACTAAAACCGCAAAATAAGTAGGTACGCTCTCTGAATTCTCGTTACTGTTTACTATGTGTTTATTATTTTTTTGTTATGTTCTCATGTAAGTGACTTTGTATGTCTTATGAGGATAAATTCTTTAAACCTTAAACCTTAACTGGCGCGCCTTTACCTTTTTTTATTGAGTCCGCCGGATTGACTGCACCCCGCCTGATGGTAAGCTGAGGTGCAGACCTAAATGTAGTGGTCACAATTCCCAAGGGATGCCCCAAGAATGGCGGTCTCTATCTAGACAGCCTTGATAGATGCTTTTTCACGCCCCGCTTAAAGAACCCGGGATTATAAAGAGGAAGGGAACACGTGCGAGGGTAAAGCATTGCACCCCTTTATCCTACGTCAATGGATGGATGCGTCAAAGAGACCTATAAACTCGTAACTATGCATCTAGAACACATAGTCAAGCTTAGCCCCATATAACGCGTGGTTTGGTCCAGGACGTGCTGGAGGAGGTGTCCCGGCGGGCTGCGCGCGCGCGCTGCGTGGACCCGCTGTGCCTGCGCTGGTGGGGGGGCGGCGCGCTGGCTCCGGCGCGCTGACGCCGCGCCCCCGCGCCGCCGCGCAGGCAGCTGCGCCCCAACAGCAGCGCCGCGCGCGCTCTGCTGTAAGGGCCTCTGCACCCCGCCCCCCCCCCCCACGCACCGGGGGTAGCCCCATGATCGTACATCCGAAACTGGCTCGCCGTAAACCCAAAAAAATTGTTCTGTCCTGTAAGGGACTGGTCACAGGTTCAAGTCCCGTCCTGGATGATCACTTTTTCCGATCAAAAAATAATTCAGAATAGTTAGCATGTGATTGCTTTAAAATTTCATCCAAAAAATTTAATTGAAAAAATCGTTACTTGGCAAAAATTTTGCTAAACTGATTTTATTTTAGTGTGACGTCAAGGTAATCGCTTCCCATCAGATGAGTCGTTTACTTGTCTGCTATCTATGTGATACAAAAAAATAGTCCCAAACGTACTTTTCGCTTCAAAAGTAGATGCTCATTCACGGAATTCAAGAATTAAAAATCGGTAGAAATATTAATAAAATTGGTAAAATGATTAAGTACAATATTTTTATAAAGATCATGAAATTGTTCAACAGTTGTTCAACACAACTTTTCAGTATGGAATATGAAAAACTTTTTAATTTTTAAATTTCAAAATTATCATTTACTTTTACCGGTGTCTAGAAAAATTTCAACTTCCATTCAAAGTAGCAAAGAGGGACTAATGGCAAGTTCAAATCCTGTCCTGAATCTTGAAATTTTCCGCTTCAAATCAACACACAAAGCATACTAATTGCTTCAAAATTTCACAAACCAAAAATTTATCATTCACGTGCCGTAAAGTTACCACGGATTTCTTTCAATTGCGTTTAAACGATTACTTGACCCGCAATTTCGGATGTGCGTTTCATGGTAGGCCTCTCCGGTCAACCGTCACCGGGCAAACAATGGCGGCCCCGTCATCAAAGGTATGGTGTTTTTAATACAGAACTCAAAGTGGAGTGATTGTGGGGATGATGTGTTTTCATATTTGAACTTGACAGTTAGATTGTTGAAAAACTCTTTGTAGCAGTTAGTAGTTTGTATTTTTATATTAGAATTTTAAACTAGTTAAAAGACTCAATTAAAGTGATATTTCAGTAATGTTTTCGATATATTTTAATGAACATTTCACAAAAGTATTTTCACCACAGAAATGATAAGGTATAGAAGTGCTATGTTACGTGTTAAAAGCGCAAATCGCCTACAGAAAATAAATATATATTAAAAGGAGTCGATTCGCACATTTCCGGCGAGTTCAATTCGTGCGAATCGTCCAATAAGCCCCTTGCGCGTCTGAACTGATAGTTTAATTTTAAGTTTAATTTAAACATCCATTGAAGGGTTGTACAAGACCCCGTACAGGTTACCGCGCATTCAGTTTAATTTTAAGTTTAATTTAAACATCCATTGAAGGGTTGTACAAGACCCCGTACAGGTTACCGCGCATTCCGAGATTCGTGTTTGTGAGTGATGTCTATGTGTGTGTCATTCAAACAGGCATTAAATGAAGTTTAAGTTCTGTATAAGTTTTGTTGCAGTTGCAAGAATTGCATTGCATTTGATAGAAATTGCTAGCGATAACACTTCTATTCTCTTATTAGTTCTGTGGTTCATTGATGATAGATTTTTTTAAATAATAATAAATAAGTGAATTTATAAAATGTAATTGACATTACACTATAGCGACCTATTATTTGTACAGTTATAAATTTCAAACGTATTATGTCTCTTGTAAATTTATGTAATTTGTACTTAAATAATAATACAACAACAAAAATATATAAAAAACTATTATAATAAAAACAGACCGTGTCCGACGACCATCCATGTCCCGTTTAAAGAACTAAAAGATTTTTTCGATCTATTAAAATAAACTCTACCTACGTTTTCGTGAGGCTATCAAACCTTCAAATCGTTCATAGTTTGATTCATTTTCAATTAGATTTTGAAAATTTAATATCTATAAGTCTTCATAAGCTTTGACACGTTTTAAAAACTAAATTTTACTGTATCGGGCTCCTGCCTTCATCTGAAGTAGTGTGTTTCGCATTTATAACCAGTTTATAACCACCCGTCCTTGTTATATTTATTTTGTAAAAAATCGCATCGATCAAAATAAATTAAGCAATAATTTTGTAGAATTAACCTAATAAAAATGTTTATGATATAATAATAAAAACGACTTATATGATAAATGTTAAATATGATTATATAAAATGTACAAATACGATATATAATTGTACAAATTTTAACATCGTACGAAATAATTGTATTTAATTTTTTTTAACAGTTGTGAAGGGTTATTATTTAACCCGATCGAAATATATCCTCAAACGTATAAACTAAATATATATTATTGTACCTACTCGTATATCAAAATATTCCATTATTGATTACAAATAAATGTAGTGTAATCTTATAGACTTCCATTTAAAATAAATAAATATCTTATGCCACTAAATGTAGTTAACCTGTAAATGAACTCGTGTACTTATAACTAATAAATAGTCGTATCAGTCAAGACAGGCTTATTTTAAACGGTCTAGTCAAGGGCTTTATGCAGTAGACTGTACCTCGATACGGCACACATAGTGAGGAAGTTTCTTTGTGGCACTCAGCATGAAGTGCGTAGACATATTATACACTCTCGACCAATAAAATCGCAGAAAAAAGTTGTCACGTGACTAAAACGTCATCTTAACCTCGCCTCTCTTTTTTCTGCTGTTTCATTGGCCGAGAGAAAAGAAGACATTATGTCTACGGACGCCATGCATACAAGTAGTACAGATGCATCAAGCATTTAGCATTTTTTCGAAAATGTCATTTTTACAATAATATTTTTTCAAAAAGTACCATATAAAATTAAAAAAAATGTAAATAAAGAGATTAATGTTAATAATTAATATTGTAATTATTCTGAGGAATCTTTTTTTTTGTTAAATACACAAACTGCGGCGAAAAAAACACTCATTTTTTACCGACTGCAAAAAGGAGGTAGTTAGTGATAAATTCAGCTGAATACCAATTGTGTACCAATTTTAATATTTAAATTGTAGGTATCGTGAATGTGGACATTATTTCAATTAAAAAATAATGTCCACGACTTCATTATAGATTGAATTCGATTTTATATATTTCATTCGGTATATTTTATTTTCTTTATATTTGTATACTCATATAAGAGAAATATATAGGCCGGGTGTACTTATTACCTCTGCGTCTCGCCCTTTCCAAATAATTGTACTCATATTCTTACAAGCCGATAATATTTAAATACTATTTGTATGTATAATGTATATTCTAGAGGTAGGTACCCATAAAAGTTGTGATTAGGTATAATTATTTAGGATGTAAAATATAAATAAGAATAAAATAATGTAAACTTCACTAGTTATCTTTACAAATGATATTAAATTAAGTATTAGAATTCGAATATTGTAGAGAAATCTGTAAATTTATTTAGTAATAAGTAGATAATTATTTTTATTTTGCATATTATGATGAATTATTTATAGGTAAATTTTACAATTTATTGTTTACGTTTTCCTATTCATTTAAATATTACTATTAATTACATATATATAATAATTTTTCATTTATTCAATAAATATTACTATTGTGTTGAATGTTTTATGGCACGTTACATTTATGAGAATATTGTTGTAAGAATTGTAAATATTTTGGCAGTGTAAATGATTATAATTATGTAATAATAAATGAGTGGTTATGGCTATTATTTTCATTTTTTTTCTTGGTGACTTACTAGTACAAGGTACCATGACTGGTACAGGTGACAATGACTGGTACCAGTAACAATCATTATGCTTTGTACCAGTTATTCGTAGGAACGTTAATTGTTACAAGGCACTATGTTTAGTGCAAAGGACGATGATTGGTACTTGGGACAATGACTGGTACAAATGACAATTAATTTTTAATAAAATTGAAAACTTCTTCGGCAGAATATTTAGGACATTTAGGGAGTACTGTAGATAGACCAGGTTGTCGTCCTATTTAGAGCTCCAATTACTATGTCAGTTCAGCCATTTTAAGTAAAATAGTAGACAATCCCTTCCCTTCCTTAAAGACTCAGGTTATTGTAGTCCGCAAACACAGATTCATGAATACACCCCACTTCCCCCCACCCCCGGCTATCAGGGACGGTTATGTCAAGTTAACCGACAATACCACAAACCGTCTCGAGTCTCATATACCAGGGTTACTTACCAGGGTACACCCCGGCTAACCCTTGGGCCATCTACGGCTTTATTATGGCCCCTTCCGTCGTGGTAACCACGTCAGCTGTAAGGTAACCAATATAACTTGTCTCTACGTCAAAACAAAGTTTGCCGGGACAAATAGTTTATAATATAAGTTTAGTTATGATTATGATCCAGATTTCGTCAGTAAAATATTTGACATAATTGTGTTAAAATAGTTATATCTCTTTATAATACTCACATGAATGTACCTACCCTATTGTCATTTTTGAATAAATAGGCACTCATGGTGCACGGTTCGATGCATATGGATGAGTTCGTGACGTGTGTGGACCTGCCGTGACGTGGTTACCACTATGTACTTTAATTCCAATAGGCTTTTTTAAAAAA
The DNA here is from genome assembly GCA_963576445.1 of Lithosia quadra. Lineage (NCBI taxonomy): Eukaryota > Metazoa > Arthropoda > Insecta > Lepidoptera > Erebidae > Lithosia > Lithosia quadra. The sequence goes on along the minus strand of OY754880.1, from coordinate 15,124,951 downwards.
ATCATCATTCTCTAAGCCTTTTCCCAAATCAGGGTCGACTTTTCGACTTCGGCGCTAGAAAACCCGAGATACCGTGTGGTGTTTTAGTCGGTCTAATTCCGACATAACCGCAAGCAGCGGAGATGGTATCCGTGGGGATTTCCGCACGAAAAATGGGGCCGTCTTTTCTGTTTAACTACGAAGTGGCCGAACTTCGATACTTTTCGAGAAGCGACTGCCATCTGACCTCCACACCCATTGGTGATATCGAAGTTCTGTAGTTAGACCAGTTGTTGGACTTTTAGGCCTCCAACTACCCGTAACGATTGAAAATATTGGCCGCTTTGAATTTCGATTCGATTCGATTTCGAATTCGAATTTGAATTTCTGTTTCGGTGTGTGATCAATCGCGTTTGTTTGCGAATCAATTATATCGTGTTTGCACAACAATATGATCAATATTATTGACCGGATCGCGATATATATTATCTGTCACCAGCCTCACTCTTAGGCGATAAGCCGATGGCGGGGCGGGGCGGTCAAAATGACCGCGACGCAGTCTTATTTGTACGCTCATAAGGTTGTATTTGTCCTCTTAATAGCTCATGTCGCTTGGAATAATATAATAAGAGTGCGTCGCGGTCATTTTGACCGCCCCGTGCCTCCGTCTGTTTAACGCCATAGGTACTATTCAAAAGAAATTTCGTGCTAGCCCTACTGAAATTGGGACAAGGGCTCGGAGAATCTTGACTTTTGTTAGAGAATTACCGGTTGATAAATACCAGTAATGACGTTATTGAAACATCAAAACACAACTAGAATTTATTATTTCTCCTACGTGTCATCCATAAATCATATTATCAACATTCATTAGCTATTAATGTTCGCATTATCACTTTAATTATCCGCAAGTGCCAACGAACTCCGAGCGCCAAGGTTATGAGTTGTGAACCACTTTTTTATTTATGTTAGCCTATACCTGCGGATCAACCCGCGTGGAAGTAGGCTTTTGCGTATTTTGACTATATTTATATACCTATACATATATACAGAAGACCGCGGCCATAATAACCATCGTGTTGTGTTCCCGCTGGTAAGTAGGGTAGCCAAGAGCTCTCTGTACCCCTTCTCCCCCCACCCCTTCCTAGCCTCGCCACCCCTTCCTTCAGGGTAGGCAGCGCGTGTGTGATACCCTTAGTGTTGCACACGTCCATAGGCCACGGTGACCGTTCCCATCAGGTGGGCCGTTTGCTTGTTTGCCACATACGTAGTATATAAGTACCTAAAAAAAATCTCCGGTTCTACTCAACCGTGTGATCAATATTCGTAAGATTTTAAGTCTGACCAAGACCTTTCAGACAAAAAACCGTATTGAAATCTGTTCAGTAGTTTTTGCGTCAAGAATTCCAAAAAAATATTTTTGTGTTCAGCATCGTTTATATAATATAACCCAAGTATTTAAACAGTTTTATTAACTCGAACTGTTTGTTTGGATCAAATCTAGTAATTGATATTTGACCCCCTTTCAGTTGTCTGATTTGTCTGATATTTGGCAGAAGTAAGTATTTAGTTCTGATGAAAATATAATTTAAAACTGTTTAACTTAGAAAAGATTTTTCATACTTTGTTTTTAAATATCCCCATGGCAGACACAGCCACTTTAAAATTTTATAATAGTAAGACACGAGTTTAATTCTATATAGGTACGTAGTAGGTATATAGGTATTGTTAAAGCCGGCCTTGGGAGCGTATTTGAAAATAACGTTGGTAGTTTTACGCTTTCTTGTTCGTTGTGGCCTCGGCCTGCCGTTATGGTCATAACAATGCATGCATAACACTGTTGCCCGCTACTCTGTTCTCGTGGTGTACTGAAATAAATTTCCACGACATTTTCTCTTAATTTTCTGTCCCTAGGTATTCAGGTAAAGAATTTTTCTTTCCATACAAGGTATCTGTGTAATTGAAATTTGACCGCCTTTCAATAGTCGGATTATTCTGATATTTGATAAACATCTTTCCTTGACCCAGTGGCGTAACAATAGGGTGGCAGGGGTGGCAAAATGCCACGGGCCCCCGACCCAAGGGGGCCCCGGCCCAAGAGGCCGCGAGCGCAAAAATATTTTTTAGCATTGTAACTAAGTATTTTATTTTATTTGAAAAGTATATTTTTATAAGTTCTGGGCCTAGATTGTGCTAAAGGCAAACCACTGTCATGCCACTGATACTATTCAATTGTAGACTTTACCGTTATACAGTTAAAGTCTAAAATCAAATGAAAAGAGCTCATTAAACTTTTCGATTCGCGCTACAAAATATCATTTAAGTAATTTTAAACTTTAACCTGATAACAATAAAGACCAAAATTAAATGGCATTTTTTGTAGTGTCAGTAGTATGACAGTAGCTTGTTTTAACAGAAACGAGGCCCTGTTTAAATCTAAAGTGAGACAACTAAAGACCATACAATTTCAAGTTAATGGTTAAGCATTTCAACCAACCTCAACAAAAACATGTTGATTCATTTTTAGGGATGTACATTTTGTAGCTACATATTACCAATGACGAGTAATTTTACTTATGACCGTCAAAAACCGTCAATACTTCAACCTAAATAGCACATTTCTATTCATTTTAGAACGCATCCATAGGTTTCTACAAATATTTTGTCGCAGTACGTTGCCGTTGGTAGCGCAGGCGAGCTAGCAAACACTATGTTAGGGGAATCCCGGGCATGGAGTGGAAGGACCGACTTGGAGTGGAAGGGCCGACTTGGGCAACCAAGCGCTGGGAACGCCGTTGTAGCAGCGGTAAGACCCGTCATGGAGGACTGGCTGAAGAAGCCTCACGGGGGCCTCTCGTACCGGCTGACGCAGGTGATCTCTGGTAAGGGGTGCTTCGGGGATCACTTGTGTCTGATTCGGAAGGAGCCAACGCCCGAGTGCCATCACTGCGATGCGGGCGAGGACTCAGGGCTGCACACGGTGGCCGAGTGTCCGGCGTGGGAGGTGCCGAGACAGGCCCTCCTGGCAGCCCTCGGGGTGGGAGTCCTCACACTGCCGGTGCTGATCGCAGCGATGATGCCGATTGCGGACGCGTGGTCGTGGCCGTCTCCTTCTGCGAGCAAGTGATGCTCGAGGCGGCGGAAAAGGTTCGGGAGAAGCTGCACAGAGCTCTCTCGGACGGGGCGGGCGTGGACGCCGAAGGAGTCGGAAAAATTGTACAAAGGGTGGTCTTATCGCTGTCTGCGATTTCTTCCAGACAACCAGTATGGACTCAGATTATGACAGGGAATACGATAGGCTTTTTATCCCGGTAATAGGTCCCTGGGAGTTACAGGAATGAGATCAGTATTTTACGCAGGCGAAGCAGCGGACATAGGCCAGAGACATTATTTGTGTGTATTTAAATGTTACAAACATTGCATGTGCACCGTCTCAACGTTGTTCTAGGTTGCATCTAAGGCTTTCATCTTGAAACTCAGGGTTCACATTCTCCTTCTAATTAGTCTTACATTGGCTTTTATGGGGGCAACTGTCTTCTAATCCCCCAGTTTCGAGTGGAAAATCGGCTGGCTAGCAGGTGAGCGGTGAGCCTATCTTAGACGCCGAAAATTTCAGTTAAGCCATATAGGTAAGTACTCTAGTTGATATTATTCGGGAAAATACCTTACATTTAATGTTTATGTGTGGCATTAGATAAAAATTTCGCGTTACAAGTTATCAGTTAATAAAATATACTACGTTACAATACCAACAAATACATATTCGAAGGCTAACCTTTATCATAGGTACTAAATATTTCTTATCATACGAGAGAGTTATCATAACACATGTGATACTATGAAAACGTGCTCCTTCATTGTAAATACAGTCGCCATCTGACCAAAATTATCTGAACACTTAGGTCAAGAGTGTATCTTCGTTCCTATTCCTAAGTGTTCAGATATTTTTGATTAGTAGTTTGTATAGAAATTATTGACAAGCATTTGCTCAGATATTAACGAGCTGATGAATGTTCAGATATGAATGGTAACTTATAGTGAATGGAAGTTATTGACATTTTAAATTGTTCAGAAGTATTTGTTCATCTTGTCTGCTACAATATATCTGTTGGCGACGACTGTACCTACCTTTTTTTGTCCTGTCCATTTGAATCTTTCACCAGGGACCCCGGGTATGCCCTAAGAAAAAACTCCTCAGGAATCCTGTGAGACTTCGAACACCAGCCACAGTACAGGTGGTCTCGCCGTAAAATTTGGAGGCAACCCCTCTCCACTCTCAACAGTGCGCGCGGAGCACGTCACCACACCGTCTCGGACCTGGTTCAGCAAGAGCTAAAGGCAGCCCTACCCCTCGCCCTCAGGCCTATGCTCATGGAGGCCGGATCTTCTCCAGCGAAGTATTGTAAGTACCTAGTTACACCTCATCATAATTTTGACGACCTCTGGTAGTGATTAGCGGTAGTGGCCGTAAAGCGTTCGACTAGTAAGTCAGAGGTAGTAGATTTGATTCCCATTCAATGTAAAACATCCATTCATACAAACTTTTGCGACTATAATATGGTGTGATCGTTTACTTCAAAGGAAGTTGGATCTGTATTGTATGTATTCACGATTATCGCCCGTTTAATAAACTGATTTTCATGTGGCTTTCAGAAAAGTATTTTTTATATTCTGGAGAAGGTTTTAATATACTTAACCGACTTAATAAGTAGGTAAGTCGTAGCTATTGGCAAGATGTTGTCTTTGTCTACCCCAATGGAAAAAATGCGTGATTTGTATGTATGTGTAGGTGTATTATGTAAATCGGTACTATTATTTTATCAAAACTTTTACTGTTACAAACGAACAATTTCATTCATTTGTGACTATAGATATACCTACCTATAGGTTACAAATAATTGAATTTACTTATTTATTACAAAGGTTACAGAGAACCCTATGTAACAAAATTGTTATTCTGCCAAATAGGCGCCAATAAGTCACGACAGACAAAGGAATCGTGTTCATTATCCAACTACAATAAAACAAATATCAAATAAACACAGGGTTGCCATTTTTTGATTTTGGAAATCTAAATAATTCTTGATTAAAAAAATTACAGTGGTTAAGTAATTGCTGCTTCGATTTGTACAGTGTTTTTTTTATATTGGACACATCAACATGACTTCACCTCGCCTGATGGTAAGCTAAAGGTAGTCTCAGGACCGGGGTCACCACTACATAGGTACACCGATTGTGCTTCAGTGGTGGCCTTCAGTTTGACGGCCTTATCAATTGCCTTTTCACGCCCTGCTTAGAGGACCCTAGACTATAAGAGGACTGACTGTATAGGGGCTATAGCGTTTTCGCTAATCGGAATTATCGAACTTTGCGCGGACAAATGCAACCTTATAATCGTACAAATAAGAGTACGTCGCGGTCTTTTTGACCGCCGCGCCCTGCCTCCGTCGGCTTATCGCCTTATGTGAAGCTTTCGTCACGTGACTACTTTGGTCGAGAGAAAATAAGACATTATCTACCATGCTGAAGGGGCTGCAATAAAACGTATTTTTATTTATTTAGGTATTTACACGGAACAGTAACTACAAGGTTTTTATTTGTCCGTTTCCTTTTTTGTATTTATTATTGTGTATTATTTTTTGTACTTTTGTATTATGTAGTCCTATTCCAAATTTTAACCAGCTCCGTTCAGCTGTTTTCAAACATTTTCACAAACTTACATATTGTTGATATGTTACATACACGTATATGGTTGAGTATTAACACATCAATATTCCTTCTTTAAAAGAAACGTCCATTGTTAATTAAATGAAACCATGGTTTTTTGTTGCATCAAACATGATATGTTATGACGATATACCAAAATATTATATTCGGACAGGAGATTACCTCAAATGTTCACTTAATGTTGATATAGAATGGGTTATACCAAGGCCATGTTAACCTGCAAGCCTTTACACCTGCCAGCCGGTACACATACAACCCGGTAAATATGTAAGCCGGCACACCAGCAAGCCTGTACACCTGCAAGCCGATAGTATAAAGAGCACAAAGAAAATTGTGTACCTAAAATTTTTTATTTTAAATATCCTGTTTGGCCGACTGCCTATACTTCTGTACTATTCTATACTACTCTATCTTTAAATATACCTACGTAAGTACTATAATTGAATAAAAACAACGTTTGAATTCTTGTTTGACTGTCTTTCTGTCTATTTGAATGAGGTACCTAATCTCTGGAACGGTTGGACCGATTATGTCACGTCTTTCGCTGGCAGATGGGTTATATTATAAGGCGTAACATAGGCTAAAGAATAACAATTAGGGTTCCGTACAAAAAGCACGCACCTTAGATAAAACTCTTGCGTGAAAGCCCTATACAAAAGGTTGCGTACTCAGCTTTAGGGTTGAAAAAACGCGCGGAGGTCGTCGAATCGCCCTTGCTGTCTCGACAATGTGAACCGAGATGTTCACCCCGCGACCTGCGAAGGTGACATGCGATCAAACCTTCAAGGACCTTTTGTTACTATCTGCTATAAGTTTTAGATATTATGTATCTCTTTGTTACACTCAATTCCACCAAGAACCAAGCGGTTCGGTGCCGCACCATAAAGACTTGGAATTCTTTACCAGCACATGTGTTTCCTTTCTCCTATAGTCCCGGGTCCTTTAAGCGGGGCATGAAAAAGTATTTGATGAGACCGTCAAGCTAAGGGCCACCACTGTAGCACTATCGGTGTATGTTTGGTGAGCCCCGATCCTTAGATTTTACCTTTAGCTTTCCTTTAGGCGAGGTGAATGTGTGATGGAAATGTTGACGTGTTCAATATAAAAAAATAATACTCATGAGGGTCTTTACTCAACCCGAGGGGGCCATCTCGAATCCGGAGATGGCCCGGGTCAAGCCGGGGTGCGAGGGAAATGCTCTTTGGGCCACCTTACACCCTGGCGTCAGAAGACCCTAGACGGCGTGCGGTTTTAGTCGGTAAGAGTCCGACATAACCTGCCCCGCTGGCCGCGGGGTGGGTATCCATGAGGATTTCCGTACGGAAAAAAAAGGGTCTTTACTCAGATTAGTTGGGGTCAAACTTTCGTTCTAACTACGAAGCGGCCGAACTTCGATATTTTCTGTGAAGCAACTGACATCTAACCTCCACAATCCACGAAGGTTCAAGAAGGGCATTAGAAGGTTTTTACAGGGTCGGCAGCGCGAGTATGATGCTCCTGGTGTTGCACGCGTCCGTAGGCAACGGTGACCGCTTCCCATCAGGTAGGCCGTGTACCACCTAAGTGGTATAAAAAAAGGTAACATGCGATTAAATCTTCGAGGACCCTTTTGTTGCTATAAGCTGCAGGCACAAAAGGTACATTTATTTTACCCCTTTTTCTGTTTCACATCTGTTACTGACTTAATTAGGGTATGTGGTCTACCTCTGTCTACTCCTTTGGGAGTATAAGCTTGAGTGTACCTATTTGTAATGATTATAGTAAAGTTTGAACGCTGCATGGGAATTCACAATCATTCCATTAAATAAAAGAATAATTATAACTACGTTTAAAAAACCGACTTCACAAACTAATATTTTTTACTTTTTAGTGCACAGAATGGTACAGAAATAGAAAAGTACCTATTTATGAGGTTTATTATGTACAAGGGCATCAAAAACCGAATTTTTGCCGTAAATTTGACGATTTCCCCTCGATTTTCCCAAGATGCCAGCATCAGATCCTGATACCCTGGATATGGGACTACCTCAGAAGTAGCCTCTTTTAAACAAAAAAAAATCTAAATCCATTCATAATTGGCGCCGCTATCGCGTAACATACATACAAAAAAAATAGCGTACGAATTGAGAAGAAGAAGAACTTTTTTGAAGTCGGTTAAAAAAATGTTTAAATAACCTTGCAGAGTTGTAAATTTAAAAGTACACATTAAAAACGTTACGTATGTACAATGTACACACAACTAATTATTATCAGTGACAGTAAAGATGACGTTGACGATTAATAAAACTGGTGAAATGATAACGGTGATTATTATTAGGGGAATAACCTCTGTTCGCTAAATCACGCCCATAATACGCCGGCTGTATAACTCGCAAAATATCACCAGGGGTTCCTTTTTTACCACTTAGTAGGTAGACAAGCACACGGCCCACCTGATGGGAAGCGGTCACTTGTGTTGCTGACCTTGTAAGGACCTTCTGACCTCCTTATAAAAGATTTACGTGAATTACTTGACCTCCCCCCTCCCCTCTCTTGAGAGGAAAACCTGCCCAAGAGCAGGTGAGCTTAACTTGGGTTCAAAAGCTCTTAATAGAGTCCCTCCAGCTAAAGCATTTGTAATAAATAACTTTTCAAAGTAAAAGTGCGTCGATACAATACAATTTTATGCCCAATTTGCATAGAACTAAACTAAATTGACAATCAAATCATCGGAATATTAATATCTAATGTCCGTGTGGATGGCAATTGTACGATATCGACCAAACTGTTTGAGCAATTTCTGGCAATTTCGTATAGAAATCAACCTAAATTGATCAATTCGATTGGACAATTTGATTGACAAATTTTCAGTAATTTCCATCGACACGTAGGTATATAAAATATCAATATTTCTATGATTGAATTGACAATCAGACGTAAATTGGTCATGAAATTGTATAGTATGGATGCCCTTTAAGGAATACTACCTATACTTGGCGTGAGTTCGAAACAACTTACAATGTTGCACTAGATTGTATCAAGTCGGCAGTAAATTCCATATATTGACATTTACGAGATATACAAGTCAATAATTTACCGAGGTATGCAAAACCTCATGCAATACAGACGCAAATAAACACCATTCGGTCTGCTGGACAGTGGGCGTCCTCGCCAGAGGTCTATTATACTAGGTACTGCAATTGTGTCAGAATGGTCATGTTTACAATCGGGAAATGTCGTTAATTATCGCGATAATGGACGTTTTAGAAAAAAAGAATAAGTTTATTTATGTACTCTCAAAATCTCATTTTTTTCCGTCCGGGGTAGGCAGAGACAACAGCCCGCCATCTGCTTCTGTCCTTACATAGGTACTTCACGCGCTTCCTTCACAGTCATAAAGCTTTAATGCAAGCCCGCCGGTTTCGAGTGCTTTTTACCTGCCCTTTCTTCAATGACTCATTAATTTAGTCAGTGTGTACTCTGTGAGGACGAATTTTACAATATTGGCATTTCATATTATGGCCCTTTGACTTTTAGTAGCAAGAATGTACATGAACATTGACCATTTACCTAGATATAAACATATTATTGTAAGCATCATTTGAATAATAAGAAATAATGAAAACCACAAAATATGACACTAAAATTTATTAATTTTGGTTACCTACTACTTACCATAAAAGTTTAAGTTGACAGTTAATTCCTGTTAATTCCCTATTGCTATTGATAATGCAACTGAAACAAAATATTCCTTTTTACCCGACTGCCGAAGAAAGGAGGGTAATGTTTTTCGAGACTATGTATGTATGTATGTATGTATGTATGTATGTATGTATGTATGTATGTCCATTTCTTTGGCACGGCCTACAGCCTAAACGGCTTGACGGATTTTGACATGCGAGGTATCATTTTATTCGTCATAATTGTGTGAGTGACACTGGGTATATTAAAATTTCTAGAAAATCAAAATGGCGGATTTTTGGCGGCAAAATGAAAATCTTGAAAATTTGTCTTGCACGCTCTACAGCCTGAACTGCTTGACGGATTTTGACAAACAAGATGTTGTTTGATTCGTCATGATTGTGTGAATGACACTGGGTATATTAAAATTTCTAGAAAATAAAAATGGCGGATTTATGGCGCCACAAACATTTGACTGCGATGGACGCAAAAACTGCTGAACAAATTTCGATGCGGTTTTATTTGTTCAAAAGGTCTTGGTCAGACTTAAAATCTTACGTTTGTTTGATTACAATCGGTTTAGTAGAACCGGAGATATGAGCAAAAATATAATAATTAAGGTTGAATTCCGGTGATGTCCCTTCACTACACGAAAATTATAACTCCATAAAAGATAGATTTTATACTTCACTAGCTTACGCCCGCGGCTTCGCCCGCGTGGAGGTCGGTATTGCCACCAATTCTATCTATTTTAATAAAACAACTCTCAACTCCACTTACTACTCCACTCTCCACTCTCCACTCTACTCTTGATTCCACTGGTCTCCACTCGTCTAACCAAAACCTTTCTAATAAAAAAACCGCATCAAAAGCCGATAATCGCGATGGACGTAAAAATTACTTAACACACATAGAATAAAAAAGCTCATCAAAATAGATGAGTTTTTTTTATTAGAAAGGTCTTGTTTAGACTTAAAATTTACCCTATGTTTGGTTGTAATTGGCTAAGTAGAACTGGTGATATAAACAAAAAATGACGACCTACCTTAAAACAATGCGCGGGCGGAGTCGCAGGTATCAGCTTGTATAAAAAATAGCCTTTATTCTGTGCGGAAATCCTTATCCTTATGGATACCAACTCTGCGGCCAGAGGGGCAGGTTATGTTGGACTCTCACTGACTAAAACCGCACGCCGTCTAGGGTCTTCTGACGCCAGGGTGTAAGGGGGCCAACGCACTAGCGCGGCTGTTGCCCAACATGAGGGGCCCGGATGACTCCTGCAGGAGGCTCTACGCGGGTATCGTGCGGTCCATGGCCCTGTATGGGTGCCCGATCTGGGCGGAGGCCCTGAATAGCCTAAACAGGTGTACACTGGGAGCGCCGCATCGCGTTAAGCCTATATTGGTGGCGAAAGGAGGCGCGGGAGCGGGGCCTGAACCCGGACGGCCTCATTACTCGAGCCAGGACACCGTGGTGGAGTGGAACGACCGACTTGGGCAAACGCGAGCCTATCGACCATAAAAAAACCAAGCGCGGGGCACGCCGTTATAGCGGCGGTAAGACTCGTCATTGAGGACTGGCTGGAGAGGCCTCACGGGGGCCTCTCGTACCGGCTGACGACGCAGGTGATCTCTAGTAAGGCGTGCTTCGGGGATCACTTGTGTCTGATTCGGAAGGAGCCAACGCCCGAGTGCCATCACTGCGATGCGGGCGACGAATCAGGGTTTCACACCCTGGCCGAGTGTCTGGCGTGGGAGGTGCCGAGACAGGCCCTCCTGGCAGCCCTTGGGGTGGGAGTCCTCACGCTGCCGGTGTTGATCGCAGCGATGGTGCAGAGTGCTGCCCGGGTCCGGGTCAAATCAAGGTGCGAGGGAAATGCTCTATGGGCCATCTTACAGCCTGGCGTCAGAAGACCCTAGACGGCGTGCGGTTTTAGTCGGTAAGAGTCCGACATAACACACACACATCAATAAAAAGGGTATCCATGAGGATTTCCGCACGGAAAAAAGGGTGTAATAGGGTGTGCCTATTATAACATTACCCTTGCACCCCGGCTTTGTATAAAAAGTAGCTACGTTGTCCTGTAAGCGATGGTAGCTGAATGGATAAGGACGCGGCCTCTACACAGAGGTATCGAGTTCGAAACCGGCCGGATAGTACCAATGTGAATTTCACTTTGTGGAATTTATATGTGCTAATCACATGATTTACCATCTGTTGACGGTGAAGTAAAAACATCGTGAGGAAATCCACATGTCCTAGAAGAAATTCTAACGCCATGTTCGATCCACCAAACCCCATTAGGCTAGCGTGTGTGGATTAAGGTCTAAACCCTGTCAGATCTCTCGTTAGAGGAGAGGAGACCCAGGAGAAGAGGTGCCCAGCAGACATAAATAGGTTATTATCATGTTGTCCAGAAGTATGAACTATTAATCGCAATCCTAAAGTCGTTTAATCAAGTTTGATCAAAATTCCTCCAGTAGTTTTTTATCCATGCGTGCACATACAGATAGACAGACAGACAGAAAGACAAAAATTAAAGATTGAATTTATACCATTGGTATTGATCACCAATCATCCCCGAATAGTTATGTTGTAAATATTTCAATGTACAGAATTTACCTCTCTACAGTTTTATAGACGTAAAACCTACGACAAACTTATTATTTGCGGTTGGTACAGTAATCGGGTCTACGGATCGAATCGCAAAATTAAGTTTGTTTTTTATTGTATATATTATCGGTCAAGTTACTTATAGTGCGAAGCTAGCTTTATATCATGGTTAACATAATAACAACATTCAAATATGCGTCTTTAGATTACACGTTGATACAAAATGCGTTGAAGATATAAAGGTTCACTGCTCGTTCCCCGTAGGTGATGGCGTAATAATAAGTAGCCTATGTGTTGACCCGACTTCTTAACAATATTCTTGCCAAATTTGAAGTAAACCCATGCAGTACTTTTTGAGTTTATCCCGGACATACATACAGACAAACAGACAAAAATTCTAAAAACTATATTTTTGGCTTCGGTATCGATTGTAGATCACACCCCAAGTATTCTTTTAAAAAAATATTCAATGTACAGTTTTGACTTTCCTACCATTTTATTATATGTATAGATTATTATCCGGGCAGCTATGTAAATAACTAAAAAGTATAAAATAAAAATAATAAATTTAAAAATTCAAAAACCCGACTGCCTAAAAACTGAAAAGAAAAAAACAAGCACTTAGATTGAATGTCCGGTGGTCTAGAAACATAACAACTGAACAGTCGGGATCCATATTTATTCGACAGCCAATCTAATTTTTCCATGGATCCCGACTGTTCAGTTGTTATGTTTCTAGACCACCGGACATTCAATCTAAGTGCTTGTTTTTTTCTTTTCAGTTTTTAGGCAGTCGGGTTTTTGAATTTTTAAATTTATTATTTTTATTTGCTGTTATTGCATGCCTGATCAAACGTTCAACGGTCTACATTTATCAATAAGTAAGTAGCTACAATGTTACTGAGTAGAATACGGAACTATTATAATTTTTTTACCCACGCCGGAAAACATCGTTTTTTTCTTTCTATTTAAGTCTAATCACCATATTTAACTGATTAATATGCACAAATGCTGCAAAAATAATTAGCTCATTATTTATCGCGATATTGGACATTGACTTTATCTGTAGTGTGGCTTCAGGGCTAGAGGTTCCTTTTTTTACATCATCGAACAGGAATGAAGATATACGGGATTCTACCAAAATCCAATCAGAAGCCAACTTCAGGTGCAAGCCGGTACGGTACACCCACTGATTGATGGTGCAGGCTTTCCTCTCGGAGGTCAGATGGCACTTACTCCCTTATTTTATTATTCAGTTCTCACATTTTAATTGTTTTCGAATCTTATACGAACATAGTAGAATTCTCGGTCTCCCTTTTAAAGGGTGAACTACCCTAAAATTATTCCTGTAGGTCTGTACAGCATTTATTATTATTACAAAAAAGAAATAATTCATTGCCAAATCAAACATTTCTTAGAGCAACTTCGTAATAACAAAGTAACAGTCAACAAAACGATGAGAAGTTACAAAACCAACAAATTAATGTGCTCAAATAATGGAAACTTCGGCTATTGAGAAATTCAACAAGTTGAAACAGAAAAGTATGTTTATAAATGAATAAATTGATTTATTGACTTGTAATTTTGACTTATACCTACTGGGGTGTAACGAACACCATCAAGATCATTGAGGCACAAGTCAACTTCACCTGCAAGCTAGCACACCTGCGATTGATGGACAATGCTCTGGTGTAGACCCTCAGGGGGTTGGGAATTTTGACAGTAGTAGGAGGTAGGTATAGCTTCTAACTGTAGTAAGGAGGGCCAGAAGAGCGGACCCTGACTCAAAAAGTAAAAACTTTTGATGCAATTATGAGCATGTAACTATGCTCATCATTTTCTCAGTTCCACTGCAGTCTTACTCAAGCATTCACAGCGCTCAAAATTTACTTGGCACAGCGGCTATCGGTCCTTCGGCGTAATTATGTGGGCACCCCATTACCACTTATTTTTTCGTTATAATAGGTATTTCATAGGCACATCGATTTCTGTGTGATGTCCTGAAATCATAAGCAGTCATTATTTAAAAACTTGTAGCTTGTAGCTGGACAAAATTTCCAAAGTGCTCCATAAATTTGTGTGAAATAATATTTTCCTGGACAATCATGAAGAGACTTTATAAATAAAACAAAGATTAACATAATGTGAAATGCGATGTTTGTTACCCGACTGCCGAAGAAAGGAGGGTAATGTTTTTCGAGACTATGTATGTATGTATGTATGTTATGTATGTATGTCCATTTCTTTGTCACGGCCTACAACTGAACGGCTTGACGGATTTTGACATGCGAGGTATCATTTTATTCGTCATGATTGTGTGAGTGACACTGGGTATATTAAAATTTCTAGAAAATCAAAATGGCGGATTTTTGGCGGAAAAATGAAAAAAAATGAAAATTTGTCTTGCACGCTCTACAGCCTGAACTGCTTGACGGATTTTGACAAACAAGGTGTTGTTTGATTCGTCATGATTGTATGAGTGACACTAGGTATATTAAAATTTCTAGAAAATCAAAATGGTGGATTTTTGGCGCCACAAACATTTGACTGCGATGGACGCAAAAACTACTGAACAAATTTCAATGCGGTTTTATTCATTTAAAAGGTCTTGGTCAGACTTAAAATCTTACGTTTGTTTGATTACAATCGGTTCAGTAGAACCGGAGATATGAGCAAAATTATAATAATTTAGGTTGAATTTCGGTGATGTCCCTTCACTACACGAAAATTATTAACTCCATAAAAGATAGATTTTATACTGCATTATTATCCGGGCAGCTATGTAAATAACTAAAAAGTATAAAATAAAAAAAATAAATTTAAAAATTCAAAAACACGACTGCTCAAAAACTGAAAAGAAAAAAACAAGCACTTAGATTGATGTCCGGTGGTCTAGAAACATAACAACTGAACAGTCGGGATCCATGGAAAAATTAGATTGGCTGTCGAATAAATATGGATCCCGACTGTTCAGTTGTTATGTTTCTAGACCACCGGACATTCTATAAGTGCTTGTTTTTTTCTTTTCAGTTTTTGAGCAGTCGGGTTTTTGAATTTTTAAATTTATTTTTTTTATTTCACTAATATACCTAAGCATGATTCAATTGGGATTCATCCGGCCACGAAATATAACTCTAAACTCTCTTAGGGAAACTCCGTCCGGATGCACTGAACACCAGTACAAGTCCAGGGAAAGAATAAGTTTTCCCGAACTTGATGATTGCAGACCTCACTGAGGTTAACCAGATGACGTTAACTATAAGAACCCTCTACATCAAGTTTTAGTTTTGAGGGAGGGAAGTTTTATGTTAGATTGAATAATATAGGCCATATTATGGCCTTAGCCTGAAGTCGTAGATGTTCATGAAAGTGGCTGAAGAATTCAGAGAAATGACGATGTCTTGGTCTTTGGAACTGGGTGTACGTTTCTAGATTGCGATAATGCCTATCAGCTGTTCGCGACAGTAAGGCCGGCACTCTTTTTCGGTGTTTATAACATACATCCGACACCCTTCAGCGTCTACTCAAACAATGGAACTTGTAAAAAGCCTGACGACTTCCCAGTAAGTTAAAAATCATTCAACATCCAAACTTGGTGAATGTGAGAGCTGCGGGCGGGGGGTGGAGGAGGGGTGCCGCGTCAGATTCGCGAGGAGGCTTCCGCGGGCGGGGTCAGCGACCTCGCCCCCCGCGCCGGCGCCCGCCAATGTCAGGGCCGGTGCAGCCGCGGTCAGCTGACGTCTGGCGACGCGCGGGGGACGCGTCGCCGGCTCAGAGCTGCAGTCGACTCCCGACCGGCCTCCGAGCCGCACGCTCTCCGCGCTCGGCGCTAACACACGCGCTATAAATAGGAGCAGGCGACGGCGGCGCGCGCTACTCCGGCGCCGGGGCTGTGCTCTAGAGTCAGGTACCTGAAGTAGCGCGCGTCGACCAGCCACCCGCCGCACGAAGAACTGCAGCTGCTTCTGACTCACACCGCCGCACGCCCATTGTACTTCATCAGGTGCTCTGGTGATGATGGTTCCAGGCGCTTGTTGGAGTACACTTACCGTGTCGGCGGTCTTCTTCGTGCTCCTGCAGAACAGTGTCGCTCGCCACATGTGGAGGGTGCCAGCACGTGGTGCAGGTGAGTAGCCGGAGACAAAGAGTGGAGAGTGGCGGTGAGTCACGCGTTAATCACGGCGCCGGTTGTCGACCGCTGCAGGCTGCACGCTCCGCCCCGCGCCCTCGCCCCGCCCCACCACCGCACGCCTCGCGACACCCGCGCCACCCTCGCACCTAAAATCGCACACGTACATTTGCATTGGTCATCGAACTCCCTAAAGATATGAACAAAAGCAGCTCAAACTGGTTATCGTATGTTTTTCGACAGCCGCCAGCCGGAGCCGTTTTCCTGTCCGATCCGGCGTCCCTGTGCTATGTTTTGTGTACAGCATATTTTCAGAGGAATAGCCGTAAAAGTGTGTTCGCGACCGAACTGAAGAGATTTGAAGAACTGTCCATGAACGTTAAGATATAGGAGGTCTATGTCGCCCTGGTGGTTAGAAACGGCGACCAAAACTTTACGGGCAGATAATGAAAGGCCTGAGTTGTTTCATATTACGATTAATATATTAATTAATGTTTGCTGGAAAAAATTAGTGTGACGTCAGACGGAGGCTTTAATATTTTTCACCGGTGACTTTACCAAGGTGATTTCGAAATGTTTATTGCTTTACTTTCGAGTGCGAGCCGGCTTCGCGGCGATAACCTCAAGAAATTCGCGATGGTGCGAAACACGACTGTATGTAGCGCTCATTAGAGATCCAATTGCGTGCAATTTCAAGCAAATATATCTTTGTAGAGATATAATAATGCAAACAGCCAATAAAAATACGAGTCTCGGGTGGATGACTCACAGGAATGCGTCTAATTGTTGAAGTGAACACAAAGAATTCATCGTGTTAGATTTCAAATTAAAGTGAAACGCTATCGAGTTGCGTTAGTACGTAACGCGATTATTACCTTCGCAATGTATCATGCGAAACGATTCTAGAAAATGTTCAATGTCTTACACACATAAGTCCTTGAGGCAGTGCTAATTCTCAAATTTTAATTACTGGGTATTATACTCATTAAGTTTATATCATTACTTATGAAATCTAGAACTTGGTCAATTTCATAATTCACCTTTAAGTTTTCAACGACCGGTTTCAATCTGGATTCTGTCTTAATAAGCCCTACCATTTGTTCATGGAAACTAAATTAAAATAATTATGACTAGAATACCCTCAATTTTTAAATCAATCTAAATATATTTAAGCGTTGTTTAAATTTAATCATAGATTCGTGTCATTCATTCTATTCACAATCATCTCTGTGGATCGTGACATGGATCGTCCGTCGGCTACACATTTAATTGGATTTATTTGATCACGCTTGTGGATCGTCAAAAAACTGGCACATATCTAAACACCTTTAGTGCGAAACGTATTTGAGACAATATTGTACCGATTCTGGTACAAAACTTTCAAAACTATTATAATATCTTTAATTGTTTAGCTAGTTATCAAAACGACGTAAATCACATTTCACATTTAATTCTTTAACGTTTAAGTCTAAATTAATTCCGACGGTAAAAGGAATAAAGTTTCTAAATTTTAATACATTTTGAGATAGTGTAGTTTATAGCGATACGCAACAAAATTGGCAACAAGGCCGGTTAGTTCCAGGCAGGTTAACAATACAGAATACAGAATACATTAGTGGTCTTAGTAATGAAGGAGGGCCAGTCATCCTGTGAGTCAGCCCCTTGTCCAAAGTGATAAGTCGTTGAATACCTGAGTCAGCTCCGGTTTTTAAGTTTCCTTATCCATCTATATGCATAAAAATACGTTTTCGGTATGTTAGTGGTCGCATTAACTCAAACCATAGTTGACGAATTGACTTAAAAATTTAACAGGTGGTTAGATTTTTATCCAAGAGAACACTCTTATATGAGAATTCAATAAAACATTAAACATAAACATATTGTTAATGTTTTATTGTAATAGCGTGAAACAACATATAAAACAAAACCCTGCTTCTACGAGTAATATCGAGTTTCCAAGTATGCAAATTAGTTGTTGAGGAAATATGTTGTGTTTATTTAATTAACTTATCATGCTATGAAAGTTTATCAGGATAGATGGATGTTTGTTACTCTTTCATGCTAAAACGGCTAAATTAATCTGAATGACATCTGGCATAGAGAGAAATATCTCATAAATTTATTATCCTGGGAATAAATTCCCATGGGCTATTGGGACCAGACTTCACGCCGTCCTGGGCGGGCGAAATTATTTATATATTCGGTATTTGTTTAGTCTTTCACAAGCGGTTATAGCACTTATATATTTTCGTCTTACAAGATTCTTAGAGGTCGTTGGAATAGTCTTCTTGGAATGTCGTAGAGGTCAAATCTCTCGTTTTGCACAAGCACTAAGTGGATTACTTACAGGTATAGCGAGTAAATTATATCGTTATGTCTAAGTCTTGTTTGAGAATAAGCTTTTGTCTTTAATAGTTTGACTTTGTGCGTACTTGTTGGAACTTAATTAATTAAAAGTCATAATGAGACTTAAGTAAAGTTGATAATGAACGATTATATTTTGGAATTCTTGGACTCGAAATTCATTATAAGCTTTCATTTGAAACAAAATTTGTTTTTTAAACAACCCAGAAAAGAGTATTTTTTACGGTTTATGTATGGGAGTTTCTATGTAAGATCCAATAATTTTTATGTATATTCCTGGACTTACTGTATAGAAAGAAGACTTGATGGGTAAATAGAAAAAAAAATGGTTTAATATATTTTGCAGTAAATCCAAATTCTCTAATAAAAACGAAAAAATCTAAGCATTTTGCTTATTTTCGCATTTAATATTTACCCTGTTTCGCAGAATAGTTTATGCAAGTTGATTCTTTTAACAATCGCTAAGTTTTTGCCTAACTTTTTACAAAAATAATAATCCAAAACGGTATTTTTTTATGGAATCAATCAAAATAAATTAAATATATGCCGCCGTTCATTCAGAAATCATAAAAAGGGATTAATTCTAATTTAAAGATACTCATTATTTTTATTTATTAATAGCAGGTACTCGTATCTGTAGTATCTTCACAAAACAGAACATAATACAAAAGGTAAATAATAAATACAAAAAATAATAATACTAATATGTTCCTAAAAGCGCGTTAACGTAGCATGACTCAATTATACCTAGTCAAAAAAGAAATCTAGAAACACATACTCACAGTACTGTAGCTAAATAATAGATAGTGTATATTCACATTATTCACGTTAACTACTTAAAAAAAAGTCATGTGATTAAATTACAAAATAAATAAATAATAATACGCAAACTATATAGTAATCTTCTAGACAGGAACAACAACAATTGAAATTCATACCCCTATCACTGCCACTACAAGTAAAATATCGTGTTATATCCCTATAATACCTACGTATTCTCAAAAATGGTTTAACCGATCTAGAATCCATATTATAAGCTATATTTACTCCACATCTAAATACATAAATACATACAATCATGCATAAATACATACGCTCATGGATAAATACATACAATCACGTTTTCTTTGTATCGGCGTAGCCCATATAGTAGACGCTCCATTTGCTACGAGCTACGCTCCAGCTACGGTGGACCCATGCGTAGCGAGGTTTCAATTTATTTATATTACTAGCTGTTGCCCGCGGCTCCGCCCGCGTGGATGTCGGTTATCGCGCCTTAACATCCATACGAACTAGCGTCTCCTATTTAAAACACCCATAAGGTAAAATTTCAAAATGAGTTATATAGCATATTTATTTATTATTGCCTATAATAATAATATAAAGTTTCATGACGATATCTTCTAACTTTTGTACAAACTTTCGTCCCTTGTTACCATATACTAAGGCCTACGTTACACTAGAAGTAAATACCATCAGGGATCTGCAAGTAAATGCCGTCGCGGATCTGCAAGTAAATGCTTTCGCGGATCTGCTGCGATAGAACACCGAACCGAACGACCGATCAATTGTATGCAATAACTTGTATTGGCGTTTCGATACTGAAGATCCGCGATCGCATTTCAGCAAGTGTGACGTTAGCTTCTTTATCCTATTCCCTCCGCTTGCCAAACTGACCTAAACCGCACGCCGTCTCAGGTTTTCGCATGGTGGTTTCTAAGGTGGTCCTTGAGACATTCCCTCGCATCCGACAGTGTGGCGTAGACCTAAAGAAGATCGAACTCTCGCGGCCAACGTTAAAACCACCCGTTTATCACAGCTTGGCTACCACTATTCTATAAATAATAGCACTAATTTATACTAAGACAAACCACAGTTCTCTGTCAGTCTATCAGTGAGGCAATAAACTGGAGCAGAATAGAAAACCGCGACCGTATTAACGCGAAATATGATGATTCATTAAAATAGATATATTTGAATTGTGTTATTATTACTGTTATTGAAGGATTTCAATTTACCTTTTAGAATTCAAACTTTTTGGACATAAAGTACTCAAGATACAGTCACGCCTTAATATGTAACTTTAAAAAGAAAAGTACTTTTTAATTTCACTTTTATACGTTACTGTACTTACTATTTTTTAAATCCCTGCCCCCGCCCTTTCCCTTCAGGGTCGGCAGCGCGTGGGTGACGCCCTTAGTGTTGCACACGTCTATAGGCCACGGTGACCGCTTCCCATCAGGTGGGCCGTGTGCTTGTCTGCCACCTACGTGGTATAAAAAAAATACTAGCTGAAGCTCGCGGCTCCACCAGCGGCGCGGAGAACCAATTGCAATCGAACTTTCTGAGTCTCGATGCGATCGTTTGAAATGAGATCGGAACTGAATTTTATTACTAGAATTGACCCTCTGACCTACATTGTGTTAGGTTTATGTCGATTTTACTGGATTGTCCATTAAAGAGTATTATATTCATCTCATAATGCTATTAATTTATTTTACTCAAACCTTATCGGGTTATTCATTCTATATAAAACATGGTCAGCAAAATAAAAAAAAATTGTATTCAAGAGCCCTGCATAAGGCACTCTAAGGTCATTCGATAGTCAGACATATTCCACAGATAGCGAATGTCAACAGATGACGTAAATACTATCGACTACATTATCTGTAGAGCTAAAATAGCCAACCATACAGTATTTATTGAACGGGTGCTTGATACGGGTGAATGATTCAATCCCAATCCAGACTTAGTAAGTCATGAAAAAAGTAGAAATATTGTAAGTACTATTTATGTACATAAGTAATCGTTTTGTTTCTTTTTATTTCCCTTAATTCGTTAAGGTTTATTTTAACTAGCTATTTTTCTTGTGGGAACTTTCAAACTGAAGGTCCACTAAGGGAGTCTAAAGGTGGGTCTATGCTAGGCGAGCCGAGCACGAGCGAAGCACAAGCGGAGCGAATTTTTAATTGAAATTAAATCTCGTTCGAGGCTTGTAAGTCGGTCCACACTAGACGAATTTGTGTTCGGCTTGTGCTCGGCTCGCCTAGCGTAGACCCACCTTAAGGATCGGCAGCGCGAGTGTGACGCCACTGGTGTTGTACACGTCCATAAGCCACGGTGACCGTGGCAGTTGGGCTGTGTGCTGTCTGCCACCTAAGTGTAAAATATTGAAAATAAGTGTATTCAGTTGATTCTCCTGGCAACCAATTTTTTTAAGATTCTTAACAAATAAGACTAAATGTGTTTAAATTGAACAGATAAACACATAAAATTATCACATAATTAGTTCATAATTCCTCACGCGTACGCGCACACAGAATCATCACGTGGTTACACCCGCGTAAGTCCTGATACCGTGGATATAGGAGGTAAACCGGGATAAAAGCAGTCTATGCGACTCAGGGATAACGTAGCATTTCCAATAATGAAGTAATTTTAATAATCGGTTCCGTAGGTTCAAAGTTGATCGATCACAAACAAACCAATCTTTTCTCTTTATAATAAAAAAGGTAAAAACGTTTCGCATTATTAATTTTTTTCACAGTATCTACCTAGAGCAACTTGCCAAGTAGCCAAGCTTAATTATTTTTAAATGTAACTACACTAACTACCTCTACTACCTACAGATAATTTATTTAGCTACTGTAGAAAAGTTACACATGAATATTTATTGACATTTATAGATATTTTTTACATTCAATTGATTTTCAATTTATACTCAAAGTATGATTCAAAGTATCTTTGTGATAAATTATGAATGGTTGCTATTATAGACAGATTCTGAGTATACTATTTATTGTAATTTAAATTCAACATTCGTCAATGAGGCCTAGGTAAAACAATTTTGGATTGCAATCATATTTCCTATTTCCTTGTGAAAGTTTGTGAGGATGTATGTATGTGGATATGTGTAGTAGTAGTGAGTACGGGATGAATAATTCACAAGGGTGCAGCCGCGGGCAACGGTAGCGATTCTACGAGTAGAATCGCTTCGAAGCGAATTGTCAAAAGGCCGCAATGTATGGAACTGACGTTTGCTACACGCGACATGTCGACAAACAGTGCCAACTGCCATACATTTGAGATATTTTTTTTGTCTAGAGCCCCAGGGCACTCTGCCAGTGTCACGTACCAACCACGGCAGTTTACGATGTAGAACTTATCGAAACAACCATTGCCGATGAGCACCTGTATCAGTTGGTAGGAGGCGGCCCTGGAGGTCTTATCACCACCGTCTTGCCCTCGGTCTTAATGTATCCTTCCCCGACGATACCTATACCTGGAAAAGGAGGGTAATAACCTACAAACTTTAATAATAAATCACTTTCTTAACTGGTTACAAAACTCGGTTACGATCGCGGCTGGAAGTAATTATTTACTTAATTAATACTAACTTTTTTCCTTTTTAATTGAACCAATAAAACACATTTCTGTTCCTATAGTATAATGTTTCACAGTTTAAGTGAACGAATAATTATTGCCGCTTTTTTCGTATAATTACTGACAACGCCCCTGACGGAAACGTGGCAAACTTTAGCGTACTTACAATATTATGGAAAAAAATGGCGATATTTTTTCGTGCGCTGAAACCGTTGTGTGAATAGAGGTCAAGGGGTGGATAAAGACAAAATGGACGTTTCGATTACTAAATGTTAAATATCAACCATCTAAAAACGAGAAATCTAACTTGTGATTTCTTCTTCGTGTCAATAATTTTCCGTCGTATTTTATTTATCAGCCAAAACTTACTCACAGGCAGCGTTGCCCTAAACAGGTCCTCTCTAATACAGGTTAATTTTTTTGTTAAATTAATTTATGTATTACACAACATTAATAATATAATAATTTATAATATATACATCTCAAGCTAGTGGCTTTATATATAACTAGTAGGGCGCGTGGGTGCGCGGCCCGCTAAAGCGGACCACGTAGATGAGTGGACAACAGGAACCTGGAACAGGGGTCCGTTTGGATTTAAAGTTTTGGTGTGTAAGTAATTATGTAACAGTTTTTCTTGGTTCTGTACCAGAAAGGTTCCAACCGGGCCCCATTACTAAGCCTCCGCTACCCGTCCATCCTTCTGTCCGTCAGCGGGCTGTATCTCTTGAACCGCAATAGGTAGAGAGTTGAAATTTTCACAAAATGTGTATTTCTATTGCCGCTATAGCATGAAAATTTAAAAAATAAAGTGTTATTTCTTGTACGGTGGTACGGCACCCTTCTTTGCGAGTCCAACTCGCACTTGACCGATTTTTCAATATTATATTAAGAATGTAGTTATATTCCTCAGGTCACGTGACCCCGGGGAGCTATAACACTAAAGAAACTCATAAGTTACTGAACAGTGAACTCTTACAAAATGAATATCTGAAACAGTAAAATATTAGCTTTGGTGGCTTGAAAACTGGCCCTCTACAATTCTTTATATTACGTATATAAACTTTTTCGTGTACTTAATAAGTCTTTATTATAATATAAAAAAGAGTAGTGGGCCAGTTTCCAAGCCACCCAGGAGGTATAGCCCCAGCTCGTTTTTTTTTACGTGGTTCTCCCATTGTCAGACATTCAAAACAAAATAAAAAAAATATTATAAAATAAAAATATTCTGCATACCTGACTAATAACCGGTAGGATAACAATTACCCATTATTTTGCCAGCACTGATTCTTTTCAAGAAACACTAAAGTACCGCTAGCGGTAGGCTACTACAGTAGTCACGGGTAACTTAAGAAAGGTGTTTTTAATGCGTAAAAAATAACTTCTCACCCGCTATTTTAACTCTATGGGTCAACTATCATGTCAAAAGTACGGTTCATGGTTCACCTTTAAATTAAGAACTAAAATTGTACTTTTAACATGAATTTTAACACAAACAGTTAAAATGGATCGTGAGGAGTCATTTTTAGGGTTCCGTATCTCAAAAGGAAAAAACCGGCCAAGTGCGAGTCAGGCTCGCGCAAGGAAGGTTCCGTATTACAGTCGTATTTTTTCGACATTTTGCACGATAATTCAAAACCTATGACGTATAAAAATAAACAAAAAGCTGTTTCAGAATGCACAGGTGAAGCCCTTTCATATGATGCTCCACTTGGTATAGTTATCTTACTTAAAATACTAATTATTAGTTCATGACCACAATTTTTTTTTTGTGTAATGTAGGCAAATTCACGGTTTTCAGATTTTCCCCCTAACCTACCTACCTGCCAAATTTCATGATTCTAGGTCTACGGGAAGTACCCTGTAGGTTTCTGGACAGACCGACAGACAGACAGACAACAAAGTGAGGGTTCCGTTTTAGGGTTTGAGGTATGGAACCCTAAAAAGGAACCTTTATAGGATCACATCGTTATTAATGTGTAATGTCTGTCTGTCTGTCTGTCGTGTCGTGTCAAGAAATCCCGTTGAATTAAATCACTTTGGCATATCTACCTATCGGTATGCCTTATAGCAGACATAGGGGGAAAAATCTGAAAACCGTGAATTTGTGGTTAGATTGAAAAGTTGGGACTTGGAATTCAATACCTAACAAAAGTCTATGCTCGGCATTTACAATAGGTACCTATTATTTCACCAGGAACAGTGCCTTATTCTCTATGGTTTAGGAGTGTTGTACCCTGCATCATCAGGTTTGTGGAATTCAGACTTGAAGTGTTATCATGAAGCTGTTGCTTGATGCCTAAAATGCTGTTATGTTATTCTCTATGCTATGCTATGCTATGTTATTCTCTACACCACCTATAAGGTTGACTGGTAGAGAATGCCTGTTGCATATGTGCATGAAGTTTTTATAAATAAATAAAAATATAAGAAATTCTCGAATCCCCATGGTTTAAGAGTTCAGCACCTTGCAGTATCAAGATTGCGGAGTCGGGATCCGAAGTTCAATTATGTAGTCTATGCTTGGTACTTAAAATATTATTGCATTGCACCATCCGCAGTTTCTGAATCACTATAGTTTGTGAGCGCAGCTGTACCCTGCATTATCAGGTTTGAGGGGTTGGGACTTGAAATCTAACCATGAAGTCGTTGCTTGGTATCTATAATATTAATTCACAATGAACCCTTTCTGAATCTTGATAACCTAGGGCCTAGGCGGGTAATCTTTCAGTATCAGGATTAAGGAGTTGGATCCAGATTTTTTTATGGGACCAAGACGAAAACTCGGTTAAAAGCATATCAAAGTCTTGCACATTTGTCTCTTCAATATTCGCCTTATATTTTGTATGGAAAAATAAATTTCGCCATTTTGAATTTTTTCTCTATTCATCGAGTAGACCTCTAGGCTAGGTCCTTATCATCTTTTGCCAAAAAACCTCTCTTCTATCTTCTATTACCTATACTTTGTGAGATAGACGCTGTCGAAAATTGTATGGGCGCCATCTTGAATCTGCCATTTTGGTTATATTTTTAGCTCACTGACAATTGGATGAGATTCCGAGTGGTTTTTATTTGAACACTCCCTACCTCTCTTCAATACCTTGGCCGTGCTCTTCACCCGTCTCCAAAATCTCCATATTTTTCCTCCGAATGAATTTTCGTCCTTTACATGAAAGCATCAGGGAAAAAAAATACAGCAGAGGTGAACCGAAACACAATTCATCCATCTTTAATACTTTCTGAGAGAGACACCCATGACATTTGTGTTGACGCCATCTTGAATCCGCCATTTTGGATTTATTTCCATCTCCCTGCCAATTGGATGAGGTTCCAAGTATTTTTTGTTTGAGCAGCCCTCACCTATGTCTAATACCTTGGCCGTGCTTCTCACCCATCTTCCAAACCCTCGATCATCATCTATCTACATATTTCTGACTAAGAGTTCTTCCACAAAACATTTTAAAAAGAAACTATGTATAAATCAAAGTCTTGCATAGTTCAAAACTTGTAGTCTATTCAATGTTCGCCATACATTTTCTATAGAAAAATAAATTCCACCATCTTGAATTTTTTTTCTATTCATCGAGTAGACCTTTGGATCCTGATCATCTTTTGCGAAGAAACTACTCTTCCATCTTTTATACTCTCCGAGATGGACACCGAGGAAATTTCTATGGCGGCCATTTTTTTTTCGCCATTTTGAATTTTTTTTCAGGTCACTGGCAATTGAATGACGTTTCGAGTGACATTTGCTCAAGCACCACCAACCTATCTTCAATACCTTAAGCGTGCTCTTCACCCGTCTCCGAAATCCTCCATCATCAGCTCTCTCCATATTTTTCCTCCGAATGAATTTCCATCCTCTATACGTAACCATCGGTGAAAAAAAAAAATTTCATACAAAATTGTTCAGGAGAGGTGACCAATGAGTGAGTGAATCAGCACGAGCAGCTATATATATATTAATTTCTTGTTAGTAAATAAAGAAAACTATGGGACGAATTACTAAATGAAAAAATATAGCATGTGAATATTCAGTGATTCACCTCACTAGGAAGAAAGGACGTAGGACGAAACCTTGAATCACCCGACCGGCCCACATAGTCCCATTTCACCTTATTTTCTTTGCAGCAACCTTCTCGGTTGTTCAACTACAATGGCTCGATAAATTTCTATTACAAGCAAAATAAGAATTCAAGTAATTTATTATTAAATTGCGTTTCTTGTTAACCGCGTGAGTCGAAATCAATAAATAATGTTTACTGACGGACATGTCCAATTATAAAATAAATGTACGTTCTCGAATAGAGTTTATTCTTGCGTCTCTTATAATGTAAATAATTGTGCACAAAATAATTTTTCTTTATTACTTCTGTGCAAAAAAATTGTTAGGAATAATATAGGTTTCGTATAGATATTATATTTTGCAACTCTTTGCTACAATATAGTTTTGAATGTAGATTGAAAAGGAGATAAATTAGATCTGATTCAGTAAAATTACCTACCCTAGGCCACCTGTACCCTTTTTAACTCTTCAAGCTCTGTAAAAAGCCTGGATTAGTACCTAATTGTACCTAAATTGATTCGCATCAAGGATTCTTTGTTCACACCCTTTAACAGCGAGTCCTTAGCTATTACGAGGCCGTTTTGTCCTCTTACCTAATTTATTCGTCTGGAATGTTCTAAAGATAACATCTAACAATGTTAAGCTAACAATTTGTCTGTAACTACCCGCAAATTTAAACAGAAATGTATTAACTAAAATATTATACAATTTCTGAATATTATGAGTATAAATAAACGTCAAGTAATAAATCTTTTGTAAAATATATTTTGATTTGATTTTTCACTTTCTATTATTCCAGTTAATTGCGATCATATTCAATAAAACTGGGTTCCAAGAAAAGTGATGGATTTCGCGGTTAACAGTAACCGGTGAAATCGGTACACAGTTGACTAGTTAACGTACCACAGAACTAATTCGAGAATAGAAGTGTTATCGCTAGCGATTTCTACCAGAAACGATTTCGTAACTTTCTTGAAACTGCAACAAAACTCATAGATACAGAACTTAACTCCATTCAATGCCTATTTGAGTGACGCACACATGGGTATCGCTCATGGATGCGAATCTCGAAATGCACGGTACCCTGTACTGGGTCGAAAATCTTTTGTCTGTAAATGATTTTTTTTTAAATTAGGCTTAAAAAGTAAACTGAGGTCGGATAAGATGTAAGGGCGACCCGCGCTTTTAATTTCGTATCGCACTTATTTTTCATATCGATCACGTCAATATGACTTCACCTTCCCCGATGGTAAGCTAAAGGTAAAGTCTCAGAAATGGGAGACACCATTATATATACCGAGTGCTATAATAGTTAGTAGCCTTTAGCTTGACGGTCTTATCAAATACTGTTTTACGCCCCGCTTAAAGGACCTCGGGACTGTAGGAGGAAGGAACTACGTATGTTCTTCTATATTTATTAATATTTCTGTGCGTAATACACACTAGCTTTGTCTACCTAATACCGTGGGGGGCGTATCTGCTAACTGATAACTAAATTCGCCATTTCAATTTAATTATCTTATAAAATATGGGCCGTCACCGGTAATGCGGATTTATTTAATAAGATAACTGCCTAGCTATCTTATAAAAACTGGTTTTATTATAGCTAAATACATAAGAATCGCATACGAAATAGTTATAGCCAAATATTTTTTTATTCAACCCCTTCCCCCATCCCCCAATCTCACGTGAGATTTTTGAAAATGTCGGTTCCTTACGTAAACGCGTTGGATTGTTAAAAGAAAAAAAAGCATATAGGTAGGTACAATCTGGATTAAATGGATTCTGGATCAAAATAGTTTTTTTTCTTTCAATCAGAAAAAAAATTGCGTGATATTTGCCGAAACCCCCCTCTCTCCAACGTAATATTAGATGAGATATGACGCGACCCCCTCCCCCCCTTAAACATCTCATGTAATTTATGGATATTTATGGATGCACTGTATATCTAATATATATAATAGTACTAACGTACCACTAGTTAGAATAGTTAGACTAACTAATAATAGTAAATAATTGTAAATCTAACACATAGCTATAATTATAAATTATAATTTAATATTAACTACTATCGCTAAACTTTCATAATATAATTATGTCACAAAAAATAGGCATGTGCTCCTACCAATATTTTAGGGTTAGTTAAAAATTGGAAGAAAAAAAATTGTAAGTTTTGTTACATACTCAATTAAACGTAAACAGTTGCACGTACGAGTGGAACCATGTCATGGATTAATATGTGGGATTATTTTCATCCCTGAAATTGGTTCCTATGGGAAAAGGAAACGGGAAACGGGAAAATTTGAACTGAAAACAAGCATAAAGGCCTAAAAATTATCATAACCAATCGCGTGTTAAAATATGTTGAACATCTATACAGCACACAAGCAACAATTGCAAAGTTGTAGGTATTCATAAACCGTGATTTCACATACCTACCACACGTCGCGTAGAAACTGGCCGCGCATGCTCTCATTATGAAGATATGAAATATTTGCTTGCTAGTTTTTTATTAACTAATATTTCTTTTATTTTTAATTGGGATTGTACAGTGAATAATGTACGTGATCCATGAATTATGATGCTTTTCACTTGTGTTTTATGACTGCTATGTAGTTAGCTGATGAAAGTTGAGAATATTGCAATTATGTTTTGTTTATTAAAGTAATTGTTGTTATAGTAGCAAAACTGGCAGTTTTATAGTCAGATTAAATTACTGATCGATAACTGCTGTTTTAGAGATCTTACTGTCGGCATCTGTAGGTAGTACTTACTGTCGGTAGTAAATTTGACTGCTATGGATTCTATTCTCGCTTAGTGCAAATATTTGTATGCATTATTTCTATTTGTATTAGTCTGGCTGTTTCTGTGTATAATAATGTATGTATTTATAAAAAAAATCTGGTTGGACTATGATAACTTTGGGTCGTAGATTTTTTTTAATTAAAGGATAATACACTTCTATCTCGAGGGAAATCAATAATGTTTTTTGGAGAAATTAAAGTAGGTACCTATTGTCAAAAGATAGATAAAATCATAGTTCTGTATTGATGAAACGTTGAAATTGTAGACCATTGTATGAGACCAAGTCTGTTATTTTCTTGGCTTATGTAAACCTTACTGCGAGTCGGTCCATCTGCTGATTGATGAACGAGTTTCAGTTGGAAAGTCAAGCGTAGATTGTACCTAGACCCTTGTAGAACTTCCCCGTTTGAGCAGATGCTGGAAGAAATTTTTTCCGTAGCATCTGAATAAGGAATTCACAGCTGCTTTTTAACCGATTTCAAAAAAGAAGGAGGTTCTCAATTCGGTTTTGTTACCTCAGAACCTTTGACTAGGTGAACCGATTTTATTGACACTTTTTTTATTTGAAAACTGGTACCTACTTGTCATGTGGTCCCATTTGGTCCCATTTTCTGTAGAAGTTTTTTTTGTAAAAATTATTTAACCTACGGAAGCATTACTGGTACCTATACTTATAAATAGTTAACGGGATATTTGCCGTGTTTGTTTGTTATAGTGAGTTTTCGATGTAAACGAGTAAATGACCATGTCAATCCAAAATCCTAAATACGGAAGCATGTCAAACCAGCATTTCTTGGGTCTTCCACTCAAACCAGGGTACGGCGAAGAATTTCTAGTCTTTAAACCTTAACACAATCAACAAAATGTCTTCGTTTTCTCCAAAACGACAGACAAAATTAACTATTGACCATAAACACTCATAAAGATCGATAGTCCGCCATTTAACTTTACGCAATTTCGCAGTAATGGCCTCGATTCAACAGCTGTTCCTCAATGCCGGTTGCGCAACCCGTCGGCTATGGTTGTCTGTGCGCCTAGCAACCATCATGCTGAATCACAAACTTTCGGCTCGTGCGAAATGATGTCATAGGCATGGAGATATATGAAACCTACGGATGGAACGCGTTGAAGGATACAGCTGACGACACTCGAGGCAGCCAGCTTGCTTATACGTACAATGTACAATAAAATATATTTCAAAACAAAATAATGTAACTACTTGGACTCAAATAGTTACATTAGTGTAACTCAAATATAACTAGTTAGAATAGATCATAACTTCGAAGCCTGGCTGACCCACCCCGGCTTCGACCGTGGCGTACCTATTTCGAACCCCGATGCACCCTTTTTAACACATAATATTCTCATAATTTATCAGTATTCTTAAAATGTATGGGATTCTACCGGAATTGTTCATATTTATGATTATTGCTCCGCTCCCTTGGGCAGTAGCGTGATGATATTCAGCTAATGACATTCACGGATAATGTGGCTTTCTATTGGTGAAAGAATTTTTAAAATCGGTTCAGTAGAACCCGAGATTACCCCTTACAATTTAACAAATATACAAACACACAAACTTTACTTCTCTAAAATATTAGATACTAGCTGTCTCGGCGAACTTCGTACCGCCATTTTCCACCCGCGTGCAATTCCGTTCCCATTCCTGTTCCCGTTCCCATTCCCATTACTATTCCCATTCCTATTCCTATTCTCATTCCCATTCCCATTCCCATTCCTACTACTACCTACTACTACTAAATACTAATCCCGTAACGTAAACATAAACTTCTCTCACATAATAGAAAAAGTTTGTATGAGAAAAAGAAAAGTTACTTTCTGAAATTTTCTGTACAACTGCTTAATAATTTTTATTCGTAAGAACCTTCTCCCGATAATAACAAACACAACAAAAAAAGAATTAGTGAAATCGGTAGAGCCGTTGGTGAGTTATGCGCTTACCAACACATTTTGCGATTCATTTTTATATTATAGATTAGTATAGATGAGATTTTTTCCCAAGTAGTTACATTGTCAAGAAGTTAAATTTAATATAACGATTGCGACTTTTTTAACAAGTAATTTATAGAAGTAGTTACGTGTGAAGTTAGGGTAAGTTATATTATAGTTACTTACATAGTGCAACTAGTTGGAATAGGCTTAGTTATTAGTAATTAGAGGCCTCACCTCACCATATGTGCACCATTTCTCCTTATGTAGCATACTTAAATATTTAATATTTCTCGTAAGTTTGTTTGCCAGCCTGATGTGTACTTACACCACTGCCATCCGCCGACTTCCTGAAGACCAGGTCATTGGTGAAGATACGATACTGTCCAGTCCAGGAGATGATGAATATGATTAATGGAAAGGTGAGTAAATATTTTGTTGTTACTAACATATTTATACACTAGCTGTTGCCCGCGGCTCCGCCCGCGTGGATTTCGAATTCCTTAATTTTTTGAAAACAAATGATAGCCTATGTTACTCCCAGATATTGTAGCTTTCTATAGGTGAAAGAATTATTGAAATCGGTCCAGTAGCTTCGGAGCCTATTCGAGACAAACAAAAAATCAAACCTTTCCTCTTTATAATATATTAGTATAGATAACTTAACAATTTCTTAATTTATCATATGGGTAAGAAATTGTGAAATAGCTGTGCCTGTACATTAGAGATGTTTAAAATAATACTTGAGTTAAGATACTCCTTTTAAATTTTTATTACAGTAGCCTAGAAGAGTTTATATCCTACCTACAAGCATTTTTGTTTATAAATATTTTTAAATTTTATACTAGTCTTTTTTTATTGTACCGGTCAGGACAAGCACTTCAGTAAGTCGCACAAACCCCGTGTGTCAATCGACCCCTCGCGATGACCCAACACGTGCGGTCCACTTCGTAATCATAATTATGTTTGCGAAGTGGACCGCAACACTACTAAAACGTATTGAGTACAAACAAAAAAAAAGCATGTTACGTCAGGTTACATAATAAATGCAAAATTTCGCTAATTATTTATTGTTTAATTTGATTGCAAGCGGCTACATTTTGTAATGGTTATGAAAAAAATATTGTGCATGAATTACGATTTGCTGAAATTTTTTACATAGTAGGTAATATCTTATCCAAATAAAAAGAATGCACATACTCACTACTTTATCATCTACATTGACATCTATCCTAGAACACAGCAGTTTTTTTTTTTCATTTTTAGTACACCAAATTGATATTATGATAGACAGAAAAAAAATATTTGTAAAAATTGATAAAACTTGTAATGTTTCGTTTTCACCTCGTTTTCTTCAAATGTCAAATTTTAAAAACATTACTTTTGCAACTTTTTGGTTGAATATTAATTAAACTTAAAATCAGCAAACAAAGTAGGTACATAACGTCATAACATATTGAATAAATACATTTTATGTAAAAAAAAATATTACACCGACTTCATACCTAAACCGAAAATCCCAAAAAAAACTGAATTACTGATTCACGCACAACGACAAAACTGCGAACTAAAAAAAAAGAAACATTCGAATTGAGAACCGTCTCCTTATTTGTAGTCCGTCACAAATTACATGATAGTAGGTATAATATTTATTTGCAAGTATTTTGGTACTTAATACATACAATGATCCACTGAGGCCCTTCATGATGTTCTACCTAAGTAACTTAAAATTAATGGCTCCAATTTATCAAGCACGATGTCGAAATTAATAGACCATAGTAGACCTTGAAGCCAGCCGTTTGCCAAGGAAATTTAGCAAGAATATATCGATTTGCGACCTCCTTTATTTTATGGAGTTTTGTTTTTTACACTATTTTAACTACCTATATAAGTCTTCTATCTCTTCATTTGAAGGCCAATCCCGATCAGTTTCCTCTTTCGAGACTAGGATCCACTTTCCTACTCTTCCTTTCTATGAATTGGGTTGAGTTTTACGTGAGTGAAAATTGTGTAACCCCTCAACTCCCAAAAGAAAGTCTGCACCAGAACCCTGGTCCATTTATCAGCAGATATACCAGCCTGTGGATGGGGTGGGGTGGTCCAAGCCCCAAAAAATCGTTATGGAGCCTTCTCCTTACTCATTTAAAGAGTAGCATTATTATATTACTTAGGTAGGTACGTAATCTGAGATAATATAAGCAAGGTACCTCTATTCCAAAGTTCATTCATTCAGTATTCGTTGAACCATAGATATTGTAAAGAAAGAGAATGAAATAATATAGGTACACTTCACTCATTCACTCACAAACTTAGGCATTCATATGAAATATATCTAGTTGAATATCTACACAATACTGACACATCTAGCTGAGTGTTATTTCATTTAAATGTTTTTTTTTTACAACTGGCTAAGAGGTTTTTTCTCTTTATTTTTAAGCACCTTTTTTGCG
This sequence comes from Lithosia quadra, assembly GCA_963576445.1. Taxonomy (NCBI): domain Eukaryota; kingdom Metazoa; phylum Arthropoda; class Insecta; order Lepidoptera; family Erebidae; genus Lithosia; species Lithosia quadra. The sequence continues at coordinate 15,090,828 of OY754880.1, read as the reverse complement.
CCTTTGTCCTTGCGACAACACCACTCATTATCATTTTGAGTACATTATTATACGAAAGTTTCAACTACATATAGTAGGATTCTACCAGCAGTTATTTTTTAAAATTTCAGATATAATAAACCTTTTATATCTGAAATTACAACGTGCAACTTTACTGGTCGATAGTCAAAATAAAAATGACGAATTGTGCCGAATGACTAGTTGTCATTTTGCGATAGGTAAACAACTCTATGTAAGGTGAACATTCGTTGACGCTAGTCAAGGTCTTCAAAAATACATTTTGTCAATAATATATTTTAACAAAAATACATTTTGTCAAAAATATATTTTGTCAAAACTATGCTTTGACAAAAATGAATTCGGTCAAAAAATAAAACTAAATCACATGTGATCGTATCGTAAATGTATGTTAGTAAATACAGAGTATTACGCTCTCCGATCTCAACTTCTCATCTCAATCATTATTATATATTAAATTGAAAATATTTAAAAACTTGTTTGAAGATAAAGCTATTTGATTTGATTTAGAACCGTCTACATTATAGCCGAGCGTTCGTTTGAGGACGTCTCGAGGTTAGAAATAATAGAAAAATCCCCTGCGGGCGTCACCCTCGCACAGGGGAGACACCCTTCGAAGGCCGACCTTCCCCAACGTCCTTGTCAGGGTTAGGTCAATAACGTAGACACAGGAGACAGGCGAGATTTATCTCGTTTGAATTAATGTTTAATATTGTTGTAACATTATGTATTAATTGCTTAGCGTGAGTACATATTTATTGTGTTTTCGTATTCGAATGTACGAAAGTCCTATATTTTGTTAATGGGTAGATACATTTACAAAACAGTTACCTATAGATAACATGATGGTATTTTTTTTTCATGTAAACTATGTAAGTAAAATACACACTTAATATTTCTAGCTTGCTGGGCCTATGACTTACTACACTAACTACATTTAGATTTTTAACATTTCATTATAACTATTAATACACTGAGAAAAACCCTTTGCGGTTTGCCCCTGAAATAAATTAATTAGAAACTTTCCGCTCACCATCATATCGCTTCGATCATTACGATGTAAAAATTAACTTCATACGTCGTAAAAATTGCTTGCAATTAGCAAAAAAAAAATTTTTTTTAAAGACACCTAAAAAAAAGTTTTTAGTTCATTTTGTTTTGGTATGTTGTTCAATCCTTCTTTGTACAAAATCCACAGTGTTAGGCTATTACAATCTAGTTACCGTGTAATATCTGGCAATTTATTTTTTATTAATTACATAATTTATTTGTTCACACTGTCGCTAACTTATAACTACTGTTTGAATAGTTATTATAAAATAAAATTATTCTGCTAATTAGTGTACGTGGAATCTAAAATCGTATAAATTTATGCGGAAAACGGGTTTGTATATATTGTAACGAGGTTGAAAATATTGTTTGCAACATGGTCCACGCTCACTATTTTATCAAACTAGAATTTCAAAAGTATGAAATTGCGAAAATATCCGCCTACTTATGCAAAAATATACCTAAAAATAGAACATTATAACAACACTGTAAGCGGTTACAATATTCAAAATTGGTAAGTAGGTACCTACGTTATGTTTGTCAATGAATATTATGCATAAATTTACAAAAAAAAATGCATTCTGGATCCTATAACACAAGTTAGTTAAACTATGCTTACTTTAGGCTATACCCAAACTAATTGTATTAGGTCGTAAAAAAATTATACTCATAATACACCTATTTATTTATTTTAAAACAATCAAAGGGCTCCTTTGCTGTCTTTTTAGGAATAATAATTTATTACTTATGAGTTAAGGATTTTTATAACACTATTGCAATTAATTATTACAGAAATCTGTTTCATTAAAGACAGTTATAATGTAAATAATAATAAAATAACATAAATATTGTGAATATATTATCGCTTTGCAACAAAACAATATTGTACACATCGTGTTGTAAATGTCAAAGTTGTTTATTTAACATTCATAAGTTCATTGACTTATTTATTGTAGGACATTAGATATGAGCAAATTTGTATTCCAACTAAGTGGCACGCAGATTATTTTTTAGTCAAAAAATAACCTAGTGGCATAAACATAAACATTTATAAATTAAGCGATTTTGATATTTCGTTCTTCGTTGATAATATACATAATAGATAGGAAGGTGTACAGTCAGCGCCAAAAGTCGATTAACACTAAAATATTTACAAATCCTTTTTACATTGGAATATATAGGTCAGTCATTAATTTATAAATGTAGTTTTATAATCTCCTGAGGACAAAGCTTATGTTTTATATGTCTTGTTTATTATTATATTAAAGGTCTTAGGTGACCAATAAATTAGGCTAAGGTGATCAATAAATTAGAATTTGTTAACCAACCTTTGGCGCTGACTGTGCCTACCTTATAAGTTGATCTAGGCGTCTAGAGACCCATGACAACGTGCGGTTTTAGCCGGTTCTTATGCGACATACCTATCCGAAAATCTGTAGGTAGGGTTTTCTGATATTCAATTTTAAGAAATCAATTGATCGTGAAAACCGACTGTACTTGGACATTTTTGTACTTGGTATTGTATTGTAATTTGTGTTTGCGTATATAATCGCGGGTAGCAGCTAGTTAATACCATAGATACATACAAGAGATAAAGAATTATGATATTATGCCAAAAATGTTGTTCTGCACGAAGCCCCTCCAATCCGCACAGGTGCTTGAACTTGATATTCAGTTTAAATGTCGAATTCATTTAAATTTTTGTTTCAATTTTAACACATTCTTTTTCTGGCAACATTAGCTCTTAAGGTTTTAGTACATGGAGTTTTTGTGGCAAATTTTAACTATAATATCACGGTGAATCAAAAAGCAGTAAAATTACAAGAATTAATTAAATACCAGACGGCTGGCGATTCCTGCGATGGTAACTAAATAATAGTCAGAGAGCCAGTCTACCTGTGGCAATATGCGAGCTGTTGGTTGTCTCGTGCGTTCACCGCGACGGCGACCTTGTCCGGCCGACCGGTCGTATACAGATAACTTACTGTTTGTTGATAAGCCTCTGCCTTCTAAGTATATAAATGTAAGAAACACGTGGAAGCTAATTTAGTTTTATTTATGCTAAATAAATTAGATACATTAAACTAAGTTTAGCTCTACATAAGCACCAAGTTACCTTAAAAAACTCTAAGTCAGTTTTAGTGCAAATAACTTTGTATAGGTACTTATGTTTTAGATGTACTTATTTAAAATTTAGCTCCATTCGCGTACAAAATATTTTTAAATAGCCTATTTAAAAAATAATTTATGTAAATTCGTTAAAGTTGTTGCTAAGCGCAAATCTTGAGAACGGTTCAACCGATTCGGATTAAGGCTAATTTTTTTATTTTTTGTTGTGTTCGTTAGTTTATAATCAGGATAAGGTTCATGTGAAACGATATTTCAGTAAGTACCTACTATGAGAAATACCGATACCCTAGTAACTGACTAAAATTAAATTAATGGGTTAATTATTCCTAGGCACGAAGAAACTGATCTTACATACCTACCTAGCTACGTTAGCACATAAACTCTCGCCTTTTGAACTTTTTATAATTATGTGCTTGAAATGAATATGTTTCTCAACGCTTTGTTAGTAGATGGCAATGTTTGTCTAAATTAAATAATCAATTAGGTATTTGACAAATGTACACGCGTACATATACCTGTTTTATAACAGGAACTATTAGGTATACCAATTTGTCTTCGAAATCAAATCACAATCTCTATCTAGGTACGCAACAAATGACTGAGTTATCAAACTCATTTTTTTTTAAATTGGGTAAGTACCTACTTATTTACATAGTTTTTAGCAAACGACTGAGTAATCGAACTTATTTTTTTTGATGTTGGCGATTAATTTAATTTTTTACTTAATTGAATACAAGCCACACAATCTTAACAATGTTCCATTAAATTGGGAGAATAATTATGGGGGAAATATGTAACAGTGAACATGGAATGGTCTCGAATGTGACAATTGTTCGTATAAAAGCTAATACTATTCACTTGTTAGACAAGCAGTTAAAAAAACAAGGTCATTGAATTCATTACAAATCAACAAAGAGTTAGTAGACATTTTTTGCCTTATCTACGCACCTCGTGTCGAATTGCCGATATTCACCAGTTAATCTACATATATATTCGAATTTAAACGTATATACAAATATATACTTACGCATAAACACATAGGTTAGCTTTACTCACCTCCGTGTAATAATCTTAATAAATTTGCGATGTTTTTTTTATTAATCTGGATAAAAGGTATTGCCAATATGAGAATAACGTGTTTCTTTATTTATTTCGTGTATAATAATATTGAAATAAAATTTATATTATTCCATGCTATTGGATAGACTTGCTGACCTTGACCTCTATATAGTTTTGTCCAAACAATTTAGCAAATTGACCTTGGCCAATCAGATATATAACACTTGAAGGGCTTGCGCCATAAGTTGATCAATCCTTTTATTGCTTTTTGGTACATATTAGAGCCATTTCTGTCAAGTTGTTTGGCGTAGACTATACTACAAGTAGGATACCTTCTAAACCCTTTAAAATTATGAAGGGATATTTTAGTCTTTTGAAGATAACAAAAAAGTGTCGCTTATGACATACCTACTTATATCAAGACATGCGTTCATTATAAAATAAGTACATGTTTTTAAAATTTTGGTTTGTGAATCAGTGCTCAAAATAAAATAAACCTTAGGTTCGGATTTAAATTACGACTTAGTCGAAATTAATTACCTGTAGAAGCATCTTGGACATTAATCATGCATTGACAGCGGTATTTCATACCCAAATACACCAATAAGTGTCAAATATCCTTAGTTTCAAGGTGCTTATAATGTGTTTCTTTTTTATCAACTGTGTCAAACCTTGTCAACCGGAATAAGGCCGCAGTATGATAATATGGTAGATAGAAATAGAACGGTTGGTATCTGGCACAGCCTCTCTCCTCAAGGTTGGAGGCCAGATGGCAGGTGCTCCCACTAAACCAAGATTACCGAGTTGTCTAGATTGCCTCCTACCACGGAAGCATTTAAATACATGTTAAAAGGAAGATAAAAAACGTTTAAAAGCTTAAAGCTAGTGCTTAACAACCAATAGCCAGCAGGCAATTTGTACACGTTACGAAACTGATTACGTAACGAGCGAACGACCTCGGCGAACACCATTGTCTGTTAGGTTAATTTAGCAACAGGCATATTATAATAGATAGCAGGTGTCAACTTCTTTGCTTCAAAATTTAAAAAAAGCAAATGGGTATGCGGCTTGCCTAAAGAGAAGTTCATGTTAACTAGGGGTGTATGTGGGCCCCACCAAGATCTTTGGCGCTTAAGTCATTCTAATCTGTAAGTCGGTACCAGTTAACCTTCTGATTGACGGATGATGGATTTAAAAATATAGAAAGGAGAAGTAAACGTACCTCGAATCTCACAGCGCAAAGATGGCCCCGATGAGATGGTATCCGTTAGGTTGGAGTCAATAAAAATAGAATTTAACTATGCATTAACTTACTTACTGATACAAATACGGACAGTAGTCGAGCTTCAGACGCCATCTTAAAACAAGGTTTTGCCCGAAATCCCAGCAACTATGCACTTTAAGGCCAAGTCATATATAAGGGAAATATAAGGGAAATTGTTGTAAAATTACTCTCTTGAGTAGAGCTTAAGGTAAAGTCAACAGGGCACGACGGAGAGTCTCCTATACAAGCGCTAATCCCTTATTTTACTCCCATAGCCGTTAAAATTTTCAAAAATCCTTCCTTAGTAGTTAGGGTTTAACGTCGATATCAATGAGTCGTTTTTATCAGAATTACAAAACAAAATGGCTACTTACTACAGGTAATTAAAATTCAGTAAAAGCGAAAACGTGGGTTCTAAATTCAAATACCTGATAATGTGAGCGTCGATACAATGGACGGATGGAACATTTGATTAAAGAGGATAATACGAAGGTCGAATCGTGGTCACTGGCACATAATAAGTAAATACAGAACTCCGGTTTTATACAACGAGCACTCACACATTGACACATATTCACTTATAAGAATCTCAATTCACTTCGATCGTATCTCAGTTGCGAGTACTTGCACTTTGACAGTATGTGTCTGCGCATGTGTGAGTGACCGTGCATTTTTACCTCTTTTATAAAACTGACCTTCTATACTAATATTTTGTGATAAAATTTTATTTACAAAGAAATATTAGGTAAGTACTCATGTAAGTTGGAGTCAGAACTTCAGCCACGCACAGGAATTTAGCTTACAACGCATTGACTATAAATAAACAATGAAGAATCTAGTTAAATATAAACCTAAACCCAAGGAAAAATAAAGAGGCAGGGTAAACCCACCTGTCATTGGCACTCGTCATTGAAACTTTCAAGTCTAGCGCAATATTAATAGCGTGTCTAGACTCATCTATAGATTGTCACAATACTCGTATGTATGTGATGTGTTAGCCATTTTTACTGCTCTTAGGTGGCAGACAAGTATATGGTGTACCTGCAGTGCTATTCTCTAAGGACACAGCCTTGCGTTCGTTAGATGATAAGTTTTCAGGCCTTTATAATCGGGCAACGTTTCGTCGTGATAAAGCAGTCTATCACGACGCGTTGCCCGATTATTAAGGCCTGGAGCCACTGCTCTGTTTGATTTTACCAGTAATGTAATGTTTATCACCTAAGCAGTTCTTCGCTGTTGCAGCGACGAACGCAAGGCTGTGTCCTTAGAGAATAGCACTGCAGAATGATGTAGGTGGTCACTCGCGCTGCCGACCATGTAAAAACCTTCTAATGCCCTTCTCAAAGGAGTCGATGGTCTTAGTGGGGTCCCGTAGACTCCCTGTGTTGTATGTTGTATAATAGATATAATAACATACATAACATAAACTCACGCCTATATCCCCGAAGGGGTAGGCAGAGGTGCTAGCACCCACATTTCGCCAGTGTATGTTTAGGTCCCAATGTAATAGGTGGCGAGCCTATTGCCATTAACCGGTCACTGGCTATCAGCCTTGACATCGCCAAAGCTTTCGATAGAGTCTGGCACAAGTCGCTTCTTTCCAAGTTGCCTGCCTTTGGTTTACCTCCTCGTTTGTGCAGCTGGATTGGTAGCTTCCTGCAGGAGCGTCGAATTCGAGTGCTTTGCGATGGACAAGCATCGGAGTTCTTGCAGGTTAATGCTGGTGTTCCGCAGGGGTCCGTCCTATCGCCCACTCTCTTTCTTCTGCATATCAATGACATGCTGTCAGTAGGCAGCATTCATTGTTATGCAGATGATAGTACCGTGCATGGGCGTTATCTCGGTCACCCTGCGGCTAAACAGGCTGACATCGAGGAAAAAAGGCAGCTTCTTGTCACTGAGCTTGACCGGGTCCTGAATCACATTTCTCAATGGGGCTCTGAGAACCTGGTCGAGTTCAATGCCAAGAAGACGCAGGCCTGTGCGTTTACAGCAAAGGTATCTCCTTTCCTTCCGCTCCCTACTCTTCGGGACACACCATTACCACTGCAGGACAATCTCGATATACTCGGCATGGATGTTCGCTGCAAGCTGAACAACAAAAACTACATCGAGAGCATCATTAAAACGGTCTCGCGTAAGCTCGGAGTCCTGAACAGGGTGAGGCGGTTTTTCACGCCGGAACAGCGGTGTCTTTTGTACAAGACACAAATCCGTTCCGGGGTGGAATACTGTTCTCATCTCTGGGATGGCTCTGCACAGTACTTATTAGATGCTCTCGACAGATTGCAGCGACGTGCAGTCCGCATTATTGGGAGTCCAGAAATCACGAACACCCTCGAGCCTCTACAGCTACGTAGAGATATAGCGTGTCTGGCAGTTTTTTACCGTCTCTACCATGGCGAGTGTTCCGATGAGCTCTTCCAATTAATCCCACCCTCTCCTTTCCTACACAGAACTACACGTGCCAGACTGAGGTATCACCCGCACACGGTGGCATCAATTCCATCAAGAACCAAGCGGTTCGGTGCCTCTTTTATTTGCCGCACCATAAAGGCTTGGAATTCTTTACCAGCGCATGTGTTTCCTTCCTCCTATAGTCCCGGGGCCTTTAAGCGGGGCGTGAAAAAGCATTTGATGAGGCCGTCAAGCTGAGGGCCGCCACTGTAGCACTACCGGTGTATGTGGTGGTGGCCCCAGTCCTGAGACTTTGCCTTTCGCTTACCATCAGGCGAGGTGGAGTCATTTTGACGTGTCCTATATAAAAAAAAAAAAAAAAAAAAAACCGGTCACTTATAAACCTGCGATAAATACACAATCTCTCAAGTTGGATCGAACTGCAATGGTGTGCGAATTTTATTATAATCGGTTAAGTGGTTTAGGAGTCCATTGAGGACAAACCTTGTGACACGAGATTTATATATCTATACTAATATTACTAGCTTCCGCCCGCGGCTTCGCCCGCGTGGAGGTCGGTATCGCCACCAAGTCTATTTTAATAGCTTAATAAAACAACTCTCCACTCCACTCACTGCTCCACTTTCCACTCTCCACTCTACTCTCCACTCCGCTCTCTACTCCATTCTAAATTCCACTCTTCATTCCACTCTCCACTCCACTCGTCTAACCAATACCTTTCTAATAAAAAATCCCTACAGAAGTCGATAATCGCGATGGACGTAAAAAACTACTTAACGAATATAGATGCGGTTTATTTATAAGAAAGGTCTTGCTTAGTCTTAAAATTTACCCTATGTTTGGTTGGCTAAGTAGAACTGGAGATATAACCAAAAATTGAAGACCTACCTGAAACGATGCGCGAGCGGAGCCGCGGGTATCATCTTGTATAAAAAGTAGCCTTTTTTCCGTGCGGAAATCCTCATGGATACCCACCCCGCGGCCAGCGGGGAAGGTTATGTCGGACTCTTACCGACTAAAACCGCACGACATCTAGGGTATTCTGACGCTAGGGTGTAAGGTGGCCTACAGAGAATTTCCCTCGCACCCTGACTTTGAATAAAAAGTAGCCTATATTATTATAATGTTGTCCTGTAAGCGATGGTAGCTGAATGGATAAAGACGCGGCCTCTTCGCAGAGGTATCGAGTTCGAATCCGGCCGGAAAGTACCAATGTGAATTTCACTTTACGGAATTTATATATGCTAATCACATGATTTACCATCTGCTGAGACGGTGAAGGAAAAACCTCGTGAGGAAACCCACATGGGCTAGAAGAAATTCGACCATCGTGTGTGGATTAAGGTCTAAACCCTCTCAGCTCTCTTATTAGAGGAGAGGAGACCTATGCCCAGCAGTGAGACATAAATGGGTTGCTCTAATTATGTTGTAGAGAAGTATGAGCTATAAATCGTACCAAGTTTGATCAAAATCCAGTACCTAGTTTTTGATCCATGCGTGCACATACAGATAGACAGACAGAAAGACAAAAAAATTACTGATTGCATTTTTAGCATTGGTATCGATCACCAATCATCCCCGTTCATTAGTTATTTTGTAAATATATTTAATGTACAGAATTGACCTCTCTACAGTTTTATTGACGTAACCTACGACAAACTTATTATTTGCGGTTGGTACAGTAATCGGGTCTAGGGATCGAACCGCAAAATTAAGTTTGTTTTTTATTGTATATATTATCGGTTAAGTTACTTATAGTGTGAAGCTAGCTTATAGCATGGTTAACATAATAACAACAATCAAATATGCGTCGTTAGATTACACATTGTTACAGAATGCGTTGAAGAAATAAACGTTCATTGCTCGTTCCCCGTAGGTGCTAGCGTGATAATATGTAGCCTATGTGTTGACCCGACTTATAAATAATATTCGTGCCAAATTTGAAGTAAATCCATGCAGTACTTTTTGAGTTTATCCCGGACATACATACAGACAAACAGACAAACAGACAAAAATTCTAAAAACTATATTTTTGGCTTCGGTATCGATTATAGATCACACTTCAAGTATTCTTTTAAAAAAATATTCAATGTACAGTTTTGACTTTCCTACCATTTTATTATATGTATAGATAAAGAGGAAAGATTTGTTTTTTTGTTTTTTTGTTTGTAACGAATAGGCTCCGAAACTACTGGACCGATTTCAATAATTCTTTCACCAATAGAAAGCCACATTATCTGTGAGTAACATAGGCTTTAATTTATCCCCGAAAAATTTAGGGATCCTTACTAAAACTTCAATAATGTAACCCAAGGTGTAAAAAAATGACCTAAACAAATTACTTACATCGCGTGCGCTGCGAAAACTATTGAAGATAGAACAAAATAATGTACTGTGGAAATGTACAACTTAAAAAGGTCTACATAAAAGTCCGCGATAGCATATGTCTACCTAATAAGGGTAGCCCACAGTAACCATTTTTATCTTTACAAATTACAAAAAAATTAATGTGTCATTTTCGAAGCTAATTTTAACAATACAGTATTATTTCTTATCCAATTAAATACGTTAGATACGTTGTACGTTTAATGTACATCAAAATTGCCATTTACACTATATAATTACCATAAATAGTTTAAGAGCTATCGCAATATGAAAAATAATGCGCGGCGAAATAAATGCAAGTTGAAATGCGGACGTAAATCAAACCAATATACTTCGGGACATTATAGGTACGTAGATAGGTATCTAAACTGTGCTCAAAGTATTATGCTCTATACACGCAGTACAGTTTTCTTGGGTGCCTTTGAGGATAGCACGGGTGCTACAGCACTGGACGAGCTCAAATTCACCAATCATGGATTATTGCAAAACAATCCGCTCGCGCCAGGACGTCGTTTGTCTCACGAATTATACCTATCTAAGATTATGTTTCCTTATGTATATCATTGTATTATCACTGCGATGCGGGCGAGGACTCAGGGCTGCACACGTTGGCAGAGTGTCCGGCGTGGGAGGTGCCGAGACAGGCCCTCTCGGCAGCCCTCGGGGTGGGAGTCCTCACACTGCCGGTGCTGATCGCGGCGATGGTGCAGAGTGCGGACGCGTGGTTGGCCGCCGCCTCCTTCTGCGAGCAAGTGATACTCGAGAAAGAGGCGGCGGAAAAGGTTCGGGAGGGGCTGCACAGAGCTCTCCCGGACGGAGGCGGGCGCGGACGCCTATCGCGTCGGGGGTCCGACGACCTCCGTCCTCCATGAGCGCTGGCCTGGGGGTGACAGGTGGAGCCGCCCGTCACCCTAGCAGAAGCAGGCCGAGGCGGCGGCGCGCGAAGGCGCCCCCCCCCCCCCCTCCTATTCCGGGTCATGACGGGAACCACGTGGTTCTCAAACCCGAGGGGGCCATCTCGAATCCGGAGATGGCCCGGGTCAAGCCGGGGTGCGAGGGATATGCTCTTTGGGCCACCTTACACCCTGGCGTCTGAAGACCCTAGATGGCGTGCGGTTTTAGTCGGTAAGAGTCCGACATAGCCTGCCCCGCTGGCGGCGGGGTGGGTTTCTATGAGGATTTCCGCACGGAAAAAAAAAGGTATATATCTTTGTATTCCCATCCAAATAAATTATATCTTAATCAAGACTTTCAATAATATTGTGTAAAAATTATTTAAAGACTGTTTGAGTTATTGAAATCGGACGTCAGAGGAGGGGATTGGGGAGATAGGGAGGGGGGTTGTGAGCTCTGGCTACCCTTCTTACCGGCGGCGGTAACACAACACAATGTCTATTATGGCTGCGGTCTTCTGTACCCCCTGTCACCCCATCTCCTCTTTTCCGGGGTTCGGAAAAGAGGTAAGGACATCATGCTTTTTTTATACCATTTAAGTGGCAGACGAGCTCACGGCCCACCTATGTGACCTATGCACCTATGGACGTGCACAACATCAGGGGCGTCACACTCGCGCTGCCGACCCTGCAAAATCCTTCTAATGCCCTTCTTGAAGAACCCCATATTATAGCCGCCAGGGAAAACCACTGCAGGGAGATCGTTCCACAGCCTAAGCGTGCGTGAAATGAAATTTTTTTCATACCTTACAGTACGCACTGCAGACGGATGCAACGTGTGGGGATTAATTCCCTGCCTGTGGCAAGCAGTGCGCTGATAGAAAGTGGCTGTAGGCATCATAAATCAAACAATTCCCATCCCAGGGTCAACTGGGTAGCGCGGGATATGCTCTAAGTAATCTTACACCCCGGCAACGAAGACTTGAGACGGCGGCGTGCGGTTTTTTGGCAAAAAGGCATTTGAAACAGAATTCGCAATCCACGCGGGCGGAGCCGCGGGCAACAGCTAGTATTAAGATAATACACAATATTGACATTTTGAGTTAAATTTCTTTTTAAACTATGACGTTTCAAACATTTTTATACTAAGCATGTTATATTCGAGTTGAATATAATATTAATGACTCCATTAGAAGCGTCCGTTGAACTTTATGATCAGTACCCGTAGTTTTAGATTTTACAGTTTACCTAATGTAAGTAGGTACCGACCAACGAAAAACGGCTGTAACATTGCAGAAGCTTTGCAGTTTTTTTACATCGGTCACGTCAATATGACTTCACTTCTCCTGTTGGTAAGCTAAAGGTAAAGTCTCAGGAATGGGGTCAAAATTTTTGCTGGGTATGAATAATCTTTGAATGTTTCAGACTATAGTCATATCAGGGATGAACATCAAATTTTGCGGCAGCAGTAACTATACGAAAATGTAGTGCAACATGTATCCGACGCCATCTAGCGACAGAGAGCTGAACTGATTCCAAACTATTGATCCTAGATCGCGCTATTGAAGTACTGATGCTGTTTAAACACATATTAACATGATCGTTTGGGCTGTTGACCACCAGGAGTCATTAGCATCAGGTAGGTCGTGTGCTTGTTCGCTCCATAATTATATAATACCTAGTTGTTAAGATGTGCATGCAATTCTCTTCTTACTTGTCGGAAACTTTGTTATTGGCTAAGAGTCCTAAAGTAATCTTTAATCTTACTCATGATCTATGTAAAATAGCTGTTAAGTTTCCAATAAATAAATAAATAAATAAATAAATAAATAAATAAATAAATAAATAAATAAATAAATAAATAAATAAATAAATAAATAAATAAATAAATAAATAAATAAATATACAAAAAAATTAGTAATGTAGGTACTGAAATGACAAAAATTGTTGAACACTAGATACCAACAAGTACATACAGCCAGCGGCAAAACTAGATAAAAAAAAAGATAAAAATTTAAAAGATGTCAAAATATTATAATGACGCCCACCTAAGCATTTTTTGCTCAAAAACTAATTATTATTATTTTTAATTTTAAAATGATCATCTACTTTCGACGCTTAGGTAACTAGACAAGTTTTATTATTTTCAAGCTTTATTGTGAATCGTAAAGTGTTAATTTACTTTTTTAACCTTATTGTTTATCTTTGATGCATCTAAAACCCATATTATAAGTAAATTGCTGCCTCAATTCGATGAATATAATACAACACTGGATACTGCCGCCATTTTCCTGTTTGTTATAAATTATAGGGAAACAAGATTCAGTTAATGTATATATTAGCCTACATAATTAGGTTTATTCTAGGAATCTAATCAATAATTCTAACCTGTCTTCCATTAGCCATTATACCGCATCCTATGACGTCACATCATAAATTTCGAAATGCATGAATCTGTCGCCGGCCATTTTGATGAAACGAACCGTTGCATGAGATAATTATTAAACCCTTGCCAACTTTTTAAGTTACTACTTATTATATTAATAGCTTTGTCGGTATCGGTATCGCCACCAATTAAACCACTATCCACTCGACTCTCCACTCCACTTCACTATCCACTCCACTCTCCACTAAAAAAGGGATAAAAAGTATCCTATGTCCGTCTCCTGGTTATCCTGGTTAAATAACATAACATAACATAAACTCACGCCTATATCCCCGAAGGGGTATGCAGAGGTACTAGCACCCACATTTCGCCAGTTTATGTTTAGGTTACAATGTAATAGGTGGCGAGCCTATAGCCATTAACCGGGTACCTACTTATAAACCCGCGATAAATACACACATAACTTCGAAAAGCATCGAAAAGTCATTGGTGTGTGCCATAGTGAACCTGGGATCGAACCCGAGACCTCGTCTCAGCAGTCCATTTACCCATACCACTAGGCTACCGCGGTATTATCCTGGTTAAATATATAAATAAAATATAATAATATATATATAAAAAAAAAAAAATGCTGCTGGTATTAATTTCGAAATTATACCCTACTAATGTAAAAAATATAAAAGATAGCTAACTTTTTAGTAATATTATAGGTACACTAGCTCTGCCCGCGAGTTCACTCACTTAGACCTAGATCTGGGTTTTATTTTTTTTTGCATGGAACCCAAACTCCCTGTAAGAAGGGTAGACCCAAAAACCACTGGCTTGACATCGTAGAAGATGACATGCGTGCCAATGGTCTTACTACCATGAATGCCCAAGACCATGCGAAGTGAAGAAACAGAAGATGGAAGGTGGACCCTGGACTTCGAGGTAAGAGCCTCGGACACGACCAGGAACGACCTCGTTTTATACAAAGACCCGAGTCCGGCGTGTGGTTCGATTGAACTCCGAGATAACCGCTCACCACCACTGGCCACCGGGTGGTATTCGTGGGAATTTACGTGCGAAAAGGGCCTTGATTTTGCTATTTTATGGTAATAGCAAGCCAGTGTCACTATAAAATATAAAATTTAATACTTTCAACATTATAGTTATACATTTAAAGCCTAAAATTAAATGAAGAGAATTTTTATATTACACATTTTTATTTCCTCTACATTTTTTTAGACTTTATTTTAATGCATTTGAAGTTTTAATTAAACAGCATTTTTTTAGATTATTAGTGTAATGTGGTGTAAAGCCGCTATAGCTTGCTTTAACACAAAATAGCAGAACTGAGGGCTACCACAATCTCTAGCAATATAATTTCAATCTTACTTTGTGATTTTCGTAGTGTGAATCGGACCATCGGCATCGCTCGCGGTGGTGGGCTGTTGGCTCTACCTGTGCTGAAAGAAAATAGGTAAAGGTATGTTTACTAGGTATGTGTGTGTAGATTTCTATACTACGAAACGGCTGAACTTCGATATTTTACGTGAAGCGTCTGCCATTTGACTTTCACAACCCATTGCCGATATCGAAGTTCTGTTGTTAAACCTAGTTTTCGGACTGTTTAGGGCTCTAAATATCTGTATTGAATGCCAAAGATGTTCGTATGGCAACCGGGGCTGATATCGGTCACGTGGTAAGCTAAAAGTAAAGTCTCAGGAAGAGGGTCCCCATTACATACTAGTACACCGACATTGACATAATGGTGGCCCTCAACTTGACGGCCTCATGAACAAAGAGGTGATTGTCGCCGCAGCACTGCGTGATAAAGCGCAGATATTGGTTTACACTACGCCAATACCCACTGGTCACACAAGCGCTACGACAACCATCACCTCAAGCCCGGCCATCCTAAGACTGACCTGGCTAGTATTACTTAACTTGCAATGTGTTAAACTACTCGGTTACCACTTAGCCATGAGCCCTTGATATATGCCTAAGTAAGGAAATCAAATGTCTCCTTTGAAGAGGAATACTGCCCAACATATTTATTCCACTACCTACGAACTAAACGTCCCTTTAATATCAATTATTCGATGATAAGCTTAATAACAGATCGATTATCACGTGCCAAGTTTTATATAATTCGATTCTTAAGTACGAACCTTTAGAAAAGATTCGCAAACACAGATGTCTACACAATAGGCCGTCAAAGACACAATTTACTATATCAACCGTATGTATTATCATCAAGACATGTCATCGTTCCCAATCAAATCCAAACTATTCAAGACGAATCAAACTTCCACATAGGCACACATATTAGGTCACATAAATGTTTATGTATCACATATTTCCATGTCTGTGTGTATTTTTAGATGTGGGCGGCGGACGACTCGACCTTGCGCCCGAGACGAACCTCTTACCACAACGTAGGTTTACACTCTACGAAACCGCAAACATCAATAACCATTGACGTTCCAACTAAACAGCTTTAATATGTCGTTGTGGTGGAGTAGCAATGTACGTTCTTTCGAGCGATGAGGACGCGATGGAAAGAAGTCGCGCGTGGGGCCGTCGGACGCGCGCCTCCAGTCTCGTTTGCCAATTTTGCGCACAAGTTCATCGACTTCGAACAAGGATTTATGAATCAAGTGTATTGAAACGATACGGCATCATTCTTTGTTTCGCACAAACGTTTGCTGTAGGCATATTCGTAGAAATAATAACCTTAAAAACGGTTTTCTTGTGTTGTTTATCAATTGAATAAAGCTGTGTTTGAAAATATTTGTGTTAACTAATTTTAGATCTGTTAATGATTGGATCGCAATGCGTTAGAAATGTAGCGAATAAATTTATTTCGGTTATGTGTTTGTTTTTTTTTCTCTCATTAACCTCTTTATTAATAGCTGTGTCATCAAATGAAGAGCTGCCAAGTTTAATTAAAGGAATTTAAGATTATATAAATAATCTAGATACCTACTATTCTAAGAATTTCATAAGCACAGTCTATGACTCATTTTATCTGAAATAAAATCTATGGATGTCCTAATGTGCTGTTTAGCGTTTTTACTTTCAAAACTTGCTTTTCTATAGCTAGGATATAAAAACTATTTTGAATTGACTCTTTGCGAACCCTATTCAACCCGTGGCGACTCTGCACTCTTCCAGCAGGAAATCTGATGTTGGAGATACCGAGTGGCCTTTGTTGGTTCGATTCCAACATAGTTTTCTTTTTGTTTAGAAATAGTATTGTACATTCTAGTGTTTCTGTACTAGGTAAATAGAATTTAGTCCTGCCTGTAACCTTTTTTGGTGTACAATGAAGATGAATGGACAATTCATCCATCTATTTAACTGTATTGGAATATGCAATGAAGGAAATTGAAGGAGTTGGAAAAATCCGCATTTGAGAAAAAAATCTATCAAAATATGCCTTACGAACGTGACGTCACCGGTCCACAACTCTTCGTTATAAAGCTGGCGAGTGTTTCGGAAAATGATGGATGTTTAAGTTATTTTTATATCTGAAACACATAAACAAAAATTCCCGAATCCCGCCGAATTCCCTTCGAATGAAATTTGGCGTAATTGGGTTTCCCATTCTAATTTGGACCCAGTCGATTGGGGTTTTTCTTAACTACTTATGTAGCAAAAGCCTCATAGCCCATTTGGATAGTTAGAGGCAATTATATTTTTAAATACCTCTTATTTGGCATACAAGAATACTTCCCACCTGATGGGAAGCGGTCACTGTGGCCTATGGACGTATGCAACTTTTTTTTTGGAAATTTTTACTAATTTTTGCTTATGCTAAATAAGTTACTTTTGCGTTGCCTTTTATAAATCGGAGGAGGAAGGAGTACTTAGGAGGAAAATTAAAAGACAAGTGGTAAGGCCGACTGCGAGTACTGACCAGCAGGTGTGCACGTACTTGTTTTTACTATTAGTTGTCCAAAAGTATGATTTTATAGCTAGTAATTATACTTCAATGATGAATTTCATTACTTGATTGTCAGTATGTTTATATAAGTGACTTAATTATGTACAAACGGAAATATATAACCGTTCAATCTCCATACAATTAAATGGAGACCATAAAAAGCGAGCGAGTACCCCCATTGGTGATACATACATAAAAAGCATTAGAAGGTTTTTACAGGGTCAGCAGCGCGAGTGTGACGCCCTTGGTGTTGCAAACGTCCATAGGCCACGGTGACCGCTTCCCACCAGGTGGGCCGTGCCCTTATCTGCCATCTAAGAGGTATAAAAAAACTCACGCGTGTAGGTATTTCACTCAAGAGATAGGCAGTAGGCAGAGTTATATTAATACTTATATTCCGCTTCCACGTAATAAAGAGCGAGTACATTGCCCTTAAACGGGTACTTCTTTTAGACTTTTTTATTTTGGCTTTTGCGAGAGCGACTACTATCTAATCCCCCAATCCAAGAAGAAAGCCTGCGCCAGAACATCGTCCGTTAATTACCAGGTGTACCGGCTTGCTGGTGAAGACAGTTTTGGGACGAATGGTGTCTAGAATGGCAGCCCGTACCCTCTGGACTTTACCCTAGCTTCTTACCATCCAGCGGGGTTAAGTCAATTGACGGACTGAATATAAAAAATATATATACAGGGTCTCCCGTAATGAATGGATAAACCGTAAACTGGAGTTCCTCCGGATGTGAGGCTATAAGAAAATCATATCATTTTGCTAGGGTTGTCAACCATATGGTAATGGCATAGACTTTTATACTTTTTTAGTAATTTCTCTACTTTTTTTATTAATTCCGTAGCCATTTCTTCAAATTTAAGTATTTTCGTGATTTTTTTTTGTATTATACTCTTAAAGACATGTATCATTCACTTTTGATATGATTTTAGGTGTCCTTAACGTTAAACGTTAATAAAATTGTCATTTTAAGAGAATTTTTTAATTTCTTTTTCTTAACATCAACTTTTGATCATCTACTGTGAAAAAAAAAAGTACGGCGCTATAGCTGCCCATGATCTTAATAAATTGTCTAGTATGTGTAGTTTCTAAAAAGGTATAACAATGTGTACTTTTAAAGCAACATTATGTTACTAGGAGCAAGAACGTTTATCAAGGTCAAAATTTAGATTTTTCAAGTAATGTTAAAAATAGTTGTAAAACTCGCCTTAATGATTTTATTCTGTCAAGATACTTTACAAAAAAACTAACAGGCCACTAACTAGGATATTCAGAATGAAACCAAGTTGTTTTAAAAAAAAGAATTTAATGAAAAACTTAAACTAAATGTTCAAAATGTCTTCCGCCGGCAGCAATGCATGCTCGGCAATGCCTAATAAAAGATCTTTTAATCCGACGCGCATAACCAGCTTCTTCAATTTTACGAGCTGCTACTTGAATGCGCGTACGCAATTTTGTCAAAATAGGTAGAATCTTCTCTCATCTGCCGCAACAAAACGTTACTCTAGCAGCCCAGTCCCTCGGCATTAATGTTTGAACCCTTTGGTAATGACAGGGATACAATTCGTGCCTCTTTAAAATTCTGTGTACAGATGTTCGCCGTGAAATAGCACTTATGGACGTACCAGGGTCCTCTTCAACTATTTCTAGTACTTCGTCTGCATTGTGTCGTTGAGGTCGTCCTGCGCTTGTCCCGCCTATGCCACTTCCCGGAAATCGTCCTTCCATAAATGCATTATGTACTCTGATGAAAACACGGTAATCAGGGTTTCGCGCATTTGGATATCTTTAGCGATAAACACTAGCAGCTCCATTGGCGTTGCCATTACATTCGCCGTAAATGAAATGCATGTTTGCGTATTCGGCGGGCGTGTATTGTTGAGGCATAATACACAAATTTCACAAAAACTTTTTCAAACAACAAGTCCAATCGATAGCAGAAAACGAAGTCCGTAAATGTTTGAAAAGTTGTCAGTATCACCACGTTAACAAGTCCAAATCACAAGGCAAATCAAAGTCCGATATTAGAAAGCAGTAACAAATTGACGAAACTAATGAAAACAAAAAAAACTGGAGGAACTAAATTCTTTTTTTTTAACAACTTGGTTTCATTCTGAATATCCTAGTTAGTGGCCTGTTAGTTTTTTTGTAAAGTATCTTGATAGAATAAAATCATTAAGGCGAGTTTTACAACTATTTTTAACATTACTTGAAAAATCTAAATTTTGACCTTGATAAACGTTCTTGCTCCTAGTAACATAATGTTGCTTTAAAAGTACACATTGTTATACCTTTTTAGAAACTACACATACTAGACAATTTATTAAGATCATGGGCAGCTATAGCGCCGTACTTTTTTTTTTCACAGTAGATGATCAAAAGTTGATGTTAAGAAAAAGAAATTAAAAAATTCTCTTAAAATGACTATTTTATTAACGTTTAACGTTAAGGACACCTAAAATCATATCAAAAGTGAATGATACACGTCTTTAAGAGTATAATACAAAAAAAAATTCACGAAAATACTTAAATTTGAAGAAATGGCTACGGAATTAATAAAAAAAGTAGAGAAATTACTAAAAAAGTATAAAAGTCTATGCCATTACCATATGGTTGACAACCCTAGCAAAATGATATGATTTTCTTATAGCCTCACATCCGGAGGAACTCCAGTTTACGGTTTATCCATTCATTACGGGAGACCCTGTATATAGGTATATCGCGATCCTGTCGATAATATTGATGTACAATCACGATATTAAATTATTGAGAGACTCTCCACGCATCCATCATAAACCCACATAAGTTTTTATTTTTCAAACATACGGGTTCCTGTTCATACCTATAGGTACTTAGGGTCTTAGTGTATGGGCTATCTCGAATCCGGAGTTGGCTCGGGTCAAGCCGGTATCCATGAGATTTCCGCACGGAAAAAAGGGTACCAAAAATATAACGCCGCATCCACGGACCTATATGCTTAATTAATGCATTTGTCGTTCCGCGTATGGAGTGTCACGCCCACATTCACAATCAATTGTGTCCACGTACACACTAGGCACGCACACACGCACAGTGAATTCGTTCCCGTTTGGCCACAACCCGCTCAGCGCCATAGATTCTTGGAAAAATGTGTCTCGATTTTCAGATATAGGACAAGGCGAAGTAATAGTCTAGATTAAGCTTGGAAGTAATATTTGTGAATGTGTTTTTTTTTATACCACGTAGGTGGCAGACAAGCACACGGCCCACCTGATGGGAAGCGCACACGCGCTGCCTACCTTGAAGGGAAGGGGGGAGGGCTAGGAAGGGGAGGGACGAGGAGGGATACAATGAGCTCTGTTGTTACTCTTACACGCGAAATGACTGTACGGATAAGGCTAAAATTTGGTACAGGTATAGATTATAATTTGGAATAACAAACAGGCTATTTTTCACACTTGGGAAAGGTTCCCTTGGGAAGCGGGAACGGGAAAGAATTCACCTCGAGCCCGGCTATGCACCTGCTGAACCCTGAACGCAATCCAACCGAGGTTGGATTACTATGGAGAGCTTTTCGTTACAGTTCACGGTGGTACCTACCCAGCCCAATTTGAGGCAAATTTTTGCCATCAAATTGTACCACCTAGTAATAGTTAAACCATCCAGTTAAACTAAATTGCTTGGTAGTAGTGGGTTCACGTCGGTATCTAATAGCCAAGGTTCAAAGCCGGGACTTCTCGATCTATAGTCTCCTTAACCAAGCTACTGACGCTTTAACTAAAATTGCGTTACTTATGTCGATTTAAAAAAAAAATAGTAAAGCACCACTGCCGCGAGTAAATTTAATTCTTTGAAACAATTATCAGTAATGCTTCTAAGAACTGATGAGACTTAATCTTTACGATGAAATCTAGCACCAATAAAATTCAGGTCGCGATATTTTGTGAAGATAAACCTTTTAAAGTGGCGTGAACGTGACGTGGATGTAGGGGGATCCCACCGGTTATGTGGGGGCCCCTCCAAGAGCTTCGGGGCCCGAGACTACCCACCTGCAAGCTGGTATAACTACCTATTGAATAATGGGTCAGACTGCCGTAGGCTTTCCTCTTCAGGTTGGAAGGTCTCATCCTTGGCCTCGATTCCACTAGAGCAAGCCACTGTCATTCCAAAAAAAATGACATTTAATTTTGGACTTTATTTACATGTCCTTAAAGTTTAATATTAAAATGATATTTCGTAGAGCGAATGAAAGATTCTTTTCATTTGATTTTCGACTAACTATATCACGGTAAAGACTACAATTAAATGGATTTTTTTAGAGTGTCAGTGACATGACAATGTCTTGGTTTAGCAGAATTGAGGCTCTGTCCTATTACGATATTAATACAATATGTATATTAACTTTCGAATCTTGATTTTACATTTCATCAGTTCCCGCTTACAGATGTGGACTTTTAATCAAATATACGGCAGTTTTCAAGTGTGAAATCTTTATAACAAAAACATTACCCTCCTTTCTTCGGCAGTCGGGTAAAAATAACTAAATCATAATTCGTTCAATAGTTTTTACATACATCGCGAACAAACCGACAAAATTAAAAAAATAAATGTTGTTCATAGTCGTTAATTGATATAACCTAAGTTTTTTTTAATATCTCGAATGTAATTTGCAATTTTATAATATTAAGAAATACATCATTCGGGTTCCTTAAGATCTAGATAATACCAGCGGAAGAACGAAGGTTTAGCCGTTAAATTGGTCACATCACTCACATCATAAAAATTAATGGATGGCTAAATCCGGTTCTAATCAAATTAAAAAAAAAGCCTAAGATACTGGCCAAGTACGAGTCAGAGTTATACACCGAGATGAAGACTGTAAAAGGCTAAAATTACATACATACCAGCCACACCTCTTTCTTGATGAGGCAGGTAGAGAATGCACAGGTTTCAACTTGCTACGATCCTTCTATTTTTTCAGTCGGGATCCATTGAAATATTATAGATTGGCTGTCGAATAATGGATCCCGCCTGTTATATTGTTATGTTTCTAGATTACCAGACATCTAAGGTATCGAGCACACAGAGGCGCGGGCAGGGCCGGTCAATTTCTCCGCGAACGATAGCGCAAAAGGAATCTTATACTACCAGCGCATACGAAGGGCAAAAAGACCGCACCGCGGGTGCCCGGCGGGCACTAGGGCGCTTTGTTTTCCCGGCGAGGGCAGTCGCGGGCATCGACGACGGGCAGACGCGGTCATTATTACTTCGCGGTCAAAAATACCTGCCCGCCCCACCGTCTGCTTAACCTATTCTTTTTAGTTTTTTACGCAGGCGGGTTTTTGATTTTCTTTTAATTATCTTCATAATTCTTGTTACACTCGTAACGCACTACTCATGACAATATTTTAAGGATGGATCGGTTGCAGAATACCCGCAACCGATCTTTCTATAAATGTCATCAAACTGATTGACATGCATAAGTTGCCCATTCACTCTTATTCCACTAGAAGTACTTAGTGCTGTGTACGCTACTCTCACTCATAAAGAAGACTGAAGAAACAGATTTAATACGTGACAGAACCATCTAAGCAAGCAACACTAACAATATTTCCTAATAAAAATATCTAGACAGACGGACAAGGAAGCGATCCTAAGAGCTTCATTTTCCTTTTGGGGTACCTACGCAACCCTGAAAATAAAATAGAATCGCTAAATGCCAGGTACACATCAAGAGAAAGTAGACGAACTATCGTTGACAGTGAACGTGTCGGCGTCACGGGTGGCGATAGCGAACGAGTGCGATTCTTCAGGGTAGAAACAATAAGATTAAACAGCTTTTGTATGGTACTAAATAACTAAATACATATTCTAGTCTAGGACATACACAATGCTATCTAGACTCACAAAGTAGACATAATTTAACTATGATTTTCTGATCGGAAAAAATGATCATCCAGGACGGGACTTGAACCGGTGACCAGCTTGGAACCATTGGAAATAGTTAGCATGCAATTGCTTAGAAATTTCATTCAAATAATTTAACTAGTTTATATAATGGATTTGTACTGTGGATAAATCTAATTAGGTGATTTTTTTTCAAAATATACATAATTATATACATTGAATAATATATAGGTACATATAAATATTCAGAATCAAACCTGCTGCGACCTTGGCATTAGAAATCGAATGATCTACAGTTACATCACAGAAGGACGTCGCAACAACGTTCGAACCCATTCGTTTGCGTTAATTCCGTTGGTGTGTACCCAGCATAAGGTAGGTTAATTAGTACCTACATTATATATTTCTTACATGTATACATACATACATGTATTACATGAATACATTCTTACATGTATTCAATAGGTATAATCCGCGCGCGATCAAAATGTGATGCTACCTTTTGGAACTGAGACGTAAGTGAGCCGCCGGCTAGCCGTAGCGTCGGCAAACTCATGTCGAAGCTCACAAAACGAAGCTGTATTTTTAGTGCGACTAGATTTCTAAATGAGTTTAATTTTGAATGCGAGATTTATAATAATAATTATAATATTGTATGATTGTCTGTTTGTCCGCAAATTTTTGTGCGCGCAAAAATCAGAAACTATTGGAGGGATTTTGATCAATCTTGGTACGATTATAGTTCATAGTTTTGGGCAACACATAGGCTACTTTTTATTCAAGCTGAAACCCGTGGCTTCGCCTGCGCTTCGTTTTTAGGTCGTTTTTGGTCATATATCCGGTTCTACTTAACCAATTACAACCAAACATACGGTAAATTTTAAGTCTAACCAAGAGCTTTTTAAAAAAAACCACATCAAAATCCGTTTGGTATTTTTTATCGCTATCGATGGACGTAAAAAGAACTGAACAGATTTTGATGCGTTTTTTTTTATTAGAAAGGTCTTGGTTAGACTCAAAATCTTACGCATATTTGATCACAATCGGCTGATTAGAACCGGCAATAAAACGCGAAAATCGACGTCCACGCGGCCGGAGCCGCGGGCAACAGCTATCTTTAATATACCGCCTTTTCTTATCTGATCTACATGGATCTACATGTAATCGTGCCAAAAATACCGAAACGACGACGACGAGAGTGATAGGAGATAGGACGAACATCAAATGTGTGACAGGTAAGAACAGTTCAACCGTTCTCGAGTTTTTGCAATACTAACAGAATTGCAATTAATTTTCATTTATATAGATTAAAGATAATATTGAGTGGAAAAAGGGGTAAAATCTTGAGTAGTCAATCTCGCGAAATAGTTCTGGCATTTGATAGATATTTCAATATTTCAAGAACAAAGTCGGAGTTAACACGCTAACGCTACTTGAGAACTGTCATTTTCGATTTACTTTGACAAGGTTCCTTCACATTTTCATCGCGCGCGGATTATATGTGCAATGATTCCTAGTAATACAGTGTAGGGTTTTAGATATTTATAATGTGGGTAGGTATTTTTCCTTAATAAAGCAGTTAGCTGTCAACCACCGTCTTTCACTTACGTTACATTGGCGACGAGGCGATTTCACGCGTGATTTGTGCAGTTATTGTACCTAATATTAAAGCGATAATAATGCCTATCGGGAAGCTGGAACCGTATGATATTAGTTCTAAACAATGGCCCGCGTATATTCGTCGCGTACAACAGTACATACGGTTGAACGAAATCAAGGACGAGTTACACGTGTCGTTACTAATTACAGTGGTCGGAGAATCAACTTATTCGCTAATGTGTGATTTGTGTTCCCCTGTGCACCCGGAAGTCAAATCTTTTGATGAATTAGTGCGACTTGTGTCGGAGCATTTAGAGCCTCAGCGGTCTGAAATAGCGGAACGCCATATATTTCGCTTGCGTAGACAAAATGGCGGAGAATCTCTGACGGAATATTTGCAACATTTGAAACATCTTGCGTCCACTTGCAATTTCGGTATAATGTTAGAACAGAATTTACGGGACCAGTTTGTGTCGGGCTTAGCGAGTGAAACGATGCGTTCCCGGATTTTTGCGGAAAAAAATATTCTATACAAGGAGGCGGTTGAGCTAGCTCTGGCGTTGGAAGCCGCCGAGAGGCACGCGGAGGTCAGCGGGACCAGGGCGGCAGCAGGCGCTGGGACGGCCGGCGCGGGCGGCGACGCGGGCGAGGGCCTGCACCAGGCGAGCGCCCGCGGCGCGACCCCCAGGCGCGGCGGCGGGGTCGGCGGCGCGCGCGCGCCGGGCAGGACGCCACGGCCGGACAGGAGCGCTGCGGGCGCATGTTGGCGCTGCGGTAAGCAGCATCGTCCGGATCGGTGTCGGTTCGCGCACTACAACTGTGATGAATGCGGCGTGCGCGGTCACTTGAAGGTGATGTGCAAGGAAGCGCGTTCGGGAAGCCGAGCGAGCGGGCCACATAATTACGTGAGTGACGACGATGTTGGTGAGGACTTCTTCAACATACAGGTGAACGGATCAGGTGACGAACCTTATATTATTACAGTAGAAGTCGATCGTCAACACATTGAGTTTGAAGTCGACACGGGAAGTAGAATCTCAACGATCAGTGAGACTTTTTATAAGCGTTACTTTAATCATAAAGTGTTAAAACCGGATAATTTAAATTTACGCAGTTATATCGGTTCACGAATTGAGTCGCTGGGGTCAATTTTAGTAGATTTGATACTCGGAAAGGTCACGGTAAACAATTGTAAGCTTTATGTAATTCGTAACGGGGGTCGCCCTTTGCTCGGGAGAGAGTGGGTTCGAACCTTACAAATATATAATATTGAAATTAAATTGCATGAAATAACCGATCGAGTAAAACCCGTAAACGACCCATTGGTGAACCGATTGATAGCTGAGTATCCTCAAGTGTTTACGTCTCAACTAGGGACTTGTACCAAAACCGTTCAATTACAGCTGACCGATCAGACACCTGTTTACGTGCGCGCGCGATCCGTCCCGCTAACATTGCGACACGCCGTTGCAAAGGAGCTCGAGCGGCTGGAGCGTGAGGGGACCATTTACCGGGTCGATTCCTCGGATTACGGCACACCCATTGTACCGGTGATCAAAGAGTGCGGGGATATACGAATCTGTGGTGATTATAAAATCACAATAAACCCGAAGTTGAAACGCGATCCCTATCCCTTACCGAAAATCGAAGAATTATTTGCGACTCTTAGTGGGGGACAGGAGTATTCTAAACTAGATTTGAAAAATAGTTATCAACAATTATTATTAACCGAGGATTCACAAAAATATACAACTATCACTACTCATATTGGTACGTTTGTGTATCGCCGCACCCCCTTCGGTTTATCCTGTATACCGGAGAAGTTCCAAAAAATCATGGAAGAAACTTTAAAGGGTGTGCCTAATACCGTCGTATTCTTAGATGACATCTGTGTTACGGGATTATCTCGTCAAAGTCACCTTGATAACCTTAGAGCGGTACTTGAACGGTTGAGTAACATGGGGTTTACGGTTAAATTAAATAAGTGTTCCTTCCTACAGAAGAGTGTCAAATATTTAGGGTTTATTATTGATAAGAGTGGGCTACGTCCCGACCCAAGAAAAACAGAGGCCATTTTCAATGCTCCCCAACCAACGAATGTGACCCAATTAAAGAGTTTCCTCGGCATGTTAAACTATTACGGTAAATTCATTCAAAACCTCAGCATGTTATTGCACCCGCTGCACGCATTACTTAAAAAAGGAGTTGATTGGAAATGGGACTCTGAATGTGAAAATACATTTAGCGAGGCAAAACGAGTATTGTTAAGTAATAAAGTACTCGCACACTACGAGGAGGGGCGGCCGCTCGTGCTATCGGTGGATAGCTCCGCGTACGGGTTAGGCGCGATGTTGGCGCACGCATACCCAGACGGCAGCGAGCGCCCCGTCAGCTGTGTCTCCAGGACACTTAACTCAGCTGAGAAAAATTATAGTCAGCTCGATAAGGAAGCACTTGCGATATTTTTCGGAATTACCAAGCATCATCAGTATTTGTTCGGTAGGCGGTTCGAATTACGCACGGATCACCAACCTTTGAGTTACATTTTCGGTGAGAAAGGTGGGATTCCACAGACGGCCGCGAGCCGACTTCAAAGATGGGCAGCTCGATTGGCGGCCTATGACTTTTCGGTAAAGTTTGTAAGATCGCAAGATAACGGACCGGCCGACGCGTTATCTAGACTACCATTGCCGCGCGAGTGCCGCCCCGCTGATAAAAAACCAATTACATATGTCAACTTAGTTCATAATGATATGCCGGTTGATTTTAAAGAAATTAGTAGGGCTACCTCTTTAGATCATGTATTGTGTAAAGTTAAAGGATATGTAATGTTCGGTTGGCCGCTGTCGGTGACAAATTGTGAAGAGGAAATGAAGTCGTATTTTGCGAGAAAACATGAAATTTTAGTAGAATTGGGTTGCCTTATTTACAAATATCGAGTCATTATACCACCGACCCTACGGCAACGAGTTTTAAAAGAAATTCATGAAGGGCACTTGGGAGTAAATAAAATGAAAAACATATCGCGGAGTTATGTGTATTGGCCCAGTTTAGACCAAGATATTGAACACGTTTGTCGGTCGTGCGGGGCTTGCCGCGCGGTGCGTGACGCACCGCCTCGCGCCGTCTTACACCCTTGGGAATTTCCTCTCAACCCTTGGCAACGTATACACGCCGACTTCGCGGAGTGTGGAGGTAAGAAGTATTTAATTGTAGTTGATGCCCATACTAAGTGGATCGAAGCCGTGGCGATGAATCGCACGGATGCCGATGCCACAATTGCGATTTTTAGATCGATATTTGCGAGATTTGGGTTACCTACTATGTTGGTCACCGATAACGGCCCACCTTTTCTTTCGTCAACTTTCCAGGAATATTGTTGTAAAAATTGTATTAAACACGTGACGTCAGCACCATACCGACCGCAAGGTAACGGGGCGGCAGAAAATGCTGTCAAGTCGGTTAAGAAGGCGATAAAGAGGGCTATACATAGGGTTGCCAGATGTATAAGAAAAAAAAACCGGACAAATTTAAATTTTTTATAATCAGGTAAAAACTAACATCGATCTACTCGAAATACATAATTATAATTAATGCTTTACATACTTAGCACTCGATATCACTGCTTTTAATAAGGCTTTATTGTCAGATACAGCATCTTTGAATTCGGTGCAACTTAAACCTATGTTAAAAAAAATACAAATTTCACTTTTAACTGTATTTACTGCAAGCCGATTTCTCTCATCTGTCCAGATATTCCCCATGACGCTAAAAATTCTTTCCACGAAAGCATTTGAAATGGGAATGCTGCAAACATACTCTACAATTTTTAATAAATTCGATGCTGTTTCCCGGTTAAAAAAACTGCACCACATATTGAGTGAGTTGCCCTCAAGTGCAGAGAAAACACTTTGCAGAGTAGCCAATTCCTCATAAATATTTTCAGGAGGATCCTGCTGCTTCCAAGGAGATATTGTCCATAACTCAATTAATTGATCCAACGTAGGTAACCTTCCGCATTCAATATCCAAGCAAGTGAAATACTTATATTTGCTACTTTCAAATTGATACCACTGCTCTATATAAGCCAGTGCTCTTTGATAGACAATTAGAGCATTTTTTTTAAATTCTTCACGTTGAATATCTGAAAGATAGTTTTTCCGTAATGCCATATGGACTTTCATGCCAAAATGTTCATCATGTATTTTCTTCATGAGTGTGTCCCGGAATTTCACCATAATATTATGCAGATTAATCGCTGTTGTGGTATGATTCTCTAGCAATAATAAAATTTGTTGAAAAGAAGCCATAAAATTATGGGTGAAATACAGATACAGCTCATTGTATGTAGGTGAATTTTCACTTGCAATTTCGTCAGTTTGGTCGGATAATATATCCCATAGAGCCCTAGGGCAGTTATTAGGACCTAGCTCCAAAAAGTATCTTTTTAACGGCCCCCATGACAAAAGCATTCTATCTAGAGCTTTAAACAAACTTAGCCATCTTGTAGGCACGTGTCGTATAATTTCTCTATACTCACATTCGAAAAAATTAAAACACTCCTTCAATTCCTCACGTTTTTTTGCGGAGCAAGAAAACTCGGCAAATACTTTCATCACTATATTTTCAACATCAATAGGCATTACTTTCAAAGCATTTTTTGCGCAATTATGAAATATATGATTATTGCAGTGAGCAGCTATTATATCACTATTTTCTTCAGATTTTAACTTTTGATAAACTGAATTGTTGACACCAAAGTTAACTGAGGCGTTGTCTGCTCCGTACGCTGTTACTCTACTCCAAGAGAGTTGGGAATTATTGATGACTTGACATAATTGATCTTTAATCGATCTTGAATCTTCGAATGAGTCTTCGTAAAAGTCCAATATTTTGTGACAAATACCGTTTTTTGGCGAGAAATATTGGATTGCAACCGGAAAGAACTTTCTGTTTCCTTTATTGGAAGCATCGGTAGCAATGGAAAACGGAACATCATTATTTAAATCATTTCGCACAAGTTCCATTGAGTACGGATATAAAACTTGGTTTACAATGGCGGTACATTTAGTACGTCCTCCTGTCATTTTTTTTATGATATCTGAATCTGTAATAATTTGTTTCAGAACTTTCAGTGAGCAATCTTGAGCAACATATGATATATGATGTTTAATGCTGTGATAAACCTCAGTCAACTCAGCAATACTAACTTTTTCAGCTTGTCCACTGCCTTTGGGTGTAAAGAAAGAACTCATTCGCTGAGACATAGCTGCTGCACTTTCTGAATCTTTGTGTTTTTTTGATGCTATGTGATGCGATATTGCTTTTACACCATCATAAGCCACAGTGAATGTACTTCTACACAATTTGCAGTAGCCTTTAGTGTAATCTTCGTCGCATTTATTTAACCACGAATATCGCGATTCCCACTCAACATTATAGTGACAAGCTCTTCTCGCTTTTTTGGGCGGGGTTCCCCTACTTGTGGATGCTTCTTCGTCCTCCATTATGATTATAAAAGTCACCACACAAATAAGTCAGCAATAAAACACATACAAATAAGTCAGTAATAAAACACAGAAATAAACATTAAGAAATAACAATAGGCGCGGCAATTCTCACTCGTTATTTATTTGCGGCTAAAGTGACACAGTTACAGTACCTATAGTTACGCGCTCGCGCGGGAGGAACGCGGGGGTTGCTGCAGCGGGACAGGGGACAGGGGTCAAACCGTTCGTTCGACTCGCCCGCCAGGCGAGTCGAACGAACGGTTTGAGAGCTGTTCAAGTGTCACGAACTCGTAATTTTTAGTGAAGACCGGACATTGTATTGTCCGGTTTACGTAGATTTTCTGAACCGGACAAGTCTATAAAAAACCGGACTGTCCGGTCCAAAACCGGACATCTGGCAACCCTAGCTATACATGAGGGGGAAAATGTGTCGCAAGCACTCAGTAAGTTTTTGTTCCAATATCGAAATGTGGAGCATGCGACCACGAACGTGGCGCCAGCGGTGGCCTTGTTAGGACACCGTTTACGGGGGCGCCTTGATGCACTGCGGCCGGACGTGGGGCAAGTCGTGCGGGCCGCACAGGACCGCCAAGTTCTAAATCAGCCGGGTCTCGACCGAAATATTCAAATAGGAGACCCGGTGCTCACGCGGGGCTATTCTGATAAGACCAAAAAATGGGTCGAAGGGAAAGTGTCAGCCAAAACCGGCCCGGTCTCGTATAAAGTTGATGTGGGAAACGGGTTACAATGGCGTAGGCATCAGGATCAAGTGATCCCGATTGACCGTAGAAGCCGATATTCGCTTTCTAGATCGAAGGTCAGCCTCTCTCCGAGGAAAGACGAAACTATTCAGACGGGTAGCGGTGCTGACGACACGTTTGAGGACGCAACGGGGGAAGAGTTGTCGGAGATGGCGGGTGGGGATACGTCCTTACCCGTGGACCGGGATGATCATTCTTCTCAACCAGTTGGTGTAACCACTTCGGCTTGTTCACCGACGTCTCCGCCCCCGGGTGCGAGCGCCCGTGCTATTAGGGCATATAACCGAGCGTACCAGAAAAGTTAAAATTATTGGGTTTAGGTTGGGGAGATATTAAGAGAAGTTAAATTAAGAAATAATTATTGGTACCTATTTGTAACCTAAACTTAGTAATAGGTAAAGTGTATTTTTAAGGGGGAAAGATGTAGGGTTTTAGATATTTATAATGTGGGTAGGTATTTTTCCTTAATAAAGCAGTTAGCTGTCAACCACCGTCTTTCACTTACGTTACATACAGGAAGTCCGTTTTATCACCTATAATGTGCCTGAGACAAAAACTGTGAAAATGATTGCTTTATTAGAGTGGTCTTCGATGGGTTAATATCTAGACTCGGAAGGCAAAACGTTTAAGTCAATTTTAACCTAGGAAAAAAAAAATTTTTTTTCATACCTACCTAGGTATATTATGATACAGGCAGCTGTTTCTGATTTAGATCTCCTAGACTTAAATTTTTTTCCACCGGGTCATACCAATCTGGCTGAAGTATGGTGGAACCTGTATGTAACCTGTGTACCCATAATATCGCAACAAGGGGGCGCGGGTTCGATTCCCGCTTAGTGTAAATATTTGTATGCATGAATATGTCTAGTCTATTTGCATTGGTCTGGGTGTTTCTATGTATAATGAGTTATATTTACAAAAAAAGTATAAGTATAGTATGTTTATCAGCATTCTAGAACCCATAACATAAGCTAGTTAAACTAAGCTTACTTTGAGCCTTGGGTAGGGTTACGTCCATTACGCTGAACAACATTAGACAAAACTCCGCTGTAACGATGACTCGCCTAACACGTAATTGATGTTAGGCTAGATCATATAATGATTGATGTATACCTGAGTAATACCATACCGCAAACTTACTTAGCCAAAATGATTCACACCAGATTTTTGATTTTTAATAGCCTCTAGAAAGCTGGCTAATATTTTTAAGTTTGCACTTAGCTCGAGGTCCGCTAGAATGTCGGTTTTTCCAAGAGCGACTTCCATCTGATCCGAACGTGAGAGGTGCACTTTTACCAAGCCTTGTCCGTTGTTTAGCAGTTGCAGTAATATGAGACAAGTAAGTATACAGCTAGGTCTCTTCCACTTCTCCTTCTCTTTTTTTAAAATCGGCCATGTCAATATGACTTCACCTCGCCTGATGGTAAGCTAAAGGTAAAGTCTCTGGAATGGGAGTCACCATTGTAAACACCGATAGTGCCACAATGGTGGCCCTCAGCTTGACCTCATCAATGCTTTTTCACGCTCCGCTTAAAAGATCCGGGACTGTAGGAGGAAGGAAACACGTGAGCTGGTTAAGGTCCTTATGGTGCGGCAAAGAAAAGAGGCACCGAACCGCTTAGTTCTTGACATATTTGTTTGGCATGGTATGAGGGTGATATCTTTGCTTTCTTCTCTCTCTTTTCTCCTCTTTCTTCTTCTACTCCTACAGTCCTACTGTTCCTCCATCTCATCTTCTTCAATAGATTCATATTTATAGAGAGGACTACTGATTAAATAAATGAGGAAAACTAAGAACATTAGGTCATTACCCCCTTATCAAGTCAATACTTAGTAATTCAATGAGTGAACCGCTTAACGAAAGATTACCATACGTTTATCTCTAATGCGTGTGCTTATAGCTACGTTCGTGGGATTTTATAGCTCCCATGATGCCAACTAGGAACGTTTACTGATAAATTTGCCATGACCTTGTCTTTGCGATTACCCTGCAATGGTTTTTCGACTACTTACAATATGAAGTTCTTCAATTAATAACTCTTTCTTCAATAAAGAATTCGCAAAGCGACTGGTCGACGCTTCACGTGACTAAAGGGCTGGCTACTTTTTGCACAAAGAATCGGCATTGCCATCCAACGTGATAATGCCATCAGCCCAAAAGGTACGTTACCAGTCGACATCGATGGTGAGGAAGTTTTTGGCACCTAAACTTTTATTTGTACATATAGGTACCTATCCTTCTTTTAATATAAATAATTTATTTTGTTATTAGACAATTTTGTGACCCACATGAATAAATATTTAATTAATAACTTACTCAGTCAGAACAGGTTCTGACTTTAGCCTGTCAACAGATTCAACTTTATTGCGCATGCTACTGAATAACTTAAGATTTAAAAAAGCATATTTTTGTAGGATGTAGGTATATTTTCAAAAAGAACCGCAGTCTGGCCTTATAATTTTTCTTTATATTACCTACTTGTTTTGTTAGTGAAACAATATCGTATTTAGAAACGACAATACTATCGAAATAGGCAAAAACGTAAGCCTATCAACGTTTTTCACTTAAACGCAGGCAAAAAAGTTTATAATCTGCAATTCTCAACGGCCGGTTCGAGTTCGCCACTTCACTGCTATATTTAGAACTGGACTGTCTATACGTACATAGCACTATACAGATCAAATGATACTTTCATTACAAAGCGAACACAGAAGGATAGGTCACTACAAGAATAGTGTTTTAGTTTGGTAGATCTAGTAACCAAGATAGAGCAAGTGACTCTTAGATAGAGCAAGAGATGCTTAGATAATCCGGTCAAGTAGCTAACGTTGGATGAAAGAATGGATGGAAGAAAGAAGAAAAAGATGACGAAATAGAAACTCGGTAAAGGTCAACCTGGGCATACGTATGTACAACAGATCCATTTGTATAATGTGTGCCAATAGTATCCAACCTAGACTCCCAGGTTAAGTATAACTTTCCGAAAACACAGACTCGGGCAGGGCATTCCACTTCATAGCGCATATTAACGTATTGCTGAAGCAGTTCATGCATATGAGCGAAATTATCATCATCATTCTCTGAACCTTTTTCCCAACTCAGTTGGGGTCGGCTTTTCCAGTCTAATTGTAATGCGGCTGAACTTCGATATTTTCCGTGGAGCGACTGCCATCTGACCTCCACAACCAATGGTCATTATGACCAATGGCGATATCGAAGTTCCAAGTTAGACTGGTTGGACTTTTGTGGGTTCCAACTACCCGTAACGACTGCCATAGATGTTAGTATGGCAACCGGGACCGACGGCTTTACGTGCTCTCCGAGGCACTAATAAACCTGCGATAAATACACACATAACTTCGAAAAGAATCGATAAGTCATTGGTGTGTGCCATGGTGAACCTGGGATCGAACCCGAGACCTCATCTCAGCAGTCCATTACCCAAACCACTAGGCTACCGCGGTTTTATAGCATATGAGCGAAATTATGTCCACCGTAAATTGATGGTACATCGCTCGTCATTCAGTGATGGAAAGAGCTTGGAGGAAAAAAGTTGGAGGTCAGGTTTTTCGTACAAAATTGTAAAATAAAACTACTGTAGATTACCTACATGGTGACAATGGCTGTTACCATCCTACACCGTCCTGTGTGCACAAAGGGAGACATTTATTTCTGTATCTGAATGTCAAGCCGCATGTTGACACTACACCCGCGATATTTGCTTGCCTTTTTGATAAATAAATATTGGAAACAGACGGCATTAAGGATGGATTTCTTATAAATCCCTATAAAACAATACTAAGAAGCTTTTACGCCACATTTAGCACAAAGAGATACATTTGAGGGTGGATTTTTCTGTTATTACAATAAAACATAAAGGCACACTCTAAGATCGAGTTTAGGAAATATTTGATATATTTTATTCTTCCAGCATCAATCCAGGTTGAGGGAATGGATGGATGGATAGATGGATCCAATCCAGGATCTATCCTGGATTGGATCCATCCATCCATCCATTCCCTCATCATTCTCGTAACACATTAATCTCAAATGCTTACTATGGAAAATTACTTTCTCCAATGACCACCGTTTGGACAAAGTTCAAGTTATTTAGATAATTATATCCACAGCATCATCACCTTCATAGCAATTGCCCAGTTCTTTACTTCTAATGTTTCTCGACTTCTTCAGGTGCGAATTCCGTCTGAATTACCATCCAGAAGGGAAACCCAGTGCTTTGCTGAAGCCTTTGTTTATCAAGTGCACCGACTCCTCCGTTGTTTAGGAAAAGCACTAAATTGGATGAAGGATATTTGTAGAGCGCTGCACGGCGATAGTTATTAATACACACTTCTAATAATTAAGAAGTTACCAAGGTGCTCCACAAGTACGGAATTTAAAGTAGTGCTAATCGGTGCCAAGGTTATGCCTTGTAACCACATTAGAGCTGTGAATTCGAGGCTGACTCATATTTTTCGCTAGAAGGATGGAATCGTTTCATCGGAGCATTAAGCTAAATAAGGAAAATGCACTTCGGTATACTTATAGGCAGTTTCTTGGGTAGTTTTGCGAAGTAAACTAAAGGGTAATAAGAGTTTTTTTATAGGGTAGTTTGATCATGGTATTTATATCCCATATATGGAGTTATTAGGTACGTAGTGCTTAAGCGGACGGACCTCATTTTTATTGAATTCAGGGCAATTTGCAGTATCTACAAAAACAGAAGTAGAACGGTTAACCTAAAGAACATCGTTCTAATATTATAAATGTGAAAGTTTGTGATTTTCGGACGTTTGGATGTTTGGACGTAGATGTTTGAATGTTTGTTACTATACAGGCTTTAACGACTGAACGGATCTGGCGGAAATTTGGTACATGGATTGATTATATACTTAGTCTGGTATAACACATAGCCTTCTTTTGTTCGGTTCCCATAAACAGCGGAATCTTACGCGGGATCAGTTTTAAGCGAGCGGAGCCACGGGAAGCTTATAGTATTACTTACCTACTGTTGTCCGCGGCTTTACCTATATGGACTTGTGTTCCTGTTGCCGTTACCCATGGGAGCCTATTCCAGAAATAATAAGCCTATGTTATTCCAGAATATGAAGTCTATCCATGTACTAAATTGCAACGTTCTAGTTTTTTTATAAAGAACACGTCAAAATGACTTCACCTCGCCTGATGGTAAGCTAAAAGTAAAGTCTCAGGACCGAGTTCACCACTACATACATCGGTAGTGCTACAGTGGCGGCCCTCAGCTTGACGGCCTCATCAAATGCTTTTTCACGCTCCGCTTAAAGGCCCCGGGACTTATAGCATAGAAAGTAGGATAATAGGAATTAAGATAGAACTTGGGACCTTTCCTTTTTGAAACTCTTCAGCTATTAAGCTTCCCTGTTCAACAATCGCATCGCAAATATCACATTTTCACCTGTGATGCGATACCAAACCGGTTTGCACAAGTAAGTGCAAACCGGTTTGCGAAGTTTTTTTCAATATGTGCAACCGATATGAGTGCCAGTTTTTATTTGCAGATTTTATCGGCGTCGGTGAAATTTACTATTTGATAAAGTATTAGTGAATTGTGAGTAGGTACTTACATGTTTATTGTGACATAAATAGCCACGTTTAACGATCGGATCGCTCAGATTTTCAAAATGTGCTGATTTTTTGGAAAGATTTATTCTATTTATTTATACTAATATAAAATGATTGTAAAGTAACTTTGCCTGTCTTCTTCCTCTTTTTTTTTATACCACTTAGGTGGCAGAGTCAACTTAAAGTCAACGGATAGATCCATATAAATGTTTTTATTAATTATGATAAAAATACAATGACAATTAAATAATATTTACATTAAAATAAAAACTAAAAACTAAACAAAATAAATATTTACATGGCGTCAAAAAATTCCTCCGCATCATCGCTGACTGGAAATGTGCCCAGAAGGCTGGCAGCATTGCCACGCTGAATGGCAATGCTGATTCTCTGTGCAAGATAGAGTCCAGCCTTCTGGTTACCATAGATCCATATTAAATCAAATTCTGTCGGCCCAAAATCTGACCACAGCTACAGCGTGTTCCGTTGCCCTTACAGGTCCTCGGTGGTACCTACAGGAGTATGGAGGAGATTGCGGAGTCCAATCCCAGTCCATATTACATTTTACTCTCTTGCCCATTGTGCCCTTCCAACTGCTGTACTGTGTCTGTGATTAGAGATATTTAAAAAAAATTGAGCTGGGTATGTTATATGAACGATTTTGAACAATTGTTTTTTTTCATTCTTGGCTTATCGTTTGATCGCGATGAACGCAAAAACTACTGAATGAATTTTGATGCTGTTTTTCTTGTTAGGAAGGTCTTGGTCAGATTTAAAATCTGCCGTATATTTGATTGCAATTGATTAAATAGAACTGGAGTCTAATAATTTATAAGTAAAACGTTCAAATAAGCCGTCCGCCTTGGAGTGTATGCAAAAAAATATCTAAACAAGCCATCACATTCATAGGCAAGCTAATAAAAGTGAGATAAAACGTGAATATCAAGTTTCAGGCTATAAATAGAACAGCCCACGTGAGTCTGTGGGGATCGTAGAAGGCTGCGAAGGAAAGTACATACTATTATAACAACACTAGCTTTCCATTGCGACCTCACTCGTGACATACTTCGTTCCCGTCGTACCTTATTTACCCATAGATGCCCGTAATGTAATATTTTTGCAATTTAATGTATGTACTTATGTAAATTTACCCGATTTGTTGATATAAAAATGGTTACTGCTCCGCTCTCCTGAGTGGTAGCGTGATAATACAAAGACTATATAAATCTTCTTCGATAAAGATGCTATCTAACACAAAAAGATTTTTATCGGGAGTGAGTGCCGACTGAACTATCAACCCTGAGAAAGAAGCCTACCTCAGAAGCTTATACGAGGTTTAGCAGAGAGTATAGGTAATTTTTTTTTGGGATACTTGTCTGTTTGATCGCAAAGTTTGACCTCCTTACGTATATTGTTATAAACAGTATAAGCACTCCTATAATTAAGTATTTGAGATCGATATTATAACCCATTTCTATAATAAATTATTCTACCAATAATATAGCTAGCTTCCTGTGCAAATTGACTCTGTGCCTACAGTACAAGTCTTTTTACCCTACTGCGCCAGCGAGGGTAATGTGTTTCGCGCGTATGTATCTATTAAATGAAGTTTTCTTTGTTTCACTTTATAGGCCTAACGGTTGGACAGATTTTGATGATGTATCAAAAGAGAATTAATGAGTACCGCCTGCTATCAAGCTTGTTTTGGTCTTTTCAACAGCAATCGGGTTTTTAATTTTCAATCATTTATTTTTCTGTAAAGTAAAGTACTTACTGGAATTTGTCATAATTTGATTAACAAAGTTAAAAAATTTAATAATAATTTTTAACTAAATTACAAATTCGCGAAACGTTATAAAACAAAACAAACAAATGTCACAAACTGATTAATTTTACTTCGATAAGTCACAAACTTGTAATTGAATTTACTTTAGCGCACGTAACTCCATGCTTTGGAATTTTGTGGGCCTAAAATAATTCCAAAAAAAATTTGTCATTATAGTTCATATAAAGTTCATAAAAATTCTCCATAGTAATCCAATCTCGGTTGAATTGCGTTCAGGGGTCAGCAAGTGCAAAGCCGGACAGGGGGGGATTGTGGTCGCAGCACTAGTGGTACCGGTGGGTGTCACGCGGTGCTGCGATAAAATCCTCTTTTGATGAGACCGACAAGCTGAGTGCCACGTGGTACTTGTAAGTATGTAATTTCCCCCTTTCTTGAGACTTTACCTTCAACTTACCATCAGGCGAGGTGAAGTCAAATTGTGTTGTGTTCTATATAATAAAAAAATAACCAAATCTATTCTCTTACTGGCCATAATGTAAGACGAAAACGAAATGAGTCCTAGGCCCGTATTAATAGATGGCACTTACCTCTGAGATAAGTCTCAAGCATGGACTTGAGATGCTATGCAAACAGAAGGTGGAACACCCTCAGCCAGATGGACCGACGACCTGAAAACGGCAACTGGGATGGACTGGATGCGGAATGCGGAAAATCGGGTGGTATGGCGCACATTGGGAGAGGCCTATGTCCAGCAGTGGACATGGACAGACTAATTGATTGATTGATTTACTTTTTTTGATATCTCCAATATACAGGCACAGATACTTTGCAATTTTATAACAGTATAGATGGATAGATAGATGGATAAATATAGAATAAATGATGCTTGCAGTATTTCTATAATATAATTGATGCCTGGTTGCTAGATTTTTATGCTAAACGCTAAGCAAAGTTCATTGACCGGTTCTAAATATAAAATGGAAAACGCGTCATCGCGTTCGTCGGTTGATGTGCTGTGTAAAAAAATTGCGCTCGCGCAGTTTGATGTAAACATTGCAGTATCGCGTGCGCCGATGAACTAGTTTCGATATGTTTAAGTAGTTTATTAAAGTTGTATTTCTTTAATAGCATCAGCAGTATAAATTATATTCGATGTAATTATTCGTATAGTTATATATAGTTATTGAGGGCGAGACAAATCAAGATTTATCCTTTGTTTTCGTGCGAAAAACCTCATGGACACCCACCCCGCGGCCAGCCGGGGCAAGTTATGTCGGACTCTTACCGACTAAAACTGCACGCCGTCTAGGGTCTTCTGACGCCAGGGTGTAAGGTGGCCCATAGAGCATTTCCCTCGCACCCCGGCTTGAGCCGGGCCATCTCCGGATTTGAGATTGGATGCCACCCTCGCTTATCCAGCGAGTATGTCGGACTTTGAACCGACTGAACCAGCACGCTGTCTCTCAGATCTTCAATCGCCGGATGTAAGGTAACCCAAAAGGCATTACCCTCGCACCCCGGCTGAGCTGACCCGGGCCTTCTTCGGTTTCAAGATGGACCACGATGTCCCTAACTCGCCCTCGGAAACAGGGGGGAGGGGGTTACACTCCTGCGTGCTGCAACATCGCCGTGAGCACAGATAGGTAGCCTATATCTTAATAGCTGCTATATAACCTGAGGAGAAGTCCTCGCCAGAGTCTCGTTCTACAATTGCTAGGTGTACCAACCAACCTCACCTGCAAGAAGTTGGCTTGGGCCCCGAAGGGTTTGGCGGGGCCCCATTAATTAGATAGCATATTCTTTATCTCCTATTAATCAATTAAAGACTAGGTGAAAAGTGACACTAGCTGTAGGGTGACCATAAATTACAGGAATACTATATAATGAGTAGTCGGAATCATGCATGTGACTTCATTCTTTTTTAGAAAGTATTGAATAATTAAAAAATTGTTGAAGTTTGGTTATTGTTCTTTTTTTGTAGAGCCACATTTTTATATTAATAAATATAATATTTAATTTAGTTTAATTAAAACTACATAGATAGACAAAAAGCTGAATCTACAAAATTATTACAAATAAGAATATAAGTTTAAGACTGAAGGTCAAAAACTACCAAGGACGATACAAAATGAAATTATATCAACAAACTTTACACTTTGGTAAACAATAATTAATTAACAGTCTCGTCTGTCTAAGTTCT
Source organism: Lithosia quadra (assembly GCA_963576445.1). Lineage (NCBI taxonomy): Eukaryota > Metazoa > Arthropoda > Insecta > Lepidoptera > Erebidae > Lithosia > Lithosia quadra. Next base: position 15,049,943 of record OY754880.1, on the reverse strand, counting down.
CTTCAGTGAATTAATTTCAATATAGTTCGTTGAAGATAAACCTCTTTGGTCTGGAGGCCGCTTGTAATAAGTTAACAACTTTTGGTTTACCTACATAATTTTGAATGAATTATGAATACAATGATGAAATGGGGACTGGAGGGAGAGTACGGGTCTAATCCCACCCGCATTCCCACTATCTATAAACTAGGATCAGCAGCGATGACACACATCGAAACAACAAATACACCGAATAATGACATATTGAAATTAATCATTACCTACTAATTTGAAGCATTTTCATTTGTTTAAAACATTACCCTCCTTTCTTCGGCAGTCGGGTAAAAAAGAGTACCTACCTAATAGGTATAGAGTACTTTAATCAAAATTACTAGTACGTATTTATTTACCTAACGCTAAATAAATAGATAAATTGCTTTTGTTAGAGTGGGCTAACGTTTGTAGTGTAGGTAATGGCCGGGCTTCGAACCTAGAACCTCTCCTTGCCCTCTTCTAACCACTAAGCTACCTTGCTAATATTACATTCAATTTTACTTACAGTTAGAAATCTTCTACCACGAATCCAAAATCCAAAAAAAAACTCCAAATTCAACAAAAAAATCGACATTGCCATCCAACGTGGAAATACCGCCAGCCTTTTGGGTACGTTACGAGTCGAGGAATTTTTCGACACCTTAACTTTTATTTGTACATAGTTACTCCTTTCTCTTAATTTAAAAAAATATTTTGTTATTACCCATAAAAAATGTATCTTCAGTTCAACATTTCGTTGTCACCCTACACGGTTAGTAGATTGAGTGACGACGCCAGCGCGCGTGTAACCTAGATATAGCTCAAGAGTGTGATGGCCCCAAATGCTATCAGAAATAACCACTATGTTGCTACGCGGCCTTTAGTTATAGGGTCATGGATCTCTTAGAAAACTAGTATTTAGGTGAAATGGGTGGTTTATATTCAGATTAAAATAGGACAAAGAGATCCGATTCCTTGCCGCGGCGCCGGATCCATGACATGGTACAAAGAAGAACCCCGTGACGGTGCCTGGGACTTGCGACCCAGATGTAGGATAGGGTGGCCACCTTGATATCCAAGAGGATATGTAGGTACGTTTTTTATACTTTTTTATACGTAGAGGGCAGACAAGCACACGGCCCACCTGATGGGAAGCGGTCACCGTGGCCTATGGACGTGTGCAACACTAACTAATCGTTAGGAGTGTTAACTAACGGGGAAGGGCTAGGAAGGCGTGGGAGCAGGAGGGGTAGGTACAATGATCTCTGGCTGGCTACCCTACTTACCGGCGGGAACACAACACGATGGTTATTATGGTCGCGGTATTCTGTAGGGCGGAGGTACTACCCATTCGAGCAGCTCATTTCGGACGGGATATACATCTTAGAAAACCCATTTGATATGTCAAGTACCTACTACAGTCAATAACAGAAGGGCAGTCCTTTAAGATATCGGCATGAGATCGAGACTAGACTAAGAATGAATTAGTAGGAAAGTATTCCCTTCCTCTTAGACTCTTGGGTCCTTTAAGCGGGGCGTGAAACAAACATCTGTCGAGGCCCGCGACCAAGTCACTGATCGAGTCCGTCTGGGTAGAGATCACTACTTTATAGACTCCACCTCAGCTTACCATCAGGCGGGGAGCAGTCAATCAAGAAATATAAAAAATCTTTCAAGAACGTGAAACTATTTTTTTTATAGTCAATAGCATCGCGTTTGACAATAATCTCACCTGATGGTAAATGATGATGTGGTTGACTATTGGTATTTATTATAGGTTCAGTAAGCCTTGTTATCGTTCAATACCGATGTTAACTTAGTAAATCATGTTTTTTTTTTTTCAATTAACTACCTAGTACCGCCTATTATATTGTTCAGTCATCCACGGCGGTTTCTTCAAGGTATTATTCGAACTACATGCATAATGGAGGAGTTGCTCTGTATTTTGATGTTAAAGCATGTTTTTGTCAGCCTACGTCAGGTCTGGATAGCATTAAAGATGATGTTAATTATGTAGGGCTCAAATCGACCGAACATATCACACAAAGTCTTTCACCCTAAAGCTCTGCGCAAACGTAGACACTATTTGTTTCTTGTGTCCGACACAAGCTACCGATGAATATTTGAATTCTATAGAACAAGTATGAAATCATTCAACTCCCTGCGCATACGTGAGTCCAGTTGCTTCCACTTAACACTATATTCAGGACGATCAAAAAGTGTTCGGTGTAGGTAACTGGAAACTAAAAGTCGTCAGTTGAAGACACAAGCAACCTTCACAAACGTCCATCATGAGACTACGGAAAACAAGCAGATACAGCAACTACAGCTACAGTTTCTTGTGGTGTGCCGTGTCGGTGATAGGGAACCGGCAACTGTGTCCGATTGTCGATACGGGACACAGCAACTACGGTTTCCTGTGGCGGTGTGCCGTGTCGGCAACACGTTTGCGCAGCGCCTAAGGGAAGATAAATACAGGGTTACTTTATGTTAGTTAAAGTAACTATCAGCTCCGAAAATAAATATTGTGACTCTGCAAATTTGTATATTTTATAAAAAAAAATTCACAAAAACTATTGATTTTCGGGGAGTCCAAATTGTAGCATGTTGGGTCCCCTAACACCCCATGACAGGAATACGTCGAGTTACTAATAACCCTGTATACTAAACATGTTCACAAACTCAATTTTGAAATTTATGCAATTTATCATCTACTATTGATGCTGACGGTACAGTTAGCGGCATAAGTCTATGTGTACAGATTTCAAACTTATAAATTCGAATGAAATGAAACATTGTAATCAAAGTTATAAGGTAGATCAATAAAGCCAACTTAATTAAACATCATTTTCATTAAGTAGGTACCATATGTTACTTTGCTCAAAAATACTGTTCAAAATCTGAAAATGATCACAGACCTGTAATGCTGACTGTACATAATTATAACTCTATGACAAATCCGTCAGTACTCATTCATGAATATGTACAAAAGCATATTGTTTTATAAGTACCGTACATCAATGCTCGCATCATTGACTTGAGTCGTTGCTCCCAACCAACAATCAGCATAATAGCTCGCGCTTTGTTTATTTATTTAAATTAATACGTATAATGCTAGGTACACACCAACTGAAGGCGAACGAACATACACAAGTGAGATTCGTCGAACAAGCTGCACCTCGAAACTAAAGGTGCTCGCTTGTTTTCGCTGTGATGTGGGGTTCTGTGGGGCGAGCACAAAATATCTTTCGTATCGAGTTCGTAACATGTGCGACAAAATTGAATGAGATTCGCACAGCACTATTCTCTTTCATTCACTAATCGTGCTTTACATATAATATATGTATGTATGTATATGTAAAGGTACAAATGTCATATAAGTAATTTTTGTCACACACGCTACGATTTTCTTTCGTATCGAACGAAAGAAATTCCGGACTCACCCCACTGAAAAACTAATTATCAGATAATTTAATAACACAAGCTTTTTTCCAAATTTTGACTTTTTTTCAAAGATACCAGGTTACTACAACTGATGGAAGGTGCTGAGACAGCACTCTATGTGATTCCTGTAGGTACACAGCCAGGCGTAACCCGTGTAAAAGTTCGTAATTTCATTAATTACCCTGGACCGCTTCGGTTGTAGGTACCCAGTATTATATCAGGAACATTCCAATCGATGAAAGCGGTCATTTAATTAGATAGGTATAGATAGGATAGGAATCCCACTCGCTTGCTTTCGAACTAACACACCAGTTTCCTTTTGCGATCTTCCATTACCTATTGGTCGGTTGATGTGTACCTGGCATAATGTGTACTGTGTAGCTGTTGATGTGCAAATATAAGTTTGTTGGGAGTATAATGTTGAATATATTAACGCAAATCTATTTTTAATGTTTTATTATTATTTTATACCTACACAGCGGAATAATAGACAGAAGTGTGTATCACAGTACCTACCCCAACTGCATTTTTCGCCCACACAGCATCCTCATAAATGCTGCTCCATTTTTTTAATGGACACGTCTAGATATGACTTCAACTCGTCCGATGGTAAGTTAAAAGTAGTATCAGGAATGGGGGTCATCATTACATTACACCGATAATGCTACAATAGTAGTCAGCTTGACAGCTTCATCAAATGCTTCCAAACTTTTTTGTGTCATTAACTCGCTTGTTCGATTAAATCTGACGTATTTGTGTACAGTCAACTACAAAAACAAAATCTTGTGGTCAAGACATGAGCTAACAGCAAACTGACCATAAATTACTTAAACTGAACTTACTCAAAGCTCACCACCATTTTGAAATGACATAAAACAAGCACAGCCTCTGACCACATTCCCATGACTCACAACTCGTCGACTCGCACTGACTCATTTCCGACTCGGATTCCTGCTGACGTCACAGGGTGCGCGGGCGCCGACACATCGCTATTTTAAACTACATTCCTTATTCGTGGCCAGCTTTTGTGACTGAGGATCCATATTTTATATCTAGTTGAAATAGTCGCCATTTTGACTAGAGATTAAGTTGTTTGATATCGATATGAGAAAATAAGAAGACTTATATTTAGCTCCCCCCTCCCAATCCTCCCCTCCAGGCAGCGCGAGTTGACACCTCTGATGTTACACACGTCAATAATCCACGGTGACCGCTTCCCATCAGGTAGGCCGTGCGCTTGTTTGCCACCTAAGTAGTATAAAAAAAATAGTTTGGAAAAAGTGATCATCCAGGACAAGATTTGATCCCAGAACCAGTCTCTTACAGGCGGAATGCTATGACCAACTGAGCTACCTCGACACTTTCTATATAGATATTCGTAAATCTCCGTCAAACTATACGTCTTGGGCCACACTACCGCCATCTACCGTAAAATTTGCGAACTTTTATCTGAAATTTATCGATATTGAAGATCTTTGATATCCTTTTCGTTATAAGAATACCTTTTTTGACATTTGTGAGATCGATATAAGATGGAGACTAGACTTCTATCAATCAATCTCAATTTTTAACATATTCTTTTCGACAATATTATTCTCTATACGTCACCGTGGCCTATAATTGACGTGTGCAAATTCAGAGATATCACACTCGCGCTGCCGACCTTCGAAGGGGAAGGGGGGTTGAGGAGTTTAGATGGGGTTGGAGGGGAGGATTGGGGAGAGGGGGGGGAGGTGTTGTGAGCTCTGGCTACCTCCCGAATGTTGAATTGTTTATTAAATTGCTATTGCCCTAAACCTAATACGAAATAATTAAAGGGGAGATTTAAAGTTGTTCGACGGCTGTCTAGAATAGACAAGTGTAAGTGTAAATCGGCCATAATACATACCAGTTAGCGTGCCTAACACACTTCACTACATTAATTAGCTAGAAAAACGCTTCACGGAGCGCAGGCGGCGCGCGCTCAGTTTTTGCACTGGCATACTCCGTCCGGAAACGCACGCGCGATCACCATTTTTTGCAATAGTGCATTAATTTTTAATGCGTTCGAGAGCATTGACCGGTTTGTAAATTGATCTAGCTTGGTTTATTAGAACTGTAATCAGGGCTATTGTGCATTCCCCTCAGGCTGAGGACGGCTACTTCCGAAAACGACCACTTCCTTAAAATCTATTCTGAGTTTCTTACCTCGCTGTAACACCATTTGCGACTAGCACAGGAGGTAAAGATTTTGTTTTGCAGACTATAAAACAGTAACTATGTGATGTGATTTAATATGAGTTTAATCATGTATTTAGCTTTGAGTTTTGTTTGTTAGGGATAGTGCACGGCATCTAACTTGGCAAGGTTTTGGAGTAGTGGGGCCCACACTACTCCAAAATCTTTTACTAAAAAAATATCTACTAAGTAGGTATTTGGTCTAACATAATTTTTGAATAAATTTAGTTTAGTTTAGTATTGTATTATATTCTAAAATAGACCATTTCTGAAAATGACAAATTTAATGTCGAAAATGACAAATTTAATGTCGAAAATGACAAATTTCGAAATCTCATATATTATTAAGAGTTCTATCGTACGTTAACGAAAACTTCGGACAACATTTTCTTTAGGTAAGATGCCTACCTACCTATAGATTCCGTATTATTTTCTATTTTTGACCAACTTAAAAGGAGGTTGACTGCTTGACCTATATTTTTAAACGACTTCAAAAAAGAGTAGGTTCTCAATTCGATCGGTATGTTTTTTTTTTGTAGGTACCTATGTACTTATGTTTGTTCGCTGTTGTATCCCGCTTGGTTAAACCGATTTTGATGCGGTTTTATATACGTAGGCTAATTGCCTTAATTAATTATTAAGGTTTTTAAGTATTTAATTTAATTATACATTTTATTAAGCAATTTTACATTCTGGAGAGGGCTTTCGTATACTTAACCCACTTAAAAAAATGAGGTAACTCGGTTCTATTTCTTATAAAAATAATTCAATGTGTATTTATGTTCTGCGAGGTCAGACGTCTTACATACATACGTACATACCTGCACACTTTTTTTGAATTATTTATCTTTATATATAAAAATGAATCCCTATTTCCCTTGGTCACGGCATCACGCTGGACCGATTTGGCTGAAAATTGATGGGGAGGTAGCTAAGAACTAGGAGAAGGACATGAGATACTTTTTATCCTGCCACGGGGACGAAAAATTCCACGAGTGAAGCCGCGGGACACAGCTAGTAAACAATATTTTGTCTTATACCTATTGTAGGTACCTGTTCGAATACTTGCATTATTTAGTATTCGTCCCATAATATCTGCATTTTCATTCGATGTTTGACCTGTTAGGTGATAGGTTCGTTGCTCCGGCTGGCACTTTGGCCTCTACGAACAATGTTAATCAGCTGAGAACCTTTAAATTGAATTCATTATGTTATCACCCTCATCAATGATTTTATCTGATTTTAACCGGCTACAAAGAAAAGGGAGATTCTCAATTCTTCGGCATAATTTCCATAACCAACCATTATTGAGACACATAATACACAGGGTGAATTTTTCAACAGGGCGTGTTGGCCAAATCCGAAACTATGAGGAAAATGCTCAAAGGAGTCTCAAGATTAATTTTGATGAAAACTAAAAATGCATCATTGGATTTAAAAAAAATCTGTTATTCCTAGCCAATAATCGAACACATTGATTTTGAAAAAAAAAAACGCACCTATAGACTCTTCAAAGTGGAGGGTTTACTCATCTATAAGAATTGCCGCGAATACAAATAGGCGAATAGCGAATAGCGAAGTATGGTTCCACCATAAGACACAACCTCGTCTTCAGTGATATCTCTCCATAGGATTTAGGTACACGTCCATGTCTTAAACATTCCAACCATGGGCATTACCACAAACTCAAGCAGTATTATTTCAATATTACTTAACTTTCATAGTGTGAATCGGACTCGGTTAAACGTCGTCCGTTATTATAAAAGTGTTCTGTGTCGTGTAAATCTACTAATTTAATAAAATAAATACATATCCATAACATACCATAAAATTAAGAGAATGCTAGACCACATAACATTAGTATCCGTCGACGTCAATGATCCGATTCACACTATGAAAGTTAAGTTATACTTATTGAAATAATAGTTAAGTACTGCTTTAATAGTTTATGGTAAGGCCCAGTTTAAAACTAAGCAAACTTTATTGAAAGATTGCGTTCTCCGATCGTGTGCTGCGTAGGTGCAACGTACTGTAGGTAGATAGTTATCTTTAGGGTCGCTGGGAGCGTGCCATCGACCGAACGACATTGAAACTGCAAGGTGCCCTAAACACTGATAAAAACTTGTTGAGCCACTGAGCGAACGATGCGGCGAATTCGATTTCGAAAAATATCAGTAAACTGCTTGCACACTGCAGTCCGGTTTACCGGACCGTTTTATTCTATGGTCCAAGATCCCAGGGCCAATAGACGTGTGATAGTAAATACTAACACTATCGTCCAGGTTTCGTTCGTCATAAAATTGGTACGTGACACTACAACCACAATATGGGACGAATACCATAAAGACTTGGAATTCTTTACCAACGCATGTGTTTCCTTCCTCCTATAGTCCCGGGGCCTTTAAGCGGGGCTTGAAAAAGCATTTGATGAGGCCGTCACGCTGAGGGCCGCCACTGTAGCACTACCGATGTATGTGGTGTGGTGGTGACCTCAGTCTTGAGACTTTGCCTTTAGCTTACCATCAGGCGAGGTAGAGTCATTTTGATGTGTCCGATATATAAAAAAGGGGTTCTTCAAGAAAAGCGTTACTTAAAAGGTTTTTAGAGGGTCGACAGTGCAAGTGTTGTACACGTCAGACCATGGTAACAGATTCCCATCAAGTGTCCCGTGTGCTTGTCTGCCGTCACCTGAACGGTAGGTATAAAAAGCGATTTATGGACAAAGTTTTATCGCAATGGAATGATCGGTACCAGGCGTATATAAACAATAATGAAATAAATAGATATTTAACATAGTTTTTTTAGTAGTTCAACAAGTGAACCACCCCGGCTTGACTCAGCTGCACTGCAGTTTACAAAAGAAGACAGGATTTATTCATGGATAGGCGTAGTTTGGTCATAACCATCCCCGATGGCCGAAAGGAATGGTATCCGTGGGTATATCCGCACGAAAAAAAGGGTAGTTAGCGTTAGACAGGCGCGCGCGCATTTAATTGCGACCATACTAAGTTCCATAATGCATCTGTTGTTATATGGCGATAGCTACTCACTGTATCGTGAAACACGCGATTGCCTTTTTTCACCGGTGCACCAGAGCGAGTGACGGCTGGCAAAAACTTGGAATGAGGTTAACTAGAACGGTATTGTGAAAAAAGCTTCGGTCGGCGTCCGCTCGACTCGGGGATCGATATTACAACAATAACATACAGCTTAATGCGCAGGAGTTATTTTGAACAATTTTTTTTACATCATCATCATTCTCTGAACCTTTTTCCCAACTCAGTTGGGGTCGGCTTTCCAGTCTAACTGTGATGCGGCTGAACTTCGATATTATCCGTGGAGCGACTGCCATCTGAAAAAAAAAAAAATTTTACATCCTAAATAAAATAATTATTCTACGACATTATAAACAGTGCTTTTTTGGCACAACTAACTTGTGTTATGTGTTCCAGAATACGGATAAACATACTTTTTTTGGAAATACATAACTACTATACGAGTATTATATGTAGGAACACCCAGACCAATTTTATTGTATGAAACTTTTCTTTTTTTAAGTAACTAGAAATTTATAACTATAGGTACCTACCTACTTCATTCGATTAGCGGTAGTGAATTCGACTGCTACGACAGGATGCGCGGGTTCGATTCCCGCTCAGTGCAAATATTTGTATGTATGAATATGTCAACTTGCATTGGTCTGGGTTTTTATACCTATGTTTAATAAAAAAATGTAGTTTAGATAATGACCGGGGTTCGAACCAGCAACCACGCGATCGCCAGTGTTCGAGTAATACAAGATATCTAAAACTAAGCCTTCGTTCCATACAGACACTTGCATTAACACAGAAGTCTGTGCGTTCATCGCTAAAGAACGTCATTTATTGTAGCGCCATAATTCCTGGACACCCCACTCGCCATCTCTTCAAGTATCGGGACCCTCGGTGATCGACACCGAGGGTCATCTTCTGCAATGTACCATAAAATTCACTGCAGGAAAAAGACTTATTCTTTATAAGTGTCCCGTTCCTCCACAAATGGTACTATTTGCAGTGAGCGGAATTCGAACCCGCAACCTCCGCAAATAGTAGAATGCTCTATCGCCACGCCACGGAGATCGTCACACGCATTGCATTTCAATTCAAAAAATGTATTACTATAGTTTAGGCTAGTGACATCTATTGCACCTACTCAAAACTAAAAATAATAATTTAATTAACAACTTACTCTAACTATACCGAACTATACAATGCTTCTAAGCAATAATTTTACTCTATTTCTTACCTAAATACTTTTTTATAATGTAACTTTGTAAAGAATGCAAGTCTGAAACATTGATTTTATGCGTATTTTATGGATTTTTGTTTCAAAACGGTGATAGTAAGCGTCATCTTGACATAGCGTACTGACATTTCATTTAGTAGTGATTGCCATTTACAAATGTGTACGGTATACTAAAAGTAGTTAAGGTATTTGGATAAATAAAATGAAAAGTTTTTGTAGTAATGACGAAAATGTATTTTTAAGTGACTGCAAGTCCATACTTTCATTAAACTATGTCAATAAGATAAATAATACCTCATATAACTTTTTAACACCTTTTGAAAATAACTAATGTTCGGAATTTAGGCTCACAATCTGGCAACACAGTTCTGATTTCAAGTAATATTTTCATGTGTCGTGTTTACGTAAATTTTCTGTTAATTTATTCACAGCTGAACGATTACTCCAAGTGTTAAACGCTTAGTAAGGAATCATGTGCAATAAAAGTGTCATTTCTTTGTTAATATTATACCTTAGGTAAGGTTCTAAAGTTCAATATTCGTTGCATCGTACCTATACTACGTATCAAACTAAAACTTATTATTTATTTCAGCCTGGATTTCGCTCATCTGGTGCATATCAAGCGTTTAACTTCACGAGATTTTACTGCTAGTACTGATTGGGATTTCTTGGTATTTACACAACATTGGCCGCCAACCGTATGCAAAGGTTGGACCCACCACAATCCAAAACATAGCTGCATTTTTCCTAAAAAAAGTAATACCTGGACCATACACGGACTGTGGCCGTCGAAGTTAGGCTCCAGAGGTCCTGAAAGTTGCAATAGTACTTGGCTGTTTGATCCAGAACAAGTTAAGCCTATTGAAGATGAATTGGAGCAATACTGGACTAACATTGAAAAAGGTAAATTCATGTTTTAATATTTTAATTGTGTGAATTTGACTTGTTCAGCAATTTATTTAGCAAAGTAATAATAACTTATATCTCTACATACAATAGATCAGTAGATCAGTGATCAAACAATAATATGGATTAAAAAAAAACCTAAATATTAATATTAATATACAAACCCGTATCTTGGGACACTAACTTATTTTGTTAAATTTCATTTTTGATTGAAAATGAAATTTATAGTTTATGGCATCTAACTTGGCAAGATTTTGGAGTAGTGTGGGTGCCACTACTCCCAAACCTTGCCAAGTTAGATGCTGTACACTATACTTGTTTTTATGCAACGCATTTTACCACAAACAAGTATAGTGTACAGCATTAAACCTGGCAAGGTTTTGGAGTAGTGGGGCCCATACAACTCCAAAATCTTGCCAAGTTAGATGCCCTGATCTATACTTAAATTTAATTATACTGTCTCCTAAGACACAGATCTCTTAGCTAAAACCTGTATCTTGGACCCAGTATAATAATAATATTTGAGTAATTTTTTTTGTGCTTTTTGGTACAAAGAAAAATATTTTGTTTGAATTTTTTTTTACTGTCTCCCAAGATACAGGTTGCAGCTTACAAACTTGTATCTTGGGAGATAGTATAATAATAATATTTATATATTAAAACAAAACAAACAAAAAAAATTTTTTTTGTAACAAAAATTACTTAAATTTTATTAATACACTGTGTCCTAATATACAGGTTTCAGCTGTATCATAGGAGACAGTATAGTAATAATATTTTAATAATTTTTTGTTGTATTTTTATTACTGTGAATCATAATACTTTCAGGTACAGGAATATACGATTTTTGGGCGCATGAATGGAATAAACACGGAACTTGTGCCGCAGCTATAGAGCCTTTCAACAACGAGTTCAAATATTTCAATCAAGGACTGAAATTTTTAAAGCAACATTCTATGACCGACATACTAACTGAAGCAAATATACTACCGTCGGACGATAAACCAGTCACCGTAGAAGAAATAAATACAGCTATTGTATCTAAACTTGGTAAGAAACCTGAAATTCAATGCAAATATGAAGATCACATTCAATATCTCTTTGAATTACGCATTTGCTTAGATAAACAGTTGAATATAATCGATTGTCCTGAACGTCCAAACAAAAGCATCAATGGTGAGATCACTAATTGTAATGTCAATGCAGATATTATCTATCCCGATCAGCACCCAGCTAGAAGGAGCTTGGTACAATTGTATAAGTTTACTAATTGGTTGCAGTGGTTTACGCTTTAATTTTTACTTTGCTATGCGATAATTTACCTTGAAGGAACAGCAACGTTATACAGAAATTGCCTAACGTCAGTTATAAATTATAGGACAGGTCTTTTTTGGACAGTTGTAATTTACTTTTCAATATCCTTCAAGTGTATGCTGAACTCTCAATGTGAGTTACTCCTAAAAAAAGAATGATTATTATAACTGTTAAATAATGAAATTCTAAAAAATTTTCGAAGACATATGTCTGTCAGAACAGCTTTTTGTTTGATGTACATGGATCACCATGTCAACATGTGCCAATAAGACTTTAGTACACAGCTTCATGTGCTTTCCAAGGCCAATTTATGTACCTTCCAAGGCACAGGTGTGTTATTAATAGTTCAGATTCAGACCTGAAAAATGAAAATATATAATAATTTAATCCCATTTTGCAATATTTTTTTTTAGTTGACTGTTTTTCTTTAGGACTTATTTTTTATATTTTTATACATGAAATTGCTATGAAAAATTTGAGTTTGTGTTGAATCAGAGCTACTTTTAATATTGAGTGTGCTCTCCAAGGCACTGTTTTTTGCAATAATAAGTTACCCATTAAGCCTGAAAACTTTAATAACTAAATGTGATCATATTTTGCAATATTCTTTTAGTTTATCACTACTTTTTTCTTTGTTATACATGTACTAATTAACTTAATATGTTATCTTTGTGCATTATTAGTGTCACTCATAATTAAATATTTTCACGCATAATACAAATTGATTATATGGCCATAATATACTTAATTAGTGTGTAAAATTATGAAGTAAACAGAGATGTAATATTTTGTTATCACATTATACAATATTATGTATGTTTACGCTAATTAATTAGTAAATTATCAGTGTTGAAAAACCTCCATGTTTAACTAAAATTAAGTACCTACAGAAAATCCGATTCGCAAATAGTCTAATTTTCACAATAATGTTATACATTTTTGGGCACCTCCGCACGTGTTTCCTTCCTCCTACAATCTTTAAGCGGGGCGTGAAAAAGCATTTGTTGAAACCGTCAAGCTGATGGCCACCATTTTAAGACCCCCATTCCTGAGATTTTACCTTTACTTTACCATCAGGTGATGAACAATATTTAAAAAAAAAATTGTTGTAATGAATAAATCATTGTATGTATTCTATGGGCGAAATGCTGCACAGCCTAAATGGAGCCTCTCGACGCGTCGGTCTTGGCATGAACTTGGATAAAACCAAGGTCATGTTCAATGAACATGTCACGCCGAGAACGATAGCCGTCGAGGGATTGACACTCGAAGTTGTTCACCAATATGTCTACCTTGGGCAGATTATCCAGCTCGGTAGAAACAACTTCGAGAAAGAAGTCACCAAGAGGATTCAGTTGGGCTGGGCAGCATTTGGAAAACTGCGTCGGGTTTTCTCCTCCCCTTTACCGCAATGCCTGAAAACGAAGGTCTTCAATCAGTGCGTCCTACCTGTTATGACCTACGGTGCCGAAACGTGGACACTGACGGTAAGACTAGTCCACGACTTAAAAGTCGCGCAGCGGGCTATGGAGCGAGCTATGCTTGGAGTGTCTTTGATGGATAGAATTCGAAATGAGGTCATCCGCCAAAGAACCAAAGTCACAGACATAGCTCGCAGAATAAGCAAGCTTAAGTGGCAATGGGCTGGTCACATTTGCCGAAGGACCGATGGCCGGTGGAGCAAACGAGTCCTAGAGTGGAGACCGCGAACCGGCAAACGTAAAGTAGGACGCCCCCCAGCGCGATGGACGGACGACCTGAAAAGGGTAGCTGGGATAGACTGGATGCGCAAGGCGGAGGATCGGGTGCTATGGCGTACATTGGGAGAGGCCTATGTCCAGCAGTGGACTGCAATAGGCTAATTGATTTGATTTGATGTATTCTATATATAAAAGAAGACTGCAGTTTTGTTCTTATATTCTTTTTTTTTAATAGAGTAGAAGCTAAGTTGAAGGCCATTGAGTTTTAACCAGTTGACTTGGTTATTGTCTTTTTTTTTGCATACTGAAATTAATTATCATACACTATCTTTATGTGCTTTATTATTATACTTTAGACTTTGGATATTATGCTGTAATATCAACGTTTCATATGTCACTAGTATATGCCTGCAGCTCCGCCCGCGTGGATGTCGATTTTCGCCGTTTCTGACTTTATCTCTATTTCTACTCAACCGATTGTGATCAAACATGTGTTAAGATTTTAAGTCTGAACAAGACCTGTCAATAAATAAATATAAAAATAAATAAAAAAAACCGCATTTGTTGAGTAGTTTTTGCGTCCATCGCGCACAAACCTGAATTTAAAAAAAAATGTTTTTGTGTTCAGAATCGTTCTTAAAACATAACCCAATTTTTTTTTAAATGTACAGACACAGATACTTTTAAATTTTAGGTTTAACACAATATTATCGGAATCCTTCATTATCTTACTTTACCTTTATAGTTAAAATTTTATGGCCTAAATTATGTCTACAAATGTTTTGTGTAGTGAAGTGGCATACTTGCTATCTTTAAAACTTTGTAGTATATCTTATGCATTCCAGTTGGAAATAGTTTGTAATAAAATATAAATAAATCAATACTTATGACATTGTACACAGCGTTATCTAGACTGTAGCAAGCTTAACTTAACTAGCTTGTGTTATGGGTTCCAGAATGCGAATATACACCTACTTCGATACATTTTTAAATGCACACATTATTATTATTATACATAGAAATACCCAGACCAATGCAAATAGAAATATTCATGAATACGAATTTGCACTGAGCGGGTGGCGCTATCGAACTCGGCGCGGGTTCGATGCCCGCTCAGTGTCGTAGCAGTCGAAAAATAAGTATTCCTTTTTCAAATGAGTTAATTTTTTGTATCGTTTAATTTATGTAAATCTACACTGTTTATAAAAATGTATGAGTTAAAGTTAACGTTATTATCTTAATATTAACGAGTTATCTTTGAATTATAATATAATTTGCATTAATTTCCCTCCAAAACCATTGATTTCAAAAAGTAACATAATTATATTATTTTTTTGTTTCAATACTTATAAAAGCAACTTTGGTAAGAATCACACTACTTTGAGACCGGCAACTTAGAGATTATCATTCTATGGATAGCATCTGGAATGGTCGCATTTACTCTCAGCTTACCAACAGGCGGGGAGCAGCCAAATTGACAGGACAAACATAAAATAAAACCTATTTGAGAATAAAACAGACAATTTTAGAATCAGATTTTTTATCTGTTGAGGATCTTTTGCTTATCGGATGATTTGTGCCTAAACCTTTACAACAATACAGTATGTAACAAAATGAGTGTCAGATCACATAGACATGACATGACATCGGACACAGGTAACCTTAACACAACCAAATAATGATAATAAAAATAACTAATACATTAATGAAAATAAATGTCTTATTCGAAGTTTAAATGCCATTTCCTTGATCATAATTGTTAAAAAGTGGCAAGTAGCCATCCTATGTTACCATGTAAGTTTCCGCATCGGCCTAAATTTTACTGCAGTTTTTGTGGGGTAATGTTTTAAAACTTATTTTACAGAAAGGATTACATAGACAGAACTTACTATTGATACCTATATAGTATACACGTTCATTGATCGGACATTAGTTTTGTTACATAATGTATAACCGGATGAAGTTAAGTGCCTTTATTGTAATAAACTCCCGTACCTAAGTATTTTTATTATATAGCACAAATATATTTACTGGGTTTTACCCGGATTTTGCGACTATTCATTAGGATGCATTCCTATTTTCTCATGAAACCTCCATCCTAGGGCCTGATTCAGTATCAATACGTTTTTAAACGTGTGATATCTAAGCTTTCGAAAACGTATATTATTTCTTCAAAATCTAAATCAAATTGAATGTAACGATGAGTGATTTTAAACGTTTGATTACCTCACGAGAGCGTATTTACATTTTTTTTTACAGATACAACAAAGTTTTTTCTTTCTTTCTTTTGATCGAAATGAAATCAAAAATTTAAAAACGTGGCGTTACTGAATCGGTCTTTCGGAAATCGGAAGTTTCTCAAGATTTTTGCTCATAACTATACAGGTGAAGTCAGCATTAAAAGTACATGATCATTTCCAAAGTATCAAATTTAGTTTTATGGCAAAATAATTTCTGTTACTTAATATAATAAATAGGTACCTACTGTACTGTGAACTTACTTATTGGAGTCCATCGAAGTATATTATTATTATTACATTTTGATTTAGATGATCTCCTCATATTATATTTGATTACCTAATTTTGATACTGATTGTACCTTCAACTATAAATTAGATTTATTTCTTTTTTTCTTAAATGTATGACGACGATGAGGCTTTTGTTTAAAGAAATATTTGTTTTATTTAATAACCTACATACATATTATAATAAATAAATAACCCGTCCTTACTGAAATGTATTCGAATTATTTAAATAATTACATAATTAATTCTGTAATTTCTTACTATAGTGTTGAACGGTATGGCATTTCAATTATGTTACAGTCAACGCGAAAGTTGAAGATGTTTCAATTTATAGACAAGCTTAATTCTAAAACTGTTCATAAAAATATAAAAAAAAACGAAATATGAAATATTATAACCTTGAGGATTATGAAAGAAAATTATACTTTACATATTTTTGCATGTAATTTTCATTTCAATGTAAAAAATCACGCTTGACTTCTACTATTGTGTTAAACGGCATGACATTTTTTTTTCTGACTGTATTTTATCGCTATACTTGGGACTGTATTCGAAAATATTTGTATATTTTGTAAGTTACCATTTGACATTTAGAACGAATTTATTGTGATTTGCTTTGTGTCGTATTGATATTACTAACAAAAGCTTAATTGTGCATAATAATTTCTTGACTTTCTATTGTATATTAATATTAAATAAGTATAGTATTCCTAATGATTTAGATAGGAAAAAGTGAACATCCAGTGGGGCGAGCACGAATTTTCTTTCGTATCGAGTTCGTAACGTGTGCGACAAAAATTTTATTAAATTTGTACAGCGCCCCTATCGTGCGTAAAAGGAACTGTACAAATCTCATATAATTTTTATCACACACGTTACGAGCTCGATTCGAAAAAAAATTCGTGCTCGCCCCACAGGACGGGACTTGAACCCATTACCAGTATCTTACAGGGGGAATACTCTGACCAACTGAGTTACCTAGCCACATTCTAAATATTCGAGATTACCCCTTTTTTACCCAATGTTTTTACCGACTTACATCATTAGGAATAGTTAGCATACGGTTTGCTTTAAAATTTCATGGAATTAAGCATAATATTGTTTAAATAACAAAATGTACTTAATTGGTTTTTAAGTTAAAATTTCATAATTTGCAATAAAATTCATAAATTTCATAATATGCAATAAAATTCAGAAATATTGACCGGTATGTTAATAAATTCTAAATTTAAACATGAATATGTTATTTATTTCACTTTGTTTCATAATAATTTATCAATATGTTTCAAACTAATAATTTAGATATAAGTGCCAAATTATAACTAGTTTTTAAGACATTAAAGTTAAAATCAGTGTAGTAATGTCGGACTTGAACCGACTAAAACCGCACGCCGTCTCGGGTCTTAATTACCGGGGTGTAAAGTAAAAGGCCAGTACCTCAAAAGCCCTGTTTTTTTAATGAGTAGGTACATAATGTATGGTGTTCTTATTAACATAATACACTATTGTTTATGCACTACACGTTATATAATCATTGCCGTATGCCTTCATAGAAAGGGGCCGTAGATTTTTCAGTCGCACCTATTTCATAGTTTGCGAAAAGGTTAACAAATATTGTTAGAACTATTTGCTACATGTTACCTAGAGTATATTTAGTTTATTTTAAAAATATTTGTCTAACGCTCCATTCTTGTTGCTGTTTCTAATTTCCTTTGTCGTTGTAATAAATAAAATGGATTATTTTTATTTTCTGTTTCATTTATCTGCGTCTTCAGCCTAGAAAACATTCAATTTAGAAAACCAATATAAAAAAAGATGTTACAGTAGTTTTCTTCAATAATGTGATTGTGTGTGTGTGTGTGACTGTGAGCGTGGAAAAAAAAATCTTGAAAAACTATAAAATAAAGTCAAAAGTCGTCACTGCTAAAAATTATATGGGTATCCTAGCCTAGTGGTATGGGTAATGGACTGCTAAGACGAGGTCTCGGTTCGATCCCAGGTTACCATGGCGCACACACATGACTTTTCGAAGATATGTGTGTATTATCGCAGGTTTATAAGTGCCCGGTTAATGGCAATAGGCTCGCCACTTATTACATTGGGACCTAAACATAAACTGGCGAAATGTGGGTGCTAGCACCTCTGCCTACCCCTTCGGGGATATAGGCGTGAGTTTATGTTATGTTATTATAGTGGGTAGAGAGGTGGGTAGCCTTTAAAAATAAAATAAAATTGGTAACGGTGCCTGTTCACTGGTGTGAATATCTATATCGTGGTTAGAACATTGAGGAAAGTTTGAAATAAAACATTGTCTACACAATACAGACTGTATTTCCGTTAAGTCTTGACTGAGAATTACAATTAAACATTTGTGCCACTGCCCAAACCCGAATATCATACAACATATAATTATATTTGCTTCTTATTGGCCTCGTGAGACTATTATTACAGCTGACGGTACCAGACCTGAAACAAAATTATATCATAAATATTTTATATCCGTCAAACGGAACCGTCGATGTTGTGGTACCTGGCAAAGGCTTAGGGGGTAGCTCAGGCGCCACGAGAGACGCTGCTGCCTGCGACCAATCCGGCCGGGGTGGAAATGGCCCTCTAGAGGACTGCTCCAAGGCTCTCCAAGTGTCCCTCTGACTAGCAGAAGACACAGTGGGGAGCGAGCGGGGGGCGAGCTGATTGTCCGCGCGCCGACGGTTGGGTGACAGGACCCGGGGTCAGCTGGGGTGCGATGGATATGCCCTTATATTGGGTAACCTTACACCCCAGTAATTAAGGCCTGAGATGGCGTGCTGTTTTAGTCGGTTCGATCCCGACATAACCCCGATGGCAGACGGGGGTGGTATCCATGGGGGTTTCCGCACGATAAAAAAAAGGGAAGGCTGATGTTTTGACCTAACCTTGAGACAGATTACGATAAGTTGACAAGGAAGTAAATTCATATCGAAAGTATTGCTTAGCAAATAGCTGTAATAAGCAAGGGGCAAGCGACTGATACTACTATAAATTTGGTGGTGGCTATGAGTGTTCATCCGTCTTGGCCATACGAAGTAAAATTATACCAGCGGCGATGGAATAATAGGGTGAGGTCACCTTCACCAATCTCAGCTGGAAATAACTTGGTACATACCTAATAAATCCAACGGTTTGTCATAGTCTTCTACTGTGAATATCTTCTTTGGAAATGTGGTCATCAGCTTGAAGCTGTCTTCTTGTGCAAACTCTTGCGCATTCATTTGTAAGTACAATCTGTAATAGGTATAAAAAATATTTAATGGTAAATCATCAGAAAATGCGAATACTTGGATGTTTCTACTAATCTATACTTCTATACTAATATTATAAAGAAGTAAAGTTTGTGTGTTTGTATACTTGTTAAATTGTAAGGGGTAATCTCGAGATCTTCTGAACCGACTTTAAAAATTCTTTCACCAATAGAAAGCCACATTATCCGTGAATGTCATAGGCTGAATATCATCAAGCTACTGCCCAAGGAAGCGGAGCAATAATCATAAATGTGAATAATTCCGATAGATTCCCATACATTTTAGGAAAACTGATAAATTATGAGCATATTATGTGAGTTAAAAAGGGGGGCATCGGGGTTTGAAATACGTAACGGTCGAAGCCGGGGTGGGTCAGCTAGTGTGAAATAAAATAAGAAACCCAATTGCAGTACTTTTTAAAAACATATATTGTAGCATTAAACTCTTGTAAGCACATGTGGCAACTTCCTACAACCCCAGGTCATTTAAGGTGAAAAAGTATTCATCAAAACCATCAAACTAAAAACCACCATTTTAGAATCTGTATTCATATACATGTCTTTCTATAAGCCAGTAGTTAGAATGTGTCGTCTTTATAATGAGCTCTTAAATGAGCATAGCCACGAGATGGATATATTCAGCCGGGGTTTCTCAACATACAAGAACGCTGTTAAGCGGGTTATAGCCAAGCTATGAATTTTATTGTCACTTTATTATAGAAGTACTAAGTATGTCTAAATTATTAACCCATATATCTCATGAGTTGTCCTGTTGGTTTCATTTTGTTTGTTATTTTTGGTTCATTGTTATTACTTTTATTGTATCTCTTAATGCACGCTTTTTAATTTTGTCATGCTGAGTATACATGTTTTGGAACTCAATCTGGAACCGAACCTTGAAATGGTATTTTGTAAAAATTTTGATTGTTTTCTGTTTTGTGTGCCAAATAAATAAATAAATATATAAGTAGATGTTCTATTTCACGAAGGCGGTTTGGCTGTCATTATAGTAAAACATATAATTATTTTTCTACTAACTGCTACATGAATTTCTTTTGACGTGACATGAACTTTCGCACACACATGTACGCGTATTTTAAAGATACAGGTACTACTATTTAATTGTTCACCCGCTTTCGTGAGATAGAATATCTATACCTGAACTTATGTACCTACCAACATGGAGAACCTTTGAGTTACAGTTAAAGATCGACTTTAAGTTCATAGCATAACATTACATAAACTCACACCTATATCCCCGAAGGGGTAGGCAGAGGTGCTAGCACCCACATTTCGCCAGTTTATGTTTAGGTCCAAATGTAATAGGTGGCGAGCCTATTGCCATTAACCGGGCACTTATGAACCTGCGATAAATATACACATAACTTCGAAAAGCATCGAAGTTCATAGCATGCTGCATTATATCCAATAATAGACATGATATGTTGATGAACACGTAGTTATAACCTCATTAGTTTGTAGTCGGTTCATTCGATGAGATGACAATGAGACGCATTTCATCGAATGAACCGTCTATAAACCACAGGTTGTTGTCTCGTTGACTTCCATTGGTCTCGCTGATGGCCGCTTCGCTCCCTTTATAGGGCCCGTTATAGCAGTTACTAGACTCCTATTGTGGGATAGAATTGCATAGAAGAAAAATTTATGGTATAGGATATACAGGCAGGCAAGCCGGGGTTGGCCTCCCAGACACTGACCAAAATGAATGATTTATTGCAAAAAGGTCAAAAGCACTCCAAACCGGCGGGCTTGTATGAAAGATTTAGTTACAGTAGAAGCAGCGTGTGAAGTATGTCAGGACAGAGGCAGATGGCGGTCTGTTGTCTCTGCTTACCTTGGAGTGAAAAAGGCGTGAGCATATGTATGTATAGTATAACTTTAGAATATAGCTCAATTATAAAGAAAAGAATATTTACCTGACAGCTGCGAGCTGTTCTTTAGCACCAAAGGTATGAGCGAGCGCTTTGCCGTCGGGCAGTCGGAGCTGAATCCTGGCTTGCTCGTATGCGATCTTCGGACCTGGGTTAGCTGCGATCGGCGGAGGCGCCGGCGCAGGGGGGGCCGCGGCTGGCGGCTGACCTGACGCTGCGAGTCTAACGGAAAAAGTCAAAGTCAAAAATAATTTATTCTGTATAGACCATTTTAAGCGGCACTTACAAAACGACAAAATCAAAATTATTTAAAACTCGAAGCAAATGGACAACACTGGTTCGAAACGCGGCCCAGACATGAGAAGACTCCGGCAAGAAAATCAGCGGGCTGTTTTTTTTTTTGGTCTATTTACAATAATTGCCTTAGTCTAGATACAGTATTAGTTTGAGTAACATAGTTGAGTGAACAGTCCATTCCCATAGTTATCATTACATGTTAAGTGGTAATCAAGTAAATAAACACGTTGCAAAATTAGAAAATACTTTTTCATCTTAGGATATCCATCCAGGGGACTGATTTAGTATAGTTTTTTTTAAATGTGTGATTTAAAAGCTTACAAAAACTTATGTATATAATTTTTTCAAAATCTAATTGAAAATAAATCAAACTATGAGTGAATTTAAAGGTTTAATAACCTCATGAGCACATAAGGAACATTTTATTTTAATAAATCATACAAAATAACAAGTATTTTTTTCCATTTTTCCTTCTAATCGAATTGAAATCACATGTTATGGTTTATGGCCGAATCAGTAACATAATGTTACTGATTCGGAAGACTGTTAAGAATGCTCCATGCCTCGGAGAGTATGTCTATGATCATTCGTTACAAGTTCGTTACAAGTAGTTGGAGCCCTAAAAGTCTGGCAACTGGTCTAAATACAGAGCTTCGATATCACCAGTGGATTGTGGAGATCAGATGGCAATCGCTTCATGGCTAATATCAAAGTTCAGCCGCTTTAGTAGTATAAAGCCGCACGCGCTCCGAACGACGCGCGCAGATTTATACTTGATATATGTATAATTATTGACCGTATAACAAGACTATTAAGGTTCATATTAAATTGTTGACTTAGACTGACAAAGCTGATCCCAACTTTGTTGCAACATATCAAAATTAAAGTCATAATATACTAACTTCCTGGCTTGTTTGTCTGCCTCGATCTGTGCCCGCACTCTGTCTCTCGCCTTCTGATCTTCGATCTTTTCCCTACGCCGTTGTTCTACTAACTTCTGCATCTCTTGCTCTTGCAGCCGCAACCGAGCATCTTGCATCTCTTTGCCTGACTTTATGCGCACGCGCTCGCGTTCTAGCGCTTCAGCCTGTAAATGATAAAGTGTAAATTATCTGTTTGTCTTTATTTATGTACCTATATTATCGACTTGCAGAAAACCCAAGATGCACAGTCAGAATGTCAAAACCAAAAAAATGAGTGACAAAGAACTCATTTCAAATAGTCTAGCATTGCTGGTGTTTAAGTACACTGTTTTGTAAGAAGAGCTTTAAATCATGTGTGTAAGTTTGAATTTGCCAAAAAATATGTTCTAGTTAGTTCTCCAAGTTAACAAAAAAAGTGTTATCTTTGCCTGTATCTTTAGAAATTCCGATTCATATTTATTTCACAATAGTTAGCAATTTTACTCATTATAATTGATTACACTTAAAACAATCTACCAAATACTGACCTATGCCTACATGCTTCTATTGAGATTATTAACATCCTCCAAAGTTCCAAAGTTCCATCAAATTCATCCAGCGATTTTACCATGATTATGTTTTCTGTCCCCATAATTTTTTTTAATAACCCCTTATGTCAATGTCGTAAGGAAATGGTACATGAATCTGATGGGATGGTGCAGCATCTACCTAACTCGGTACACTGGACAGTTAGTGTGTTAAGTAACAAATAAACAAACAGTATGCAGTTCACAACAAAGTTAAAATGTAGAGAATTTACCAAACTTCATACACTTAACCTCAGATACTGGTTATAATAGCAACCCATTTATGTCCCACTGCTGGGCACAGGTCTCTTCTCCTATAACTAGAGAGCTGAGAGGGTTTAGACCACACGTTGGCCTAATACGGGTTGGTGGATCGGAAATCTTAGATACTGGTTATAAAAGGGTAAAATAGTTTAGAAAAGGCAATCACATACCTTTTCTCTATCTTCTCTTTCTTTTCGTTTCTGTTTCATCCTTTCTTCAAGTAACGCCAATTGAGCTTTCCTCTCTTCTTCAGTTAATGGCTTTTTCTCTTCTGTAGACTCAGAAAAACTGCTATGATCAGTCTTAGCAGCATGATACTCCATCTCGCCTTGATTTTTCAACAACTTGCCACATACATCACACTTAAACGACTTAACTTCCGCATCTTGACCCTCGGCCTGTTCTTGTGTGGTAGATGAAGATTCTGGAGCCGCAACCGGGGCCGGTGCAGCCTCTGCAGCCGATGAAGATCCTAGCGTCTGTCCTGCGTCCATGGCGGGATCATCGGCGTGTGCCAGGAGCCATTCCATAGCAGGTTCAACACCCTTATAGTTGGTAACCGCCAGAGCTTTTTCACTAAAATGTATAAAACAAATACATGCTTACTGATAAATACAATTACTGAAATTCATCATTCCAAAGTAAAATGTGACAAAATACTCACGCTCTATCTTTAGAAAATCCCATTTCAATTAGTGTTTGTATTTCTGCCATTTTTTTAGCTGTAAACTTAGTCTCTACGTGTAATAGTATCTACCTACGTGTTTTATAAAAATTACAATTTCAACACCAAAATAATTCGTAACTCATCCATCAGCTGTACTTTTTAAAAAGCACAGATAACTTAAGCATAAATACGGCATAAATAAAGCATGAAGCTATAGATAATATAAATTCTATTTCTAGCTATACTCTGACTAATGAAAGCTGAACCACGACATTTATTGATTTGCAACACCAGTAGACTATAAATGTCACCTTCTGTCATTTCTCTGTGATTGTGCGTTGACAGATTTTGATACTTTGTTGTATTCACGTTAAATATTAACGAGATTCAGATGCGATATCCAAAAATATTCGCTTTTGTATTAGATATTTGTACTTTTCGACAATATTTATTTAAATAATGTAATTAATTATAAGTGTGACTGATGATGGATCAAGCAGCTCGGATTATGGTGAAGAATATTTGGAATCTAACTTTGATTATAATTAATAATATTTTTTTCTAATAAATGAACTTCGTCTGATTCCTATAAGCCCGCTTGAAGATAGTTTTTAGTCTGGAATAACACAGGCAAAATGTCTTGCACACGTTCATAAGCCAATTTCACTCGGGCAACAGCTAGTCTATATCTCCACTACATCAGCGGTTTTACTCGGTTCGATTCCGACATAACCACCCCCGATGGCCAACGGGTATTCGTTGGGGATTTTCACACGATTAAACCTGCTACCTTTTCTTTCTCTTCCCGAGGCGAAGTCGTGGGCAATAGATAGTATTTAATAAAGAAATCAACATGTAAATAATAATGACACCGAATAAAGCGCGATGAAATTCTTTAAAAATACCAGTTAAACTTTAATAGGTACATACTTTTATTTCACGGTCAAAATGTTTTTATCCAACTATAACGGGTGATACCTGCCCTAAATTTTTTAAATTTGCCGCGGTTTTGTTGGTCCAGCTTTCATTAGACAAACTATATTATAATTATAATTCTAGCTTCATGAAATAAAGTAAGTAAAACCACAGACAAGAAAATACAAACCAAACGCGTTCAGCAATATTGTTTACACAAAATTATTTGTAAACTTTAAATAAAGGTAAGATGAACTTAATTAAATCTTTCGAAATATCATGGGATGCATCAATTTAGTTTGGTATTTAGATACTTGAGGCAGTTTAAAAATACAACTATTTTATCCCAGAAGCAACACTTTTAGGCGGTAAATTCAAAGGCTAAAAACATTAATCTATGAATTCTCTGATGCATAAAAATAAAACGCCGTGAAAGTCAAGTCAAACACGAGTCAAACACATTTATATTATTGACGGATTATTGCAAGTTTTGTTGAAATAGATAGATACTTAATTTAATTTAATCTCATTCCAAAACATTCATGTCAATAATGCCTATAATAAAAAAATGTAATAAACGTAAATATGTACAATATAGTGACCCAGGTAAAATTATGGATCTGGTTATGAGTCTAACAGATGAAACTTGTGCCCTTCTACAAACCAAAGTAAACACGTATGTACGTAAATATTTCCTTTAATTTGATATTACAACCATATTTTCACAATTTCACCGATATCAGCTAAGGTTTTGTATACTTAGAAATACAAACGCTGGCTAGTAAGGGGACATACGTGGAGATTTTCGCACTCTAACTCCAATAGTAAAGCGCGCAAGCTTTGCTATTGGAGTTAGAAGGCCAGATGGCAGTTGCTCTCATAAAAGCCGTATGAGTCAAACCGATAGGAGGAGAAGGAGTAAATAATCAGAGTTGTCGATATTTACATTGCTTGCCATATTCTAAAAATAGAAATGGATGATATCCTAATATGTAATTTCAAAGGATAGCAATGCCGATGGCCGAAGTCCTGCACTCAATATAGACGGCCCTACCCTAAATACCCTAAGTACCTAAGCAGGAACCTACTGTATAAGCGGTCCTACTCTGAAGTGGTAGTTTAAACGCTACCGGGAGCAAAACGAGCTGATGAAAGCCAAGGTCTAAGTATTTAGTCAAAGACTTCCCAAGCAACTTAACTTAGCTTAACGTCCCAGCAGCGATTGTTTCATAATCTTTATCTATAAATGCTGCAATTTTGGCTTGTGTATGTCTTATATCGAGATTATCAACTCCATTCGATGCTACAATTTCAGCTAAAAGAAGAATGCGAGGCAGACATAGTGTTTCAAATCATAGTGCAAACAGAGCGGCATGAGGCGTTTATCGACACTGTTGGTTCGTACGTCCTACCAAAGAAGAAAAAGATAAAAGTAAGTTTCGAAGTAGGAATGGGTCTACTCCACCAAGATCTTCGGGACCAACCTCCCGTGTATGTAAGCCAGTACACCTGCAGCCGTCAGGCAGGTGAGAGGCTTGACTCTGACCGCCGTCTGAACTCCCAACCCGAGAGGAAACTGCGCAAGCGCTGCTCGACCGTTTGTTTTTCAGTTGTACCATTGGCAGGTTGTACCCGTTGGCTTGGGCCTTTTTTGTTTTATACTACGTAGGTGGCAGACAAGCTCACGGCCCACCTGTTGGCAAGCGGTCACCGTGGCCTATGGACGTGTGCAACACACGCGCTGCCTACCCTGAAGGGAAGGAGGGAGGGCCTTATCTAAATAGGTAAGTAAATAGGATCCCATACACACTGCTATATTCCGATATATTTATAAGGTGTAGGTACCAGCAGACCAGACCTTGCAGAGCTTACTGATCTTATTGTGTGAATATGTAAACCATATCGGTACGGGCAGGACCTAACACGATAATTCATCAAAATCAAGAGACAGTTTATTTTCTGGACAGATGTCTCCAAAGTACGAGGTCGTTCTGAAGAGCACTTGCGAAATATCCGAGTTACTGACGGACTTTGAGGCCGATCTCCAGGAGATTGTAACACCCGTAAGTTGTCTAAAAAACTGGTTTGAATTCTGTACGTAAGTACCTAGTAATTTATGTCATACATGTGATAAAAATTACCTAGACTTGAAGTTTATTGTGCCTAATGATGCAAACAGCCGACTCTAGCTGCACAGAAAGCGTTTTTAGGTTCTTTCGATGGATATGCGGAGCGCGATGGCCGAGGGGCGCCAATTAACCAACACACATATTTTTGTACAAGATATTTGTCGGTATCTTCTGTCTTTCTGTGGTTGTGGCCTATGGACGTGTGCATTATCAGGGGTGTCACACTTGAACTGCCGACCCTGGAGCGGTTGGAATGAATTAAGTCCCTAGTTCCTTTAGGAAGCTTTGAAGACCCTAGTTGGTCCCAACGCCTGCCTGTTAAATGCAGTGATAGAGGCAAATCTGCTGGCTGACCAATAATAAGCATTTGTTCTTTTCCAGTATGTTACTGAAGATACTCCAAAGAAGCGCGTAGTATCATACCCGTTACTGGATAAACCGTTTGCGTTGATATTTTGTGTGGTTATGCCACAAACTCAAGAAGAGCATGTAGCGACTTTCGTGCAAGAATGTTCTTTGTGCGTATTCCACCTGCCAACTATACCTACACATACCTAATTACACATAATTGTATTTTTACCCAATTAACTAAGCGGACCCCAGGCTCCGAGGTGAAAGCCTAGATTGAAGAAGATTGTTTGCATTACAACACTATCGCTTAGAAGAGCTGACCACTCTATGTCTCTAGCACACAGTGACTAGTGATGGGCCATGCTCTTCAATACGCAACTTCAAGCCATTATCAAAAATAAGTCTTCAGACAATGCTTTGCCACGATTCACTTGAAGTGTGCCAAAATATCGACAATATTCCGATTGCACTCCACGATGGCCTATTGTACGCCACTATATACCATTGTCCCCTGTACACAATGGCGATAGCTTGCCATAGCCCATCATGGGCCATTGTGTAATGGTGGCTCTAGAATATTGCGGAGTCGTATTTATACCCAAAATTTAATTACATATCGAGAGAAGATAGAAGTTAAAATTGCCGCATTTATCGATAAAGATTTCGAAACAATCGCTGCTGGGACGCTAATAAGTACCTAAGTCTTTGACTAAATAGACCTTACCTACCTTTTTAGGTTTATCTGGCCTACTGTGAAAAAGACTCTTACCTTGGAGTACGAGCATATGCTGAAACATAAATGTCAAAAGTTACTTCGTGCCACTCGAAAACTTATTGCGCAGGTAATTTGAAATACATTGCAGGTGTATTTTTGCAATTTTGTCTTCGAACTTCTACATTTAAGTACACTTCAATAGTTTCAGTGCATGATACACATTTAGGTATAAGCTAATGTATTTTACTTTTGACAAGTAGTTTGTGTGTTATCCGTAGATAGGCACATAGTGGTCTTTCGAGCCGGTTCAAAGGACCATTTAATTTTGAATAATGGCAACCATGACATTTCTCAATTTCTCACTCAACATTACCGTACATGTACATGGCCTATGTATGTTATAATTATACAAGGTGATGGCCACGTATGTAATAGGGGATGAGCCTAATGTTGCCTGGTACGACGTCGCATAGGTAGAGAATAGTAATTAATTATAATTCATTACAACAATAAACCCGTCATGGGTTTAAACCCACCCCATATCGTACCCGCTGCAAAGGTGCTTATTATTACCTGTTCCGATCTAGGCAGCTTGTCTACCTTCAGTACTTCGCGTAGCCACGGAGCAACTGAAGCTGTTGACCAGGGCTAAGGACTGCGTTATACTGCTCGTAGATGTCAATAAAATGGATTTGTATAACCCGAGAGACCCGGTTTGTAGCTTCCAGAATTATTTATTAAGTATATTATCCATCAATAATTCCATAGAACCTTCTTTCTTTGCCGCACCATAAAGACTTGGAATCCTTTACCAGCGCACGTGTTTCCTTTCTCCTATAGTTTTAGGTCCTTTAAGTTAGGCGTGAAAAATCATTTGATGAGGCCGTCAAGCTGAAGGCCACCATTGTAGCATTATCGGTGTAGGTACCTATGTAATGGAGACCTTAACTCCTGAGATTTTACCTTTAGCTTACCATCACGTAAATTTGCAGATGCATGTCTATAATCGGTTCTCCTTGAATCTCGGCATCACTGGTGAAGTGATCAAGACTGGACGTGTTATCAACGTACGGAATGTTACTGACCATCCGGCGTACGATGCAGAAATTGACAACATACCGGAACAAGACTGCAGGTATTATTGATTGTCCATTCTTCCACACTGCAGAAGGCGTACCGGGCGCCGGAGATCTTGGAACGATCAATCACACTGAATCCTTGAACTGAGCCCTTTTAATGATCGTGCGGATACCACCCCGGTCGGCCCAGGGGTGGGAATCTCATATCGGAATCGAATAGACTAAAATGCCGTTTCGGATCTCAATTACCGGGGTGTAAAGTTACCCAATATGTATACCTATCCCTCGTTAGCTGACCCCGGGCCACCTACGGTTTAAAGATGGCTCTTTCCGCCCGAAAAGGTGGAGAGGCCGTGTGTGACACCCACATGTTCATAGGCCACAGTGTCCGCTTCCCATCAGGTGGGCCATGTGCTTGTCTGCTACCTACGTAATAAATAAAAAAGGGGCGAGCATCGCGCTACCCCACCGATGATGGGATGAAGGATGTAGGGTGACAGGCGGTCGTCCTGTAACCCCCATTTGCGGTCGAACAACCAGCTCGCCCCTGCCTGCCCCCCACTGTGCCCTCTGCTAGTTAGAGGGATACGTGAAGAACAGCCCTCTAGAGGGCCACTCCCACCTCAGCCGGCATTTGTCGCAGAGGTAGCAGCATCTCTCTCCACGAGTGAGAGGCGCTGCTTGCTTCCGTTGCTCGAGTACATCGCGTGAAGGTTCCCTGGGATAAGTGTCTTGTCTCTAACAGCACAAATTTATTACTAGAAGTCTCCTCTGCTTCCCAATCCGCGATCGGTCAGGGATCATCGGCGCTGGGAGTCTCTTAAATAAGATAGAAGAACAGTACTTCGACGTTATGGATGAGGAGATGGCTCAAGCCTACAGTATCTACTGCGGAATGTGCATCGTACATGCCACCATCTTTGGGAAAATTCAAGAGGCTCATATTAGGAATGCGCTGGCAAATGAGCTTATGATGTATCATTTGAAGGTATTTATGTTATCAACTTTTTTTCATATCACTTAGGTGGCAGACAAGGACACGGCCCACCAGATGGGAAGCGGGCACCGTGGTCTATGGACATGTGTTACATCAGGGGCGTTACACTGCCGGGGTGCGAGGGAAATGCTCTTTGGGCCACCTTACACCCTGGCGTCAGAAGACCCTAGACGGCGTGCGGTTTTAGTCGGTAAGAGTCCGACATAACCTGCCCCTCTGGCCGCGGGGTGGGTATCCATGAGGATTTCCGCACGAAAAAAAAAAAAAAAAAGAGGCGTTACACTTGCGCTGTTGATCTTGGAGGGGGGAGGAGGTTGGAGGAATTAGGAAGGGTTGAGATAGTTTTTGTCCTGACAACACAGGAGACTGTTCTTTTTTGGACACAGCACAGAATCCTTCCAGTGAGCTCTGGCTACCTTACTTACCGCCGGGAACACAACATGATGGTTATTATGGCCACGGTCTTCTATAAGACGGGGGTACTACCCCAGTCGGACTACTCAGTTCAGATGGGAGATACCATCGTGCCCTACCTCTATAAACTCACTGTCACTTTCATAGTAACAAGTCCATAGAGTTTGTAAGTAAAGGGAACAGTAGTTATACTTATTATCGAACTTTCCCCTCAAGGTGGAAGACCGAGAATTGGCTTCTATGCTGGATTGTAAAGGTTTCCACGACCACCCTGGCCTGGTCACTCTGGACTTCAACCCTCGCGCGTTGCCCCTCAAAGAACTACCGTGTTATGTGCTCAGGATGTTCACCGACCTTGATCTCGATAAGAAGTAAGTTTTCTTTCGGTTTATCATCTGGAAGGAGTAGGCAGAAGTGTAATTGTGTAGTGGATTTTTGGACCACTATGTATGTTTTGGGCTATGTGGGTAGTGTCTGGCCTTGCCGCTTCTGCCGGAACCTGGTAGGAAGTGGAGGTATGAAGGTTAACTTAAACGATCAAGCCAGACGAGTCGTGAATGGCCCTCTAGAGGGCTGCTCTGAGGCTCTGAGTAGCAGAGGGCACAGTAGGAAGCAGGCTGGTTCTCCGCGCACAGGGGCAAGACGATCGCCTCTCACGCAGCATTCAACCGTCGTCGGCGAGGCGGCGTGATGATCACCCCTCCCTCCCCTTTCGGAGGCTTGAAGGGGGCATCTTAAAACCATGGATGGCCCGGAGTCAGCTGGGGTGTGAGGGATATGACTATTGGGTGGACCTTACACCCCGGTAATTGAGACCCGAGACGGCGTGCGGTTTTACTCAGTTCCATTGCGACAAAAACACCCTTGATGGCCGACGGGGGTGGTATCCGTTGGGTTTTACGCACCGTAAAAAAAGTTAGTAGGATTGTAAATCAATGTCAGTTCGCGTCTGTAGCGATCAAAGCTCCATGGGTACTTCCAGGTTCCAAATACAGCGTCCCATGCTGGCCCGCTTCATCTTGCAAGTGAGGAAGGGGTACCGCGACGTGCCGTACCATAGCTGGCTGCATTGCTTCAACACGGTGCAGTGGATGTACGCTGCTATCGTGAACTTTAAACTTCCGAGTTTATATACGTACGTACCTATCTAATCTATAATATAAAAATGAATCGCAAAATGTGTTGGTAAGCGCATAACTCACCAACGGCTCTACCGATTTCACTAATTCTTTTTTTGTTGTGTTTGTTATTATCGGGAGAAGGTTCTTACGAAAAAAAATAATAAAACAGTTGTACAGAAAATTTCAGAAAGTAACTTTTCTTTTTCTCATACAAACTTTTTCTATTATGTGAGAGAAGTTTATGTTTACGTTACGGGATTAGTATTTAGTAGTAGTAGGTAGTAGTAGGAATGGGAATGGGAATGAGAATAGGAATAGGAACGGGAATAGTAATGGGAATGGGAACGGGAACAGGAATGGGAACGGAATTGCACGCGGGTGGAAAATATGGCGGTACGAAGTTCGCCGAGACAGCTAGTACCTATACTTATAAAATTTCCATGTCACAATGTTAGTTACCGTACTCCTCCGAAACGGCTTTATCGATTTTTACCAAATTTTATATGCGTATTCAGTAGGTCTGAGAATCGGCTACTATCTATTTTCCATACCCCTAAGTGATAAGGGTTGTTCACCCTTATAATGCAAAACAATGTTTGCCGGGTCAGCTAGTTTATATATAGGTACAAACAGAACTTAATGGTTCAGCAATTCTTTGCTGGAGTGCAGGCTGCTTCGAGGCAATCCACTATCCCTCTAAATAGCAGAGGGCATAGTGTGGAGCAGGCGAGGGGTGGGCTTGTTTCTCTGCGTGCAGACGAGGGTTACAGGACGGCCACCCGTAGTTTGATGTTCGCCCCACTACCCCTTTCAGGAGTTTGAAGGGACCATCTTAAAACCGTAGATGTCCCGGGGTCAGGGATATGCCTATTGGGTAACCTTATACCCCGGTAACTGAGACCCGAGACGGCGTGCGGTCTTCACCGCCCTCGATGGCTGACGGGGGTGCTACCCACCCTTGGGCATTTCCGCCCGTTAAAATAGGGTTTAAAAATATGGCATATTGCTGCAGGTAGGAATGGGGAGATTAGGTACCATTGATAATGAATGAACTGCTTCATGAATTTAATCATTTTCAAATGTTTGCAGTGATTTGCAATTGCTCATGTTCCTGCTAGCGGCTTTAATGCATGACTTGGATCATCGTGGGACCACCAACGGCTTTCAACTTCATGGGAGTAAGTGGAAAACCTAACTATCCAAGTACCTGTTGTACCTACTGAATATTGCATGGTAGGTCTACTGGAAAGTACGTTGTCAGCACAGAAACATCCTCAACTAGTCTCCAACCCCCCCTCTCTCAGTCTCGCCCACTTTCCTCTCCTCCAACCGCCCTCAAGGGTCGGCAGCGCGACTGTGACGCCCTTGGTGCTGCACACGTCCATTATCATAGGCCACGATGACCGCTTTCCATCAGGTGGCCCGTGTGCTTGTCTGCCACCTAAGTTGTATTAAAAAGAAACCATAGCTTATGGCACGTCATTTCCTTATACCTACTAAGCTATCCATTCCGGCTATGATCGGCTTGCATATCGGTCCAATTCCCCAACCCCAAGAGGAAACCTTTCACCAGATCAACTCTTTGGTCAATCCCTTGAACCCGGCTTGCAAGTAACTTGACTTGGACCCTGAGTTCTTGGTAAGGGCTGAGGGCCCATAAAATCTTGAGTTTTTGCAAATTTTTTTTTTCACAGAAACAACACTGGCCGCTTTGTTCGCCTCGGAAGGAAGCGTGATGGAGCGCCACCACCTCTCCCAAGCTCTGGTCCTCCTCAACACGGAGGGCTGTGATATCCTGACGACCCTCTCTAGGAAGGATTATGACAGAGCACTCATAATGCTGCGAGACTTAATCGTCGCCACCGATGTCACTAATTTTATCGAGTGAGTGTTTGAATAAATGGTATTAAGGTCGAAAGTTGCTTGCACTTGTTTTTCATAATAATAGTTCAGTTGTTTTTAGCTACACTCGTTTGTTTTACCGTTGCCGTTGCCCATTTGGTCTCAGCAATGCTTATTTGGTTTCACCAATGCTAATTTGGTTTCACCAATGCTCATTTGGTTTCACCAATGCTCATTTGGTTTCACAAATTCTCATTTGGTTTCACCAATGCTAATTTGGTTTCACCAATGCTCATTTGGTTTCACCAATGCTCATTTGGTTTCACCAATGCTCATTTGGTTTCACCAATGCTCATTTGGTTTCCCTAATGCTCATTTGGTTTCACCAATGCTCATTTGGTTTCACCAATGCTCATTTGGTTTCACACATGCTCATTTGGTTTCACCAATGCTCATTTGGTTTCACCAATGCTCATTTGGTTTCACCAATGCTCATTTGGTGGGTGGGTAGTAGCTTTAAATTTATTACAAAAGCTACCATAAACTGCTTCAAAATTTTCAAGAATCCTTTAATTTCTACAGCAAACAAGATGATTACAAGGAGATTGCGTCAAATTTCATGACGCACATTCGCCAGCATATGGACGCACTGAGCTGTTTGCTCATGACCTGCGCCGACTTTAGTGACCAGCTGAAAGAATGGAGCAGCGTCAAGAAGACCGCTGTAAGATATTTTTGGACATTGAAGTACAGTCACCAGCAGTATTAGTACCGATAGCTTAGTGGTTAAGGAGTTAGAATTACGATCGAGAGATTCCGAGTGCGAATCACAACTAATAGTACAGAAAGTTTCATTAGTATTATAATGTAAGGTATGAAAGAAATTTCATTACGCGCGCGCTTAGGCTGTGGAATAATCTGCCAGCTGTGGTTTTCCCTGGTGGCTGCAATATGGAGTTCTTCAAAAAGGGCATTAGAAGGTATTTACAGGGTCAGCAATGGTAGTGTGACACCCCTGGTAGACCAGACGTCCATAGGTCACGATGACCGCTTCCCATCAGGTTGGCCGGCCGTGTGCTTGTACATTAGTGGTATAAAAAAAGAAAGAAAAAAAATTACATTTTTATTTGTCTGTTTTTCCGGCTAATCTCTAAAACGGCTGGACCGATTTCAACGGGACTTTCACTGACAGATAGCTGATGCAATAAGGAGTAAATTAAGGTTCCGCGTAGAAAAATGAAAACCTTAAAATCAAAAACCACGCGAAGGTATAATACCTACTTAATATTAGCAGGATCGTTAACTATTTCTTCTGGTTCCACCTCCAAAGTTCAAACTCTCTTCTCTTCTTTCCTGCAGGCGTCGGCACTAACTGAGTTCTTCAAGCAGAGTGAGGCAGAGAAGAGCCGCGGGGAGGTCTCCGCTGTCCGCTTGGATAAAGACAAGTTCTGCATACCTGACTTGGAGACGCAGTTCCTCAAAGAAGTGTGCATACCACTATTTGAGTAAGTTGTAGGATTTAAAAAAAAAACGTAGCCCCAGTGGTCTCTTTTTCCGTGCGGAAATCCCCACGGACACCGCTCCTTTTTCTGTGCGGAAATCCCCCGGCTATTACACCTTCTTTCGTGCGGTAATCCCCCCAGGTACCACCTTTTTTTAGTGCGTAAATCCCCACGGGAACCACTCATTTATTGTCGTGCGGAAATCCCCACGGATACCACCCTTTATACCGTGCGGAATTAACCACGGATGCAAGCCCTTTTTCCGTGCGAAAATCACCACGGACACCCCTTTTTTTCGTTATGGCGGAGGCGGTTATGTTGGGATCGAACCGACTAAAACCACACGCGGTCTCGGGTCTTCTGTACCTCTAAAGGCCGGGCCATTTCCGGCTTCGAGATGACCCCCTCGGGTTTGAGAACTGACTACTGTGTCTGCGTGATTACTTGTTAGTGGGCCGACTCTAGTATACGTTCACGTGGACAGCAACTTTTGAGAGCTTCTGTAGTTGGAAAAAACAGTAGAGTCTAAAACTTTCTAGAACCCTTCAGGATGATAAGTATACCTACCTAATGTTCATCTATTGTACAGGACTTTGGGCATAATTCTACCGAAAATTGACGACTACATTCCAATTATGGAGGAGCATGCTGAGAAGTGGGACAACGCTAGGACAGTGTTCTCTGAAGTGAGTCATAGTTATAAGTCCAACTTTAGCTTACCATCAGGTGACGTCAAGGTATACAGGCATGTGGGGCGAAAATCATCAGAAACTATGAGGCATAGCGAAAAATTTTCCCACGAGGCTTGGGCCTCTGTGGCGTAGCGGTAATGCATTCGCCTGTAAGATAATGGCGCAGGTTCGATTCCCGCTCAGTGCAAAAAATATTTGTATGCATGAATGTCTATTTGCATATGACGTCAAGGTCTGGGTGTTTCTATGTATAACATGTATATATTGACAAAAAAAGGATATAAGTATATTTATCCACATTCTAGAACCCATGATACAAGCTAGTTAAACTATACCTACTTACTTTGGGTCTAGAGAGCGCTGTGTAGAATACGACATTCTCAGAATATTTATTAATTTTTGTAATTCGACTTGTTTACCTACTCTTTAAACTACTGTCTGTTTTCTCTACCTACCCCGGAGGGAAAAAGACGTGAGCATAATGTTTGTATGTATGTTAAACTACGAAATCTTCCCAGATCCCAGCGACTGCAGGTCTAGCAGTTATCCTCAGTCCAGAACTAGACAATCTCATTGAGTTGAACATAAAAGAGAGGGAAATGGAACGGGAGAGGGAGGAGCAAGAGAGGTTGGAGCAAGAGAAGTTGGAGGCTGAGGAGGCTGCCGCTGCTGCTGCGGCCGCGGCGAAGAAATCCTAAGTTCCCAAGTGAGAGTATCACGCATTAGCTTATATAGAGGTGGTAGCCAGAGCTCACTACCACCCCTCCACATACCCCAATACTCATCCCAACCCTCCTTCAAACCCCCCTCCAAGGTCAGCAGCGCGAGTGTGATGACCCTGGTGTTGCACACGTCCATAGGCAACGGTGACCGCTTCCCATCAGGTGGGCCGTGCGCTTATCTGCCACCTAAGTGGTATAAAAATAAAGGAGAGATTGGGTTAGATACCTTTCAGATCATCAATGTTACTATTTTTAAAAACTTATAGAAAATATTATATTAATATTATTATGTACTTATTTAACTAAATTGATTAAATAAAAGACGATATATCCGTGAATGGTTTTATTGTTTCATATATTATTTTATTACAGTAGTTGTTACAATACTGAATGCCGATTTATTATTTTTAACTAATTGCATATATTATTGATAGTTCAAAGTTATGGCCAGTCAATTAAAATATGTGAGTTTTCTTTATTTTACCTCTATTATTGGAAATCAAAACTCAACTATAGTAATGCCGTCTAATTACATACAAATCTCTTCGAGAAACAACTGTCTTAAGAGTGTCTTGTCACTAAACAAGATAATAACACCAATTGTCACCAATCTAATGCAGTCTCAAATCATATCACCATGCGTCTCAAATCATATCACCATGTGTCTCAAATCATATCACTATGTGTCTCAAATCGTATCACTATGTGTTTCAAATCATATCACCTTTTTTAAGTCATTTGCCATGTGTACTAAAGAACCTATACTCACGGAGGGACAAAATCGTAATTTGAAATACGTTTTAATAAATTATAACATATATTTTTTCTTGTAGACGTTTCAATAAAGAACTCTACTTTGTAAATATGAAAAATTAATAAAAATAAAAAGCGCATATTGAAAAATAGCTATATTATGTAATCGCCATAAAACATTAAATTACCATGGGGTAATTTCAGTATGCATTTTATATTCAAATTTTCAATGCTGATAATGGTATCAGCATTGAAAATTTGATTTTTTAAATTAAATCACAGAACGGAATGCATGTCAATATTTCTTTGGTACATACATGAACACAATACAAAATTTGATCATATTATCTAATGGAACAAAGACTTAA
The DNA here is from genome assembly GCA_963576445.1 of Lithosia quadra. Classification (NCBI taxonomy): domain Eukaryota; kingdom Metazoa; phylum Arthropoda; class Insecta; order Lepidoptera; family Erebidae; genus Lithosia; species Lithosia quadra. The sequence continues at coordinate 15,012,052 of OY754880.1, read as the reverse complement.
TTACAAAAAAATCTCGATATTGAGTATATCTAAACATTTTTATTTGAGACTGTCTCAATGCAGGAAAAACTTACAGAATATACCTAGATATTAAATTGAACGGAAACAAATTTCAAGAATTTTGTTCAAATAATTATAAGGTAAGTATAATTGTGTAATTTTTTCGTTGGATAAGCGACGATGTTTTTTAAAACATACCTATATTATTGGTAACATAAACTTATGTTTTTCGAGGTAACAACATTTTTTTATGAAAAGCAGGTTTAGTAGCCGGCTTTCGATTTGGCCCGTAGTTTAAACTGAAGATAAAGTTTTAATATTTTATAAGCAAACGGTTTTAACTACTCTATAAAAGTATCGAACCGTCATGCATAAATGCGATAGAGAGAACGCTATATAAAACCGGAGTAAGCCAGATTTTCACTATTTCTCCTGACAAATCAAAAGTCGTTACTGTACGCGTTTCTAGAGGTTTCTGCGTGGTTATTTATAAGTAATACAATTAAACACACGTAGTTTTATGGAAGGGTCAAAAGTGGCACCAAGTGATTCGTGTAATTTTACACTCGGTGGTGTATAGCCAGTTCCTTTGCTTGAACTTACTACCGCGTGTCTAGATACACTTTTTTTTTATTAAAAAACGTATATACCTACTCGTTATAAATATTTTTATTATTATTAAGATATTTGTGCATGTGTAATACATAGCACTCTCTAAAATTGGTAACTTACTCATTTTGTATGGTAAAAATCAATTACAGGAAGACTATAGACAATCGTATTGCAAATTTTATTGAACTTTATAGCATAGTGGTATACAAGCGATTTTAGACATTTCCTCTTTATATGGCGTAGGGCAGCACAAAATTATATTCTAATAGTAAGCGTATAGTATTCGTAAGGAGACAGTCAATTTGAACCGGTTTATAATATTGATAGAATTGATGTGAAAACGCGATATTATTGATATAAGTACAAACAAATATGATTGGTCAAACGCCGAATCACGAAATAGGATTGTAATAATAAATATTGAATGTCTCCAGTCTCTCTTTACGAATACTTTACGCTTACTATTCGTATGTAATTTTGTGCTTACCTTACAGTTTACAAAACCTCGAATTAGAATAATTACCTATTCGAGCAAAGCCTCGAAGTATTTACATAAAAGATATTCTCTAACAGAATACAGAATTTGTTCTGTAATAGATTAGTCTGTAACTAATTTTACGCTGATAGGTTTTTGTTGTTGTTGTTACATAATATGGCAATATAATAACTTAGAACTTAATTAAGTTGAACCGTATATATTTATTTAAACTAAAATATTTCAACCGATTAAACCATTCTTCTCAGGTTGTAGTAATTCTTCTACAAATTCTTTCACCATTGCCTTTAATTTGGTATTTGTTTCTTCTTGTTCTCTGTAACAAAAGCATAATTTAAAATTAAAATTTGCAACTATCTCCTAGTTGTAGTAGTAGTAACTTTTTACATAATTATACAATTTAAAGTAGCTGTGTATGTACCATAGAGATATTAAAAAAAATACTCGGGTTATGATATATGAACTATTCATCATCATCATCATCATCATTCTCTGAACCTTTTCCCAACTCAGTTGGGGTTGGCTTTCCAGTCTAACTGTGATGCGGCTGAACTTCGATATTTTACGTGGAGCGACTGCCATCTGACCTCCACAACCAATGGCGATATCGAAGTTCCAAGTTAGACTGGTTAGACTTTTGAGGGCTCCAACTACCCGTAACGACTGCCATAGATGTTTGTATGGCAACCGGGACCGACGGCTTAACGTGCTCTCCGAGGCACTAATAAACCTGCGATAAATACACACATAACTTCGAAAAGCATCGAAAAGTCATTGGTGTGTGCCATAGTGAACCTGGGATCGAACCCGAGACCTCGTCTCAACAGTCCATTACCCAAACCACAACTATTCTGAACACAAAATATTTTTTTTGGATTTCTTGTCTGATTATGCGTGATGGACGTAAAACCTAAACGGATTTTGATGCGTTTTTTTTGTTTGAAAGGTCTTGGTCAGACTTAGAATCTTCCGTATGTTTGATCAAAATCGGTTGAGTAGAACCGGAGATATCGTAAGAAAACGGGAAAACCGACGTCCACGCGACCCGGGGCAGCTGTGTTGCGAGAGAAAAGCCTTTTGCCTTACACCCCACTAATTGAATGTTGGCGTACGGTTTTAGTCGGTTCGAATCCGATATCATCACCCCGGATGGCCGACGGCGATCGGCGAAATGGCGGGTTGTTAGTGTAATATAAAATAACATACTTCCTAGTGGGGGCGTCGCACACAAGCTCCGAGTAGTACTTCAGTTTGGGTTCGGTGCCGCTCGTCCGGATGGTGACACTTAATCCGTTGTGACATTTAAACATCACCATCTCGCCTGATGTGTAGTCGCGGTCCAGACCAGTGCCCAGGACGTCTATTTAATTATACAAAGAAAGAATAAGTATTAATAACATATAATTAGTGACAAACAACTTTACATTGAAAAGCGCAGAAAGCGATTTTTTTGGGTTTCTTTTATGGTTAACAATTATCAAATAATAGGTTATAATTTTATATAACCAATCACTTGCCCAAAGGGCTCGCATCATTACACAGCAAAAATAATAAAAAATCATAGTTTCATTTTAATAAGCCAATATCAAATTTTACAACGCAATTTTTTTTAAGGAAAAATTGGATGTGTTTTATTGTTTTGCATAAAAGATAATAACCGCAAAATTTAACTAACCATTTTGTTCTTATTCAACCCTTAATCCCCATTCATCCCGTTTACGGTACATAGAAGTATTTTTATTTTATAATAACTATGATTAAAACAGACTTATTAAATAATCTAGGTACTTATATAACTAAACCATCTTCATAGTTTTCCAGTGATACCAACTGTTCAAAACTTCCTCCAGTCACTTCTAATTGGCTTATCACCACCACAGCCAATTAGAAGTTCCTTGGGGAAGTAAATGACAGAACACATGCATATCATGCAAGCCGCGGAGATCTTCATATGCTGGGAGGTATTCTTGAGATGTTGGGAGGTGTTCTTGATGATGCGGGGAGATGTTCTTGAGATGCGAGGAGGTCTTCCTTAGAGTATAAGTGTCTGACGATATAGCAAAGCGCGTTATCCTTGCTTTTTAACCTGTTGAATACGTTAGATCAACAAGGATGAAGCACGGGACACGAACTAGGCTTATTCAATGTTGACTGACGAATCTCCGATGAGCTTGCCGTAAAAAGAAAAAAAATGTTGGCCTACCATGACGCTATATATGCTGTACCTACTTAAACCAATTATTACAAAATCCAAGCATGTAACCATATTCTAAGGATTTAAAGATTGATTTGATATAAAGCTCTATCCCTCGTCCACCGAATCGCGGCTAAGCGCACATGATAGACAAAACTGAGACTATTGCTCTACATAAACATGAAATTAAGGGTCGGCTCACATATAACGGAGAATCCGTTGCGTATTATCGGGTCGCGTAACGCCAGAACAGACAAAGGTAAGTATAGAAAAACACTCGACCGTTCACACTCAACCGATAATACGTTAGTGCGTCGAGCGTACAGCGTCTACGCCGCCTCCATACATTTGTCTGTTCTGACGTTACGCGACCGACAATATGCGACGGATCCTCCGTTATATGTGAACCGACCCTAAAGCCCTTAGAACAAAGCAGAGCTGTCTAATTATCTACAAGTCATGTCGAGTAACAACTGTGTAAAGATTGTATTGTCTATATGTGCGCTCAGCATTTAATGACCTTATAAACGGAGTCATAAAATCAATTGTTTAATAATGAATGAATGCAGACTAAAGACATAATACTAGCAACAGGAGAGTACCAGTTATTTCGGTTACCAATTTTTAACTATATATATTTTTTAAATTGGTGAAAAATACTTTTGTCTATAATTTTTTTTTATATGTTAGTACTTATGATAGCTTTAATGTTGGTAAAAATAAGCTTTATAAGCGACAAGGCTTATATACTACCCTTGGTATTATACTATTTACACATCATATTTTTCTTACTTTAATAACATTAATTTACTAGTTAAACTAGAATTGTTATTATAATCTAACAGTACATGTATTGTTTATATAGTACACAACTGATTAAATATCAAATACTTAATTGCATATTGTCCGACATTGTTTGATAAACCATCTGTTAGGTTTCTAAGAATATAAAATAAGAAAAATACGTAGAAAATTTGAACAAGAAAAGGTGTCAGATACATCATAATACAGACACATTCAAGAGGTTATTTTATTTTGACTTTTTTTTATTACACGTAGGTAACCATATTGTTTTTTAATATTTAAAAACTGTTTGCTGTTACTAAAATTATCAGAAACAGATTATCAGAAAATGTGTATATTTAGGAATATAATAATGTCAAATTTAATGTCGTTTAATAGTGAATCTAATGAAGTTTTCAAATTCGAATGTTAATGTTCTAAATTCAAATATCATAAAATAAATAAGGTGTATTGTTTTCAGTGCCCGTAGCCAAGTGGAAAAAGTCTAAATCGCTATCGTATCGTATCGAATAGAATAGATTAGGTGGACCAATCACACTCCAGCTCGTGATTCCGCCGCGGCGCGCGCATCGTACGCCGGCGACGAGCTTGGATGTGATTGGTCCACCTAATCTATCGTTTTCTAAGCGATCGTTAGAGATTTTGACTTTTGCCATTTGTCTAAGGGGGCAGATTATTTATTATCATGAAAAAGTGTTTCGATGTTTCTGATGAGAAGTATAGAAAAGATTAAATTGTGAAACAGGTTTAAGTAATAATATTCCACTTACTAAGGTGATGAGCTTCTCCATTGACATTTTCAGGAATTTTGACGCCCGCTGTAAAATCGTTAATGTATACCACTTCGCAGGAACCCACTTTTTTCGGATACTGAAATATAAAAAAAATAAACATATAATAACTATAAATAACATGAAAAGTATGTTAGCTTATGTCCGTTAACACTAGCATGGCAATCCAGGCCACTCAATATGGCGTCCATAGACATTATGTCTCCTTTTCTCTCAACCAATGATATTGCAGAAAAAAGTAGAGATTCATTTTAGGTGACGTTTTGGTCACGTGACAACTTTTTCTGCGATTTCATTGGTCGAGATAAAAGAAGACATCTAGGGACGCCATGCTGAGACTACAGGGTTATGGTTTTTAGGCAGATATTGTAAATCATGGAATTTAAAATAAAGAGGAAAATCATAGACTTGGCTAGTATAGAAATAAGTGTTGCTAAAGTTACATAATATTATTATTTTAACATACAAAACAGTGGTTGGTTTTATTAGCACTTTTATTAAAAATGTTTGTAACTAATAACCTTAAGAATAATTTTGAACATCTATAAACCATTTCCTCCTTATTTTATATTTGATCAATGATAAAAATTGACTCACGACAAAAATATAAATAAAAATATTTAAGACCTCAAATCTGCTACTGTGTTGAAGCAACTATTATGCTGGTGACTTTAACCCATTTAATTTTAGACTTTAACTACATGAAAAGAAAGTCTAAAAAAATAAAGCAGGATAAAAAAAATGTAATGAAGAGTTCATTACATTTTTTTTGTGTCCTAGATGTCTTCATTTAATTGTAGACTCTAAATGTATGTACACAAAGTCTAAAATTGAATGGCATGTTTAATATAGAATAGCATATGGAGACCCATGTTTAACATAATATATCGACGGTTAACAGCCAAAATAACTTAAAATATATCGAGATATTCAAGAGAATTTCCGTTGTAGATGTTGCTTTAAATATTTGGTACTTATATCAAACGTCGATATTTCGATAGAAAAGAGTAATGTATTATAAAAATGAATAAGGAGGGGAGATCATGCATTTTATATCAAGCCTACAGATTAAGCATTAAGAATGCATTCGAACAAGTGACGCAATGACCCAACTGAACTGAAACTACATGATGGAAACTACTGAATAGTAAAAAAAATGTATAAGGAAGGAAAACAAGCGCTACATAATAAATAAAAAAGAAAAATTAAAAATTTCTATCAAACATTACTGGATCGTGCAATGTATAGAAAGTTTGGTATAAAAGTAGAAATTGAACATATATTCAATAAATAAATTGGAAAAATTGAGCCAAAAAGTCCTATTTTTTATGGTCACTTTTCTGATAACGATTGGCTTATATACGAATTGATTCATGAAAATCGGGTAAAATTTTAACAACAGATCATTCAATCAATATTAGACATTTTTTGTTTGGGATATTTCTGGATCTACGTCAGTTGACAGTTAGACGAGATATACCCCCATTTTTTAAAACAAAAAATGCAATTTTTTTAAATTTTTTTTTTTTTAAATCTTGACATAGATATGTGCAACTCTTAGATGCGTATGTCATCTTGAAAGTTGAACATAATATCGTAAAAACTTAAAGTATCATAGTAGTAAAATAGCAAACAAAACTGGCAACACAATAGTAGAAACTCAGAACCAGACGGTAATCAAAACCAGACTGTCGAATGATGTCTATCTCCCACGCAGCAGATACTACAGTCAGTGATAAGATAAGAAAGGAAGAAAGTAAACCATTACTCTGTTCTTTTCTTCTTATCATTGAATGTGTGGATTATTTCCATCGAGAGCACTCCCAGTACCTCTTATAACAGGATGAAGCAGACACTTGAAGTTGCTGACAGGGCAGATGCTCTGCTAGCCGAAAGCCGTTGTGGTAGGCTAACGCGGTATCCTTGCTTCTTCAATTTTTAAATTTTTAAATTAAAAATTCACAAAGAAGCACGGGTATCAGGCTAGCCTTTGTATTGGTGGGATCTTCAGTCTTCGTTGGTATAAGTTCAGGTATATTTAAATTTTCACATTTATATAAAACTTGTATAATTTTTGTCCATGTATTGTTTAACGAAATAGAACCGTATGACCATATACATAAAGTTTAAATTATATGTAAAATGTATTAGTTTATAAATTTTATATTAGAAACAGTGATCTTATATTTAAATGAGGTAGAAAGGTTATATCAACACTATCGCAATGGTAAAAACTAATTGTGGAAATATCCATACATTCTACAGACAAAGTTTTGCAGGACCATTTTACTTATAACATATCTAAAAATTGTATGAATAGTTGTAGATAAATTAAAAAAACAACGAGGGCCGGCGTCGAACCGTGCGGTTTTAATCAGTTCGACTCCGACATAAACCGCCCCGCTGGACGGGGTGGAGGTGTTCCGTGGGGATTTTCGCACGAAAAAAATGTTTTTTGTTAGAGATTTTAAGCGCCAGTGCTGTATGTACCTCATTTTAATATAAGCGATTAGAAATGGCTATTAGTTTAGCGTATGTTAGACGAACACTTGTAATACTTCCTTAACACAGTAATATGATATATAAAAATACAAAAATTAAAAATATACATTGTTATTCGTAGAAAAATGTAGCATTGATGACAGTTCTACACAATACAAAACCCCGAGCTTATCTGTAACGTAATAACGAAAAGATCAGGGCAGTATCGTGCAGAATTGAAATCATTAGAAAATATAAATAAATAAAATAATAAAATATTAAGTAGTTAAAAAACATATTTGTTAATTCAGGCGAGCACATACATTACATGACAGAATTAAATTTTAAGTTAGTTTTTATTATTGTTATTATGCATATAATTAAATCTACACTTAGATAATAATATTTAGTCTTAATAATTGATATAATAATATTAATTCTACTACGATTTTACAACCAGTGTTGCCCGATTTCTCGCTATTACTGTAAATTTTTAAATGCCACTTTGTGTGAACCGGGGATCGAACCCAGGCATTGATGCTCAATAGTCACAATCACTGCATCAAGGCTGAGCAGTAGGTTAATTTTTTTTAAAAGTGTTTTTTTCTTTATTTAGTAGAGTAGAATTTTCTTTTGAATAAAACTTCTGCTATAATTTCAAAATGTTTTTTTTTTGTTAAATCTAAAGTATGATAATCCTGTAGAATGAACGTTATTGGACATGAATTTTTTCTTTGACGACAAGTCAAATTATTTTTTGTTAAATAAGTTACATTTTTTTTGGTTGCACATGAAGACATTGCTGAATAATAAATAAAAGTAGCTACATTGGTTAGTTAAATTAATTACAATAGATAAACATTCTGTATTATTTTGTAAAGTAAAAAAATATATATCATACCTTTCCAGGGCCTTCGTAGTTCCTGATGCGTCTGAAGATTTTTTGGATAGTAGCTTGTTCGTGGCAGATGTAGTAATTGTTATGTGTGACGTGGTATCCGTACTCTGCGTATAGAGCGTGTAGCTGGTCGAGAACAGAGGAACCCTTGGAGTGGAGGTGGGAGGCTAAGGAGGCTACCTAGAATACAAAAAATATGCGTAATTAATATGATTTAAAAATCAAACACCTATATTTTTTTTTCATTAATAATTCAATCCAAAATTTTAAGATATTTTAATAGGCCCAATAAGTGGTCCAACAACTTTACAAAATACTTATAGATTTCTTAGCGTAAAAAAAACTTAAAAAAATCTCAAAATTATCATTGACTTTAGATGCTGAATATATAAAGTATTTCCATAAAAATCTAAAAACATTTTGCCAAACCCACAGTTTACTCACAGTCGTAGCGACTACGCGAAACAGCAGGACAAATAATTTGAAAAAAAATTATATAAAAATGACAATAGATAGAATAAAAAAAGACGAGTAATACCGTTAATGGGGGTGAATAGGAATAAAATTACACAAATTATGAAGTTACTTTTTTTTTCTATTAAGTGAAACTATTAACCGTTCCAATATCTCAATTAAGAGGATCATATTTCTGGTTAAATACTTGAAAATTTTGTACAAGAAATTGTTAGACAAATTCTAATGACCATTTTTATCTCTATTTACCCCTATCCACCGTAAAATGATAAAGAGAGAACGAACTTACTTGTACAGCAGCTGAAACTCCATCCTTTTCTGGCACTCTGTAATCGCACATATAGCCGATAGCTTCCTCGAACGCGAACAGAGGTACTTTTCCCTCCTGTGCAAGCAAAAGAGTAGTGTTGCCTAGAAAAAAATTAAGTCTGATTTATTTATGGTTATGAAAATCCCAGTCAAGCGTGAGTCGGAATTGCACACTAAGGGTTCCGTAACATTATGCGGCAAAACGGCAAAAAAATCATGTTTGTTGTATGGGAGCCCCCTTTAAGTAGGTACCTATTTATTTTATTCTGTGAATATTTCAAACATCTACCTCTTGCTTATTATTATCAAGCAAAAACCGACAAAAAATAATTATTTTATTCTGTTTTTAGAACTTGTTCTTATAGCAGCAACAGAAATACATCAAAAGTGAAAATTTTCAACTGTCTAGCTAACACGGTTCATGAGATACAATCTGGTGACTTACAGACAGATAGACTGAGAGTGGAGTCTTAGTAATAAGCTCCTATTTTACCCTCTGTGTACGGAACCCTAAAAAATCCCTTCCCATTCTCCCTTCATCACACGAACAGACAACCCATAAAAAAATACATCAAAATCGGTACACCACACATAGGCAAAGGTCTCTGTGTGCGTGTTACCCTGTCTTTGTAGTCGAGCGTACAATACTCGTAGAATTTTGTATATAAAGATATATATGCTCACCCATCCATTTGAATCCTGTCAATGTTTCCACAAAGAAGCCTTTACCCTGAATGATGGCTCTTAGCATTTTTGAGCTGACAATACTGGCCATGACGTAAACCTCTTTGTCGTCTGTTTTCTTCTGACAATACTGTTGCAACACCCACCAGCCCAGAAGAGCACCCATCTCGTTACCCGTAAAGATATGCCAACTTTTTGTGCTAAAATTAAAAAAAAATCGTTCCAAAATTGCATGACCAACCGTGGAATTCAATGACTGTTGAAAAAATGGCGTAAAATATAAAAATATCACAAAAGAAATGGTGATTAAATAACCGTTTAAAATAGTTTGGTTTCAATATTGCAATAAAGAATGAATAATAGGTAATATAGTACGGCCATTAGCATATAAAGTTATCCGGTATCACACATCATTGTGACACTGCTTAAAAACAATAAGAGCGAGCGAGACAGAAAATAAAAAGATTTATGACAAGACGACTAGGTAGGACACGACGGTATCTCCCGTCCGGCTGCGGTAGTACCTCAACCCTACAGAAGACCGCGGCCATAATAACCATCGTGTTGTGTTCCCACCGGTAAGTAGGGTAGCCAGAGTCTTTGTGAGAGGAAGTAAAATGATATAATAGCCACCCATTTATGTCCCACTGCTGGGCACGTGTCTCCTCTCCCCTAACGAGAGAGCTGAGAGAGTTTAGACCTTAATCCACACACGCTGGCCTAATGCGGGTTGGTGGATCGGATCGGATCACAGAAAAGAGAAGTAAGTAGAAGTCTTAAGTGGGCGTGGTACGCGTGTCACTTGTACGCGTTGTTTCGCAAGGTTTCCATAGTGAAATAGAGCGAGAGAGAGAGATTATCTGAAGTTTTTCTTAAGTCAAAGTTTGTTTGATTCAAAATACGAATCGCCGTAAATATTTTTTTTATCTATAGCAAATAAATCTCTAACACGAACTAGTAAGGTGTATTTTCGTTTTGCAGTATGCATAATTTAGGCTAATTTGGTGAGTGTGAGTGAGTGTGAGTTTGGCGACAGCGGTTCCCCTTATGAATAAGTAGTATCACTCTTCCATTGTAGTAGGTATTCTTTATTCCGTGGATCGGATAAAAAGATAACACTTCTAAAATATCGACAAACTGTTACATTTGAAAAACTTCACCTGTCATCGTATTCAGCTACCGCCAGCCTGTCCGCATCAGGATCGTTGACCAGTACAAGCTTGACCCCTCGTTCCTCAGCCAGATTCTTGCTCAACTCGAGACACTGCGGCTCTTCAGGGTTGGGGAACGTCACCGTTGGGAAGTCAGGGTTCGGGTCTTGCTGCTGTTTCACGCTGATTGGTGGCTGTCGTGACAGAATACGAATTAACACTTTATTTTCAGGTTTGAGTGGGCAGGCGTACCGGGATCGATCTTGCAAAATATACACTGACCAAATTAATGAGTTATTGGAAAAAGGGCAGGTTAAAAGCACTCGAAACCGGTAGGCTTGGATAAAAGGTTTAATGACAGTAGGGGAAATGCTTGAAGTATGCAAGGACAGAAGCAGATGGCGGCATTTAGAAAATATACAATACTTGGATATTTTATTTTTTTAATCGATAATTGGACAAAGCAATGTTAAAATTGTCATATTCTTTATAACATTTTAAATAATTTTTTAAAGCCCCCCCTCTGTAGGGTCGGCAGTGCGAGTGTGACGCCTCTGTTTCTGCACACGTCCATAGGCCACGGTGGCCACTTCCCATCAGGTGGGCCGTGTACTTGTCTGCCACCTAAGAAGTATAAAAAAATATAAATAAACTTACCTTTAGATTAGCAGTCTTAAAAGCTTTAAGAATATATTCGTAGCCAACTCCATGCATCGCGCTGTACACTACGTCAATGGAGGCTTTTTTGTTCTCCTCTAACACTTCAGGACTCAAACTGATGATGGTTTCCATGTATTTAGAGGTGACATCCTCCTGGCAATTCTTTACCAGCTCATGAGTTCGAATTTCGTCGATATTCCAATGTTCTTCTGGGATGCTAAAAGACATAATATCATTATTATATAATATGGATCCATACTATAGTTCTCACCAGAAAAATCGAAACACTTTAGTTTTTATATCTGTGGGGCGAGCACGAATTTTCTTTCGAATCGAGCTCGTAACGCCACCTCGACGCTAGAAGAACCGTGACGACTTGCGGTTTTAGTTGGTTCCAACATCCGTGAGGATTCCCGCACGAAAAAAAAAGTCGCTTTACTGGAACAAATGAACTGGAAATCTGTGTCATCATCTTCCAGTCAATGATGTTATGTTACAATCCAGAACGGAACTGTTTTTGTACTTATTGTTATTTTAAATGATTGTAATGTGTTTTGTGCGCCTCAATAAATAAAAAAAAAAAAATGAACCCTGAAAACATTACAGTACATTTTGGATAGTCGGATAGAATACTCACTCTAAACACATCTCAATCTCCTCCAGAATGTTATCATCATGAGGAGTTATGATCTGACAACCGTTGCCCCAATAAACTTTGTATCCGTTATCTTCCCTTGGGTTGTGTGACGCTGTGACCATGACTCCCGCAGCTGCCCCATAGAGGAGGGTGCCAAAAGAGACGAGAGGAGTGGCACATACTGCGGTGAACATGTGCACGGGGATTGATGATGAGATAAAGACTTTTGCTGTGAGTTCCGCAAACCTGTTGACGTAATAATTTATTAATTTTAAAAAGACTTCAAACCAATCGATCAATTAGTCTGTCGATGTCTACTGCTTATTTTATACTACGTAGGAGGTAGACAAGCACACGGCATAAGTACCTGATGGGAAGCGGTCACCATGGCTCATGGACGTGTGCAAGTGCAACACTAAGGGTGTCACATACGCGCTGTCTACCCTGAAGGGAAGGGAAATGATTATGTGTATAACGCTTGGCTATAGATTGAACTTAGGGTTCAATTCGAACCAGTCGTTCCTGAGATTAGCGCTTGCGCCACCAAACAAACACGAAACAAACTCTAGCTTTGGGATATTCGTACTAGAAAAGGCACTATCACCGACTGTTTTCCTTTCCTAATGTTCTGAATTTTAGTAATTCCTCATTTTTTTTCAATCTCTTTCGCATATCAATCATAGTTTACTTCCATGTAACGTTATGCGATAATACTATTAAAATATAAAATGTATCAAAAGGTCACTGAACCTTGGACTATGACATCACGATAACATTCGCTGATAACGATTCACGGAGATATCTGTTTGACAGAATCACGAAATAAATTGACAGAAGGCCGGCCGGCTTCATACGAGTGAAAATGCACGCACAATCAGACGCATGCGTATTATCGTCTAGGGTTGCAACGATAACGGATAATATCTAAGCAAAGTTATCGATATTATAACGATATTCCTCGATATTCATACGATATTATCGTTATAACTCAGTCAGATTTTCAGTTGATGGGATTTTAAGAATTTTACTGATTTTACTCACAAGATATACCTACCTATATTTTCATTTTTCGGATACCAGTGCAGTGTGAAAATCTGTGTCCTATGTTTTTATTAAACAGTTTTATTTAACTCGACCTGTTTGTTTGGGTCAAATCTAGTAATTGAAATTTGAACCCCTTTCAGTTGTCTGATATTTGGCACAAGTCTTTAGTTCTGATGACAATACAATTTAAAACTGTTTAATTTAAAAAAGATTTTTTCATAATTTATTTTAAGTAATTTTCATCAGGTGCAAAAAGCTTTAAAAAAAACTTCTTATTTTAAATTGAATAAAAAGTATTGAAATATAATCCAGTAAGTAGACTGTCTTTATTCTATCAAGACAGGCGACGACGTTTTGAATTATTTTCACAAAATGCTTGATATATCGGTTGGTAATCAATAATTACCGTTATTGTGATAGGAGACGATATCGATATTTTTACCGATGTTAAAATACGCCTATATTTTGGTGAAATGGTGAGGAGATCTAATTATGTTGAGTTAATATTATGTAGATATTATGTGATATCTTGTAGGTAGATACGTGCGTATTGTTGGGTTAATGACGTAATATTTTTTAGCGTGGCAATACAATCTGCAATTATCTGTAGTAACACAGATAGGGCTGATACCAATATAGCCGATATCGGATATCCGATTAACAACTTCGTTTTTTAGGTTATCAATATTATTATGTAAAAGGTCAGTTAATTAAAGAGGTTATGGTCGCAATGTTGTGTTAACGTCGGGTTCTCATTTTATCTACAAACTGTGTTCGTAGTCGGAAAAAATAACTAACTTGATCAGCAAGTATATAATTTGAGTCAAAAATCTTGAACAAACGTCAGTTCGCGCATGTGCATTAACTGGCCAACAAAAAAAGACAACAGAAGGACTGATCAATCAATGATGCGAGTCCGTGATAGCCCTATTTGATTAGTTTTATATATATCTACTAACATGCCCTCGACTTCGCCTGCGTAGTAAAATTTTTGACGTTTTTTAAGTGCCGTTTAATGGTCTAACAGAATAAATGATTTTTGACTTCGACTTTGGTTTAAATTTTTTGTTTTAGAGTCAACATGGACTTCATTTTATCTCTGGAAATTTTTCATGAAAACCGGGCACAATAACTGAATTCCACGCGAGCAATGCTAGTATATATAAACTATGCTGAATATATTACATTTATATTCAAAACTTGTGACATATATTTAAAAAATATACAGACAAAACTACATTTAAATAAGTAACCTTTTTTGAATTTTGTTTTGTCTATGCTCTTCAGCGACCATAGACAAAACATCCGTCACATCAACTTGATCCGTGTTACACGAGTAGTACACTCTATGTAAACTATTTTGTAATTTATTTGTTTCTGTATACCGACTTTGAAAAAAGAAGTAGGCTATCAATAAATATCAATATTAATATTCTATAGCCAATATTAATAGTCTAGGAAATGCTACAATCGAGACCCAAACCAGTGTTTAGGTAGGGAAACACAAAACTAATACAAATATAATGAACTTACCTTTCGCTGTTGTATCTGCCATCGAAGCCGATAACCACTCCATTGTGCAGCTGACTCTGGCTGCAGACCTTCTTGATGTATGAGCAAATACCCTGGAAATAATTATTTAGTTAAAATACTGTTCAGTCTTATATGTTGTATACAAAGTCGTGGTTAAATGCTAACCGAGTAGGACAGCATATTGCAGGTCGTATAGTGCACGGCATCTACCTTGGCAAGATTTTGGAGTAGTGTGGGGTCACAAGTCACATTACTCCAAAATCTATATATACTATAGCCAGCTACCGGTCTCGGTTACCATAGGAGCATCTGATGGCACTGGTCACGGGTAGTTGGACTCCTAAAAATTCGAAACCTTTTCTTCGATTACGTCAGTGGGTTGTGGAGGTTAGATGGCAGTCGCTTTATGGAAAATATCGAAGTTCTAAGACTAAAAGCTGAACCCAGCTAAATTGGGAAAAGGCTTGAGCAGTGCCTTTCGCGTCAGCCATATGTAACGGGAAACCAGATGTACCCTAGAAAGGAAACCCTCAGACCCCGACTGAACCTAGCTACCAACGTTGGCGAACCTGACGCGTTGTTGGGAATCCGGTCCCAATAGAGTCGTGCCTACGCAATATCCTTTCTAATGTTTTGCGTCAAGTCTCAAGATCAATATACAGACGCCATGTCTGCGACCTGTCGGAGTTAATAAGCTTGTCAATAAAATATAATGATAAAATTTTGAACCTATTTTTTTAATGTAGAATTAGTATACCGCTTCGTGTCAAACCAACACATTTACAGTTTAATAACAACAAATACCTACTGATTTATTATTGTGTACACAAGGAATACGTCCTCGTTTTAGTAGATGAAAAACTCTTAGATTATTAATATGTCTAGATGGAGTATCGCGCTGCAAAATGACAAGAAGAAATGGGACGAATTTTCCTTATTAGTGTGCGTGACAGCTTCGTCTTACACTCGCGTTATGTCAGTTTGCTTTTTAGTGTGCGTGTATAAATACATACCAGTTGCTGAAAACTGCCTTAAAAATAGGGAAAATTTTATGTATTAATTAATAATATTAAATGTATATTCTGTTTAGAAAATATATATTTTATTCAACTTGGCTGCATGGATGTAATGTAAGTAAGTATGTATGTTTGTTCGTTTCAAATTTTGCTACTGCATTTTGAAGCAATTATCCTAACCGAAACCTAAAGCGTCCACAATTAAAAATAGGTACCTAATAATTGTACCCGTTTTTATGGAATACTAGCTTTTGGCCGCGGCTTAGCCCACGTGGATGTCGGTTATCGCGACCAAACATAGCCTATGTCTCGAGGTCTAATCTAATCTGCCCCTATACCGAATTTCATCAAAATCGTTTCAGGCGTGAAAGCGTAACAGACAGACAGACAGAGTTACTTTCGCATTTATAATATTAGTATGGATTTGAATATTTGTTTTGACGTGATGACCATATTATTATAATCTTGACTTGCAAAAATGACATCAAATTCGTACTCAGCATACCGAAAAACCCCTCATACGATACTCATAATATTGTATTTCACATTATATTGCATAATATACCCGCTAGGCCATGATTTTTTATGGGAGTTTTGACTTGAGTAACTAGCAACACACCCGTTAAGTACAAAATGGCGACAACAATATTAAATTATTTTAGAAAAAATCTAATGGCTTATTCTGCTAAAATTAGTACGATACAATGGTACAAACCGATGATGGGTAACTTTTTTTATTTATTTAATACGCCCTGAATAATTTCTGCACACTTTTACCACCCATATCGTTATTTTTAAAATCTCAAATTATTGACAGTGCCCACTGACAGTGCATCTGACACTAAAGCAGGAAAATCGTTTACACATCAACCTTTGGTGAGTATTTTTTGGGCAGCTTTCAACGCTTTGACAGTCTATCTAGACATATTAATAATCTAAGGAAAAACTCTAAGAGTTGCTCAATATTGTCTACTGGCAAACTTTGATCAATAGGGGAGGGGATAATAAAAACGTGTTACGATAACATTTAAAAAACGCTTGGTGTAATGGTACAACTAACCCTTTTGTATGTACCTATTTATAAAAAGTATTTGAGTATGTTTATCTGCATACTAGAACCCATAACACAAGCTAGTTAAACTATGCTTACTTTGGGTCTAGAGAGCGCTGTGTAGAATGTTGTAGAATATCTATATTTCTATACAGCTTAATAAAGCATAGATCTATTATAATATTTTTTGCACACAAAAAATACACCCATAGTAGAAAAATATAACTCTATGGTACGTATTAATTTAATATTATCTACTGGCAAACTTTCAATCAATAATGATAGAAAATTGGTCGAAGTCAATGATAAATCATCATTGTTATTAAAACATGATAGCATTGCAACTAAAATAACAAATTATAGACGTCCAGTAATCAAATCATTAATCACCAAGCGATAAACGAAATGCGTAAAAGACTCAATAGAGCAAGTCATATCTTATGTGATTTAATAATAATCTACAATAATGGAGATGTAGTAGGTACCTATCTCTCGAAATATCTTCGTATTTTTAAGACATACAATATTTTATATAATAATGTTGGGAATGGTAGATTAAAAAATATCAATATATTGAAAGAGATTTGCACTGATATTAATTATCTTCTCCACAGATGTAATATTGTTTCCTTTTTTGAATCAGTAAGTTTTTCAAGTGGGTACATTACACTACAATATTGGATTTGATTAACGTTGAAAACTAAGAAAATCATATCTAGAGATTTCAACCATGGCGTTTGTATTCGCATTATTTTTCGTTTGAACCAAGACACTCCATCACTATTTAAAAAAAGACATTAATTCTAGTTTCATAAACTGAGATTCGAAATTCAAATGAGCATGTGCCAGCTTTAAAAATGAATAATTCATGTAAAAACAAAAATTACGAATAGTATTAGTCTATGGTTTACTGAGAAAGATTTTTTCTACTATTATCACGCTTAGCTCCTAAAATATTGATCCACCTGAAGTTAATACCAAATAACGTTATAAAAAACTTACCTAGCCATATCTCAACGGTGAAAAAAACAGTTTTGTTATAGTTATTCAAATAACTGATCAGAAAGAGGGGTGCTGTGAGTCTGTGTCCACGTTGGCTCGCGTCCGCCCTCCGTCTGGGACAAGCCCCTATGAGTTGAGTCGGCCCCTCATCGGGGGGTGGGCCCTTTGTACTCGCAAATATCGATCGGTCTGGGTGGTTCGTACCTAGCTTCATTACGTTGACGTGGAAACAGAGTATCATTCCATATTGCGAAATACTCTGTTGAATAGGGGTGTCCCGATTTTGATAAGACTTATGAAATACTATGAAATTGGCATTAAGGGCTATAGTGCTATCTACCCACAGTGTTTTAAACACATTTGAAATCAGGCATCCCTATTTTAGAGACATTCCATTCGGCGTATCTATTCTAAATCGCACCAAAACTATTCTTGTATACCTAGCTATGGGATAATTTTGGTGCGATCCAAATTGGTGTACTAAGAGAACGCCTCACATTTTATGTCCGATAGGGTCATGTCTTAGACTAAAAATTCTTTGGGTCATGTCATGTATTTCTAGTACAAAATTAAAATTCATATGTTTTGATTAGTTATTTATATGTTGAGGTAAATAGATTTTTTTAAAATTTCACAGCAGCATCATAAAGTAGGTAAGTAGGTATGCAATGATATCACTTTTATTTAGATACTTATTTTAGGACTGAACCCTGGAATCCCCTTTTTTATAGTGGATATTCCTTTGTGTGTATGTGTATGTGTAGCTATTATCACTTACTCCAGCGAATATTAGGTAATTCCCCGCATTACATTTTGGGCTTGGATTACTCACGAACGAAGAATCTCCTACGTCACGGATGAAAAACATCATGTTATCCATGCGTTATCCTAATCCTACGTTGGATTATAAACGCGTACTTAAGCAATATCTTTTATATTTAGATATCTTAATAATATATATAAATCTCGTGTCACAATGTTTGTCCTCAATGGACTCCTAAACCACTTAACCGATTATAATAAAATTCGCACACCATGTGCAGTTCGATCCAACTTGAGAGATAGGATAGTTTTTGAAACGGATTTCGACATCCACGCGGGCGGAGCCGCGGGCAACAGCTAGTAGTTTTATATTTTGCTTAGGTACTATAAAAGCTACAAAAGTTATAAAATAATCATCCAAGCCATCATCGCCTTAGCGATTGCCCGATTGTATCCAAAGATTACACTATGGAGCCCAGGGTCCGCTTATTATTAGGTGCGGGCCGGAACCTCCACGTGGTGCAACCGGGCAACGGAGGCGAGCAGCGCCTCCCACTCGCCACGGGAGCCTGAATCGAGAATCGAGGCTCAGCTTACGACAACTAGGTACTCTTTTTATCTGACTCTGTCTTACACTTACTCCTATTATGTTAAATCCTTTTGTTGCTATTGTGCAAAATTATGAAATGATGAAATAGTGTTTTTCATAGAAATAGGTTCGTGCGTAATGTACATTTTTTCAGCGTTCTTTCTTATTGAACAAAGAGTTACACACTAATCTAGACAGATATACTGACTTTATACTTCATATCTGTAAGGATATCCTACAATTTCACAATTATTTAAGTGGTAAGTTACAATGACCGGATTTATCGGTAGACATTATGTCTTCCAGACAACCTTAGGGTGGAACAGCAGATGGCAATAAGTGGCAATTGAAGGTTTATGGGTATCGCAATAGGTACTTAAAATGAATCTGTGTTGTCCTCACAGCAGAGCAAAGAGGAGTACCTATACCAATGAATTAAAATCCAATCCAATCCAAAAGTGTCCAATACTCGGTGCAAATAATAACGTATTTATAATATAAGGATGCTAACCAGTGTGTAAGCTTAGATTAAGTACGGATAGAGCTGTTTAAAGCAGTGACGTATTGTTTGGAATAGTAGTGTATAGGCATAAAATGACATTTTTTTAAATTATTGCGACGGAACCGGGGAATTCCCCTTTTTTGGGTGGTATAATGTTCTTAGGTGTAGCCATCTCGTAATTTTTGCTCAGCCATTTGTTGTAATTTGGGCTGTTCATCACGTATTAGGTATTTACATATATTTTAGATTTTAAGCACTTATTTTCTTTTCATTAAATTGTGTTGTCAGCAGTCCTTGATAAGTTTGCAAAATTCCAAATCAGTCGGAGCTTGGAAATGCTTCAGAATCGAGTTCAAAGATTCCATCAGATACATAGTTACCTACTTACTTACAAACATAGATATTAAGCCCGGCTGTGTAATATCAAAACCCAGTATCTGCATGAAACTAAATTTTACAGAAGGGCCGAAAACGTTTTCGTAGATTTGACAGCGTGTTGTTTTAAAAAAACTAATCGTACCTACATTATTGTAAGTAATTGCTAGTGATATCATATAGATGTCGCAGGCAATTTGAATGATTTGTCCGTTTACAAACGGCTTCGGCATTTTATAAACGTGAAGCGTTATACAAATTGCCGAAGGTAAATTGTAAATTGTCGTCCTTTTATAAAATGTTTTATGACATTAGTGACGCGGTTTATGATTTGCATGGCATTCACGAGTTAGTTCTATTTGCCCACGCGTGGCATGATTTATGCTAGCCTAATACGTGGAGGATGGTCTGTAAGGTCGACAATGCAGACACTCATTTTTTTTAATAATATGTCAGATACTAGGTTTTTAAATTGGACAGCAGAGATGATAAGTGTTAAAAATACTTACTTGTGCAGTCTGCAGCACCACTACATCATTCATAGCGTAGTAGCCCGCCGTCATCGGCCCTCGCAGTCCAGCTGTGCCAAACTTCAGACGGCGCATCATAGTACCCCTCAGTTTATCCCATCTTGAGTTTTCAATATCCTTTAGAACTTCTTTGTAGGTTTTCGGGTTCTAAACAAGGAAAATGTTGTTATTAAGATAAAATTTATAATTATGGTTACGTTGAGTCATGTGGTGAACAAGAGAGGAAGAAATGCTTAGATGGTTCATTCACGTAGAGAGAATGAGAATGAAAGAAGATTGATGAAACAGATTTATAACGGTGAATGGATAACAGAGTTAATCGAAGGTCTCGAATCGATACAATCTAGTAATCAAGCCTGACGTTTTAAAATGAATATCCTAAAATAAAATATTCTACATTCTACACAGCCTTCTCTAGACCCAAAGTAAGCATAGTTAAACCAGCTTGTGTTATGGATTCTAGAATGCAGATAAAAATACTTAAATAAAATAAACTTTTTTTTTGTAAATATATACACATTACACAAAGAAACACGCAGATCAATGCAAATAGACATATTCATGCATAAAAATATTTGCACTGACCGGGAATCGAACCCGCGCCTCCTGTGGCCGCCAAAAGAATTAAGTTACACTAAAGAATTCACAGTATAACATTAAATTACTGCACAGAATATACCTACTTGCTTGCTTACTGTAACAATACAAAACGCTATAATATTTTGCTATATTTCTCAAGGTTTCAGTAATCGAAACTTGTTTGCTTGAAAGGCATCTATTTTAGAATAATTTAAGATAAAACTCAGTCCAAGGTTAATATGAAAAAAAGAAAACATGAGTAATTAACGCCATACCGACGGATATTCTTAACTGTCTAAACAATAGTTCTGTCCACCATATCAATCGTGTGATTCATTTCATTTGACAGTTTTCATAGAAAAAAGCCACACGGCCTCTACTCTGAGGTATCAAATTCAAATCTGGCTGGCCAGCATGTGTGGATTAAGGTCTAAATCCTCTCAGCTCTCTCGTTAGAGGAGAGGAGACCCGTGCCCAGCAGTGGGACATAAATGGGTTGCTATTTTAAATCCACATACATATTATTATTATAATTCTGCACATAAATAAACCATATCTCTTGTACTTAGTAATAAAAAAAATGTGAATGTGGTATTATATTTAAACAAATGGAATAAATAACACATGTAACAAGGTCATTAAAAACCATTACAATAAGTTGCTAAATTGATTAACATAGTCAGTAATTGTGTGTGGTCAGAAAAATAGTTATTTACTAATAAGTTAATATTTATTTGTCTCACAGATATCTGTATTCCTTGGTAAACGGCAATTCTTTCTTTGATTAAGGTTTTCACACAAGGCAATCAAGGGATAGATCCTACAGGTCGTAGATATACAGCCCATGAAAAGGTGCCTGGTTGATAGTAATAGGCTTATCGCTAAAAAATGAATAAATATTTGCAAAGTTGGTGAAACTTCAGTGTTAATAAACCTCATGGAGATATCCCGGCATGTGTCTATGAATATAGTATAAATTATGAATGAAATGACAGTGTTTCAGTGTTAGGTTTGTATAAGTGAAGCCTTTGTTTAGTAAATTCTCTACAGTGAATGTGAGTAAACAATGTAATTCTAAGCATGAAAGTACAATGTTAACGGACATACCTTATCGAGCTTCAACCAGCTATTAACTGCAGCATCTAATTTCACGTCTCCACTATTACAAACAGACATTTTAGTTAGGAATTAACTGAGTCTAAATAAAATACCACGAGAGAGCTCGAAGATGTACAAGCAGCGATATGATAATTCAGTTTATGAATGTAACACTTGGTAATAATGTTGCGATGTTAGTGCGATAGTATCCGTACAATACACAGAATTTACTGATAATGCGACGTACGAGACACAAACCACCGGTTATATAGATCTTCACAAGAATGACGAGAAGTCGAGAACAATCAATAGACGTGATCGTGAACTTCAAATTACTAAAACAAGTTTTATTATCATACCAAAATAACCTTTACCGCACTGGAATAGAGTTCAAAATATGCAAATTATTATTTGTTATTCATGTGTTTTTGACAATTGCGACGTTCGGATACAAGTACTAATGTTGCCATTGTAATAAATTAGTCATTTAATTTAATTTTACTTTTTGAAATTGAAATATTACATTATACGCTTGTCACTAATAGAGTAAAATAAAACACAAAAGTTCACACATAACACAAACGATAAGAAGGGAGTTCAATAAAAAAAATGTAAATAATTACGACTTACTTCAACGTTAAGATGATATTAAATCTTGAACTCACTATATTTTTAAATGTAAGATTATCATCATCATCAGTAAGAACACGTTAATCATCCAAAAGTGTTTTTTATTATTAATGTTTTTGAATACAGTGGATTTTTAACAAATTTTATAGAATGGTAACACCTATTTCCACCAAAAAGGTATTTTTTTTTATTTTCATAACGTTCTGTAACCTTGTTGATATCATTTTTATGCAAATACTTTAACACAAAATACTACAAATAAAAATATATATAAATATGTGGATAACAATGATAACTTTACTGCATACTATCGGGCGAGATTAGCACATAAAATGGCGCGCATAAATTTTTGTTATTTTTGTCAAATATAACGCCTGACTAAAAATATTAGCAAAGACTTGTTTAAAGAACATTTTGGCAAAAGTACGTAAGGAGGTTGTATCATAATAATTAATTATCTAGCGTTATGGATTCGATGCAAATTACGTCCGTTCACTACATTCTGAAAAAATCTTCTTATCTCATATTTTATGTCTAATTCGAATTAAATCCTAATGTGTGTTCGGGTTTAAGAATATTGTAAATTTTAACCGTACCTATCTAAAGAATCCGTAGGCGTCATATTTTTAACCAAAATATATCATTTACAAATATTGTTGCCTGATGCAACAATTTGTAAATCACATAGGTGGTTAATGGGAATTCACCTTAAATTTTCTACATGTGCGTCGTGTTTCATAAGCTGGTGTAACATTTGGGATAGATTTAGCAGCAGCTAAAATTACCTACTGTCTATTTCTGATAAATTGATATTTTGATAAAATCGACAAATCGGAAAAATAATCCGTTCTTTTAAATTAACCTTTTGTCAGATCATGGGCAGTTAACTACTAATGTTGATCAATATTTCATCATGTTGCCGACGTATGTTGCATCAGGATTATAATTTCATTTTTTGTGACAGATAAAGTAAGCGTACCCAGGGATAACTTTGAACACTCAATCTCTAGAAACTCTGGAAACAATTTTGTGTCTGTATCAGTAATGTTATTGCAGATTATATTATTTTTATCACAATCGTGATATTATTCCTTGCTATTGGAGTTCAAAAGGCGTTATTACTGTGGCCATAATAATGATACCCAGTTTCATTATGGGACAGGTAGGATTTTTATCTCTCACTAGCCACATGGGATAACTTATATATATTGACATAAACTGACGAAATGTGGGTGCTAGCACCTCTGCCTACCCGGGGATATAAGCGTGAGTTTATGTTATGTATTGATACCTATAATACTCTTAAAATAATTTTCAACTGCACTAGTTTAATGGGACGACTTTTAATAGGTTACCATAGAGCGTTATAATTCCATGCAATAGATGATTTAATGATTTTCTTAAAGGTTTTCTTGATATCTTTGTCATGCTTGTATTGTTAAAAAAAAATTGCGCAATAGTAATACAACGCCGTACAACGCGCTGTATGTAATGAAAAATATGGTGAAATAAAAATTAATCTCGAACGATTTTGTTCAAATATTGCACAATCTTAATAAGCCTAAACGGCTAAAATCATTGCGAAATTTATAATATTTCGCAACAAAATTGATTATTGAGGCCCGTTTACTGAGATATATTTAAGTATACAAAACTTTTTCTCTTTTCAGGTTGGCTAACATGGTATTTACGGATGCAACAGAACTGCCGTTTGACTTCCTAACCGCGGGAGGAAAACTTTTTCAACAAACGCATTATGAGGTTTTTACAGAATCGACAGCGCGAGTGTTTTTTTTATTTATAGGACACATCAAAATGACTTCACCTCGTCTGATCGTAAGCTAAAGGCAAAGTCTCAGTAACGGGGTCACCACTACATACCTACCTACACGTCGGTAGTGCTATAGTGACGGCCCTCAGCTTGACGGCCTCATCAAAATGCTTTATGTGACGCCCCTCTGGTGGTGCAGATGTCCATAGGCTAAGGTAACCTCTTCCCATTAGGTGGGTCGTGTGCTTATCTGCCACTTAAATGAATTAAAATGAACTTAAACTCTCCTCTCGAAACGACGTGTTCCAGATAGGTACCTACTGTATCTTTTTTTTCGAGTAGGTGGTCGGATTCGAACCGACCAAAACCGGACGCCCCGTCTCGGGTCTCTAAGCTGGAGTGTAAGGACGGTTGTCTGATATAGCAATTCCATAGCATCCCGGCTGAACTAGATAGATACTTTTTTTTCCGTGCGGAAAGATAGGTACCTACCTATTGTTATTTCAGCCTGCCATTATTGATGTGCTATTGTTTTGCCTTAGAGATATGACAATAAAACAATAACATCATTGGTAGGTACCTACTTCTTGACTAAGCCTATTGACTAATACGTGACTAAGGCATATATT
Organism: Lithosia quadra; assembly: GCA_963576445.1. Taxonomy (NCBI): domain Eukaryota; kingdom Metazoa; phylum Arthropoda; class Insecta; order Lepidoptera; family Erebidae; genus Lithosia; species Lithosia quadra. The sequence continues at coordinate 14,986,750 of OY754880.1, read as the reverse complement.
TTTATTCGAAAGATAAATCTTTAGGGAATCCCCGACATGGTACATGGTGTTGTCTGCTTTTAATTCTTCTTAATTATTTATTGTACACAATAAAAAAGACAAATATGTAATTACACGCGAAATAAATCATGTACAAAGACGAGCTTAACTATATAAGAGTTTTTTTTATCAGCAAACCTTTGAGCAGTAGAGGCAGAAAAAACTAGAGAGGTAAGCAAAGTGTAAGTAATGAAACAATGAAAACTCTCCATTAATTGTTTTTTTTTTTCAGATTGATGACTTGAAAAAAAAAATAATTCATGTAACTCTATTTCTTGAGCCATAAAAATCTAGGCCTCATGGTCCGACTGAGAGTGTGAATGAGATGTTCACGGCTCAAACCCACCTCACATGCAACAGTAGCTGATTAACTGAATGGATGTTGAATTAAATAGGCGGGTCCACACAGAGCGAGCAGCCTCGCGAGGCATTTGCCGCGCGAGGAGACTATCCCCAAACGAGCGCGGCAGCCTCGGTATCATCGCGAGGCTGCCGCGCGCGGCAGGCCCGAGCAGGCCCGAGCCATTCGTTCGTTCAGTTGAGAATAGATCATGGCACCACACGTACGTGTTGCGGTGGCAGCTGTTACTTTTATCCTTATAAATAGGATTATAAAAAAGAGAAGACAAGAAAACCTTAAACGAAGACGATACCTATTGGATCCAGACTTTATACAAAAACAGATCTTTATTCATATTTTACTTATAATATACTCGAGCGAGGCACGAAACTATAACGCGAGCGTCCAGAGTGCGCGCGGCAAACGACTGAGGCGCCTTTGAGCAAAACAAAAAACCGACACCGAATGGCTCGGGCGCTCGGACGCTCGCCCGCGGCTGCGTGCGCGCTTGCCTCGGTCGAGGCACGTCCACACCAACCGAGCTGCTTCGCGCGGCAAATGCCTCGCGAGGCTGCTCGCTCTGTGTGGACCCGCCTAATGATGAATTAAATATGATGAATTCAATGAATAATAACCATCGTGTTGTGTTCCTGGTGGTAAGTAGGGTAGCCAGAGCTCAAACCCCCTCCCCCAATCTCCCCAATTCCACCTCCAACCCTCACTAAATTCCTCAACCACCCCACTAAGGCCGGTAGGGCGAGTGTGCCACCACTGATGTTGCACTCGTCAATAGACCACGGTGACCGCTTCTCATTAGGTGGGCCGTATGCTAGTCTGCCACCTAAGAAGTAAAAAAGGCTCTGGTACAGCCTCTCTTGGAGTTTGGGTACGAAGTAATTATTATCTAATCTGTCGTTTCGGGTCAGACGGCAATCACCGTAAAAGTCGTGAGATTGAGATCAAACGCGCCCATCGACTATAAAAAGGCACAGTTTAGGTGGAGATAAATTTAGAAAAACAAAGAGGATGAAAATCAGTCCACTTGCTCTTGAGTTATAATGGTCTGACGAATCTGAATTTGTTACGCTCAAGTGACAGGATGTATCTAGCTGATTTTGATACAGTAATAGATTATGGCCTGGAATAACAAATAGGCTACTTTTAATACCTTGAAATAGGATCATCTCATGGGTTGTGGGGTTACTCGCGGTTTCACGCTGGTGAAACTGCAGGTGCAACAGCTAGTTCAACCTAAAAAAGGCAACAGATTTATCCACAGAACAAAGAAAAATCCTTAGGACGATTTATCTATGAAGTATTATAGCTAGCAACACTGTCGCAACATGTTTTCCTTGTTTTACCACGAAATACTAATCTTAGTATTTCGTAGTAATATTTAGATCAACATACATACCAACTGCCAGTCATTGGACAACAAACAACCGGTCATAAACAGTGAATAGGTTGGTATGTCGTAATCAGCCATAATAGAATTAAAATATAGTAGACTATAACTGGACTGCGGATATGGTTGGACTGGGCCTGAAGGGCGGTGCGGGCGGGTCCGGTCCGGGCGGTGGCTGGTTGACCTCAAGCTCGAGCCCCGAGCTCGGAGTCAGCCACCCGGATTAGGGCATCGAAACCTGGTGCAAATTTTGAAAACCGGGGTTAATGGGTTTAACTTAATCAAAACGGACAACCGAGTTTTTTTGAGGTTTTGGGGGGTCCCGGCCAGCAAATGCCACCCTGACTATATGACCAGTCCGAATCAGCATTACCAGTGTGTGTAATGGGTACCCCAATAAATACACTTATTATTTTTTTATTAATTGGCTTAAAAGCAGGTGAGTTGAATTGTGTACAGGGTCCAGCAACATCTTGGGACTCAAGTAGAATCACGTGCCAGTCGTTGCACCTGCTAGGCATGCCTACAATCGACGAGGCTCATATGTAGGTTTTCCCCATGGCGTTGGGAGGTCAGGCGGCAGTCGCTCTCCTAAAAGTCAAAAAACTAATCAAAAATAATAAGAGGACTCTATGCTTCAAAGTGTAAACTATTGACTTAACCCTAGGAGGCTGATGATATTTTACACAGCGCAGCGGTACGTAGACTTAAAGTAAGTGTGATAACGTGATGTAATGACCTTGTACGAGTGGGAATATTACCTATGCATATAGAAACATCTAGATCAATGCAAATAAACAAACATATTGATACATACAACTATTTTTATTGTGCGGGAATCGAACCCGCGACCGCGCATGGCTTAGCATTCGGATGCCCTACCGCTCCGCTACAGAGGTACTTAGATAGATTATTTATTCTGCGAATCTGTATTGCGTCCATCTTTTATCTAACACCTAGTTAATCTTGACTTTCATATCTACTATCTAGCTAGATACAATGGGATTTCCCGTTTGAATTAAAGTCGCCCAATCGGGGAATTCCCGTAATGTTTTGAAAATTGCATTTATATACCTAACACCCCGTTCGGGTTTCCGTCGGGGGTTAAAAATTACTAGCAAATGCCCGCGGCTAGCAGATGGTGGGTATTGCCTAAATCTAGGGAAAAAGATGTAAGTACTTATATGTTTTGATTGACGGTCCCGATCATGGAGCTCTTGATGGAGCTAATTAATGGCTATGGTCGCGACGTAAAAATGTGTTTTTTTATACTTACTTAATTAAATTATAATACACAATATTAAATTATAGGCATTAGATTTTCGATTGACCTATATACCTATATTTTTTTTGTAACTTAACTTATGCAATGCAAAATCTAAAGTCAATCATTTGATCCATGCTAATAATATATTATTATTATTTTTATTATTTTATTAGGTATCCATACTATAAATGCGAAAGTAACTCTGTCTGTCTGTATGTCGGTCTGTTATGCTTTCACGCCTGAACCGCTGAACCGATTTTGATGAAATTTGGTAGGTATAGGAGTAGATTAGACCTCGAGAATGAACATAGGCTATGTTTGGTCGCGATAACCGACATCCACGCGGGCGGAGCCGCGGGCAACAGCTATTTAAAATATGGCATTTTTGACATGCGCGACATACCTACAATGTGTTTTGGAACTATGTTTAGTTTTAATGAAGATAGATATTTATAGCTTTACCTATATTCAGTTCTGCGCGCTACAGCGTCGTAGCAAATCTATCCTTCACCCATATGTGTAGTACGAGAGAGGCCACGGTTTATTAGGAAACAGTTAGTGCAATCAGTGTACAATCATATAATTGTAATTGCCAGCGGAACCGTCCACTCCATGGACGGAGGGGGGAGGGCTTCCTTCTCGACGGAACGTTTTTATACTACCTACCATTAATTTGTTCCTCGTTTTAGTACCTACCTGAATTTTGTAGAGGTTGTTCTATGGTGAATGCAACTTTCAGGGTAGAGGGATTATTATTACATAATTTTTTATTATGTTGATCACGTCTATATGACTTCACCTCGCCTGATGGTAAGCTAAAGGTAAAGTCTCTGGTATGGGAGTCACCATTACAAACACCGTTAGTGCTTGACGGCTTTTTCACGCCCCGCTTAAAGGACCCGGGACTGTAGGAGAAGGAAACATGTGAGCTGTTAAAGAATTCCAGGATTTCAAAAAAATTACTTACATTGTGATGCGCTTTTATTAGCGTAATATCGGGATAATATCGTCTATGTTGCTAAGGGATAACGTACTTAATAATCTACATTTACCTACCTAATGGTAGCGGTGAATTAATATTAATTGTAATCGGTTCATTAGTTACAGAGTTTATGGATTACAAACAAATAAATAATGTAACAAGTAAATAGTTTCCATGTAGCCACGAACTACTCCGTAACTCTATGTAGGCCTGTAGTAATCTATAGATAGATTCGTTTAGATTTCGAAAGGGATCATCATCATTTGAATCAAACAGATGAATGTACTGTACATTAATTCAATGTCGTTTGCGATAGACATAAATAATAGCAATACACTTGAAACTGTGAGTAAATAAATATAGAAAATGTAGGGCGGGCGTGTAACATTGGCACTCGGGCGGGCAGCGCGAATTAGAACGTTCGACCATCGATCGCTCACCGAAGTAGAGTTAATTTTTTAATAGTGTTGTGTGAATACACTAAGTATCGCTACGAAAATCCTAATATCCGATAAAGGTTACATAGGCACTTACACGGGCAAGAATACGGATGATTTGTCAGTGATGGGTTCCGATGACCCCAATGCTTTGGCTGCAGTGGAATTTGAGGTCTACGGACAGGTTCAAGGTAGGTGATAGTTTTGTCTGGTATTCCATATTAGCTGATAACCGCATCGATCGATCAGTAGTTTTTGCATTCATAGCGCACAAACAGAAAAAAAAATTGTTTGAATGAAATTTTTAAGCAATTGCATGATCGGAAAAAATGATCATCTTGACGGAATCATGACTTCCGTCCTGAACGATCATTTTTCCGATCAGAAAATCAATAGAACAATTATTGTGTTCAGAGTCGATCATTTAACTTAACGATGTAAACATTACCCATCAGGTAGGCTGTGTACTTATCTACCACTTAAGTGGTTTAATAAAAATCATTTTAGTCGTTCGAAACAGGGGGTGAGCCTATTGTTGTCTACTGGATACGTTTTCAAACTACTGTTATTGAGAGTATTCTAATAGCTAAATTCGATAACATTTTGTCTAAACCCGGCAAACGAAATGTGTTCATCACGGTTGGACACAATTACATATATGTACGTTACGTAGAAGTGATGGTAGCTGAATGGATAAGGACGCGGCCTCTACTCAGAGGTATCGAGTTCGAATCCGGCCGGACAGCACCAATGTGAATTTCACTTAATGGAAATTATATGTGCTAATCACATGATTTATCATCTGATGAAGGAAAACATCGTGAGGAAACCCACATGTCCTAGAAGAAAGTCTAAGGACATGTGGGGGGACAGAGATTTTACCTTTATCTTACCATCACATCACATTGTCCGATCCACCGACCCGCGTTGAGCCAGCGTGTGTGGATTAAGGTCTAAACCCTCTCAGCTCTCTCGTTAGAGGAAAGGAGACACGTGCCCCGCAGTGGCACATAAATGGGTGGCTATATATTTATATTGTAGATACGTAGGTACGTAGTTTTTGCCACAAGGCCTACGAGGCAGGGTGCGAGCCGGGACATCCATGCAGTGCACTCGGGCAACGGAGGCGGAGACGCTGCTACTTGCGGCAAATCGGCCGGCGTGGGAGTGGCCCTCTAGAGGGCTGCTCCGAGGCTCTCCACGTGTCCCTCTGACTAGCAGAGATAATTTTTAGTGAACTGAATTCTTTGGTAACCTAACCATCTCATAACACGACGCGCGACGGTATCTCCCGTCCGAATGAGCTGTCCGACTGGGGTAGTACCTCCGCCCTACAGAACACCGCGGCCATAATAACCATCATGTTGTGTTCTCGCTGGTAAGTAGGGTAGCCACTTCCCACCACATCCTAGCCCTCCCCCCTTCCCTTCAGGGTAGGCAGCGCATGTGTGACACCTTTAGTGTTGCACACGTCCATAGGCCACAGTGACCGTTTCCCATCAGGTGGGTGATTGTCTGCCACCTACGTGGTATAAAAAAACCCATATTAAAGTAAAATCTTCCAAAACTTCCGCCTAATGAAACGTCAAACTAGGTGTTTTTGTATTTTTCTCATTATTTTTTACTCGTAGCGTAACATATATCAGTTGATCGTCAGCTGATCTGTCGCGAGCTAATCAATTATCACGCTATAATTAGAGGCGTCGCATTCAGGTCGATGTCAATGTAGGTACATTTTGGACGCTAACTCGCTGTTCATAACCATGTAAGATGACGGCTATCGTTACACCCTCTGCAAGCCTCCTCTTTTTTATATGCCTCACCATAAAGACTTGAAATTCTTTACCAGCGTATGTGTTTCCTTCCTCCTATAGTCCCAGGGCCTTTAAGCGGGGCGTGAAAAGGCATTTGATGAGGCCGTCAAGCTGAGGGCCACCACTGTAGCACTATCGATGTATGTAGTGGTGACCCGGTCCTGAGACTTTACTTTTAGCTTACCATCAGGCGAGGTGAAGTCATTTTGACGGTACTATATAAAAAAAGCCACCAACCCACCTGAAGCTTCGGCGATCGAGGGGTATCCCAGGTACTAATCCTGGGCCTGAACTTTGACAGAGATCGATGTGAGATCGAAACTGAATTTTGAAAATATTTTATTACGAGAATTGACTCTCTGGTAAATTCTTATAGATGCGAAAGACGTAAACCAGGATCGTAGCAAATGGAAACGTTTAGTCTCTGCCTACCTTAATGAGAAAGTGGCGTGAATGTATGAATGTGTATTATTGTGAGGGGCTAAAGTTCTCATCTCTATTTTTTTCACTAATTATAAATATAATTTTAACGTTTAAAGATTTAATAAAAATTGATTGTGATCTTCTCGAAATAAATCAAAATATTTGGCATGAATTGAAAAATAATTCTTCAAAGATTTTTGTTGCAAGAATTTCGACAGATGCTATTTTTCGTAGCGACGCCAAATGACGTATTTCTTCCTACTGAGGCGGAACTAGTGTGGATTATTTGGCATAGTGCCTGAATGCTGTCGTGAAGGTCATGGGTTTGAGCTATCCATCAGTCAACAACTGGGTTCACGAACACAAGCTTGTTTGTCATCAACTGGGACAATTTTGCTATTTTATGTTAAAGCAGGCCTGCCTCTTTTTTGCCGCGCCATAAAGAGCTGGAGTTCTTTACCAGCCCATGTGTTTCCATCCTCCTACAGTCCTGGGTCCTTTAAGTAGGGCGTGAAAAAGCATTTGATGAGGCCGTCAAGTTGAGGGCCACCATTATGGCACTGTCAGTGTATGTAGTGGAGACCCTCTTCCTGGGACTTTACCTTTAGCTTACCATCAGGCGAGGTGAAGTCATATTGACATGACCGATATAAATTTTTTAATAAAATATGCCATTTAACTTTAGACTTTCTGCATATACATTTAAAGTTAAAAGTTAAACGAAGAGAGTTCGTCGTCATCCTACGAGCCCTTCCCCAACGCGGTTGGGGTCTGACAAAGTCACATACTTCGTCCGCAGGCCTTGTGGCATTTCACCGGTACGGTATGAAAACGGTTGCACTTCTTTGGAAAACGCAAACAAGAAACATTTTATCGTAATGATCTAATCATTACACATTCGAATGACGAGCAATTATTGTATTAAGCTGGGATGACTTAGTTGATTTAAGAAAATGATATGATATCTTGACATTTGCACGTTTTTAGAAAAAAAAACAACAAGGTTTGATTGGCTTCTTTTATAAGTATCACTTACTAGCAGCCCGTCCCGGCTTCGCACGGGGTTTTAAAATGAAAAAAATTGTTGTAGTGACATAACTACAATAGTTGGACATATGCTACCGCGGAGTTTTTTGTAGACATTATGATGTTCTTCAATATTGTTATACATTATTTTGTTCTATCGCTAATAGTTTCGGCAGCGCATTCGACGAAAGACATTTTAAGACTCATTTTTCTACACCTTCGGTTACATTGTTCAAATTTTACCAAGGATCCCTAATTTTTTTCAAAATGAAATGTAGCCTATGTCAAATTGGAAGAATGTAGAATTCTATTGGTGAAAAATTTTTTTAAATCGGCCCAGTACTTTTTGAGCCTATTCATTACAAACATACAAACATACAAAAATAGTTACAAATCTTTCCTCTTTATAATATTAGTATAGATATAGATATAGATATAGATAGATATAGATATAGATAACGCGTGCGCTTCTCCCTGCACTTCCCCTCAGTCGCCCGTAATGTACTGTTCGCAAAAAAATAGGTAGACAGTTAGGTACCGTCTCGGGCGGAAGCTTGTTTACGATATTTTTTTGTGCGCTGTACAAACACGCACCGGTGACGTCTAGCGGTCAGGTCTCAACTTATAGCCCACGTGTAGTAGATGGCAGACAAGTACATGTCCCGCCCGATGAGAAGTGGTTGCCGTGACCTATGAACGTGTGCAACACAAAGGGCATCATACTAACGATGTCGACACGATTAGAACCTTCTAATGCCCATCTTGAAGAACCCCATATTGTAGTCGCTTGGGAAAACCACAGAAGGGTGTCGTTGCCTTAGGTCCCGAAGAATTTGGTAGGGCTCCATTCATCACGCTTATAAGAATACCGCTGGCATAGTTTACAATAATCTTCTTCATCCAAGTGTTAATTCCCAGTCGCACCCAAAGCTCACCTCGGAGTCTGGGGTGCGCTTTACCAGTCTTAATTGTGGATTTGGCTGGACCTCGATATTTTTCGTGAAGGGACTGCCATCTGACCTTCACAACCCAATGGCGATATTAGGCGATATTGAAGTATTGCAGCTAGACCGTTGTTTTTTTGGATTTATAGGGCTCCAACTGCCCGTAACGACTGCCATAGATGTTCATATGGTAACCGGGACCGACGGCTTAACGTGCTCTCCTTTCACCATTCCATTCATGCATACAAATATTTGCTCTGAGCGGGGATCTAAACCGCGCCTCCTGCACAGCGGCCGCATTCACTACCACTACGCCACAGAGGCTGTCTACACTAAATTGTGGTCTAAAAAATGGCTATGCTATATTCCAGGTTGTTACTTCACGAAGTACTGCAAGGAGTTGGCTGAACAGCTCCGCATCGGAGGTTGGGTAAAGAACTCCAAGAAGGGCACCATCGTCGGCAAGCTACAAGGGACCAAGGCGCAGTTGGATCACATGTACGTACTGTAATTTTATTTATACCAGTTTCAGTTAATTAAGCGTTAATGTGATTAAACTACTGAGTTCGATTCCCGCTCAGTGTGTGTAAATGTTAGTACGCATGATTATGTATATTTGGCATAGAATATACAGGATGTACCTACTATTCACTGGTCGCGGATGGCAATGAGGAATAGCGAAAATTGCTCAAAAAAGTCTCAGGCCGAGGCTACAAATTTAATATTGCATCGTTGGTTTTTTTTACACATAAAACATGGATCATCAAAACCCAATATTTATTCATCGATTGACAGAAAAATCCAATGGCAATGTTTTTGTTCGTAGAACGTTAGCCAGGGCTTTTAATTTTGATCTAGATCAGTTCTAGACTAGCTCAGCATCTGAAAAGCTTTCCAAGAGATTACTATCATGATAGAATAATTATTATTCATTGTTGTATCTCGTTGGATAATGTCCAAACAGTGATAAAGTTCCGGACTTTATTAATTTGTAATGTCAATGTCACATGTTAGTAATCTCCTAATTACGCGATGTAGGTCACAACCAAAATCTACAACTGATATAATGAGTTGTAATTATACTGATAATAAACTGAATTTCTTTTCACACGAATACGGCGAAGTCAAAAAAGGAGTGTTGTGTGTATGACGTATATGTAATGCTTACATAATAGTACGGGAGGTAGCGTTAATTCTCACAACCAATCGATAGCCAGCTGATATTCTCCACGACAATAGGTCTTTATTCATACATAACAGAATGAGCGTCAGACCCCGCATCCGCGGTGGAGTCGAAGTTGACAGTATGATCAGCCGGCTATCGATTGGTAAAAAAATTAACGCTACCTGCCCTACTATAAGCTCTAATATAATTATAATGTATTCGCAACGAGAAGGATATGTCGGGTTATATCGCGAGTACTTTTTTTACACAGTGGGGACCGGCTTTTCAGTCTAATGAGGCGTTTTCTCTTTCATCTGTGGCAATCGTTACGTGTAGTTGGAGCTTTAAAAATTTCAACAACCCACTATAGAACTTCGAGTTGTAGAGGTCAGATGGCAGTCGTTTCACGGAAAATATCGTAGTTCAGTTGTTTCGTAGTTGGACTGAAAGTCAACTTAGCTAATTCGGGAAAATGTTTGAAGGAGGAATATTTTCATCAGCCATTTAGGAATGCTTCCTTTTTACCAACACCTGCCTACTCCTTTAGAATATAGGTAGGTATAGCTGTTGTATGTTGTTGTTAATCATGTTTCAGGATTGACTGGCTCAGCACAACGGGGTCCCCTGGCTGCAAGATCGAGAAGTGTGACTTGACAAATTGGGAATATGTTACGAGGCTTGCCTTTACAGATTTTAGTGTACGATTTTAGTAGATTTAACTAACGCCACTGGCAACATTTTTGTAACGCTTCATTTAAAATGGTGTTTTTTTATAATAAATCATAATTAGCAATGAGTTTTACAATTATTTTAGTATTGAAAACGGATTCAAATGGTTGGTTCTACTCGTACCTAGATCCAATCGCAAAATTAAGTTTTTCACTCCATCCAGTTATGTTTGAAAACCTTAGTATGAAAGTCCAACTCACACCTCTTTAACAACCTCTGTGGTTACGGGTTTGATTACCGATCAGTGAAAATTTTTGTATGCAAGATAACTTATTATGAATTTTTTCATCGTTCTGGGTGTTTCTATGTATAATATGTATGCCTTTACAAAAAATAATATCTAAGTATGTTTATCCGCATTCTAGAACCCACAACACAAGCTAGTTAAACTAAACTTACTTTGGCTGTGTAGAGTGTCGTAGAATATTTATTTATTTATCATTTATTTACACTTGATTGGTTTTTTATGTACTTAAGTTTCTTATATTAAGTCATTGACATTAGCGTGAGTCTCGTGACCTATTACTATATTCCATTTGGTTAGGTAGGTACTTAACTAAAGGTACGTACAAACAATTTTTGTAGTAGCGACTTTTTATAAAAACAAAAGAAATAAACTAGGCTAACTAAATGACTAACTAGTGGTTCAATTTCGTTTTTTTTTGTCTTCAAAATGAGTTTCTAAACTCAAAAATATGAATAAACAAGTTTTTAAATAAAACAGATTAAATAGACACATAAACATTCATTACTTTTATACTCTGTCCAATCTAGAATGATAATAATGACAGTTCATGTCTATGAAGTATCGTATTTTTTTATACAAAATTATATCCCTAAAATTATTGTAATACATAGACAAACCCCGCCCACTTGTCATAGTGAAGCGTCTTGCAAGAATATAGCACAATTGACTATACACAAATGAATCGAATGAATCGAATTTAAAATAATTTATTGAAATTATTAAGTACTTATACTACTAAAATTTTTGTGATATAATTAGTTAAATATGATACGAAACATAAATGCTATACCATAAAACTTATCTTTTGTCATCCTGAAGTAAGTTACCTAAAATAATAAAAAATAAAAAAATTTTTGTGTTTTTGTAAATATAGATTCCATATTCTACGGGAACGTTAATCGAAAATCGAAAGATTCATTTTCGATTATACTATATCGGCTACCCTACTTAGAGCTGTCATTATTATCATCCTACATTAGACAAGGTATAGTTATGTACCTAACCAACCTAATAGGTAGTTAAATTGTTGACAATTTTTCTTTTAATCTAATGACTTTTGATCTCGTTACTAATTGATGCAATTACATCGTTATAAGTAGTTATCTTTTAAGCTGTTGACCTAGAGGCATTAACAAACTGATAACTGACCTAAAGCAGTATATATCCATATCACTGACTGTCCTAAAGGAACATTTTTATACTACGTAGGTGGCAAACAAGTACACGGCGTACGTGATGGGAAGCGGTCACCTTAGCCTATGAACGTGTGCAACATCAAGGGTGTCACACACGCGTTACCTACCCTGAAGGGAACGGGAGGGGGTTAGGAAGGGGAGGAAAGGCTAGGAAGGAGTGGGGGGAGGAGAGGTACAGTGAACTCTGGCTACCCTAATAACCAGCGGTAACATAACACGATGTTTATTAATTATTATGGCCGCGGTGTTCTGTAGGGCGGAGGGCTGGAGGAGATAGTAGGTAAGCAAGAAAGAAATAGAAGAATGGGAGGGTTATGTCTGTTTGATATTATTGTGACGGCCTCTATGGCGTAGTGCTAGTGCATTTGACTGCTACGACAGGAGTCGCTGGATCGATTCCCGCTCAGTGCAAGTATTTGTATGCATGAATATGTCTATTTGCATTGGTCTGCGTGTGTCTATGTATGTTGGCTGATTGGCTCACCTTGTAGTATTTAATGAGCGATTATAGTCCTTCCACGTAGTTGGGTTCCTTCCACGATATCGTAGCTTAAGTTCGATGGTAGCTGAATGGATAAGGACGCGACGCGACGCGACCTCTACTCAGAAGTATCGAGTTCGATTCCGGCCGGACAGTACAGTCAGCGCCAAAGGTTGGTAAGAAAATTCTAATTTATTGATCACCTTAGCTCTAAGACCTTTAATATAACAATAAATAAGACATATAAAACATAAGCTTTATCCTCTGGAGATTATAAAACAACAATTAAATTAATGACTGACCTATGTATTGCAATGCAAAAAGGATTTGTAAATATTTTAGTGTTAATTGACTTTTGGCGCTGACTGTACCAATATGAATTTGACTTTGTGAAATTTATATGTGCTAATCACATGATCTACCATCTGCTGACGGTGAAGGAAAAAAATTCGTAAGGAAACCCACATGTCCTAGAAGAAATTCTAAGGACATGTCCGATCCACAAACCCGCATTAGGCCAGCGTGAGTGGATTAAGGTCTAAACCCTCCCAGCTCTCTCGTTAGAGGAGAGGAGACCCGTGCCCAGCAGTGGGCATAAATGGGTGACTATTATTATCATATTTTGATATAATCATATCTTTGAGGTAAAAAATTTTCTCCACATAGATAGGTCGATATCTTGAATTAAAAATGTGGGCTAATTAATAATAATACGCAGTATTAACCTAGATTTAAGTATCTTTATGTCAAACGTATAATCGGCGAAAACAAATTACTTAATTAACATAATATCATACCTAAGTATTTGTTTTTTATATTATGTATACAAACAAATAAAATTTAAATGTCTGTTTGTAATTATTAAAATAACAGATTGTAAATAAATGCATATGAGTATAAAATATATATATACGATATATTTAGAAAGAAAAATAAAGAAAAAAAAAAACAATTTTGTTTGAATGAGTTAATCTCAGGCACGGCAAGGACGATTTTGACGGTAATTTCGCTTGCAGATAGGTAATATTATAGGGCGTAATATAGGCTACTTTTATTTTAGAAAAATAATTCCAGGCAAACAAATTGAATCTTTAAAAATCAACGCGGGCAAAGCCACGAGCACAGCTAGTTATTATATTAATTCTGAGAATCGTGCTAATCCAAAAATATTCAAGCTATCTAAATTATATTGTTATGCACTTACAGCCTATCAGATTACAATGGTCATTAATTTTGTAAAAAAAATACCACATGCTAATCGGGGTGCAAAGGTAAAAAGAAGCAGTTATTAAAATAATATTTCAATAGCACGTGATATTATACACACGCGCGCAAAATTTCAGCACAATCCGAACCGCAAAGTGTGTCTTTAACTTGCAAGATTTGATTACAGACAACATTCTCATTTATCTTTTATTAACTTTAACCTGTCCATGACAGGTTAAAGTTAATAAAAGCTTGGATTAAAAGCTAAGAAGAAACCGGTTTCCCGTATCACACTTAACCCTGGAGTCTAAAAATACTTCATAAATGCGTAACTTGTACCTATCTGCTTATATCCCATTTTAATTCAAGCAGAAGTAATAAGTGCTGTCAATTGCAGTGTCTATACTAAAATTATGATTTTTTTAAATAACTGTGTCTGTACATTGGATATAGCCGCGGTAGCCTAGTGGTCTGGGCAATGGACTGCTGAGACGAGGTCTCGGGTTCGATCCCAGGTTCACCATGGCACACACCAATGACTTTTCGATGCTTTTCGAAGTTATGTGTGTATTTATCGCAGGTTTATAAGTGCACGGTTAATGGCAATAGGCTCGCCAGCTATTACATTGGGACCTAAACATAAACTGGCGAAATGTGGGTGCTAGCACCTCTGCCTACCCCTTCGGGGATATGGGCGTGAGTTTATGTTATGTTATGTTATGTACATTGGAAATGTTTAAATAAGAAACTTGTGTTGTCTTTTATGAAAGATTCAGAATACAAAATTATTATTTTTGGAATCTCATCTGTTTGTCTGTTGTTCACGATGGTCCCCACTGCAGAATGGGCTTTGATGCGGTTTTTTATACATGTTTGATTGCAATTGGTTAAGTAGAACCATAGACATGATCAAAAAACGATAACCGACTTCGGCGCAGGCGGAGCCGCGGGTATCAGCTAGTACTTCATAAATACGTAATTTATATCTGTTTATATCGAGTTTAATTCAAGTAAAAATAAACATTGTCATTCGCAGCATGTAGGTATGTTAACTCTTTAGGCATACGCATACTCAGATGATATGTGACAATCGTAAATTGTTGTCAACAATATAATATTTACTGCGTTTACACGCAATGCGGTAGGTAAAGCGTATGGTTATTATATAAGATATGTATGTTTGTACGGAATACTACAAAGAAATTAGGTTTTGATAACTTTATTTGCTCTCTAAATAAGTTATGTAGATCCAGCATAATCTTTGTAAATTGAGTGTAATTCTGTTATAAATCATCATTATGTTCCACATGGAATAGGTACAAATATATTTAAAAACTGTTTGTTTTTCACATTTTAAGACAACACATTTCCTACGCATTTTCTAAGTATATTTTATGTTGTTGTGATTGTCTCCCAGTAGGGTAGTGGAAATCGCAGATGAATCACCACTAGCCATTGGAGATATAAAAGTTCTGTAGTACTTACCAGTTATCGAAATTTTAATCTCGTATATCTTAAATCTTAAAAACTTAGTCAAAACTTATAATTTACTATTAGCGGATCAAAAAGAAATCCCTCACGAGAACTGTCAAGAAGCAAAGCATATAACAAAAACAAGTAAATAATGTAAGTAAGTCAAGTGATACGATATCAAATTGATTGTCAACTCAATGAATTTGCTAACTCGCTACTTTTTGACTGGATTTTCATCTCTATTCCGTTTGTCATAAGGGTGAATGATATGGTAAACTTAAAATTGTAAGGTTCGAAAAGGGCACGGACCTTTGTATTCTTCCTAAGGCTATATTTATCCCCACGTATCGGAAAAGTATTTTTGTCTCGCCCAGCCATATATAAATCATTATAATTGTGAATAATTGCGCGACGGTTCGTATGTACTCACATTTAATTCAATAAACTAAGTTCATTGATTGACTGCTTTATATTGACATCGATTGAACAGTTTTTCAATGAGATATTGTAATGATTAAATAGAGTAATTATAATATGATTGATACTTTTCATCACATTAAAATCAATATCATGGTTAATCGGCAATTGTTCAATAAGTGAACTGTGATTTTAACAGGCTACTTTTAATGTAAAAGCGAAATATACTGACACTGTTAGCTATCTAATCAAACCAGTTTCTTTTACGCTCTGAAAAGCAAACTTATTTTTCAACTGGTTCATGAGGAACTTGCTCACTTGAGCAAGTGGACCTTCCCATTTAATTTAATTCAAAATTTTTATATCGTCTACTGAAAGTGACTTTGGTTGTGGAGGTCAGATGGCAGTCGCTCCACGGAAAATATCGAAGTTCAGCCGCATCACAGTTAGACTGGAAAGCCGACCCCAACTGAGTTGGGAAAAAGGTTCAGAAAATGATGACTGAAAGTGAGAAAATCTGACGTAATTGAGTACAGTCAGCTGTAAAACATAGGTAAGTATTTGCTGGTCGCGCTATTGCTTTATGCATCTGATTGTGCATACAGTAACCACGCTTTTACTCTGGTATTTCGAAAAAAAAGAGAGTTTAGCAAAGATTGGTATGCTTCAGTTTTGTCAGACCAGACTGAAAGTTTGATACCTTTATAGAGTAGTTAAAACCGTTTGTGTACATAAAAAAAATTTCAATACCTCACGCAGCCCACCTGATGGGAAGCGGTCACCGTGGCCTATGAACGTGTGCAACACCATATAATTATAGACTATTATTGAGACTAGTCTTCGATTTTTACTAAGTATCTTAAAAGATGTTAAGCTGTAGATAATATACGTTGTATGATATAAAGTAAAGCTTATGAAACATAAGCAATTCTAGCCGACTTTAGTGTCAATTGTCCCATGTGACATGAAGGACATAATCATGTTTTTTTTTTATTGGTAATAGGCACGCGTTTGACCACGATCTCACCTGTTGGCAAATGATGATGTGGTCGACGGTGGACGGTGTTACCTCTTCCATCATGGGACTAGGTGAATGGAACCAGCGGCATAGACTTAAGGCTACATACTGTACCTAGCTTTATCAGAGGTCTATTTTAACCCAGTGGACTTCTGCCCTATGAGTGACAATAATAAAATACGCTAGGTTAGATAGGATGCTATCTTGAGCAATTCCGTAATTTGTAACACGGTCAGCCAACATTGTAAATCTTTATAATTTAGCGACTAAAGTTATTAATAAAACAAAAGATAAAATATCAATGCGTTTATTTGTCTTTCAAAAATGAAACTGAATAACTTACTACCTACTTATAATATATTTATTGTTCGTATTTACATATTCTGGTCTTAGATTAAAGACTCTCATACATTTGACTTAGAACGAATACTTAATCATAAATTAAGCCGAAGGAACATAACTCATCATTACGCTTTTGCACTGTGGGGTTTGATAGGAATGTATTTTTTTTTCTTAGCAAGGAGGAATTATGAATTGATAGCTTATACCTAATTTTGATACAGAATGATTTATTTATTTCAGTGCAGCTCACTGGCGAAAGTAAATTTTATTAAAATGTTGAGCATGAATGGAATACATTCTCATACATTCTCTGAACCTTTTCCCAACTCAGTTGGGGTCGGCTTTCCAGTCCAACTGTGATGCGGCTGAACTTCGATATTTTACGTGGAGCGACTGCCATCTGACCTCCACAACCAATGGCGATATCGGAGTTCCAAGTTAGACTGGTTGGACTTTTGAGGGCTCCAACTACCCGTAACGACTGCCATAGATGTTTGTTTGTTTGTTTGAGCATGAATGGAATAGATAACAAAAAAAGATAATATTTTTATTCGAAGCAGACAAATTTTTTTTAGTTCTGAGCTAATAAAATATAGAATTCCTTTTTTTAACAGCATATTCAAAAAAGAACTCTGTAGATTAGGAAAACAATATTACATGCTTTTAATATTATTTGATTTCTACCAGTAAGATGATTCGTAACATATTACTTGTATTCTCATTAACCTGAAGCTGTTCAATTATCTTGTTAACTTCCTTGCTGATACAGTAGCTACGCTGTCGCCGTGAACCCACTCATAATCATTCCACTTTAACCTGGAGTTTACCTGGATTTTAACCTGGACTTGATGGTCTGTTTGTGTGAGGGTTATATTTATGACACACCAGCTAAAGCCCAGCGTCTTTTCTTTTCCATTTTATATTCTTTTACAATTTTTACTTATTTTTTGTTTTTAAATAAATATTAAACAAAAATATAAATATTTTTTTTTATAAATATCATAATTTTTTAATGTCTTACAAAAGCAAATTGTTAACTGGCTGTTGTATACAGAGTGTTCATTAAAAAACATCAAACATTTTATAGTAATGCTTATCTACTATTAAAAGAAACCGCACAAACACGTGCTAAACAGTATTTTAAAATATCAATTTAGATGGATTTGATGCGTTAATCTATACAGTACCCGGCTTCTGATATCGCACGCTAGGAACAAGAGTATGATGCCGGCAGAAACCGGTTTACTTCGATTCTGTAAGGTGTTCTCTTTATCACACAGCATATGGTTTGATATCTTTTACAGTAGATCAAGTTAGACTTAAAATATTTTGTAAACACAACCGATTTTAACTGTTCTTTAAAGGTATCAAACTATCACAACGATGTACGATAAAGAGAACGCTCCAAGAAACCGAAGCAAATCGATTTAGCTGGACTCTCACTATTCTCCTGACGTCGCACTGAGGTGAAACTTAAACCGGGTAGGTAGTGGAAATTTTGACTGACTAATTAAATAATTGGTGAATTTTATTCAGCCCTTACGTAATAAAAAGTTATAAAAAAATATTGCTCATGTCCGGCAGCCATATTTGTAAGACCAAAAAAAGATCATGATGTATATACAATACACAAATGAGTTGATGTCATGATTACAATGTCATTTTTTTAAATTATCAACTTGTTTTGTCAACTTACTCTATGAGCACGCATGACGAACATAAATACATAGAAACATTCATTTTATATATGTTTAAAAATAGATTATCCTACGACACACTCAAAATATACACTAACATACTCGTAATATGAAATGAGATACAGTCAACTTGAAGTTCGTATAGGAAGTATTCAGGGGCCTTCCTCCGAAAAACGAAAATATTCGTATCCGTTGACGTTTTGACCATTTAGCTACCCCGAAAGTGTTTCGTTTCGGATTTCGGATCCGTCTTCGATCGTTGGAAATTGAGGATGTCGATCGTTATCAGTACACCTCCTACTCCCAAAATACATTTGACGTTTTCACTGCAGTTGTTGTTTGACAAATTGTCCGTTTTCGTTCGATCCGAAACGTTCATGTTCGATTTTCAGAGTAAGGCCCCAGGGGCGAAATCACTTGACTTATTAAATTGAGTTTAAGAAACTCTTGTCTTGTTTGTTTTTCAGTTTCATTTTTTAATGATCAGCACTAGAAGAATTTCATAGTGGAACCACACTTCGCTATTCGCTTTTGTTCACGTGTATAAATCGAAGTGGGGAGTGCTTCTTGTGTATATTTGCTATATTCGCACGAATATTCGCCTTAGTCACTCTTCTATGAGGAATTGTGGAGGGTTTAGTCATCTATACGAAGTTCCTCGGATACAATATAGCGAATAGCGAAGTGTGGTTCCACCATCAGATTTAAAAAAAATGTGAAGTGTCTCTCGTTATAATGTGCGGCAATTTCATTATCGGTTATAACGTTATAAACGTAAGTAGTGTCATCATTTTAGTATTGCTGAAATTGGTTTAACTTCGCAAAAAAACATATGACGTTTTGTATAAAATGATTATTATCTTATATTAAAATGGTGTGCAAATAATGGATGTAACTATTATATGGATAGAACAATGGCATAGTAATGTATCATCGCTACGCCATTCCTGGGCCCATAGACAAGTGTCAAAAGTCTAAATTGCTAAGGAAACGAATAGATTAGGTCAACCAATCACACTCCAGCTCGTGCTTCCACCGCGGCGCGCGCATCGTTCGCCGGTAACGAGCTTGGATATGATTGGTCGACCTAACCTATTCGTTTCCTTAGCGATTTACGCTGTGACACTTGTCTACAGGGGCTGTACCATCAGTTTTCGTCATTATTACGCCATTCTTATGTGTATGAATATCGTTGACTTTAGCAACTATAATACAATTTACTTACATACATACATTGGAAGACAAAATGATTTAGAAGTCCTAAGAACTATATACAACTATAGCTTCAAAATATTAACTACTGGTCCTCGATTCTGCTAAAGGCAAACCACTGTCATGCCACTGACACTCTAAAAAATGCCATTTAATTGTAAACTTTATTGTTACTAGGGTAAAGTCTATACTTAAATGGTATTTTGTAGAGCGAATGAAAAGTTTAATGAATTCTTTTCATTTGGTTTTAGACTTCAATTAACGGTAAAGTCTACAATTAAGCAGCATTTTTTAGGAATCCAGTGGCATGACAGTGATTTAGCAGAATCGAGGCCCTGAAGAGCATATTGTGAAAAAATCACCTGAGAAACACATTCAAAAAAATCACTTTCTTCACTGGGGGTGAGGCCTACAATTACTAAGTCCGCTACTTCGGAGCCAAACATATAAGAAATGTAACTTATTCATCGCAGCACTAAGAACTGTGCTAAACCTTTTCTTCTGGAATTTGTAAAGGAAGACTTGCTTCATTGACTTCAGGCCGCCTTGACCTTGACGCGGCAGCGGCTTGGATAATTCTCTTATGCCGTTGCTTTGTCCGTTCTTTGTGGAAGAAGAGACGCAGGTAATGGCAAGGAAAGACGACGCATTCTCCTGCAGGTTCCTCTGCATCAATGTATACTCCTCGAACTATAATTGTGTTGGAGCAGTTGAGGAGTATTAAGAATGCGAGGCTGATGATGTGGGAACTCCAGTTGCTGAGTTTGGGAGAGTCTGTAAAGATTGGAAACATTGGTTAATGATTTTCTGATCGGAAAAATGATCATCTAGTACGGGACTTGAACCCGTGACCAGTCCCTTACAGGGGGAATGCTCTGATCAACTGAGCTACCTGGACACATTCTAGATGCTCGAAATTTTCCGACATGTTTTACGACTTAGGGCACCGGTGGAACAATTGCTTTAAAATTTCATTGAATTGGTTAATGAGTTGGTCATTAATAGGACATAGCAATTGGTAGATGGTTGTTTTACCTATCATCACCAGCTACTGGATTAATGCAGAAGTGTGAAATTTATTTAAGTTCTTAGAGGTAAGGTAATCAGAAACTTCATGACGGAGGCAGGACACGACGGTATCTCCCGTCCGAACTGAGCACTGAGCAGTTCGTCTTGGGTAGTACCTTCCACCCCACAGAAGACCGCGGCCATAATAACCATCGTGTTGTGTTCCCGGCGGTAAGTAGGATAGCCAGAGCTGACAATCCCTCCCTCATCCCCCAATCCCCTTCTCCAACCCCTCCCAAACTTCCCAACCCTCCCCCCTTCAGGGTCGGCAGCGCGAGTGTGACGCCCCTGGTGTTGCCCACGTCCATAGGTCTTGGTAACTGCATTCTACCTAAGAGACCTTCTGCGTTTTGGGTAGCTAGAGCACTTTAAGTCTAGAGCACTCAATATTATCTAAAGACTATGCTATAAAACTCACCAGGAAAGAAATACACATCGAGCAGACCCCACACCCCGCGCCACACGTTGACTGTCGCTACGAAAGAAATCAGGTGGTATACATCGGCTAGCAACAGTCGTGCTGCTCCATGCAGTCTGGATGCTGCCCAACGAACCGGTGCTTGGAGCCCGAAGGTCACCACCACAAGGGCATAGCCCCCTATCTGTTAACAATGAAAATATTCGAAGTTGAGTAATTAGTTGAAATACAAGTACATTTCGGGGTGCGAGGGAAATGTCCTGGGCCATTTTACACCCTGGCGTCAGAAGACCCTAGATGGCGTGCGGTTTTAATCTGTAAAAGTCCGACATTACCTGTACCGCTGGCCGCGTGGGGTAGAAGGGGGGGGGGGGGATATCCATGAGAATTTCCGCACGATACGCACCGTAAGATAACCGTCATAAATCATTTTATTTGAATGTGTAATATTCGCTTCAACTTATATCACTAAGTAATTAAGTTCGTAGCGGTGGCTACGGCGTAGACCCATCTACGTTATTAAGTGGAGTTACGCACAGCCTCCGATTGCCTTTCATAACATGATGTTATGGTACACATGCTGGCTTATAGTAGGTACGGTGCAACCAAAAAGAGCTAGATAACATCACTCGTGGTGAACTAGTCCTTCATTGTAGCATAATTTGTATCTCCAAAGGTGGTCCTTATTTGTGCGCCTACATGGGCAATGAAAAACGCGTCAAAGCCTAAAAAATCAACAAAATATTACATAAAATGCGGCAATTTGGCAAAATGTTTTGCTAAATTGCGGCGTTTTATGAAATTGCTGCATATTGCTCTACTAATTAAGTATTCCAGATGGATCAATTCGTGCTCCCGTGTAAAGCCCGGTAATTGTATGTACTAGCATACTCTTTAAAAAATGTTAATGGAGAACCGTTTTGAGATATTTACTTGTTAGAGTTTTTAAATATTTAGCATGTTTTACTAAAAACTTAGTTTTTACTTCCTTACTGAAGTAATAAAGTAAAAAAACAACTGATAATTTCTCTCACAATAGTATAAACAACAATAAAATTACATCGATAAAAATAATTCTGATATTACGAAGAAATCTGATAAATTACAACATGAGATTGTTAACAATGTTATAATCGGAGATAGATACTGATTGCGATAGGTACGTGATAGGTACTTTTCGTTTACGCGAAGTATCGAAACTTCAAAACTTGAAGTGTGGCCGATAGTGGTCACGGGTGGCTGACCGGAGCAAGTCGATCATACTACCTTCACAACTATTACACATCGATAAATGTGTATGAATGATTCATGAAAGTGGCGGTCACATTAAACAATGTTTAAAAATTATTCATTGAGATAGTAGTAGTAGATAGTAGGAAACTACGTCAGTTGTGACGTAGGTGGACAAGAATTTTAACAGTGGCAATACCAAGTAACATGACAAAAATGGTTCCTGCATGGGCACCAACTAGCCTAAAATGTTATATTAAACCAAGCAACTGTCATTCCACTGACATTCAGAAAAAATCAATTTAATTTTAGACTTTCTCGACATACATTTAAAGTCTAAAATTAAATGAAGAAAGTTCAGTGGAGCGACAGTGACTTGCTTTAACTCAAAAAGCAGAATAAAGGCCAATAAAACAGTTCAGTTGGATCAAGTATTTTCTTTCATACCGCGGCCGCGATATAGAAGCAAAATTGCTTTAAATGCTATTTTTCATACTAGGTGAGCGGCAAAGTTACGATTTGGCAAAGTTGAAATCCGGAAAGGACATGTCGAAATTTATAAACCCCCAGAAAACTTTCCAGGCAAAAGTACCAAAGATTGGACAAAGTCAAATATTATATTTAAGTTTTTTTTTTCATCCGTGGTATAAAAATCAAAGTAAAAGGACTTATTCTTAAAACAGTGTTATTATAATGAAGAAGAAAATACATTTGAAAGCCAAACATAATTACAGTCATGTCTCTTTCCCAATGAGGTATGTAGAGCCCACATGTTTGCACTTGCTACGATCCTGGCAAACACCTTTCGTTTCTTATACTTTCATAATTCAATTCATACATGCTCACCTTGACCTGGCCTTTCTTTGAAACGTCCTCGCCCTGATTGACATACATACTTCTAGGTCACCCCTTACCGGTTAACCCATTCACGCTAGCTTCATAGATCTGTTTCTTTAATTTTCTTTTATCAATCGTCTTTATGTGTCCTAACTAATAGCTGGTTAACAACGGTTTCAACCAAGCGTTTGACAACCGTCAACGGTTCTATTTTTGGAAATGACTGACTTCCGTAAAAGCGTTTAATACTTATTTGCCACCTTAGTCGGGACGGGTCGAGTAATTAGGATATAAAAAAATTGTACTGTTAGTAAACCACATAAATAAAAGAAAAATAAACTACAAACTGAAAGAAAACATGACCACTTTTTATGTCGCAGTCGGATAAACCACCGATATTATTTATCCGTTGTTTATCGGTTGACAACGGTTGTTTTGGATAGATATAGGTTGTCACACACCCTGACACAACATAAAAAAAAATTGGTCACTACCCCTTCCCTTCTATTATCCCGCAGTAGTTGAAAGGGAATGTACTGTAAATATGGTGTGTGCTAAAAAAGAAATGAAGGCCATTTTGCATTGTTAAGTTTTCTTACAGTTTGATGAAAAAAAACAAGGAAAAAGCAAAGCTAAACTTTTCAATTGACCAAGAGTTCCACTAATTAAATTTGGCATTTTTTTACGAGCCTCAGAGCCACGTCTACCCGGACGTAGTATAGTGCATGGCATCTAACTTGGTAAGATTTTGGAGTAATGAGGGCCCCACTACTCCAAAACTTTGCCAAGTTAGATGCCGTACACTATACTTGTTTCTATGCGACGCATTTTGCCACAAACAAGTATAGTGTACGGCATCTAACTTGGCAAGATTTTGGAGTAGTGGGACCCACACTACTCCAAATCTTGCCTAGTTAGGACGTGCACTATAAGCGAGGTTGGCCCATCTGAATAACTTCGAGTAAATTACATATAATCAGAATGCGTAAGTACCTATATCATTATCTCACATTATCACGTTAAAATGTCTTGCCTATCTCATAGGCTTCTCCAGTAATTTATTTAAATCAATTGTAAATAATTTTTCATAACAAAGTTTGGAAATTACGGGTTTTATAACACCAATATAAAAGATTAAAGGCCTAAAAGACGCGTAAAATGGAGTGCTATTGTATTACAATGTCAATATCATCATCTGTCGTGGAGTCATTAAACTTAATAGAGAAGCCGGTGAAGATCGACCTTCACCCATCTGATAACTAGGTGCGATATATTTTTTACCAAAATATTATTCTTTTATTAACAAGCCTATGCTGTCTTGCCTATAAAAATGTTTATGGCTATTTGTGATTAAATTTATTTTAATCATCTACCTCCTAGACTATATCTGCGAAAGAGTAACTTACTAACTATATATATTTGACAGCCTCTGTGGCGTAACAGTAGTGCATTCGACTACTAGGTACATCAGGGGGCGCGAGATCGATTCCAGCTCAGTGCAAATATTTTTATGCCTGAATATGTCTATTTGCATTGATCTGGGTGTTTCCATGTATAATTATGTGTGTATTACAAAAAAAGTATATTTTAAGTATGTTTACCCGCATTCTAGAACCCGTACCGAAAGTTAGCTAAGCTAAGCTGACTTTGCGTCTAGAGAGCGATGATGTGAAGAATGTAGTAGAATATTTATTTTATACATACAAACTTTTTTTTTTATAATTATAAGAACGATATATACACTATTTGATATTTTTATGGAAAAGCTCAAAGAGATTAGGAAAAAATAATTAAGGAATTACCTTCACCCTACCGCAAATCACAGCTGAAAAATACTACTTGCGTAGTCTTGTAATTCTAGCTGGTAATTTAGTAGTTACTGCTACCACTGCATACTCGGCGCAGTATGTCTGGGCGGTGGTGCAAAGCAGGGACTAGGGAACTTGGCAGCGGCTTGCAGAAGGAACTGCTCAGGCAAGAAGACCCCTCACCCTCGCTGACCCGATGCGCCGCTAGTGAACCAAGTGTTAAAGGCACGGTATCTGTGCCTCTTGCCACCCTGTGTAGCCGCACACTGATCCGCGGGTGAACTACACACCGCCTTACAAGCTAGTGCAGATTGACCCCTCGATGTCCCATCAGAGCAGAACTAAGTAACCGCCCGTTTCAGGTGTAGTCTGCAAACGGCAGGTAGTTTTAGGATGGTGTGAGCACGGCATATATTATGGATGAGGTCGGTCGGATGAAATAAAAATGGTGAATAGCCGGATCCACACCAAATGATCCATCTTGGATCGGCGATCCCGCGATCCGCGATCCAGGATCACGGAGCGGGATCGTGGATCGTGTTAGACCGATCCAATTTTGGAAACGTGCGATCCTAAAGATACGCTCCAAGCGATCCAGACTGATCCGCCTATCCGCCTATAGCACAGTTAAACTTTCGGTCGCTATGGAGTCACACGTGCAGCAACGATGTCGAATTGCTGTGGCAGCAATAACCTACAACCTACTTGGATCCATAAGCGTAAGCATTTAAGTATGTTCCTTGTAAAGGGATATTAGACGACGACTTTCAAAATTTTCCATTATGTGTGATCGCGCGCTCCACACACAAACGTCTACACCGAGCGCGCCGAGAGGCTGAGGCGCCTGTGTGCTACTCACAAAAACCGACAACTGACGGATCGCTCGCGGCAAGGAGCGAGCGCTCCTGCCGCGCAGTTTGAATCGCGCGAGGCAAGTCCACATCAAACGCTCCTGTGGTGCGCGCTCCTGCCGCCCGCGATCGGAGCGCGCCGGATCGTTTGGTGTGGATCCGGCTATTAGCCGGATCCACACCAAACTACGCTACGATCGCACGTTTCCAAAATTGTATCGGTCTAACACGATCCACGATCCCGCTTCGTGATCCTGGATCGCGGATCGCGGGATCGCCGATCCAAGATGAATCATTTGGTGTGGATCCGGCTATTGAACAACCGGAACTTTTTGCACAGAAAAGTAACGCAAGTCTGATGATTTGTCGCCTTAGGGTATCAATTAAAAACGATAATTTGTTGACATTTAAATATATCGCTTTTTAATCATATTTGATTAATGAATTGTGTAAGTACTTGTAGATGCAATTACGTGGATAGTTTAAAATTTTTGAGTGTGATGCTAAATAAACATGGTAGAATCTTCACAATAGTCACGTATGTAATTGACCTTTAATCAAGAATGTATATTATGTTGCATGTATATTATGCATGTTTATATATTACCTATGTATGTATGTATATTTCATTTATATATTTATGTACCTATGTATGTATAAATTAACATTATACTTAACATAATCATTCAAAATGCAACTACTTTTTATTCTCTACATCACATAAAGGCTGACTGGTAGAGAATGCGTATTATAGCATTAAGTCCGTATATGTACTTATGTGCATGAAGTTTTAATAAATAAATAAATTAAATAAAGTTAATCATTATCATCAAGATATCTAATTCTAATCTCATCCATGTATCTTTCAATCTAAATACAAAGTGGGTGTACTTCAATACTTTCTGTAAAGCGTTTTCCATCTGACCTTTACCACCAATTTGCGATATCGAAGTTCTGTAGTTAGATCTGTTGTCGGACTTTTTAGGGCTCCAGCCATCCGTAAGGACTCACATACATGTTCGTAGGACATCCGGGACCAACGGCTGAACGTGCTCTCCGAGACACGGAGGGGTCTCGATGTATTAAGATTAGCCACCCCTCCTAAGATTGACTGGCTAGTATTGCGTCACAGTCAGTCTAAAGGTCTCTTCATACACTTCAGGGCCGTGGCCGAGACGTGACCGGCCGGGCCTGAATATTTTTTGAACCCCTGACGGGGCACGGTCCGTCCACATATTGTGTGTGTGTATAAATAAACCTTTATGAGAACCGAGTAGGTTAAAACTTAGCTATGAGCCCCTAGAATTTTTAATTTAAATCTGTGTAATCATAAATCAAAATACTTTTGACGCTGATTTCTGAGAAAAATCGTATTGTTTACCGATATTTGCATCTATTAACGATGGTGACATCAACCGATTGGCCGATATCTAATTTATCTATTGCGACACGTCTCGAACCCGACGTGTAAAGTTTTTCAAGACATAAATCATCGTTAATCTAGTTCAGGAAATCACCTCTTATCCGATAAAGTCCTTAAGCACATTAAATTATTTCATTAGACCCGCATCGTTGTTGCCTATGGTTTAATAAGGAAAACTTCCGCGTCATATGACACAAATAGCCATCTTCTAAGAGCACGTAATTTGCGCGTTAAATTCCAGTTTCTGGAATTGCAAATGAAGTGAACGGTTAACAAGGGTATTTTTGTCCGTTTGTCTCATGGAACAATTGCTATATCATATTGCTTTTTATTTTTTTTATTCATCCCAGTACATCTCGGTATCCAAAACTAGCATTTTGGATTTCGGGTTTCTCTTTTCTAGCCATCATTTTGTAAAATTAGTTTTTTTTTTTATTTTATCGCCACGACAACCGCCTATTCCTCCAACCTCGACAGAAAAACTTGCGCCAGAGCCTCATCCATCAATCAGTCTAGGTACCGGCTTACAGGTAGGGTTCTTTAGGGTTCTTGACTTTTATGTAGGGTTCTACAGGATACTGAGAGGGTTATTGAGGGTTTTGATGTTTTGTAATAGTTGTAAGTAATTAGGTTTTTACTTCTGTCGTCACTATAGGAGTGCCCTGTTTTTGCGTTCATTGAAAAACAAATTATAAATTTATCGCTTATTTGGATGCGATAGAATCAATAGGTACAAAATGTATGGAGTACAATATTTTGTCCACGCCAAGCTCAGATGTTTATAAACGTCATAGATATGAAGAAGTCTGTAAGAAATCGCAGACGGCGATAGCATCGTCTATGGTTCTGTATCAGTAACTATCGTGATTTTCTGTCGTTTTCTGTTTCTGTGTGGTGTGCAAAATATCTTTCTGTCATGATTTTTATCTAGTTATTATTATACTTTATAATTTCATAATAATATCAAAACTTTCGATAGAATGAAAGTCACTTATGAATTGCATATTTTACTGATTTTCTAGATAAATTTATCGAGAAATAGTAATATCGGAGGTTCGCACTTTCTTTTTCTTTTTTTTTTCAAGTAAAAGAGGTTACTTACTTACTACTTATGTTTTCTTCCTAACTCCTTCAGCTAAATTAAATTGCTTGTGTTAAGGAGTGGATTCACTTCAGTAAGTAGTGTAATGGATAAAGACACCTTTCAATTTTAAGAAACTATCACACCCATTAGCTAGAACCTAAACTCTATTTAAGTTCATCTAGTGTCATCATCGGTATGTATAGCTGTTTGTAGCTGGCCATTTATATTATTTTAATCAAGATTTCTAAATGTTATTAGATCATTACAATACATAAAACTTCCTTATTCTTATATCGTATGCCTGTGAGGGTTTTCTTACTTTGGCAGTAAGTAAATTGTAAACTAAGGTTGTTATCTTGGAAGACAACGACATTATATTAGTTCAACCTAGTTCGACAGAATGCAGCTGATTTGCAAAACAACAAAAATGACGGGCGTGACTAAAGATATTTCTATGCGATAATGGATCATTCGCCCCGGAACCAACAGTAATGAAAAAATGTTTGCTATATTTGGAATAATTTATGGATATTAACATAACTTTGTATTTTATTGTTTTACAATATTTTATCACATAACAAATAGGTCTTAAAATTAAAATACTGATCTCTGTGATATGCCACATTACACTGATCTAATTGATGGCGGATTGAATAATCAAATTATTCAATCCGCCATCAATGTGCCGATGGCGTATTGAATAATTTTGTGAAGCGAAATCATATTAAACTCTACTAACCTATCACTGTACTACAAATAAAAAACTAGTACTCTTTAGTATGCATTAAATTATTAACAATCCATGTCATTATCATGTGCAAATAACTTGATATAGGTACTACAATAGGCTGGTTGGCTTTCGCCAGAACCTCGTACGTCAATTGGCAGGTGTACCAGTTAGTAGGTTTCTCGATTAACTGGTACACTTAGGTCCTAGGTCTTGGTTCACTTGGGCCCTGAAGATACTAGTGGGATCCCATATACACGGTGAAGTAAATATTAAAAGGTAACGTCGGTTCTATAATTACAGCATAAGTTTATCTATTATTAGATATATATTACGGGATTATCTATTTATAATCAAACAAAGACTGTCCTATGATAAGGAGTTACAAAATAAACGTTTATCATTAGTGTTGTTATAATGATAGTTCCGCTCTAAGCTGAAGATAAATAATATGTACCGTAAAGTTCGTTCCAAAATGAAAATTCTTTTTCTGTAAGATAAAATTCTTGTTATAATGAGTTGTAATATGTATTACTCTTGTAAGAACAATTTTTAGCTTTACTGCGTGCTAACATGATCCTGTACCAAACTTCAGCCAAGGTAAGTACAATATTGTTTACAATCCATACGTCCTAATTCCAGCGGAGTTAAAATCCAATAATAACGGAGTACGTGTAGTTGGGGGACGCAAGACGCGACAGAGGAAGGTCCCAATTGCGAGCGCGTAACTGGTCACTGACTCAGTAGCTTGTTATGACCCATATGCGGAAAATGGGCTCGTTTTAGATACAACACATTGAATTTTGTACCATTTGCCGTTTCTTTTTCTTGCTAAGGGTTCTTGGTAAGGGATAGTCAATAAATATTTGATTTGCTTCATCGAATCGATATTCAGAAAAGCGCGATATATATGGATGGTCTTATTTTGGTAAGGCACAGGCCTGTGCTACAACGTCTAGCTGTATGTCAAATTTTGAATAGTGCGGCCTGACACAAAATGCACAGACGGCCAGCCGCACGTGCGATATCACTTATACTTTTTCACAATATTTATTAAATTAAGCGACCGGTATCGCCACACAGCATTCTCAAAGGTTTTGAATGACGGTTACCTGTCTGAGATGTTATCGAAATTTTGAAACAATAACGAGTAGTATGCTAACTTTACTTAATCCTATTCCTAATGGGAGTAACTGTCATCCAAAATCTTTGTAATTGCAAAATCCGTCAGGTTCAAATTTAATTGTAGTAAAGGACAAGTGATTTAATTCAATTTCTGTAACAATTTCCGTCAAGTCCCATCAATCAACAGTATAAATACTCATGATATAATTGTATTTTATTGAGTAGCTAATCCTTATCAGGATCTATATACATACATATGCTCACGCCTTTTACCCTCCGGGGTAGGCAGAGAAAACAGACAGCCATCTGCCTCTGTCCTTGCATACTTCACGCACTTCCTCCACTGTCCCTGTCTATAGTACTTAAAACAATTGAGAACGCTTGCTGAACGCTTATCGAAAATAGATCATAAACTTTCCTAAAAGTAAGCCACATGTGTTAAGCCAGTGATTATCCACTAATAATCACTTTTAAACTTTGATTGACATGTATAACAAATATATCCGTAATCGTAATCCCGTCTTATCAGAATATCGATATATCTTTAGTTAGGATTATCAATATTGTTGCTGTGATTTGAAATGTGGCACGATTGATAAATGAAGTATTTATTGACGTCTGAACCACAAATAGATATAAAATCGTTCATAAAATACATATTATAAAGATAAGTTCAGTGATTTCACTAAGCTAAAGATTTAGATAAATTGTGGAAGTGTCTACTAGCGAAACTCTGGTAGCTTATAATATACGGTTTATGAGGAAAGATTATCTAAATAACGGACTCTACCTGACACGGGACCTTTTTAAGCCGGCGATGCTGCGGGCGACTGTTAGTAATGAATATTTGCATTTGATTTCCGAATCTAAAATTACTAAAAGAATATGCTCCGGGGTTGCATAACCTGATTCCTCCAAGCCCTTTTCATCACCGAACGACCAGACATACGGCGATGCGCCATTGTTATATGGTGGACATTCCGCTAATACGCACGAATCGCTTCAGCAATACGTTCATTATGCGTACAGCTAAGAGTGGAATGCCCTGCCTGAGTTTGTGTTTCCGGAAAGCTATAACCTGGGAGTCTTTAAGTCTAGAGTGAACAGGTTGCTTTTAAGCAAGCGTGCTCCATCGTCGACCACATCGTCACTTACCACCAGGTGAGATAGTGGTAAAATGCGAGCTTATCGACTATAAAAATAATAATTGAGTAGACTCACCAGTGATGTGAGACAGGACTTGACTCTATCGTCAGGGAACAGGAATATGTCAAGCAAGGCCCAGGACCCTCGCCACACGAACACCACGAGGGATCCCACCACTGCCACCGAGAATATGCAGTCGAGGATGTACAGCATCGTCTCTCGGCTGTTCTGTAAATAATAACTAGAGTTACATAATGTAAGTTAAAATTATAAATAAGGAGGTAGGACACGACGGTATCTCCCGTCCGAAATGAGCTGTCCGACTGGGGTAGTACGTCCGCCCTACAGAACACCGCGGCCATAATAACCATCGTGTTGTGTTCCCGCCGATAAGTAGGGTAGCCAGAGCTCACTGTACCCCTCCTCCCCCCCATCCTAGGCTACCGTCACCATCCTAGCCCTCACTCCTTCCCTTCAGGGTAGGCAGCGCGTGTGCAGTGAGACCCTTACCACACGTCCATAGGCCACAGTGACCGCTTCCCATAAGATGGGCCGTGTTGTCTGCCACCTTTTTTTTTTTTTTTTCGTGCGGAAATCCTCATGGATACCTACTCACCCCGCGGCCAGCGGGGCAGGTTATGTCGGACTCTTACCGACTAAAACCGCACGCCGTCTAGGGTCTTCTGACGCCAGGGTGTAAGGTGGCCCAAAGAGCATTTCCCTAATTTTTATACATTCCCGCGTGGTTCCCGTCATACCTCCGGAATAGGGGGGGGGGGGGGGGGGGGGGCGCGCAATCGCGCGCCGCCGCCTCGGCCTGCTTCTGCTAGGGTTCCACCCGCCACCTACGTAGTATAAAAAAAACCATCAAGAACTAAGCGGTTCGGTGCCTCTTTTCTTTGCCACACCATAAAGACCAGGAATTCTATACTAGCCTACGTGTTTCCTTCCTCCTACAGTACCGAGTTCTTAAAACAGAGCGTGAAAAAGCATTTGATGAGGCCGTCAAGTTGAGGGTCACCATTATGGCACTGTGACCCCTTTCCTGAGACTTTGCCTTTAGCTTACTATCAGGCGAAATGAAGTCATAGTGACGTGATCGATATAAAAAAAAAGTGTGTAGGTAGGTCGGGGTCGACCTCGCATTAGGTATAATGATCAAATCTGGGACCAGAGATGTCCTATGGTCTAGAAACTCTACAAACATAACAACTGAACAGTCGGGATCCATTATTCGATAGCCAATCTAATTTTTCAATGGATCTCGACTGTTAAGTTGTTATGTTTCTGGACCACAGGAAATCTAAGTGCTTGTTTTTTTTCTATTTAGTTTTTTACGCAGTCGGGTTTTTTGATTTTTTTTAAATTATGAAAGCACTTTAAGAAAATGAGCCCCACGTCCACACGCACACGAATTTTTTTCCTAGTGGTCAAATCAGTTAGACAAAAGAATAAATAGACACTCATTTTCATACATTAAAAGTTCGCACTGAAAGTCACCGTGGTTCACGAAGTCCGTCCTATCATACATACAATACATACATCGTATCTCTACATTTAAGCTGATGATCATAACAATTTACACACAATAGTGATCTTGAAACCTTCCAGTGACCTCGACAAGCGTATGATATAATGTGTCCGGTGTTTTACACTTGACAGGTGTAAAAATAGTCTAAATGTACAATCTATCTAAGTATGCAAGGATTTTAAGACGATAGACATACCTATATATTACTAGCTGTTGCCCGCGGCTCC